>JALJCO010012637.1:0-1374203 GCA_023101725.1 Atherinomorus stipes
TGTTGAGGAATAAAAAAATGATCTCTCAGGTGGAAGAATTTGAGTCGAGTCCGTTTATGCCTTCATAGATTTATTACAACATGAGACGTCTCACAGAAAATCAAACAGAGAATTCTCTCGTATCAGATGAAACACAAGCTTTTATAACTTCACACTCTCTAAAATGTTGCTGGACAGAAATGTCTTTGCCACACTCCTGCTTGTTATCAGCGGTTACTTATCTTGTCCTTGGGTGAAGCAAACACTTCATTCTGCTGAGTCTCTAATAAAAATGCAGTTAGCCAAAGATAAAAACTTACAATTAGTTAGTTGCAAGACAGAATATATAACAATAATTCATTATTCCATTGCAGATGGAGAAGTTGACATTTTTCTATTTGCTATGTGCATGATTATCTACTCGGCAGGGGGAGTTTAGCGTGAGGGAGTCGCTTAAGTTTCCACGTTATCTGCTCCTACATACCAGAGAAGAACAAGTGTTCTGACCAACAGAGCTTTTTACATAAATGTGTGTTTTGTTTCAGTTCCACAAAACTGCTGCCTGATCAGAGCATAAGGCACTTGTGTGATTTATACAGGATTATACTGAGACACATGATTAAAGATATTTTAATAAAGTAAAATAGCACAAATTTCTTTCACATTTCCCTCCTTTTGATCCTACTGGATCAACCAGAAAGAGAAATTTGTACAACAAAGAGACTCTGAATGGGGCATCAAAGTAGTCACTCCTTTCGGTTTAAGACAACTCATCATACAGCAGAGTCAGAGAAAAATGCAGGCTGTTTTGTGGGGACAGAATTAGGTTGAGAGCTGAAGCTAAAGTCAAGAAAAGCATCATTAACTTAAAACTTTATTTACACAGAATCTTCATCAGAAGAGTCATCAGAGGAGGAAGAGGAGTCAGAATGGGACATGGAAGGGGAAAGGGGAGGGGTAACTGGCAAATCATCCTGAGGGAGAGTTTGGTACACAAGAGTGGGGGCTGGGGGCAAATGGGAACCTAGAGCCGTGTTTGATGAGATGAGGATGGTTCAGGAGTGAGGGTGAGATTGGGAGGGGCAGAGGAGGGGGTGGAGGAGTTGGCTGGATCAGGATGAGGGACGAAGAAGAGAATGGGGAGTGTGATGATCAGGGACACGATGAGGAGACTTCAGAGGGACCCACGGAGAGACCAGTTCAGCCTTCTGAAGGGATGCCATGATCCCGGACGCTCCATGGTGGGCGGGGCTGTGGTGGTGACTTGGCACGTCACGTGGAGCAGTGTGCACACAGATTTACACACTGATCTTGCTTGAGAGCGGTGCTCCTAGTTCTTCAGATGTGGGAGAGACTACCCCACACCCACTTCCTCTCACAGGGATTATTCTGCCCTATGTGTGATTGGAAGCTGCACCAGATGACAATGCGTTGTTTCCTGATGTGGTTCACACACTGGAGTTGCTAGGGAGCGGTGCAGCAGCTGTTAAGGTGGTGACTACTGTGTCGCAGCAGGGGCCAGGGCTGGAACAGCTCGACAATGTGATGCGTGAACCCACGTAGCTCTCCCAGAAACCTTAACTGCAGTCTGCGTGGTGAGGAGGACTTGGTAGGGACCAGTCCACCGCTGTGAGTTCCACCTTCTCCGGCGGAAGTTTCGGATCAGGACCCAATCTCCTGGCTGGAGTGTGTGCAGGGTGGTTTCTGCAGGGCTAGGAAGAGCAGCTGCTACCTGCGAACGGATATCTGCCACAGTTTTGGACAAGTTAACACAGTAGGTTAGCATATTACTCTCACAGAGGGATGTTTCCGGAGGAGGGACCTTGGGTGGTCCTGCACCAACACGAGGAGGTCCTGCAAACAAAATTTCATAGGGAGACAAATTTGAGTTAGTGCGCTTGCGCATTCTCATATACATTAATACAATTGGGAGTGCTTTTGGCCATGGAAGTCCAGTTTCTTCACAACATTTAGAAAGTTTGTTCTTTATGGTTCCATTCTCTCTCTCCACAGCTCCACCACTGGCTGGATGATAGGCACAGTGTTTTCTGGCATCAATACCAAGGTATTTGGAAATTTGGTCAATGGCTTCATTTGCAAAGTGGGCTCCATTGTCACTAGACAGGACCCTTGGAATTCCCCATCTGGGAATGATTTCACTCAGCAGTGCTCTGGCTACAGATGATGCATCTGCTTGGGAAGTAGGAAAAACTTCCACCCACTTACTCCACATGTCCACCAAAACTAGGCAGTATTTCTTACCACAGGATGGAGTCAGCTCAATGAAGTCCATCATCACATGTTCAAAGGGGCCTGTTGGAGGCTGATGTGCTCCAAGTTTGAAGTTTGGGCGAGATTTATGTGTGTTGTGTGTGGCACATGTTAAGCATGCCTCACAGTATTTCTGTGCCACTGGTGTGAAACCTTTTGTGAACCAATTTTCAGTCATCATTCTCATCATAACCCCTTTTGACACGTGGTCTAACCCATGTGTCAATTTGGCATAATGAGGAAAAAGGGCAGAAGGAAGGCAGGGCTTACCATCAGGGCCAAACCAACCTTCAGGTGTGTGAGCAGCACCAGCAGTTTTCCATGCTGTTTTGTCTGCTGGAGTAGCCATGGACTGGAGGTCTGTCAGAGGAGAGGAGGGAACAGAGACAGAGGTAGGAGCAGGAGGGGGAGGGGGAAGGAGAGAAGCTGATTTCGCTGCACTATCAGCTCGAGAATTTCCTGCAGAGACAGAGTCAGATGAGTTGGTGTGAGCAGGACATTTACAAACAGCCACTTCTGTGGGGAGAAGAATGGCATCAAGCAGTTGTGAAATGAGGAAATGGTTCAGTACAGGTTTACCATCAGATTTCAGGAAGCCACGATGTTTCCACAAAGCACCGAAGTCGAAAACAACGCCAAATGCATATCTGGAGTCAGTGTAGATGGTTACACGCTGATTTCTAGCCAACAAGCAGGCTTCAGTCAGGGCAACTAGCTCAGCTGCTTGGGCTGAGTAGTTAGAGGGAAGGGGACCAGAAACTAGAGTGTCATGGTCAGAACAGACAGCAAAACCAGCTCTGTTTGTGCCATGGCTATCACGAGAGGCGGAGCCATCCACATACAGAACCAGGTCAGGGTTGGGCAAAGGAGTGTCAGTCAGGTCTGGTCTGGGAGTGCAGGTCAGTGCCAGTTCAGCAGAGCAGTCATGAGGGGTGCCATCATCAGGTAGAGGAAGGAGAGATGCAGGATTCAGGCCAGTACAGCGCTTAACTGTAGATTTGGCATCTAAGAAGACATGTGTGATATCTAGGAAACGAGACACAGAGAAATGAGAGGTGCGATGTTAGAAGGATGTGAGTCACAGCATGAGGAACCAACAAAGTCAGTGGAGATAACCTACTATGTCTCGAGAAGCAAGAACCGCTTTTTAGCTGCAGCAACAGCACGGAGACAAGTTGGGAGTCCTGCAGCTACAGGATCCAGTTTCCCAGAGAAATAGGCCACAGGCCTGAGTTTGTCACCATGTGTCTGAAAAGAAGAGAAGTCATGCAACCAGAACGTTCATCCACAGTTTGTGTGAAGGGTTTTGAGGGGTAGGCAAACCAAGAATGGGAGGGGACATAGAGCACGTTTTAGGTCAGCAAAGGCTTCCTCAGCAGCAGGAGTCCATTGCAATGAGGAGCGTGTTGTCTGGAGTGAGCAGCATTCGGAGGGGCGCTCACGTTCAGAGTAGTTTGGAACAAAGGCTCTACAATAGGAGCACAGACCCAAAAAAGACAACAGTGTTTTGTGGTGGTGGGTTTTGGGGCTGACTGAATGGAGCTGTGTGTTTTTGAGAAAGGGACTTCCCTTCTCTGTGAGGACATGTCCAAGAAATGTGACTTTTTGTTGCAAAACTGATTTGTGGCGGCTGACTTTATGGCCTTCAGCTGCAAGGTGACAGAGGAGTTTTTCGTGTATTTTTGACTGATTGGGTTGGGGAACAGACAAGCAGGTATTACATACTGTAGGAGGACTGAACCTGGACTAAAGACAGGGATGACAGGGATGCAGCAAGGCAGCATTGTACACTGTGGGAGACTCGTTACCCCTGGGGCATTCTGGTGAAAGTGTACCTTTTCCTTCAAACTGGAAGGCAAACCAGTACTGAGAGTCTGGATGGACTGGTACATAAAATAGGGTTGGAGAGATCGAGAGCTGAATACCATTGTGTACCTGGAGGAATTTTGGAAGGAGTGTGTGGGTTTGGTACGAGGAGCTGGCATGAACTGCAGCATTACTGCTGTGAGATCTGAACAAACTCCATTTAGGAGCAGGGGGAGGCCTGTTTTCTTCACAGGAGGATGGGTGTGTTCACTGGTGAGTCATCACAGGGGCGAACCACACCAGTTCTTAACAGGGACTTGGAAACAGGACAGATCCCTTCAATTGCTTCAGGCCTGAGGGGATACTGAGCACGTCTGGGGCGATATGAGGATTTAGGGGTCACAACTAGAGGCTCACAGTTCTTAATAAAGCCTACATCATATTTTCCTTCAGCCCAAACAAAGGGAGGAACTAGGGCCAAGTCTGGATCTTCTGCAGCAGATACAGACATGAGGGCTGGAGAGGAGGGGGTGGAGTCTTCTACCAAGTAGAGAGACCTCAGTGCACTCAGTTGGACTGAGAGGGCAGTGCGGAACACCTGGGCAGATGGAGAGTGAAAAACAAAGGGGTCAACAGTCTGACACCAATCAGTGAGTTCATTACACATTTTAGTCCAGGGGCCTAAATCTGCACCTATCAGTGGGGTTTTTTGCTAGTGAAACATGGGGATCACTATGATTAACCTGGAAAAATTGGGTCTGGGATGGAGACAAACAAACGGACAGAGCGCAGCGCGTTGCAGACCAGTACAGGTTGCAGGTGAAAATAGTGTCATTTACACTTTGGAAAAATTCTTCCTCATACTCAGAACATCTTTCTGTGCTGACTTTTGTAGTGCAATGCACATGAGAGGGCTGCATCATTTCAGCTGAAGGGCTCACTTTTGCCTGTGCAGTAGAAACTAATTCATCTGCCTGAGAAAAATTTATCCACCATTGATAAACAAAAAGAGTTTGTGTGGTCGAGGATTTTAGAGTCTGTTTTAGTAGGGAATAGGAGTACTCCTCAGCTTTTACAGGTTTAACACCATCAGGAGTTGGAACCAACTTAATTTTGAACATGAGGATGAGATCTCTGGCCATCAGGTTGAATGGACAAAATGGAGATAGAATGAAAGAGTGCTGTACTGTCATCCCAGCTTCTTCTGATTCACAAAGCAAAGGGACAGTAAAACGCTCTCGCATTTCCTCTCCAGAGGCACCAACAGTAAACAAAGAACAATCACTCATAGGTGTGTCAGGGAGTTCAGCTAATCTAATTACTGAAAAAGTCGCTCCAGAATCAACTATGAATGTCATCACTTTGCCTGCTACTGTCAAACGGAGAGTAGGCAGGGACTGAACACTGTCTGTAGTGGGTGTAAGCGATGCATTTACAAGAGCTGTGTGTGTGTGCGTGTACTCATCTGGATCAGCTGACACCGTCTCGTTCTGTGCAGGCAGGCGGCTGTCATCAGGCCACACCTCCTGGTCTCCGCCCCCTCTGTTGTTTACTCAATCGGAGGAGGAGCTGGGAGGAGCTCCTCGACCATGCTGGTTGTTGAAGTTTCCACGCCCACGTCCACCTCTGGCATCTCCTCTTCCCCGCCCCCTCTGGATGTTGGTAATCAACATCATCATCATCGTCAGAAGTCTCCCAGCCAGGTGTCTTTGGCGCACAGTCTCTTTCGAACTGGTCTTTCACAAGAGACAGTTGTGCTGGGGTCATGACATGGGACAGGACTCTGGCCATTTCATAAGCAGTTGGGGTGAATTGTTTGATGAAAATCAGGATCTCATCAGCCATCTTTGCACCGCCTCTGTCTGGTGTTGGTAACTGTTTGGCCATTCTGGTCATGTCTTCAAGTGTCCAAGCACGGTAAACATACATGGGGCCTTGAGGTCCAGCCACCTGTACCATTGGTAGTTGTATAACAGGGAGTGGCTGAGTCTGGGCTGGAGGGAACAGAGAGCTCAGGAGACTTCGGGTTCTGCCTGCGATGGGGGAGAAGTTGTCAGGGGGTGAAGGCTGGTTCTGGCTGCCACTCTGGCTGGTCTCGAGCCGGACAGGGGTTGAAGTGGATGAGGAAGCAGAAGACACCAGGCTCTCGCTGAAGGTGCTGGAGGATGCAGGATCTCCACCAGAGGGAAGTGGGTCAGAGGAGGAAGCCTGGGGTGGAGGTTGTTGTTCCACGTCTCCTGGTGTTGATGGGGCAGGGATCTGATAAGGAGGGGGTGAGGAGTCCTGGAGATCGACCTCAGACAGGGACACCATCTGCAGAGAAGGATAAAGACAGCCGGCAGATTTCTGAGGTTTCTTTGTCTTTTCAGGTTTCATAGGCATTTCTTTCATCATCTGTTTTCTTTCTCTCTTCTCACATTCTGTTTTCCACATTCCAAGACATTTTTCCATACATTCCACCATTTTACATCTTCAGTTTTTAATTTCTTTTTGGAAAACATGTCATCTTTGTCTTTCTGTAATCTTTCACACAATTTCTCTAACTGGGTTCTGCTGAAAGAACCACCTTTAGGAAAACCTCTGTCCTCCCAATACTTCATGAAAATACAAGAATCCACTCCATATTTTTCTTTCATGAAAATTACATGAGTAGATTCAGGTTCCACAGGTTTCTGTTCTTTTCCTCCTTGGGCGCCCATTTTTCCTGGTCTTGTTCTTTGAACTCACAGGTTTACCTGACTGTCCGTAGACAGTAAACTGACTATCTGATCTTGTTTAAAAAAAAAACTCACAGATACTGACTCCGGTCTTATTATTTCTGCACTCACAGGAATTATTCTGATCTTGTATTATATACTCACAGACCCTGGTCTTGTTACAGTATAATTCACGGATTTATTCTGATATTACTGACTCCGGTCTTATTATTTCTGCACTCACAGGAATTATTCTGATCTTGTATTATATACTCACAGACCCTGGTCTTGTTACAGTATAACTCACGGATATATTTTCTACCTGATATGAGGAGGTGAAGAACAGAACCTATGGTTACTATGAAGGCAATGGACTACAGAGTTAAAATTACACAATATCTGTTCTATAATTGTCTATCTATTCTTCTAACAATACTTAATTCATTAACATTATTATCATCCATACAATACTAAAATTTGAAATGAAAAACTTCTCACCGAGTTTGGATCATTTGCCTCGCCAGGTTCGAGGATCCTGCGCCGTCGACCGGGAGCACGAACCCCGATCCTCTCTCTCTGAAATCCTAAGTGAGGTTTTTGAGGATGTTAGGTGATCAGCCCCGTGGCTCCATCCCGGCGGACGAACGAGGAATCCCACTTCTGGACACCAAAAATGTTGAGGAATAAAAAAATGATCTCTCAGGTGGAAGAATTTGAGTCGAGTCCGTTTATGCCTTCATAGATTTATTACAACATGAGACGTCTCACAGAAAATCAAAACAGAGAATTCTCTCGTATCAGATGAAACACAAGCTTTTATAACTTCACACTCTCTAAAATGTTGCTGGACAGAAATGTCTTTGCCACACTCCTGCTTGTTATCAGCGGTTACTTATCTTGTCCTTGGGTGAAGCAAACACTTCATTCTGCTGAGTCTCTAATAAAAATGCAGTTAGCCAAAGATAAAAACTTACAATTAGTTAGTTGCAAGACAGAATATATAACAATAATTCATTATTCCATTGCAGATGGAGAAGTTGACATTTTTCTATTTGCTATGTGCATGATTATCTACTCGGCAGGGGAGTTTAGCGTTAGGGAGTCGCTTAAGTTTCCACGTTATCTGCTCCTACATACCAGAGAAGAACAAGTGTTCTGACCAACAGAGCTTTTTACATAAATGTGTGTTTTGTTTCAGTTCCACAAAACTGCTGCCTGATCAGAGCATAAGGCACTTGTGTGATTTATACAGGATTATACTGAGACACATGATTAAAGATATTTTAATAAAGTAAAATAGCACAAATTTCTTTCACAAGATGATCAGGGCGGCCGAGTTTGTCCCCATATTATAGCCAGGGTTGAAGAATGGGTAGGGCCGCTCGCTAAAATCACAATAAGGAGGTATATAAGAGTGGATGAGTGTTGCAGCATATATATCATAAAGAGAAACTCGCCCCCCCCTAATAGCAAAAAACCCCCCCTTTTCTGGGGGTTTTGTGGTACTGCCTTCTGATGGGCTCCATTTGGGCCACAAAAATATATTTTTTTTTTTTTTTCTTTTTTAGGGAAACAGAGAAGCATTTTTATTTTGTTGAGTTGATGCATTTCTTGGTACTAACTTCCTTGGCTAATCCCAAAACCAATCAATCCTTCCTTCAAACCTGAACGCAAAAGAAAAACATCCTGAATGACTGCTCTCCGAGAGCACCAATGTAAGAAAATCTCTTTGGACTGTCGGGAAGTTTCTGAATTCCATCTCCTTGTCCGATTTGTTTCCCACCATCAGACAGGATGAGAGCTGGATGTGCTGTTTCAGGATCAATGGTCACATCCACTGCATACTGCTGGATCCTCGTCAGCTCAGTAACATCGAGCAGCCTTTCTGTCTCTTCACTGACGGTCTTCATGAGATTTTTCACGGCTGCTTTCATAGTCACTGTGTGTGATGAGCATACGCTGACATCAGCCCAGTCTTCCATGGGTGGGAGGGGGCTCAGGGACGAGGCGCTTTGGAGGAAGTCCAGGTGGTCTTCAGTGGAAAATAGGTGCGTTACCTCAGACTTACTCTTCATCAACTCAGAGATTTCCTCCTCCAGTTCTTCGATGAAGCTCTCAGCCAGTTCCTCTGTTGTTTTCTGTTTCTCTTCAATCATTTCAATAAGCTGAGCCAGACCTGCTTCAACAGACGCAATCAGAGCTTTGCAGGTCTCAACACCGGCTGCCGTCACTTTATCTGCATCCTCCTTGCTCAGCTTCACTGACTGTTGGATCTGCATGATCTTCACTTGTCTCTCACAGATCTTCTTCCCCATATCATCAGTTATCTCCTCCAGTTCCTTCTTCTTTCCTTCATACGCTTCAATCAAAGGAACAATGTTGTGCCCGTAATGATGCAGATTGGACTCAGTACAGGACTGACACACGCACTTCTGGTCCGTCTTGCAGAAGAGCTCCAGAGGTCGCTCATGCTTCTTGCACATCCTGCCTTCCAGGTTCTCCACAGGATCAATCAGTGCATGTTTTGTCCTACCTGTGATGCTCTGGTGAAGCTCCAGGTGAGCCTCGCAGTAGGAGGTCAGACACACCAGGCAGGACTTCAGAGCCTTCAGTTTGGTTTCAGTGCAGACGTCACACAGAACTGCTCCTGCTTTGGCTTCTTGCTGCTCTGAGCTGCTTCTTTCTTTCTTCTGAACTGACTTTCTGAACTCACCAGCAACTTCTGAAATCAAAGTGTTAATGTGAAGTTCAGGTGTAGCATTAAAAGGCTCTTTACATATGGGGCACAGATCTTTGGCATCACTGTCCCTGTGTTGCATGATGCATGTTTTGCAGAAGTTGTGACCACATGGTGTGGTGACTGGATCAGTGAACACCTCCAGACAGATGGCGCACAGAAGCTGATCTTCACAGAGGAGACTGCAGGAGGTCGCCATGTCTGAAAACAAACAGATAACATGTTAAATAACAACAGGCTGTTATTTGATTTATAAATTGATTTTGTAAAAGTAACTCTGAAGGAGCTTGAAAGCTCCACATCAGTGACTGGTGTATCTGTCTATGGGACCACTACACTCCACAGAGCTGGGCTCTACAGAAAAGTGGCCAAAAAAAGGCATTGTTTCCAGATAGGTTAATCAAATGTCATGTGGGGGACTCCTCAAATATTTTAGAGGAGGTCAAAAGGTCTTGACTTTGCACGTGAAATGAAAAGTCAAGACCTCTCTGCCACTAAGAATACCATCCCCATAGCAAAGCATGGTGGTGGCAGCATTATGTGGGGAAGTCGTTGGAACTGACAGAATAATGAATGGTACTAAATATCGGAAAATCCTTAAGAAAACCTGTTTTGCTTTAGCAGACATTAGACTGAGCCAGAGGTTCAACTCCCAGCAGGACAATGACCCTAAGTAAGCTGATAAAGTAACACTCGAGTGGTTTAAAGGGAAACATTAAATGTGTTAGCTGAATAGCCGAGTCAAAGTCCAGACCTCAATCCAACCAAGAATCTGCAGCATGACTTAAAATGGGCAAAAATCCCAGTGGCTAGATGTGCTGATCTCAGCGAGACATACCCTCAAGAGTCTTTCAGCTGTAACTGCTGCAAAAAATGTGGCACTATGTGAGTGATTACCCCCCTTGAATGTCCATTTCAATTCCAGGTTGTAAGACAGCAAATGCCAAAAATCTCTAAAAAACAAAAACAAAAAAAACCATGCAAAAAAATCAATCAAATCAACAAACAAAAAACAAAAAGGGAAGGGGGGGTACTTTTGCAAGTCATCGTAATAACCTAAGTATTTAAAGTGGGCCATTATGATAATTACATATAATTACAAGTAACTGTTAAAGGAATGCTGATCACTTGAAGCAGACGGAAGAAGACACAAGAGATGTGGGTAGTCCATGTCAAAGATAATAAAATGGCATAAATAATTTTGGTAGCCAAATAGGCCATTTCTCTTTAGTTTATGGCTTTGTTTGGTATGAGTCATGACAGTAATTATATTCTTACAGTTACATATATGTGGCTACTTTTACAAAAGATGTCAGCAGCAAAAATGGTGCTCCTTTATAGCTGCAAATTTAAGAGGTTTTTTAAAAGTATTTTCATGACTATAATGCATCAGAGCCGTCAATGTAGTTTTCAGGTCTATGGTGTCCTCTAGTGGACATATTACAGACCTCCATACCAGTCATGTGGCGTCACCTCAACTAGCTTGTTCCACAGGTTTGGATCTTTGACCAAAATTCTTTAACCTACATCTGGGTTCATATGGTACAAAGATGGGCATTAAAAAGCAAGGTCATACCAGCTTTGATGAACATACTTTTTTTTGGTGTGTATTCAAAGTCTTATAACTGAGTTCTGTACAATCTCAAGCCAA
Organism: Atherinomorus stipes; assembly: GCA_023101725.1. Lineage (NCBI taxonomy): Eukaryota > Metazoa > Chordata > Actinopteri > Atheriniformes > Atherinidae > Atherinomorus > Atherinomorus stipes. The sequence continues at coordinate 11,141 of JALJCO010012637.1, forward strand.
TTAATGCCATTTGTTGAAACAATTTACTGTTTAAACAGTTGAGATGTAAAGATAAAAATGTGCTGATTGAGACACAAGTTAATATCCAACCCGATGCTGAAGTCCCTTACAGGTTTTATACGTTAACACAGGAAGTCAGCAAATGCAGCTTTCTTTGTTCCTGACGACATGTCACATACTTAGATCTCAGTCATATACTGATCTGTTATCAGATTATTGAGCCTGCATTTAGAATTATATACATTTTCACGGTATCTTTTCAGAAGAAGACACAGACACTTTCACCAAATAGCTGCAAATCTAGAAATACTCATGAAGTATCAGTAAATGACAGTCAACTTAAGAGACAGAAAAGATGGAGGCCTCAAAAGACCCAAACTAAACAGAAAACATTTCAGCCGTACATCTTTATTCACCATGTTTACACTTAACCACAGCTAATAACACTCACCAGTGTTCTAGTCCTGTGCTGTTAAAAAAGGCTTCCAATTTTAGTTGACGTGATTTCAGCTGCAGCTCTTCCTTCTAAAGTTACCTTCACTTTCATTTACGGTGCAGCATAAATTGTGAAACACTCCTTTATCTGCTCCTAAGTCAGCTGACAGTCACCGGATGTCCTCAAAGTGAGGTGATTGTTCGCTTATCATATCTGATTGTATCCCATACATCACTTTGGTTTAAAGTTGGTTCACAAAACTTGACTACTTTCCCAAACAAAATATATTGTGATGAGAAATAATACCATAAACTGTCAATACATGCAAGAAAACGGCTGGTGTCTGGATTGTCCAAAGTTCATAAAAAGATACAGTCCATAATCCAGTGTATACTGTATGTACCATGAAATTGAAGGTGTGACAATGTCTTGTGATTGTGTGATTGTACACAAACTTTGCTGTGACATTTTCACATTAAAGATGCTAACATACTGAAGTTCATTTCACATTAAATGCTTGCTATTGTTTAACAACTGCAACCCTCTGCTTTAGTTTGTTAGCCTGCTAATTTGTACTCCTAGCACTATTCTAGAAAAAAAAAAAAAACAGGTGGAGAATAGATTAGTAAGACTCACGATGTCATTAACTTTGGCTAATGTTGTTGCTTGTTTGCATGCTAACACACTGTTTCAACCACTATAAAATAAATGAGGGAAACCCATGACAACATTAGGTTTGGCTAACATTTTCCTTGTTAGCATGAAAGTAATACTTGATGAACTACAGGAAACAGCTAATTACAGATGAGTAAGACTCATAACATCTTTGAGGGAAGCTTGTGTACAGAAATCAACCATCGATATTTTTAATTACTTGCAACAGTCCTCAAGTATTTATTTTTACTAGGTTAGGGACAATCAGCAATCAAAGTCAAAGTAGGTGAGCACAGTACACAAGAATACATACAAAAATAATACATTTATGTCAAATAAACTGGAAAAATACATTTTCTTCCATTTTCCCTGCACTTTGTAGTGCAAGATTGGTCATAGATCAGAACTTCTTGCATTTACTGAAAATTGTTGAAGGCAAAATTTTACATTTTACTCTAAATTGAAATTATTCAAAAATGGAAAATCTACCAACAGAGTGTGACTGAATTTTAATTAAGGGCACAAAAGCTAAATTTAAGTCCAAAAAAGGTGATTAAAGCACAGACGGAATATAAATTTAAAAATCGATGCTCTAAAAATCTCATTAAGTTTATATAACTAAATTTGCTTTTTTTTTCCAATATGTTCAAGATTTATTATAATGATGAAGTGAACCACTTTTCCTAATGGTTCTACAAAATGCTTGACAAGGCTTTTGGGATCTGTGGTTTTTACCTGCATGTAGTGTCATCAGTGTAAAAATGTTCTTTTACATTAAAATTTTTGATAAGCTAACCAAGACATAGTGATGTGAATAGAGAACAGAAGGGAGCCAAAAATTGAGCCCTGTGGTACACCTCAAGTCTGATGAGAGACTCAGAAAGTTAAGCTATTCAGTGACTGAAAATGTTTTGGTATATTGGTGAGATGAATGTGATCAACTTTAAGCTGAGTTCTTAATTTCAGCTCCAGATTCTGAACAGTGCAGGAAAATATTACTGTCAATAGATCAGATATAATTGTTACAGCTAATTTTGTAGCCATGTCTAAAAACTATAATGCCGTGAAATTTCAAAGGCATTGCATCAACTAATTCAAGTAATTGAGTGTGATTGTTTCTACATATTTTTGTGTTTTACTGTTTTTACTTTTTACTCACTGGACAGATGGTTAGAGGGGCAGAGTTAAAGGCACCATTATTACGACAGGGGTTGAAATATGGGTAGAGTTTCTCATTGAAGTTACAGCCAGTAAATGAGTAGATTAGAGCTGCAGCACCTACATCGTAAAAAGAGACCAGACCCTCTTCATAACTCACAAATACTCCCACTTTCTGTGGCTTTGTTTTAAGAGAGATAGGAGCTGGAGGGTCAGCAACTTCGTACTCATTTCCATTTGTCAAACGTAGAAGCCAGTTGTCAGGGGTGAGTGTGGAAGCTTCTCCTCGGCTGATTGACCCCTTAGCCACTCCCAGAATCCAGTGAGTCTTATCTTTAACCTCTACCTCATAGTAAAATCTTCCTGAAGAGAAACCCTGCTTTCCCAGAACAGCATAACAGGAGAATCTCTTTGGACTATCCGGAAGAGTTTGTCTATCTCCGTGCCTGACTTGCATCCCATCATCAGACAGGATGAGATGGACATTTGCTGTCTCGGGATCAAGAGTCACATCCACTGCGTACTGCTGGAACGCCTTCATCACAAGATTATTTGACATCTTCTTCATCTCTTTAAGTGTCTCCTCAAACTTTACCACAGCTTTCTTCAGGGTCCCTTCAAGTAATGAGTGAACTTTGACCTCGGACCAGCCTCTGGTGGGAGCTGGAGGCTTCGGATGAGAGAAGCTTTGGAGGAACTGGAAGTGGTCTTTGGTGAGCGAGAGCTGCTGCATCTCAGAGATGTTCTTCTCCAGCTCAGAGATCTCGTCCTCCAGCTCTTTAACAAAAGCCTCTGCGCTTTTATTTGTATTTGTCTGGGTCTCTTCTATCAAACCAAAGAGCTGAGCCAGACTTTTCTCAAGATACTGGATCAGAGTGGTGAAGACCTGAAAAGACTGTTTGATCTTTTCAATCTTCAGGCGTCTCTCTTGGATCATCTCCTGAACATGAGCTTCTGCTTTCTTGAGTTCCCTCTTCTTTCCTTCACACTCTTCTTTCATGCAGACAACACGATGCTCCTTGTGGTTTTTCTCAGTACATAACTGACACACAAACGTCTGGTCTGTCTTGCAGAAGAGCTCCAGAGGTCTCTCGTGCTTCTTACACATCCTGCCCTCCAGATCCTCCACAGGATCGATCAGCTTGTGTGTTTTCAGGCCTGAGACTGTCCAATGACGCACCAGGTGGACCTCGCAGTAGGAGGTCAGACACACCAGGCAGGACTTCAGAGCCTTCAGTTTGGTTTCAGTGCAGACGTCACACAGAACTTCTCCTGCTTTGGCTTCTTGTTGCTCGGAGCGCAGGAGCTGATCTTCACAGAGGAAACTGAAGGCGGTCGCCATGTCTGAAAACAAAAACGAAAAATGCAGGATGACAACTAATAAATTGCAAAAAAATTAAGGCTTGCCTAAAAAACACCCTAAACTTTCAGGATGAATTTGAACATCTCTTTTGAATGATGCAGCTGTTGCTCCATCAGATCAGAGTTCAAGACGTGAAGCTAAACTAGATGTTAGCAGACAGTTCAGACGAGGTCTTTAAATTCACCATCTGTTCACAACATCCTCTAACTGGGGAACCTCAGAATTTAAACGGAGAAGTCGTTAAATCATTAGACATTAAAAAACTTTTCTTTAAATAACTGCTTCATTTTTTAAAAGTCTTTTGACCACTGAGTATAGATTAACTATTTCTCAAATTCAAAAGTGTCAAAGCTCAAATTAACATTTCAACTGATGATGTCAGAAACAAGCTTGCCAAATAAGACTAGTCAAATTGATGATTTTAACAAGAAGATTCCTCTGTAATGTACTCAACTGACATCCAGCCCTTCTTCCCTTAAACTGGTCTAAAATCTCAATAAAAAAGTTAAATAATCATTTACAGCATTAGTAAGAAACTAGAAGAAAAAGTCACCTTTCAATAGGGGAAAAAAAAGCTAGATATTTAAATATAGTACTTACCAGCTGTGAGGTTGCTGCGCTGCTGTTAAAGCCCTTAACTTGCAACTGTCAGAAAAAGAAAAAGAAGTGATCTTGAATGCAGACCTGCTGTCTTTTACTTTCATTTGCTGAACAATAAAGCTGTAAAATGATGGTGAGACACTCCAATTTCCACCTGAACTTCAGCCGATGGTCCTGTGTTCGCTGAGTTGACAAAAGTAAAGTAAGCAGCTGATTCTTTGAGATTGTAAATGAATAATTTTTAGTGCTTTTAGGTGCATGAGCTTATCTTTAATGTCACTGTGATTGTAAATAAATCATAAACTGTTACAGTATGCAAGAAAAAAATGAAGTATAGGATCTTCATGTGCACAACACTTAAAGGGGAATCAAACTTTTAAAAAAAGCCAATCCTGTAAATATATTTGAAATTCTACTATCATTAAAACAAGATGTTTGTATCAGGATATTTCAGCTTGGTCAACCAGTCAACATCCAAAGCTTCCAAAGTCATGCCAAAAATATATAAATAAAACTAAATCAATATTTATGAAGCAAGTTTAAACTGTAACTATCAGGCAAATCAAATTGCTTATTAGCTATACAGGACTGTCTCAGAAAATTAGAATTCATGATATTCTAATATTTTGAGATAGGATATTTGAGTTTTCTTAAGCTGTATGCCATAATCAGCAATATTAAAACAATAAAAGGCTTGCAATATTTCAGATGATTTGGAATGAATCCAGAATGTATGACATTTTCATGTTTTTTTTTAAATTGCATTACAGAAAATTTATCACAATATTCTTATTTTCTGAGACAGTCCTGTAACCTATCTCAAAATATTAGAATATCATGAATTCTAATTTAGTCCTGTATAAAAAACTGCTAACTATATTTCCTGACACTGCATCAATAAAGCAGAACCCAAGACTGGCTTACCTCACATTATGCTGCCATGGCAGCTGTGAGGCTCCCAACAACTCTAAATAGCAGAGGCGGACTTACCATTAGGCAAAAGTAGGCAATCGCTTGGGGCCCCCAAACGGAGGAGGGCCCCGACCAGCTGGGAAAAATCATGCTTTTCATTCATAGCGCCCAGCAAAAATATCTATTCAACAAAAACATGCGAGTTTAGTCATATTAACACATTTTTGTTACATTTCAAATGACTGCATATAAAGTGTAGCCTAGTGGTTCTCAGAAAAGGCTGTAAATATCATTTTATTGACATGCATCAGCAGCTGCTTTGTGTTTGCTGCTGAAACTACTTTTATTTTGCACCTTCAGTAAAACATAAATGCCCACACTTAATTTCTGAGCAGCTTATTTTTTACTCCTTTTTTTTTTTTTCAAATCATTGCCTCACTCACAGATTAGTGTTGAACTTTGTGTTTGAATTGCATTTTCTACAACAATGAAATTAACCTATAAGGACATTTTAAGAATAAGAGAACACATTACCTTTTGGTTAAATAATCAAAGTAACTGAGTTACTTTTTGGATGAAATAACTTGGAACTAACTAGTTACTTTCTCAGTTACCACCAAACACTGGTTCCATTCCCTGCTTATTAGTTCATACTGGGAACAACCTCAGTCCTCTTTCAGTTCTTTGCAGAACTTGTGTTCATTATTGTTTTCCTCATATTTAAAATAAATCTTTCTGCTACAACAGAGAGAGGAGGACAGGGAGGAGACATCAGACCAGAGACCAGCAGCACGGATGATGATGATACTGGGTCTTCACTGGTAAAGGAAAGATTAGAACTTGTTGTGAAAGACATCTATTAGGCAGAGAAACCAGGCAGGGTTCTGGTAAAATGTTTTTATTTGTCTGACCATGAAGAGCTCACTGTAAAGAACGAACCCTGAGTTGAATACTTTCTAAAGCCTCTAGTAGCTCTACAATTGAGTTGGCAGGTGACTTTGAAGAGAAATAGATTAGAAAAATTGCATTTTGACATATTCTGGTGCTATATCCGAAACTTTTTTCTCACTTTCTACTCTTTATTTAGTCTAAGTTTCCTATTGACAGGTCCAGATTTGAAGGGCCCCCTAGCTAAGTTCGCCTTGGGCCCCCAAATTGCTAAATCCGCCACTGCTAAATAGGATGAGATAACTATGGAAAAAGAATGAATGACGGACCTTGCAGGCCAGCTTATATACGAATCATATATATTGCTATCTCACTACATTTCTAAGGGAAACCAAATGTCTTATCTAAAATCCATCCATGAAATCTGACACTGATGTTGGAAACAACCAGAGAAAAGGGGGGAAATTGGTAAATGTCTGCTTACAGTTTGATATCGGTTGATCTGCCGCATCACATTAGAAACTGCAGCTTACAGCAAATCAGCACTGTAGCACTCAATAATGTAATAATTTACTGAAAATGTAATCAAATTTGTACTTAACTCAATTGAAAATGTAATAAAACCCAATAGTGTAATAACTTGACCAATATTGTAATAAAATATTCTGTCTGATATTGTAGTGACATTTTTGGTGAAAACTTATGCACCATTGTCAAATGAAGTGTTACTTAACTCATTCACTGCCATTGACGTCTATAGCCGTATACAGTGGGGGGAAAAGTATTGAACAAGTCAACATTTTTCTCCAAAATTATGTTTCTAGCAGAGCTATTGACATGAACACAATCTGGTGACTATCTGGCGACATCTGGTGAAAATTTCACTACTTTTTTTCCTCCGCTGTAAACGGCAATAGACTTCAATGGCAGTGAATGAGTTAAATTTGTTTTGTTGGCTTGTGGTTGTGATTCTTTGGAAAACTGTGGAAAGCAAAGTATGTTTAGGGAAGCAATACTTATTCTCTTGTTTCAAAGTCAGTGTATAACAAGCTTAGATTCTAAAAACACAAAATATAGACCTCTATATTACACTATCTGTCAAGATTTACATTATCTTTTTAATTAACAAAAAAAGAAAAGACCCACATGAAAATCTAATAAATCTCCAATAATATAACAAGGTATTACATCACTGGTAAAAATGTTATTAAAATATCAGTCAGAATATTTTATTACATTATTGTTCAAGTTATTACATTACTTACTGGGTTCTATTACATTTTCGAAAGAGTTAAGTGCAAATTTTATTATATTTTCAGTAAATTATTACATTACTGGGTGCAACAAGCACCAAGTCAAAACCATGCAGAGCGCTGAACTGAAACAGCATTACAGCTCTGAGAGTTTGCAAGTGTTATACACTTACATATACAGTATTTGGCAAAAAAAATGCATGGCTTGCTTTTATTTTATGTGCTAGAGTCGACATCCACATAGAAATGGATGCATTGAGGGGTAATTTATGTCCCAACTGCATTATCTGAGTTTGTTAGTTTAGCTATGACAGCTTTGATTTTGTAGACTTTCAGACAAACTAGCATGTTTATGTGCCTAAAATACACAAAAGACTTGTGCCCATGCTTTTTGCCTGTTTTGAAAATAAATTTGCAAATATACCATTCTTGATCAGTCAGACGAGAGGAGGTTAAGACATTTGTGTTGCAAGCTTTATTAAATATTCTAGCAGATTTATAAGTCTCTGCACGTGCACTCTGTATGCCATGCTGGTTCAGTCCAAGGAATCTAATTCAGTCCAAAACCTTTGTTTGCTAAATATTCATTTGAAATGTTAGCTTAAAAACCAGTGCATTTACAACAAAGATGCATTATGAACCTGCAAGTCAGTTTATTTTCCCGACTTTCTGACATACGGTGATGCCTCTGAAATGCACAGCAACAGTTCACATTCTTTACTCAAGATGGATTTTAAGAAAACATCGGCGTACATGGAGTTTCCCGCAGGGAGGAATGTGGACATTACGTGGAAATCAAACCTTCACATCGGCTTTCAAGTAAGTGTAACTTCACATGCTTTGTATTTCGGTTAACAGGTCTTAGCTGTCATCATCAGGTCGTTTCACGGAGAATCTTCCGGAGGGGTCTGGGATGAACCACCTCTCCCACAGATCTGTGTGCACAGCGGGGTAATTCCACGGTTTGTAGGGGCCATTCCAGTGCAGCAGGCGTGCGTCTTTGAGGAAGCTCTCTGGATAGTGGGTGTCAGGACTCCATCCTAGACAAACCAAAAAGCTTGATGGTAGTGCTTTACACAGCGTAAGCTATCCTTTTTTCCCCTAATCTTCAAAATTAATCCTGCTCTATGTCCTGACGCATCATATATCTCATACACTGCTGGGTGAATTATGTCTGAAGAGTGGTGATGATCTCACCGAGGTGTCTGACGTGCCACAGAGGATCCAGTGTTGTGTATTTGTCATGGAAGACAATAAGCATGGGTGGGGTTGCCACACCTCCTGCCATGGCGCTGCTGTATATGTTCTCCCTGCATGATGGAGGAAAGGTGTCTGATCAGGAAGATGCTGCAAGCTGGAAATTCAAGTTCAGTGTACAACATGATTCTACTTCACATCAGTGCTTTCACATTGGACAAAGTCCTCAGCATATGGGGTTAATATTTTTGCTAACTGACCATACCTGAAATTCTCCTCCATCCATTTCTCCAGCTGTTTGGTGATCTTTTGTTCCTTCCACTCTTTAATATCTGCCACAAACACTCCCGGGTTGAAGGAGCAGTCCCTGGGGTTGATGCCCAAGTCTCTGATTTGCTTCTTCCTGTAATCCAGGAAGCCCATGTAGGTAGTCTAAGGGATGAGCTCAGAGGACACGTTTCAGTAAATAAAAAAGCCGTCCATGAAGATGGTGCATTTTTTTGGTCTTTTTTTTACAAAAGCAATGGAAATCCACCTGCATGCCGACGCTTCGAACCATCTCATGTGTGGAGGGGAGGTCACAGTCAGTGGCAAACGCAGCAGCATGTCCTGCTTTCAGCTTAACATTAAACAGATCCGTTATGTCACCTGTATGGGATAGAAAGTGTTGCAGCTCATACACATAAACTACACTTTATGCAAAAGTTACACACCCACTACACAATAAAGTGTGTTCAGTCAGAGGCTTCTTCATTCTTAAAAAAGAATGGGTAAGAAAGTCATTTGCAAATTCAGTGGACATTAGTGAGTCATTGAATAAACTGCCACTTACTGAAGAGTAAATACATAAGTCATAAAATGTAACATTCAAATAGACATAATTATGGAGTCCGCCTCATAAAAAGGAAAAGAAAATGACAGTGCTGTGATTAATAGATCTATAAATATATGAACCATAGCAAAAATGAATAAAATAAAATTAATAAAAGCCAAATTATTTCAAAAATGAAGAAGTGTTAATGTCTGCAGAAGTGAAATATTGCATGTCCAGATCTGTGCCTCGCCACAATTCTGTCTCTGAGCTTCTTGGACGGTTCCTTCCACCTCATGACCCTCATTTGCTCTGACATGTACTGTGAGCTGTAAGGTCTTATACAGACAGGTGTGTGTCTTTCCTAATCAAGTCCAATCAGTTTGATTAAACACAGCTGGACTCCAATGAAGGAGTAGAACCATCTCAAGGAGGATCAGAAGAAATGGAGACCCTGTGAGTTAAACATGAGCGTCACTGCGAAGGGCATGAATACTTATGACCTTGTAATATTTCAGTTTTTCTTTTTAATAAATTCGCAAAAATTTCTACATTTCTTTTTTTCTGCCAAGATGGGGTGCTGAGTGTACATTAATGAGAAAGAAAATGACTTTTTTTTTATTTTGGCAAATGGCTGCAATGAAACAAAGAGTGAAAACTTGAAAGGGGTCTGAATACTTTCCGTACCCACTGCATATCAATCTGTCAGCACTATTTTCCTCTGGATCCACACACTCACAAACAGAGGTACGAGACAGGAACATTTCTGTACCTGTAGGTACATTTTTTACAAATGTTCTCTCAAACGTACAATATTGGTCTTTTTGAAGTGTACCTATATACTACGAAAAAGGGTCCAAAGTAATATAAAGTACAAATTTGTACCATTTCAACCCTAAGGGTACCTGCAGCTTTTGAAAATCTGCGTAGCTTGTGTAACTATAAATAGCAGTCCTTCTAAACAGTAGTATAATTATAGTTATTATATCAGGATTTTCATAATACTCACAATAATTATAGTAATAATTACATGTGTAATTATATATGTGTTTGGACTAATATTTATAGAAATAATTATTCATTTATTATCAGCATCTTTGTTGTGATAATCTCTATTTTATTTACTTTTATTGATCATTTTTCTTTGGTTTAATTGCACTTTATTGACTCATACAGCTTGAAAAGGTACAAAAATGGACCAGGACCAAAGACAGAAATGTCTTTCAAAAAGGAACACCCCCTGCGACAAGCTTTGTACCCGTTTAAGTACAAACTGGTACCTCTATTTTTGAGTGTGCAGGGAGGAAGGGCTGAAGAGCTGCATGCAGCTCAAGAGCCACTGGTTGCAGATCCATGTGCTGGCTGAATCTGGATCACTTAAAAGATGACTTTATGCAACTAAAAGCCAAATATTGTATCTTGTTCCTTCTTTCGGCTTCTTTTCTGTTGTTTTTAAAGCTGCACTTTTCCATTTTCTGTTGAAGTTAATGTCCAGTATGTTAGTGGGATGTTCATTGTGAGACCACTGACTTTAATGAAGCTACAAAAATGGCCACATAAAGCCGACTTTACGCTATTTTTTTCTTTATTTGGCCCAGTTGCAGTCTAAGTATCTTGATGCACATGAAGAGCACATAAATGCAGAGCTGCATTCAGATGGTCATGTGACTGGAGCTTCATAGCGCTCCATAACTATGAGAGTTCAGAGGAGATGTGAATAAACTGGGCTTTGAACTGGTTCTTATGATGCGTGAACTTGCTCAGCACCGATATATGGAAACTTTATCGGGTGCAGTTTACATACCTTGCACGATGACATCGTCGTCTAAGTATATCACTCTCTTATGGCTTATGTCGAGCAGAGGTAGGTAAAAACGCACAAAGTTGAGCTGCAAAACATAACCCAAGTAATTTCACCTCTCTGAAACTCTGCAGCACATGATTCTCATGTACCTGTGTGGTATTTTCATTTCCAGAACTTACTGGGTGTAAGAGTTCAGGTCGAGATGAATCGGGCTTCACCTTCCGTAGAAGTACCATCGGATTAAACTCTAATATCTTATACTGGATGCGTTTCAGTTTTGTCTTCTCTATGTATCTCCTGGACAAATGAAATTTAAGTATTAGAAGGTGTGAAATTTGTCATGACAGGTAATAATAATGCAAATGTAATTTACAGTAAAAGCAAGGAGAGAAACCGTGTGAGCTTGACAGCATCGTGCAGAGTAACAACATAGAAGAAAACTTTGGCATCTGTGTTGCTGATGATGCTGTTAATGGTTGCCATGGTTGCACCCATACGTTCCTCTGAGGAGCTGATGATAACAGGGATGACATCATCCTCCTCCGAGGGTTTCAAGCGGGAATGTCGTGCTGCACCACTGTGGCTCCTCCTGGGATCTGAGGGCGTTCCAGTTGAAGTTAGAAAGCGTCGCATGTCGTTTGTGGAACAGAGATGTCACACGCATCATTTAAAGATTTACCTGATCGGGGCTGGGTGGAAGCTCTGAGCAGAGCGCTGTGAAGAAGCAAACACACCAGCAGCAGCAGCAGCATGAAGAGGACCTGATTAACTAGGAGACCGAAAGAAGATGGAAAAGTGTTTGTGAATGCAAATAAATCAACTTGTGCACAAAACATGTCAAACAATGAGGACAGCTCTGAATTGCTTTTATTTTGCCTGATTAAAAAAAAAACTGCGACACCATTTTAATAATAAAAGAACAGAAAAAAAACACAAAACAAACAAAGAAATGAATGCATCTGATCATAAAATGAAAAAATATACAAATTAAATAAACAGATTTTAGAATAAATTAATAAATAAATAAGTAAAAAGGGATTCATTTATTAATTTTATGTAACTTACTCTATGAATATCTGAATAAAATAAAAATCACCAAATGAATTTAAAATAATAGAAAAATATATTTACACTTATAAAATTTTAAAAATATGTAAATGATATTAATAAACAGACTTGAGGAATAAAGCCCTAAATAAATAGATATGCAAGTGAACTAAAAAAGCAGCTCGGTTCCCCCCATATGGTCTGACTGTATCTCACAGAGTTAAAGACTCTTTAACTTTAAAAAACTCCCTGGTTCCAGACGGTGATCCGGATCAACACCAAAATTTAATCCGATCTTTCTTTTGCTATGATCAACATTCCCTGAAAATTTCATCCAGATCTGTTTATGACTTTTTAGGTTGTTTTGTTAACTAACAGACACACAAACAAACAAATGCCGTAAATTATATAAATTGATAGACAGATAAATAATTGTTTTATAGAAATTAAAATCTTTTAATTTTATTTATTTTATCAAACTTATTTCATGAGTACCTGAATCAAATATAATTAATCACTTTTGATCACTTTTTAAAAATGAGACGAAAAACTATACAAATGAAATTTTAAAGAGATCCAAATGAAATAAGTGAATTAAAATGTCTGATAAATAAATACTATTTGAATGAATGAATGTTTTCTAGCTCAGGTAACATATATTAAATCCACATTAAATCCATCATTCTTTCATTCTAGGAAACTTTATTTTCCATCACTTTTTACTTCCATTTCTCATATTTAAAGTGACTAGAGGCAGGAATTACGAAAGAATAAACAAGCATGTCCAGTTGTTTTTAAATACTTATGGGTGAAGCGTTAAAAACCAAAAAGAGCAAGCCCACCCACGTTTCTCTCCGTTGCCTTGAACAGGCTGTGTGCTGCATAATGCGCTGCAATTCGGTGGCCGAATTTCCCGCACTGCCCTGCGGATGTGACGTCAAATGACGCTGCATCTGCATCCCCATCCCCAACAGTTTTGATACAGGAAGAAGACGGTTGCGGCAAATTCAAACACTGTAAGTAATAGTTATGGATTCTTCTGCCGTCAGCAAACGATCCAGATCAACTGAAAGACACTAAAAAGTGTAACTACGAAGAAAAAGCTTAGAAAACAACATTATAGCTTCAGTTTGTGCACGCTCCTGTGACGGTTTGGCTCGTGGCTGCAGTTACCTGAAGTGCCAGTCGCGAGTTTCATTTCTTAATCTTCACTCTTAAAAGAATATTTGAGCTTAGTTGATATGAAAGAATCATTTTTCATTGATCTAATGTAATTATATTTGTTTGTTGATGGAATCTTGTTTTTTTAAGTCAATCAACCTAAAAACAAAAACACTCTGACTTTTTTAAAAAAAAATTCCCTCAAAGTAAATATATTAAGTTGTTTCAGCTAGCATGCACAAAGAGAAAAGGGGTAGGGCTATTTTCAAAATTCAACGCATCTGAATCACAAAGGCTCATGGGAAAGGCAGATTCAGCAGGAACTTAACCTTTTATGATTGTTATCCTACAAATTTGATTCATGTGTTTACTGCCTTTGTTACTGAACTGAATATAATTTGCTACAGCATTCAAGTTTCTTAAATTAAGTGAAAAATTTCAGGTGAAATTAAATTAGAATATTGGGCTTAAGTGGGAAAAGCAACTTCATTGATTTTATGTCAGACAACTTGAAATAAATGGTTTGCTTCGATGTAAAAAAAACAGTTTGTATGAACTTAAAAAAGTTAGGTTGAAACAAATGTTCTTATTTACATTGAATTAATGAAGAAATATTTGGTGTGACCGATTACCTTAATTTTCTTAGGTTTAGCCTTACCTAAAAAAATTTCAGCGTTGCCTCTAGTTGTTTTAAATGAGGGGGCATGACCATTTGGTATCAGTAAGCATGTGCCCAGACCAGACCGTCCAGACCCTGGTCTGCACTGTTATAAGTTTCATCAGCACAGCAAAGTATAAATTCATTATTCAGAGACCAGACTGGACGTGACTTGTCAAGCGCTCAACAACTGCGTCAAGTCTATAGTGATAACAGGAAAATGAACTCCATCAAGGAGGCCAATAAGAAATGAATCATTTCTATATTAATCCAGATTTCAATCTGGATCCAGATCCAGATTTCCTTTGAGTTGTGACGTGCGACCTGATACTTCTCGCCAGTTCAGTCTGCTAAAACTGGGATTAAATCTTTATGCAGCAGGTTAGTTTTCTGTTTCCACCATCTGTGAGACAGACCAGAGAAAAGGGAGGGTCAAATAACCATCTGCAAACATTTACAAACCCTCCTCCTTTTTCTTTTTTTAAAAGTCATATTTGGCCACCTAACTAAGCACCATAACTAATGGGATCTGCTTTTTTTTTTCCTTGCATGCTGCGCTACCTGACCTGCAGAGTTTACACTGAGGACTTACTGACCTGGCTCAAGAGTGAAATATTTACACTTAATCCTTTTTAATCTGAAAATTTTGCAGTTAAGTACATAATGCTTGGGTGCAGTTTTAAAACAGTAGATTATATTAAAATAACTGCATGATCTGCAGGGTGAAAACAACAGCTGTTTCCGCATTAGCCGTCTACCCCTGCTGAGATGGAGTCGCATAAACAGTTGTGCGAGTCTCCCTGACAGTTTGTGTGCAAAATTGCAAACACAAAACAAGTAAATTTACTGAACTTGAAGGAAACTTAGACCTCATTGCGTTTCATGCAGGTCTGGACCACTTCTTGTATGGCATTGATAAAGGATGCGCTCCCAGGATATTTCCCTCAAAAATGATGTTCGCCCACTGGAACGAGTCCTGAAACGTTACTCCTCCTGTCATCTGGTTACTTCATCCCGCCCCTCCCCCCCGTCACCCACTCTTTTAGTGCCTGTGCTGCTCCTCTTTCTCTCCCAGGAGGAAAATTAGGGCTCCTTTCCTGGCAACAGCTGCATAAGCTCGACTTCCCTTTCAATGCTAAACGTATTCTAAAGTTGGCGGTAGAATATGCATTTTCTGGATCATGACGTTATATTTGCATCCACTTACTTTTTCTTAAGAGCGGCATAATTCATTTTGCTTCCAGCAACATCTGCAAACATAAAAATAAAGAAGAGAGAGAGAGAGAAAGAGGCAGCATATGAAGTCATTCAGGGAATCAAAGGATGAAATGTTGGCTGTAATGATGCATGGAGAGCTGATGGATTTGGCAGTTCCATCATTGAGGCGTCAACCCAGTCAGTTTAGCTGAAAGGGACTAAAAATGTGTTTGACATTCGTGAAAATGACAGCTTCCATTTGTTTATGTCCCCAAAAGAAATTGTAAAAAAGAAGAGAGGCTCAATAAGTGCACACAGATTATTACGATGTTTGCACATCAGCTAAATGCTGATGTTGGCAAAGATGACAGGATTAGCTCTGTGGGCTTGTAACACATAAAACTCTGACAGTTAAGAGTTTTGTAAGTTTAATTTCCTGGAGATTAAACTGTTTGGACTCGAGGATCTGCAGCTGTCACAATGAAAATCAGTGCAAAACCAACTTTTGCACAAAATCCCATTTTGACAATGACAAACTGCCAGTGTGACCTGACCTGCAATAAATACACCACGCCAGGAGTCACTGGACAACACATGTGACTATTATTTTTTCCAAATAGTCCGCCACTTCCTTCCTTCCTGGTGCCAAGGCTGAAGCAAGAAATCTGCCTTTTAACCCTTTAAATCTTCACATATCTGCAGGAACAGCTTATGTAAAAAATAAATGTGTAAAAGTGCTAAAACCACAGCAGGAAACAGCGCTTTAAAGCTCCTCCGTTTGCATTTCATGTCACAAAGCTTCCTCGGAAAGCTGCTGACTCAAACTGAACAACAGCAGTTAGCTGAAATGAAATGCGCACTATGTGCCATGCATTAGTTTCAGGATTGTTTGTCACCATTTGGAGCAGAACCAAAAATCTGGAACTGATTGGTATCATTTAGACTTCTTCTGAGATCAAGGCCACTCTGCATACTGTCTGTGTTCTGCACTTTTACAATTAGTTAAGGTACTACTCTGAAATGTTTCAAGTACTTCTGATTTTTCAAAACATTTATAAGGCAGCTGGATTCTTTAACTTAATTATGTAAAATCTAATTGATCTACAATAATTTCTTCCACTGTTTCTAAAAGAGATGGTTGTTTTGACTACTAGCAGCTAAAAAGTTTTTTCCCCACATAAAAACTTCTGAAAAGTTAGTGTTAGCATGGCTGAGAGTGGTAGATGTGGGTTGGGGGTTGAAACCATGCCATATACTAAGTCACTGCAAGCAAAACTAATAATCCCATCTCAAGGAAGCTTGTTGATATCTCCAGGGAAGAAATGTTTTGTAACTTTTCTGGACTGTGTTTGATTCAGGCAAGAAAGATCACCATGTACCATCGGCAAAAAAAAAAAAAAGTGTGCAGAAAAGCATTAAATTACATCAATATGACATCATAATGTGTCATTGAGTTCTTTTGCTTATTTTCCAGCTGCTTTTAGTTTGAATTATGTTCTTTTAAGAGTAAGAACTGTTTTTATTGTAACAGGACATAAAGTTCTCTTGTCAAATAAATAAATAATTAAATAAATTAATATGGGAAAATGTAAAATCTGAGAACCATATTTAATATAAGCATGTTGTACATACTCATTCAGTAGAAATATATGTAAAAACGGGACTATCCTCATCTTTGTGCACGTAACAGTATAGTTTAACAGAAAGGAGGTGTGTCACAGCTGGTTTGGCATTGATATTCTAATTCATTATGCACAATTTAAAAGAACAATTTGAATTTTACTCACCAGAAAATAAAAAAAAAAGTTCCGTTTATGGTCAGTCTCATTCCTGCATTTCATGTTCCATGTTGTAATAACCTCAGAGGACTGAGACTAACCCTCACTAAAAATCCGACTTATTTACCTCTCTCACTTTTTCCCCCCTCGGTCTTCCCTCCAGATGTGTCCCATCATGTTCACCAGTGATTTTATTACTCTGTCATTTAGCCAGAGGCCAGATAATTTCCTCTCAATTCACGGAGAACAAATATAGATGTTTACAGGCCACTTACTCTGCTTCAATAACTTGAGCCAATCTGAAGGAAGAGTTATTAAAAATTATACCCGAGCACATTGCTCTGCAAGCAGTCGCTGTAAACTATGACGTATAAATGAAATACGCTAATTGACACCACTCAAAGTGTTACTATTCGATGAAGTATGGCATAAGTTCTCACTCTTTGCGAATTTTAAGATTTTTGAAGATAGTTTGGGCTATTTCAACGAGCTAAAATATAAAAATTATCGTAAAACTTCTTTTCCCATAATTCATAGGGCGTCGTTTCCTTGTACAGGTCAACAAAAGTTTAGCCATGGGTTAAATTTTACGCCCACGTTCGTTAAAAGAATAAATAGGCTATAAATAAATGCATCAGGGGTCCTCAAGTCGGTCCTACGAGAGCTCTAGCACCAGCACACCTGACATAAATAATGAGTCATTGTGCAGAACTTCATAGGTTGCTTGATTAATTTAATTTGAGATGTGTTTGAGCAGGGATACGAGGAAAACCTGCGTAAGTGGCTCTCACAGAACCTACTTCAGTAACCGCGAAACAAACAAACAAATAATAATAATAATAATAATGATAATAATGTTCTTTTCCAGACACAAGTGCGAGGTCTAAAAACAAACCAAAAAATAAGTACATAAATACATGAGACATAGATAAATAAATAAATACTAGATTCGGTTTGTTCCCGTCCCCCCCACCCCAAACGCCCTCCACCCCACCCCCACCTGTCCACCCCCTCCACCCCAAGGTTTGCTTGCTTAGTTTTGTCCTGTACATTTCTTAAAAATTCCATCACCATATATAATTTATAAGTAAATTAACACTGCGAAAATACGTCTATCAACTTTTCACTGAATTGTTCTTTGGGAAAGGTCGCAGTGTAACGTCATGGTTGTCCATCTATTTTTGTTTTCACGCTGACAGGAAAGCTGGTAATGAAGGTAAACACTTCTACCGAGCATGCATTCCGCACTCATAAGTAACTATTTATTTAATCTTCACAGGTAAAGCAACTTGTGCAGCAGCAGGAGCAGTCTTTCACACGAAACCAGCATGGATGAAAACATCTTAAAGCTGTTAGTGAAGTTCACTCAGGAGGGGCAGTTAAGCTCTCTGGAGAAACACATAACTCCAGGCGGCTGTGCGGCGGTCAGGAGCAAACACTTCGGCAGGTCTGGAGACACCTTGCTACATTATGCTGCTAGACACGGACACCTTGATATTCTGGAGTATCTAATAAAGCAGGTGGGCATGGACGTGGAAGTGTACAATAACGATTATAAGAGGCCGCTTCATGAAGCTGCATCCATGAGCCACAAAGAGTGCGTTTGCTATCTGCTCCGGGAGGGAGCGAAGGTGGACAGTCTGAAGAAGGCTGACTGGTGAGGACAAAATATTTAATTTCCTGATTTTGCATAAAGGGGCCAGAAAAAAAAGAGGAAAAGAAAATAATGTCGTGGAAGGCATCTATGCAGGTTTTTATATCTATGGCCGAAGTAGCAGCGTGTAGCCCTTCGATAGCTCAGTTGGTAGAGCGGAGGACTGTAGCGGTAATAAGCTGATATCCTTAGGTCGCTGGTTCGAATCCGGCTCGAAGGAGTGACTTTTTGCTATGTATAAATAAAAAAAAAAAAATCTATATACGCATATATTTATTTAATTTGACTACAAAAAAATTATATAATTTTACTCTTAGAGAATTGAAGTTCAATTTAAAAGTTTCCTCTTGTAGTTTTTGATGCCTTTATTTACTTCCAGTATTAGTGCATCATTTTTAAATGGCATCTAAACTATTTATTTATAATAATCATAATGATGATAATGTCGAAAGCTTCACTTTTTTTGTACACTGTGTAGAATTATTAACAAAAATCTAAAGTTCATGTTGAATACATTATTTATTGTCAGTGAGTTAGATATTCTACAATGGTTAATAGTAATTTAATTTTTTTATTTACACTTAAGCCAAAAATATAACATTGAAAAATATATATTCAGAACTGGAAATGCTTTTTTTTTTTTTTTTTTTTACAGTAATAATGCCTTTAGACAAATAAAAATACTCAAAACCCTACAAAAATGTGTAACAAGAACAGATTTTGTGTTAAAACAGTTGCAACAGACTCCCTGGTCTTACTGGAGGTCAGCCTGATCGTACCAGCACTTAGTTGAGCATAGACACGGTAGAGTGCTGCTCTTCAGCTGACTTCTGTAGAAATGTGGCAGACCAATTGGCTAAAATAATTTTCTAGCTTTAGGTTCTGCAGGCTGTTGGTCAAAAACCACTTTGGTCAGAGAAATGTTATCTCTGCTCTTATTCAGGACTCCTCTCATGATGGCATGCACTCGGAAGAATCTCCATGTGATTCAGGAGCTGTTGTGTCACGGCGCCGACCCCAAACTGCAAAACAAAGATGGCTGGAACTCCTTCCACATTGCGTGCAGAGAGGGCGATCCTCTGGTCGTAGAGCTCCTGCTTCTTGCTGCACCGGATATCTGGAAGACGGAAAGCAAAACACGCAGGACGCCACTGCACACTGCAGGTAAAGCATCCCCATATCCCCAATTTTACAAATTTAGAATTAATGATAAATTATTAATGATAACAGTTTGCCTGTAATTCAGCGATGCACGGCTGTGAGGAAGTTATTAGGATCTTACTGGAGAGGTAAGTATAAATAAATTCTGAGTTTATAGTTTGCAGCTACTGATGCTCTGTGTGATGCTCAGCTTCACTGCTTCTTTTCCAGGTGTGGCTACACCCCTGACAGCACTGACAGCTGTGGAATCACTCCCTTCATGGATGCAGTCAGGAATGGTCAAATCTCTGTGGCCAGGCTACTTCTAAAGAAGCACCAGGTTGAATAAAACATTATGTCGCAGCAATGCTTTAATGCCTTTGTTGACATTTATGCTTGCTCTTTTGACCCGACCTGTGTGCGGCAGGCATCTCCAATGGCCGCTGACGTACTCGGGGCTCAGCCGGTGCACCAGGTTGCTGTCACTGGTCAGGAGGAAGCGCTGCGGTTCTTGGTGCAGGAGCTCAGGGTAGACGTAAATCAAAGAGCGACTGATCTCCAGCTCACTGCGCTGCATTATGCTGCAAAGGTGCGATCAGCAATTCACAGCCAGAAACGTCTTATAACATCAGCATCTTTGGAGGTTCAGTCTGCAGCTGTGTGAGAATTTAAAATAATGTAAATATACAGTCGTATAAAAGAAGAAATGACACCCTGCTTCAATTAAAAAGTTATTTTTTATTTCTATTGCACATTTTATGAATACACTTGTTTCTAAAGTGCTGCACAGGTAAAATAAAATAAGGAAAAATAAAATAGTCCCAGAATATTACAATCACTCAAAAGCCAATGGATAAAATAAAGCATTAAAATCCATCACAAAGCACTTAAAACAAACATACACATGTACATACTAATAAAAGCAAGGACATAGAGGACCACACAGCTACTGCTGGTCTAAAATGCCGAGGAATAAAAGAGGGTCTTCAGGCGAGACTTGAAGCTTTTCACAGAAGAGGCTGTTTTTACATAACTGGGTCTTAAAGTTGCTGTACCAGCTTTGTTTAATGGGAGTTAAAGCACTGTTTGGGATAAGTAATGCCTTAAAAAGACATTAAAAATAGTCATAGTCCAGTCACAGCTACACCTGAGACCACTGGATCCACTCACAGATGAAAACATCTTTATGTCTGGGAGAATTTTGGCCACTAACAGCCACCGTACATTCACAACAGTGCTTGTTATAAGTCATTTGAAAGAAAACATCCTTTCTTTCAAATACCCATCTTTACCACTAGATGTCAGTATTTCTTACATGCTGTACCTTTAAGTTAAATCCTCGTTAAGTTATTTAATTCTAATGACTGGTTATAATCCACCCCTTTTAAAATCTGACTGAATATGAAACTGAGCACATAGGCATGTGTCATTTAAGCTGCTTTCCTCTGAGGAAATTATGCTATTGATGCAAAGACACAAGAAGCCTTTCAGTTTACTGGTATAATGTGCTCAATAAGACAAATTATAGGTAACTGTAGTTTGCAAAAGATGACACCAGCTGGTTTTGGCTCTCTGATGTTAAATGAAAACTTTATAGATTATCAGATTAATTGTGTAGCTGCATGCACAATTTTTCATAACCAGAATAAAAACGTATGGACATTTGTGTAATGGATGCACATTTTCATTAATACTTAAGAATTTGCTGCTCCATCCATCCATTCTGATGCCACAGCTATCTCTATAAATACCAAGTTGTTTATGGAAACTAGTGTAAACAACCTTTTTGTACGAGGTTTTACTGAAGCATCAAATGTCTTGTTTGAGCTGACTCTTTTAACCAGGCTGCATGTTCATTTGCATATAGGGCAAGTAGGTGCAGTGCATTGTAAAGCCAGGTGTGAATGCATGTTTGTGCTTTCCACTTGGGATGAGATCACCACGGACACATGATAATACCAAGTCTGCACATCCTATTGAAAAGCCACAGGGTAGGGATTTCTCTTCGATGAGTCACAGTGTTCGAATTGCAGCCTGAAATATTCTATTGAATCATATTTTCTTTCAGGAGGGACATGTATCGATAATAAAAACGCTGCTGGAGCTGGGGGCGGAGCTTCGTGTTCAGGACAAAAAGGGACGAACTGGTATCTGACCTTCACATCTGTCATTCATAAAAGTTTTTTTTTATCCGAATTTCCATTTGATAGTATTCTAATATATTTCAGAGCATCAAGCTCATAAACATGAGTAAATATTAACTGCCTGGCTCCTTCTGATTTCCTCGCTTCCTGTCAGCTCTCCACATGGCCTGCATCGGGCAGCATGCAGAAGCAGCCAGGACACTCCTGCTGCTCGGGCTCAAGGACTCTCAGGATGCATCTGGCACAACAGCACGGCAGCTCGCCAGGAAACCAGACGTTGTGCAAGCTTTTGAATGTGGCCTGCCAGACACTTAATGCACAATACAGTCATGAATGTGAACACAGATTTGCTACTGGTTATTTATCATTTATTTGAGTGAAAAAGAAACTGCTGATAGAAGCTAAGCTGACCAGATTGTGGAGATTGCATAAAAAATTTGGCTTTTGTCTTTTATTGGATGCTAGAGCTCTGTTTTGTGACAGTATTTAGACTTTTTAATGTCTATAAATGCGCTCACAAATAAATTATGATTCTTTTTTCTTTTTTTTAACCTCATCCTGTCCAGCATCATGCAAGCTGCTGTGTTGAACAAAAAATTTGCCTTGCAAATGGAATTATCGTTCTTTGTTTGTTTATTGCTGAGTTATATGTTAAAGTGGGCCTGACAGAGGAAACAAGGGAAGGTGGGGGAGTGTAGGAGACAAAGATATGGAAGATTGAAAACAAGAGCAACAACTATATCTCACAGCTTCTGCAAGAAAATAAAGCAGAGAATCATCAGGAGCACCTATAAGATGACAATGTGATAAAACAAAAACAACAGCAACAAGTATAAAAACATAACTAGCTATTAGTAGGGATGGGCGATTCCAAAATGTTTCATGTCGATATGATGCCAGTAGTTTATGGCACTTTTTCAGCGATATCGATACCGATACTTTTTGTCCTTTAAAAAAAAATCACATGATTGTACATTTTGCTTTAATACCTTGAATGCAAGGGCAATATTATATATAAGTAAAACCTAAGAACAGCAGTACTGGATAGAAACGCTTTTAAAACAATAATGAATTATGGTGATGATAAAATTAAACAAAACGAGATTGAAAATGTTTTTCAATTATCAAATAACAATATATACTAACTAAAATAGTCAAAGTGGAAAATGTTAAAATAGAAAATGTAATAATATTACAATTTTACAAAAACATAATGTACAATAACCTGCATTAAACCACTGAAAAACTACAAAACATCATCATCATCACGAACAGTTGCAACATCATCATGACATCATGATAGGCTACCACCATCATGTGATACAGAAGCTAGAATCTGGCTGCTTTCATCATTGTCTTGCCTAAAACTCAGAAGTACAAACAAATAGCATGTTTTATATCTGTGCAGTAGTATTGCGATACTCAAAAAAGTATCGATTCTGATATCTTGTCTGGCTGGTATCAAAGTATCGACTCCAAGGCAGAACACAGCAACTGTATTGTGTGTTCTGCCTGCATGAATGACTTAAAAGTAGTCCAACACAGACCAACGCGGGACATGGCGTGATGAGATGCACAGGAAAGAGGATTTTATTATTTGTCTTAGGGTTTGCTTAACAGGTGTGTCAGCCATGAACTTAGTTCAGGCAGGCAACACAAATAGTGTAACAATACTTCATAATCTTTCTCTTCTCTTGTTGGTAGAACTTGTCCTTTATAATCGCAGTAATATCAATGTTTGTAGACAGAAAAAAATTAAATATAAATAGTAGAGATTATGATGGAATACAATAAGATTAGTCGTTTACAGATGCATGTCCGGTCTTTCGTATATGATTTTTTTTTTTTTTTTCTGTACTTGGTTACAGTTTTTCTACTCGGGCACTATGTTGCCTATCACTCTGCGTCTCATTGATGATTGACAAGCTATAGAAGCCCCGCCCCTTGAGGCGCCTGACGCTGAACCGCAGCCCCTTCTCACTTCCAGCCCTTCAGAGCTCCATTTTCTACTTTCCCGATATCCAGCAGCAGAAGACAAAAGATTTGGAAAAATGAATGAAGAATACGACGTTATCGTCCTGGGCACCGGCCTCACGGTGAGAGAGCGTCAGGCGATGCGACATGGAAACGATTTGCAACCTGTTACCAACGCAGTTAGCATTTGACAGTTTGGCTCTGAGATAACTGGGCCTAATAGGCTGAGCTAACGCTAAGTAGCTAGCTTAGCCGCTAACTGAGACTCAGGGACAGCACGTAATGTAATGGAAACTTGAAACGGAGTAGCTAACGCCAATGGTTAGCACCATGCTATCAGAAGCTAATAGTATCCGAAAAGATTAACGATGAAAACTGGAAACTTGCACAAGACCAGTTTAAACTCTGGTAGTTGCTGTCGTTAATTAGTATGATGTTGACTGAATTTTATTTGCACAGGTATTGAGCCGCTTATCGAAAGTAAATAGTCTGTTTGGACAGCTTTTCTCACCCGAGATAAGATTATAAGGCGGATGATAAGTCTGCTAACGTTAGCCGACCTACATTAAGCTAAGTAATTAGCAAGCTAACGACAGAGTGGCGACTTGCTTAGCTTCCTTGTTTAAGCTTTTTCCCACGCAGTGTTTGTAAACGGGATTATTGACTGTTTTTTTGTTTGTTTTTTTGTTTTTTGGAGAGTGTATAGCTTTGAGAAATGAAGAAGGGAAAAAAAAGCGCAGTCGGTTGTTTGAAAATAGTTGCAGCCCTGACGATATAACCAAACTAGCAATCAGAAGTTTCCGCCTTACGCCTGTTGGTGTGGGGGAGTCGAAACCTGAGAAGTAAAATGAAGTCGTTCACAAGTTGAATATCGTTAACTGTCGCAAAGTTGGTAAATTGTTAAACATATATTTGAATACAAAGACGGCAGATTCAGTATTTACAATTTGCTTTTGCTTGCCATTCTGACCTGTAACTGGAGAATGAAGTTAATACGTCGTTTCATTTTGCTTACTATGTGGGATGCCAAAACCGTTGTTGGTTGAATTCACTCCAAAATTATCGTTGGTATCAACCATGCCCTTGCGTCATACATAAAATTATGTTCTTACAGGCCTCCTGACTTGCTGTCAGTTTTATATGGCTGAAGCATGTCATGGAAATCCCGTGATAGCTTTAGGGTCAATGGGCAGCTTCACGGAAGCTCTGAAATGCATTTTCTGGACTGTCCTCAAGCTGCAGAACCTCTGCTTACAATTGCAATGCCATTGTTTGAGAACGAAACCCAGCTTGGTTTAATAAGTGTAAAGTCACTTGTTTGTCACGGCAAATAACTATAAATATGTACTTTAGATTTGGTGCAGACAGGGGTAATGGAGCAAAAGTAGCCATGCGGAATGAGCTGGGTGAAATCTACTAGGCGGTGTATTTTAAACTCCCCATTTGGGTGTGGTTTCACCAAGACTGGAACTGAAAGTACGCTGTAGCCCAGCTCAATGAGAGCTGATTTCCAGCCAGCCAAAATACAGAGAAAAAGACTGTGGTTCACTGTATATTCAGTTTTAGTTCCTCATATAAATCAGTGACCTCACTTGCATTTGCCATGTTCTTCCATTTATGTTACACACCAACACTTGCAAAATTATAATATGAAATGTAAACACAGCTTTCCATTTAAGCAGCTTTTAAAAAAATATTTTCAGAATGCAGTACATGATTAGTAACTTTATTAAAGTTAAAGTACAATGATTAGTAACAACTTTATTAATCTTCTGTAGGCCACCAAAGAAATAATAAGTCAAGACTGTTTACCTCTTAATGCTCTCCACATGGCTCTGTCCTACATGCAGTTTTGAAGAGGCTTCCTTAGTTGCGGCTCTCTGCTACATAGGGGCAGTGTCAAAGATGTGGAGGAGCATAAATGCAGGCTTTACTGTCACAAGAGATGTATATAATTGTGATACAAGTTTGTTTTTCATTCTACTTTTTCTTAAGTGGGGGACACATACTCTTTTTGCCTTCAGCTGACTGTCTTCCAAGCAGCATTTTACCTGCTAACTGTCATTACAGAAGTGTGGCACACTGTTTTTTATAGGGGACTGCGTGCAAGCTTGTCCCTGTGGTCCCTGCACTCGCTGAATTCCTGTAATCCTTCTCTTTGCATGGGGCTCAGGCTCAGGCCGATAGATAAAAAGTTGCTACTATAAATCTGGCTTAACTCCTTTTGTTGTGGGGCTCCCCATCTGTCCACAACTACTGACATACGGGGAGTGGTTTGGCACAAGATATTAGACTGAATCCAAGCGCAGTCTGATGAATACTGTGATGCTTTTGGTGATCCCAAGTTTGCAACTCTTAGCCTTCATATGAGGTACCTGGAGTCCGCATAGAGTTTACAAAGATTTAAGGGAGGCTTGTTCTGACAGAGGAGGAGCAGTGTCCTTAGTTCATAAACTAAAAAGAAACAATGGTGCTGTTATCTGTCAACAGTAGGAAGTGTTGTTAAGGGAAGGGAAATGGACACAATGCTTGCTCTCTGATCACTAACGATATAATGAATGATTGTCAGCACTTAGAGAAATTGCTGCTCCAGTGATGAGTAAAAGATCACAAAGATAAAATGCATTATTTGTTGATCAAATGCTGGTCTGTATCTAACACATTCCTTTGTAATTGTGTGAGCATATCACATGCTTGTAGAATTTTAATCTGCAGGTGGCAGTAGTGACGTTAACTTTCTATTTTAAAGCATCTTTTTATAATAAAGTGTAAATTCTAAAGCATTAAGATTTTTTTCAGATAATATTGCTTTTATAAAATTTAAACAAATTGTATTGAATGTCCACTAGTCAACTAGAGGTAGAAGTTACGGAGAAAAGCACAGCACAGAAGTGGCCCACATATTGCTAAAATGTTAACGTCTGTGCTTAATTTACTTCTCTTATAAAGGTTTCGGGAAGGCTGTTTTAGGTAATTTCTTTGCATCATTTAGCCCAGTGGATTAAAGTCCAGCTTGTGACTTGGAACATCTTTAGTGTGCTGTAAATTTTCTCTGCCGTATAATCACAGCTTGCAGCAGTAATGGATATAATGTGTTGAAAATGTAACTTGGACTTTGACCCCGCTTCCAGGGTTTTTATATTGGCTTAATTTTCTGCCTGATTGCTTTCTGTGTCCATTTGTTTTCCTCTCTGTCAGCATGACAGCTGCTGTCTGGCTAAAGTAGTGATGAGCAGGCTGCCTTCAGCTCTGTCAAACCCTGCTTTTATGCAGGCAGCAAGTTGGCTTCAGGCCCATAGTGACACTTCAGAAACTGATTTTAGCTTTTGCCTGACCACATCTATGTTATATCAGTGGCAATGACAGATCTTACAATTGAACAAAAGAATTTCTTTTTGATTACCATCACAGCATTTTACCATATTTTATTTTATTTATTCATTTTTTAAAATCTGAGACTGGGTCAGCAAAAAAAAAAAAAAAAAAAAAAACTGCGGTTAAAAGATTGCTCTTGGTCAGTAAATGAATTGACACTGTTGACACTTAACAAATCAGTTGATCTGGTGTGAACTAGGGGTGGGTGATATATCGAGCATACTAAGTTTTGCATGTGATACAGAATAGCTATATTGCAATTTAATGTCAAGTACAGACTGTCACAGCATTAGCATCTACATAATTTTTTTTATAATTTAGCTCATCTCCCACACAGCAGACAGACAGCTCTCCCCTGTCCATCCAGAAAACTCTCCTACACGCACATTTGTTGTTTCAGGAGCGAAAGGAAAGACGCATGGTGCGGATAGCTAGTATGGTAGTTAATGGGCATTAAGAGATTGAAGCTGAATGTGGGATGTCCATTTTGAGCAGCAATGCGCCTCAGAAATGATGATGTGAGGACACTGATTGTTCAGATATTTTTGTGTTTTTCACAAGGTTGGCATGACAATTTCTTACATGTGCTCTCATTCTGCCGAGGGAGTATTGCTTATGTGTGTGTGTGTGGCATGTAGAGACATCACGTGATGCGATTATGTGTGGCCATGAGAATGACATCAGGCTGATTGTTTTTTATAATAAAAGGACAAAATATAAACCTTTCCAAAATATCAATTATATTGTATGTATCAGGATAAAGCCCAAAAAATATTGTGATGTCAGTTGTAAGCCATGTTGCCCAGCCCTAACTGAGTCATTGCAGCTGTGTTCTTGTTGTCCTGACAGCAGCGATGCGTGTTATAGTGTCAGGTGGAAGCTCCTTAAACTAAATGTACTCTGTCCTGGACTAAATACTTCTGTCATCAAAGATGATGTGTTACATCCATATATATGGCAAATACAGTAATGCACCTCTGATTCAGTGACAGGTTAAGGATATCTGCTTCAAAGATCCAGTAGCATGCTTGACCCAGGTGTCCTTGCTGTAAAGAGAAGAGCTTTATTTTTAAAGAGGGCTCAGATGTATTATTCATGTAGTCAGCGTCATGCAGAGCTCCAGGTTTGAGGGGATTAAAAGCAAATTCTGACAGGTGTACCAAATTAAACTGTATTCACAAGGAGTTGCTGCTGATTTTAGATGCCTCTGCAGGATTATATCACTTAAATGGGACAACTTTTCTGTTAAGAGTTGAGTAAGATGAATTTGTACAGCTTTTTTTTTTCGTCCCTTATAAGCCAGACTAGTCGATTCTAGAAAGAAACAAGTGGCACCGAGCTTAGCTTTCCCTTTTTCCATCTGTGACATCACTCCTACAGTAGGATTTGTTTTTGTCATGTGAGAAACTAGTCGTAGTGCAGCCCTGGTGCTTAACCCTCTGCTCAGTAGTAAAACTTTTGAAGTCTGCAACCACATGACGGACCACGTTTGCTTGATTTTATAAACCTGCTGCTGTAATCATATTAAGATCTGGGATGTGCTAGAATTTCAGACGGGGCAAACCTGCGCATTTCCCTTCATTACCAAAGCCTCTGAGACTTTAAGCCCATTGAAAGCTGCCATCATTTTTCCAGTACCACACAAGCGCATGAAGCATTATCCTGAAATGGAGTGTATTAGAAATGTATACTTTTGATCTGTTAGGATCTAGTCATAGTGTTATGTCATAGGTGTAGCTAAAGCCATGTATGGTTTGCTGACTCTGCTAGCGTGTTATTGCTAATGCAACTGGTGCCCTGTCAGATGGAGCGTCTGGAGCTGGTTCTCTAGAATATTAGTTGTGGAAACACAGACATGAGATGAAGTGAAAGAAACTTTAATTCCAAGGGGAAATTATAAAATGATTAAATTATATATAAAAAAGGGTCATCTGATAGTAATTGTTTGTCTCACAGGGTGTACTGCACAGAGTAAATCTGTTATCCCATCAGATAACTGTGAGGAAAACGCTTACAAAACATATGAATCCCAGATTTAACACTGCCATTATTTGACAGCTTCAGCACCACATCTCTGGCAGTCACCAGTAGAAGAACTGGACTTTTTCTGTGTACAAATGGGCAGTGAAAATGATAACCCATACATTTCTCTCCAGTTGTTTCACAGATTAACCATTATACTTGATTACATCCCAAAAGAGAATAAAAATCAATTCTTTTCAGTCATGAAAATGCAAGTCCTGCTAAGAGTCGTAGTTGTTGGGAATGATTTGAGCTAAAGAAACCTCAGCTGAGGAAAAGTTGTCCATCATGTTAAGAACTTTCTTCTTGCCCGACAAAACCCAAGCTGAAAATTAAATCAGCCCGAGCCCGGGTAAAATGATTGCAAACCTGACCCAACAGAGGCCTGCTGAAAAAGCAACGCTCATAACTTTACTTCTGGATATCAGACCTTAAAAATTCCATCTGTAAAGGGTAGCCTGCATCCAAAATAAAAAGGAAATGTGGTTTGGATGCCGCTCTGGGTCTGTCCCATGAAGCAGGACGTTCCTTTTTGATATAGCTTTCTCTCGCTGTGAAAACACTAAATCCAGATTTTCCACACAGTTGCAGTGTTAACCCTGTTTGTGGACAGATGATGATGAAGAGTTGATGTAAGGCTCAAGCACTGTCAGAGACATCATATATACTACTCACAAAAGTGAGGGATATTCAACTTTTGGTTGTAACTTAAAGAAAATGTAAAATATTCACACCTTATTGATATATCCTGAATGTTTGACATTTAACTGGAATTATGATGTAATTCCTCCATCGCAAACAATTTATTGAATGAAAAGCTAACAACAATGGTGGGTATACCATAACATAAAAATGACAATGTCTCAGTAACTTCTCGTGTTCGGTACCGTCTTGGTCTGATGATGCCAAAATGTGAACAGGATGTTAAAGAGGACCGTTTAGACACAAAATGACATTAAACCAGAACATTTCGAGGTCAAGTCACAGTTTAGACACTGCTTTTGTATTTTTTGTGGTAAATCATCTTTTTGGAGAACAGCATGATGTGCAATTAATATTTAACAATTGAGCAATGTACATGTGCATTGAAATGTTTAGAGAGAGTCTAATTCAGTGCACCTGGAAAGGTTGTCGTAGATTTTAGGTTCATTCTGACATCATACAAAAAGCCAAATATCCCTAACTTTTTGTGAGTAGTGTATGAGGATCAGGCGGGTTTCCCCCTATTGCTTCATCAGCTATCCTGAGGATCTGGAGCTCTGGCTCATAATACTCTTACTTCCCTCAGCCTCAATTTCTGAATCTTTCTTCGTGCTAATACAAACTAATCACCTGACCTGACACAACCCCGAGCCCGACCTTAGCCTGTAAAAAAAATGTTTGTAATTAAGCCCAAACCTGACCTGTCCCGTTGGATCCCACCGGGTTCAGGCAAAGTTCCTAAGCTGTTATCTGTATCATGTTGATACTGACTGAGGTTTTTCTTTCTGATTTTGGTTTTAATCTGCCTTTTTTTGTCTCCTCCTCACAGGAATGCATTTTATCAGGCATCATGTCAGTGAAGGGGAAGAAGGTCCTTCACATGGACCGTAACTCGTACTATGGGGCTGAGAGCGCTTCTATCACGCCCCTTGAGGAGGTATGTTGATGTAAACTAAATGTATCAGATGTGTTTCATGTCTGCAAGAAAGTACTGCAGATGTGAAATTGTGGTTATTACTACTTTAAATTGCTTTTAAAAGCATCTCAACCTTATTGATTTTTATCAGAAGTCATTGTGTTTTGGAAATTGGATTAGCTTTGACTGTGATTCAAGTCTGGTCCTGTGTCCTGCAGCTCTACAAGCGCTTCAGCCTTCCTGGCAGCCCTCCCGATTCAATGGGAAAAGGCCGGGATTGGAATGTGGACCTCATCCCCAAGTTCCTCATGGCTAATGGTAAACCTACTGTATAAGTTGTTAATTAAACATGCCATAGAGGGGCAAAGGACTGACAAAAGTGCCTACTTGACACTTTGTTTTAATATGTCACTTTTAGGCAAACATCATTTTAAACACTTTCAGATGTTAAAACTATCTTTATGAAGCAGCAGCACTTAAGAGCTCGAGGATAAAAATGAAAAGATGTTGATACTTGATAAATGTTTGCATAAATAAATGTAATGCTGTTGTTTCAGGCCAACTGGTCCGCATGCTGCTGATCACACAGGTGACTCGCTACCTGGATTTCAAAGTGATTGAAGGCAGTTACGTGTACAAGGGAGGGAAAATCTATAAAGTCCCTTCTACTGAGACTGAAGCTTTGGCATCCAGTAAGTTCAGTAAATGTGGCCAATGATTTCTAAACACATTTTGTTCAGCAAGCTCTCTCAAAGTCTACACTCTGACTTCTTAAGGTTTGATGGGGTTGTTTGAGAAGCGTCGCTTCAGGAAGTTCTTGATCTTCATTGCTAACTTTGACGAGAACGACCCCAAGACCATGGAAGGAGTTGATCCAAACAAGACAACAATGAGGGCCATTTTCCAGAAGTTCAGCCTGGGCCAGGAAGTTATTGACTTCACCGGCCACTCCCTGGCACTCTACCGCACAGACGAGTCAGTGAAACTTTGAGTTGATGAAATAATGTTTTCTTTTTGACTTAGTTACACATTAGGGATGCCCTCATGATGTGCATATGCCAGTTCAGCATTGTTAGTAGAGTTCTAAGTTGCCTCGGTTTCTCTTCCCTCAGTTATCTGGATCAACCTTGCATCCAAACGATAAACAGGATAAAACTTTACAGTGAGTCTCTAGCCAGATACGGCAAGAGCCCATACCTCTATCCGCTGTATGGTCTGGGAGAGCTGCCGCAAGGCTTTGCAAGGTGGGAGACTGTTCCTATGTTACACACATCTGATAGATATGTTTACTGACGCAGTCAGTAAGACGATTAGACAAGTTGTGTTCTTAAATGCATGCTACTTCATGAAAAGTTTGGCTAAGAGTAATTCATTGTGTTGGGCCTTCCTCACACAGTTTGTCTGCAAAAAATGTTGGGGGTGGTGCTGAGTGTCAAAGTAAAATTGATGTAAAGGCCAGGATGCAAGTTTTCCCTGCAGAATGTTTCACTGAAACGAGATCAGTAGCGTTACCCGTGATTGGCTTTAATCTTATGGCTGATTGGTGTACTTAGTGTTAAAATTTTTTTTTTTTTTAAAGACAAATTGTTTTAAAATTAGCTCAACCATGGTTCCATTACAGACTGAGTGCTATCTATGGTGGGACGTACATGTTGAACAAGCCCATAGATGAGATTGTGATGGAGAACGGGAAAGTGGTGGGAGTCAAGTCGGAGGGAGAGGTGAGTCTGGTGTTTTTTCACATGGCTGCCTGTCAAGATGCAAACAAAGTGAAGATTGTTAGAAAGCTTTGCTCACTCTTGACCTCTTCTTACTGGTTGGCAGATGCAATCAGTGCATAATTTTAATATCAAGCATCATCCCATCTTTCCATTGAGTTAGTTTAATTGATGGCTGATATACAGTTAGTTTCCCATTCAACTGTAACCTCAAATCATGATGCATGCAGGACCTGCAGACTTAGCCTCACCTGCTAGTTCACTTTTACTAGTGACATTTCAAAGTGACTTGATTAGATTAGCTGACTGAAATAGTGTGGAAGTCCAGACTTTTGATACAGTTGTCTCATTTAATACACTCCCTTTATTTGATCTTGTAAAATAAGTGTGGCAGTTGACCGTCCTGTCACTATGCCTCCGACTGATCATGCGCCCTGGCTACTTGGCCACAGGGATGTCCCTTTGGCTGAATGGTCAGCGCACATGACCTTCAACCGGGAGTCTGGGGATCAAATCCCGCCCGGGCCCTCTGTTGCGTACCTTGCCACATAAGGAAACGCTTCATGATATTTCCCTCTGCATTAATTATACTTGCCTGCCCGACATTTTTTCACACCACAGATTGCAAGGTGCAAACAGCTGATCTGCGACCCCAGCTACATTATGGACCGCGTCAACAAACGGGGTCAGGTGATCAGAGTCATTTGTGTTTTGAGTCATCCCATCGCCAACACCGGTGACATCAACTCTTGCCAGATCATCATCCCCCAGAACCAGGTCAACAGGAAGCATGGTAAGTGATGATACATGAAATAAGTAGATTTTTTTTCCCCTCCTGGTTCATTAAAACTTCAACATTTTGTTACTGAAACTTAAAGTAACATCAACTTTTTTTTCTCTTTCCAGACATCTACGTTTGTATGATCTCTTTTGCTCACAACGTGGCGGCGCAGGGTAAATATATCGCAATTGCCAGCACCACAGTGGAGACGAGCGACCCAGAGAGGGAGATCAAGCCGGCTCTGGACCTACTGGAGCCCATTGAGCAGAAGTTTGTCAGCATTAGCGATCAATATGCACCGACTGACGTGGGCACTGACAGCCAGGTATGATGACTGGGATGCAGCCATACTGGTGGCGTTGCATGTTGTTGAATATTTACATCAAATCAGGTGGCACCCCAAGTTTCCATTTAAATAAGTCGCATCAGTCAAAAAATGCATCATGAACAGGAAAAAACATATCCAAGTCTCACTGGACTATAAGTCATATTTATTTATTTAAAATAGGGTGATTTTCAGATTTTTCATATCCTACTTGTTACTGCTAAAAATGACCCAATCAGTCCAATTCCAAAGTTAATGCCTGTAAATGATCTTAAACATCATAACAAAGAAGGATAAACATGTTTTTTGAGGATTTGTTCACCGCATTGACAGATGAACTCTTCTCACTGAGACAAGGTTTTTTGGGGGGATTTTTGCCATAGGAGCAGAATATAGTTACATTAGACAGTAATATATACTCCTTGGATCATGTCAGTCAATATGAATTGATACTTAAAAACATGTGAAATTGTATATATTTTCATAATAAGTCGCACTGGACTATAAGTCATACAAGCTGCCAAACTATGAAAAAAAGTGACTTAAAGTCCGGAAAATACGGTAATTTGACTTGACTTGAATCAACTCATGAGCCAGACTGAGACTTGTCTGATACCAGATGCTCTCAAATTTACTTTTCATTCACCTGCTGTTTGTCTTCATTTCCATGATTGGAAAACTACATTGCAGTAAACACAACTGAGTGAATTAGGATACATTTTTTGTAATTATGCCTTTATAATTACATATAAACTACTGAGCTGGTCTCGCTTTTTGAGTTTTCTTTCAATACTTGCTGAAACGACATCCATGGTGTCCATTATAGTGCAGAGGGTAGCACCTCAGGATTTACAGATAGTTAAAATGTGTACTGATTGTGTACTAGACTTAAATTAACAGTAAAAGTAACCAATAACTATTTCCACGTAGTTGAACATGCCCAGACATTCAAATGTGCAGCAGTTAAGAGGTAAATGTGCACTCTTTAATACCTCCTAGATCTTTATCTCCCGTTCATACGATGCCACAACCCACTTTGAGACCACCTGCGACGACATCAAGGACATCTACCGGAGGATGACTGGCTCTGAATTTGACTTTGCCGAGATGGAGCGCAAGAAGCAGGACATCTTTGGCGACGGCGCAGAGTAGAGGCGACGCATCTGCACCACTCCTCATCATCAAAGACAACGGAAATCTTACAAAAAAAAATGGAAAAATTATTGAAAATCTACTCAAATATGTACACACCCCTGGGGCTAAACAAATATTCAAGTATAGGGTTTGCCCTTTTGAGGAAGTTCCTATATAGTATTGTTGGATAGGGTTCAGGGAGGGAGCAACGCTTTTTCAGATCACGTTCAGGTGGATGTTGCACTAAACACTGGTTATGCTAGTGAGACAGTAATACCTTACATTCTTGAGAGCCATCATATAAGATGATGCTTAGTCCAAAGATGCCAAATTAAATAATTCATAATCAGTAGTATCTTACAGAAAGTATCTTTGGGGAGTTGGGGATGGGTTGTCCAATTTTTCTGTCATTGTCTAAGGTTCTGCGAGATGTAAAATATATACAAATACAATATTTTGTTTTTTGGGTATGTTTTTTTTTCATGTCAAGTCAAGAAAGAAGTGGCTTGGCTTTGTCCTTTTTGTGTTAAATCATGTGAGTAACTGAGTGTTCCTTGCAGGGTGTGATGATTAAAAAAATAAAAAATACAGGCCCAGCAACAGCAGACAGCTCTGCGAGATAGCATCTCAGCCAACGCATCATATGGTCAGGTTTTGTGAAATAAAGTGGTTTAGTGTGTGGGCTTGACATTCTCATATATATTTTTACCCCTTGTCTAATCCTTACACTGCCAAGACGGTATACTGTAAGCCAATTCAGTGGCGACTGTACTCAAGGATAAAGTTATTCTCACAGCTTGAGTTACAGTACATCAGAGGAGGTGCATTCGTTTTCTGTATAATGCAAAAAAATGATGGAGGAGCCAAGCATTGACAGCAGATGGCTAATGTGGTTCACTGTTATAGCTTAAGAAGGACCAAATGTGTACTGCAGCAGTATTGAACTGATGAGAGCCCTGTCGTGTCTTGAACAACTGTAAAGGAAACAGAGAGCAATGGGCTCTAATGATTTCTGTACTGCAAAGAAAAGAAAAAAACTGTCAAAAACTGATGGTGTGGTTCATTTTTCAATGTTTTATTTAATTTGGAACAGCTGTTGAAAGTTGTGACAGATAAGCATGCTACATCTGTGATCAGAAACCTTTTGAGCACACCTAAATATCGCGACAATTGCGCGTCGAGCTGTGGACTACAACTCCCATATCTCGTGTCGGATACGCCAAACTAGTGCACTTGTGGTCTGGATCGCTTGTGTGATTTTTGTGCTCGTGCTGTAGTCCGTTACAAAGTGTTTACAGACTTCTCATGGAGGTGACAGCAGCTCGTCGGTCGTTTCTTTGCGATATTGGTGAGGACTGAAACGTTTACGAACGGCTTACGTGAACTGCCAATGTCAGCAAACGGTTCAGATTATACGCCGCGCGCGAGACTGGCATACAGTATAATTAGCATGGAAGGCTACTAGACTACATGAATATGATTAGTAGTTTAACTTTTTCTATCTTTATGCTTAAGAAAAACTCAGGATAATCTTGAGGGATTTTATAGATATTCCAACGTATTTTCTGCAGGCCTTAGCAGAAGTGTTTTACATTAAAATACATTTTAAACTTCGTTTCATGGTTACCTGCTGCTATAATTTATTTAAGGGCGGAGCTAAAGGTAATCTGACTGCCCCTCTAGGGCCTACCTAAAGAAATGAACAAATTATAAAATACTCAGCGTAATCTGATATTAATCTGGCAAAACCTCAGATGCCCATGTTCAACTGAATGCAGCACGTAAGGTGTTCATATGCTGTTCTACATCAACACTGCCGAGTTGTTGGTCATCCTGCAGGATTCATGTAGTATATTTTCTCTCAAATGTTTGTACACCTATAATTAAAGTTCTACAATGCAGGTTCATCCTTGCACCAATACACAATTGCTTAATAAAAAAAAATGTGCACTTTTTTCGCTATATCTTCAGTTGTAATTATCAGATTTATAAACAGGTGGCTGTGTTTGTTTATTCTATACCATTATAGTAGATATTAAAAGACTGAATTTAATATTGCCAATAAAGCCATTGCTTGAAGAAAAGAGAAAGGCATAAAGGAGACTTTCCAACCACATGGAAGGTTTTCTTTAAAAAAATGAAAAAATTTGGACTAAAAAGAAAATGTGTGTGATACAAACCCTGATGCTTTTCGTCCAACATTTTGAAACAAGAAATGTTAAATAGAAAGTCTGCTGACAGAAAAAGCTGCTTTATGAAGCAAATTAAAGCCATGAATGTTGTTGGCTTACTGAATGACCTGAGCTACCATTAGTGAAACTTGTTTAGCCTTTAATGCAAGAACAAGTAAAAATGCTTACCTTCTAAGAGGTCTATTTCTATGCTAACGTGTTTGAGGTTTCTGGGCGGACCGGACTGCCCTGCATGAAGCAGCATCCCACGGAAGGGCCCTGCAGCTGAAGCAGCTCATAGAAGATGGAGCTTCTGTTAACATGGTGACGGTGGATAACATCACTCCGCTACATGAAGCCTGCATACAGGCCCATCCAAATTGTGCCAGGCTGCTGCTGGAGGCCGGAGCCCAGGTGAACTAAGAAACAGGATCAAATGCTCACATTAAATGCATTAGAAACTTTTTATACTGTAGAAATAGACAAATCCAAAGATGGTACATGAGCTTCATAACGCTGGAAATGGACTAAAAAAATAAATGAGGATGTTTTTCTGATTCTTCCAGGTAGATGTAAGAACCATCCATGGCAGCACGCCTCTTTGTAACGCCTGC
Organism: Atherinomorus stipes; assembly: GCA_023101725.1. Classification (NCBI taxonomy): domain Eukaryota; kingdom Metazoa; phylum Chordata; class Actinopteri; order Atheriniformes; family Atherinidae; genus Atherinomorus; species Atherinomorus stipes. Next base: position 48,728 of record JALJCO010012637.1, read on the forward strand.
GCCTCTGGTAGCCTCGAGTGCGCCAAGCTGCTGTTACAGTATGGAGCCAAAGTGAACCCATCCCTCACAGCTCTCACTGCCTCGCCGCTCCACGAGGCCTGCATACAAGGTAAACTTTCTGGAAAATAAGACTTGGAAGAACTTTATTTTCAGTGTTGACAATGTTTCCTTTCAGGTAATGCTGAAGTTGTGAGGTTGATGATAGCCAATGGAGCCAAACTGGAGGCGTTTGATGTCCACTTTGGTCCTCCCCTTCACATTGCATGCGCTAAAGGACATGTGGATTGTGTCAAGGAGCTGCTTAGGGCAGGTGAATGAGAAAAAGAGTCAATCAGTCAATTGTTTCTGGGAAATCATGGGTCTAAACTAGTTTTGACTTGATGCAGGTGCCAATGTGAATTCACTTAAGTTCCACGAGACAGCTTTGCATCACGCAGCTCGAGCCCACATGGTTGACATGATCGAGCTGCTGATTGAATTTGGAGCCAACGTTTATGCCAGTGACAACCTTGGAAGAAAGCCTGTAGACTACACAACACCCTCATCTCCTTCTTACTCCTGCCTCCAGTTTTATGAAAGTATGTCACTATCATTACAATGAATCCCTTGCACTCTGCTTCCTTTTATTTGTTGTGTTTTTGTAGCTGACACAAAAGCCTATTTTTATTTACAGGTAATCCCCTGAGCCTGCAGCAGCTATGCAGGATTGTCACAAGGATGATGCTGGGTACCCGGGCATCAGAGGTCATAGGTCGGTTGGATATATCCCACCGCATCCGCAGCTTCCTCCAATACTGTGATCATCCTGCATCCCTGCAATGACTTGTGAATCTCATTTGATTTCAAACCAAAAAAGTCTTAAAAATATGAAAATATTTCTTTGACTTGTGTTTTTTTTAATAATCAAAGTGACTCAGGATGTTATTGTTCTTGCATTGTATGGTGGAACATATTTCTGAACAATAAATATATGTATTTATTGATTATATATGACCATTGTATATTTTCCTATGCGATGCCTAGTTAAAAACGACAACTACCAGCATGCACCACGAGTTACAGATATGTCACGTGACTCCTGCAGCACGTTGACGGCGATGAAGCGGCTGTTTACAAACAACTCGCTCCACATTGACCCCGCGTATCGTTTGATAGTAGAAAAAAAAACATGGAAATAGAAAATTCTCAACCGTATTACTTTGGAGATATCGGTGAGTATTTTATGCTCAAAGCAGGGCTGGTGACATGACGGCTTTTAAAAAAATGTTGACCCAGTTTGACGTCGTCATGTGTTACAGCGTCGCGAGCCCGCTAGCTAATAGCACTATAGTTAGGCTAGCTGGGAGAAAGTGTGGCTTTGGAAACAGCTAATTGTATCAAATAACGTTTTAAAACGACAGTTTACAGCGTTGTATTTTAATATAATCACACTAAACAATAGAAATCGTATAATGTTTTTCAGGGGTTAAAAATGTCGTTAAGGTTACGTTTTTTTCCATGTTAATGTGATTTTCTTAATGTGTTTCATATATCAATTAAAAAAGTTTTAAGGATTCTAGCAAAGCAAATACTGGACTTTAGAGAAGTAGCGAGTGTTTGCACAGCATTGGATTTCAGGATTGTTTAAGAAGTGGTAAATTCTATAAAAGATAATGAAGATTTCCATCTGCATACATGGGATAATTTTAGTGTTAATTTATTTAACAGTACAGTGTTTAATTATGTTTTTTTGTTTGTTTGTTTGTTTTTTTTAATTATTAGCCATAACTCAAGCATTTGATAGACTATACTAAATCTGGTTGAGTGTATTGAAATAAATAGCTGAAAAAGTACTTTAAAAGTCTACTTGCATGTATGTGATTTGATCCATTGCTTTGCAGGCTGCTGGGCTGAAAGAACTGAGGTGCACAAGGCAGCATCATCAGGCCAGGCCTCTCAATTACAGCATCTCATTAAAAGCGGAGCTTCGGTCAACGTAGTGGCTGTGGACTCCATCACACCACTGCATGAGGCCTGCCTGCATGGCCAAGCCCAGTGTGTGCAGCTGCTGCTGGAAGCTGGAGCCCAGGTGAATCGGGACACATTCCTGCATGCTCTGCTATGGGTCTACATTTATTGGAAATGGACTGAATTGAGTTAAATAAAATCCTTAACATGTCTTAAATGCTCAACCCTGAAGTTTAAAACCATCTGCTTAAATAAAACTAATAAAATGCATACATTGGATTGGTAAGAATCGTTACCAACAAACAGGCCAGTTAGATGCTTGATGGAGAAACTATGCTGGAAAAGGTCAATGGTTTTCACAATATTTCATCCTGCGTCTTGTGATCAGGTGGATGCAAGGAATGTGGATGGGAGCACACCACTGTGTGATGCCTGTTCAGCAGGCAGTTTGGAATGTGTGAAGCTTTTACTGGAGCACGGTGCCAAAGCCAACCCTGCCCTCACCTCCCGCACGGCCTCTCCCCTCCACGAGGCCTGCATCGGAGGCGAGTGCTTCACAGTCTTTTTCAAACTTCTGCTGTTTAATATAAAACATTTAACGACATTATACTGTGATATATTTTTTTTAATCAATTTATTTTAAAAATGTTTTTTTTTTTAGGGAACTCAGATTGTGTGAAGCTTTTGATTACCGTGGGTGCTTTTCTCGAGGCATATGACCTTTACTACGGGACCCCACTGCATGTGGCTTGTGTTAATGAGCACACAGAATGCGTTAAAGTTCTGCTCAATGCAGGTAGGTGTCGGTTTAAAACATAACCAGTAAACCTTGGCAAAACACAACAGATTACAAAAAGAAAAAGGCAGGTGGATTCCTCCAAACTTTTCTAAAATGTGAATGAGTTTTTAAATTAACGTAGCCTGAAATTGTCCTTACAGTTTTTAGATGCAGATTGCTGGACCTCTGCCCATCTTTACCTCTAAAATGCCCTTTTTATTCCCAGGGAAAAACTGACTTGTTGCCAATTAACCTAACTAGTTGTCAAATGCTCCTCCAGTTGTTTATTATATGTGCCAGTTACTTTTCAAGTCTTTTGTTCCCCCTGTTACAACCTTTTGTAGATATGTTGCTCCCATCAAATCTAAAATGAATTGATATTTTCCATGAAATATTTTATTGCAAATAAAATATGCTACAATGAGGTTTGCATATTATTGCATTCTTTTTTATTTGGATATTAGACTGAACATTGTAATGTAGTTAATTAAAATCTATCATAATAAAACGGTTGTAGATAATTAAATGGTTTTGCCACAGACTGGCAAGACATGGTTAGTCAGTCAAAACACAGAATTTGTGTTTTTTTTAATGAGCTCAAAAGCCAAGAATGTGTTTTTCAAGAGCTAACTTCAATTTTTCAACATCTTTCAGGGGCTAAAGTCAATGCCGCCAGGCTGCACGAGACTCCACTTCACCATGCGGCTAAAAACATGCGAGTGGAGATGATTGAGATACTGGTCGAGTTCGGTGCCAACATCTATGCCAGAGATCAGCACAACAGGAAACCTGTGGACTACACCACACCAGGCTCTCCATCTGCAGCCTGCTTACAGTTTTATGAGAGTAAGTTAGAACTAGAGTGAGGACTGCTTGTATGAAATAAATATAGTCATGTATATCAGTTTTTCAGTGGTGCAGTGTCTGTTAAGCACCAGCAGATGGCAAGCAAAGATTGGCTTCTCCACTTCCAAGTTCCTGATTACACACCTAAACACTGCCACTGTAACTGGAGGTTATCATACCACCAGAGTAACTTTAGTTACTGATTTCACTGTAAATGTTTATACATATAGGAGCTATTCACTACATTTTAATGGCTCACATGTCAGATATTATTAGGGATGTAACTATATGAAAATTTCATATCGCGGTTATTGTGACCAAAATTATCACGATTATCATTTTATCACTGTATTGTAGATATACCCCCCAGCATCTTTAAAAATATCCAAAATGGATCTAAATGTCTATTTTTTTTCTTTTTAAAGGGGTAAAAATTTCAAGAGAACTGTCCATGTGGACACCTTTGTTGCCTTCCGCCATGTTTTCATAAATTAAACATTGCAAACTGGGACTGTTGCTGCTTTTCCAGCCAATGAGCAGCATCACTGGGAGTTTTTCAAAGTGCAGTAATCAGTCACGGTTTTAACGATAATTAAAATTTTAAACGGTATTACTAATCGTTGGTAATTTTATCACGGTTAACCATTTTACCGGTAATCGTTACATCCATAGATATTATCCAGTTTAACTTTAAAATAGGGATGCACGATATTGGAATTTTTGCCGATATGCCGATATTTTAAAACGCATGTGGACGATAACCGATACCGATATTGAAGCTGAAAAAAATAAGAAGTCATTGCAAATAGCAGTTTTGATATTCGTTTCCGACACTTTGAAAATTAGAGGTGGGAGAAAGTATTGATACACTGGAATATTGTGATATTTTCATATGCCAATATCAAATCGATTTTTAAAAACGCGGTATCGATCTATTTTACTTGACAAAATCCCACAAGATTTGATCGTTCTGTTACAAAGTCTCACAATATTTCGTGAATTCTTGCAAGATTTTGTAACAGAACGATAAAATATCGCGAGATTCTGTTAGTAAAATAGATCGATATCCCATTTTTAAATGTCAATATGAAATCAGCAGATGAAAATATTGTGATATTTCAGTGTATCGATATTTTTCCCCCCCCCCTTCTTTATAAGTTTTAAAGTCTGTAAAAATTAAAGCTTTTGAAGAGGAAGTTTTGGTTTTTTTTAGACCTTAGAAACAGCAGCCTGATTGGTTAAATATGGGTGGGGTGGCCGATGTCCGATACTCAGTTTTAAGGCCGTTATAGGCTGGTTCCGATAGGGGGCCGATTATATCGTGTATCCCTACTTTAAAAAGTATGTTATTGGTTGATGATGTGACTCTCCTTGGTTCCTCTGTTTGTAGCCACCCCGATGAGTCTGCAGCAGCTCAGCAGGTTGGCAGTGAGGAGGAAGCTGGGTACCGCGGCTCTGAAAACCATAGCTCAGCTGGATTTGCCGAAACTCATCATCAGCTACCTCTGCTATCAGTGAGTGTCGCAGCTGCAGGGCGAGGACGATCAGAGCTCAGAGAAACAACCAAGAACTCGACGCAGATGCACAATTCCCACACAAGTTCAGCAAAGCTCCCACAGCAGCTGATAAACGTCATCATGCCAAGCACAACGTCATCACATGATCCAAAACTGCACTTTGTTCTCAAGACCTGAAAGTCTACAATCACAGTGACAGCTGTGTTGTCGCTCTTCCTTAGGGATAACTATCAATTATAAAAACGTAATATATGTTATAAGTCAGGTTTAGGAAATGATGAAACATTAGCAGTTATTTTATAAGAATTTCCCAGTAGCACAACTGGAATACTTGTCTAAAAAATCTAAATAGCAGTGGTGCCATATTCCAGTTTTCTTCACATTTGTTTTTAATAGCACTTATTACTTTAAAAAGGGAGAGAGGCAGCATTTAATTGAAATATAGCCAGGAAAGTTTGCTTTTAGAGAAAGTATAAATATGTCTGCATTTATGGTTGTTATCTGTAAGCCCTAATAATGTGCATTTGCTTTTTAAAAATGCATGCAAAGTCAGTTTTTTAGGATTCAGACTGAGTGTTGCGTGTGAGCATAAAAGCTGAAAATGGGTGCTTAAAGGAAAGATATGCCCTAAGGTCTTAATGTAGTCTCTGTAAGGTGCTCTGGTCTAAATAAGAGCTGGGCTCTGATCCCATATTGATATCACACTCTGATACAGATGTTTTTATAGATCAGATATTGGACTGATGCGCTCCATGTTTCATACAAGCATCCAGAGTCTAGAGTCTGATAATTAACAGGTTGTTTAAATGGTCGTTTAAACTTTAAGGTACAGGATGTAAGAATTACTGACATCTAGTGGTAAATATGGGTATTTGAAAGAAAGATGTTTTCTTTCAAATGACTTCATATTCCAAACACTGTTGTGAATGTTTGGTGGCCAGTAGTGGCCAAACTTCTAGACATAAATATGTTTTTATGTGTGAGTGGATCCGCTGGTCTCAGGTGTAGCTCTGACTGTACTATGAGTAACTACTTTTAATGTCTTTTCAGGCATTATTTATCCCAAACAGTGCTCTAACTCTCATAAAACAAAGCTGGTACAGCAGTTTTAAAGTTCAGAGGGTTCTTACTTCACACACATTGTTTTGTCCATTCAGGGACACCGTAGTAAAAATGGTGGAACAAATATGGCAGCCTACATATGTGCACCGCCCAGCAAGTAGATGTAAATGACTTATTCTAAGAAAATAAACATGTAACAGCTGTTCTACTGCAGCGATAACACATCAATAGAAACACAGTTTTGAATTATATACCACATTTTTCTTCCATTGGCCTTTGAGTTTTTACATACTGTACCTGTTAAAGCTGCAATCTTATTTCAGGAATAATCATTAGTTACTCATCAGTTACCTCAGCAGGCTTTTCCTTTGAGATATTTTGTTGTAGACAGTAGACACCAAGAAATACTTGATGTACCAGTATATGCAGGGCAAATATTAGAAATATTGACTTTAACAAATGGAAAAGCTCAATGATAAAGTTGATAAAGTTTTATGTGTGTTGGATTTTGCAGCCTGATTGAGAACCTTTTGCCAAAGTAGGTTTTATTTACCATCCTGGAAACGCACACAGATTCCTGCACCGTAGTTATGAGAGTCATTCCGGTTAGAGAAGCTGAACTCCATTAAAAGATGTCAAAGCCATATTTATTTACCCATTTTATTCATTTCAAATAGTAAAATCCTTTGTGGTGTAGTTCAGTGCGTAATGTGACTTCACAAAGTTGTGCCACCGACAAGAGCATAAAAGTTCAGATTAAAGAGCTCTGGTTTTTAGCAAATGTCTAAATTTAGGCATCAGAATTGAAATGGAAGCTAAAACAGTGGACTTGTGCATCTCCATGATGCTTCAGGAATGAAGCAGCTTTCTCCACCCCATCCTCCCAGCCCCGTTCAAAGCAGCCAGTTTTAGGAGCGTCTCTTTTGAGTTTGGTGGGATCATTTTGCACTTCAATGCAATAGTTAGAGTGGACATGCCAAGAGAAAAAGGAACATAGTTTTTGGTCATATTTAGTCACTCAGGGGTCTGATTGTAACTGCTGAGTGGCAACTGAATGATTGTACACTCAGTCTGCATTCTCTGAATTACAAACATGGAAACCTGTCGGGTGCAGGGGAATACCAAGCAGCAGCGTTCAGACTAGTGAAGCTCTCCAGATGCTGCTCTGCTTCATCTGAGATTCTTGTAATTCACAGAGTCTGATTGATACAGACGCTGGACTCAAGGAGACACTGATCCTGGCTGCCTATTTATAGCTCTGTGCCTGTTGCTCCCTTAAATCTGCTTACAGGGACTGACCTGACGGGGAGCTCAGTTACTGTAGGTCTTGATATTCTTAGCTACAGATGCAGAAAGCTGTTTATGAATTCTTCAGATTGCTTTAGATTTCTTGAACTTTTCTCTGCTGTGTTGGCATGATCTGTTTTATCCACAGAGGTTGAATAAGGCCGTGCACATGTTTTATGATCTGACATCAGATTCATAGACAATGCTGGGTTGCACATTAAACCTCTGTGTGTGTTCTAGTTCTGGTTTGATCGGTCTGTCTCTCCCAGACTGACTTGCTGTAAGTCGAGCATTCCTCTGCACTTTCTTCTTCTTATAGTCTGCTTCTTGTGAACAGCAACACGCGTAATATTTTAGAGAACTGACATTTCTGGAGTAAACATCTGGTTATCTGGCAATGCATCTGTGCTGTCTGTTTTCCTCATTTGGGTAAACAGAAGCAAGATATAGTTCATAAACATACATGTTTTAGTCATGTTTTGAAAGCAGGGTTTCTGCTTGTTTTTATCCTGGAAGAACAAAAATTCGCTCAGTTCTAAGTCCAGGTCTCAAATGTGACCAATTGTTTGTCATTCGAAGGATGTTTCATGCAACAGTGTACTCTGATGTTTCTGCTCTTTCCTTGCTTTCTTTCTTTATTTCAGGCTTGCAAAAAAAAAAAAAAAAAAAAGGCTGGTGATGAAATTCACACAAGGACAAATGAATAAATAATGCATTACATATATTAGTAATCACTGTAGAACAAAACACCATACACTCAATAATCACAACTACATCATACTTTCTCATTCATACAGTCATCCTCAAAATTATTTACCTGCCAATTAAAGGAAAGGCTAAATTCACACTAGAAATTCAAATGACAAGGAAAAAAAGAACTAATAATAAATAAAAATTTACAAAATTATAATTTATTGAAATAAAATATTGTTTTTGAATTGTGGTAGGAAATAATAATAATAATAAACTGTCCCAGACACATTAGAGCACCTTTCCCATGAACAGTAGACCAAAGCACCTGTCAACAGGTGCAGAAGTCTTATTGAACATCAGAGAATATACCTGATTACAGTGATTGCCTCAAAGTGTTGCTCAACAACATTTTAGCTTTGGAGCCTCATCATGCTTGTTTACATGTTTCATTTTTTGTGTGTTTTTTAAAAATATTTCTTTCAAACCACAATTCAAAATCTATGTCATGATTTTCATATAATTTTTTATTTATAATTACTTTTGTCAATTTCATCTTATTTTACAAACCTGCTGATTTTTGTCCTTCTTTAACTGGAGGGTATGAATAATTTTGAGGACGACAGGCTACTTTTACATATTCTCATACGTAACCTACTGCTTTGTATCAGAATAATACAATATACAATCATTATTTATCACAGTATTTTTATAATAGTCCACATGCACCTCTACATTTATGTAGAAGTCCTGTAAGTGAGGTTAGCACCAGCGCTATCTTGGCTAAGTCTACTGTTGGCATGTAGAGAAGGAGATACGCACATATTCTGATATTTACACTACCAGTCAAAAGTTTGGGATCACTTGAATGGGGAAGTCTACCTCAAATTGATGGTTTCACAATATTTATTCAAATAAGACAGAAGCAGACAAAAAAAAAAAAAAAAAACCCTGAATTATAATTTAGTGAAATAAAATGTTTTTGAGTTGTGGTTGAAAATAATAGTAATAAAAAAAATAAAACAAACATACACAAACAAACTATTTTTGTTGAAAAACAATCCAAAATCAGTCATGATTTAAAAAAATTTTTTTTATATATATATATATATATACACATATATATATATATATATATATATATATATATATATATATATATATATACTCACACAGCTGTGTGAAAAGGTTTTTGCCCCCTTCCTAATTTCTTACTTTTTTGCATGTTAGTCACACTTAAATGTTTCAGATCATTAAGCAAATTTTAATGTGAGACAAAGATAACACAAGTAAACAGAAAATGCAGTTTTTTAAATGAAAAATTTTTATTAGAAAGGGCTCGATGGTCCTGTGTGAATAAGTGATTGCCCCCTAAACCTAATAACTGGTTGGACCACCCTTAGCAGCAACAACTGCAGTCATCGTTTACGATAACTGGCAATGAGTCTTCTACAGCGCTGTGGAGGAATTTTGTTCCACTCATCTTTGCAGAATTGTTGTAATTCAGCCACATTGGAGGGTTTTTCAGCATGAACCCCTTTTTTAGGCATGCCACAGCATCTCAATGGGATTCAGTTGGGGACTTTGAGTAGGCCACTCCAAAGTCTTCATTTTGTTGTTCTTAAGCCATTCAGAGGTGGACTTGCTGGTGTGTTCTGGATCATTGTTCTGCTGCAGAACCCAAGTGCGCTTCAGCTTGAGGTCATGAACAGATGGCCGGACATTCTCCTTCAGGATTTTGGTAGACATAAGAATTCATGGTTCCATTTACCACAGCAAATCTTCCAGGTCCTGAAGCAGCTAAACAGCCCTGAGACCATCACACTAAAACCACCATATTTTACTTTAGGTATGATGTTCCTTTTCTGAAATGCCGTGTTACTTTTACGCCAGATGTAATGGGACCTACACCTTCCAAAAAATTCAACTTTTGTCTCATTAGTCCACAGAGTATTTTCCCAAAAAGTCTTGGGGATCATCAAGATGCTTTCTGGCTAAACTGAGATACGCCTTTATGTTCTTTTTGCTCAGTAGTAGTTTTGGTCTTGGAACTCTGCCATGCAGGCCATTTTTGTCCAGTCTCTTTCTGATGGTAGAGTCATGAACACTGACCTTAATTGAAGCAAGTGAGGCCTGCAGTTCTTGGATGTTGTTCTGGGGTCTTTTGTGACCTCTTGGATGAGTCGTCGCTGTGCTCTTGGGGTAATTTTGGTCGGCCGTCCACTCCTGGGAAGTTTCACCACTGTTTCATGTTTTTACAATTTGTGGATAATGGCTCTCACTGTGGTTTGCTGGAGTCCCAAAGCTCTAGAAATGGCTTTGGAACCTTTTCCAGACTGATAGATCTCAATTACTTTGTTTCTCATTTTTTACTGAATTTCTTTTGGATCGCAACATGATGTCTAGCTTTTGAGGATCTTTTTGGGTCTACTAAATTTCGTCAGGCAGGTTCTATTTAAGTAATTTCTTGATTGAGAACAGGTGTGGCAGTAATCCGGCCTTGGTGTGGCTAGAGAAATTGAACTCAGCTTTCCAAAGATGTGATAAACCACAGTTAATTTATGTTTTAACAGGGGGGCAATCACTTTCTCACACAGGACCATGAAGGTTTGGATCCCCCCCCCCCCCCCCCCCCCCCAAAAAAAAAAGTAAGAACTAAGGAAGGGGGCAAATATATGTATATGTCAAGTTTGGGATCACTGCCCTGTTGGATTTAATGGGACAGTGATCCCAAACTCGTGACCAGTAGTATAGAACTTGACATCTCAGCCCAAAATTAAAGGAGGATGACAAAAAAGTAAAAAACAAGTTTATGTGTTGGAATTAATTTAAAAAAAAAAAAAAAAAAAAAAAAGGAATTTTAAGGGGGGAGTATTTAAAAAGACCTCCTAAAAAAAGGGGGGGGGGGGGAAAAGGGGTATGGAGGATTTGACTTCATTTTTATATAATTTTTAAAACATATGAAAAAAAAGAAAGGGGGGGGGGAAAAAAAAAGAAAAAAAGGGGAAAGAAAGAGAGAGAGAGAATTAAAAAAAAAAAAAAAAAAAAAAAAAAAAAAAATAAAAGAAAGAAAGGTGGTGGTTTTAGGTGAGGGAGAAAATTGTTTAAATTATAAAAGAGAGAAAAAAAAAAAAAAAAAAAGGAGGGGAGGGGGAAGGGAAGGGAAAAAAAAAAAGAAGAGAGAGAGGGAGGGAAAATAAAAGAAAAGAAAGAAAGGGAGAAGAAGAAAAAGAAAAGCACCCCCCAAACACAACCAAGACCCCAAAACACCTTTAAAAACCCTTTGATGCCCCCAAAACTGGATTTTTATATGGCTGATAAGCACAAATACATGGAAAATGTGCAGTAATCAAAATTTTTGCGACTTAATGTCTTAGATTTACTCCCATATTTTGTCATTTGTGAAATTTATTCAATGATAAATGAAGGAAAAAGGTGGGAATGCATTTTGAAATGTAAATTAAAGAGTACATAATGCAGTATTTTAAGTCTCATAGTAATTATATCTTTATTCAACCGGAAATTGTATAGTATAAAGACCCACAGGGGGACTGTGATTATTTTTTTCTTAGTGTTTAAAACTTTTCATTTTTAATATGATGCAAGTATTTTAGATAAAGTGACACAACAAAAATAATCTGGGAAAAAAAAAACCACCACAGAAAAAAGAAAATTTTGTATGAGGTCACCAATATGAGAGATTATTTTTATTTGCTTTCTTTTATTTAACATTTTAATGCCTAATTTATCATATTTGATGCACAAACTGAGACCTATTGCATCACCATATGGTAAAAACTTTATTGAAAACCCTGCTGTATACAATCTAATAATTGTTCTCTGCCTCGTGGTGGACACTTGTTGCACTACAATAATTCTGACATGTACGGTAATGTTCTGTACATATGTACATTTTTGCTTATTTTTTTTTTTTTTTACATTTTAAAGAAATTTTAAAAACAGACTTCAGGGTAAAAAAAAAAAAAAAAAAGTAGATTTTTTTGTCCATTGTCTCTTGGGTTAGATATTAAAAGGTCAAAAGCAAATTAGAGATTGAAGCTTCATGTGCAAATTAATGCAAGAACATTTGTCAACATGAAATAAACCTCCCACCATTTATTTAGTCTTAATCAACGGTCTTATCATTTAAAGCATGAGTAAGCGACAGCTGTGTGCAAAATGTTAAACTGTTCATATCTCTTGTTTTTCTTCCTTGCCCTTCTTGCTTATGAGGCTAAAACCACCCTCCACGTGCAGCTTTTTAATATCGCCTGTCAGAATATTTGGGTTTAAAGTTCCCATTTTTCAAACTTACATCTTCTGTGAGGAACTGCCAGCAGCTGTAATTACACTGCGCCAGATTTTAAGAACGTGAACCCACCTGACAGCTGTCACGAAGATGTGCACCTGTGTGTTTACAGTTTGCTTGATAGATCTGTACCAAGTATTCAAACCCAGTATTCTGTAGTTTCAGATCACCATCCAAATCTCACGTATCCCCCCTGTTTGACTGTTGGGCTAAACGTGCCTGGGCTGCACGGTTTTGGCCCGACTATGTCTGCTACGCTCCATAAACATGCCAAGCTGTAAAGGGTTTGATTAATTAAAATAGAAATTCCTGGAAACTCACCTTCCATCATTACAACATACTTGGACTGTTAGTCATTCTAAGGAAACTGGGTCCAAGTCATTAAAAGCTTGGTCTGTAAACGATGGCAGACCTCAGATCTCATGGGTCATTCCCTTTAAGTATCTCCCTCTGATAGAGATGGGTCTTAAAATAACCACTGGGAAACGTGCTGGGGTTGAAAGCATCGTAAGAGCGCTCAGGAGAATAAACAGAGAAGTGAAGGTATGAAGGAATGTCCAGTTATCTAAGATGAGAAATGTGCCCCGTCCATTAAAAGAGTCTTCAAACTGAGGTTGTTTTAAGCTTTCCTCCGGGGATGTCACATTGCTTTAAGTGTTATCAAAGTTTAGAACGTGGGTTAGAAGGTGCTTTAAAACTTGAAAATAACCACAAAAGGTGTCATTAATATTTCTGAAATTGCACAAAATGTTTTCTGTGAATATGATTTATCTATTGATTATCAAATAAAGTGCACTGCTTACCTGATTGTCATGTCTCTGCATGAATTAACATTTTGTATTGTCATTATTTTACCTTTAATTTAACCAGGACATCCCACTGAGATGAGAAATATCTTACACATAGCAGCTATACAGGTAGTACCCAAAAAATTAGAATATCCTGAAAAAATTCACGTGTTTCCGTAATTCAACTTAAAAGGTGCAATTTACATGTTGTATAGACAATATGTGAATCAATATATTTCAAGCTTTTATTTGTTTAGATGTTGCTAATCAGAAGTTTCAGCTTAAGAAAACTTCTAAATAAAAAACTCTAAAAATGAGATTACTGGGAAAAGCTCCAGTATTGTAGGCTCAGAGTGTCACAGTCTAATCAGATAAGTAATCCAAAACACCTCCATAAGTACCCTGAGCCTTTAAAAAGTCCCTGTCTTGGTTTAGAAGAATTCACAATCATGGGGAAGACTGCTGATCTGACAGTTGTGCAGAAAACCATCATTGACTCCCTGCACAAGGTGGGAAAGACACAAAAAGTGATAGCAAAAGAAGCTGGTTGTTCTCTGAGTGCTGTCTCAAAGCACATTAATGGACAGTTAAGTGGAAGGAAGAAGTGTGGAAGAAAACGGTGTTCAAGCCGGAGGGCTGATAGCAGCTTAGAGAAGATGGTCAGGAAAGGGCCATTCAAAAGTGTGGAGGACTTCATAAGAAATGGACTGAGGCTGGAGTTACTGCTTCAAGAGAAACAACACGCAGGCGGATGCTGGGCATGGGCTTCAAATGTCGAATTCCTGTTGTCAAGCCACTCCTCAACAGCAAGCAACGTCAGAAGCGCCTTAGCTGGGCTAGAGAAAAGAAGGACTGGTCTGTTGCCCAGTGGTCAAAGTCCTCTTTTCTGATGAGAGCAAGTTTTGCATCTCATTTGGAAACAAAGCTCCCAGAGTCTGGAGGAAGACCTGAGGCGCTAAATAGAAGATGCATGAAGTCCAGTGTTAAGTTTCCCTGTCTGTGATGACCTGGGGATCCATGTCAGCTGCTGGTCTTGGTCCTCTGTGCTTCATCAAGTCTACCAGGACATTTTGGAGCACTTCATGCTTGCTTCAGTGGACCAGCTGTATGGGGATACAGACTTCATATTCCAGCAGGACTTGGCACCTGCCCACACTGCCAAAACTACAAACTCCTGGTTAAGCAACCATGGGATCACCATGCTTGATTGGTCCACAAACTCACCTGACCTGAACCCCATTGAAAATCTGTGGGGCATTGTCAAGAAAAAGCTGAACGGGAAGTGACCAAACAATAAAGAAGAGCTCAGGGCTGTGACTGAAGCATGTTTGTCTTCCATAACACCTGAGAAATGCCACAAGCTGGTAGCATCCATGCCACGCCGGGTTAAGGCAGTCATTAAAGGGGCCCCCACCAAGTACTAAGTACAGATGCAAGATTATACTTTGGGAGGCCTGATATTTTTGTATTTAAAACTCTTCTCTGACTGATTTCATGCAGTATTCTAATTTTTTGAGTTTTCAGATTTAAGGTTTTCTTAAGCTGCAACTTCTAATCAGCAACATCCAAACAAATAAAAGCTTGAAATATATTGATTCACATATTATTTGTCTATACAATATGTAAATTGCACCTTTTAAGTCGAATTATGGCAATACATGAGCTTTTTCAAGATATTCTGATTTTTTGGGTAGTACCTGTATATTATGGCAAAGCTTTAACTCCAGCAATATATATCTGGTTTCATTATTTATATTGCATTAATGATTTTAAAATCAGTAATGCAAAGATCCACATGTGTACAAGACTAATCTACATTATAATGCTTTATTCTACTTTCATATTGTATGTGTTTACTCTGGTTTGTTTATTTTATTTGTGAAGTATATGGATTCCTGAAAGGTGCTTTTAAATAGAAATCTATTATTACTATTATCAGATTGTGTGTATTAATTAGAAAAATCTATTTAATTTAACACTACTTATCTTATTCAAAAAAATTTAACTCACTTTTAACTGTGTTGTTTTGTTTATAACTGCCTTTTTTCAGGTTTACTTGCATAAAAATAAATGACTATAACCTTTACATTTTATTTAGCTATTTTTTTTTTAGTATTGCATTTACTATTTTATTTTTTTTATCTTCATTTAATTTATGTATTATTTATTTGATTTCTTTATTTAATTCTCATATTTATTTAGTTTTATTATTCTCATAATTCTCATTATTTAATTGATTTTATTTTAAACAAGCTTTCGAACTATCAACTGTTTCCAGCTCCAGTCACATTATCTGCACTCTAATAATAATAATAGTAATAATGAAAATCAGTGGGTAATGGTATTTATTTTTTTCCTGATCGTATCCATGGAGATTTGATGCAACATTCAGTTTTGACTGACACATTGCAATATGATGGTAAAATGTCTGAACCCAGGCTTGTAAACACTAGAACCAAAAACAGTTGCTGACTGGTTATGGTTTAAACAATATTACTAATTTTGGTGATATTTATAGTCCATATCAGCTACTTTTCAATTTCTAATTTCTTATAAGGTGCTTTACCCTCTCGCTTTTGAATCTAATCACAGCACCTCTTGAATTTCCTATTGTTTGTTCACTTCTTACATCAAGTTTCAGTCATTTACATCTATTATGTTGGAAATATTTGCTAAAATTGTAAAGAAATAACATCAAGGACTTGAATTCTTTAGATATTTAAATGTTCCAACACTTCCAACATTCATTTGATTGAAATCAGGTGTGTCGGGGCAGAAAACATCTAAAAACTGCAGGACAGTAGCTCAGTCTGCTCAACAAGGTCTGTTGCTTTTGGCTTCCACTAGGTTGTGCCATTTATTAAGAAATGTTTCGTCAACTAAACATTTGCTGCAATAGTTTACTTCAAGCATGTTATTCTAGTCAGCATGTGTTCAGACCAAGGGGGCAAAGAGAAAACAAGCTCCTGTAACTGCTCCCTTTAGCTTGTGGATAATTAACTAGGCCCTGTTGACTCCCTTGCCTCCTGAGAAACTTGGTCTGGGGAGTGGAGCAAAATAAAAACATAGATTGTGGATTTGAAGCACTAAGCAGACAGGAACTGGGAAGTTTTGGTTTGAGAATCAGAGATAAACACCGAGTTAGATGCTGTGATGGTCCAGTGCTACGCTTCCCAATCAGACATTGCAGCTTGAAGATCGCCCCCACTCAAATGGGCTGCAGATGTGAGACGCTGCATTAAAGACCGGCTTATACAAAAACAGATAAAACCTCAATATGTGAGCCTGAGGGCGCACAATAAGTTTGTGCTCTGCAGACAGATCTCTCACTATAAATGGTTTTGTAGCCTACTTTATGTTACTTAAATATGACAGCGGTCTGGAACCAGCTAGAGGAGTGGAAATGGGTTTTCAGGACCTCAGAACTTTATGTCAGATTAGTTGGAGATTGTTTAAAACCTCCTCCTCTTAGAATTTTTCCACATCAGATTGGCTCATCAACTTTGTGTAATTTTCTTAACTTTTCATGAGTTACATTACAACTTTTGGCACTTTTATGAATTCAACCTGATTCACTTCTGCTGTAGCTTAGCATCCACAGTCGCATGCTAGTTTAAACCATTTGACATGTGATCAGTTATACATTGAGCTTTAAAATACACCTGTTAGCACCTTTAGTCTTGTGTTCAGTTGGTCTAGAAACAAATGTTTGTGGTTTAAAACTGATCACTGGCATGTCCAGCTATTGTACAGAACGTTACAATGATCACAGGTTTGGGTTTCCCTTTGCAGACAGAGCCTGGCTAAGTGTTTCATTTCCAGTGTTCAGTTTCAGAATAATGCTGGGCTAGCCTAACAGTGTGTTAACACCAACTTAAAGGTTGAATATGGAATACGGACAGAACAGCGACATCACGTGTGTCTAGGTTGTAGTTGCAACGGCAGAAAAACAACTCCAGCCGCTGGGATGCCAGGCTCACTGCCGATACGCAAGTGACCAACAGTCTGCAGCATGTCGAACAAGTAACGCAGAGGAGTTTATAACTGACAGCTAACGTTAGCCATGTTAGCAAACAAGCTAGCTTACCGATCCAGGAAGAAAGTCGCCATTTCCGTGTTTTGACTCCGTGGGAAACGTTTATGTGGGTCAATTTAGTGAAGTCTTCACCTAAATTTACTCCAGGTTTTGCTCTTCTCAGGTCACTCCTCCTCAGAAACAGATAACAACATCTCCAGGGCTCTGAAGCAGCTGCTTCACTCGGCATTTCCACGGTTTTCCTCTGTACAAGCCTGACTATGACCAAAATATTGTTTCCATACAGAGATCGTATTTGGCAACCTGCAATGGCGGCGTGTATTGGCTTATAGACGTAAATAAAATGCCATTATCGAACCCGTAAAAAATAATTTTATAATTATTTTTAGGCAAAATATAATTTTTCTGGGAAATGTTGTACTTTCATTCTGTACACCCCCAAACGACCTGTGGAGGTATTATTTTTGAAAAAATATAGCTTTTAATAAAAATGTTCCATATTCAACCTTTAAGCCATGTCTCAAACCGCGCACTTGAGCACTTCAAAACCCTCTTTTTGAGTGTGTAGTGCCTTCATGCTGTCATTTAAGCAAAAATTCAGTGCACTAAAAGGACCAGGATGTTGCAAAAACGAAGCACACTACTCACACTAAACGGACGCCATCTTGCTGACATAGAAGAGGCGGGACTTTCGAACTGCTTTCAGGTCTGAATAATGGCGGAGAATGAAGCGGGGGCGACCCCTGCTGCATCGGAGGCGGTATTGTACTGATTTTAGTAACGTATATGAAATGATTTAGACATAATATCTAATGTATGTGTGGCATGCTACCAAGCTGTTCACTCCCTGATGACAGTTATGATCTGGTCATTTGTTTGAGGCCGTGGTTGTACCGGCTCAGTAGAGTTAGCTCATGTTAGCGGGCAATGCTAGTTCGTCACTTCCTGTAAGTGCAGTGCTCTGTTTGGGTCAGCATTTTTGCGACAATAGTGTGCACCACGGATGAAGTACACAGTGCACACTACGCACTGAATTCCAGTGCACTCGGGCAAGTTTGCGGTTTGAGACACGGCTTTCAACTTCACTCATTGATATAAAAACAATATGGATCTGACTCAAGCAAAGGAAACCAATGAGCATTATGTTAAAATAAATCATCAAAGAATTCCAAAAATATGTTGGGGGCTTGGATTTTAACAAAGGATTTCAGTCTCTGTGCCCATCTTCTAATGGATATTTTGGAGCTGGTTTATAGGATTAAGATTAGGGGTAATTTAAGATATTAGTGGTAGCTATCTAATAATAACAAACAAAACACTTGAGCTATGTTCTTAAAAGTGCTTGAACACAAAGACTGAAGTAAAAAAAAAATCCTTGTATTATTGAAAATGTACTATATGAAATGCATTATAGACATCTTTGTATAGACTTTGGATTTATATTCTCTTCTTAATGCCCAGGTACACACCATGCTATGAATTAAAGAATTTAACAGCATTGTTCTATGTTGATACCCAGAATAAATGTCTTGATATGTTGATGGATCTTACCTAGCAGCTACTATGATACAAGAATGTCAAAATCTTAATCATGAAAGGAGAGAGAGAGGAAAAAAAAATCTTACTATCAAGTGTCACTAATTTTTCTGTTGTTAACATCCTTGATTTATATGAAACTATTATGAAAGAAGGTGTCTTCTACCCATCTATGTGGTGGTTTCCATTTTATAACAATGTTGAAATGTCAAGCCAGAAAAAAAAAACAGATTCTTTAGTGTCTCGACAGATTGAAGAGTGACTCATTAGCAATATGATGCTGGGAATGGGAACGCCAAACAACTGTCAGTAGAGTATGATGGTCACTTGGCAACAAAAACAATAAACATAATAACATATGTAATCATAACCTAACTGATTAAGTTTTAATGTATTCTGTATTGTCAAAAATACAACATTATTACTCATTATGAGAAGTGTAGAGTTCAGTTTTTTTCAGTACTTTGTCACTTACTCGGTATTCCTTTTGATTCTAGTAAAAATATGTTTTAAATCTTCTAATGTCATAAAATTATGTTTTAAACTTTTCATAATTAATATAAGCTTAATTGATAAATCCAATACCTACTAAATTAAATTTTATTTCATATGATCAATCATGTAAACCATTCAGACACATGTAATAGCTGTATACAATATTCCTCATATAATCCATATTTACTGTTTATTTATAATTAAAACAGAATACTAATTAATCTGGTTTTCTAACTCTTGCATTAATGATTAAGTTTTTATACAACATTTTATATACAATGATAATTGTTTCAATTTGTTTTGATAAATTCTTTAAAATATTAATCTAATAATATTTTTTTCCCTAAAATATGAATATTCTATGAAAAAATTGCTTTATCATTTTCTGTCCTGTTTATCTCTGAGGCAAATTTGACGATATTAGAAAACAGGTGTCCACTGTGGACACTATGGATGAAAATGTTAAAGGTACAGTGTGTAAGAATTACTGACATCTAGTAGCACAAGATGGGTATTTAAAAGAAAAGTTATTTTCTTTCAAATGACTATATTCCAAACACTGTTGTGAATGTATGGTGGCTGTTAGTGGCCAAAATTCTCCCAGATATAAAGTTGTTTTCATCTGTGAGTTGGTCCAGTGGTCTCTATGACTGTACTATAAGAAATAGTACAGACATTTTTAATGTCTTTTAAGGCATTACTTAACCCAAACACTGCTCTAACTCACATTAAACAAAGCAATATGAAATCGATATTTAAAAACACGGCATCAATCCATTTTACTTACAAAATCTTGCGAGATTTTATCATTCTGTCACAAAATCTCACGATATTTCGTGAATTCCCGTGAGATTTCATAACAGACCGATGAAATATTGCAAGATTTTTTTAGTAAAATAGATTGATACCGCGTTTTTGAATGTCAATGTGATATCAGCATATGAAAATATCGCAAAATTCTTGTGAATTCTCATGAGATTTCATAACAGAACGATGAAATATGGCGAGATTTTATTTGTAAAATAGATTGATACCGCGTTTTTGGATGTCAATGTGATATCAGCATATGAAAATATTGCAATATTTCAGTGTATCAAAATTTCATTTCACCATTAGTCTTTAGAAGTTTTAAAGTCTGTAAAAAAGGGGTTTTTGTGAAGAAGAAGAAGAAGTTTTTTGGGTTTTTTTAGACTTTAGAAACAGTGGGCTGATTGGTTAAATATCGGTTGGGTGGTCGATGTCTGATACTCAGTTTTAAGGCCGATATAGTCCGATACCGATAGGGGCCGATCATATCGTGCATCCCTAGTTTAAAGGCAAAGCAAATACATAAAAACAAAAGAAGGAGCTTTCAGTTCACAAGATTATTACATAACGCCCTAAAGTGCTGTAAACTAAACAGCAGACCACTGACTCATTCAAAGTTATCTCTTGCTGTTAAGACTATGAGAGACTTCCTGACCTCTTGGAGAGTTATCACGAGCAACTGAGAAGGCTGCGTTTGAGGGCGGACCAGGAGATTAGACCAAACCCTGTTTCGCTATAAATTCCACTCAAGTTGACATTACACCACCACCCGCAGAGTAATGAGAAAAACAGACACAACAAGGCCTGGAAATGCACACCTTCAAAATATAGCCAGAGGAAAACTGAGCTCAGAAGTAGGAGGATTAACAATAATTATAATAATTCATCGACTGCACAATTAACATGAAAGACTTCATAATTGTTTTCAGATTCAGAGTTGGGCCTCCACCCTCATTCTGCTCCCACACTTACAGTCAAACAGGCTGTGATGGTCTGAGAAAGTAGCATTCACATCTGTCTGGATCATAGCGCCGACGGCTATGTGCACTTTAATACGCACACATAAACACACAGAGACT
This sequence comes from Atherinomorus stipes, assembly GCA_023101725.1. Taxonomy (NCBI): domain Eukaryota; kingdom Metazoa; phylum Chordata; class Actinopteri; order Atheriniformes; family Atherinidae; genus Atherinomorus; species Atherinomorus stipes. The sequence continues at coordinate 69,905 of JALJCO010012637.1, forward strand.
GCTACACTTCAAAAGCAGCCTAGATGACCAAGCCATCTGGTTGTAGTTTCTGAAAGGAGTCCCCAGTCCCAGAGTTGCCCAATCTCAAATATAGTTGCTTAAGTGCGAATGAAGTAAGCAGAGTTTCCTTACCAGACGCTTTCCCTTTCATTTTTTTTTTTTTTGCTTCTCAGCTGCTGACGCATCCCTGAGCTGTGTGTTTTAGGGGAAGTTCAACATGGCCTAGACAGCTTAAAGGACTGGCCATCTTAATGTCAATAAAAACAACGTGCATTGCAGACATAACAGTAGCAAACATACACTAGACATATCTACACGTTTAAAATAAAGAGGTAGGTGTGTCCAGACTAAAACTGGCCTCATTCTAACCCCACATTTTGTTGGGTTAAATATGTCTGAGACTCCATCTCAGCTGACTACCTTAATGAGCCAGTCCTCAAAAGATTAACTATGGGTGGACTTGCAATCCTCCAGTTAAATGTAGCATCAAAGATTGAGGAAACAGCATTTGCCAACACAGTCTTCCTACATACACCCATGGCTGTGCTTTGATTCTCCGTCAAACCTGTATGGGCTCAGCACCTGCAGGGGAAATACATTCAGTACATTTGCCTGAGAAACGAGAGGCGAAGCATCTAAACAGATTACATAACTGTCTCTCAGTTTGCACTTAATGTTTCAGGCTTTTGTTCTCCATCAAAACCAAATAAATGTGTGGCAGCCCAAGGAATGAAAATCCGCTGCATGACGAGTGTGAGAAAGCTTTCAGACACTCTGTGGAATGTAAAATGAAAACCTCTGCCCCCCCTTTAGAAAAAATGTGTATTATTGCATCATTATTTCATAAAAGACAATTGGTATTTCTTCAAACTTGGTGAATTATGAAAGGATTTCTGTGGTAGTTCCACCCATTTGTCTCAAAAGAAAATTAAAGTCAGGGAAGCAGACTTGCAGTCCTTTGTATCTGGAGTTTTTACCTTGGTGGGTGATAAAAATGGTTGAGCAATAGCACCACTTACCATATGGACTGAATAGGCATTATGATCTGATCAGCTTGCATTCATGTGACTTTAGGTGATAAATACTCTAAGTACAGCATACCTTCAAGTGCTTGCTCTTCATGCTTTACAATGTATTTTGACTCATTTTTGTGGGCCTGTCTGGAAAACCCCCCACTCCAGATTAATTGTCCAGACTCTTGTAGAACAGTCACATATTCAGAAATCTCTATTGTCATCAGTAATTACTGACAACATTTCAAGTTATTCTCTTTAAATCCATGTTCAGTACCACAGAAAATACAAATCTGACCCATCAACCTTTCAAGCTAGGGTTGGCAATGTTTGAAAAAAGGTTTGAGAAAGCTACATTTAAAGGGGTGGGGGGGGTGACATGCAAATTTGACTTTTTTGAGCTTTTTATTATGTTACCATGTCAAGCCTCAGGGTTACTTTCACTTATTCATGCATATTTGAGAAATCCCTGAATCTCCATGGCTGCCAGAACGGCTGCTACCACAGAGCACCTCCAATACCACAAAGCTCCTCCCCCTCCCTTGCTGAACTCCGCCCCAACAGAGCATGAGAACGTTGTGATGTGTGGAGTGGGCGTGGCAGAAACAGCAGGAGGCTTCTTAAAAGGACAGAAGTGAATTTTGAAGGCGCCAGATACAGACATGGAATGATGTCACTTTTCTTTAGGTTGTTTTTTTTATTATGTATTCTGTATTTTCAAAACTACTGAAGGTAACACAGTTATGTGTTTGTGCCATAAAAGGCAATTATGTGTCTAATAATGACATGAAACCACCTCTTTTAAAAAAACACACTACAAGAAACGCCTTCAGAGCGCAGGGACGTGTGCACCGATGTTTTACGAGCATGTTAGCCGATAACAGCCGATACGATTAGGTAGCTTGTTAGCTTGCTAGTAAACAGCTGGCGAACCACGTCTCAAAAAGCCTTAATTCACTCACCTCCAACTCCTTCTGTGGTGTAAAAAGTCCACACTGCAAACATCAACGCTTCCGAGACTTAATCCTTATTTGTTGTTTTGGCGTTCCCACATTGGGACGATGAGAGGGAAGGGACAGAGACGAGACATAAAGGCATTAATTTGTTCTTTCTATGCGCTGCAAATGACCAATTCCTGCCTTTTGGTCCGAATGGCAGGGGTTGGTTAGAGTTTTTACAGACCTGCAGCTCTCACAGACGTCTTACTTTTCCTTCCTTTTTATAAATAAATGATGTATTGACTACTGTCAGGATGGAAGGACCATTTCACCCAGTATAGCAAAAAGTGTTTCTAAACAGGATTACCAACTCTGGCTTTAAATTGGGCACAGTCTACACAACACAATGGAAAGTCATTACACAGTGTGAATAAGAGTACAAGATGTTCTAAAGGTAGTGTCTCATGTTCAGGCTACAATTTTCTACCTGACAACTATTAATTTAGCTTTGTTCATTGCAGTGCTGACACACAGGGTGTGTACAATGTCAGAAGTGTAGTCTTGTGAAGTGTTTTCCATGACAACAGAGAAGTACCGTATGCTAGTGCAAGGACAGGGGTGAAAGAGGTGTGTGTTAAGGTTGTAAATACCTTTGCTAAGGCACAACATGTTCATTAACTTACACAAGGTGTTTTGTGTCATGTAACAGTTCCAAATAAATAAGTGTGTGACCCATTTTTAACAATAATAGTAGGGTAGGATTTACTAGATTTGGCAAAAACAAGTTAAGTTATTACACCCGTTGACTCCAGATAGGTCGTCGCCCATTATGTGTATTTCTTAAAAACTAACAGGAATGCCACAGTTGCACTTTTCATTTGTTGCATTACAGTTTTGGCACCTTTAATTACATTGATCTGTTAATAATTCCACAGAGATATTGTGGTTAGTTTAGCTGAACATACAGATCAGCATGATTGGGGCTAACTTGCAGTGCAGTAACATGACACATGCATCTTTTTTTTTTGTTTGAATTTCACTGGACTCTCTGTCGTATGTTAAAAAAATAAAGTAAGTATGGTTGTAAATCCCACTAGAGCCAATAAAGCCCAATCAAAGCCCTTTTACATTGACCAAACACCCCAAAAACATCTGGTTTCTGAGTTCAGGGAGAAAAATATTTCATTAGTATTGGTCTGCCTCACTTGATTTTTGCAAAAGTCGAACATATTAACCTGCTCTGGCTCTGATTTGCAAAACATTCAAATGCTTGCTTATTTTCACTCAGTGCGAGAGTTGGTATAATTTTTCTCTACAGAAAAGCATGTTTACTGCCTCTGATGACTCACATGGAAGCTCTGAAACTGACAGCAACAAGTGGTTGTTAAAAAGAGACGAGGCTTTTTAACTTGAGCTGTTTAACTTGTTTTTAGCAGGCGTAATTTTAAAATGTTTGAAGAACCTACTTCTGATGTAAAACATATTAACAATGATTGTGTTAAAACTTAGACTGAATTAATCTCTATTGTATGTGTGTTTGGGTTTAATTCAGGACACAAGTTGCTAATGGTTCCTTTTAGCTAATGGCCGCGTTTCCCAGATTAGTTAAGACACTCTTAACGCTGAGGTCCTCCTTAAGTCACTTCTTAAGGTGCCTTGTTTGGACGTTGCGTTTCCCAGATGCGCTCTTAACTTAGGAGCTCTTTATTTTAGGAGCGGCCAGACCCACTCTTTCGAACCTTCTTTAACGTTCCCCCTGCTAAGGGAACAACAGGCCCATCTACTGGTCACTTTTGGAAACGACACTATTTCCCGTGAAAAAAAAGTAGAAAATGGAAATTATTAAAAATGGACCTATTCACGGATCAGTTGTTGTATTTTGAGTCATGTTTTCTCACTCATGTCATAATGTCAATCATCTATGATGGAAGAAAACTGTAGTTACCGAGTGAATGACAGAAAATATTGTGGTTAAGTTTAATCATTATGGCAAGATAGGCCTCCCTATACTTAGCTTACGTTAGATAAAGCTGTGGGTATCAACCACAGAAACAAAAACATTGCGGTAGGAATTGTACGCAAATTATACGCAATCTATGAGGACTCACGTCATATTTACGCATTTGTCAGCTGTTCATGATGAGATGCACCTGCTTCGCTCAATAAAAGCATGGCCATTTACGCATACCCGTATCAGACATCATGGCTGCTTTACAGCAAATTTTGGTAGCAAACCAACAGCGTCGCCGTAGACGGAGTGACACTGTGTATGTACATGCTTTCATGCGCCAGCATTTCAGTCCTCTAGATGTGCTGTCATCGCGCTATTCAGATGCGTACAAGGCTACCGCGCGACGAAATCGAGCGGATCATTCAAATAGTTGCTCCACACATCAGGAGGCCCACAAGGTGCAACTTTGCTCTGAGCCCAGAGGTGCAGTGCCTGGCTGCGTTGCGTTTCTACGCGGTGGGGAGCTTTCTGGAGGTAGTGGGGGATGGAACCGGACTCAGCAAGGCGTCGGTGTCAGTCGCGCACACTGCAAGGGCTGGATGGGGACATTTTCAGCGCTATTGATTGCCATGCCCTGGCCTTTGCTTCTATGTCTTTTTTCCCCTTTGTCCCTCCAAAGAGAATGCTTTTTTTTACCTGCCACTTCTTCAATCAGAATCGCCATCTCCTCTGGCGTGAAGGCCGGAGAGCGCTTCATCCTCTTGGTGGGGTTCCCTTCAGCCATTACGTCAACAAATAGCGTCAGAATGACCATTATTTATAGGGCATCTGTAAATTTCCAATCGCCTACACCTGTTTAGCACAATTTGGCCAATCGGTCTCTGCCAGACACGTGACTTTTGTTGCTAAGACGCCATTTTAGGTGTATCAAAGTCAGCGGTCCCGTTTATCAAACAAGCGTGGAAATGAGCGCACATCTGATCATATAAATTATCTTATTATTGTATCCACCTGTGATTCATAAATGTTCCTGTCTGACCAAATAGAATCTACGTCAGAAATCCCTCCTCATCCAGCTGCTTCTACCCTGAAGCAGCAGTGCAGACAGGCGGAGGCTGGTCCAAGCCTGACCCGGACTGTGGGATCTGAGCCTGACCCGGACTGTGGGATCTGAGCCTGACCCGGACTGTGGGATCTGATTCTGACCCGCACAGAGACAGAAGAAAAACTAACTTTCATTAGCTAAGCTAAGAAACAGTCTGCTGACTGAGCACTTATAGACGATAACTTTAGGGTACAGATTACTTAATAGACACGACGGATCGCCTCCTGTCTTCTGTCTCCAGGAGCTGCAGGTGTCATACCAGCCAGATGATCTTAACAGCAGAGTGTTATAACTTCTGATGAAGGCGACAACTGATCGCCAAAAATGTCAAGATGAATCAGACTTTATTATCTCACTGTTGATGTCTGAATAAAGAAAAGAAAGCTCGGCTGCTTGTAAGAAGACGGACAGTCGGGCTGCAGAAAGGCGCAGGTGCATCGGACCAGCGGGAAACGCTGCTTTAGACTCAGAGAAAGTTTGCAACGCAACCCTGACCTGTGTGGATCTGTACGATGCTGTAACTTGTAAAGACTTTATTGACAAGTTAAATAACAGAAATACTAGTTTATAAACATGATGCGCAGCCAGAAGGGCAGACGCGCTGGTAACTGCAGCTCCCAGGAGACACGGAGTTGAGTGGAGGAGATCCGTTTCTATAAATTAATCTATACATTAACGTTGTAGAAAGTGTTAATTCGGTAGACTGTTTCTTAGTTTAACTAATGAAAGTTATCGTTTCTTATGTTCCTGTCCGGGTCAGGCTCAGATCCGACCAGCCTCCATCTGTCAGCGCTGCTGCTGCTTCAGGAGAAACAGCTGGATGACGGTGCATTTCTGACCAATATTCTGTTGTTTGGTCAGACACGAACATTTTATAAATCACACATGGATTCAGTCATAAGATCATTTTTATGATCAGATGTGCGCTCGTTTCCACGCCGGTTTGACCAGTGACAGTTTTACGCCTGAAATGGCGTCAAGCGCTGGTTACTGCTGGTTAAGCAACAAATGTTACGTCACTCGGCGGAGACCGATTACACAATATACAATGAGCTTTTCAATGAATATTTGCAATCACTGGTAATCACATGCATATTTTTAACAGTTTGTCTTCTTGCACAAACACATAAACGTATAAATGGGCTCAATATCAGCGTCGGAAAATAACCTCCACACTAAATGAATGGTGTCGATCGGTATACCTGACCTCGATTGCTTTTTTTCAGCACCCCCGGAAGTGGATAGCGTCTGTTAGGACCTTCTTAAGATGTAGCGTAGCAAAGACGTTTCTCAGGAAATAAGAACGCGTGAAAGAAGCAATCTGGGAAACGGGCGTATCTTTGCGATCCTTTGTTGGGAAGAGCTTCCTTGAGGCCTTCTTTAATCCAAAGAAGAATCTTAACTGGGAAACGCGGCCAATGATAGTACAAGCCTTCTGAAGATACCTGACTCTTCAATCCAGTTTATTTCCTTCATCCTCTCATTTAAACATTGTTAAAATGCTATGATCACAAGCAACAAACTAATCTTTTTTTTTTCCCCTATATGTTTATACTCACAGCATAGAGCTTAATTAAGGAGCAGATCACATCTTGTTGATTTACATGAAAATCATTATCTTACTTGAACTTTAAACCCAGTGCATTTGTTACCAAAGCTATACAGACAGCATGGATGTGAACCTAATGCAGTTTATAGAAGTGATGCTCTTTTTGTTTGTGCATTTGATCTTTGGCGAATATGGCATTTATTTTTCTATTTAAAAGAAAGACTTTACAGAGTTTACAGATATTAACTTAAAAGGAAGGCTTCAGACCTGTAATTTAACGGGTATACTCACTCGAATTAGTGACAATCACTGGCCAATTTAACAGTGCATCTGCTAAATTGTTTAATGCAAATAACTTATCAGCTGATCACATGGCAACAACTAAATGCATTATGGAGATGAGTTTCTGAAGTTCAAACTGAGCATCAAAATGGCCTCCTCAAATTGTAACTGCTTTTAGCTACTTTTATTGCATATCTTGTATAACTGTCTTGTAACTCCTGAAAACAGGTTTTTAATCTCAATGGGGCTTTCCTGGGAAAATAAAGGTTGAATAAAAAAAAAACAATGAAATGAGTAAGAAAGGGGATTTAAGTGGCTTTGAATCTGCCTGGGATTTTCACACACTACTGGGGTTTCCAGAGAACGGTCTAAAGAAGAGAAATATCCAGTGAGCAGCAGTTGTCTGGATGAAGATGCCTTGTTGATGTCAGAGGAGAAAGGTCAGACTGGTTGGAGATGATAGAAAGGCAACTGTAACTCAAATAACCACTGGTTACAACTAAAGTATTTATCTCTGAACATGCAACTTATTGTAGAGATGCACCAATCTGATACCCGTATCAGATATCGGCTCTGATATTTACAAATTAGCTGGATCAGCTATTGGATGAATGTGGCCGATCCAGCATTCAGATCTAGTCATTTCTATTTTCACACACTTTTTTGTTACTTGTAAATAAATAAAATTAAAGACACAACATAACTTTTAGACCTTGCGTTTCTGATTTGTTCTGATGGCACACCAACATTCATGAAGCGCATTTTCGAGCCGTAACTGCCCAGAGGCGTCCTGAGGCTCAGAAACAGCAGTAAGTTTTCCATCTGGGACGCGGCTGTGACGTTGCAGTCAACTATTGATTGCGGTACTAACAAACAAATATGAACACAGCGGGTGTTTTGAACGAAAATCATGTCGGATTTGGTAAAGAAACACAAGGAAACATTACCAGAGGAAGAGAGGAGAAGAAAGAGAGGAAGGGACAGAACAAGAGTCAAGATAAGACTGTCTTTTACTGGCTGGAGTGAATCACAGCACAGGTACAATGCGAGGTGGATGCTAGTTTAGCCGTCAATAGGGGGCTATTGACGTCACTGAGAAAACTGCTAAAAGTTCTGTTGTGTGTCTTTAAGTACATCTATATCTGTGTCAATTTGTTACCTTTTTTTTTTTTAAACAAGGCGAAATATTTATGTCAAGCTTGATGCCTTTACTCACATGGAAAGATATACAGTTTATTCATTCAACAGCAGTATCGGATCCCTATCGGGTATCGGCCGATACTGTATGCTCAGCCCAGGCACTGTTTCACATTGGATAGGAAAAAACTGGATTGGTGCATCTCTAACTTATTGAACTTTCCCAATCTTGAAGCAGATGGACTCCACCAGATGCTGCTCATGTCAGCTAAGAACAGGAAACTGAGGCTACAGTTCACACGGACTCACCAACACTGGAAAACAGAAGGTGGAAAAACTACCTGGTTTGATGAGTCTCCATTTCAGCTGCTAGAACATGAAAACATGGATTCATCTGACCTTCTATCAATGATTCAGGGTGGTGGTGTCATAGAGAGAAATATTTTATCCACCCCACGGTGTGTGGGGGTATTTCCTTGACACACTTGGGGGCACCTTACTACCAACTATGCATGGTTTAACCCCCACAGCCTACCTGAGTACTGATGCTGGCCATGTCCATCCCTTTCTGACCACAGTGTAGCATCTTCCGATGGCTACATCCAGCAGGATAACGCACCATGTCACAAAGCTCAAACTATCTCCAACTGCTTTCTTGAACATGACAATGAGCTACTAGGTTGTGGTTGAATAGGAGATTCTCATCATGGATGTGCAGCAACTGTGTGATGCTATCATGTCAATATGTAGAAAAATCTCTGAGGAATGTTTCTAACACCTTGTTGAATCTATACCATGAAGGATTAAGACAGTTCTGTAGGTAAAAGGTTGTCCTAATCAAGTGGTTGGTGAGTATACATCCATTTTTATCTACTGTATATGTGTGAATGTGTCAGTGAGCAGAGCCTGAAACAACCAACGTTAATATAGAGCACGCCCTAAAAGATAACATTGTTCTATACCACCAGATTTTTCAGGAATTGTTTTTACTGCTCTGTTTCCTGTTTTAGATACCAGCTGAGTGGAGTGGTGGAGTTGTTGAGGTCAGAAACAGGAGTGAAACTGCTTTCAGAACATTGCTATAGATGATAAACACTGCAGCAGCTACAGATTGAATACAGTCGAGTGTGAACACACACCTCTGTCACTTACTCCTCTCTGTAGATGCGTCTGTGTGTCTGGATGTATTGTGTGCCAACAGCAATAACACAAAGATTCACAATTGATTCAACAAAGCATAATCCCGTAGCATTCAATCACTCCTGCTCTTTAAGCTGTAATAATAGTTTATAGGAAGCTGAGATTAGTCTGAACATAACAGCCTGGCGCCTGTGAGGTGCAGAGGAGTCACAGCTTACACCTGTGGAAGTCCTTTTCCACTTTCAGACCTCACATGCTTTTTTAAAAATTTTTGGCTGGCAGGTGACACCAACTACTTATTTAACTGTCTCGTTTTATTTGCTGCTGATAGTTGAGAGCAGAGCGAAACCAGAAGTAATGAAGTACGAAACTGTTTTGGATTCTCTGCAGCTCAACAGCTGAAGTATCAAGCAGCCTTGGAGGTTGTTTGGCAAGTTCAAAAAGTCTGGGATGAGTTATGTGCAGCATGGTATGAGTTTGAGTCAAGTGTCCACTTCGTTAGAGGTTTGGTAAATGCAAATGGGCAACTACCTGTGTTTGCGTTCCACTGCGACGCAGGGAAAAGTGCTTAAAATAAGGGAATCATACTGCAGGTGTTCCTGTTGTTGGTTCTCTGACATCCAAACAGCTCATTAGCTTTACTGAATAAAGTGCTTTCTGTAAAACTGTGGATCACCATGAACAGAGAATACTGTTACAGAGGATGCTTTTGTGCTTGAAAGGGCAACGTTTCTGGCTTTTGATCCTATTTGCTATGAAAGTCATTGTTTCTGGCTGTAGTTGGGCAGAGTTAACTTTAAAGACACACAACGGACTCAGCAGTTTTCTCAGTGCGCGCCCCCTATCGGCGGCTAAACTAGCATCCATCTTGTTCGTACCTGTACTGTAAGCTCACTCCAGCCAGTAAAAGACAGTCTTATCTTGACTCTTGTTCTGTCCCTTCCTCTGTTTCTTTTCCTCTCTTCCTCCGGTGATGTTTCCTTGCGTTTCTTTACCGAATTCGACATGATGCGCATTCAAAACACCCGCGATGTTGATACCTGGTTTACATCCGGTTGCTAGTGAGTGACGCGGTGCTGCAACCAATAGTTGGCTGCAACGTCACGGTTGCGTCCCGGATGGGAATCTTACATAGTGCTGTTTCTGAGCCCCGGGACGGCTCTGGGCACTGACAGCTCGAAAATGCGCATAATGAATGTTGGTGTGACATCAAAACGAGTCAGAAACACAGATTTTTCAGGTCTAAAAGTTACGTTGTGTGTCTTTAAAGGGGAAGTTCAGGATTTTTGACATTGGGTCTCATTTTCGAGTGAGCCAGGGTCGTACTTATCACTAGTTTCATCTTATTTCATCTCATATTCCTGTTACCAGTGGTCCCCAATGCTAATGCTAGCATAAGTCAATAGGAATCTGCTAGCCTGTCATTAATAACAGTTGTATCCACTCCAGAACACCCGAGGCAAATCAGTTATAACACAAGACTATCTGTGTAAATGCTGTGTTAACAAAATATTGTTACAAATAAAACTTACCTTGCATCACAAATTACACATTACATTTTGAGGAGCTATTTTCTCACCAGCAGCGGAATGATACATTGCTTCTGGGTGGTAAGACAGGAGAGTGATGCGGTTCAAAACGAACAAAAGCGTGCCACAGTCTTTGCACATTTTCAACAGCTTGTTAGTTTACAGAATTAAGAACAATAATAGGCAACATGGTTTATAAGTGTTCATTTTTACAGTAGCCACTACTGTAATCAAATTCCTTCGTACACTTAACGGCAGATCATATCACTCCATTGCCAAACACCGGAAGTAAAAATGTGATGCCGCTGAGACACTTTCATTCAAAATGTAACATAATACAAAGCAAGTTTTATTTGTAACATTATTTTGTTAATGTGGCATTAACACAGATAGTCTTGTATTGTAACTGATTTGCCTCGGGTGTTCTGTGGAGTGGATACGATTGTTATTAATGACAGGCTAGCAGATTCCTATTGACTTATGCTAGCATTAGCATTGGGGACCCCCGGAAACAGGAATATGAGATGAAATAAGATGGATCTGTCTCCAGTGATAGGTAGTATCCTGGCTCACTTGAAAATGAGGCCCTATGTCAAAAGTCCTGAACTTCCCCTTTAAGCCATCTAGCATTAAATCAACGCATTGCATTATTTCTGCAGGCTATTTTGAGCATTGCTGTGGAGGACAGAATATGTCATGGTCTGTGGGTTTTCAGTTTTATTTTGGTTTGTCATACCGTCTTGTTTCCTTCTATATTCTGTTCAGGTTACTTCCTGTTCCCCACACACCTGGATTCTATTGCAAATTTTCTTCCCCTGCTCCTTGTTTCGTTTTCCCCCCGTATATATTTATACCCCTCAGTTTATTTTGAGTTGAATTGAACATTTTTATTGTGTTTAAGATGTGTTTGATTAAGTATTTTAATTCATAACAATAATTTGCTAGAAGCTTGTTAATTTGACATGAAATAATACATTGGGACAGCAAAAATGCCAAAACGCAATTTACAGTGCTGATCATTGTTCTCTTAACCCCCAAATTGTCCTTCTGTTTGTCCCCATCCCTGCATTAATTTTCCTGTCTGATTTCTTTTGTTGATTATTAAACCAAATTCCTTCTCCAGTCTGCATTTTGGGTCCTTCACCTTGTCTTCAGATTCAGCCCATGACAGTACAATATGTCCATTTGCACAACCAAATTGACCCAAAATCCTTCAGGCTGCTGGTGCTGAAGGCTATGCAAATGGTTGCATATAAGCAAGAGTAAAAAAAAATCAGTTTTAGGGCTCATTAATGCTCCTTTTCCGTATGTAGATAAATGCATTGTCGAACAGCACTGCCCACATACTTCCATCAGGAAAAGAGGCAGTGCAGTCGATGGCGGTGGTCTGTGTGGCCTCTAATATACGTTGCAGCTCCTTCTTTAGTGTTCTGTCGCTGGTCACATGTGAGCTATACTGTTCAAAACTGCCCCCCTCCGCCCCCATGGAAAGCTGCATGTGTGTGCGAATAAAACATTAACCATAAATGAGCTCATACCTTTAAAAAAAAAAAACAAACAAGGAAAAGAAAAAAGAAACAAACCTGCATTTCCACCCACCTGAGTCTGACCCCCAAACCAGTCAGCTCCCGTAGACACCCTCAAATGTGAATATGGCCAATTTTACCTCGGGAATAAATGTTTAAAGTCGAATTCTGCAGTGATGTATTGTTGTGTAATTTACTGCCTTAAATTGCATCAAGTTGAGGTTCTTCATGTGACAGATTCTTTTATTGTATTCTTCTAGCTGTAAATCTGTATCTTGAACATGCATACCCTGAAACCAAACTTCAGTAAAGAATCAGCCTCTAACATCATATCTTATGTCCACTGTGGGATGAAACAACAACAACAAACATTTGTAATCAGTTTCTAGATTAAAAACACCTCTTATATCAATATATAGACTCATACAGTATACAGCATTTGTCTCCCAAAATAACGACATCACTGAAGTTATTTACTTTAAAAATTGGCTCAACTTACTTCTGAATCCAGAGAATCAAACTGATGTGCACAAATATTCTACTACTACTACTGTGATTATGATTAATATCATTATTATTATATTTTTAAGTGTATCTAACTATTTATTTTGTATCTGTGGATGTGATTTGGTTGGATCTTTATTGATTTAGATAACTCTGTTGTTATAACTGTTTGCATTATTGTGATAATGTGTCTGGGTAATAGGTCTCGGAAAAAATATTGATCCACTGATATATCACAATATTTTCATGTTCTGATATCATATCAATGTTCCAAAACACAGTATCGATCTATTTTACAAACACAAACTCACAAGATTTTGTCGTTCTGCTATGAAATCTCGTGGGTTTTCGTGAAATTTTGGGAGATTTCTTCAGTAAAATAGATCAATATCACGTTTTTGAATATTGATATGATATCAGAACATGAAAATATTGCGATATTTCAGTGTATCGATATTTTTTTCCCCAGCCCTACTGGGTAATCCAATGTGGGATGGGTCCTTGTGTCACAGACATGAAAATAAACTCATTCATTCATTCATTCATTTGACTCCAAATCAGCGTGACGACCCTTAACCAGCTGTGATGTCACAGTGATGGATCACCACAGATACTTGCTGAACCAAGCAGCAAAACCAATAATTCACAGATGTTCACCACTGGACAGTGTCTCAGTTTTGCCATCAGTTGGTGATTTGCATTAAATTGCAGTGCACATAGACAGTTCAGTGCAGGAGAACTTCTTAATTTTTACTTTTTACCTGGTGCTTTCTATCAAAAGGAAATATTTTGTGGCTATCTGCAATTTCACAGATTTAGCAAGGTTTTTTTTTTTTTTTGTTTGCATCCACCAGGAGGATGTGAGCAACATCCAGAGGACGTTTTTAGTGTAGCGTTGCAGGTCGAGCTGAGTCGCCAAATTATGCATGTTAGGGACTTTGAATGATTTATCGTGCTGTTGCCTCTGCTCATGTGACTTCACTTTAACCTAAATCCTCTCTATATCCCAGTGTGTATACACACCCACATGCACATGCCCTAATAGCTCCTCTGAGCTGTAAGTTGAAAGCTAATACCGCTTTCAGGGCAAAGGCTCCATAAATATCTTTTATAGAGCAGACTTTGCGCTGCTTCCTCAGAACATTGACCTTTGTCCTCAAGCTGAAGAGACCCTCACCTGTCACTGCCCCCGCCCCAGACCACCGTCAATCTCCTCTTGCAACCCCTCTTTGTAAAACTCTGAGGAAAACTAAATGCAGACCCATCATCACTCTGTTGACGCAGCATTCTTTATTTCCTCCCATTTTCACACTTCTACTGTTTCTCATCTGTTTGCAAGAAAAGTGTCTCCAGCAGCCAAATTATATAGCGAAAATATAGCTTTCCACAGGAAACGCTTACTCACACTTTCCAGGCGTGCTGTGAAAAGTGGAAAATCAGTAAAGGATAAGAGGACAGGGAAGGGGACAAGTGTGATTCCTGGAAATAATCCCGTCGTATCACTAACCCAGTTGTGCAGCGCCTAAGAGATGCATGTCTGTGTGCATGCATGTGCCGCACCAAGCCATGGTGCAAAAATATCAGACCATTCTGATATGCATTGGTTTTTATTGTCATGCAAAGCACTTTGGGTTGCTTTACAAATAAAGTTTGATTTGATTTGATATGTAGCCCACTATTTTCATGGTAAACAAGCACAATGGAATCATTTTTCTAAGATTTCCGCACTGTTTTCTGGTGGCAACATTTTGGAAAGCAAGCCTTTTTAAAACAAATCTGCATTCAACTAATGCAGCCATACCTGTTTTGTAGGATGACTGCACACAAGTCTCAGTAACCATCCTCTGCTATGGTGGAATTCTCATAATCCTCCCCTCTAAAACTATCCAAATGCACACTAACTTGCACCCATAAATCAGCCTTTGAGAGGGTCAAGGCAGCTGGGTCTGGCATTAGAAAGGCCGGTGGACATCTGCTCTCCCAGTTCTCCACACACTGTCTGCATTTGTAGAAAAGTTGCAGCAGTCCTGCAAATCCTTCTATATGGTTTAAAAAGATCGGCCTAAGCGAGCTGACACTCCTTTATTCTCACGCTGTATTTCACCTGGACATAAATGGAGTCAGTAAATACAGCGATGTAACAACAGGTTAAGCACCTGGTATTTCTCTGCAGATTTGACTCTGGCTTGGAGGTAAATCAGTTGAGATAGCTGTCCAAACTTCACTATCTTTGCTCTGTTTTGTGTAGAAGTTTCCCCTTGCTGTTGCTACTTGATGGTGGTGCTTCTGAAAATAGCCTTGATGACTGCAGAGAAAAGAAACATAGTGAAGTTACACACCCTTAAATCAAAACAATAAGCTTAAGATACTAAAAGGCTTTAGGATGAATCATTTTCGTCCACTTTGACATCACACACAGGCATTTAATTTCACTGTTAGGACATTGAATTCTGGAGCTTGACACGACTCCTCTGAGACTTTAACTGGAAGCATAAACTGAAGTCCCTTTTTTTATGTCTTTCTAAACCTTATAGCTAAAAATAAAGCAGAACATAAAGGAGTGATGAGTTACATTACTGGAAATCAATCCTCACTGTTGGAAAGGAATTTAAATTCTTACATTCAATCACTCCCTATTAAGATCTGGACATACACTTAATGTTACACACTTTATGTTTCTAACTGGAAATTTCTTACCATTGTTTTTCTCCTTCTATGGAGCAAATATTGACCCGACCTTTAAATGTGTCATTCATGTCTGTCTTGACAAATCTCCCCTGGGACCATAAACCGCAGACCTGTTGTGCAGCTACACTGTGTGTTGGCACGTCTTTAAATGAGCAGCATGCATCCCATCGGACTCTCTCAGGATATTGGGTAATGTCTGGATTCCTTGCATTGTGGCGGTGCTGGCGGTCTGCTAATGCAATTGTCGCTGCGGTGAAAGATATTTGGTTTGGTTCAGCCAAAATATGAGCTAATGATGTGAGAAGACTGCAGTTTTCCATCAGAGGCTGAATGTCTGGATGCAGGGGCCTAATGCTCGGAAAGCAGACGCATGTAATAAGAGAGTGTGCACGTGTAGTCCTTGTCATAGATTTGCCAATACTGGATGGATGTACACACACTTCCAATAGATGAAACCTAGCTGACAGCAATATTACATGTTCGATATTCCACAGTCATTCAGGTGGTTGACATCTGATAGTTTTGCACGTACCTGGTTCTTCTCCTTTTTCTTGTATGTTTCTTCTCAGTTTTTAGAATTTATTTTCATCCAGCTGCATACTGCAGACATTAACAGGATAAGTGTAAAATAACTTGCATGGTCCTGCACTGCAGAAACTTTTAAAAAGCAGTTTTTGCTCATGCCATTATCCTTTGTCTTTATGCACAACTCAAATGCTGCTTAAAGAGTAGATAACAATCTGAAAAAGGCAGTTTTTTTTTTTATAGAGGTCTAATATGCATCATTTTTAAAAAAGGCACACTAACAGCGGATTTAGTGCGTTGAAAATGTGAATTTACCCCCCCAAAAAAGTAAGGAAATTTGTGTTCGGTTGATTATTCCTTTGTTGCAAAAATGCTTCTTGGTAATTACAGTTTTTCTCTGTTGCTAAAACACTAAATCTAATTTTCAAAGCCAAATTTTCAGAAGCCTAAACCAAGGTATCAAATCAGTCCCCTTGTGATCAAAACCTACAGCAAACTTCACATCACTAGACACTGTTTGCAAACACATTTGCATTGTGATGCACTTGCTGTGCAAAATGCTGAACACATGTTACACACTTTGATCACAACTAAGACACAGATGTCAGCAGGTAAACACAGTGATTCAAAATTGATTTCACCTTTGGCTGATGATGAGGGAACCAATATCAACCAGTTGAGGAAGCTCTGGGAGGTCAAGATTTTGCAATGGATAGAGGAAATGAGAGAGGAAGAGTACGCATAAGAGATAGTCGCAAGGGTGGTCGTGGATGGGGGTGTGGAAGGGGGCAAAATCAGGTCCGATGCAGAGCCTTCATTTCAGATGAAAGGCATGCAACTGTGATAAACCATGCTATCACCTCCGCCAAGGAGGTTATGTTTTTGGTGGCGTTGGTTTGTCTGTCAGCAACTTTACGGAAAAAGTTCTGGATGGATTGACCTGAAATTTTCACCAGCCGTGTGCTTCAGCTCAAGGACGAACCCATTGAATTTTGGTGGTGATCCAGATCACCTTCTGGATCCAGGAATTTTTGAAGAATTCTTCTTTATCATTGCGAGAGCTGCTTGGCGGAGGTCTGTGCTCTCCGAGTGCTTTTCTAGTACTTTATGTTATGATTTCTCAGTGTTGGGACATGATGCATTTGGCCTGATGTAAATTAAAAAAAAAAAAAACATTTTCACAACATGATGTTCTGAGAACTCTGTTTTCCTTTTTTCCTTCTAGTGTTTCCTGATTGCTCTGTTGTGTTCTACATTTTGCTGTGCTTGGGGCATGATTTGACAATAGTGTCACTTTTTGAGGCCAGGTGATGCTGTTTTGAGTCAATAACTTACTTTTGCAGCAAGAAGCAGAGGTATTGGGAAAGTAGTTTGAGTTATAGGATTAGTGTTTAAAGTAGTGAAAAAGTGAGGGGACATTTCAAAAATAGCGTTTTAGCAATAGAGAAAAACTGTAATCTTTTACCATTGGAAAACTTGTTTATTTCCCTTATAAATGGAGCCATATTTGTAACGAAAATGTGACATGAGAAGCAGAATTGAGCATACAGATTGCACCCAAGAACTCGACAATGCCAAACGGCTGATTCTGGGATTGACTTGTTTGAGTTGTTTATTGGTTTGTTTGGTTGAGATCAGCCTGGCACCTCCTCCTCATGCTGGTCCCCAGCTTGGTCCACTGCAGTGGGATGGCATCCCATTCTTCAACCAGCACTTGTCCCTAGTCAGCCAATGTGGTTGTGTTGGTCACTCGGGCATTGACGGCATTCTCAAGATAATCCTGCAAGTTCTTAATGGAAATGAGGTCAGAACCTGACTGCAACTGCATCTTTTTTACCCTCAGATTCTGGAGGTCTCTGATCAGCCCTGCTTTTAAAGCTGTCAGGTCACAGTACAATATACAGTATATCACAATATTCAGCCAATGATATGATTTAATGTGATTTGATATAACCCAATACTTTTACATAATTTTCTGAAAGATTTAAAAGGGACAGAGTGATTTTGGTGACATCTTGTGAGTGTTCTATTTACTTGGATGGAATTAATTGAACCAAAAACTAAAAACATCAATTACACAATATATGTCTGTGATTGGATAGAGTCTACAGATTGCCAGTTGTGGAAAAAAATGAATAAAAAATGTATTGAGAAAACTAGTTCCATTTGTTGAAACGATGCAAACTAGATTACACGCCTTTGAAGTGAATAAAGTGCAGTATTACAATGACTGTAACAATAGAGTGATTCTTTCACTTAGCTAACGTGGAGTTATACAACACTTCATCATAGCAATTAGGTTTCAAAGGCGCATTAAACATCAGAAATGCTGCCATATATAGATGCTAGCAGGTATTTGCCAAAATATGGCTAGTTATGTTTATGTTAGTAACTTAACCAACAACTTAAACCAGACATATTATAAGCAGCTTCAAAGCAAGTCAGTCTGTAGCAGCAGCACTATAGTCACAGTGACTCCAAATAGCATCACTTGGCAAAAGTGAACTAATTAACTGAGGGAACTATATGATGCGGAAGGACAGAAGTGAAGCACTGCGGATAGTAGCAAAGGCAGCATGCATGCCCCCCTCCCCCTCCCCCCAACTTCCGTAAACAGGTTGAATGCCGCCTAGTCAGTCCTTTGATGTGAAATCGGCTTCTCGTTTGTCCTCGATCATAATGTGCGGATCACGAAACGTAATTGGAAAAGAATTCGAGTTAATTAGTTCACTTTCGCCAAGCGATGCTATTTGAAACCGCCCGATTACAGCAACTACGCTAAGCTAAGCTGAGCTAAGCTAAAGTCAGTGCTGCCAGATTCAAGGAAAGACTGGGTTGGCTAGAAAACGCTTCTGCCCACTTGTCCAACTCAGGGGACTGCGGGGGGAGGCTCAATTTCACCCAGAGGTGGCAAAGTTTTGTTCCAAATGTATTGCAGTCAGTGTTTGAGCATCTCTGCTTATATAATAAGGTTAGAGATGTATCTATGAGGAAAATGAGAGAGGAAGTTTTGCCAGCTGGCTCCATTAAATGCTGCCCCAAGTTTATTAGCGAGTGTCAACTTTCTGAAGGAAAACCCTCTGAAAATTTTACAAGACAGTTAAAATTCCTCAGCATCCTTGGAGCAGATCAATTTCAGGGAGGTTCATCTGCAAAGAAATAACTGTTGACAGATATTTGACGGCACCGTGTAAGTGTCACCTAAATTAAGGTGTGTGTTGGGGGTTGCAGTCAGGTGCGCTGTTCAGGGCTTTTAGGTCCTGTCACAGAAGGTTAAAGGTCAAATTCTTATAAAGCAGGTCAGTGGTAGGGCATCTGACAGCTTGTCAGATAGTTGCAGACACAGTGCAGCTGACGTCCACTGCAAACTGAGGATGTAAAGCAAATATAGTAAATCTATTCGAAGAAGTTTTGGCATATGCTGATCCTTTTAATGTTGATCAGTTTTCCTAATCATAGACTTAACTTGTTAAATGTAGGAAATGGGACAGAGTGTACTTATTTAAAGACCCACAGAACATCGCTTTTTAATTAGGACATTCCAGGAGGATGTGCAGTGTGGTTTCTCCTGTGATGAAGGGACATACACGAAAGTGACATGTTTAAACTAGTTGCCATCTAACAGAAAACCACTTTTGTCAACATGAGGTTTACCTTATGTAACAAACCTGTCACAGATCAGATATATCATGCCTGCAGTTAGAGGTCCCATACTTTGTTTTCTGCTCATAATGGTTTTTAAAGGAGATGAGATCAGATTACATATCTCCTGAAATGACAGACTTTGTTTTTTCCAACCACATCCATCTTTTTTTACACTGGTTATATAATCTCCCCACAGACACTGTGACAAAGCAAATGTCTGCTGGATTACAGTGTGGACGTAAATGAATCATAAAAGCCTTCGAGCTAAGCCACTAAATGTGATTAGAAGGAATGCTTTATTTTGACTAATGCCAAGACCAAATTAGATGTTTCCACAGAAATAGAGTTGTTGGATAATCTTGAAAGTTTGTGTAATCTATTTGAGGCTTTTTTTAAGCTATACAATAGTCTAAACTACCTTTTAACAAATCAAATCTATCTAACATCTTAGTAATTAATGTAAATCAATTAGCATTAGCATCTGAGACTACCCTAACTTAGCACAAAAAGTAAGGAAATTTGATTTTGGTTGATGGATTTTTTTGTTATAGCAATGCTTCTTAGCAATTATACTGTTGGAAAGCTTGTTTATTTGTGAGTATGTGGCTTTCCCAAATCTTTAGTGCACAAAGGTGCCTCCAAAAATAAGACAATTTGGGATATAGAGCAAGGACGAAGCTAGAGGGGTGGCCAAGGTGGCACTGGCCACTGATAAGACACCCCAGGTGCCACCTCAGGTGATTGACAGTTCACTGGAGGAAGTAGACAGAAATATCTCTCCAGACAACATGGATGGAAGTTTGAAGTCAATTTTTAAGTAGCTTTCTAATTAATTAACCTTTGAAAATATTATTACAGTTAGCTGCACATTTATGGGAGAGATTTTTTCCCTGTGAAAGTAAAACTATTAAATAATGTAAGGCTATTAGCATGATGAAGCTATGTAGCAGTGCTTATGTAGTTATATGGTATCACTAGATTAGTTGTAAGATAATGTGAGGAAACCATGTCACATTTATTTTTCAGTGAGTGTATTTAGGCATAGCAGCCCACTCTCGTGCAGCTGAAAATAAAATATGAAGAGTTCATAATGTATTGCTAACTAAGCTAGAGCCACATGATCCAGTTTGATTTAAACAGGAAGATAGCAGTTTGTTGACTGATTTAAGCTAAAGCATGGAAATATGGAGAAATATATCCTGTAACAAGTCTAACTTGAAAAGGAAGTGAAAAGGAGATATTTCTGGTAAAGAGGCAGGACACAGGGCAGACTCCAGCCACACAATGTCAAGCTAGCCATGCAGTAGCTATGTTTACATGGACAAATATTTAATCTATCCAATTAAAATAAGTTTGATCAGAGATTCAAACTGACATGTTTACATGGATGCTAAAGTGATCTGAAGCTCTGATCTAATTTGTTTTGATGGACAAATTTAACACAGTTATAAAAGCTCTGATATGCTTAATGCAGAGTTTCGAAGAAGGGTTTACTCTTTAAAATGTTGAACCTTTTGCCTAATACTCAATAATCCTTCACTCTTTCAGATTATAAGTAAAACGTATATACCGCAGTCCAGTTCTGCTTTGCTGCCATCACCTTTTAAATCATCCCTGAAACTCTTCACATTGTGTAACTCCCACATGGTTCGGGCATGTGAAGAAACAACATCCACATTCTTATTTTTTCCTACTGATGTGATCATGAGAATGTTTAAACCACCCCTGACAAAGTCCTGCCCACCCTCTGACCCCAACAGAGTAGCAGATATCTCTGTCAAAGTCATTGATTTGTTTAGCTACTGTTAGGTTAGTGGAGGTAAATGGCATTTGTATGGGACACCAAAGAAAACGGCTTCTGTATCATTTTGAGACAAACCCACCACTGACTGAGCTTCGCTATGCATTTACTGAGCTGAGTAATGGCTACATCTCTTTAATAACTCTGGGTAGTCATCAGGATTCTTAAGTTAGCAGCTAGCATCTCTAGAGCTGTAACCGGAGTCCCTGAGCCAGCAGCCCCTCTCACAAAAACAGCTGTCTGTAATGCAGCATTCATCATATTGTCTCTGCAAATTGAAACCGAACATCTCAAACTGCGCCGTTGGTGTCTACATCTGTCTAGAGTGGTGAAAATTGTTATATTGGCTCCTTAGTAACTTCTGCTGTAGGTTTAAAGTTACAGAACACAATTAAATTAAGCAGAATAAGTGCATCAGTCTCACCTAAAAGATAAGTCCAGCTTGTATCCATGAGAGGTAGAAGCAACGTTGGGGTCTGAAAAGTGAAATCTCTACATAAGTGCCTTAAATCTGCAACTTTCTTTAAAAAGTGGAGCTAGCTTAAAGTTGATGCTACCAAGGAAGGATTCAACGAACAGTGATAAAAATTTAAGCACTCACTTGTACTCTTTCAACAGATACTATAAATTTAAGTATTTTAAAAGCGTACTTTGCTTCAGTAGATGCACCTAAACATTTTTTTATCAGCTTTTTCATTGAGGAAAACAGTATACTTGCAAATATATAGTAGCGATTATACCAACAGTTCTTTAACAGTCGGTCCTATAGAACATAAAAGCTTTTAAATGTGATATTTTTCCTGTTTGCTGTCTCTTCAGCTTCTTGTTTCAAGGTAATGAGTAAACTTAAGTAGTTTCTTGGTGTCTGTTGTTTACATTCAACTTCCCTTATCACTACCTTATACCAAATGCCTGCTGGGACTCATTTTTTTTTTCTTCCTGGCCCTCACACCCTTCACTGTCTGATCTAGTGTTTCCACAGCTCAATCCGCCCTCTTTCCACCGTGTCCATACATTGAAGATGGAAAACAGCTGGCTGTCTTCTGAATTTCCCAGCATCCCATTACTTTTGGAAGACTCCCTTGGTTCGACAGGCCTCGACTTCAGCTTTACAATCGCCGCTGTCTGGACGGAAACAGTGACAAGCTGCAGACAGATCCATTGCAATCTGGAGCCTTTGATCCAGAATTTAGCACCTAATGTACGACACATGTTTAAGGTGTGTTCTCCACACACACAAAGACATGCTTTCAGAAAAAAATAGCACTTTCTTTTTGGAAAATTAACACCAGCCCACTGATCTATAGATTTTTGCCGTCTTATTCTTCTTAGATTTTCCCACATAGACCTGATATCTGACTTCATCATACAGACAGTATATAAGCATGATTTTCCCAATGCAACCAATTTGAAAATTTTGTGAGTTATGTTATTTGATGAAATCTACTTCATTTTGCCAATCAAACAAGTGTTGGGAGAGTTTACTGCATCACAGTTAAAATATGTAAAATTAGGACAGTGATGGGAAATAATTAGGGATTTTATGTCCCAGATACTGATATGAGTCATTTAAGATTTTGTATTTGGTAAAAACAAGTCTCAGTCTAATTCTTGTACTTTCCTACTGCACAGTTTTGCAAAATATGCACTGAGTAGACTGAAGTTATTAAAACCTTTTTTAACTATGAGAATTCATTAAAACAAACAAACAAAAAAAAGAAGGAAAAACTCCAACTAATTCTAAGTGCAGCATGAATTCTTAGTTATTTTATAACTTGATCAAACTATAAGGAAGTTCATCCTTCCTTGTTGTGTCTTAACTGGTGCCATGGACATTGACAAGCATACCCTATATGACCAAAACATTCCATGTAGGGATGGGCAATACCAAAATTTTTCATGTTGATACAATACTAGTAGTTTATGGTACTTTTTCATCGATACAGGTATCAATAAATTTTTTTCTAATGCTTTATGTTCCCTTGTGGATTTCTCATTTCAAGTTTCTTTATTGATTTTCTCACCAGAGACGCATTCAAGTACATGAAGTACTGTTATACCGATACTTTTGGTCCCAAGAAAACCACATGATTGTACAGTTTGCATTAATATCTTGAATGCATTAAATTTAAGTAAAACTTGAGAACATAAGTACTGGAAAGAAATGCTTTTAAAACAATAATAAATTATATTAATGAACAAATTAAACAAAAATAAGATTAAAAACTTCATTCAATTATCAAATAACTTAAGTACAGGTTAAGATTATTTAAATTAATTCTGTGGAAAATGGTCAAATATAAAATGTATTATTAATATTATTAATTCACAAAACATAATGTGCAATAACCTGCATTAAAGCGCTGAAAGATACCAAAACAATATCATCATCATCACTAACAGTAGCAGCGTCATCATGACATCTATAGGCTACCACCATCATGTGACACAGAAGCGAGAATCTGGCTGCTGTCAGTGGAAAGAAATTGCATGTTTTGTGTCTGGACCGTGAGACTGCGATACTCAAAGAATTATCGATTCTGATATTTTGTCTGGCTGGTATCAAAGTATCAACTCCAGGGTATCAATATACCTATCCCTAATTCCAAGAAGTTGTTACATCTCTTTTACCGCCTGGTTGGTTGCCAGGACGACGCATCCCAAACCAAGAGCTGGTGACAAAACATCTGCTTCCTTGAAAAAGTTGGAGATTTATTCATTTGAAGGAGATGGGACACTATTTTTCTTTATAGTTTCCAATTTCCAGGTAAAGCAGGTGTTTCCAGACTGTGAACATTTATCCAACTCTGATCAAGTATTTTAAATGCTTAACCTCATCCAAACAGCAGAAATGTGACCAAACTGTAGCTGAAAGGGAGCGTAAAATGATGCCAAACTGGCAGTAACACACCTATAAAAAAGACCCATAAAATGTTTTCAGGGAGGACTTGAACCTCGGCATCTTGGTCCAGAATCTTGCACTGATTTCCAACATCCACTACCAAGTTTTTACTTCTTGTACTTTTTCATCTACTGTATCTGCTTCCTCAATTGGACTGTGTAATGTCTGGTCAGCAGGTTAAGGAAAATGGATTGATGGATGTTTATACGCCTTTGCTGGGATATCAATTCCGACCAAAGTTTGCCGTTAAACCTGTTCTTTAAAGTGGCTTTTTAAAAGAAACTTAATCGTCCCAGAAATTGTGATTTGGTTTGGAAACTAAATCTCGTTAGCAATTTGCTGTCCTTTAGTATCCCTATTGTAGCATCAGTGCCTTCAGCCCTGCAGCAGACAATCGTGTCCACTTTCAAATGATGAATTTCTGCACAAACCTGTGCACAGTCACGCATCTACCACCTTATTTTCTCACCTGTCCTGTTTAAACTTTTACTTCCAGGCAAAAGCTAAGTCACCCATTTTCCCCTCTTCTCTCACACCTCCTTCACACATCCTCTCCCCAACATCTGCCTCGGCGAGACATTTAATTTCACTTGTTACGTCAGCCACACACTCTGACTTCCAGTAGAAGCCATTAGAAACATGATGCTGGTCAAGGTCTGCGGCTGCGAGACAAAGGAGGCCATTCATACCCTTCCACCTCCGTCTAGAGTTTAACACCCATGTTAAAACAACAGTGATCTGAGAAAACACTCAGAAATGTACAATCACGACCATTAATATTCAGACAGAACAAGGAGGTATAGGAATTTGACATACATTTAATCAGGACAGTGTTCCTGTTTTCCTTTGTTTAGTATATTTTCGCTTAAATAAATGGAACAAAGTGTGAAACTGAAATCTGTTTTGGCCACAGTTCATTTTTACGGATATGAATCAGTCATTTCAGTTTGTTTGTTTGTTTTTTAATCAATGTTCACAACTGAAATGAGTGCATAAAAATGATTTATCGGGACTAAGTGTGGCAACTATATCCAATCTGCCAAAGAAAGGACGTGTTTAAGGATACAAGACAAAAACTATGAATGAAATTATTAACCTGTCAGTGCCAGATGTCTCTTTTCCACGTACCAGTGCATTTTACACCATTAGAAAGCAAATAATTTTGAGATTTGAATGATATATACCATTCCAGCCTAAATATCATCACTGTAGATTCAGGAAACACTCATTTCAGACCAGTGATTAAAGCTAAAATGAATGCAATTTATCTTTAAAACTATTTTGTACTGCAGTTGCAGATGATGCTGCAACAAAAACAGTCCAGTTAAAGAAGTTCAGTTAAACAGCAGATTCACAAATCTTTTATCCATAAAGACCTGTCTTAGGTAGAAATTACAGGATTTTAAGGAGTTAAACTGAGCATACTTGCTAAACCTTCACTGAAAGATAATCACATTACAATCTGTTTATTTAAAGGTCCACTACGTAACTTGAACCTAAGAAATATGCATTTCTGACTCGTTTTGTTTGCTCACCAGCATTTTTTATGTGCATTTCTCAAACCGTCACTGCCCGGCGGCGTCCCGGGAGTGAGAAACTGCACAATGCAACTTTTCCATCCGGGACCTGGCGGTACGTTACAGCCGGCTGGTTGTGTACCGCATCACATGCTAACAAATATAAACATACTGGATGTTTTGAACGTGCATCATTGCAGATTTGGCAAAGAAACACAAGAAAACATGAGAGGAAGAGGGGAAAAGAAAGAGAGGAAGGGAGAGAACGGGAGATAAGACAAGAGTCGAGATAAGACTGTGAGCTCACAGTACGCCACTAAGAAAAATGCAAAAAGTTCTGTAGCGCGTCTTTAAGGGAGTCCCTCATAGTAATCCTCCTAGATAGGTCCTAGAATATCTTAGAGCAGTGTTTCTTAATCCTGGTCCTCGGGTACCACCGTCCTGCACATTTAAGTTCTTACCAACTCCAGCACACCTGATGCAAATTAACTGACCCACCTCTCATGTTCTTTGCAAGCTTGCTGATGAGCCAGGTGTGTTGAAGTATGGAGAACTCAAACACATGTAGGGCAGTGGTACTCAAGGACCAGGATTGAGAAACAGTGTCTAAGGGCTGGAAAATAGTTGCAGCTGGCGACGCGTTCACTTGTCCCAACGTACCTACGGCATGTAGGTCGCTCGCGTGGGTGGAGGGAGGGGCCCGGATGGTGAAATATATATTGACTCAGGCGATAGGGGCGCTTGCCACTTTCTGCGGTTTGGGCCGCACATACCACCTCCACTGGCGACGAGACCTCTTCTTCTTTTGCAGCAGCAAAAGTAAAATGATCGTTTCGTCTTCCTGGAGAGCAATAACGTTGTCCATTTTCCACATGCACCTGGGCCGTTTCACATTCTGTGTCCAAGTGCTGTGTCCTGCGCCTAGCGGTGGCCTCCGGTATTGAGCGTTTTGGCCGCAACGTACTGCAGCAAGTATATCCCAGGCCTTCGAGCTAGAGTGTTTGACCATCTTTTAGTCAACTGTTTTATTTTTATGTCCTACAAATGCTCAGTTTAGTTTACTTTCATCAGGGCTGTTTCCATTCTTCAGTTTCTCTCCACTGGGACTTTGCTACGATATCCAAGTCTACATGTTGTGGCATTAAGCCACTTGTAAGCGGGCTCAGAAATATGTACAATTAGAGTTTTGGGCTTCTCTTGGTTGGGTCTGGTGTGTTGTCTAAACTTTTCCCTGTGCTTTTTATTTATTTATTTATTTTTAGATTTTTTTTTTAGATTTTTTTTTTTAAATGTTAACTTTTTACTAAGTAGCAATTGACATTCTCAAAGCATTTTCTCTAGAAGCTACTTGATGTTAGGATCTTTAAAGGAATGCTCATGAACCTGTCTACACTGATAAAATACCCATTCTGTGCAGACTGAGAGCCGTATAGATGGATGTTCATCTAGCATAAACAGGTCTCCATTTAGGATGGAGCATTTCACTCCTATTGTTTTCAGAAAATTTCAGCAAAGTATAAATAGCCATATTATGTAAAAGTGAAAGACCAGAAATAAATTAAAATGTATTTCATTTGCTATTTTCAACCATTAGATACAAACAAGGCAAAATTCTGCGCAAAATGACTTTTCACTGAAAAACTATTATCAAGAAGTTCATTTATTTGAGAGCAATGCTACATAAAGTACATTTCCAAGCCTTAAACTTTGCTTCTGACTCTTTTTGATGGCAAGCTGACATTCTTTATGCACATTCATATCCATGCAGTGTCGCAGGACTCAGAAGCCGCACTTCACTACTTTGTGTTAAGGGGTGCAAAATTGCAAAAATCTGCTAAGACGTAGTGCTGCTTTAAAATGAGTTGTTTTGGATCATTGTGGTGCAACAATAGTCATGAAGACAAATCACGTAATCAAAAAACATTTTTTGTAATTACAGGATTCATTTTGTAGCTTTACTGCTACCACATCACATGCTCAATATCAGTTGTTGCTGGCATTATTAATCAGGCTCCTCAGAGCCAGGCCCTTCTCCACAGCTCCATGTGATAAATGCTCTGGTCAAATCACCCTAAAATGCCACATCTTCAGCAGCGCTAAGCCCACAATGCATCAAAGTTACCCTTAAAATGGAGCTGCTTTCAGCAGAAAGAAGAAAACATGCAAGAACTTCTTGGTTAGGCAACAATAGTTGTGATCATAGTCCTTTTAGATCTTTATGAGTATGGAATAAGGTCAGCCTTAATAGATCACATAAAGCAATCCCACCATACTTTACCATCCAAATCTTCATTAACTTTTCAGAGCATAGGTTGCTAGTTTAGGTAGTGTTGCATCATGAAAGAAATTTTTATGATGTTGCAAAAAAATGTCACACTCTGTGACTATAAAAGTATCAAGTGTTCGAAACACAATGATGAGGAAACCTCTAAAAGCAAATATCAAATGATGTAAATGAGATTTCTGGACTCTGCACCAGTACGGTAGGATGTGTTAGTCTGCACCAGTCTTTCTACAAGAAAATAAAATTTTACTGATGGCATTAAATTATATAAAAAGCGCTAAGTTGCAACTATATCAGCATCACAGAGGATTCATCAGGTGCTGAACAAAAAATAACAGAAGATAATTTCATGAAGTTGGAGGCTCGGTTGTGAAAGATTTATGTACAAATTTCCAGTAGATTTGGCTGAATTTATCTACTCCTGCATAAATACTGTCAAGTCCATGATCTACGTTTGCATTAGTGGTCACTAACTAAAAATAAAGAGTATAAACTTTGGCTTTTATTCAGGCACGTGACAGCTAGGAGGGTTAGAATATCTGTTAGGCTGACAGGGACATTCTGTGAGGAAGGAGCTCAACAGGGTGGCAAAGGGAGGTTTGTGTGGTTATTTTCTGCTGAACTGGAAGCTAAGGCTGGAAAAAGGCACGGCTGGTAAAAAGAGAAAGTTCTGAGAGGTGGTTGCGGTGTGGCACTTACCAATTGTACAAGACAAACAGGCAGCATGTATCACCAGACTGTGTCAGCTGAGAGTTTAATGCCCCAAAAGTGTAGATTCACTGGCAGCAGTCAGAGGAAACCCACTCCTCTGTGACTGGAAGCCATATGTGGAACTGCCAGGACCTTTAAAAGCAGTCTGCTGCATGCATTTAGAAATGAGGCCAATTAAATAACCCTGTCCGGAGCTGAGTGTGTGTGTATGTGTGTGTGTCCTCAGGAGGAGGAAATGAAAGACCGGTCAAACTGGGCTGTGTCAGGCTTATTAGTGCAAAATGTGTTTAAACAGGGTGTGCTGGAGAGAAGAAAAACAAAGAGGAGTGCAAAAAGGAGCTGAAATCAGCAGCATTTTGACACATTTTACCAACACCTTCAGATTTTTATTCACAGAAATGACTGGAACTGGCTCGCTGGGAATCACCGAAACACGTAGAGATGGAAGTTAAAGACCGGTTGTTTTACAAAGTCAGGCCCTCGTCAACCCCTCTTTTACCCTCAGAGCTGGATGGGTGAAAAACTTACCGACCACTCTATCAGGTCCACCTTGCTACGGCAGTACCAGGACAGACCCTATCAAGACTTAGAGGTTGAATATGGAATTCGGACAGAACAGCGACATCACGTGTGTCTAGGTTGTAGTTGCAACGGCAGAAAAACAACTCCAGGCGCTGGGATCCCAGTAGGGCTGGGACGATTCGTCGACGACAGAAATTGCGTCGGCGAAAAAAAATCTAGGCGAAAAAAAAGGGGCAAGGAGGGGTGAAAAAAACAAAAAAATAAGGGGGGCGGGGGAATGGAACTAAAAAAAAAAAAAAGAAGGGGGGGGGGAGCACGGGGGGGTGGAACTTTCCAAATTTTAAAGGGGAAAGGGGGGGAAGCCAAAATCGAAAATGGAAGGTAAAATAATATAAGGGGGGGAAAATAAAGAGAAAAAAGAGAGGGGAGACATTCCGGGGGGGGGACGAGGCTTTGTACACAGAAGGGAGGGGTGAGAGGGAGAGGGTGAAGGAGGAGCGCGATCTACATGGTGGGGGGGGGGGGAGGGACTGAAGAAGGGGGGAGTCTCTTCGTGAATGAAAAAAAATAAAAATAAGTTTCTCCTCAACTTAAAATATTAATTATCGTTGTTGATAATAATATAGTCTCTATAAAAATAAAAAATTTATTAATTAAATTATTAGAATGTAGTCAGATAAAAAGAAAAAAGAAAAGAAAAAAGAAGAGATTTTCATGGAATTAAAATCATGTTCAAAAATAAAATTAAATCTTAATATTTTTTCTATTTTTATATATTATTGGAATAAATTAATCTAATCTAAATTCTCCAAATTTTAATAATTAAAATATTTCAATTATAACTTTTATTATATTATAAAAAGAAAAAGAAGAAATTGTGGTTTAGAGGATTTAAAATCAATTTTAAATTTCATTGTGTTTGTTAAGTAAAAAATACGATGGGTTCTTCTGCATAATTTCCTTCTATTTTTTTTTCTTTTTACATTTTTAATATCGATTTTATTATATATAATTGTTAATTTAAAGAAAAAAAATCATGAATGAAATAAGAGAGGACTAAAAAAAGAATGAATCGTAAAAAGGATGAAAAAAAGAAATAATAAAAATAAAGATAAAAAAAAACAACAAAGCCGGACTCGCTGCTGATACAAGTAACCAGCAGCCTGCAGCATGTCCAACAAGTTGTGCAGAGGAGTTTATAACTGACAGCTAACGTTAGCCATGTTAGCAAACACGTTAGCAAACAGGTTAGCTAGCTGATCCAGGAGAAAAGTCGCCATTTCCGTGTTTTGATGTTGTGGAATACGTTTATGTGGGTCCATTTAGTGAGGTCTTCATCTAAATTTACCCCAGTTTTTGCTCTTCTCCGGTCATTCCTCTTCAGAGACAGATAATATCTCCGGGGCTCTGAAGCAGCTGCTGGACTTGCAGACTCCGCTGTTTCCCCCTGTACCAGCCTCAACTGTGCCAACACACTACAGTATTGCCACAGAGATCGTATTAGGAAACCCGTAATTGCGGCGTGTAGCCTATTGGCTTGTAGATGTAAACATGATGCCATTGTCAAACCCGTTAAAATTGATTTTATATTTATTATCAGGCTAAATAAAGTTCTTTTAGGAAATGTACTTTCATTCTGCACACCCCCAAATGCCTTGTGGAGGTATTATTATTATTTTTTAAACATAGCTTTTAATAAAAATGCTCCATATTCAACCTTTAAAAGGTTTTAAGTATTTTCTTTTACTACTTCCTGGACATTAATCAGTTCTGTTTTTTCTCCAAGGTTTACCCTTGGCCTCTAAGGTCTTGTTTACACGACAACGCTGAAGAAGGAAAATGCAAGAGTTTTGTTGTGTTCTGGCTCTTGTTTCCACGATAAGAGTTTTGAGGTTGGTGCAACTGCAAATATCTAACAACGGCCTCCAGAGTGAAATTTTCTGACAAAGCAAGGCAAGACTGAACAGTGTAAACAGGAGCTGGAATCTTTCCACAACGATGGCGTCTTTCACGTCATCCTGCACTTGCGCACTTTGACCCCTGGTGGCTCTGAGAGAATGGCCAGTTGAAATGGCCGGTTGATCACCTTCTTCTTTGTTCATGCGGAGTGATCAAGAAAAAGCTGATAACAACAATAGTGGATCCCCGTGTCATGTTTGTGCTGCTGCATCTTTTCACTTTAAGTGGACTGTTGAAGCAGAGCCTGATTTTTTAAAAATATTTATCCCATCAGGGAAGACACAAATGTTATATATGCCAGCCAGGACCTAATCAGCGCTCCTCTGTACAAGCAGACTTGCAACACTTCTGTCGTGCTGTTTTTTCCGCCTTTATCAGGATGTGGTGCACATTTGGGTGTGCGGTTGTAAAGTTTCACTGACCACTGGAGGCCTGGCATGCGCTCAGGGTAGTTTCTGGGCATGTTTGGGTTTTCCCCTGATAGTTTTCATCTTGCTATTGTCGTGTAAATGGATTTTCTTTTTTCAAAAACATAAAAGAAAGAACATTTTCCATGGATAAGTTAAAAAGTAAAGTAAAAAAGTAAAACGCTTTAGTGTTGCATGTTGAGGTGGGGCTCTGCTATTTTCATGGCCTATATTTTTTGGTATGGCTCTGCCCGAGAAGCAGCCCCCTGCAGTAGCTTTGTGTATTTACATGTAAGTTGTTAAGATTTCCTACTGAGATTCTACTCACATATTTATTTTCACCAAAAGTATTTCAAAGATTTTTCATACTTTTTTGGAGGTACTGCTGTTGGATGCTCGAGTATTGTCTGGAATAAAAACTCAGATCTAGAGTAGGGTTGACGAGGAGATGTCTAGGATGCAGGGCAGGAGCAAAATAGAAAGAAAGAGGAATATAGAACTTTTCCCCTGATTATCTTCAGAAAATGATATTCTTGCAAATAAACGGACAAGTACTGTAAAGAGTGCTGACTAGAACAGTATGATGTTATTTCTATGATGATTTTCTTGCTTTTTAAGACCTGCAGAGACATAATGGACCATAGGTGTGTGTTACCATCAATTATCATGTAGTCTGTGGTTGATACAAAGACTGAATAATGTTTGTATCTGACTAAGGAGAACAGCACGTTGGTCTGCACATGTGCACCAAGTCCTGTTTGCCCTTCAGTCTGCTATTGTCTCACTTAAACTGACCATCAGCTCCAGTTTGGGTGCAGTGAGCAGCTGTACTAGTTAACAACCACATAAAAGTAAAAAGTAGAAACAAAACAACTTGAAAATTCCTCTTATGACCACAGCAACACACGAGTTTTTTCTGTTACAACCAGAAACCAAAATGTTTCTGGTTGTTGTGTTTGCTAAGATTATATTAAATTCACTGAGCTATGTGCGATTAAAATGAACCATGTAGGACAACAGACTAGCTTAATTTGGATCCCAGTTGTGGCTAACATGAAAATCTTACTACTCTGTGTGACTGCTGTTTCCAAAAAGCCTGAGGACTCAGAAACTGCTCATTCAAAGGAACTAAAAATGTATTCTGGGCTTTCTTAGAGGCCACAAGCCGCAACACAACACACACTATTATTAAAATCAATACAGGATATATCATAGGTTGGTGGCTGTTGTGGTTCGAAGATGCTTAGAAACTCACCTCAAAATCTCAGCTGATGTCAGAAGGAGAAACCCCACAAACCGTTTCTGTACTTTACCCCCAAATTTTGTCAGTACAATCAGTTCTTTTTTGGGCTGCACAACGGTGGGATGGTTGGCACTGTAGTGTGAGGGTTCCTGGTTTGAATCAGGACTCTGGCCTTTCTACGCAGTGTTCTCGTTGTACTCTGTGTTTGCACGTTTAACAAAGTACAGATAGTAAAGTGTGCAATTTAAAGAGCAATAGTTAAAAGGAACATTTCAAGTTCACAAGGTTAGAGTTTAGTCTTAGAAATACAAGATGAAACACAATCACTTTCCATTCACTCACTCGGGATAATGATACTGACAAAGATACTTACTATTTATCTGTAAACATGTCCCATACATAACAAGATATTAAAAACCCAAATATAGAGGCAAGGCAGATGTGTACAAAACTCAAAACTAATCCTTTATGCTGTTTAAATTTTTTATGTAGCCTGTATTTTCATAAATTCTTGTAATTATAAAGTGCATGAGTGCCATAGTGAATCTTATTAAACACCGTTTGCAATTTTTTTGGATAAATGGATAAAAATTGGTTGTTTTTAAAAGAGATATTATTAAAAACTAGCACTTGGAGAGCGCAGACCTCCACCAAGCAGCTCATGACAACAAAAACTTATACTCCTGCATTAATTTAATCTAAATTATTGGATTCCTTGACCATGAAAACATACCAGTTGCATCTGGAGTCGTGCTTAAATCACTATTACTTTAATAGTTATTTCCAAAAATCGATATTTTCATAATGGCGGTTTTCTTCTGGATCTGGACCATTGCTAATGAAGATACGTCAACTCCATTGACATACTACCGATTCAGCAGAGTCTTGGCTACAATTTGGTGCTAGTTGCATGTCCGTATCTTCATTTGTTATCGTTCAGCATTGAAAATTCCAACGACTCCCTTATTTTTTTTTTTTTTTTTTTTTTTTTTTTTTTTTTTTTTTCTGTAAAGTTGCTGACACAGATAAACAAACCAATGCTGCTGTGGCAAGGTACGCAGCTGAGGGCCCAGGTGGGGTTTGATCCCCAGACTCCCAGGTAAGAGTCATGTGTGCTGACCATTCAGCCAAAGGGGTATCTCTGTAGCCAATTAGCCAGGGCACATGATCAATCAGAGGCTCAGTGACAGGACCCCACACTGTCACACCACCAAAAACATAACCTTCTTGGTGGAGGTAAAAAGGTGTAGAAATTTACTGTTGAATGCATGCACTATGTGGCAGGTTGAACAGCTGGAAAAAGCCCATTTGTTGCTCAGGTGATGTCTGATCCAGATTATCTTGGTGACCGGTAGCATTTCATGGCAGGTGCAAGAAAGTGTTGCAAGACCTGATCTGATACAGTTTGTACCACAAAAAAGGTGCCAAGGTGATGTTATCACTTCTAAATGCTGTTATGTCATAAAACAACAGTGACCTTTGCTGGTTATTGAAGGGATATCATACTCGGCATGTGCTAGTTTACATCAAAGCTGAGCGTGATCTGCTCCAGTGTTTCTCCTCAGGACCCACTGCCCTGCATGTCCTACTGTAGACACGTTCCTACTCCAACACGCCTGATTCAGATGAATGAACTTCCTCCTCAGGTTATTTGCAAGCCTGTTAATGAGCCATTCAGGTGTGTGAAAGTAGGGTTACCTCTAAGACATGCACTGCAGTGGGTCCTGAAGACAAGAATTGAAAAACACTGATCTGCTCTATGTGCTGAGGCAAGTCGGAGCAAACTCCTCCACAGACTCTCTGAAGGCGGTATTTTGGCAGGCCACAATCTCTACAATGACAGACAAATGGTAGCTCTGGCTCACCTGCTTCAGCTGTGCACAAAGGGAGGATTTTGTGCAGGGAGTTGAGCTCCTTGCTTCATTTACAACCTCTATGGGAACTGGGGAAGTTGAGCAAGAGAGGGGGAGATGGTATGGACTAATGTGGCTTATCAGATAAAGCTGTACTTTCTGACTGCCAGATTGTTGCACAGATACACAAAAACTTGTGCTCATAAAGTTAAAGTAAATCTTAGGTACATCAGCTACAAAAATTGATTTGCATTTAATCTAATTCGCACAGTTGTTATCTTTAAAAGAGCTCTTTAAATTTAAAATTTCTTTATTTGAGAGAATTTATAACAATACTATGACTATTTTACATTCTGTTAGTATAATAATTAATAAGTGTGACTTTCCCAAACTTTTACAATAAGCGCACATAAAGTGAAACATTTAAAAAATGGTCAGCTGACTGCACCTATTCACAAGTTTATGACACTTCATGCTCTTTCTGTTGTTCTTGCTGTCAGAGAATGAATCCTGGACCGGGCTCAGTCTGGGGACCTTATTGTGGACTATTTTTACTGCTGATTTTAGCACGGGGGTTGTAGCAGAGTCTTTATATGAAAAATAATAATTTCTAAATTCACTCTAATGGAAACAGAACTGTTTGGAAAATTGTGCAGTTAAAGCAGCCATTCACAGAAACCAACACATGCTATGATATGCT
Organism: Atherinomorus stipes; assembly: GCA_023101725.1. NCBI lineage: Eukaryota > Metazoa > Chordata > Actinopteri > Atheriniformes > Atherinidae > Atherinomorus > Atherinomorus stipes. The sequence continues at coordinate 105,336 of JALJCO010012637.1, forward strand.
AAGTGTATGTGTGTGTTATGCAGGACTTTATGTTAATATATGAGACGTATTGATGCTTGTCAGTCTTACTAGTCCACGTATCTGTAGTGACATGTCATGTGCTTTCTGCCTGCCGCATTGAGCTGTGTTTGTATTCGTTTCAGAAAGCTGGCATGCTAGGTTAGCAAACTTCACTCCAAAATGCTAACCAGGCGTGTTAGCAATATTGTCTCATTTTCATAATTTTATGATTAGGGGTGCACACATCAAGTCCTCAAGAGTTACAGTCCTGTAATTTAAGAGCACCCCTTCTCGAACACACCAGAATCAAATGGCACGGCGTTCAGCTCTGCAGAGGCCTGCTAACGAGGCATTCATTTGATTCAGGTGTGTTGGAGAAGGGTACTATAAGATGCAGGATAGTTGTTCTTGAGGACTGGATGTGTTTATAATGTTATTATTTAAGTCAAAGAGGTTGTTAACAATCTACTGGCTAAATTAAGTTGTATAGTTAGCATTTATTAGCCTGTTCACTATTAAAGTTCCTAGCAATTTTGGGAAAAAGTTAAAATGGTAGAATTCATAGAGGAATAATAGAAGGAAATAATGAAAGCTTTAAGACACAGCAGACATAATGTTAAGCCCTGAAACCACCCCCCCCCCCCCCCCCAAAAAAGAAAACATTAGAAAAGAAAGAAAGAAAGAAAGACAGAAAGAAAACGCTCCATCAACTCCTGACCTAGATTAAATTAAAGTGAAGCATTTGTAAATTGACCCATGTTCCACCTCTTAAGAAACACTTGATGCCATCGAGTTCGACATTTTAAAGGCTCTGCATGCATTCGGTTGGAAAGTTGGAGTTTGTTTGAGAAGCTGGTTTGTTTTTATTTATGAGATCTTCAGCGAGCTAAATAGCTCCTATAAACACAAGCATAAAGAAAATGGTATTAAATCTGTCTCTATGAACTAGACGGTATCACAAAGTAACTTTAGGAACAGAAATGTTCTGTATATAGGTCAGGCACTCAGCAATGATTTATGACACCTTCATCTTTGCCAGTTTAAAACAAATGGTCATGCCTTTAGATTAAGACAGCAGATAATAAATAAAAAATCAAAATGACTTGTGAAAAATCTTCAAATCAAATAAAAGAACAGCTATAATATGCTTTGACTAAAACACTGCTCAGATGGAGCCTGTCTGGAAGTCTCCTAACAGATAGTTTTTCATTTTCCACTGAGGAGCTACTAGTGAAAAGAAAATATGCTGAGCTTTGTATCCTGACATTATCCCCTGGACTTGTTTGGCAACTGACATTTCGTGCTTTTGATAAATTAGAGGTAATTGCCCTTTATCATCCCTCTGAGTCACGAGAGCCAAGGCAAGGTGAGGTGCAGTGTGAAGCCAGAGGTGAGAGGGTTAAATTTGGGACAACAACCGGTAATGCACTCCTCAGGGTAATCAGAGGCACGCAGAGCCTAAAGTACTTAAACACTGCCGCGAATAAGAGGTTGTGATCTGAGATGAGCGAACAAAGGTGATGTGTGTGTGTGTGTGTGTGTCTGTGTTCATGGTCATGGAGAGATGAGGGAATCCAAGACTGCAGTTGGCAGGTCAGAGCGCTGAGGGGGCAGATGCTTACCCAACCCGCCGAGGAGGCCGATCCACACACACTTCCTGCAGATGAGAAAGGAAAAGTGAATTACTGCTGCAAGAACAGCACGTGAGAGAAAAGGGGGAGAATCCTAAAAACACACAAATCTCAGCTCTGAGCTGGGCCGGATTAAAGCTGCCAAACACAAGCCAGGCTGCGACAAAGGAGAGGCAAGACAGGGCAATAACGCACGACGGCGGGATCTGGATATGCTCAGCGTGGACGGGGGAGCTACACACTGCTCTGCAGTCTAAACAGGCTTCAGGCTTCTGGATATCTGAACCCAAACGTGCCCACCAAAAGCAAACTGCAAGGACAAATTTGTCTCCTTGACTCTGTCCTGAGATAGAAAAGGAAAATAGTTGTTGTCTGCTTGAATTTAAGCAATTTTTATCTTAATCAAAGGGAAAATGCTCAGCTTGACCCCTTTCCCAAGTTATCAGGAAAAAAAATAGAAGCAGCATCATTTTGGTTTGATTCTGTAAATTTAATTAAAAGTCAAATTGAGAGCCACATTGGGCAAAGTATTTACCTTCACACATTTGACTAGTTTAACATCAGGACTTTTACTATAACATAGTGAGATAAACTTATTCCGTGTTTCTGCAAACCACAGTAAACCCTTGGCAGGCACACCAGTATTTAACAGAGACAGCAAATACTTCAGAAACATGCACATATGCTGGCACAAGAGATTGGAGCGGTAGCAGTGAAATTAATCTTTCTCCCTGGAGACATCAGGAAAAGAGCTGTTTAAAATCATTGATTGTCATTTGGTTTCACCTTGAACTTCACAGTTTGACCATCTGATTAACCTAACCTAAACAACCTAAACCCAACTTAAACGTCTTTATGTGACGAGCTGAAAGTGAAATGAAGCTCTTCTGCAACAGAAACATCAGGGATCACCAACTGTCCTGCATGTTTTAGATGTTTCCCTGCTGTAACTCGTCCAGTTCAGATTAAATTGTTCTCCAGCAGCTTGTTGTGAAGTCCTACGCAATGACCCAATAAAGGAGTTAAAACCTGGTTTTGTACGCATCCAAAGATCAAACATAGTTCTGATTCTGTTCTCCCAAATGTTCTCTTGCATGTACTCTTGCGAGAACGTTTTGACTGGGTAGAATGTTCGAAACCTGTTTAATTCAATTAAAAATTTAAATTCAGCCTGTATTCTCAGATACTCTGTAAAGTGAACCATCATTCACCTGACGACACTCGCGGTTAAAATTAAGCTGCGCATAAATTCCAGGTATTATGGTACAAGCTTACACATAAACTGCAAAGGGAAAAAAAAAATCTACGCATGGTGGTCACCATGTCAGATTAAACCAGTGTTTCCCAATCCTGGTCCTCGAGGACCCCCTGCCCTGCTGGTTTTCAAGATGCTCATAGTTTAACATACCTGACTCAGATGAAAGGCTCGTTAGTAGGCTTGCAAAGAACTTAATGAGCAGTTCAGTTGATCTGAATCAGGTGTGGTGGAGTTGGAAACCTGGAGTACATGCAGGGCAGGGGTCCCTGAAGACCAGGGTCGGGAAACCCTGGATTAAACGATCGCAGTGGCGGAAATTATGGCCATTTTTAAGTCTGGAGACTGGCAACAATCTCAGTATCACCGCAACCAGTCACCGATCACGACCCTGCCTGAGTTCATGGCACACAGGTGCATCACAACAAGCTGTCAATCATGGATACTGTAGCGCTGTATGTGGATAGCGGACCTTTGCTTTGGCACAGAAGATGTAAATAAACATCGACTATGGAGCTGTTTGCAACATCCACATCGCAGAACAACGCTTCCCTGAGATTTTAAACTAAATATAGGGGTATATACAGTTAGCATCTGCTGTTAGCCTGATTAGCAGATAACTGGTCTGCTTACCGCTATTTCAGGTGTTGCCTGCTGCAACACACCAAGCTCTGGACAAGAACCCATTGAATGTAGTCACCGACTCCATTGCAGGTGAGTACCTGACAGTTGGAATCACCCCTCTTTCCAAACGCATGGTTGATGCGGCAGGTAAGGTAGCAGGATAATTGTTGTTGAAGATAAATGGATTAAATTTATATCCTCCAACAATGATCCTGCTATTCTGCCTGCTGAATCAACCCTGCATTTGGAAAGAGGGGCGGTAAGTATCGCTGCCTGTGCAATGAAAATTGCAGCACCAGGAACTGGTACTTTAGTCAGCAGCTGCAGGGACACTGAAAACACTTTTGTGTTGATTTTGGCAGCCAAAAACAGGGCAGTTGACATGGGAGTGATGTTTAGACATCTTTCACAATCAAGTCTTCAGTGATGTCAGCAGCTAAGCAGGTGATTTCAGGCGGTGGAAGAAGAGCGGAGGCAAATGGCATAGCATAGAATCCTGTGGTGACGTAAACAGTGGAGCAGAATCAAATCCCATGGGTTATTCTGGTTTGAACAGAGTCCAAATAAAAGAACTCAGCTATCTGCAAACTTTGGATTTTCAGATTAGTTTCAAATGAGGTCCAACAATTTGGAAGTATGAAGGAAACATCTAAAACCTGCAGGACTGTGGCCCTTGAGGATGAAGGTTGATGGTTCCTGAGTCAGACCATAGTCAGAAGTTATGCTCATTTATATGCTTAATAAAAAGCAGAGTAGTAAAAAGATTAAGGTCCAGCATCTCTATCATGAAAGGAAGTTAAACCATGCAATTCAAAAGTTATTATACTAATCTACATTTTTATTTCCACCGCATTTCTGAACATTTTAACTTGGGTTTCATGGAAACGGACTCATTTTAAGGCCAACATCAGAAGGCCATTTGCATAACTCCAGCTTTTGGCACCGTCATGTTGACTTCAGCTTTCAGCCCATTAAAGGAATAAGCTTTATCAAAAATACAAATATCTGAGGCTGAGGGTTTCATTTCTGAGCTAAAAATACACACTTGACACAAACTAAATCAAATCTCCCAATTGCCAGACTTCACAGCATCACAGAGTGGACAATCGTGAGCGGCAGACAGCTCAATCATCATCTAAGATATATGAACAGAGCTTAAATATATGGGGGTTTTGGCACAGTGGAGAGACAAAGGCTCAGTGCATCAGTCAGCCAAATGTGGTCTACTTTTATGGCAGCGTGGAGGAAATTAGAGTGCAGGACTAAAAGAGGACTAGCAGTTAGGCCAAACAACTGTTTGAAGGCCTTATAACCCCCCCCCAAAAAGGAAAAGCAAAGGAAGAAGTCCTCTAACTCGAGAGGAAAGGCCCAAAGTGCTGGGCTGCTCGGTCAACTCTCTTAAGCTTTTCCTCAGGAAACAAGGGAAGGGAGTGAGCACACGCTGACCCCGTGCTCCAGCCTTTAGATGAAGTGTTAATTGAGTCCCGTGGTGGATGACTCTCTAAATAGGCTTCCCCTTGTTCAAAATACCCTCCCTCCCTCCGCCCCCCACCCCGAAGGCTTCCTCATCACATGGGTCCACTGAGAGTGTATGCATTTGCGCTCTGGTGAGCGTAAAGGTTACACAACAGCTCTGTAGGTGCAGGAGCCAGTGAGTTTTTTAGACAGGGCTTAGTGAAAAACGCTGACAGAGCTTTTCCTAAAGCTCTGCACTGAACTACTTTCAGATCTGGCACTCTTCTCTTGTGTCAGCACTCTCGGCAATGGCAGGACTCTGGTCTTACAGAGCTTTAGGATGTTAATTGACATGACTGATAAATCATAGTAACACTTGTTTTGACAGGTGGTAATTTAAATATGGAGTGTAGCATGAGATATAAAACTCCAATTCCGAGCCTCTCCATGCACAAGTCTGATTGTGCATATGTATTGTAAAAAAAAAGTCAGTCTAACCTAACTGGCATGCATCCCCCCCTTGCACTGGGAGCAATGTTGCAGAGGTATTCATATTTATAGATCCTTTATTTAGAATACAGGAGGCTGGCTGCAAATACTTCTCTTGTTTTTTTGTGTTTTAAGTATGTCATGAAACATACAGGCTGGCTTCTATACCACTCTGCTTAAAGATGTGTGTTTTGGAGAGAGCGTCATTCACAGTTTACATAGCTTTCTGTATATTACAGGCTTTGAGGGTTTTAAAAAGCTCATCTGTCTTCTCTGACTTTGTTTAAGGGAGTGTCATATGTTTGCGAACTAATCGAGCTGCACTCTGGGGCTTTATGCATTGCTGCTTGGGTGGCTTCATGTTCAACTGCACAGCCTGTTTGGCTGTTTGCACCCCTCCTTTGACAAGAAGTTCACTGCGATGAGCTGCACAATTGGGAGATCAGTTATCAGCAATAAAAATGCACTTACACCTCAATTTTTCCTCCTCTTGTCTCTGTCCCCATTAGCTCCTCTGTGGACCCTCCTGAAGCTCTTGGAGCTCACGCCCTTCCCCCAACCCTTTACCCTTCCCCTCTGACTTTAGCCTGTGTATTGTCTTTCACCCACTTTGACAGAAAATCAAAGGCAGGCTTTGCTATGTCAACATCACAGGCAGCAAGAGTATCATTGTTAGGCTCGGACGAGATGGAAAGAATAAGCCGAACAGATAAAAGCAAGGATCCTGTGTCAAAGCCATTAACGCGGCTCTTTTGAACAAATTCTGAATCATGGTTCACTGAACTTGGCCTAAAAAACAAAACAAGAAAAAAAGGTATGAGCAATTTGTTGCACAGTTCCTGACTGGTTTCTGTTTATTGGTCTAGACAGTGGACTATCTCAGACCTCCCTTGGCTGATGGTCACAGATGAAAAGGTTTATGTGGAGGTGATCTACATCAGTGATGTTGTCTAGTTTAAAGCTTCTGCTTGTTGGATCATTAAAAGCCTGTTTGAACCAAACAGTTCTGGGGGCAGAGATGTCCATCGAACACTGGGACAGTTTTAGCTTGAGAAGGTTGAAAGTTGGCACCTCCAAGTCTGAGCCTGTGGTATTCAGTTAGAAGGGGGTGGATGCCTACTCCAGGTTGGGAGTGAGGCAGTGAGCTTTTTTTCCTAAGTTTGGGATGGAATGGAGCCATGATGTGGTCATTGTGGTGAGAACACAGACAAATGTGGATGTAAAATTATTGATTTATTGGTCAGTCTGTGTTCCAGTCTTCACCCAAGGTCATAGGTTGAAATGAGTTTTCTCTTTGAGAGGCTGGGCTTACCCATATGGGTGAGGAACTCAGTCACCCGGGAGGAGCTCAGAGCTAAGTTATGAGTCACTGTCCATCTGCATTCAAAAAAACCTGTTAAGGTGGTTTGGGTATCTGGTTTCGGACATTTGTCAGACATGTTTTAGACATGTCCCACTGGCCGGAGGCCTCCATGTAAACTTGTCTGTAACATTTTAGGAATGCCTTGTTGACCCCCAGAAATGCAAAATGAAATGGGTAAATGATAATCTTAGGGTCTCTGCTTAAGCTGTTGCATCCGCCACCTGGTCAGATGACTGTCAGGTGGACTTGTAGTTCTGACAATGCCAGAATGTGGCAAAGTATGCATCAGTGGGCCCAGGCGAGATTTGGTCTCGGTCTTGGACTTGAGCTGAACTAGTGTTGGTCTTGAGTTGGTCTGTCTTAGTCTTGGTAGTGTCTTGGTCTTGGTTTAGGCAGTGTCGAATACAAGTCTACTGTCAGGGATGGATGGATGAAGACAGCAGAACACTGTTCCAAAGCACTGCCTGCTTCAGCTTACAGCTGTGGCAATGTATGTAACGAGGGCCCAGGTGGGATTTGATGCCACAGACTCCCAGGTGAGAGACATGTGCACTGACCTTTCAGCCAAAGGGATATCCCTGTGGCCAAGTAGCCAGGGCGGATGATCAATCGAAGGCATTGTGACAGGACCCCTTACTGTCACATATCTCTCCCTCTTTCCACAAGCATGTTCTCGTGCTCCGCACAGAGTGCCACCAATTCTGAATCCATGGACTGTTTATCAGTATTGCGCATGGATCCTGCCAACACCACCAAATGTGACAAGGTACGCAATGAGGACCCAGGTGGGATTTGATGCCACAGACTCCCGGGTGAGAGACATGCGCGCTGACCAGTCAGCCAAAGATGTGATGGTGTGGGGTCCTGTTATTATGCCTCCGATAGATCATGTGCCCTGGCTATTTGGCCACAGGGATATTCCTTTGACTGGCTGGTAAGTGGCATAACTCTCACCTGGGAGTCTGGGATCAAATCCCACCCGGGTCCTCCATTGCGTACCTTGCCACACAGCACTGGGAAGAAAATACACAGATCCTGATCCTTTAGCTCTCAATTTCATCTTTTGTTCTGTCCAATCCTGGCTGGAAAAAGTTCAGGTATTAATGCAGGCTACGATATGAAAGGTTCTGCCTGTGCAGGTCGGAGGGACATCAGTCACCCCATGGAACCCTCACAGCAATGGCAACACTACTAAGGTGGTGATATTCAGGACAACTTACTACACCAAAGAAAACCACTCTGAAAAGGCTCAAAGAACACAAGAAAAAGCTTGAGCCATTGATCCAAACCTCCAAGGTTTCCTTGTTTGAGGAAATGTGGGATATTATTGAGCAAACCCAATCTGCAAAGAACAAGAAGCCACATCCCATGACCAGTATGATTTCATGTTGGATATTAGCTAGAAAATATGTTCTGACTCGATTCCCAAATGTCTCCCATGACTATACTTGGTTATCACAATGACACCTTATTTCAATCATCAGCTTATGCATACACAAATACAAATATGAGATTTCAAGAGCTGAAAAGACCACATTGTGCATCCTTCACAGCTCTGCTAGACAATCTGAAACATACAGTCGACAGGTTAAAATTAAGAGTGTTTTCGTTTGCTGTTGGGAAAGTTCTAGATATATGCTCTTACATGTCATCAACAAAACATATTGTATATATAAACATGGCTAATGAATGACTAGCTCAGGTGCTTTCCCTGGCTTGGACCTCCCTCTCTCTGTTTTTTTCTGCCTTGCCAAAAGAGATCTGGAGGCCTTGCAGAGCACAGATCTTGTCTGGATTAGTCAGGAATGTGGCTTCATAAGGGGGCTTCAAATGCGCTTTTCATTTCCAAAGTGCCTCAACTCTATCAATAGCAGCCTGCCGTGAACTCAGTGCCTAAAAACACACTGGACGATTAGCCTGCGGCTTATCACAGCAAGGGCTGCTAATGTATGTGCAACCACCCACTGCAGTCATTCATTTGAAAACACACTCAAATATGTGAAAACTGAGGCATTGGCACAAGGACAAGCTAATATGACTTGTAAATAAAGTACTTTTATGAAAAATATGTTCTATTTAAACTCAATAACATTTACTTTTTAAAGGTAAATGTAAACCAAAACCCGCAGCAGTGACATTTGTAGAGTTTCATAAAGAGGTAGAGAGTGTCAGGTTTACACAGCGCCACATCAGCTGCTCTTCATTTCTGGACAACTTTGATTTTAACGCATAAAGTTTAAAAGAGTGTTGCTGTCGGACCAGGGGCCTCATTATGACCACAATCCCTTTGAGTGATGTCTCTGCAGGGGCTCCCTTTCAGTAAAGGCAAAAATAAAACCCCAGTGGCTTCAGAAGTACTGAACCCTGGAGTCTGTGTTCACAACTCTTCATTTGAAAGAATCAAACAAAAATGTGAGGCTTGAATAGAAAAGTCGCTGACGCCACTGCTTCCTATTGGACTCAGATGTCCGTTCAAAGGGGCTAATCTGTTATCTGTTAACATTCATATTTCAAAACCAATCAATAAAATGAGTTCATTGTACATACTGAGTATTAAATATTCCTTTTTCTCATTGACATTTCCTAGAGGACATGTAACTATTTAACCAATGTCTTCAATTTCAGTTTTAATTATTTCTGAACCCCTTTTTATGCAGAACATAACACAAAGTGCTTTCCATGGTAAAAACTATAATGCATACAAAAGTAGAATAAAGTTCAATTAAAAGCTGAAGCTAAAAAGGCAGGTCTTGAGCCTCATTAACAGTCTCTGCATCCCTGAGGTTCTGAGGGAGGCTGGTCCACAGACGAGGACCATGGAGCGAGGCCTTTGCTGTATGGTTTTGGTTCTCACTTTAGGAACATCTAAAAGGCTGGTACCAGAGGACCTTGGGGTCCGCGAGGGCTCCCAATGTAAAAGCAGGTCAGATAAATAAGTGGGCCAAAGACCATTTAGACATTTATAAACAACTAAAAGAACCTTAAAATCAATCCTGAAATGCAGAGGGAGCCAATGATTTGAAGTACCACAGCTGTTCAAAGGTTTAACAGTTTTGTTCCTTTTCTTTAAACATTATTTAAAATTAACTGGGAGACTCCTGAGAGAACACTTTTTTTGTTGTTGGAAATGCAGCTTACAGACCATTAAACTGAACCTCAACATCTACGGGTGTTTCAAAAGTTAGGTCAACAAAAATCAAAATCATGGTTGAGATAAGAAGTTAAGAATCAGGTGATAATTCAGTGTGGATTTGACATCATGTGAGACATTGCCAACAATACACTTAGTACTTTGATGCATTGCAAGTGAACTAACATGCATATCACTGGACAGCATGAAATAAAGACAACTTAAGCCCTTTGTTACCTTTGTATCCTCCTGTCGGTATTTGGCCTCTTTGCGAGAAGTTGTGCTCTCTGCTGCCTCTGCTGTGAAACCTGTTCGCCTTTGGCCTACTAAGATAAGAGGATAAGAAGTGTACAGGTTAGTTTCTCTGAGATACTGAAGCCTTGTCCTTGTACTTTCAAGGTAAAAACAAAGTTCTTGAAGGTGAGAAGCATTTTTCACACAGCAAAGAAAGATTTCTAATGACTTCTTTTGGTTGGTATTTATATGCAGTGAGCATGTAGACGGATATATATGTATATGAAATGTAAGTAAAATGAGCTGCTTCAAACTGGCTGTTTCTGTGACATGTTAAAATACTCAACAGTACATGCCTTTGTTCTTGTCTTTAAATACAATCATTACATGTAACCCAACTATAAAGCTTTTTCCAGTTCTTGGGAATCTATTGCAAGTTTCCAAGATCTAAGATTCAGGAAATTTTCACATGCAAAAGCCTTGTTTTTTCCAGTTAAAACACATTGATGGACATATTAAATTCTCCTCTTTTTTCTTTCCTTTTCCCCCATTTAACTGGGCCAAATTTTGTTGAGGTTTAGTGGGACCCAGTCAAGCTTTGTGAACCTGTTAACCTGCACTCCAACACAAAGAGGGCATTTCTCTTTACTTCTTCCCTTTCAGTGTTTGGACTAACCCCTCATTACTGTGGCTCAGGATAATAAACACAATGTGATGGAGCTCCAGTTTACATGAGCTCATACTTTTCAGCTGATCTAAACCTTGACCTGCTGGCTCACATGTAGGAGGAGGATAAGAAGTACTGAGGACAGTCGAACGCTGCACTAACAAGCATGACATCATCAGCGTTTAAAGAAGACATCGCCACCATTAACAGATTCCCTGACTCTGCACATTTATGAATAAAGCTGCAGTTTCACACTTCAACCTTTGCTACTCAGATTTCAGCTACTCGGTTTTATGAAATATGTGCATGAATAAAGATAACTTTTTTTTTTCTCATCAACTTCATTTGTTTATAGGCATCCAGACCAGTCCAGTACCCATATCACCCGTCCACAACAATGCCTTTATAATGTGTGCTGTGCACAGTTTAGTTTTGCATTGTCTTGTAAAATGAAATGCATATACGTTTGGAAAAGATGTCTTGAGGGAAGAGAGTCACCTCTTTGACATTTTGCTACAGTCACAGAAATGTAAGGACTCTTGAGCACTGATGTTGCTGAAGTCTTCTGTCCAGAACTCTTGGGCATTCGGTTATTCTAGAAAAAGGTATAATAATAGGGATAATATGCTAATTCCTTACATTTCACAACCCTACAATCCGTTTTTGAAATCTTTTGCATTGCTTTATGGTAAAAACGTAGCCCCAAAACTCTGTTGTAGAAGACTCCAATAATTTTGACATATCACACAGTAGTAAATGGTCAAAAGGGCCAAGTAAAAACTACATAAAAAAGTTAAATTTTGTCCCCATTTTTTCTTGGGTCGGGCTTTAAAGCTTTAAGGAACATTGTTTTCAACAGTTAACTGATTTTCTTACACATTTGTGACACAGTGGAGATGCACTCCTCATAGATCCTGCTTTGTACCAAATCATGATTAAAATGAAAAAGCAAAAGAATGGATGCATATATTGACAAATGAAATGAAGAAAATGAGAAACAACGCGAAATATCAGATTCATTCTGTCTGAAATTAAATTAAGCTCAAACTAAAGCTTGCTGGTGAAACCAAAGCAAAATGGAAGCTAACCGCTAATTTTCGAGCTAGCTCGCGCAGCTGAATAGCTAGTCAGCTACATTAGCTCTTTAAGTTTCTGCTGACTTTTATGGCATTTAAATCCAAAGCTGTTTGTTTCTACAACTGTGTTGCAGCCTAATGTTTCACTAAGGTTTTCTCAAATCAGTTGAAATGTGGATTTGAAATGCTGGTTGAGGTATTTTGCAAATGTCTTTGTTTAAGAAAGAAAGTGACCCACTGTAGGTTGCGCATCATTATTAAAGTTTAGCTAAATACAAAGGCACAAAGATGTGACTTGAACTAGATTCAAACAAATTTACAAGCTGGTTAGCATGTTAGTGGTTAGCTTCCATCCTGCAGAATCTACTGAGTCATGACTAATTAGTTTGTAGATTCACTGTTAGCTGGCTGAAGTGGGCATGACTGTTAACAGAGTAAAAGACATTTTGATGTTTTAACTTTTAAAAAAAGTACATTAAGAAAAAACTTCAAAAGAATATAACTGTACTGAAACTGCATTGTGTTAAACATTTCACATTGATCTTTTGATTTTAAATAGACAAAAATTTTATGATAACAGTTTAGCTTGTTATAAGAGGGTGCGTTCAAATTTACAACTGGCCAAATTTTCTTTGCAATAATGCTGAAAATAATACACATTGTTGATTTTCAAATGACAACTAAAGACAGAAATTTTAAATTGTTTAAACTCATTTTCTGCTTTTACTCTAGTCAGTGCTTTTTCTTTTTTAAGGTGTGTTTATCCACTACTAGCTAGCTTTCTGCAGTACACGGATGAGATGTTTTTTGTAGTAATGTAAAAAAAAATGATCAGAAAAGAAATATAATCAGTGTTTTCTTCTATTGTATGCCAACAGACAACTAGGTAGACGTGCATATCTAAGTGTGACCATGCTGTACGGTCAGCAACACATTCTGCACATAATACTGCGCTTATCTGTGCATCTGTTTTATTATGTCACCTTTTGATTGGGCAGGTGTGACTTCTTTTATAACACCTTCTGTGACGTCAAAGTGCAGCCAACAGAATAATTTCCCTCCTTTTCCTGCTCCTGTTATCAGCAATATCTTGAAGGAAACTATAGAAAAAAACATAGACTGGACACAGTGATCTACATCCACATGCAGACTCACCAAAAACAGTCAGGCTGCTGGAAATTAATGCATGATCATTTTGTATCAAACAAACATTTTAAAGCGAGGACTTTATATCAGCTTGTAAAGCAGGACTTACGTCAAGGCCCTCATAATGTCAGTTTATAGCGTAATAAAGCCCCAAACTGTTTTCAGAGCAAAACAAAAAAACAAAATGACACTTTTGAGAGTTTTTTTCATTTTATTTTATTATATTTAAACATTCTTCTGTGGTTGGTATACAAGATGTAAACCAACACTGGTTTTATTGGTATATTTATATATTTTCAATACATTTTTTACTTTTTAGGTGTGATTTACTCGTATTAATAAGTCATCAGCACTCAGGGCACTCTTAGTTTGGAGAAGCAGGAAGGGTGGCTGATAACATGACCAAGCTCTTATTTTTGGCACTACTTTTTATTCAACCGAATGACGTCCGCGTGTGTTGAGCCAGTAGTGTACAGCCAGTGCTCCATTTAATGCTTGTTAAGTGTCTGCACATTTTTCCTGTGCAAAATGCAGCACGTTTACATGATCCTTGAACAAACTGAATCATTGTGTCAGAGCACGACCAGTCTTTCAGAATAAATGTAAACAGCATCCCAAATCGAAGCGCTTAAGCCAGACTAACACACCCAGGTGATGCGGTTAGGGGTTGAATTTCTCGTGCATGCATTATCCCAGCTAGACTCAAACCAGCTTAGGTATTCTTGTGCATTGTTTGCGGTTCCTGTCCTGGACTTTGACCTAGAAATAAGACAATTGTACACAAAAGCAGAAGAAGATGAAAGACACCACAACATGCATCTTTTTGCAAAACCAGCAAAGCATGCAGCACTTGAAATGTGTAGACTCGTAAAGGTCAACTTAACTGTCAGAGCATGCAGATTGATGTACTATAGTTGAGAAAATGTAAATACTTTTAAAAATACAAATATTCCTTTAAAGCTTCATGTTTGGGATTCTGATAAATACCAACTTTAGGTGATTATAACATCAATGCAATTTTTAAGAAATGGCAAAAAAGTTACCAGTTTTCACTTTAATGTAGCATATTAGCATTTGCTTGCACTCTGTTTCATTTTCTTCAAATCCTCAAAAAAAATATAATGTTTGCATGTACTCCCCAACTGTCCAGGTTTTGCTTTCTCCTCTGATGGAGCAGATATGTGTCAGAAACCCAAATTCTTTCAATGTCAGGAAAAAAAAAAACCCGTCGACCCCTTTGTGACCTGGCCTGATTCGTCTTGTTAGCTCAGCTTACAAAGCGAGAGGAACGGCTCTCATCCTTTTTCAGTCTTGATGAATGAGATGGCAAACCAATGATAAATACCCTGCTTGCCCCTGCAGGGAGACGCCACATGTGCATTCAATTCAATGTGCCCCTGCTCACGTGAGCTGAACCCAGGAAGAAAAGTGAGCATGTGTGTGCGTTAGCACGAGTACAAAAGAGGCTTTGTCATCCAACGGCACCGCAGGTAAATGACATCATCCCTCCCACTGTGGGGCTGCAGGATTAGAGGCATGTATGTTTTGGGGTTTTTTTCTTATTTGTGTGTTTGTGTGCGTCATTCACTATCATTTTTCCCATGAGAAAAAGGCAAAGAAAACACATCAGGTGCCACCACAACTGATACGCTTTCTCATTTCGCTCTATTCACGCAAAACAAACAAACATGTGACTTCATACATGTTGCACTAGCAGGTTGGGTTACACACTGAAACCCAAGCTCCAAACACACAGCCACCTTCTCAGGCATGAATAAATAAATAAAAGAATGCATTTTTCATCGATGAATCAAAATAAAAACCAACATGTCTAACATGTATTGCAGTTTTCTAATTTGATTGTTTTTATAAAAAGCTCTGGAAGCTGGACGATTTGCAAATCTCAGATTGCATGTTGCAAATACTGTAATTATTCCATTATCAACTGTACATGATATCATCCAATGACTCATAATCTGAAGAAATCTCTGTAAGCATGGGGTTAGTGTTATATACCTGTGATCTCCGGACATAGTGGCAGCACAATTGAAAGGATCTGCTATTTTGTCATGGAGCTGTCTACATGAGCACAGGAACAAGTCTGGAAATGATCTGAAAACAAAGTTCACCAGTTCATCCACTAATACAGGTTAAATATCTTAATTAATATAACTTAAACAGCCATGGAACTAGCAACATCAATGGCAAAAGGTGTAAACAGGTTTTACAGCAAACTTCTTTTTATATTTATATATATATATATTTTCAAGGGAGGAATTGCATATTTTGGCAAGATATTGGTAACCCACATGCTGCATCTACAGTATAACGATAGTAGGGATGCGCATTTTAAATCGACAAGTTAGGCTAGTTAAAGCCATGATGTCATCAACAATAACATTGTAAAAATTGTGAAATGCACACAAGCATTTAAAAAGAAAAATAGTTGTTTTTTTTTAACATTGTGTTGGGTTTAGTGTGCTTGTACAGTAGGAAGATGAGAAAGTGGGTCAGGAAGATGCTGGGATTGAACCTTGGCTGGCTGCATGAAGCTGTAGCTGGTCTCTATGGGGCAGCTGCTAAACCAGATCAGCTAAAGCTACAACAAAACCTGTTATTTTTTTTCTCATTTTTCGGTCTGGTGTTTTTACTCCTGCAGTGCAACATTTCAGCGATGGTTTAGAAACCGTGTTGCTCCAGTTTGCTGCTTCCACTTTAGATGGAAACAGCAGCAGAAACAGTTGTTAAACTTTAATACTTCCACGTCCAAACGGAGGTTAAGAGGCAGAGGTGAGGGGACTCGTCGTGGGCTGAAGCTGCAGCTCGCAGCAGGGTCGACTTCCTTCATTACCCAGCAGACACGGGACTCTGCCTGTAACCAGAAGAGCTGTTATTGCTGAAGCTTCGAGCAAAAAACTGGACTTTCACCACCAAACAGGCCGTTTCTCACAGCTAACTTTTCCTGCTCCGTCTGAATGCAAACGGCAGTCATGCTCAATATTATTGACACCCTCCAATTAACAATCATTTTCAGTAAAGTAGGTTGTAATTGACAAAAGTAATTATAAATAAAAATTCTATGAAAATCATTACACTGAATATGAGTTGTGGTTCAAAAGAAATATTAAAAACAAACCCACAAAAAATAAATCAAGCCAATAAGCATGGTGGGGCTTTAAAGTTAAACTTTTATTGAGCAACATTCTGAGGCAATCACTGCAATCAGGTGTTTTCTGTAATGCTCGAAAAGACTTTTACACCTGTTGACTATTTTTGGTCCACGTTTCATCGAAAAGATGCTCTAGTGTGTCTGAGCTAGTTTTGTTTTTTGTTTTTTTATTATTATTATTATTTCCAACCACAATTCAAAACCAATATTTTATTTCACTGAATTATAATTTTGTGAATTTTTATATATTATTAGTTTATTAAGCTTCTTGTTATTTTAATTATGATTGTAAATTAAGTCTTTTCTTTAGTTGGAGGGTGTCAATAATCTGTATGTGTTTCTGCACAATCAGACATAACTCGCCCTTTTAAAAACAGCAGGCAATCATCCCTGCATGTGAAAGAAGCCACACTGAACTGACCTGCACAACTTTCATCAACTTTGGTGCATTATGAAACCCAAAATCCTAAAAAGGAGAGCCAGGACTGCTGGAATATTAGAATGGGAGAAGATCCAGAGGTTTGTCCCCTTCGTCTCACATGTTTACAGAAATAATTGATGCTGCACATTAGTGAACACGACTCTTTCAAAACTTTCATTTAAATGTGTTGCCATGAAATAATGAAAGGAAATAATAAAATATCTCACATTTGATTCCTGTGTTCTGTTGTTAATAACATATTGGTTTATGATTTGTGTTTGAGCAAAACCCCAAACTGACTAAATATGGTAGCAGGGAATCCACTAAATCTCATGAGTACACAATGACACATTTGTTTAAAAAGAAATGACACAACTGTGGATTTAATGTGTCATTTAAATTATACAACACTAATCACCAACACGTATGCATCAGAGTGCTGCAACAACCCCCACCTATCGCCCTACCTGTGACACCATGATCCCTGTGGCAAAGATCCAGCCCACCCACACAAACACACCGCAGCATTTAGACGTTGTCAGAACCACAAATAGGTCACCTGGACTCACAAAGCAGAGCTCTTTGTGTATTACTGATTTCTATTAATGCAACCTTAATGTAAATGTTTAGTTTTCCCCGAGTGTGTTCTCTGTCTTTAGAGGCTGCGAGGTGTATTATGTGTTAAAGCTTTATGAGAACAAAACACACAAAGCCTACGCCCTGTGGTCGGCTGCTGACAGTAAAAGTTACTGACAACGGTTGTCCGGAAAGATTTAGTATGTTTGCCTTGTTTTCATAGACGTGTTAAAGATGAATGCCAACATTTTTCACTTTGTTTGTCTGCAACTGTCAGATTAATGGATGACTTTGCCATCTACAGTCACATTTCCTGTATTTTGTTTTCTGTATTTTGAACTAAAAAGTTAGAAGTGATGATAATGTATGATAGAAGTTATCAGGCTCATTTGATTTCCTCTCTGGTGAATAATCACACTGAAGAAGCTACTGTACAAGATGCTCCATCAACATTAATGGCACTGGATTTCTTATTTAGTTTTAACTTTAACTTATTGGGCTTTTATCACTCCCTCATAAACTTTATTCTTTTTAGGAACAATGTAAAAAGCTCTTTAGTAATACATGACAAATACATCCTTCTATTCATGAAATGAGAGTAATGTAAAGTCTTCATGGCCCTTCATTGCTCAAGAATATGAAATGATGGACACCTTGTTGTAAAAATGGTGTACATCTACACCTTTTACCATCTACATCACCTCTAAAAAGACAGAACAAGAAAAAACTGTGATGCTGTTTCAACTGTAAATGATAACAGGGTACAATAATTTGTAAGTTTCAAACCAACATTATCTTGTATATTATGCAAAAAAATTAAAGGTCATAGCTACAGCTTTTTCATCGAATCAGTTAATTTTTCAAAAATAATACATCCACAGAATGTGCATAGTGGTGCAGAATAAAAGTATTTGTTTTACTTTAAAAAATTATTCATATGAAATTAAAAAAATATTATTTTTGACAGGTCAAAAATATATAAATTATTACATCTGACCACCATGCTAATGTCTACATTAGCTTGATTGCTATGTGTAGAATTAGCATCTTCCTTGCGTTACATTTCTTAAATTCAGGCGGACAAAAAAATAAAGCAGGATGAGGGTGAAGGAAGCAAAACGGCTCAAAAGCCCCATGGGGGTTGCCACTTTCCTCCTGGACATCTAACTTAAACATTTGCTAATGCTAATTAATGGTTCTGTAACATTGCTATTGCTAATTGAGTGAGCAAGTGTGAGTGTGACCCCTTCTGGCGGGGAGGAATTAAACTTGTAGCTATCACTTTTTAAGTGAAACATTTTACTATTATATATGAAATATTTGCTCATCTTGAATTTAACATTAGGAAAAAAAACATAAAAGGACAACAACAACATAAGATACTATAAATGAACTGTTGGAATCAGTGGCATCAGATTACTAACATGAATGAAAATATGAGTATCTTAAGGCTAAAGTATTCTTGCTGTAAGCATGACATCACAACTTTCTTGCATATTTTGCATTTGTTTGTGCTCGTCCCCAAAACGTCCTTGACGTTTCGTATTCACGAGCTGCAATGTATAAGTAAGCACTAACTAGGGGCAGTGTATGGACCGATTTCACCAAACGGAAGTTTAGAGGTTCAACATTAAAAGGTACAATATGTAAGAATTACTGACATCTAGTGGTAAAGATGGGTATTTGAAGGAAAAGATGTTTTCTTTCAAACGACTTCATATACAAAGCACTGTTGTGAATGTACGGTGGCTGTTTAGTGGCCAAAATTCTCCCAGACATAAAGATGTTTTCATCTGCGAGTGGATCCAGTGTTCTCAGATGTACACTGTAGCTATGACTGTACTATGAGTAACTACTTTTTAAAAAAATATCTTTTAAGGCATTACTTATCCCAAACAGTGCTTTAACTCCCATTAAACAAAGCTGGTACAGCAATTTTAAAGTTCAGAGGGTTCACTCACATTGTTTTGTCCATTCAGGGACACTGTAGTAAAAATGGTGGAACAAATATGGCAGCCTCCATTTGTGCACCCCCCCAGCAGGTACATATAAATGACTCATTCTAAGAAAATAAACATATAACAGCTGTTGTAGTGCAGCAATTACACATCAATAGAAACACTGATTTGAATTATAGAGCACATTTTTCTGCCAATGACCTTTGATTTTTACAAACAGTACCTTTAAAAAAAGAAAGTTTTGAAGACAAGCTCAATGACCAAGTTAGAAATGATCTGCATTTTTATGATGCATCGTTGCGGCTGCACGGTGACAAATATGCTTATCAACAGTTGGAGAGAGATTAGAGCTATTGTAGAGGTTGACATGGAGACGTGGAAAAAAGATGTGGAAACTGGTCCAAGACCATCAGGTCTGTGAACAAAGGGGGAGAGATGATGAGAAACAGAGTAGGGACAGTGCTGATGTGGTGCTTTGTCCACCAGTTATCAGACGACTGCATTGGCTCAGCAATTCATAAACCACTGATCTACTGAGACTAAGAAGTATTTTATGTACTACAGCTTCTTTACAGCTATTACTCATAACGGCTCTACAAATTACAACAAGAGTGAGCTGATATTCAAAATGTGTTTCTTGTTTTGTTTACACCTAACAACTCCAGCAACTCTAACCAGTTTGGTCTATCTGGTGTGCCCCCCAGTAGTATCCTCTGGTAAGAAGCACAGTAGGTTACAAGCATATTGTCAGCCTTAGAGAAGCGGTCTCTCAAAAGGATGGGCAGGAGGTTCAGCAGTCTGCAGAACAATGTCCAGATAAATTGTTTTGCTATTTCAGGATAATATTCTTGAACATAAAATTGTGAAGACTGACTTTTCCATCATCGAAAAGACACATTTGAGACATCTGTGTGCAAGGGACTTGGCTGGAAATCAGTAGATCTTGATTCTGTCATGTAAATTACTGCATGGACTTCCAAAAATCATCGTCTGTGGACTCAGTTCGTTGTATCCTCCACAGATGGAGGTCAAAGCTCTGTCATGGAAACAAAGAAGCCATGTGTGAACATGACCCTGGATTATTAAGCAGCTATGTCTCCAATCGGACAAGAATGGAACAACGTTCCTTTCCCAAAGGTCTCAGTTTCCTGATAAGAAGAGGTAATATGGTCATGCACCAACCTGACTTCAAATTCGAAGTGAGCCAATGAAATGTGTGTTTTTATGTTCTGTTATGAAGAAAATGTTGCTTTATGAGAATAGCAAATCATTGCATTTAGCTTTTCTTTACATTTTTACTTAGCATCTCTACTTACATGGAGTTCGAGTTGTAAACACGCCTTGTCATTTGAGGTAAAGCATCCCAGAAGCTGGTTGTTAAATAGATAACATCAAGCGGGTTTCTTTGTATTTGCATTTGTGTCTGCTTTAAAAGCAGACTGATGAGGATTTCAGCTTTCTCCCCAGCAGTGCTGATGTTTACCATGTCAGAGATAAGCTTGCAAAAGTGTTTACCTGGCAACTAAAATGGCTGGAATTCTGACTTAATCAGGTTACAATGAAAACAGGGGCATGCATGTTGATGCACTGCAGCCGGCCGTACGCTGTGGCTATCTGGAGCGTCCTCCTGATGAGACTAGCAGCTGTTGTTTCTCCTCTTTGACTCCCCGTGGCTTAAACCCAGCAGGAGTCACACCACCACCACATCAAAGGCCACGCTCAGACACACTTTAATCTACTGTAAAGGATTCTCCGAGTGACCTCTGCCCAGACTGCTTTTAAAAGCTGTTGTATACGTTTGCCCTTTTCAGACACTCAACTGGTCCGATTGTGGTTTAAGCTAGCACAAAAGAGCATTAAAACGTGGATCTGAAAAGTACTCGTGTCCCATTAATTCACATCATGCAGTCACGTGCAGAACTGTTTGGCCTCAGCTTTTGAAATCATCCTGCACCTGCACGGTTTGTTACAGCTCCAGATTTGGGAAGAAAAATGATGCTGTGGCTTTATTTTTTTAAAAAAGAAGATATTCCTTTGAATTTCTGCTTCAATCTAAATAACTCAAAGTGACAAATTGTTGCAAACTGAGGCAACAGCTCGACTGTTTAAGATGAGAGGCACAAAATTGATGGTTAAACCTTCAGAAGCAGCTGGTTAAGGGGAGGAAATTCTCCTCACCTCTTCTGTGGAACTGCTGGGCCAGATTCACTGATGACTTCCAGACCAGAATTTCTTAGTTGACAGCCATGAATGATCTGGAGCACATTCAGTTCCCACATGAGTCGGGACAGCGACCTGTTCTCTGGTTGATCTTACAAGTTGCTGTATGACTGTGCATGTGAGGAGGGAAATACTTTGCATTGCTTGTGTGTTTTCTTGGAGCTCTTTTGTTTTTCCAGCTTCTGAATACTTCTGAATATAACAGCTGGCACCTTTTTATGTTATCTTTAGTGCTTTTTTGGGCCAATAAAGTACTTGCATCCCCTGAGTTTGCAAATTGAAAAAGAAAAAAAAAAAGGTTTAGTGGTGTAAAACACATTCAGGTTTATACAGTAAGCGAAGTTGATCAGCAGGGTCACCTGCACAGATTAAACTGGCCATTTATAGTTGACCATAATTTTTGTCCCAGTATACATGGATGGGAGGGGGATTGAGTTATTGGTTATGTTCACTGCCTTGGATGTGAAAAAAAAAAAAAAAAACTTCTAAATTTCTCTGTGGAGGATCATAAAACATTCAATTCTTGCTAAATTCACTACAAATGTCTTTAAGTTACTTTAATGGTGTTTTTGTCAGCTGATGATGAGCTTATTATCGTTTTTTTGTTTTGGGCCTGTGGCCTTTTGGTGTGAGGAAGGGGAGAGAGAGGGGGAGGACATGAGAGGGCGGCCGGGGCCGGGCCGCTGCCTGGGACTGTGCCTCTGTTCATGGGGCGGCTGCTCAACCAACTGAGCTAATCACCGCCCCTAAAATCAGGATTTTATAGAACAAAGTGACTCGAGAAAAGGTAAAGTGGTCTTAGCCTCAATTTCAGAAGGAATTTTCCATCTGACAAAAGAGATTGATGACATTTTTTTAATGAAAGCAGGTCTGTTGGGAATTCAGATGTATTAATAAACCAGTTTGTTTGGAAGTTTGGAGGATGAGCTGCTGACACACCACTGCTCTCATGTGCAGAAGGGCTGTTAGACTCAATCCCACAAGAACTGCAGTCCTGCATGTTTTCAATGTTTCCCTGCTCGAACGATAGTTTGATTAACATGTGTTGGAGCAGGGAAATAATGAAACAGTGTGTTGGAGTTAGCTGGGTATATTAGTGTAGTTTTCAGAGTTTCATTTGACCCCTTCGACAGCCCCACCCAACGGTAACTAAGGAGAGGACTTTCTGGCAAATTTCACTTCCATAGATGGGGCACAGACGAGATTTTCAAGTTTGATCAGAGGTGTCAAAAACTGGGTAGAAGTAGAAAGTAGAAACCCTGTTAGGCAGTTTTTCCAACCAATCACTGAACCAGCTGGTTTTAATTAGCTCCTCTCCCAGGTAGATGAGCTCGTTAGTGAAAACAGCTGTTCTAAATGTACTGGCAGATCCAACAACATGGCAGGATTTGTACTTGAAAACTATTTTTACTTCTACTTTTGACACCTCTGAGTCTAATGACAGATATCGAGAATATTTAGGTGATGTTGTATTTTTTGCCTTCTCAAAACCCCCAAAACACAAGTGGAGAGATGTGGAATATGAATTAAACGGTAAGGAATATGGATTTAACAGTGTGGAATATGGATTAAACGGCGTGGAAGACCTCACTCGCAGCTGAATTAGGCCTAGCATGGAGCTGAACAAACTGTTTGTTCCAAGGCAAGATGCTAATGCCAACTAGCAGAGTTGTTAGCTACAAGACAGCGGTATAATATTATGTAAAAGCTACTGTTTTAACATGGAATACGGCAGCTATGTGTCAAATATACCAGATAAACACTAGTAAGTGACGTTGGTTGCCAAATGGAGATGAATGTAACACAGTCCTCTCTATAAGTTTCTCAGTCCAGTATCTGATATCCCGATCAGATCCAATGTATTGATCAAACCCGTGATGTGGGAACAACATCCTGGTTTGCTAGAACCCAAAGGAAAAACATCCAGCAACAGGCTAAAACACGTCAGATACCTAAAACTTTTTTGGGGTATCTGACATGTTACAAAACAAAATTTGTATGATTTTGGATGGATTAATATGTTTACATGTTTTTTAAAACTGTTTTTAGACTACAATAGTTTTTTTCTAAGTCTTTCTTTTCACCATAACATCCATTTTAAATTGCTGAAACTTTGTATGAGCGGAAATGACAACTTTCCACTTCTGGCTTTTCTGCAGAAACCACGCCCACTTCCATTTTCCGACCAATCATACAATAGATGGGGGACATCAATTTCATCCAAAATGCTGAGGGTAGGTTGCATGAACTAAACCAGGGGAAACAATTTTTTAAAAATAGGCAATGAGAGAGAAAACAAATTCCTGTTCTTGCAGAGTTTTTACTGCTAAGCAACTATTTCTAGTAAATGTTTGCAAACTCGGCTTCTGCTCTGATAAAGCTGAGCTGCTATGGCGACTGACTGTGACCACTTGAAGAACAAAGCAGTAACTCAGAGAAATATAAACCTTGTCTGGTTAAGAGTAAGCCAGAGAGAGAAATGATACTTCATAATCTTGATGTATTACTGTATGCATTAACTGTTGTTTGCAACCTGAAAATATTTGAACACAGCAGAATAGGAAAAAAGGGGGAACAAAAACAGGTTGTTTCTAAGGAGGAAAATACTCTGGTATAAACTAATTAGGCATTTTTAGCCATGAAGACTTTTTAGGTTCATTTCAGCAATAACAAAGAGCCTGTTAGTTTTTCCTGGTTGTGACGTTGTCGTGTTGTCAGGCTAACTAAGCAGAATGGGTCAAAACATCAACATGAGAGTAACAGTGAGAGCAATTTTTGCCACATTTCTTGTTTTTGCCTGAACAGATGATCACAGGTGACACTATTTTCCATTTTACCCTCATCTCTTCACTGTACCTGCTGTACTATACCTGGAAATACAAGTCACAGGGTTCGATAGGTACCAGCATCGAGAGACAATAGTAGCAGCGGGTCACTTTTGCAGCGCCAGACAGCAGAACGACAGAGGGGAGATAAGAAGCAAAACGCGAGAACAACATCCTGCCTGGTGACAGAGGAGTAACACAGGACAGCTTCTCCATTTAGACACAATGAAGTCACATGTAGATTGTACTTATGTGGGTGTGTGTTGAACACTCTGTCCTTAGGGAGCTTATTGTTGTTAGACACCAGCCAAATACAAGTGGTGTGCCCTATTGTAAGAACTGGAGGCATTCATAATGTGATGTAAGCTGCTTTTTAAACAGACTGCAGCTAAAATCAGCAGACGAGGTTAGAGGTTGATATCTGGCTGAATAAGGTTGTGCTGAAGGGAGGATTCTGAAGCAATGCAGAAACATGTGTTTATTGGTAACATGGGATTAGCTAATAGATGATGTGGAACCACCAGCCACTGCAGGAAAACTTTTTTTTCTTTTTAGATACAGATTTCTAGAAAAACATTAGACCTGAAAGTCTGAAACCATTAGAACAGATTCAGTTTTACATTTGTTTTTATTCCACATATACACCAGCCACTCCAGGTACACCAATGCAGTTGTACTAGCACAAATATTTAAGTTCAATCTGAGCATCAGAAAGAGGAAGACAGATGACTTAAGTGGCTTTGAACGTTACATGGTTGTTGTTCTGAGGCTGTTTCTTAATATGCGTACTTACATACTTGTGTTCTTGTGTACTTTTTGTCATCAGTAGAGGTCCAAGTACTGTTCCAATTCAAAGACAGCATCAAGACAAGAACGCTCCACATTCCCAGAGGTGTACTTGCTCCGCCCACTTTTCCAAGGCTGCATTGGAGGTGACTTTTATGGCACCCTTATATCCCATATAAGGCATGGCGGTGTAACAATGGTGGAGGAGAAGAGTCATAGCTATAAGAGCTGAAAATACTCTATTTTATGTAACGTTGGTTTTAATAACTTTTCTGCAACAAAGTTGTTTAACTTCAGTTTCTTAGTGGTTTTATGAAGTTTAAACCGTTAATAAAAGTGACTTTAGCAGTTTAAGAAATGGGAGCTGAACAGCTAACAGTAGCTAACAAGTGCTCAGATTAACTGGACCTAAAGGATAACTTTTCTTTTTTTTCCAACCTGGACCTTATTTCTAGGAGTTTATACGTGCATTTACTCACCGGTAAAATTTCTGTATCACTTTGACTCCTTCGGAAGATATTACATTGAGTCACCCTTCTGCGTTCATCCATATAATAGCAGACCCGTTGGGGCAGCCTCTCTATAAGGCATTATCTGCAGCAAAACTCCTTGATTTTCACCAATAATTTAAGGAAAATGAGCGAACGAATGAGTCCTACAGTAGGGTTTCCAGAGAATGATCAGCTTTCCATCACACGCATCCAAGTACCTCCACAGCGTGGCTGGCAAGAAAGGGTCTAAAAGAAGAAAAACTAATGACATGGCCTCCTTATTCACCTGATCTGAACCCCCATAGAGAACCTGTGGTCCCTCATCAAATATGAAATTTACAAGGAGGGAAAACAGTCCACCTCTCTGAACAGTGTCTGGGAGGCTGTGGTTGCTCCATCTGGTGCACGCAATGTTGATGGTGAACAGATCAAAACACGGACAGGATCCATGGATGGCAGCTTTTGAGTGTCTTTGCAAAGAAAGGTGGCTATATTGGTCACTGATTTGTTTTTGTTTTGTTTTTTGAATGTCAGAAATGTATATTTGTGAATGTTGAGCTGTTATATTGGTTTCCCTGGTGAAAATAAATAATTGAAATGGATATATATTTGTTTATTGTTAAGTTGCCTAATAATTCTGTTTGCCTAATACACCTGATATAGGGTGTTGTCATTAGAGCACACCCCTTCTCATTACAGAGATGCACATCACCTGATATGCTTAATTGGTAGTAGGCTTTCGGCCTATACAGCTCGGAGTAAGACAACAAGCATAAAGAGGAGGATGTGGTCAAAACACTCATTTGCCTAATAATTCTGCACATCCTCTGTAGGGTTTCCAGAGAATGATCAGAAGAAGCAAAATCACTCGTGAAATTGTCTGGACCAAAAATGTCTTGTTGGGGGG
The DNA here is from genome assembly GCA_023101725.1 of Atherinomorus stipes. NCBI lineage: Eukaryota > Metazoa > Chordata > Actinopteri > Atheriniformes > Atherinidae > Atherinomorus > Atherinomorus stipes. The sequence goes on from JALJCO010012637.1 coordinate 131,759, forward strand.
GTCTGAGGAGAAAAGGCAGGCTGGCTGGAAATGACAGAAAAGCAAAAGGAACTTAACTAAGGCAGAATACCATCTCTGAATGCTTGGAGAAGATGAGCTGCAGCAGAAGACCACATCAGTGCCAATCTTGTCAGCTAAGAGCAGGAAACAATTCACACAGACTCACCAGAACTGGACAATAGAAGATAGAGAAACGTTGCTGGTCTGATGAGTCTCCATTACAGCTCCACATTTAGATGCTAGGCTCAGGATTTGGTGGAAACGTCATGAAAGCATGGATCCATCCTGTATCTCCAGTGGTGGTGTAACAGTGTGGGGGGATATTTTTGTGGTACACTTTGAGACCTCATGATACCAACAAGGCATCATTTAACCGCCACAGCATACCTGAGTATTGTTGTTGACCATGTTAACCCTTTATGACCAGTGGAGCATCTTCTGATGGCTACTTCCAGCAGGATAATGCACCATGTCACAAAGCTCACATCGTCTCCAACAAGACAATGAGTTCACTGTACTCCAACGTTCTTCACGGTCACCAGATCTAAATCCAACAGAGCAACTTTGGGATGTGGTGGAACAGGAGATTCCCATCGTGGATGTGTAGCAACTGCATGACGCTATCATGTCAATATGTTTCCAACAGATCGTTAAATCTATGCCACCAAGAATTAAGACAGTTCTGAAGGCAAAAGGAGTCTGAAGCAGTTCTAATAAGGTGGATCTGATAAAGTGGCCAGTTTGAGTAGTTTTTTTTCATCATAAAAAATTAATTTAATAAATTAAGTTATTTGAAGTTTTTAGTTCCAAAGTTGTCAAATAATCACAGGAAACCCTCTGCACATGGAAGCAGCAGAAAAACTAAGATCAAACGGTTCAATATCCAGCAGGCCGAAGCCAGCTGCAGGCACATGTTCATCCCAGACTTTAACCCTTCTTTGATGACACATCTCATCATGTGACTGGGTTAAAGCACATTATCTGTTTCCCTCTCGCACTCTGAGCTGATATTGAATGTTGGGTAACATCCAGTCGATGTCATCTGCTACTGATGTGATGGAGGCTTCAGTACCAACGCAGACTCTAAACCCTGCAATGAAATGTGATTTTCGAGGCGGCTTTTCAACTTTATCAAAATCCAGTTGCTCTCCTCAGATTCCCAGAGAGGCCAACCCTGAAGCATTTTCATCAGTTTGGATTTGACATGAGTTCCTCTGACCCAACACAGGCTCAAGGCTGTTTCACACACCTCCTATGAAGAAAACACTGCTTCTTTTTTATTTATTATCATGACTATTTCTGTATTATTCTTTATCAGATGGCAAAATACCAGAAAAAGGCAAAACAAAGAGGGAAAAAAAAGACTGTTTGAGTGTTTCCTTGCTTCATTTCAAAGACAAAAAGAGCAAAATAAACCCATCGGGCTGATCTCAGAGTAGGCATAGAACAGTATGCTCTCTTCTTCCTGCCAAACTATCACCAAACAACAGCAGCTGTGTGCACAGTGAATCCAATAACACTAATATGACGACATGGAAGACACCAACGCTCGGTCTTAACCTCAAGTACAAACCAGCGTTTGACTTGGCCGTGCTTTTTGGCTTTTACTTGACATATTTCCAAAAGCCAACTCACAAGATAGACTTTTTACTGCTAATGTGCTCGTATCCTCTCACCTACTAGCATGCAGTGCTGAAAATGGCTTGTGAGGATCTCAGCTAACTTATTGTAAGTTAAAGTGGGACCTCTGTGTGTATTCAGATCGCTTTGTTTATCCAGGTTGGATCAGAAATCACTTTCATTGCCTCATGAAAATGACGCACAGCCAGACGGGACATCCGTCACCTCGGCTTGTCGGCGATGCCCCTGCGACTGAGGATAAAGCTTCCTCTCCGTCTTGGTCTGTCGGAGGGAAAAGCCTCTGCTGACTCAGAGAGGGGGGAGGCAAAGCCAGACATCCCCTCCCCAGACTTTAATTAAAACCATCAGCAAAGATTGAGATCTGCTGTTACACAACACTTGCGTAATGTGCAACATTTATATGCAATAAAGGGGCACCATAGACCTTGCAGGTTTTTAGTTTTACAAAACTCTGATGGAGATGATTAAAAACAGGAGTTTTTTGGGTCAACTAGAGGAAAAAAGTATTTATTTCTGCTTCATTCTTGCCCCAAACTTAATAACATGAGATTAACCTTCATTTGTTTTCAGTTAAACAAATAAAATGTGGAAGAAAGATGTTTAATCTGATATATGGCTTAATTAAGACAGCAGCCTAACTGCGGCTTCTCCAATATCAGCAACTTTACTGGGGGGTCGATGAGGCGTCCTCGACTCAGAGCAATGGGGGTAAAACAACATTTGAACCTCCACTGAGCTCCTTGATCCTATGGGCCAGTCAGACAGGAAGTAGTTTAATCAAAGGAGCTGCCTTGTTTTGTCTGATGGAGGAGAGAGAGGGGAGAGTAATGCATCCAGCAGCTGCTGCAGCAGGATCGCTGCCATGCTAACAAGCATAACCTCAACAGCTGGGTAAAAGAGAAAAAGAGCTAAATGAAAAGGAATCCGCTCACTCCGGAAAATACAAACACAACAGCAGTTGACCTATGGCTAAGCCACGCCCCCTCCACTCACTCGGACAAACAATCAACATTCGGTGACAGGCGCTATGTGACGTCTCGGGAGATGACAGCTGTCAACACGGACAGCAGATGCGGGATCAGACAGAGATCATGCCAAGATAAATAAAAAAACATTTTAAAAAAATTGTTCATGAGTCTAAAAACTGGGAGTTGAAATCAAACCTGTGAATCTCTGGAATGCGACTAGTGTGCGTGCCCTCAGTTTCTTGCACAAACTACTGCACGGCTGCCGGTGTTGTGCCAAAATGTGATCGTCTGCCAAAAACTGATTAAACAGGCACGGGAGCAGAGTAGAATCTGGCGTGTCGTTATTGATGTTACTACACCACAGCTATCGCTGACCTCTTATGTACCATTACTAAAGTACAAAAACTAGCATGTTTAGCTAACATTAGCTAATTTAAACTAACGTTAGCGATGTTAAAGATATGTTCATATTTCTTTACAGTAAAGTGACATGTTGCCTCAAAAACGATGTTGCCTTACCTCAGAACAGATATAGATATCCTTGTTAATTTTATCTACGTTCAGTCGATGTTGTGGTCTGCCACATAACTTTATCCAAAGCAGACACTTTTCTCGCTTGAGATGTGGCTTGGGATAGAGCAAAAAATACACCCCGTCGCCCAGCCTCTCAGGATACCTAGCGTTGGAGTTGCATGCACCCCATGCACACCGTTTGACCATTTTAAACTTAAAAAAAAACCACACAAAGACAAATAAAAAGAAAAAAAAAAAAGGTCTAACTTCAATGCATTTCAATGGATGTTCATGCAGAGAATGTCAGAGTGTATTGGGTTAGCTGTGCGCACTGTGATTGGCTCATTGCGTTTGATGGCGTGGTTTAGTCATAGGTCAGTTATATCCTCTTAATCATTGAAGGCCCACATACATTCTGGGGATCACAGATTGAGCAACTTATTTATAATTTTATCTATAATAGCTCATATTCATCACTATGTCTGCATACTATTACCACTGTCCACCAGTTTTAGGGGGAAAAAAGATGTCCAATTCTTGTCTAGAAGATTCTAGCAGCTCAGAAGTCCTGGATCATCTTTGTTGTGTTCTGTAGTTCATGATGCACCAAATGCTTCAACTGGTGAAAGGTCTGGTAGGCTGGCAGGTAAATCCAGCACCTGGACTCTTGTAGCCATGCTGCGGTAACAGTTGCATTGTGTGGTTTAACATTGTTCAAAATATACAGAGGAGGCTTGATGCATGATGGAGCCTTTGATGTGCAGGTTTCCAGCTCTACAGGCACTAATTCAAACCCGGACCATCAGAAATGTGGGCTGTTAAACTGATGTCAGATAGCAAGGTAGACAAGGTATGATTTCCAAATGTCAGACCATTTTAAAGTGGCTTTGGCCCAGACAAGATGGCAGTGGTCCAGTCCATGTTCTCATATGGCTTTTTCTTTCCATGAAGGAGCACTAATCTGCATTTGGGTCATTGACATGACGTGTATATTTTTGTGTCAGAGTGTATCATTGCTTTTTTAAAAAAATCTAATAAATCCATTACATGCATCATTTTATTCTATAAAAATGTTCTAGTTTCATACATTTTTAGCACATTCCAATATTTTTTTTTTATGTTTTGACATCACAAACCCCTAAAATTACAGGTGGTGCGACCGTCCGGGCAAATAAACATACTAAGAAAACTTTTTGATTTAGTGTTTTGATGATAATAATTTAAAAATAAAACCTTTTAGCATAATTTTATGTTTAAAATCTTTCAAATCAGCCAACCTTTACAAAGAGTAATAGTTTAACGCTTTTGAGATCATTTAAAAACTTGTGTCCGACAATTTGTGTGTCCTAAAATGTCAGGATGGCGCAACCATAGAAACATGACTTTAATTGTATAATAAAGAGGTAGTAACAGCAAACATGATGTTGCTGCAGCCAGAAGATCCCAAGTAGACTTTACTGGTGAGTGAAAAGGTTTGTTATTCTCTATCAAATATGGATAAATTTAGCTACTCTCCAACTCATCGGTAGACGGGTACACTTTCAATGTCAGGTGGTACAACCAATGTAAAACTATGAATATGTTATTTCATCATAAAACTCTTTAATTTAGTTTAAACATATATGTTTAGCGAATACTAAAGCTAATGTAAGAGTCCAAGTAGATATTTAGCAAAGATTTGACATAGGATAAATCATAAGACAATACATAAATATATTGTAGATAATTGGTTGCGCCACCTGACATTTTTTATGCACAGAAGATAGAAATACAGTAAAAACATGGATTTAAAGGTAAAGTATGTGAGAATTACTGAGATCTAGTGGTAAAGATGGGTATTTAAAAGAAAATATGTTCAAATTATTTGACTTTCCAGCACTGTTGTGAATGTACGGTGGCCTTTAGTGGCCAAAATTCTTTCACACAAAGATGTTTTTTACGTGTGAGTGGATCCAGTGGTCTCAGATGTAGCTATGACTGTACTACGAGGAATTATTTTTAATGTCCTTTAGGGCATTACTGATCCCAAACAGTCTCTAACTCCCATTAAACAAAGCTGGTACAGCAGTACAAAGTTCAGAGGGTTCCTACTTCACACACATTGTTTTTTCCGTTCAGGGACACCGTGGTAAAAAATGGTGGAACAAATATGGCAGCCTCCATATGTGCACCCCCAGCAAGTAGATATAAATGACTCATTCTAAGAAAATAAACATGTAGCAGCTATTCTAGTGCAGAGATTACACATCAATAGAAACACAGTTTTGAATTATATATCACATTTTTTGGCCATTGACCTCTGATCTTTTACATACTGTACCTTTAAACACTTGGAAATTTGTAATTTAACAAACATGTCTGTTTTTAACACATTGTTCCAGACTCAAAAATATGCTTACCATCCATTTTGAGAAAACTTTAAAAAAATGTCTTATTGGACGCTGTATTTGTCACTGACCCATTTGCAGAGTCACAATGAATTGTTTTCACTAGCAATGACCTTTGGTAGTTTCTGAGTTCATGCAGTGACTCTCACAACCAAATTATACCCGTTTGTAAAGCAGTGCTGCCTGAGGGCCCAAAGATCACAGATATACTGTATCGGCATCCTGCAGGTATCAGGAGTTTCCCTGCCTCAGCACACCCGACTCAGACTTAATTAGCAGACTCGTACACTCACCGGCCACTTTATTAGGTACACCTTCCTAGTACCGGTTTGGACCCCCTTTGCCTTCAGAACTGCCTTAATCCTTTGTGGCATAGATTCAACAAGGTACCGGAAACATTCCTCAGAGATTTTGCTCCAAATTGACATGACAGCCTCACACAGTTGCTGCAGATTTGTCGGCTGCACATTTATGATGAGAACCTCCCGTTCCACCACATCCCAAAGGTGCTACACTGGATTGAGATCTGGTGACTGTGGAGGCCATTTGAGTACAATGAACTCATTGTCATGTTCAAAAAACCAGTCTGAGATGATTCGCGCTTTATGACATGGCGCGTTATCCTGCTGGAAGCAGCCATCGGAGGATGCTGCAGTACACTGTGGTCATATAGGCATCCGGTGTGGTCTTCTGCAGCTGTAGCCCATCTGCTTCCAGGTTGGATGTGTTGTGCATTCAGAGATGCTCTTCTGCATACTTTGGTTGTAACAAGTGGTTGTTTGAATCTCTGTTGTCTTTCTATCAGCTCGAACCAGTCTGGCCATTCTCCTCTGACCTCTGGCATCAACAAGGCACAGAACTGCTGCTCACTGGATATTTCCTCTTTTTCGGACCATTCTCTGTAAACCCTAGAGATGGTTGTGCAGGAACATCTCAGTAGATCAGCAGTTTCTGAAATACTCAGACCAACCCTTCTGGCACCAACAACCACATTCAAAGTCACTAAAATCACCTTTCTTCCCCATTCTGATGCTCGGTTTGAACTGAACGGTTTAACGAGCAGTTGGACAGGTGTACCTAATAAAATGGCCGGTGTGTGTATATTTACACTTGGTATATCATGCACACCATTCCTTTTATTGTATATTGTTGTATGTTTTGCATTAGGTATGTAGATTTTTAACTACTATATATTTATACTGTAGGTTCTCTTATCTTTTGTTTTTTCTTACAGGTAAAACCCCCAATTTTTCATGACCTAGTCAGTTTTGTGATTTTCGTTTTTTGTTTTTTTTCCCTCCTTCAAGATGTTTTCTTTCAGACTCGTGTAAAACAACCTGTCAAAAATAAACATTTTAGGACTGATGCACCCAAATCCCCTCAAAATGCAGCCAAAGTTGATGTTTTTAAACGGAGCGCAGCATCGTGGTGCTCGTCTGAACCTTGTCATGTCTGGTATTTTTGGAAACGTCTCTTTTTACCGAAAGATGTCGTCTCAACCAAACTTGATATTTCCAGCTCATGAATTTGATTGGATCTGATGTCTGTAAATAGTGTTATAGAACAAAAATGTGGAGAATTTTACAATGCAAAACTTTAAAGGCCGTTTTCTCAAATGAGAAAAAAAATCCAGGTAAAAAAAAAAAAACTCCACTTCAGGAGCACTTACAGAAACCAAACTTTCAAGTTTTGCTCCTTAGTGTATTATTACAGCTCTTACGGAAGGATTTTTTTGATATCTCATTCACAGCCTGATTTATAGAACATTTCCTCCCAAAAATATGCCAAAAAATGAGTTTTTTTTTCTGGTTGTTGACAGTATATTGTAAATTGTGAAATGATCTATAGAGATATCCAAAATCCCCTCTGTGAAAACTTTTGACTTTGATATGTGAACAAAATTCCAAAGAAATTTTGAACCTGGCTTAATCCTGTGTTAAGATTTTTCCCCTAGAAATGTATGCAAATTAGCACATTTTTGGCTATATAACACCTAATTTGCATATTTAAACATAAAATTTCAGGAGACTTGCAATAAAAAAATGATAGCCCTAATATGAGGAATAAACCAGGAAAGTTTCATGGTGATACCAGTTAATGTCTCACCTTAATTGATGTAATGCAGAACCATGTGAGGAACCAGCACCTTGTTGCAGCCTACAGCATGTCTGTATTTGTGCTACGACAATAAAGCTTTCTGTTTAAATTTATATTCATGTGTTGAACTTGACATTAAGCTCTGCATGCACGTCTGCTATTTAACGATTTGAGTGAGGTGTTGCAGCAGGGAAACTCCACTCCAGCATGCTGGCCCTTGAGAACCGGAGTTGCCCACCCCGCCTCTATATGCTTTCATTGATGATATCTACTGTACATTAATTGTCTCACTTTTAAAAAAAATATAATTATTCTGAAAATTGTTTAGCTATTAATGCGCAGTGTTTTGTACATCACTGAACTTCTGAACATCTTTACTTCCAAAAGACTGCCTCTTTAAGCTCTTTTTATACATATATATTACACACCAGTTTTCAATTAACTTAATTAGTTTAAAACATTTTTTTCAACACGCCTACTTTTCCAGGCATGTTGCTGCCATCAGTTTTAAGATGAGTTAATATTTCTCAAGAAACAGTCAAATTTAAAACATGACACATTTTCTATGACTCATCATGGATAAAATATCTAATTTATTTTGTTAGATTTAACTTTGCTTTCTTACTGCAGTTAAACAGGGAAGCGATTATCAGTAAACACATCAACTCATGCAGCGAGACAAACGTAACAATAGACACACTGTCGGCTGAGACATGAGCTCACCAACAGAGACATTTTTGTCCAGAAACCGGTTTTCTGACACATGAACTGGTTTTCCTGCATATTTACTGAGGGCATTACAACGATTGCTTTCATGGCCGTCGTATGTAAAACACTAAAAGCTGCAGGTTTGAGTTTCGTCACAGATAAAGATCTGTAAGGAACCGCTGAGATAAAAGCTACCGTGTACTTCTTTGTCATCCACTAAGCCTGACACACTTGTTTTTTGACTGCAGTCCGGGACAAAACGTTAACATCACTGAAACACCAAGGTTTGTTCACATATTACAATTATTCACCCAAGAAATCCAGCTGAGCTTCAGCAAAACTCAAAATGTGTTACAGGCTTGAAGATGTCTACTCAGCTTTTGCTTTTAAACCCCAACTACCCTCATTTTGTCCCTGACCAAAGACATCTGCATCCATAGAATGTCTAATCAACATAAAATCAGCCAATGAGCAGTTACTGTCTCCGGATAATCCCCCTCTCCTGAAGCAGCCAGACAGCTGTGGTTGAAATGTGGACTCAGGCTTGCAAATGTGACGCACACAAACGTAGGACCTATAACTTTCTCACAACCAAACAGCCACGCTCCATTATATTCTCCTACATAGGAGGGTTTATAGTGCGGTTAATGGTTTTGTACATCCTGAATCAGGATGGAGATGTCAATATTTCTTTCTTTTTTTTTTTAAACCCACCAAGAGCATATTGAGGTTTTAAATCACTGGGATGAATGGGAAGAGCTTGAGTGACACTTATATTTTTTTTTTTTTATATATATATATATATATATATATATATTTTTTTCTTTTTTAATATGTATACACACAAAACCTGGACAATGTTTAGACAAACCAACTTATAAATGTACGTAAACTGAATACATTCATGGATTTTTCCACCTTTGAGAATCTGGTTCATCTTCTCACATACTGGTTGACGAAAGAAAACAAATCCAATTTTCATCTTGCAAAGTACAGTGATTTAATTCTCATCAGATCCCCTTTGCATTAGTTTACAGCACACAAACACTTTTAACCTTACAGTATACAGTAGGAAGTGATGCAACAACTGCACTAATACGTAATAACATAGACAACGCTGCCAGCCCATGAACAAATGTGGACCACACAAGACTTTACGTGGATGTGCAGCAGATCTACACATGTTTTGCAAATATACATCTATATGTCAAAGTATTTTGCTGCCATTTTGGCTGCACTCTAAAAAAAAAATGCTACTCTAAAGTATGACGTTTGTTTAGGCTTTGCTAGCATATATGCTACAAGGCTAGCTGTATACAGCTAGCCTTGTAGCGTTGCTCCTCCAGGTGAAAGACTTAAGTTATGGAGGACAAAGAAATATCCAGTTTAACAAAGAGGTTAGAAAGCTGCAGATTTTTTTCCCACCCTTTTTAATTTTCACATTGACAGTTTATCATTTATTCCAGGGTTTGTAGTTTATATTAATGATTCTTTTTAGTGGATTTAGTTTGAGGATAGTCACTTCCGGGCTGACGATAGTGACTCTTTGTTCTCTGTATGCAAATATAAGGAAACCTACTGGGATATATTTATCATAACTGGTGACACAGAGGTCGTGGCATTAATGTCGCACCCTTTATCTGCTTCCCTGTCTTGTTATGTCTTCATGCTTCTTGCATCAGTGTGAGTCACACCACTCATACTGTGCGATTACATCAGGTCATAGATTTACTTGATATGTAGACATCATGTGTTAATAGCCTGTAACGGATATAACCTTATAAGGATTTTATTTTCTAGACTCATTAATGTGAAAACATTTGGTTAATTGTTGCTTTTGCTAGCATCAGGGTTTCTTATATTTCTTCATTTGTCGTGATAAGTGTGTAGAAGTTGTGTGATGTTTTGTTTATTTTACTGATACCAAACTCTGCCTAAGTTTGTACTTCCAGGTTAAGAAAAAAGTGTTTTCTCCATTCCCAGCAATTTATACCCACCTTTCTGTCTCACTCAGTCTAAAATAAAATACTCACAATAGCCCATAAAATATCTTAATTCAAAGTTTTATCACAGGCAAAACTATTTAGGGTTAAAGCACAACACTAAAGCTCAGATATTTTGGAAGGTCAAGCATAATTTAGAAGATTGTCACATAAAAACAAAGAAATTAAACAATCTGTGATCTTTTTCACAGAAATTTTGCACAAATAACACAGAAATAAAAATGATCAATTTTTACTGCACACAACTGCAGCACACTTTAGGGTTTTGTAGGTTAGCTTGATTCACAGGACTGAATAGTTGTGGAAAAATCTGTGATTTAGAGTAATAAATCTGCTTTATTGACAAATCTTGAATTAATGCTGCTGAAGTAGATTTCTTGGTTTTATTATAGAGTCAGCATGGCTATGCCGAGGCGAGGACACCCTCACTACAGTGGACTTCATTTGCGTAATCTACCTTGAAACTCAAACTTTAATAGAAGTGAAACAAACCAGGGGGTTAAAAAATAATCAAAGAGCTCCAGGAAAAACAGCCCGGGACGTCTACGTTCAGATGAATGATCCGTCAAAGAGCAACACGGTATTGCATTTGATGGTTTTCAGATTTATTTGTAGGATTTTCATCCAGAATTTTTATCTCGTCTTTTGTGTTTCTTGACTTTTTTTCTTTTTTAAAAAAAAAATTTGACACATTTGTCTTTAAAAAGGAAAAAAAAGTAGTAGTTTCACTTTAAGAAAATGAGAAAAAAATAATTCACTTTCAACGGGGTCAAATGTATAATTAACTGCCTCCCATTTCATATTTGCTTAATCAGCGATAATTATCTTGTAAAGCAAATACAAACCTCAGTTAGTTCCTGATATACATGGAAATATTCCATCAGGCCTGACCTGCAGCAACATCAAGGTAAAACTGTTTTTTTCCCAAAGCTCTGCGTCACAAACCTTATTTAACCTAACAGCCATGCGCTCCCTCCTCCTCCAATTACAGGTTACGTAGCCTCTGTTTTATATGTTGGCGTCTGCTTTTAGTGACGCAAATATTTGCATCACATGCTGCAACTTTCCATTGGATGTTTCATGGTAAAAGTTTGTAATTTGTTTATATCTAAACAGCTGATGACCTTCTGGTTTCTGAGAAAAGTTCCCACAGCTTGAAGAAGCAGCATTCTCAGAAATTGGGAGAATAAAAATATCAGACCGCCATGGCTGTGTTGACACATCAGTGAGCATGCAGGTATCGTCTGGATTCGGTCCATCTCTGACGCTGCACTCATGCTGCCACACTGCTTTACGCTCATCATTTCAGAGGTAGACGTAAAAATGAAAACACCCCAAAGAGGCACACCTTTCCTCCAACGGCCATGTGTAGGCTCTGTAAGTGGGTTTGATACAAATATAGCAGAAAAGTTTGGATTTTAGGTCTTTTATAGTTTAGTTAAACTGTGCAACATGAATTAGACAACTTCAATTTTAATAGAGATCATGTATTTCTTGATAAAGTCATAATTAACCCCCCCCCCCACATCTAACACACACACATTGTTCAAAATCACAAGTGGTTCCTCCTGTGTAAACGCTGATATTCAAAGCCCAGCTTTGACCTCTGGCATTTTATTAAAACACAACAGGTTTTATTTAGTTGAAGGTTTCCTTTTAGAATTTGCTACAGATATCTAATGACTACCTTATTTGCCATTTTTCTTTTAATAATTTTCCCCCTGAATGCTGGGCTGTGTGACACGAGAAACCCAAAACAATGAACAGCACAGAACTATACTTCCTTTTTTATTCTCAAAGCTCTGAGAACATGTTACATACCAGTAAAATACTTTCTGTGTAACAATGCATTTCCAAGCAGAGACCTACCTGATAGTAGATGTTGTGAATTGTTCCATTGTGCAGTATTTACCGGTAAACACTGTTCCTCAGATATTTCCTCATCTAAGATTTACTTTCTGTACAGCCTTCCTTCAGAAATCATCATAAATGGCTAAATGCCATCCAAATCCACAAACGTGGGATGTCTGGTAAAAGACTGATTTAGTAAAGGAGAATACAATCACTCATAATAAAGATTTTTACCATGAAAAGTGGAGAGAATTAAGAAATGTCATCTTATTGTTGTTGACATGTAGGATTATGTCGGGGAAAACAGTTTATGTGCAGTCAGCTGATCTGTTTGGATATCAGTGTTACTCTCTCTGGTTGCACAGCTGATTTACAGGCCAGAAACACTCCTGCTGACCTGGATTTCACACCCCCAGCAGGTGTTATGTGAACTGAAGCAACCCGAGTGCAGGAAGTAAACTGATGCTAGTGAAAAACTAGCTAAGTTTTCCAGCGGGCTTAGTAAAGAAAAGTTTAAATTTACTGGATCTAATGACAACACTGGGAACAGCAACTTTGGATTTAGAGGCTACAAGTACTTGACTTGATTTAACTCACATAGCCTAGCTTTAGCATCAGGCTTGGCTAGTATTAGCCTACTCAGTATTTTAGCTAAGCATCTTAAGGCTAAAGCTGTCACCATTTTGTGCTTTTTACAGTTAGCATATTTATTGCAAATAAAAAGGGTAAGTTTAGTACTTTTTACATGTCATTGTATCAACCAGAATGTCAAACAACATTTCTGACGCCTCCATTAAAAGCCAACATGTAGGGGCAACAAGTAGCTTCCGCTAATATGCTATCCTTAAAAATCAAGCTAGAGCATAAGCAAGAAAGCACTTTAGCCCTGACCAACTTCTGTTTAAACACTATCACATCTATAGTTTATGGGTCTAACCAAGTTGTTTCATTACCATTAAGCTGCAACAAAGTGTGACATATTCTGATTGTAATTTAAACAAATGCAATTCAGCTCAAATAATATGAACTAAACTGCACCAGAAAGCAACACCAGTGCTGCTCCACCACAGAGCATCCGTCCTGCCTTCTTTCTCAGGGAAGCATTTGTGAATGAGCTCATATGAGACATATTTCAGGGAGTAAAAAATATCTTTTGTGCAATAACTCTTAGAGGGGAGCTTGTTTAAAGAATGTACATATGGTTCATATTTTGGGTAAGAACAATGACTTATATGGGCATAGAAGTTGTGGAGTTTTCACTCCAAGAATGCTTTGCAGCATTAACGAGAGTACGGTGGAGAATCCCATCTTCCCAGCCATTTAATATAATTTGCAACTTTTATTTTCAAGTTTGCAATGCATTTTTAACAACCTGCCTGTGAGTGACATGGGGATTCTTGTATCCATTTATAGTTTTGTGCTGTAAATGGCCATAAGCAGATTAGGGGGATGCAATAGGAACTAAATCATTTTGTCCTACATGCAAGATATCAGTTAAAAATCCAGCTTGATAGTGGTTGCTCTAAAACTAATTCCACAATTGAATACATATTGATGCTTATTAGAGATCAAGATTACAGTTTTGTCCAATCAGGCTTCATGTATCGCTCTCAGTTCTACATCCTCAGCTAAATATGGTCACTTCTGGGTCAAAAATTACAAAATGGCAAACCAAAAATACTTCAGGAGAAACCCAAACATATGTGCTTGAAAATAGTGCTACAAGCTATTTCATGTAAACTTCATCTATGATTTAAAAATAGCAGTTTGGTTTATTCTGAGAAGTTATTTCTAAATCATTCATCTAAATATTAATATTAGCTTTAATTTAGCTAAAAGGCTACTGTAAGATCTCAGGCTAAATTTACCAGGGTTGCCAGGTAAGATCAACATGGTCCTCCTCCTTTTGTGATATTAAAAGTCCATCTATTTTCAGAATATCCATAACCAGAATGGAAATATACCACTGGGCTACATGCACTCTTTTTGTTTGACCTTGTAGGATGTCTTATGGCATCATTCTGACCCAGTTGGCATTTGTTTGACCAGGACCGACATTCACTGCAGGGTATCAGTTGGCAATTCAGATTTATAGAGGAGATGTTTAGGATTTGATTACGAACCATTTACCTTTTGAAAAAAGTAAGCATCCGCTTTGTGAATGCAGAATGTCATAACAGCAGAACAACTGGTGACACGCGTTCAGTTTGAAAAGACTTTGGGGTCATCTTGTGTTAAACAGGATAGCAGGTAAAACTTACACAACACTTTGAATAGATAAAGTTGTGAAGCAGACACCATATATCTCTCGGACTGACTGAAGCTGTGCTACAGCCGAATCAAATAATGTCACAACTTATCCGGTAGTGACACAATATCCCATCTCAGCTTGCCAACATATAAGCAATCGCTCCTTATCAGCTCAACAATAGGCCCCCACTCTCCCTTTTTTACTGCCGCTGCAGGGCTGAAACAACCTGCTCCTGCTACAGTTCCCATCGCTGAGGGTAAAGATGAGAGGGAAAAGGGAGTTTACCCTCACTTTTCTCACGCCGGTCATATCTACAGCACTGGGGATAAGTTTACAGAGACCCACCACAGCAAGGACTTTCAGATCAGCTGCAGCGATCAGTCACCGCTCGATTGCCAGCAGTTCGTGACAAAAGGGGGCAAAGTCAGCTTACCAATGGAGGTCAAAGAAAAAGTAGAACAACAGACACACTTGGGGGGGAAAGATAGGGGAAAAACAGAGGAGACAATAGTCCAGGGACACACCCAGAGTAGCAGTTGTGTGCTCTAATATTTCAAGGAGAAATATGCTCCAACATTAATAAGTAAGTATTCACACTGATACACTGCTCTTCTAATTAATGCTGCATCCGACTGCAGAATCTTTAAAGGTACATTTACATGAGCACTCTTTGGTTTGCTTTAAACGACCCTGGTCCACTTCCATGGATAGTATGGTCCATAGCAGGACATGCATTTGGACTCTGGTTCATCGTAGTGAACTCGATGCATCGTAGCCCAACATGTCGCTGCCTCTCCTGCTGCTCATACTGATGAAACCTGCATTAGGTTTGAAGACTGAAGAAAAAACAGAAACCCCAAGACTGCATCAATGTTATGTTGCTCCATTGTTTATAGGGATGTTCGATAAAGGCTTTTTTGCCAAGATCCGATATATCGATATTGTCCAACTCTTAAATTCAGATATCCGATATCAACTAATACAGATATATGCATAGAGCTGTGAGGTTGTATCTCTCATATTTTGAGAAATACAACTATATTCTGCTCTGTGAGCAAAGATCCCAAAATATCCTTAACTCAGCCAGAGGAGTTCATTTTGGACATCTGGCTGCCAGATATCAGATACTAGCAGGTATTAGCCAACATGTGGCTAATTATAATGTTTCTGACAACTTGGTAACTTAACCAACAACTTTAACCAGACATATTATAAGTAGCTTACTTTTAGCTTAGCTTTTACATTTAAATACTGTCGAGTTTTAAAAGACGTATGATAACATTTTTAATTCTTCTCCCCCAAAAGAAGAAAAAGCTCAATTCCATTTTTTGATGTCAGAATCCAAAATAAACTGTAAAAGTAGTCTTTTGTTTGGTTTTTAGCAAAACACCTAATTTATCAAAACAATAACCTGTAGTTTATTCAGATAACTATTTAAATGATGATGATAATATGGAGGGATTAGAATTTTGGGGGGGCCCATGAGCTGGAGAAAGTGACCAGGGACTGGGAAGTCTGAACTTTCCAGCATAAAGGAGAACTTTCTATTTTTCAACCTGGACCTTATTTCTAGAAGTATATATGTGCATTTACTCACTGGTAGAGTTTCTGCATCACTTTGAGTCTTTTGGAAGATATTACGTTGAGCCGCCCTTCAGTGTACATCCAGTAATAATGGCAGAGACGGGGAAGTCACTATATAAGACATTATCTGCAGTAAAACTCCTTGATTTCATCAATGCTTTAAGTAGAATGAACGAATGAATGAGTACTATTGTCCTGTGAGTTCAGAGTTTCGCAAATGATGTTTTGTTGTTGTCCGGGTAGTGAACTGCTATTTTCAGCTGTACTATGGAAGCGCGCATCATGAATACGCGGCCCCGAAAAGTGTGTAGAACACCCTGATAACTAACGCAAAGCAAAATAGTGACTGCCCCGTCTCCGCCATTATACTGGATGTACACCGAAGGGCAACTCAACGTTATATCTTCCGAAGGAGTCAAAGTGATGGAGAAATTTGACTGGTGAGTAAATGCCCGTATATACTCCGGGAAATTAGGTCCAGGTTAAACGGTCCATGCTCCGCAAGAAGCGATAACTTCCTTTTTGTTCTCGTGGCTACGAGAACAAAAGGACATCATTTTGTTCTTGCGGACGTGATTGAGGACGGCTTGCGGCCTGATCTCGACCCCTCGACTGAGCAGAACTTTCTTCTCGAGGAGCTCTGAGAAGTATTGTGTGATTGGTCGGACATTTGAGGCAGGCGGGGTTTAACACAGACGCTTGAAGCAGATTTGTCACCTTCGCATTTCCACAGATGCGACATTAAACGGATAGCTTTAATAAATAACTGATCGAGGTGGTGAGAAAGTACGGAAATGTAAACTATACACATGGCATTTAAAAAAAACGGACACCTCCACGTACGCAGCTCCGTCCTGCCATGGACGAAGTTTGTTGTAAATGTATAATCAGCGGGTGAACACAGTTGCCCCCCTGTCTTTCACCATGTGCGGCCTGGTTGCAGAGCTTCTTGTGGAGTGTAATGACTTGACGAAGACAAACTTTTTTCTTGTTCTTGCAACCTTGCAGGCAAGAACAAGGTTCTTGCTCCTTGTGGAGTGGAGTACCACCTGCTTGGCTTCCTTTGCTTTCTACCAGTGTTTGGAATTTTGTTTTGTTTTGTCTTTTCTTTTCTTTGGTTGCCTGCAAAATACAATATTTCTACCATATTATTGGTATTATGCTTTTTTCTGCCACATCTGATTTTAGACGTGGTTTATGTCTCATCACACATGACTAAACTGAAGCTGCACAAACAGCATTGAGACAAATGAATTGGAAATAGATAACTACAACTCTGAAAACGTTCCATCATCCACGAGGACACGTTCCAATCTGCTGGTTTGATGACATCACTAAAGGTGGCGTATCAAGGAGATCTTTAAAGGGCCAACAAATACGACTGCTAGACGTGTTACAAAATGAAGAGCTCTCCCAAACTCAAACATGAGAACGCGCTCTTTTTTCATTAAACAATTCCCTTCATACAGTTTTGAAGATGCCAAAAAGTTATTTATTCATTGAATATAAAATGGATGTTCTGTCCTCTTTGATGTTCGTGTGCTTCTTCACTTCCATCTCATATGTCATCTGTTTGCTTTTTTCATGATTTGCGGGTTTTATTTCTGGAATTGCTTCAGTTTTTTATTAGATTTCAGTTTCTAATTTACTCCCCAAGTTGATGTGTAATTTTTGTGTCAAAATTCCTTGTTCTGGTTTGATTTATATTCCAGTAAGTGTAGCCTGTGTAACGCTGCGATTTAAGGACAATATGGGAACTAAACTAGAGACACAGATGTGATCTTTGGACTAGCGTTACATAAGTCCTGCACTCTCTTATTCTAGTTAATTCCTGTATTTATCATCCCCTTGTGGATTTGGCTAACTTTACTTCCTATTGCAGCTGCTTTTTGTTTCCTGATTACCACATTTGCTCCTCGTCTGTAATTAACCCCCTCTGCATCATACTCCTTTTGCTCTTCTGTCATTTCTTGTCACATTTTCTTCTGTTGTTTTATCCAGCGAGCCTTTCTGCATTGAAGATATTTTTGTCCCCTCAGCCCGACTACTGATCAGCGAGCCTGCATTTGAGTTCTCTCCTCATTGTTCCATGATGCACTTTAATTCCAGATGAAAAACTGGAGAAACCAATGAGCAAAAATCTTAAATAAACCATTAATTTTCTGCAATGGTTCCCATTGAGGGTCATGGGGAGCTGGAGCCCGTTGTAGCAGATTCTAGACCCTCAATTAAAACCTTTTTTCCTTAACCTTGCTAGCAACAACTAATCATTTGGGCTTGTCCTACTTATGAGAGTCTTTTTTTTTTTAACCTTCGTCTCCCCAATAACCAAATCAGGCCAGCCAATTTTGTTCATGCTGCTTAAAACACAGAGGAAATGAACAATGACTACCTTTTTAATAATTACACATAATAACTGGCATTACCTATGACTTCATCTAATGAGCATTTAATGAAAAACAGCAGAGCATGTATATATAACTAATCTGTAACCAGAGGAATGAGGATCTCCAACTTTTCATTGCTGCTCTTTTCCTCATTTTTATGTGAGTCCTTCAGGCTCCAATGAAAATAGTTTACCCCCACCGGACACTTTATTAATGACTTGGTGCTGGTGTTTAAGGTAGATTGGAGGTCATTGTCATTAGCCTGGTGAGGAATTTTCATTGCGAACTGGATGTATGCTTGATATTTGCCAAGTTGGCTCGCTTGCATGAATTCCTGCAGAGTGTCATCAACCGAGGGGGGTGGATTGGATTCGGCTGCATGTTGTGGATTTATGTCTTGTAAACACAACAGGGATGCTGTGGCACCAAAGAGGCTTCGGGTCTCTGTCCCGGCTGCCTACTTTAACACAGCAAGGTGATGTTAGAAGGGAAAGATTTCTCAGTTACATTTAAGTTATGTGTATCAGGTTCAGGTCCAGTTTACTTTGTGACATCAGTATAAATAGATGGACATGGTGGCTGTCACCGTGCAAGTGCAGCTCTTGAGGATATTATGAGCTGCCACTCGACTCCTCCACAGCTTAAATAATGTGAAAGCAGATGCATCCAGCTTCTTCCTGGATGATTTAGCCTTGCAACTGGCATCAAACTTGGTGTGCATACATCATATGTACAAACTTGTACATCACTTCTTAAACTTAATGTGCTTATCTTGCAATTCTAACAGCTTCAGCAGAGTCCCTCGACTGTTCCTGAAATTACTAGAATTCTGAAAGCCTCACTTTAAAGCTAGGGTTGAAACAGCTGACAAACCACGCTTCTAAAAGCTTTAATTCACTCACCTCCAACTCCTTCTGAGGTGGAAAAGGTCCACACTGCAAACGTCAACACCTTCAAGACTTAATCCTTATCTGTTGTTTTGTTTTGTTTTGTTTGGCGCAGCAGCAGTTAGCAGTCCATTAGCTATATTTGTTTACAGTGAGTGGCACACAAAGTGGGTCACGTGGGGGCCAGGTGGGGGCAGTTAGGGACATACGTTGCGAATGACCAATTCCTGCCTTTCGGTGCTTATGGCAGGGGTTGGTCAGAGTTTTTACAGACCTGCAGCTCTCACAGAGGTCTGACTTTTTTCCTTCCTTTTTATGAATACATGATGTATTGATACTGTCAGGATGGAAGGACCATTTCACCCAGTATAACAAAAAGTAGCTGGGTTTACATGGACTCAAATATACCGATTGCTTTCAGCTTAAAAGCTCTTTCGGAATGAAAATGTTCCATGGAAACAGCTCTTTCAGAGTGAAAGGTGCTGAACCGAATGAATTTTCATTCGGTTTTACGGGGGTAGAATATTCCTTTCCCCAAACCGAACGGGGTGTCATGTAAACGCTGAATCGGAAACTTGTGAGGTTGCACTCTTACAGCGCATGCTTCGACAAGACGTCAACGTGCAACGGGTGACGTTTTCTCACTTTGACAGATGGCTGTGAACAACGTAATTCCTTGGACAGCAACAGAAAGTTTGTTTTTAATTCAAATTCTGTCTCTATGCCTTTTTCTCTTTCTGCAGCAGGAGCGCCTGAGGATCAGCTGCTGGATTAAGTCCTGCAGAAACCACAACAACCGTGATGATCAGTTTGTAGACCTTCATCTTTAAAAAAATAACTTGATTTACATTATTCTGCGCATGTCAGACAGGATTATTCTGAATAAATGTTGGCGCATGTACACGCCAGATCCGAATGAATTAGTTCCCATGTAAACAGATGCCCTAAAATCCTCAATCAGAATGATTTCATTCCGAAAGGGAAAAAGTCTTCATGTAAACATGCCCAGTAGTGTTTCTGAGCAGGATTACCAACTCTGGCTTTAAATAAGAATTAGATTTTGACTTACCATTGCTTGCATATTTAAAACCAGTTGAACAAAATATATAAAAATTTATTAAAGTGCTGCGATGAAGACTAAGCATTGGAAGAAAAAGACGTCATGTTGGCATGAAGAGGAAGAAAACCCATCTTATTCCTCAATCTCCCAAGATCAGCATCCTATAAAACAGGGGTGCCCAAGTCCAGTCCCCGATACCTGCTATCCTGCACACTTTGGTTTCATCTCTTCCCCAACACAGCTGAATCAAATCAACGGCTCGTTAGCGGGCCTCTGCAGAGCTGAGTGACGGTGCATGAGGAAATTAGCTATTCCATTCAGGTGTGTGGAGACTTGCCCTAAAAATTGCAGCAGAGTACCTCTTGAGGACCGGACTTGGGTACCCCTGCTCTTAGATGACAAAAGTGGGGAAAAATCAGAAGAGAGAGCTGCATTTTGTCATTGCAGACCAAAAACCCTTCTGCTTTAGCAATACTCGCAGCATGGGGCACCATCTGAGTTCAAACCTGCCATTTAAATCAAAGCAGTGTGTAGAAAAGTCCATTATTACAGCTTCCATAGGAAATAAGAGGGTAAGTAGCAGCCAAGTGCTTCTAATAAGATAAAGATCGTGTAAGGACCAGATGTTCCCTTTTTTTACTTATTATTTTTAATGTCTTCATAGATAAAACCTAGAACTGAAAGCTTTCCTGTGGTTCACTTAAGCCTATAAAAAGAAATGATCTGCCCTGCAAAACATCAACAGGGATATGAGGTATGTGCTTAACAATCCAAACAGCTTTTTGTTGTTTATTTTCTTCTATGCCTTCAGAGGCTGACATCACAGAAGTTCAAAGCATGTGTGGGATGAACTCACCAACCTGAGCCCACTCTCCCTCCACACCTGGCTTGTGTTGCCTCTTAGATCTGGTGCTCCCTGGATGACAGCCAGAAAGCCCCTTTCTGTGTCCCTGGATGTTTCTGGGACAGGTTTCAACAAAAGTCTCCTTTGTCTCACAGTCGGGCTCGCCCGGTCCTTTTACCTGTCTGAAGTGACAGAGCAGGTGACGAGGTAAGTACCAGGAGGAAGAGAAAAAGCCAGAGATTAGCTTGAAAGGAAATTGGGGATCATGTGGTGCACCAGATGCATCGAGGACGTGAGGTGGAAGCATATCACCTCAAATTTCAGTATTTCATCATTGAAAATGTTGATCATCCTAACCTATGCACATCATAGGAACACCTAACTGTGTCACCATCCTGTTTTGATTATAATTCGAAGAAAAGATTTACAATCATAGCTGATGTTCCAAAGTCTAGCAGTCACAAGTTGATTTATCTGAGTTTCAATCCACACTGTCAACCTGCAGCTATGGATCTGTCTGAATCACAGAGGCTAACATGCCATTTATCACCACACTGACTATCTGCTAAACTGGCCTCTTTTTGCTTTTTCCTGCCTTTAAAAACTGCAGCAAGTGAGACAAAGCAACCCAAAGTGTCCAAAATAGTGCAGCTAATATAACTGTAGAGTTGGAGGCTAACACTTGGTGATCTAAAGGATGAAATTTAATTCACTTTAGCATCAAGTGTTGCTGCCTTGTCTCAATTCAAACTTATTAAGATGCCTTGTCTTTAAAAAAAATGGATAAAATAAATATGCTCAAAAGCAGTATACCTAACTTCTGCATTCATTTTGGTAAAAACTTAAGGGAGAGCTTTAAAAAAGATGGAAAGATCCATTGACAGTATAAATGTACTGGGTGGACTAAGAAGCCGGGTATGTGCACAAAGTTCTGGTGAGCCGGCACCGTCTATGAGTCTGGTTTCCAGCTCTGCACAGAACTGCAGTAGGCTGATTACTGTGGCTTGCTCTCTGACCACAGCAGGATTTCCATCCAAAAAGCAGCGCAAATGTTTGAAAGTGAGTGAAACACGATGTGACGTGCAGACAATTCTGCCTGGTGATCAGATTCTGAGGCATCATCTTGGAGTCGAAGAGCAGGGATGGGGTTGAAAAGCAAGACGCCAGAGAAACATTGGGCCAGAACTGCGATGACAAAATCAAGAATAATTGAATTTATGCATAAACTTTGTTAGTTGTTGGGTTTGTTGTGCTGATCTCTATTTGGAAACAAACTTTTGGGGCCAAAATGGTCATTTTGTGAACAATCTAATTAAAAACCCCCATTTTTCAGTCAATATTCAAATACACTTTGTGGTTGCAGATATACTCATTACAAGTTTGCATTTGAGCAAAGCCTTACAAATACAAAAAACAAAACAAGGTTTAAGTTACGTACAGGAGGGAACACACGATGATGTCCAATGGAACGAGGTAGAATACATAAGCTGGATGTTTTTCATCCCTACAGTGGACATTTTGTTCTACAAATATTGGACATAAGTACATTCCTTCCATTTCTAGACTATGAACCTCTTTAATCCTTCCAATCAATTGGAAGAAACTTCACCAGGCAAATCATTAAAGAGGTTAAACTGACACAGTCTGACCCCCAATGTTTGATCTACTCGTGTCACTGTGTCAGTGGCGTAAAGTATGTCACACTTTGGTGTCGTGCTTGCTTTGCCCACAGTGGAAAAACCAAGCAGACGTGCCAGTTGCAGCTCACAGCGAAGAGAAAATACCTGCATGTCCTATCTGGTTGCAGAAAATCATTAATGTGACAGAGATAATTACTTAATCTTTTTATTGTAATGACAAAAAACCTTTTCAGGGGAGACAGCACGTCAATCTCAGGGGGAAAAAACAGCATTCCAGGTTATATAATGTGGGTCAAATGCAGAGAAACCCGAGTGATCCGACAGACATGCTTGTTATTATCTGTCATTATCAGCAGGTCTGTGTGTAAAGCTTTTGGGAATCCGATATCTTGACTTTTGGCTTAAGATTTTGATGTGGCATCCCCCTTTTTTCCCTTTGCATGGCTTATCATGTTTTAGAGTTGCATAACTGTTTTTTGTGTGTGTGTGTTGAATTGCTGTTGATGCATTTCATTCAAGTACATTCTGTGTCACCGAAGGGATGAGAGAGTCTGGCTTTGTTCCTGCTCATCCCTCCAGGCGAAAGGTGTGATTACTGGCAGGGATCCGTTTCTGCTGCAACGCCAGAGGTGGTTGTGATGGTGAGGCTTGTCTCAAACAAAGATGTTTTGGAGTGTGTTATAGGAGCGAGGGAGTGAAGGTGTGAGTAATCCAGAGTGAATAATGGTCTGAATAACACTGAGGAGGTGGAGGACGACCAGGTGGTTTGCAGAAAGTTTACACGCAACAGACTGGAAGAGAACGTCCGACTCGGGTTGGGCCAGAGTTGTGGAGACGGTCGTGACCTCGCTGATGATGAAGATGACAGCCTCCTATCACGCCACAAATGCGTCAAGACATGTTCAGAGAGTTCTCCCTCAGTTTGCTTCATCAGATCAGGATTAAGCAGCTTTCAGAGCCTTTTTCCAGCTCTAAAGAAACAACCAATTAATAATGGTCATTTAGACATTTTATTACAGGTGCATTTTTCCGATTATTATATAAAAAATACCAACGATAAGTGACAGCAATACAACAAGCTGAAAACGGGACATCGCTCCATGGTTTGCAGTGTGAAACTGGACAAGTGAAGGATAAAAGAAGTTTCAGGCCCAAAAGAAGATTGACAGCAGAAGAAGAGTAACTGAAAGTTATGTCCATAAGAAATGGAAAAAAAAAACTTACACAGGATATGGGAAATGCATCTGAGTCTTCGCTAAAGCCTCATCAGGAATGGTCTCTATGAAAGGATGGCTGTCAGGAAGCTGTTAAAGGCAGGGTGGATGAGGTTTTCCAAAAGCATTTTTTACTACATTGCTTACAGTCTTCTTCACACCCCGATTGAAGCCAATTAATTAAATGTTCTGACACAAAAATTAAAAAGAAATTATCACCATTGGAACAAACAGGACTGGAAAAACCCCATCCAATGAAGTGAATTTCACTGGATGGGGTTGTGAATGACCCATGCTTATTGATTGATTATTATGTTCATCAAAGTTGACTGCCATTAGTTGCGCTCCTACCCTCCTCGCACGCGCTTGCATCTCACCGTGAGAATCTCACAGCACAGACGAACCGAGACGAACATGGCTGCTCTCTGCTCTTAAATATGCCACTGTTTGCTCGTTAAAAGAAAAACTGATGTGGATTAAGTCATGGAGGTGTTGGTGTTTGCAGTGAGGATGTTTAACGCCGCAGAAGAAGTTTGAGGTGAGATAATTATCACTTTTAGGAAACGTGGTTCCTCTGCTGTTTACTGGGAAGCTAACAAGCTAGCCACTCAGCTGTTCTCGGTTATGTTCGCTGACAACTATCGGCGAACGTGTTCCTGTGCTGGAGGAGTGGTTTCGGGGTGTGTATATTTTTTCAAATTTAGTTTGCTTGAACCGTTTTTCCAGGATCCCCTACCCTGCCTTTAAGGGAAAGGGGGGACTGAGGTTTGCTAAATGACACAAACTGGAATGAAAATCAGTGGCAACAGGTATGATGGAGGGATGAATCCTCCCCAGAACTCAACCTTATTGAAGCAATGTGGGATCATCATAACAGAACTAAACAAAGACGACATCCAAAGATGAGCATCGGAAAGTCCTTTGAGACTATTTCTCAAGACTAAAGCAGCTTGTCCTAAACTTCATTTATGCTCTGTTGAATATGCAGACGGAGCCTTTTATCGATCTTCTTCATCCTACGCATGTGTGGTTAAAGGATAACTTTCTTGTTTTTTCAACCTGGACCTTATTTCTAGGAGTTTATACGTGCATTTACTCACCAGTAAAATTTATGCATCATTTTACTCTTTCAGAAGATATTGCATTGAGTCGCCCTTCGTTGTACGTCCTTATAATGGGAGAGACGGAGCAGCTTCTCTGTAAGACATTACCTGCAGCAGAACTCCTTCATTTCACTAATATTTTAAGGAGAATTAACGAACAAATGACTACTAATGTCCTGTGAGTCCAGATTTAGCTTTCCGTTAGTTATCAGGGTGTTCTACACACTTTTTCAAGGGTGCGCATTCTCGATGCGCGCTTCTGTAGTACAGCTGAGATAAGCAACTCGCTACCCAGACAAAAACAAAGAAAACACAATTTGCGAAACTCTGAACTCACAGGACAATAGTACTCATTCTTTTGTTCATTCTACTTAAAGCATTAATGAAAAAATGAGTTCTGCTGCAGATGTCTTATAGAGAGGCTGCCCCGTCTCTCCCATTAAATGAATGTACGCCGAAGGGCGACTCAACGTAATATCTTCGGAGTCTAAGGAGTCAAAGTGATGCAGAAATTTAACCGGTGAGTAAATGCACGTATAAATTCCTAGAAATAAGGTCCAGGTTGGGGAAAGAAAAGTTATCCTTTAAGTCCAGAGCTTGTGGATATGTACACTGTAAAAAAAAAAAAAAAAAATCTGTATAATTTACAGTGGAAAAACTGGCAGTTGTGGTCGCCATTTTGTCACTGTAAAATTTACAGTGGGAATGTAGATTTTGGCATCTTGGCAACAGTTTACAGTACACAACTGTTATTATTGCAAGAAAATACTGTAAATAAATAACAGTTAAAACTGTATTAACTGTAAAAAATGCTGTTTTTACAAAAAATAATCATAAAAATTAAGATTTTTGCTCAGCTCTGCATATGTAACCCTGAAGAAAGTCTGGGCTTTCTACAGTATTTTCTAGACATTTCCCAGTGTTTTGCGTGTCCAAAATCCCACATGTCCCAACCTAATGAGCGATAAGACAAAAAGCTACTGAGAAAAACTCCAATGTACCGTTTTATAAATTAACTGTTGGGAAATTGCAACATTTAGGCAGAAATGAAGCTGTGGCTGATGCAGAGTCTGCCTAGCACAGACGTCACATTTACTCCTTTCAACCACAAACCAACATAACTGATACTTTTTGTTTTTCACACACCCCAGTCACACATCCACTCAGTCATCCAAACTTATGACAGGAGATGCAACCACATATTTAGACGAGGTCAGTGGGTCATGATCTGGATTCTGTAATCAGTGCTGTGGTTCTTATCCACAGTCCAGCACATGGGAGAGCTATTGATGCCGCCTCTGATATTTTGATGAATAAAGCAATAAATGTGATACCTGAAGACGAAACGGTAAACATGGTGTGATGCAGCTGCATGTGACAGATCATTTCCCTTCTTTCCTTCATGGTTAAATGAACAAATGGAAAAGCCTGGCTCTTGCTCACCTGCATGCTCTAAGCACAATCACAAAAATGCTCCCATCTTGACCTCTGACCTTTGCAGATGCAGCTCAGCCTAACCCAGATAAAACCTGTTTACACGGACAGATTTTACGAGCCAGGTGACTTTAGGTTCCTCTGAGTGATTTACCAGCTTGGATATCGGCTGGTTTTCACCCAGAAAGAAATAATATAGTTTTAAACTGTTTGCCGATACTCTCCTCGTAGACAGCTGCCGAACTGAGTCAATATCTCACCTGACGCATGAATTCAGTCATTTCCAAGCGACTGAGTTCAGGAAATGCTGACTGAATAAATCACGGATGTCTGCAGGTGCAGTTTCGCTCTGGCATGAGAGGCAGGTTTGTGGGACAGGCCTCCTTCCAGATCACTGCTTTCACAAGCTGCTGATGGACAGGTGGTATTTTACATCAGCATGTCAGGCATGTGCGCACGGCTTGCTGCAGTTTTCTCACGCTCCTGGAAATGCTTTCAGTGTACTACAGGTGAAGGTGTAACTGACTTTAGAATGACAGTTTGCATGAGAAACGCATTTCTTTTTTTAAATTTGGTTAAGTGTTTAGTTCTGCTCTGTGTCTCAGGCATGTGGCACAGACAGAATTTGCAGCAAGGGAAAGTCGGCTGAGTTCACCAGGATCCAGGTCATCAGTGTCAACCAGTGATTCAATACCAGTGCCAGTCAAGTTACATGTGGTTTGTTCTGTTTTTTTTTTTTTTTTTTTCTTTTTCTAAACAAACTATTTCAATAGAAAACAAACTGTATTATTATTATTATTATTATTATTATTATTATTATTATTATTGAAAATCCATCTCCAAAACCACCCAGGAAACTGATTTTGTTTGGTATTTCGGTTCAAAATTAGGACTTGAAGTTTTTTTATTTGCTTTGAAAGCCATTTATGCATTCTTTTTAATTTTATTTTCCAAAAAACTTAGACCTGTCATGATCTGAGTTTTGGTTTCTGTTGGCCCATATTGATATTATCTGATGTTTTTGTTGACTTTGTCTTCAGTTTATGATCCTTTGCTGTTTTGTTTTTTTAAAAATCTGATATGTGCACACCAATGTGGGTATTTTTAGAAACCAGGATTTTTTCCTTTCCTTGTTGCTAAACAAACAAAAGAAAAAGAATCTGCATCCACATGAAGGTGCGCAGATATGATGTGCATGTATGATCTCCTACAACCGGGTCCAATTCAAATTCAGCAGTATTTGCATTTGGGTTCCGTGTGTGCCCGTGTTATGTTACCCTTGTGTGTTTATGAACAAACATGTTAACAAGGTTGGCACCATGACTGTCTTGGCTATGTTTGCTATTACCATGGAAATGTGGCAGCTGACGGTCCTGTCTATGCCTCCAAGTGATCATGTGCCCTGGCTACATGGTCTTTGGCTGAATGGTTGATGACTCTCATCCGGGAGTCTGGGGATTGAATCTTGCCCGGGCCCTCCTTTGTCTTGCCACAGAAACAAAAGTGATTTCTGATGTCAAACTAAGAAGAAAGTGATGCACATTTTGATATTGGACACCAAAAATCCTGCTACACTCTGTGTGCTACTAGAAAAAGTTTTGGTGTTAGTGCCCAAAACCAGGGGCGGACTGGGACAATAATTCAGGCTGGGAATTTGATACCATCCCAGGCCACCTCCCCCAAATTAACATAAAGCAGTAAGAGTGAATTAGGCTGGGCGCCTACTGATGTAAGACTGTAAAATAATACAACAAAGGCTCCAGGTGTGGCCACACACAGCTTCTGCAGCACTCGTGCTGCTCACAGCTACTGCTCCCTTCTCCATCTTTGTTAAAAATAAATGAGTAGAATAATCCAAACACCACCCATAATTTCCCAGCAACACCTTCACTATAAAAGCCTGCCTGCTTCCCTTCCAGTTCTGGGGGAGACTGATCAATCAATTTAGTTCTCTTGCCGTCGACGGGACAAAGGTTGACAGAAAGGCTGTCAGTTGGGGAGCAGCAAATCCCAAACTCAGTCTGTGGGTGATATTTCATATAGGCCTCAACGCAAAATGAGCTTTAGCTTAACTGCGTCTCGTCCTTGGCAGGACCTCCACTTATCTGATCTGGACAACGTAATTCTGCCTGGAAATCTACCATAATGAAGGTAAAATAGTCTGGATGAGAAAAGACGGTCCCATTCAGACAGTCTGGGGACAAACGGAGGATTAGTTCTGCCTGCTGAGAGGCCTTCAAAGACATTGTCTCCTACAAGCTTAGAGGAGGATCTGTGGTCATCAGTGAGCTGGACGCATCGTCTGCTGGGACGCTCGCAGCTTTGATGTTTGAGAGAATCTGACTTTCTGCAAGCCGCACTCACCTCATTTAGCTTTTATAGGGATGTTAAATAGGAATGAAAAAGGAGGTTGAAGTAGGGGGCGATGATGACAACCAGTTGTCTGACACACATTTAAACCGCTCTCAGACTTTTTAACCCAGATGTTTTTATTTAGGCGCTTTTGATTTTTGTATGAGCTGATATGGAAAGTTGGATGTGGGGAACGTAGACAGGAGAAATCTAAAATCAAGTTCCATGTGTGAAGTTTTTCAGACGGATTTCAAAGAAAGATTTCAAAGTTGAATGTATGGGGCATGTGGCCAAACTTCTCCTCGACAAAAATATGTTTTTATGTGTGAGTGGGTCCAGTGGTCTTAGGTGTAGCTATGACTGTACTATAAGTAACTACTTTTAATGTCTTTTAAGGCATTACTGATCCCAAACAGTGCTTTAACACCCATTAAACAAAACTGGCACAGCAGTTTTAAGGTTCAGAGGGTTCTCACTTCACACACATTTTGTCCATTCCGGGACACCGTAGTAAAAATGGTGGAACAAATATGGCAGCCTCCATATGTGCACCGCCCAGCAAGTAGATATAAATGACTCATTCTAAGAAAATAAACATAACAGCTATTTAAGTGCAGCGATTACAGATCAATAGAAACACAGTTTTAAATTATATATCACATTTTTCTGCCACTGACCTTAGATTTTTTTTACATACTGTACCTTTAAGATAATTATGATGCATCATCTGCTATGGTGTACAACATGGTTTTATACAAGTCTGTGTTCTGGACTGACGCGCCTGCAGTTCAGATAAATGTGAAATCAGAAGAATGGGACAACTTTCCCTTCTTGTTAAAGACTTCAAAATCCTGCTGTTCATTTACAAAGTATTGATCAGTTTACGGTGAAATGCATTCAGGACCTCTTTCCTCAGGTCATCAGGGTCAAGTCCTTCCGTTCCCAGAGTCATAACTGAACATGGAGGCAGTGTTCAGTTTTTATGCTCCTCACATGTGGAACAAACTCAGAAAACTGCAGGTGCTGCAAAAGCCTAACTGCTTTAAATAAAGGTTAAAAACTTTCTATTTGCTGCATTTTTATTTCTTCCATTTCATTTTATTTGAGCTTTTTCTGTCATTTAATTCCTATTTCAAGTTTCTTTTTAATGTACTTTTATTGCTTCCTTAATGTGAAGCACTTTGAATTGTCTTAATAAAAAAAAAAGTGCAGTATGAATAAACTTGCCTTCTTCGTGGTCCAGCAAGTTTTCCACAGATCTCAGATGTTTACACAGACATGAGGATGCTGCGCAGCAGTAAGCATCACCTTCTCCTAACTCTTTTGAGGCATGTTCTAGCAAATATTTTTCATGAAATGGAAAGCTGCATCACTTTAAACCTGTCCTATAGTAAAGGAAACCTTGATTATTTTAGATCTGCAAATCATTTAAGTGTGATTTTGAGGAGTTTGTGTTGTGTTTTTTGGAGATTTTATTATTTTTCAGCACTCTGAACCTGCCTTTACCCTTAAACTACCATTCGGTCTAGGTATGTAAGGCCAATGAAAGTGTTTTTGACTGTTGTTAAAGCAATAATTCTTATCTCAACCTCATTTGTTTACTAAAACACATTGATTTTCATTTCCCATTGCTTTCTTTTCTTGGTGTGAATGTTTAAGGGTTAATATATGCTGCTTCTTTGCAGTCTGCACAGAGGGAGCCAGTGTGAGCAGACGAATTGTGGGTGGAGAGCAGAGTCGTGCAGGACTGTGGCACAACAATGTCCCCCTGCTTCACCACCGCTGCTCCACTGTTTAGTCTAACAAGTATACTGTTATGTACCACTGAGGAGTGGGAGAGCGGGGAGACTGGGCCTCCAACACACTCTCCATGGGCTTTGTTTTTACTGTGGATTGTGATGGTGCCAACTTGTATGTTAACCTTTTCCTGCATTTAAATTGTGATAATGATTGGTTTTTATATCACTTTGAATTCCGTTTTTTATACAAGTTAGTACAACGATCCAACCATCTATGGTTTGATGTCAAGGCTTTCTCTTGTATACGTATTTGTCTGTAACTCTTCGTGCCTGCAGACTAAAGAATTTAAGTTTATTTTAATGCAGGCAAGCAAGAACTAAGCAGATCGATACACAACCATGGGTAAATGGACCATTTTGAAAATGACAAGCTTCGTTGTACCTGAAGTTATATATAATATGTTCCCATATACCCAAAGCTGCTTTCATGCAGAGACATGTCATTGTGTACTTCCACAGAGATCCATATCTGATTCCCAATTCTATTTATTAATTACATTTTGAATTCAGGTCCCAGAAAGTAAAAATCCTGTCCAGCAGTTGTTCCAACGAATCACTAAATCAGCTGAATTTAATTAGCACAGCTCCTCTGCAGGTAGATGAGTCCATTGGTGAAAACACCTGTTCTAAATATACAGGTAGATCCAAAAACATGGCAGGATTTTACTTTCTGGATTCCCCACCTCTGCATTTTAGGGTAGTGTGAAGCCTTAAAAGGACTTCTAGTGGCTGTGAGTCTCAACAAGACATCTCTTCAAACAGGTTCCCAACCCTGGTCCTCAAGGCACGCTGTCCTGAAGACTTTCCATGTTGCCCTGTTGAAACACAGCTGACTCACACTAATGGGCAGCAGCAGGCTGGTGCAGAGCTCGTCAGAGATCCATTTAATTTGAATCAGCTGTGTCCTGGCAGGGCAAAATGGAAAGTCTGCAGGATAGTGTGCCTTGAGGACCAGGGTTGGGAATCACTGTCTTAAAAGATATTAAATGGTTACTGTGAATGCAGGATTTAACTTGGCTGCTTGTTCTTTGGGTTGGAGAACAGCAGCGATGTTCAGACAGAGGAAAATGGAGCAGTCAGTCGCATAAAGCGACTGAGCGTCAGAGAAATAAAACAGAAAAAACACCTGTTTTACTGCTGTCACGTTCTAAAGCTCAATGACATCCATTGGTGGATTCCTCCACATAACCCTGTAAAATGATGCAGCAGCATCAGATTTTCCATGAAAGTCCCAGCTTTAAAGACACACAACGTATCTTTTATCTAAACATAAATTTTATTTATTTTATTATTTATATCTAAAATTTGCATTTCTGACTCGTTTGATGGCGCACCAACATTCATTATGCGCATTTTCGAGCTGTCAGTGCCCAGAGGCGTCCCGAGGCTCAGAAACAGCAGTATTAGGGCGGATTCACAAAGATTTTTTGATTCGAATCAGAGTCCGTTTGCTCGGAAAGTCCGCTTCGTTTGGGGGAGTTGTGAATGCGCAAACGGACTCTGATCCGGAAAAAACAACCAGACTACAAACGCAGGTCTCGGTCCGATTCAAGTGAACCAAAGTCAGGAAGTGGACTTCAAATTGCATTGGCATTGTAGGTAAAACGTTGGGGAATGTGGTAAATACTACGACAGCAAATACACGTGTGGGACAGCAGTAGGCTACTTATAAAGATGGCTCGTGGTCAGATGTGGAGTTGGGAGGAAGTAAAAGCCTTAATCGATATTTGGTCTGATGAAAGCATATCCAGCTCCTGGTACAAAAATAATGTCGTTTTGAGGAGGAAACAGAAGTTGTGAGAACCTTCTTGTTCGTGCGTCTTGTCCTCGCCTATGGTGAATCCGAATGCAGCGCTACCTGAGATTTTGGCCCGTTTGGCTTGTTTGGCTATGGTGCAACGTGAACGCGATCTCGGTCTGGAAGACCACCCCTAACCGAACCGAGACTCGCAGACTATGCTTTCTGAAAGCGCCCTAAGTTTTGTAATGTTGCAGCCGACTATTGGTTGCCGCCACTTACCAGCAAACAGATATGAACCAGATATGAACACAGCGGGCGTTTTGAACGTGCATCATATCCGATTCAGCAAAGAAACACAAGGAAACATCACCGGAGGCAGAGAGGAAAAGAAAGAGAGGAAGGGACAGAACAAGAGTCAAGACAAGACTTTACTGGCTGAATGAGCTCACAGTACAGGTACGATGCAAGATGGATGCTAGTTTAGCTGCCAATAGGGGGCGTATTACTGAGAAAACTGGTCTTTAAAGGCCCACAATGGAACATTTCCATTCCTACCATGGAAATGAGGCCTGTAAATGCATGTGTGTGAAAAAAAAGGAAAGAAAAGGCAGGCACAGATTTGAAGTGAATGTTTTTAGATGAATCTGTTACGCTGATTTTGTTGAGTCTGTCCAATGTAAACAAAACTGAACTCCTACACTGTCGTTGGCTTGTCCATAAACATCTTTGAAGGCCAAAACCCTCCTGAACACACTAAAAGATGAACAAACAATGGGATTACATACAGAGGTTAGCAGATTGTTTGTTTTTCCTACAGAGAAAATACACCACTGCACACTTGTAGTGGGGTTTAAGCCATAAATGAAAGGGATTAACCTGGAGAATCATGGGATAAATTTCTCTAGAGGTTGAGTTTTTACTTGCGTTTGTGGATACAGTGGTAAACTGTTTATTAGCAGTGGTTTTCATTACTTCTCACAAGCCCATAAATTGACTTCCAGTGTTCATCATGGTTTGCAGGTGGCTGTCCCAGACTAGCTGTTAAACCTAAACGACACCAAAATCCGTCGTAATGCAGAGCTGCCTGCAGGAGAACAAAGCCTGCCTATTCTGATGTTTGTCCTTCTTGTCCTCTTTTCAAAACTGAATGCACAAAATTCCACAGAGGTATTAAAATAGCAACATAAACCCTGCAGGGCAGGATTTAGCCGACACGGATCGCATCTGTCTGGAGTCAGCGTTGCATCCCTGCTACCTGAATTTCAAATGACACTTCTCCACGCTGGCAAACGCAGAGTGAAGGATCAGAGCTGAACTGTGCTTGTAATTATGATAATCGGCACCTGGTTGTTGGGAGGACCACACAGCATGGAACAAGCTTTTTTCTCTCTTAGATTTGCTCCCGGCTCCAAGCACTTGGTTCCTGAACTGTGTGGTCTTGAAAGAGACAAGCGGTAAACGCCCTGAGACATCTTAAAATTCATATCCTGGTACTTCTTATTGTTATGTCTCTGGAATTCCAGACAGATGGGGTATTTACTCCCAATAAAAGTATTTTAAACAGTTTTTTCCCCTCTCAAAGTCCTTTTAGACAAACTGAGTTAGTTTTACAGCTTTAACATCAAACTTTGTCTTCTTAGACCACAATAAGTCCAAAACTTGTCTTCTTGATCTATAAATTAAGCATCGTTCCGCAGCTGCAATCTAAGTTACATAACAGCTAAAATCTTAAAATGGAAAGTAAACATTATGATACATGTTATATTTGGACTTGCAAAGGATAGCATGTGGAAAAAAAGCTAAAAATATAAAAAGATACACGAGGTGGGGTCAGTTTATTACTCTCATACAGTGCTGTAAACTTTAGGAAAGATGAGATTTGGTTTTTATCAGATAAGAACTGCTTGCCAAAACAACGCTTCAGTCCAAAGAGACTCTGTATACAGATGTAACTGTCAGTCAAAACAGCCATAAATCACTTGCCAAATCCATCTTTTATGAGGCAGCATCCTCATATCTGTCATCTCATATAAACACAGCTTCCTAACATGGAAATACACACGAACAGCGTTATCCTTACATAATATATGGATGCTGTGGTGAAAGGTGTGCTGAGAGTTGGCAGGGTCTATCAACGATGCTCCAGCAGCCGCTGTAAACTGACACCTGTAATTAGTTTGATTTTATAACAACTCAGTTGTATAATCGGGGAAAAATGGGTCAAATGTAATTGGGATAAGTTCAGTCAGTCAGTTTAGATTCGGAGTGGTGGTTGCATGCCATGCCTTTAAGCATTTCCAAGTGTTTGCAAGCATAACTTTGCAGACTGTTAATCATTGCCACTTAGTTTGATCTTACATGAAGGGGAAAAGTTATTTGAAAGGTTTTTGGGAAAAGGTGGAGACGTTTTTCCCAGCTTGATCGTTTTGGGTTGTGCCAAAAACAACTAAACAAACAAAATTAGTTTTGGGTAAATTTGTACAATCTGAATAGGTGAATTGGACAGCTGTTTCTTTCATAGGTGCCATAAACTTTTCTTTTTCTAAACAGATGCAAAGCTACTCGGTGGATATTTGCCGCTTCTTTTTCTGTGAAATCTGACTCAAGGTTATGTTGGTGTAAGCTGTGGGTTGTGCATACACTGCAAAAACTCAAATCTTAGCAAGTATATTTTTCTTATTTCTAGACAAAATATCATTACACTCAAAATAAGAAAAAATTGCTTAAAAATTAAACATTTCGGTCAGATATAAGATCTTGTTTTAAGACGATGCATCTAATTTCAAGACATCAAGAAAAATTAGCTTGTCCCATTGGCAGAATTTTTTTGCTTAAGCAAAGAAATATATATTTTTTTTACTTATTTTAAGGCAATGCGTCTTATTTCAAGAAATCTTATCAAGAAAATTTTGCTTGTCCCACTGGCAGATTTTTTGCTTATTACAAGCAAAAAAAAATCTTGAATTAAGATTTTATATCCTATTGAAATGTTTCTCTTTAAGCAATTTTGTCTTATTTTGAGTGTGATGAGATATTTTGTCTAGAAATGAGAAAAATATACTTGCTGAGATTTGAGTTTTTGCAGTGTACATCACCCCAGTTTAAATCCCAGCAAATGCATCCACAAAGGAGTAGTAAAATAGTTAGGAAACAACATTTTTATTCATACAGTTAAAGGTAAACTATTTTTGTGGCAACCAGACAATATTTCCAAGGATCTTACTGTATTTTTATGTTTAAGCTGAGGGTGTGCTGTGTATTTCTTATGCAAACCTTCATGTTTTCACAACTTTAATCATCTAATTTTTTATGCTCATCCTTTACCAAGAAGGTCAATATGCATAGTGGTGATAAAACAGAAATAAAGACTGTAAAAATGTAAAATCCCTCACTGTAAATGCACCACACCAAATCTTGGTCCTTCTACCTACCACCAGTCTGACCTCCAAATTTGAATGTTTGCCTCTATGTGAGGTAACAGAAGAAAAGTGGTTGGTTGAAGAAATGGGTGGGATACTTTTGAAGTTATCATGCAGTGGCTCAAAAATCCACAAATTAAGTGTAAATATAATTGACTGGAAAAAGAAAGTCTCTCTTCCTGCTGTGAGGTCGCCATCATGTTATCAGGCTTGTAATGATTCCATTTGCACAAACACTCCCATTTTATTGGGTACACTTTATGACTGAAAATACAGTTGTGCTTGAAAGTTTACGGGGAAAAAAAATTGCAGTCAGTAAAATAAGTTGAATTTGACGAAAGTAAATGTGAACAAAATCTTACTGAAAATTATGACGCTGATTTTGAATTGTGGTTCAACAGAATTATTAAAAATAAGCCAAAAAAGCAAACAAGCATGATAGGGCTGCAACTAAAAAATTCTTTGTCAGCAAACCTTTGAGGCAATTGTTGCAATCAGGTGTTTTCTGTAACGTCCAATCAGACTTCTGCACCTGTTGACAGGTATTTTGACTCATTGTTCACGAACAAGGTGCTCTATTTTGTCTGGGACAGTTTTGTTTGTTTGTTTGTTAAAAAATGTCAAACACATGTCAAAATCACTAATTTATTTCACTAAATTATAATTTAGTAAATTTTTATTTAATATGGCTGTTTCTCGTTATTTATTATTGTGAATTTAGCCTTTTCTTTAATGGGACAGTTTGCAAACTTTCAAGCACAACTGTATCAGCCAATTAAATGGCAGCTATTCAGTACAATTTGTTATGTTACAGAGAATGTTCTGAAATTAATATCCAGTGAGCAGCAGTTATCTAGACCAAAATGTCTTGTTCATATCAGAGGAGAATGGGTAGACTGGTTGGAGATTATAGAAAAGCAGCAGGAACTAAAATAGCCACTGGTTAAAACCAAGGTCTGCAGAAGAGCATCTCTGAACACACAACATGTCCAGCCTTGAAGCAGATGGGCTACAGCAGCAGAAGACCACACCAGGTGCCAAACTGAGGCTACAATTCACACAGACTCACCAAAACAGGACAATAGAAGATGGAAACGTTGCTGGTCTGATGAGTCTTCATTTCAGTTCCACATTCAGATGCTTTAGGCTCAGATTTTGGTGGAAACATCATAAAAATGTGGCTCCATCCTGCCTTGGATCAACAGTCCAGGATGGTGTGATGATGTGGGGCATCACAGCCTACCTGAGTCAATTATTACTATACACTGCAAAAACTGATATCTGAAAGCACCCAGGACGCGATAGTGAAACGAAACGAAGCAGCATGTTTGAAAAGACGAGTCCGTTTAAAGAGCGGATGAACTTTACCGCTCATGTTCCGCAATGCAAGTCTGAAAACGGCTAAAGAGAAACATTTCAGTGAGATATAAGATCTTGTTTTAAGGCAATGCATATTATTTCAAGAAATCTTGTCAAGAAAATTTTGCTTGTCCCATTGGCAGATTTTTTTGCTTATTACAAGCAAAAAAATCTTGGCCACTCATAAAATAAGTAAAAAAGTTTTTTTTTTGGGGGGGGGGGGGGGGGTAATAAGCCCCCCAAAAAAATCGGCCAATGGAACAAGCAAAATTTTCTTGAAAAGATTTCTTGAAATAAGATGCATTTTCTTAAAACAAGATCTTACATCTCACTGAAATTTTTCTCTTCAGGTAATTTTTACCTTTTTTTTTGAGTGTGATGAGATATTTTGACTAGAAATAAGAAAAATACACTTGCTAAGATTTGAGTTTTTGCAGTGTACTGTGTCATCTTCTGATGGCTACTTCCAGCAGGATAATGCACCATGTCACAAAACTCAACTCATCTCCAACATGATGACGAGTTCACCGTCCTCCAACGGCCTCCACAGTCACCAGATCTCAGTCCACCAGAGCAGCTTTGAGACGTGGTGGAGGGAGCATCATGGATGTGCAGCCACCCTGTGATGCTATCTTGTCAGCATGGAGCAAAATCTCTGAGGAATGTTTCTAACACCTTGTTGAATCCATCTTAAATCATTGTAAACTCAAAGGGAAGCACAAGCAGTCGCTCAAGGCGCAGTTGCATAAGAATTTGACTCTTAGCTTTTAGTTCCCAGCTGTAAATCATTTTGGCAGATTTTGCTGGCTTTGAACTGTATCGCTACTTTTTCCTTCTTCCTGTCTGTTAGCATGTTGCTGATATGCTGCTGATCTTGAAGTGAGTTTACTAACTATAAAAAAAAAAAACCCCAGAAAAACCTGACTGACACCTCTGACACTTAATCAGTCCATAAAAGCTTAATTTCCATCGCCTGTACCTGGGAATGTTGCTGCTTTATTCCCGGGAGAATCATGAAAGCACATTTATGGAGCTCATACTGCACCCGGTCCTGAGCCAGGAAGTTGCCAGATCGTCTCTCATGGAAAATGAACTGATGCAGACATGGAAAATCGCAGGCCCATTTATGGCTTGTGGAGCAGCAGAGAAACAAGAACTTAAAACAATGTGAAATTATCAGACAGACCCAGGTTTCCTCAGACTCAACCAGCCTTGTTTTCAATAATCTCTGTGAGTGAGCAGAAGCTTGGGTAGGAAAAGAGCTCAGTACACCCAAGCAGTGCTCATACCTGAGGGAGTGAGTCAGGATGCTGATGCAAGTAAGGGAGTTGGCTTAGCTGCTATTTCTGGCTTCACTCAGTCAGTTAATTAATGATATTTGGAACAGATTTCTGGATGACGGCTCTCTTGACCAAGGGGGGAAAGCTTAATAAAAGGA
This sequence comes from Atherinomorus stipes, assembly GCA_023101725.1. Lineage (NCBI taxonomy): Eukaryota > Metazoa > Chordata > Actinopteri > Atheriniformes > Atherinidae > Atherinomorus > Atherinomorus stipes. Next base: position 170,439 of record JALJCO010012637.1, read on the forward strand.
GACACGTTCCTACCAAATAACTCGGTGTGTTTTCTCTCAAAGTAATATAGAGAAAGTATGTCAGCTTGTTTGATAACCATCATGTTTGTAAGTTATTCTACCACTTTTGGCAGGCGGTGTGACTTCAAAGCATTTCTGCTGTCCGTAGCACTTTCCCTCAGCCATCGTCAGCATCAGAGTGATTACTCACTCCCCCAGACTCACAACATGAAAAAGCCAGGCAAAGTTGGGCATTACCGACTTCCAAGTAGAACTGCAGTTAACTCATATCTCCAAAGCCTTGGGCCTCTTTAAAGGAAATGAAAAAAAGCTTGATTCTCCCTGTGACACAAAAGGCAATATCTTGAAGGATAAATAGCGTTTCACTTGTAAACATGTGTTCCACATTTACTTTCAGCTGGAACAGTGGTCCATTCTGCTTACACAAAGGTTGGGTTGTTAGCTTGAAGTCCTGAGGCTGTTGGCTGAGATTTGTTTTATTAATTGAAGTCATCTTATCAGGTCCGTCTTAAAGCTTTCTCTCTGGGTACCTTTGGTCTGTGGATGATGAAACGGTTTCATGAAGCTTTGTGAAGCTGCTGAATTTTCCCGAAGTTTATGTTTGCTTTTTGCTGAAGAAAGCGCAGCATAGGCATCATATTTAGTATGATACTATGAAAAGGTTATGGAAGGCTGGATTAAAGTTGCTTAAAAGCACATTTTTCTTGGTGTATTTGATGAATATTAAAAACACTTTGCACAGTTAAAGAAGTTCCTGGTCCTATTTTCTAGCGTGAAATGCGTTCATTTACTCACCCAGACAGTTTTGGTGCAACTTGAATTCCTTCAGGAGATATTTAGATCCACTCCAGATCAGCGGATGTCCAATATAATGGAAGTGATGCGGGCAACCTCGTGCAGCCTCTAAGCTGCCACAAACACCTTCATTTCATCAATGTTTTGTTACAAAACATTAGTCGGACCCCCCTGTGAGCTCGAAGGCGTTTTTTTTGTGGTGCTCCGTCCTTATTTACAGACATTTTTTACAGCGGTGGCTCTGATGACGTCACTGTTATGCAACACCATAGCAAGTAAATGTCTGTAAGGACGAATCACCACAAAAAAAGCCACTTCAAGCTCAGAGGGGGGGTCCGACTAATGTTTCGTAACAAAACATTGGTGAAATGAAGGCGTTTGTGGCATTAATGCCTTATTTAGAGGCTGTGCGTGGTTGCCCACATCACTTCCATTATATTAGACATACACTGATCTGGAGTGGATCTAAATATCTCCTGAAGGAATTCACGTTACACCAAAACTGTCTGGGTGATTAAATGAACGTATTTTATGCTAGAAAATAGGCCCAGATTGGAAAAAAAAAAGAACTTCCAACTTTAAGGCTCATTAAAGTGATACCGTGTAACTTGTAAACCCAGTGTTGGCCAAATATTATGAAACATTATATTCTAACATTATTATTAATATAAGTAACTATAGCGGATTTCTGAGGTCAATATAGAGCACTTGACGCATGCCGTTGCTCCGAGGGGGATGTCATTCTCAAAAACCAGGCATTGTAACTTCTCAGGAGCGGGCCGTCTCTCATTGGATCATGTAACTTGGAGCGCTTTGATTAATGGCTTGATGACTTAAAAATCAGTTTTTTAAAGTGTCTGCAACACTTTTCCAAAACACAGACTGAGACAGTTTAATTTTGAGACAGTTGTGGCGCCTGTGGGAAGTTACAGGTTTAGTGGCCAAAAGTTACACGGTATAACTTTAATGTGTAAGCATATGAGTACACTAATGTTACACCGCATACTGTTCATGCACGCTTTATGTTGGCATGGTTGTTACACCGTACCTCCACTAGAGGGCAGTGCAGGGTTCACCTCTGAGTTCGATGGTGGACATGGTGATAGTGCACATTCCCAGAATGAAACATGAAAAGAAGCTGCACAGTAGCTAGCATCAAATACATCCCAGTTTCTTCTTCTTTGTTCCTTTGGTTGGTCATATGTGAGCTATACTGCTCAACGCTGCCCCCACAATTTCCATCGGTGGTGCAGAGAGTCCTCTTCATGTGCATATATGCATTTAACGTTGAGCATAAGTGAGCTTTTGTTTTTTTTTTCCTCTACCAACTTAGAAACTGACACAATCACATCCTCATCATTCATACATTCATTCATTCTACAACAGGGTATCTAAATTCGGTCCATAACGGCTGCAGTCCTGCAGGTTTTCCATGTTTTCCTGACTCAAATTAGATGGATCCAACAGCCTGTGAAGTTCTGCAAAATGACTCTTGAGTCAGGTGAGTAGGGACACACTGAAAACCAGGATTGTGACCCTCGAAGACCAGAGCTGCCTCTGTTCTACCATTTAAACATGGAAACGAATATAAAACCAGTTGAAATGTAGGAGAATCGTCCTTCATGACTCCCATGGCTGCTAATCTGTTTTTTACTCCTTCAGTTTTGGATGGTGCTCCTCTGTTTCAGGAAAAGTGGGATATAGAGTGAACAGGTGACGTCTATATTCAGGGAGCATTTGCATCATTCTAGCAGATTAATGAGAAGTTCTTTTGTTCTTTATATTTAACAGATTAGACATTTAGTGACGACTCATCTCCAAAGGTATAAGGCAGAAGCCATGCAGTGTCATTAAAAAGATGCATTGTTTGATATGGATCCAGTTTCAACAAGCAAAATTAAGAATGAATGGGAACAGGAATTGAGGATGCCTATTCTGGAGGAAATTTGGAGGGAAATTTTGGAAAATGTCAATGCTTGTTCTGTTAACTCCAGACTTTGATAATTCAGTTCAAGATGTGGCACAGATGACACTGTTCTAGGTTAGACTGCACAAAATGTTTCCTGAAAGCTCATCTGAATGTGATAAATGTGGCCAAAATGGGGATTTTGACTGTCTCGGGTGTTTATATGCACTTTTTGTTTTGTTTTGTTTTCTAATGAAGTCTTGCAACATTTGTTTTATCTGTTTACCAAAAACTGTGAGGCAATACATGGAATGTGAATTTTAACTTTTAGCTCTTTTGTGGCAAAGGAAAATCCTTCAGTCTCACTATATTGAAGTCTTGTTTAATAAGTCAGATCTCACCATTTCCTTTAATGGTAATCTATTTTTGTTTAATTTTATCATCACTATAATTTATTTCTTTGAAAGCGTTTCTTTCCAGTGTTCTGTTCTCAGGTTTTACTTATATCTAATATTGCCCTTGCATTCAAGATATTAATGCAAAATGTACAATTATGTGATTTTCTTTAAAAGGACAAAAGGTATCGGTATCGCTGAAAAAGTACCATAAACTACTGGTATCGTATTGACATGAAAAATTTCGGTATCGCCCATCCGTAGACATTGGTTGGTTTATTAGGACTCTTTTTTGCCCCATAAAGTGCAACAGAAAAGTTTAAAACCTTTCTGACCACCCACATGCAGCACATCTCCCTGATGATTAAAAAATGTATAAAACTTTTTCACTCTCAAACTCTGTAGCTGGCCCCTGATTGTGTAACCTTATACACATGATTAGTAGCTTTTACATCATGCAACTGCTCTTTATGACATAGTGTTCTAAGAAGTCAGCACATGCTCTGGATGTGACTTAGACTTATGCAAAACCTCCTAGCGGGGGCATTTTTTTTTTTTATCATCCATTTAAAACATTTCTAGTGAGCTATTAATTGTTGCACAATGTTCTCTTTTGTCACCCTGCCTCCCCCTTGTTGTCCCGAAGCAAAAGGAAATCCCTGACACAAGGTGATATTTGTCAAAGACAGCAGCACATTGAGCTGACAGCTCCTTTCAGCAGCGTTTGAGTGATGACTGAACACGCTTCTGGTCTGCCAGGACAAGCAGACCGGAGTGTATTTTGACATAAACATGGAGTTCAGGTTTTGATGGAGGGATGATGTGAACCCTTGAGACCTTCAGTCCAGAATGGCCAGCCCTCAGGCCTTTTAGATTTGGTCCTGAGTTTGTGGTAAACTGATCTGAAATCAACTCTAAAACCTTTCTAAAAGAGATTCTGCTGGTTTTTAAATGATGCATTCATCTAAGAAGACTTAAAATGCAACTGCATCCTAATCTCACAGTGTCTCAGTTTTATCATTTCCACTGTGTGGGTTTGTGTGGCCTTTTTACCATGCATGAAACACAAGTTAATGAATTCCTCGCCCACGTGGTCCAGCAGCACCGACAAGCAGAGCTTCATCCAGCTGCATTGCCTTGTTGAGCTCGTGGAACATGCTGTTGCTCGGTTTGCTGGCTCTCGATCACGTACAAGCTTCTCCTCTGTTGTTTTACCAGACCATTTTTGTCACAGAACTATTTGGAAGTTGGTCGACAATTTCCTTTACTGGCAAAGCCATCAATTCTCTGAAAGTTTAGACTGGCTTTTGTCCCAGATAAATCAGCTCTTTAATCATTTCTCCAAGTACTGAAAGTTCTATGACAAGACAACAACACGAAATGTTTCAATCCAACTTCCAACACTTAAGACAAACCAACCTATTTAATATTGTAGAAATGTCAACTTCTTAAAAAGATGGATTCCATTGTGTTCGGGTAAGTTTATATGAAGCTACCAGGTAATATCTTAGCTTATTTTACCATTAAGCAACCCTTACCGATGTTGCATTCTTACATTTTTCTAACAGGGTAAAATGCTATGAATGAGGTAATGGAACTCTAAAATCAAACAGACCCACCATTAATCAAAATAAAATATTATTCCAATCTCAATATTCAATGAAAACTCCAACCAATCCTTGAAGTGGGGTGCACCTCTAGGTTGTCCAATGGACCTGCCTGTCAGACCTTTGATTCTCCATTGGGAGGTGGAGGGAATGAAGGGGTGTGTCTTAGGAGTGAGGCGGGACTGTTTATATTCAAATAATCTTGCTGTGCTTTCTGAAATGCAAGATCGGTAAGGTTGCTTTAAGACCACGTATTTGCCCAATACATTCCTGTAACTTATTTAAAAGCTGAGGAAATCAAGGAAATTAATGTCAATTAATCAAAACAAAAGTAAATTAATCAGGAAAACTTTAACAAAGTCTAACATTGAAAACATGGAAATATGATCGGGGAACTCGGAGCAACAGGGTAACACTAAAACAGATGAAAACATGTCATCTATGACATATTTTACCGTGTTCACCATCTGTTTGCTGAAGGTGTTTATTGTGGTAAAAATGATACTGGTTTATCTGAGTCAGACCGCTCAGGGAGGTTTCTGCCTCCAAGTTTATCTGATCCTTCATGGGGAGCCTCTTCAGCCAGGCTGTGAACCATTGGACAGGTCATAAAGATGAAGGCAGTTTGTAGCATGTCAGGGTGTGTTTAGGGTAGTTTGTTTTAGTGGAGGGAGATGGGTGTCAAAAGATATGACGTGACAGATTACTGACAGAAGGATCAGCTGTCTGTTTCTGTCAATAAAGTTCTGTCAATAGCACAGAGGAGCTGCTGAGAGATGCACTTTTGGTCCGCTGGAGAAAAAGACCTGATGCATTAATCAGCTGCTTCCCAGCTTGTTTATTTTTTTTTATAGAAGGGAGAGCCATGTTTCTGGTTATTACTCACTCCAACCTCCATAGAAGGCCCGCTCTGTCCAACAGACGCTTAGATTAAACTACAACTCCTTTATTAGCTTGTTGTGGTTCAGGATGCATCCCCACAGCTGTGGTCAGGATAATTTTATTCACCATCAATCTGAAATTGACAGTAACGTTTAATGGTGGTCCAAAATATTCAGATCTCCCACAGAGCAAATAATTTATTAAATAAAAACGCAGTATCTAGTAGATGATAAAAGCTAACTCATAAACCTTTTGCAACAACAGCTAGCGGTGCTAATTTGATCTGTGAGGCTCAGTGAGAACCCTTTTAAGGATGTGCAAAAATTTTAATGGATAATCAGATTGCAGCATCTCCAAAATGGCGTGGCTAGTTTAGTGCTTTTATCTTGAGTAGCTAAAGATTAAGGAGCAATAATATGGATCACATTATAGCTATAAATAGATGGTCAAAAAAGGAAAAGAATCAAATGAAGGAACAAACCTGTGAACTAAATAGTTGAAAAGATTCATCACAGAAATGCTGAACTGATTAATTTCTTTGCTTAGATAGCTAGCTAGCTAGAAAGCAAGCAAGCTAGCTAGCTATACTAGTTTGCTATGTTATGCTTCAGAAATCTTTCTGACATTTAAGTGCCAAGATTATTATGTGTTTGGTTTTTCTTTTTCTTTTTTTTTTTTCTCTGAAGGCATGAATAGTTAGCCTCATGCCATCTAATGGTTAGGGTACATCCAGCTTTAAGGATGTGAATGTCTGTTTTAATTTTCCATTTGAATCCAGGCTACTTTTTTTTTCTTTTTTTTTTTTTACTTGCTAATATGGTAGGATTTGATTCAGTGGAAAACTCTTTCCAGTGATGTGTGGGTAAACTAACAACACATTAGTTTATGGACTTGTACCTTAATGCTGTTTCATTGTTTGCATTTTAGCCTTTTGTTTTGGTGAAGGTCAAAGGTGAGGACATGGGATAATATGTCATAAATTATCATCAGTGCCATTAAATGGCATGCAGCTTGTGTTTTAGTGCTTTTCCACAGCTTTATACTTCCTTGCTGCCGTTAGACTTCATCACGCGCTCACCTTCCAGTTGCCCAGAAACTTAACAGCATCCAGCATTCACTAAGTGTTGGTACGTGTTCAACTTCCATTAAAGTAAATGGCCGACTGCGTGGAGAGCATGAGCGAATGTTTGGAGAATGCTCTGCGAGAGGCAGACATGAGGCCATAACTTAGTAAAAATGTGAGCAGAATGTGGATTCTGCCAGGCAGACAAATTAAAGAGGAGAAAACCTCACTCCAAGAAAGACTTCAACGTCTCGCAGCGATGGCCAGGATGGGGCTCTCTAATTTCTTTGTTTAATTTAATGAAAGCTGTTCTCTCAACCTCAAATACCTCGAATCTCTTTGTTAAAAATGTTTAGGAAGAACTGCAGGACCATTTATTTCTCCAGAGGAACAGACTTAACAAAGAGATGCTTCCCCCAAAAGCCTCTTTGTAAACAACACAGTCCTCTTCTGCAAGGATGAGACAAGAACACTGGTGTAAAAATCTATTTATGCCGACTGTGTTGAAGAAGGAAGCATCCTCACGGGAAGATATCCTGTATGTCAGTCACATTAATGGGCTATATGTACAACTCCACTACCCTCCTGGAGTAGTGCTCCTCTGTTTCCCGTCTTTCATTATTGGACGAACTAATTAATCCAGGTGTGCCTGGCCTCAGTAACCACGACGACAATTGCCAGACACACCTGGAATAATCAGCTTGTCAAGTAATGAAAGACAGGAAACAAAGGAGCATGACTAAGTTCAGGAAGTAGTGGAGTTGTGCATAAAGCCCATTCCGTTCTGATTATTGAATCCATGATTAGTAGTCATTGGTAAAAAATGCTACCTGACCCTAATATACAACCGCTATTTTAGAAAGTTTTTGCCTCTTTATGCTCACATGTATATGTAGCACCCTGAACTAAATATAGCCATGTCTTGTCAAAAGTTTTATTAACTTTGAGGTTTTGGCTATTGACTAACCGTAACCCTTATCAGACCTCTAACAGCCTGTTGATTTTGTTCAGTTGTCTCAAGGTTGAGGTTGTAGCACAGTGGAGCCATGATTCTTTTCTGTTGTAGCTCTGAATCATAGAACTATGTCCCCTGAATACTTCAAGCATAAAAACTTTTTGTGTCTCATTTTAAACCATAGTTTGGTTCCTTGGCTTTTGATTCGGTGTGAGGGTTTAATCTATTTGTTTTCAAAGTTAGCACAAAAAGATTGGTGGATTATTGCTTTTTTGTAATAATGCCTCTTGGCAATTTTACCTCTTGAAAGCTGGTTTATTTCCTTTTTAAATGGAGCCAGATTTGTGAGGAAAATGAATTTGTGGGATGAGCAGCAGAGTTGAGTATGTGGGTTTAATATTGCTGCACTGATGGTATAACAGCCTTCGGTGGAGGTGGGGTGATGGTGTGGGGCAGCATTTCTTTCACAAAGACAAAGCTTGTCGTCATTGGATGAAATCTCAATCCAGATGAGATTCTGCAACCAGTACAAAGCCGATGAACCTTCTTCTACAAGGGATGGTGAACTATTAAAATCCTGACTGGGATCCTTGGATCTCCGAAGTAACATTATCTACAACAGTCCTGGCTGGTAGGAGGCTGTTAAGCTGGATTTAGTCGTGCGTCGTCTGCGTAACCGCCGTAGCCTCTGCGTAGGTCTGCGGAGGCCTGACGCGCACTTCTCTAGACCCAACGTGCATCCAGGCTACGCGAACACAGAGACGCGGAAGAACTCACTGGTGATTGGTCAGTGTATTAACGTGCTTCCAGATGTTTTGGTTTTGTAGCTGAATGAATGAATGCATGTCGCCGCTACTGTTGTTCTCAAAGAAGAAATAAAGGCCACAGCTGTAGCGAACCATCAGGGTCAAAAAACCCCGCTCTGTGGAGCTTCTTGGCCATTAAAAGCCCTGTTGTCACCTGCAGATCTAGAAAAAAAAAAACTGTGCCTCTGCATCAGGTACACGGACCTGAATGGACATAGACGCCACACGACTACAAGTCCAGCTCTACAGTTGGCCCCACACAAATCTCTTTGCACTGATGCCACACTCGCATACACTTTTTCCACTCCTTCCATGGACAATAATTAAAGGACAATTACATGTATCACCTCTCACTCTAACCCTCATGGATTGCTCCATCAGGCATTGGAACCACCTCGACTGTATTTGATTGTGTAATGTTTGTTTGGGTCTTTTAATACTTGTGCTGTTTTTGTGATATTTGTAATCATGCTGACCACCAGCTCCAGTAGCTACACCCAGATTTCTGTGTTTTCCTCCAAGCCTTAATTATTTATTAACTATTTATTATCATCCTAACATTAGCTAGCGGATTGAAGTAGCCACTACATGTAGAAATCCCATTTCTCCACAGTCTGGGACCAAACTCGATCCTTCCCCACAGAACAGGGTTTTATCAGAGACGACCTCCGTAACTTGGAGGCAACAGCAGAAAAAGTTGTTAAAAATACTAGTAAATACAAAAAATACTTGCAAAAATACTTACAAACGTGGCCTTATTTCTAAAAGGGAAACCAAAAATATAAAGATTTTTTGCCAATAAACATTTTTACAGCATAGAAAAGATTCAGGAAACACATCTTTTTTAAACTTATTATTTTTTTACTTGAAGCTTATGTTTCTTTTGTGAAAAGAAATATAAGCTTATGTTTCTTATGCTGCTTTAATGCCCTTTAAAAAATATGTACAACACTTTTGTCAACAGCAACTGTAACTATTAAGCTCCAACCCATAGCCGCTTTGCTTAACTTTTTAATTAAAAGCACCAAGATAATTCAGAGAAACACTTGCAGTCATTTAACTTTTATTACCTGGCTGCATTATAAAAAAAAATGTTCCTGTATTTTTCTGCTAGAAGTACTAAAATCAAAGCTAGCTCACCCAAGTCTTATCTACACACTATCCCTTTAAAACTTACAGAAAATGGGCACTCCCGATACTAATTGCTTTATTTTATAGAGGGGTTTTGATGTGTAACACCTGCTTCCTAACCATCTCCCTGTAATATGCGAAGCTAGGCACAAAGCTAGTTATCAGAACGCTAGTAAATTAGTTCACATTTCACATACAAACATTAGTATGTTTGTATGTATTCAACTTGGTAAAACATATTTCCCCAAAAATTGATGTCAAAGTTTAACATTGATCCATACGCTGTGTTTAGGCCTTTGCATGAAAAACCACAAGGTCCATTTGAATAATTTTTGGTGTCATAGTAAAGGGAACAATTGTGAGATTTGTCAAGATGTTACTGGTGAAGATGGCACAGAGCAAAAATTAAAATATTTTCGGGCTTGTCTAAGAAAAAGGCTTTACCTCAATCAAATCATAGTTGGTTATTATCTCCATTAAAGTCAAGCAGATCACAACTGAAGCTTTAACAACAGACAGCTGTGCTCTGTGATGATTTAGTTTGGCACTATCTGCTCTCCCAATGTGGCAAACTCAGGTTTTAAAAGGTTGATGCGTGAAAATCAGAATGAATAAGACATGACATTCAAAGTTCAGTTGCAAATCTTACAAAGATCTTTATTCTTGTAATTACATAAAGTTCAACGCAACCAAGTTGCTCCTTTCTTTTTTTCCATCTCAGCAACCAAAACATCTTTGTATACACATACAGAAACCATCATCTTCTCCCTTCCCCTACTTGCATTTTTTCCATCAGTTCCAACATTTTAACATCCTTAACCAGGAGTGAGACTTCCCATTAGCCTTTCAAGGCAATGAGCATCTCACCCTGACCATCTGTTTCCCGTTCCAAAACACATTTTTACCCATCATCTCTTCTCTTCTTCATTCTACGACATTCTCTCGGTAAAAACCAGTCCTTCACACGATTTCACTGTCCTGTCCCAGAGGACAGCTGCATACATCACGCTGCCTCTATTGGTGCGAGCAGTGTCCACAACTAAAGCTCCATGCAAGATGCTACACTGAAAAGTGATCAATTTCATTCTGAAAAGTCGGTTTAAAAAAAAAAAAAAAAAACATGGCTCAGTTCAAAATTTTGTCTTAAAACAAAACTTATGTCTTTGGATATGATTTCAACATCTGCTGAATTGTTTTCGGTGAGAATAAGACTTCTCATCTGTTCAGAGTTTTAAATTAATGCCTTTGCAGTAAATACAACAGTGTCCAGGTTCATTCTGTCATTTAAGGAATGTACGGAAATAAGACATGTCCTCTGATTCGTTTATAGCTTTGTGTGGTACATCCCACCCTCTGGGCTGAGAGGTGGGGGGTCTTTTTTCACCTAAACACAACTAAAATTAATAGTAATTAAAAAAACAAAAACATCTTGCCCTAAAAGCTTAAACAGTGCTGCTTTATAATTAGAAAAAATACAACAAAATTTTTTAATATAAAAATGTAAAACTTTCATTGGCCCCCCCGTCCCAAAAAAGGACTAAAATGAGGGGGGGAAAGGTTTAAATATCAAATTTATAGTAAACAGGATTTGATGCACCGCCTCGTTCTCGGAGAAATCAAAGTGATTCTCGCTGTGCGTCCCTCATGGATCCGAAGGGAGTCGTGCACAGTCTCCAGACTGCTGTGTCTCTGCAGGATGCACTTGTGAGGAGGGTCTTAGGTGGATAGCTGCCGAAGAGGACAGTAATACAGAACACTGTTGTAATAATTCGCACGCACGCAGACACACATAAATACAAGTCCCACATGTCTCTGGGTTGTTTTTATGTACAATTAAAAGTCCGCTCAGGAGTCCGTTTCCTCCAGCCGTCCCTTCACACCATCGTCTCTTTTCTCTTCCCTAAAGAATACAGAGACTTCTTGTCCTTTTTTGTTTTGTGTGACGTGGAAGAGAAAAGCGGTGACGACAATGACGACGACGATGATGAAGGGGGCGTTGAAGTGGGGCTCGGGGTCGTGCTGTTGCACGGCGTGCAGGGGGCGGACTGGGAAGCCGGCTGGGGGCAGTTCTCGTCTGGTTCCTCCAGGTGGATGATGGCGGAGACGGAGGAGGGGCGGCGCTTGTGGCAGGCGTCGCTCGCCGGGGGGGCTGGGTGTGGAGGGCTCGTTGAGCGGTCGGTGGACGGAAATGGCGCTGCGGAGGCAGTTGAGCCACTGCTGCTTGTGGAAGACGTCGTTGACCTGCAGCGTGTGGGACTGCGCCTGACTCGGGTCTTGGGAACGTACGCGGAAAATGTTCTTGGCTGCAGAAGAAGCAAAAATGGAATTGGGGATTAGAGAAGAGGAAAATAACAAAAAAAAATGAAAGAATTCCAGCTGGAAACGCCGTGATCCTCACCTTTGTCAGCGTTGCTGAAGGCTCCCCTGAAGGAGCCGCCCATCCTCACATCTCCGTCCTGCAGGTCTTCCAGCACCATATCCTGCACAGGGATTGGCTGGCGGTAAACTTGGAAACACTGGCGCTCGTTTCTGGTGACTGGGCGGGTCAGGACCAGCAGCTCGGTGAACAGGAACACGTGCAGCTTCTGCAGGCGATAAGAAGTGGATCATTAAAACCAGGAGCTCTGATAGATCTTACCCAACCACCGAAGTAGCTCAGAGGAAGATGTTTGGTTTCAAGCGTTTGCTCACCGTGCCGCTCTTGTTTCTCAGCTCCCCGTGGCACAGCAGGCTCTTGCACTGCTCAAATCGAGGGTCCTTCTGCCTGTCGTCAAGATACTCCAGCTTCTCGATGTAGTACTGGCACTCAGACTCTCCCTTCTTCATATTGATGTCAGATAGAACTCCTTGGATGATGGTGATCTGAACACACAAGCATGCTAATTAGCATTCGAGCGACGGGTGAAGGGAACAGACGAGTCGGACGTTGCTGTTTCTGTTCTGTACTCACCGCTTCCTCCAAGCTGCCGGCATCCGGGTGCTCTGGCGGAGTGTGTCTCAGGATCTCCTTGAGCAGCAGCGGGTACTTGACCAGCCGAGAGCGCGGGATGTCCAAGAAACTCCACAGGTCCAGCTTCCGGCTGAAGGGCGACTCGAGGCAGCGCTGCAGGAAGTCTTGCACCCGCCTGTCCTGCTTCTTCTGGTCCAGCAAAGCCTTGGCTGCCAGCTGGTTGCTGCAGTAGTCCTTGTAGGCATTAAGCCTGGGCAGCTGCAGGAGAAGGAGGGATATTTTAACCGGTTGGACTCTCGATTCAAACCAAATGGTTTGTAAAAGAATCCCAGTCCTCTGTGGATCTTGACGGACACTTACCCAGCTTACAACGATTTGTCCGATCTGGCCCACAGTCCCGTCTGGTCCTGTGGCTTTGGAGAGCTCGGCCAGCAGGTCTTCGTGCAGAGGGATGTAAGCATCCAGGTTGCCAAAGATGTGAGTGAGCTCCTCCTCTGACATGATGGAGAGCTTCAGCATGGGGTCGTGGTACGCCTGTAGAGGACAGCCAAACCCAAATGGTCAAATAACATCCAGGCAGGCTGAGAGTGGCAGATCTCTACAAATAGCGCTTTAGGGGTACAAAAGAAAGACGGAGGAACAATTCCCGTCTTTTTATAGCTATTGGCCAGGCTGCATGGAAGGCCTGCCAGACTTTGATTTAATCTGTTTGCTTTTAGATGTACTCCCCTCTGCTGCAGTGCTTTTAAAAGTACAAACCTTGCGTGCGAGCTGGAGGTCCTCAATCAGGTCCTGTTCTCCACGAGACAGCTCAAATATGGCCTGAGGAAGGAGGGAGGGGGGCAGAGAGATGCTTTTTTTAGAAAAAGGCATAAATCATGTTCATCATTAACATTATCGCTGTTAGAGGAGCCGGTGACTGAGGTCGGCTTTGAGACCGCCGGCTTGCTCTTTGTGTTTTGAACTAATCAAAGCTGAATGATTTAGACAGTTGGCTGAGCTGTCCGACATATGCAGGACAAGTGGGGAGCTGTTTGCGGGCTTGTCAGGTTTATGTGAGTTTACATAGGCGAGGGAACAAGCCCTGGATGGCTGCTGGCCCAGTTTAATCAGATTGACATAAAGACTGAATGAACTTGTGAAACCCGTCTGATAGACGGGAAGGATCCTTTTCTGTCTGCGTGTCTGAACGCGGTCATTTAACAGCTGCTGATTCTCACCTCTTGCCGCTTGATCTCTTTGGTGGAGAAAGTTCCCTTCTGGTGGATGTCTAACGTCTCCGACCACAGGGTGCTGTTCCTCCTTTTCGGCGGTGTTGGGGCCGCTGCCTTGCTGCAAGGCTTCTGGGGCACGCCCGGCGACTTGGCATCACCCCGGAAAGAGGCCTGCACGCAGGAATAAACACATCAGACTCTTTTTGCCAAACACCCCTCAGCACAGGTACTTGTTGTCTTGTAGGAAGTCCAGGGAGCTTACCTGGATGGTTTGGCCAAAGCGCCGGACGGCCCCATTCTTAACCGGAGAGATGAGGTTTGCTAGCGACGTCACCCTGCCGAGAGGACGGACACGCTTGTTGCTGGGTTCCTGGAAAACAAGGAAAGAAAGGGAATGTTTTACAGCTCCAGTCGAACCGTTTCATTCAGAGAGAAGCAGGTCAGAATGAATCAATCAGTAAAACTAACTGTACGACCTCTGTAAGTCCAGACACTCCCTAGTGACAAAACACATCAAGTCAAGCCATAAATCTCCATAATGTACTCCACTCCCAGCGAGAAGTAGCTGGAGCCGAGGTCGAGCTGCAGCCAGACAGACTGGCGGACCGGCGGACACAGATACTGTGGAGGAAGCAGCTCCAGCAGCTGTTGGCTCCATCATGTGAAGAGTCTTGATCAGGGCCAGCCCACTGAGCACAAAGACCCTCTCTGACTGCTGATCTGGTGGGGAAGGGGGTCTGGAGGAATGCCAGGAATGCTCAGGACCATGGGTCTCAGCTGTTCACTGCCCCTCCCCGCTCACACTCGACTATCTGAGCCCGACAACAGCTACATCTCCACTCTGGAGTGGATCTGTCACATCATTCAAAGCCAGATAAATGCTTCCTGATTGGCCCAGTTCTTCCCAGTATGGGCCTGGGTAGCGGTGTGTCAGCGAAACAGACCACCGCTGAGGGGTCACGAGAACGAGCAGCAGTTGCAAACACAGAGGACCTACTCTATCTCAAGTGTTTACACAGTGCAGTGTTGCAGGGGGTGCACGGTTGAGTTTATGGCTGCAAGTTGAGACAAGCTCTTCAACAAGCCTCGCGTGAGAGCAGCGCTACATCTGGGCCCGGTGATTCTCCCCCCCTCTTTGTCCACACCTCCAGCCTCCACCTCCTCACCCAGCCCTAAGGCTGAGAGAAAAAGCTGCGTGGCTCTGCTCCAGCTGAAGAGCTGAAAAAATGCAACGCTGTGGGAAAACCGCAGGTGCAATTAGCATTTTTATCTTATGGACTTCGTATTTCTGATGCCTTGCTCGCTCTGGTGGGGCGCAGCGCCACTGCAGGTCGCTGTGGGTTTTCTCCTGACTCAGGCCAAGTGGGATTTTTCACCCTGGCTCAGCGAATGTGGGAAACAGTGCAGCCATTGAGACTCCGGGCACTGCAGACACAGCTGTGGAACAGATCCGGCTGTGGTTGATTCCCGGGCCGCTGCGGTCTGGATCTCCACAGACAGCCTTGAGGACTCAGCGAGCCCTCTAATGGTGGGGGCCAGCAGAGAGACGCCATGTGTCAACTGCTTTGATTATGGTCTACATCTGATTACAGATTAGCTTTTGTCTGTGGGGACCAGACTTTTTCATTTGTGACAAAAGACATAAAAAGATAGATACCAGAAAAAGAAACAGTAAAAACTGGTGATGGAAGGTTAGGGGAGGGGTGGGGGGGTTCCTAAAGTAAATATTGGAAAAGCACACAGGCCATTATACCCTTCCTGTGCTTTGGGGAGCGGCCCCAGAATAACAAAGGGTCACTAGTCCTGCTCTTTGTTTATCAGCTGTAAAGTGAAACAGTGCAGATAGGCCGGAGAAGTTGCTATTCCTGTCAGTCTCACTCTGGAGTTTTAGGGAGTTGGACTGGATCCGGAAGCCACACAGATTAACTATCAGTGGCAGAATGACACTGCAGTCAGACAAAGGGATCATGCACCCCCTTTTAAACTTCCTCTACGATTACAACCTCATAATCAGGTTTTTTCCCCAAAACTTTCCAAAAGGTCTCCTCCCCAGATGCGCCCCTGATTACATCAGGAAAACAGAACTAATGACACAATTTCAAGGAGCTGAAGGCGTCTTTAAACCCGTGTGAAACTTAAGTTTGTGCAACTCTGTGAGTAAAAGATTCATTTGGTGAATTGTTGAACTTCCCGTTTGCAGAGCGGCTTACTGTCAGTGAAACGTGCTTTGAGGGAAGACCGGCGTTTCAACACCCGTGTTCCTGTAAATGGGTGGAGGACGCTTTCAGGTTGCGGTGTTAGATTTCCAGCAGAGATAACAAGCTTTACCTTCAATTGCTAAAAAGTTAAGAATTACTGCTGGATGCAGGGGTTACTGACCCCCCCCCCCTGCTGTTTCTCTGTTTGGGGTCCTTTGAGTTTGCAGACTGTCCCCACTGCTCCATATCCCACTGAGCTGAGCTGCCTGCTGGGATGCATGTTTAAGAAAAGGCTGAATACGCAAAGATTACAACTTCAAAAAGCTCTGGTTTGATCCTGTGTTTAATTTTTCCAGGTCAGGCAGAAACTCAGGCATTATTTTTAATCTCCAGGCACAAAGGTCTAAGTCTCATTTGAAACACTGTGTCCTCAAGTGTGATAAAACCAGGGTTCAGTGCTGATTCACTCACAATCTTACACGTGATACACAGATATGACTTCACTGGAAGGAGCTCCAGTCAAACATTTACTAAGAGGTTGCAATATTAACCATTAATGTGTGTTTTTTTGCGTGTCTCACCTCTGACTCTTTGTTGGCTTGGTTCTGGTTGTCTATCACTTGCAGAGTCCGTTTGATAGGCACCAAGCTACCCAGTTCATCGTAAGCCACCATAGCTTTCAGTAAAAACACAATATCCTTTTAATCCCGGCGAGTTAGCTCCAAGTAATCCACACGAGAAAAAAAATAAAAACCAGATGAAAACCAGTCGTTTAAAGCTAAAAAATATATCTAAATAAATAAATAAACCCTTCCTCCCCTATCTATCTATCGTCTTCCCTTTCGGGAAAGGGCTCTCTGAAAACGGCCCTGACACACACTTTCTAAACTTTGGTCTGAGACAGACTGAGGGAGGGAGCCTTTTATATGTAGGAGTCCAGGCTGGGGGAGGAGCCCGGCTCTCGCTCGGCTCTACAGGCTGCAGATGAGGAAAGATCTGGTTGTTGGAAGTCAGGAGAAGCTGCCCGCAGCCTCTGTTGATGCATCCACTCATTAGTGACAACAGTAGTGAGAATTTTTAAGATCACGAGCAGATCTTACTGCTAAGTGTGGTTGGAATAAACAGTAAATATGGGCGAATGAAAACTGGAGCTTTCTGACATATGATCCAGGTTTGTTTCAGGGAACTGGGTTAAAATAAGAAATGAAGTATGAAGTCTTTGCTTTGGACACAAATCCTTTTCTTTTATAAGTATATATTAATGCATTTCATGGAAACATTATTGGAACAATTTTCCAAACTAAGAATTACTGGAAAACAGGCAAAGATAGCTCAAATATGACCCTTTAAATATATGCTGGACTTTTAGTCCAGTTTCTCCGAATCTAATCAATTAAAGTCAGCTGAATAATGTTTGTTTTTTTTTTTTTTTGCTTTAAATCATAAAAAGTATTTTCTTTTGCTTTTCCTGACATTGCATGGGCCATAAACTATTAAGATGGTAATCATCATTTTACAGAGAAATCTATGCAAAGCCAAATAACATGCAGCCTATTAAAATCAGCCTACATAAACTAGCAGTTATATAATGTGCAATGCGTCTACACCTATCAGGGTAGAGATAATAGACCTTTAGATATTGACCTTTTAGTTCAAGACAGCTTCACTTGTGAGAAAAAAATCATTTAAACCACAAAAGGAGACACATCTGGGTCTTTGTGACCGCATTTCTGTGCTCATTTCTGACTATTAAAGCAGGTTTACTTTAAGCTTTAAAGCTTCTGATTAGATAAAATCAATGCTGCAATACAAACACAAAAACCAGCTCATTTAGTTTGGTATCAAGTTAGCATGAAGATCTAATTATATGAGTCATTGCTGTTAAAAATACTCAAAGTGAACAAAGGACAATTATAATTTATTAGCTAGTTAATCAAAGCATTTTGCTCTTTGTTTGAAACGGAGCTTATAACAGAGTCATCAGCTGACCGAGGGGGAGGTCGTCAATTAGAATATCAATAGAAGGGGCAGTGTGGCATACTCAGCCAGATGTTTAAACTGAAACTGTGTATTGAGTAGCACTGGAGGGGGGGGGGCACATATGTTGATTGGCCCAATAGAAGGCGGGAGGCCGACATATTTAGCAGTTTCTGTGAGGACAATGGGCAGAGCTGAAGGAGAAAATCAAAGTTTTGGCTCTTTTTTCATGAAATAGGAGGAATGCACACATGGCTAAAGGACAACCACACCTGAAGCCTACACACCCAAACAGCTGCTGCACAAATGCACAATAAAGAGCGAAGTGTTGAACCTGATGGGGAGGTGCTGCGAGGCAGGGTGTGAAAATGTGCGTTTTGGGCAAATGGACATGCCTGTTTGGAGCTATGCCTCATCCTCCTGGGTCAACAAGGAGGTGCCAAAGGAGACGCAGGCTTCCCTGCTGCTGCTCCACGCGTGTGCACGTCTACGGTGACTAAACACAGATGCTGATGGAGGTGTATGCATGTTAACGCCTTGTTCCTTGGCTTGTTGGAGCCGCCGTGTGTTTGCAGACCTACAGGAAACCGAGTCTGGACTGTATCAGCCACAAGTCCTTAAAACAAAAGGGGATGGGATCATGAATCAAGTGATTTTTGCACTTTTCCCAGAGTAAAAAGTGATAACGGTTTGGGTTTGTGTGAGAAGTAGGACAGCAGAGTGAAAAAATATGCAGAGTGAGGAGTCAGAGGAGTCTAGTGAAGGATAAATATGTCTGTGTGTAGTCTGAGCGACTGAAAAAGACGCTGTGTGCAGTCCTCCCGTTACTCACTGCATGGGGAGACCTCGGCTGAATCAGCTGTACGTCTGGCCCCGCCGCTATAAAAACTAAACATAACATGGCTAGGCCTGCCTGCCCTCTTCGCCTCTCTTTGCACGAAGCTGCAGCTGGTGCTCAGCGGTGATTTACGCCCCCAGAGCAAAGACACGCTCTGTCTGATGCTGAGTGCTGGCGTAGGATGAGTAACACGGCGAGAGGTGGATCTTCACCGCCGTATCACCCATGTCGTGCCAGGGACAGACGAGGCCCTAGGCCTGACGGGGCTGAGCTCACCTCCACTTCAGCAGCAGTGACTGCAGGATGCTTTCAGAGTCTAATTACAGGCTTTTAAGGAGGGAGCTCCCGGCAAGAAGCTCGGCGGAGTGTAAACTGAGATGAAGCAGAGGAAAACAGTGGAGGTGCTGCTGCCCTCTGCTGATGGAGCAAGTCAGAGACATTATAGCTTTAAATCTAGTCAGTGAAGCATCCAAAACAGTTACAGGTGCGTTCCTCCAAATTATGTTGCTGCTTTGGATTATTATTCATATAAAATAAAACATGTCTGCAGCATGTTTTGGAAAACATTCCCTTATTTCTGCAGATTTTTTCATTTCTAAATGTACAAAAATCAACAGAAATTGCAACTAGTGCTTCACAGGCTACAACTGGGGTAAATCTCCCCCAAATTCTCACAACAAATTCCTGTAATGCCTGATTTTAATGCAGACAAAAGGCCCAGATCTGATACACACTGATTACCAGCTGCTAATTGCCTCAATTTGTGAAGCTTGTAGCAACATCCCAGTCTGACCAAATATCCAGCCTGTTTTTAGGAATCAGGTGGGGGGGGGGGGATGAGTAACTGGAAAGATGCAACTACGGATAAGAGAGTAGTAGATGGGATGAGTAAACATGAGAGTGGGAATCCTGAGAGGGAAACATCAAAGAAACATGACGGAGAGTGTGATTAAGAAAATTTGGTCTTGTGTGAACACAGGAAATGAAGGAGAATTTGGTTGCAAAAATATTCAAGTCTCAAAGGTTTCCGGGCTGCAACGCATTAGGTTTGATCGATGGAGAAAGATGGAAAGAAACTGCTGGTTCTTTTCCCAAACCAGGAGATCAAAATGGTTGTTTCCAGCATGCATGCACCACCTTTCCTCTAATCTGATTTTAAAGGGGAGGTTCTTTTTTTTTTCAACCTGGACCTAT
This sequence comes from Atherinomorus stipes, assembly GCA_023101725.1. Classification (NCBI taxonomy): domain Eukaryota; kingdom Metazoa; phylum Chordata; class Actinopteri; order Atheriniformes; family Atherinidae; genus Atherinomorus; species Atherinomorus stipes. The sequence goes on from JALJCO010012637.1 coordinate 190,350, forward strand.
TTCCCAGCATTAAATTCGCTCATTTACTCACCCAGACAGTTTTGGTGGAACTTGAATTCCTTTAGGAGATATTTAGATCTACTGCAGATCAGCGTATATCCAATATAATGGAAGTGATTATTCCTTATTAGTCCTTATTTACAGACATTTTGACTGCGGCAGGTTTTAATGACGTCATTGTTATGCGACACCATAGCAAGTGAATGTCTGTAAATAAGGACGAATCACCACAAATATGCAACTCAAAGCCACTTTGAGCTCACAGGGGGTCCGACTAATGTTTGGTAACAAAACATTGGTAAAATGAAGGAGTTTGTGGCAGATAATGCCTTATTTAGAGGCTGTGCGCGTTTGCCCCATCACTTCCATTATATTGGACATACGCTGATCTGGAGTGGATCTAAATATCTCCTGAAGGAATTCAAGTTGCACCAAAACTGTCTGGGTGAGTAAATGAACATGTTTCATGCTAGAAAATAGGTAGGGATGCTTGATAATTATCAGGCCGATAACAGGAAATTTTGACGTCATTCCGATAAGTCCGATATCATGATGACTTACCCCAATAACTTATGCCCCATTAAGTTGGAATTTTTAAGACTGGAATACACAGAAGGTGAAAATCCCACTTTTAAGCTTCCAAACCACTTTTCCATCTTATTTTAGACACAAACTACCCCATACAGTTGGCATTTTTGATTTGGTATTATTAGGTATGTATGTGTGTTATCAGTATCTGTTATCGATATTGGCCTTTAGGAGCTGAAATTCATCAGTTATCAGTATCGGTTTTAAAAAATGGTTATTGTGCATCCCTAAAAATAGTTCCAGGTTGAAAAAAAATTAACTTCCCCTTTAAGCATGGTTTGCTAGAATTACAACTAGGGATGCATGAGGCCCCCCTATCGGTATCGGCCTTAAAAACTAATATCAGACATCGGCCACCTCACCGATATTTAACCGATATTTAACCAATCAGCCCACTGTTTCTAAAGTCTAAAAAAAAAAAAACAAAAAACAACTTCTTCAAAAACTTCTTTTTACAGACTTTAAAACTTCTAAAGACTAGGGGTGGGAAAAACTAAAAAATCGATGGGAAAATCGTGGGAAAAATCAATACACCGAAATATCACGATATTTTCATATGCTGATATCATATTGACATTTAAAAACGCAGTATCGACCCATTTTACCAATGAAATCTCGCAATATTTCATCGTTCTGTTACAAAATCTCACGAGAATTTACAAACATTTTGCGATATTTTCATATGCTGATATCATATTGACATTTAAAAACGCAGTATCGACCCATTTTACTAATGAAATCTCGCAATATTTCATCGTTCTGTTACAAAATCTCCCGAGAATTTACAAACATTTTGCGATATTTTCATATGCTGATATCATATTGACATTTGAAAACGCAGTATTAATCTATTTTACGAAAAAAATCTCGCGAGAATTCACAAATATTACGAGAGTTTTTAACAGAACGAGGAAATATCGCGAGATTTTGTAAGTAAAGAAGATCAATACCGCGTTTTTAAATATCAATTTGAAATCGGCATATGAAAATATTGTGATATTTCAGTGTATCGATATTTTTTCCCACCCCTATTTTTCAAAGTGTCAGAAACAGATAACAAAACTGCTATTTGCAATGACTGCTTATTTTTTTCAGCTTTAATATCGGTATCAGTATCACTTATCGGCCTCATGAGTTTTAGAATATCGGCATATTGGATATCGGCCAAAATTCCAATATTGTGCATCCCGAATAACAACAACACATGTGCTCATGAATCACAAACACAATGGTCATGAATCCAACACCACTGACCCTCAATAAAAGCACTGATTAGATATCAACTGTTACTTTCAGCCCTCTGATTTACCCCCTGGGTGCTTTTTTTTTTCTGTGATATTTTGAGATAAAAATCTGACAAGGATTGACAGACTGGTGCAGCAGCACTGGCTTTATTTAACATAAGATATCTGTCACGTTCAGCTACAAACAGGACGTAGACGGTGATCTTATCAACTCAAAATCCTGTAAAAACCAGACCATAGCTCTGAAACCAGATTAACATCTTCAGGTTGGTTTTGTTTAGTCAGCGCTCACACCCTGACCAGTCCTGGTTGCTAGCAAACACAGGAGGGGTAACCAAGACTCACAGGGAAGCCTCCTACGCTTCGAGAGAGAGCATACCAGCACACTTATAAGCATCAGACAGGACAGAGCTCTGCTGAAAAGGAGCGCATGGGGAGGCACATTAGGAAACTGTATTTTCAACACATTTTCCTCTGAAATGAACGTTTAGTCAAAGCTTCTTGTAATGTCTTATTGTTACAACATCCTGCCAACCTGTAAAATACTCAAAAATATGATCTGAAGGCAGGATCAGACCTGTGAAGGTAGCGCTTTCATAAGAGTTTGGTAACATGACTACATAAATCAAAAAGCCTTATCATGTCAGACTTTTTTCCATCTAGATGTGTATCTATGTAGGAAATGAGATCTGAGGTAACGAATCTGCCTAAAAAAAAGCCAAATGGGAATATTTTTTAACCATCAAATAGCTGTTAATCACAACTATTTGCATGTTACTGGTCCTTTTTAAATACAACATAATGACCAATGAAAGAAAAGAATCCAGATGTTGCAAAGGACAGATCTCAACCTCACGTCATGTGACAACTAATTGCTTGAGGGTGATAACGTCCAAAATGACCATTAATCGGGCAAATCCAGCTCATAAGCTGAAACGGGAATCCAGTGGAGCAGGACGGAGTTATTGCAGGTTTCTGCTTTCACTTTGGTTCTCAACCTAAGACAGTTTTCACAAAATAGTCACACTGCACCAAAAAGTTAGGAAAATGTGACTCATCTGTTGTTGTTTCCCAATAAGGTAACTACCTGTATGATCTGATTGGCCACCTCCAGTTATCTGATGGAGCTCCGGCACTTCTCATTTATAAATAAAACATTGTAAGAAGCAAAAATTAGCACATGGAGAATAAAAAAGTGACAAATTCAAGAACTTATATAAAAAAAAATGAATGCAATAATGTGTCAGCTTGTATATCATAAAATGTATCATATGTTAAAAAAACAAACAAAAAAAAACCCGTACAAATCTCATTTCCATCCATGTCAGCAGCTAAAATGTCAAAAGATTTTCTGGATAAACGGTGTGTTGAACAGAAAAAGAAATCAAGGAGTGGCTCCTGGGACTTTTAGCGACACTGTTTCAGTTTTGTTTAAACCAAACCAGTTCATCAAACTGGTTACAGATGCTCAGGGAGTACGCGTATTTGCTAATCCTTTGTATGTGGGTGTATGGAGACACAACGGTGAGGCAATGAGGTGATCATAAACACTCAGCATGAGTTGTAGCTCAGAGATAACACCCAAAGCTGCACATATAAACTTCCAATCAGGTATCAGGGCCAAGAACTGAAATGTGCCTGAAGCTAACAAATATTTAGTTATGTCAAAACCCTCCCACACATAAGAAGCACTGAAACATCTTTCTGGGTATGAAAGGGTGTGTGGTTTTTATGCATTAACACACAAAATGAGGGATATTTTCCAACCACACCAGGTTCGATTCAACATGTGGGTGTTTTTACGTTTTAAGCTTGATGCAGCATGCAACAAGACAACGCTTAAAACATAATCTATCACAATGAAAAGGACGGGTTTAACCTCTCAGGTGATTTATATTTTCTGTATCTAATTTTCTCTGAACCTGGGAAAGGAGACCAGTTTTCTAGAGAACCGCCCTCATGTGAAAACAAACCTTAAGGCCAAAATGTGTCAGAGAACTGGTTTGCTGCAACTCAAGAGACCCAATCAGGCTCTTAAGAAAACAAAGAGAAGATTTTCATCTAAATGACTTCCTGTGATAGCCTTCGTCTTTTTGATAGCACGCTTTGAGTAAACACAGGAGATAATCGAAAGGATCAGATAAGGTTCCAGCTTACGCCACATTTCTTCTGCCAAGGTTTCCACTTTTATTTAAATGCCAATGAAGGAGCACAGACTGGGAAATGTTTCCTTTCTGATGTGCAGCTATTTCTAAATGAGCTTTGCTCTTTTAGCTCCACTACGACTGATGCGGCTTGTTGAGGCCTCAAAAGTTTTATTATGTTTTCATGTGTGTGGAAATAAACATAAGCCGGACAAACATGCTGCTGTTGTTGTCATGTGTATTTCCTGTTCGCCCTGATATGGAACCCTGGAGTAAATTGTCTTGATTGAATTAATTTAATTGGTGTTATTACAGGAATAAACAACTTTAATCCCCTGTGATTTACAACTCATGCAGACCAGAGTCGGAAACGATTGCAGTGTTTTCATCATGCTAATCGGTTTTCTTGTAACCAGAAGCAACAACAAAGCAAAGTCGGCATCGTCTTGAGTTTTGCTTTTAAGTTTTCTCCAACAGTAGAATTCAGTCCGACGTTTGTTCTTGTCTTTTGTCTTGATCAGACACTTATTTCCTCTGACAGCGTAATTTCGTTTTGGCTTTTTTTTTTGCCTTCCAAATTTATAAAATCCAGCTAAAATGTCTTTGGTTTGTTATCTGGTTGTCGTAGCATGACATGAACATGGCTAACTGGCCCAGAAATGTCCAAAATGAATGAAAGGGTTTCTCAAAACAAGTGAGAAGTTTGTGTTGAAAAGGTCCATTTCTCTGATGTTGCTGTACAGTAAAAAGCCAGATCTTAAAACTGATCTCCTCTATGGGATAAATAGAACAAAAGCAACAATAATGCTTTTAAGAATTAAAAAAGATAGAAATGACACATCTGTATTTTATTTCTAACATTAAATCTAAATTAAATATTGACCTCATTTTAAGATCTGTTAAGGATTGTGAGTTTTTTCCTTCTGTTTTTTTCTATTAGTATGCATACCAGCAACATCCATACTTATAATTAAATGTAGAAAAACATCCCAACATATTGTTTTAAAGTAGTTTCTGTCTTATTATCAATATGTTAACTGTGTCCAAAAGAAAATTTGAATGATGGGTGAACCAGCACAGCTAACATTCAACCTTTACCTAGCATCTGCAAATCAGACTTTATTTATGAAGCACTTTTCAAACAAAAGCAGGGTGAAGTGCTTTACATAACATTTTTGTATACATAGAAAAGAAATATAAACCTTTGCACGGTCAAGTATAACCCCCCTTCCCCTCTGCTCAAACATAAACTATGACATCATGCTTTTTATTTTTCTTGTTGGTCTGTTTTAGCTTTAAACTTCCTTTTGCCCATAATAAAATCCCTATTATTGTTTCCATGTTTTTTTCCCTTCACTGTGTGAAATAACTCCGTCCAAGCTTCCAAATTTAACCAAAATAAGGACAAGTTAACTTCCTGATGTGAGCTCAGTGTTACTCATTAGCCCAGAGTTTGTCTTTAGTCTTACCTTTAGAGTCGAAGCTGCAGAGGCTGACTGCGTCACTTTCATCCTTCTCTCTGTGTTTCCCGCTTCTGTGGACAGACGAGACTTTAGCAGGAATGTGAAACGTGTATCACAGACACTCAATGCTTCATCACCAAACATCACTTTTAATAGTGTGATGACACATATCTGGCGTGGACAAGAAGCATTGTCCACGCCAGTTGGGGCCATGAAGAGTGTCCCCCAATTTACTCCTCTGCTGTCTTTGAGTTATTTTTAAAACATTTGTAGAACTAGTAAAAAAAAAATAGATTTCACATCATTTCCTCAATACAAGTAGAAATGGTTTCACTGTCTGCTATCCCAAAGGAAAAATGCCAATTATGTTTAAACTAAGATTACTACTGTAATTGAGATCAGGGGTAGACAATTATGAGATCTCTTCTGTTTATCCCACTTCTCAAGTATGGCTCAAATACTTAACTCAACCTCCACCTCTTGCTCCTAAGAAGCCCTTTGGAGAAGTAATTCAGAAACAAATGACACCAGAATGATACCATTATGAGAAGCTCAAACTGATCTCAGAGATGAGATTGAGCCACAAATGAGCAGCTAATTCTTCCTATGGGATGGGCTCTAATATGTATTTACCTGGACAACAAATGACTGTGAAAGATAATTTACTTGTTTAATATTTTCTTTTTTATTAACCTGCTTCAGGTCAGGTTTGGCATGATGTAAGACTCAATGTTCCTGTAGAGAAAAAAAGGTGTGTTAACTGCAGCACCCTGATACCCCATTCCCACTGGCCAAAAAACTCTTTTAAACCCATGAACAGTCGGATTTTAGTGGCAGTGGGAAAGGCCCATCGACCCGCGTCAAACGACTCGGGTTAAAATCGCCTTCAAGCGGCTTGGCTCCTATCGGCATGCAGTGGGAACACCAGACCCGGGTTGTTTTTTTTTTTGTCAATGGGAAAGGAGTGAAACGCTGATTATGAGCGAGTCGATGCACATTTGAAAAAGCCGCGCTAACCTTTTATTCTCTTCTGACTTAATTCCCGTCATTCTGAGCATGCTCCTTCCCTTGTCCACTTGAAGCGCGCATGAAACAAGCGCCAGCCGGCGTAAAGAAGTACTATGTTATTGTTGAGCTGCTGCTACAATACTACAATAAAAATACAGTGAAAATCTGTGTTATGTCGTTTTCGTGTCGTAGTCGAAACGAAAAAGAGTAGACACACGGACGTAAATAAGCCATGTCTGCCTCCTGTCCAATCAGAACCCTTCCGAACCCCCAGATCTAAAGCAGAATTTGTTTTCCAAATGTTTTCCATGTAAAGTTTAATTCAGAATTATTATTTCTATGTACACACGAAGATGAATCATTTAATTCCAAATTTGACCGCAGCAAATGTTCCTGTAGAGAAAAAGGGACGTAGCAAATACTCTTGCAGTGTTAACTGCAGCACGCTTACTGAAAATAAGGATGTCCACAAGTGCAAGATCGTTTGACACAAGACTGAATGGAGGTTTAACACTTTTTACTGCATAAATAATAAATAAATATATTTTTTGGGTCAAAAGCAGCACACCTGGAGACACATGCAGGTTTTGTTAGTGTAGTTTTTCATTGTAATACCCGATATTCCCTCCAGATTGTGATCCTCTGAGCTTCCCAGTTAATAGCAAAGATTTTCCGCTGCTGGAACAGAAACAGAGGAAACATCCCTGCAGAGGTAGAGAAATTTACAGCCACTCAGACTGTTGTTGATACAGTGGAGCAGCCATGCTCTTTGCCCCTGTGGCTCTTTTGTGAAGCTACAATAGACTGCTGGAGGTCCAACCCAGGAACAGGAAAGGGTTAATTAGACAGCAGGGCACTTTAACACCTGCATGCAGCCCAGTCAGTCAGCGAGGAAGTATAAGTTAGCAGGTGAGAACAGAAGTCTAGCCTGTTATAAAGGCATTAGGGAGCATTGGTGGCCTGTGGGACCCCCCGGGGGCTCCGTTACTACGCTCCATTAACCAGAGAGGCCTGAGTGCTTCTGGCTGGACACAAAGGGACATGAAGACCTGATTGACCAGCGAGGTGAGGAGGACCAAAATGGACATATAATGGTCAGTGAGCGAGCTGTGCCTGTGAGAAAGTGTGTTGAAGCTGAGCTGTGGTGTGTGTGTGTGTGTGTGTGGGGGGGGGGTTCCTCCCTGCCGGGGATGACCTGTTTGTTTTCCCACATCCCTAAAAATGCAAGTGCTAGCTGGTCAACAGCTTCAACTAAACACTTCCAACATCTCTCCCCCCCTGCATGCATTTCAGTTATTGTTGTCTGTTAGCTTAACGTAACAATGTATGTTAAGGCTGGTTCAGCGCTGGTTGCATCTCAATGGGAGGCTGCGAACAACAAAAGGTTGTGTAACTCATTTCTAGTCAGCAGACTTTCATTCTGAGCCGCAGCTGAGCACAGCAGAGGACTTTCACTGGCGGTTTTAGTTAAGCTCAAAATAAAAACAGGAATTAGATCAAACCAATTACGCTGTCAAGATATGAAATGACAAGTACGAATCAATACATGTCTTTAATACTTTGATTAAAACCCAAAGATCATTATCAAAAGATTCTGCCCAACTGAGATGATGTAATCCTTGTTATTACTAAATACATGAGGCGTATAAAGTTTCGGTTATGCAAGGATGAATTACATATTTTCCGTGGGCGATTTTCATTAGAAAAGCAGCAGGAATTACTGAAAGAAAGATAACGTAGAACTGCTGAGCCCTATGAAACAGAACCTAATCCCGTTTTTATTTCACTACCAACAGGCCGCCTGCACTGTGGTGCTTTTCATGGGTTTGATTCAAATCACTTAATAAACTATTTCCAGATTAGCTCAGAAAACGGTGCTGATTTAAGTGAAAATTACATAAATATGAATCAAATATTATGCAAGAGTTTAGATCAACATATTGGATGCTGCCCAAATCAAAACAGACATTAAATCGGGGATTATTTGCAAGGATTATGATGTTCCAACTCATGGAAGAATGAAGCTGCTCTGGCTGCATGTTTGCACCCGACATCTAAACAGAACCTTTCCTAAATACACATCAGCTCTGAAATTTGCCTGCTGAAGGAGAGAAATGCTGATTTCCCACATAGTGTATACATACTACAGGAGTGCACAGACAGTGCAACAATAAATCATATAAAATGAAATAGCATAAAAACTGACTTAAAATCAGAAGGTGTGATCAAGGAGAACTCTGTGCACAAGTCCAAAGGTTTTCAGCTCCTCTGATATCCATTTCCATGTGGCATGGGTGAAATCTTTGCACCAGGGAAGTCAGGACTGGCAGTTTTGGAGCAAGAAGCTGTTGCAGAACCGCTCAGTACAGGTCCAGATTCTGCAGAACTTTTGTCTAATGGTAGAAATTCAAACATGAACTGGGAGCAATGACAAACAAGAAGAAGACTCTAGCAATAGCAGAGGCTAAATGCAGTGTGCCTCGGGGATGCCATGGCTGATTGGGCCGCCCTTACTTTGCCAGTGTGCATTTTAAGTCTCTTAATCCAGTTTGCTGCAGCTCCTCTGTAGAGTGGTGATGATTAATGGTTGAATGCTCGTTCTCCTTAGATTCTGAATGAATGAATGGTATATTAACAATTTTTAAAAGAAATAATAATAAAATACAGAAAAATAGAATAAAAACAATGAGGAAAAAAGGAATGTGTTCGAAAAGGAGCAGTAAGAAGTCTGTAAGAAATAAGGACACTGCTGTCCCTTCTTACATTTTTGAGTTGGCACGATGGGCCAGGTGAGGTCATCAAAGGTGTGCACACCAAGAAACTTGGTGCTTTTAACTTTATCTACATGGCTGATGATCAGGGGACGGCAGTTACTTGCTGCTACATTTTTTGCCAAGTTATCAAAGTGGTTTGAAAGTCCCTAAATCTGGTGAGAGACACGATTTGAGTTGAATGAAAGTATCATTGCTGTGGGCGACACATGCTAACAAATTTCATATTAGCAATATATCAAATTTAGGAAATGTAAATCCACTAACAAATATCCAAAGACCAGAATAACTAGGCTCAACTTTACTTTTCCCATCACTAGGGATTTATTTTTGAGTATCTCCCAACTGTGAATGTGTCTCATGAGGAGAATCTCTTACAGTGTGTTCAGACCAAGCACGATTTGGGCGTCAAGGGCGTCAGGTTTACATGCAAAGTCAATGGCCGACGCGCGTCAAGGAGCGTCGGCCTTTCTTGCGGCGCGTTTCGCGCGTCGGGCGCGGCGCGTCTAGGGCGTTAGCGCGTCGAGTTTTGAGATGTTCAGCGTTTGCGCGTCAAGGGCGTCAGACGCCGGAGTTGGAAAATCTGAACTTTGGCGTCTTGACGCGGGGCGTCGACCAATCAGAGCGAGTCATGACACAGACACACTTTTTCTGACAGGAGAGGAAACACACAGAAAAACCAGGGGAATCTCCTCTCTATCTGAACACAGAGGAGGATAAACTGTGATCTGTGTCCGGTCCCGGTTTCTGAACGGTGTTTTGATGACCTGCTGTCCTGATGGGATGTACTGGGCTGATAATGCTGCCCCGCATCGGGACAGCGGGACGTTAAACTGGGCCGGATCAGACGACTGAAAGTGCCGCTCGCCAGCAGCTCCTGAAGTAAATGATGAAACTCATCACAGTCAGAACACCTGGAATCATTTGGTGAACCGGACACAGAGCAGAGATGTCCGACGACGACGTTCCCTGCTTTATTTATCACATAAAGCCGAGCTGCTCTCTCTCCTGCACCTGCCATGGTGCAGAGAGACGGTAAAAAGGAAAAAGAGAAAGGAGAGGCTCCTCCCACGGCGCGGCGAGCGCTGCTTGACTGGACATCTCTCGCCGCGCGTCAGAGTGTCAAGACGCCGGGAAACAGGCGTCGGACTTTTAATGACACGGCGTCCAACTTTGGGCGTCCGGCGCGTTTTTGACGCCCAAATCGCGCTTGGTCTGAACACACTGTTACTGTGAAGCACCTAAACGCTGAAAGTGTTCATGTGTGACATGTTTTGACACTTTAAAGCGACCCTTACCAATGTTGCATTGTTACACTATTTTTTTTTAATAGGGTAAAATGCTATGAATGAGGTACTGGAACTCTGAAATACAAGACAGACTCACCATTAATAATGATAATAATAAAAAAATATTCCAATCTCTAAATTTTCAATGAAAATTCCAACCAATCGTTGCAGTGGGACCCCTGCCAAGGACTGGCCGAGGGACCTGCCTGTCAGACCTTTGCTTCCGCATGAGGAGACGGAGGGAATGGTGGTTTGGGTCGTTGGAGTGAGGCGGAACTGTTTTCATGGGTTTTCTCTTAATGAGTCACCATCTTAATCTTCAGCCACAAGAGGAACAAGGATTATTGCAAAAGGTGTATTATCTACAAAAAGCACTATCTAAACAGCATGAAGTCGGTCTGGACAAACATGAGGAGGATATCAACATCTGGCCATTTAACCGAACCATCATCCTCGTCCTATTTATGAAGATAATCAAGATATTAACACAAAGGAAAAAACTGTTTTCATCTTCTTTCTCCTCAGATTTGATCATCATATGAATAAGTACAGAAGATACTTTAATAGTGATTAAGTTAAATGATGATGCGGTTCGAAAATCAGGATATTATCACATCTGTCATGAGGTGGTTTTTCTCTCCCTCTCTTCCTGTATATCCCGGTCTTGCTTGGCTTCACCTCCCTTTCCACCTACAGCTGCACCAGATGATTGAGACTCAGCTGCCTCTCATTACCTGCATCACAGCCAGTATAAAAGCCTGGGTTCCTAAACCACTACTCATTAGTCTGTTGTCAAATTCTTGTGTCAAAACTGCTCTGAACAACTTTTAATTCACACTGAATACCGTTTGCAGCCACAGTGCTTCTTCATCAGCATGAAAACACCAGAGCAACAGTCCAGAAATTGTTTCTGTCACCATGAGTTTACGTGGAGTCTGAATTTGCTGCTTCTCTTAAAGAAAAAAAAAGAAAAAAAAACCACTGCAGTTTCTCTTACTGTCTATTTGAATACTCTTGGAGTCATAAAAAAGGGAACACTTGAATGTTTTTTTTTTTTTTTTTAGGTGTTACTAGGAAAGAATGAATGAAAAGTCACACTGCACAACTTTAAAAATTTTCAGGCTTGCCCTCTCAGGATGAATATAACCATTTGAAACAATGCCTCTGTTGCTATAAACCTCAAATATCTCAAAGTATGTGAAAATGCTGTCTGCATAGGTCTAAAAAGAGGATTTTAGTGCAGAAGTTCAGGCAAAGTTTGCAAAGTCGCTGCTCTTGAAGTCCCCAAAGAGGGGAACCTCTGGTTTTACAAAGTTAATACACACCAAGGTCCATTTGAGTCTAGTGGAAAGTATACAAGCTGACCGAAAATGTAATATTTTGAGATTAAAAATACGATTTTGGTTAGACTAAAACTTATACGCACATGTTTTGAAACATTTAGTATTGGTTGAAATAATTCAATAATTAGATAAATGGCAGACAGTATGGACAAAAAACTGGTGCTTTGTATGAATAAAGTGCACAAAGCAAAGATGGATTGGGTTCAGATTTAATTCGTTACTCTGAAGTTAATTATAAATATTCCTACAAATTGCTGCCATTATTCAAAGAATCTGCCTTTAAGTTTGAGTCACAAAGTTTGGCACACTAATGAAAATCCCATTGCAACACATAATCACAATCTTCACATTTAGTGCAACTTTGAAGGTTAAAATAACCAGATAAGAAAAAACTGCTTTGATTCATTCAGCAAATGCAACAATTTGTATGAGAATTTCATGAGTGATCAAAAAGTATCACATCTATTCACACTGCTGATGCACAGTGTAAGATTTTTTGTTTAGCATAAGACTAAAAAACAAGTCGGTAGCGGTTTTAGGGTGCAGCGGTGAAGTCAGCAGCTCCCTGTTCATGGTGTTTGTGCGTGCTCGGCGTGAAAGCCCATTCCAAGTTAAACACTGCCGTAAGCTCGGGTCTTACACATGAGATAAAAATGACACAGGAGTAATCTCTGTGCAAAAACAGACATGGTGGGGGCAATGGAGAAAATTAGCAGCCCTGTTCCTGCCACCCCTGGAAATCCCTCAGTCAGCAGCTTGTGTCTGAAACTACACAGTCCAAGCAGCAACATGTTCAAACGGTGGGCTGGGTTCAAAGTAAATACTCCACACACACAGCTCCCCCTCTCTGTTTTCATCACGTACATTTTTTTATCAGAAACTGTTGCTGGTTACTCTGATACTGATGCATGGAGAGACTGACAGATTTGTGTTACATAAAGAGGATAATGTGCAAAGAAAACAAAGAAACGGCTATAATGCACAACTGCTAACACTACACAAAAATTTTAACAGGTTCAGACACAAAAAACCAGGAGGAGTGCCTCGTCTGGGAGAGGTTTGTTTTTCTTTTTTTTTTTTTTTTACTGCCATGGTCCAAATGACTCAACAGTCTAATGTTACCATTACGTTGTAGGTTTTATCAGGAAAAATCATTTCTCTGATTTGACAAAGACTGACACTGACCCGGGTCTGGGTTAAGTTTGAAATAATCTAGCCAAAAAATGTAAGCTCATAAAGTCTGAGGGTTAGGAATAAAGGAATTTAGGGATTTACTGAACAGACAGGAGGAGAAACTGATAAAATGATGTAAAAAGAGAAATTTAAAACCGTCATAGGCAAAGTCCTGGCTCTTATGTAGCTCTGAGGGAAAGATGCATGTTTTTGAAGTGGTGGGGGGGCAGAGCAGCAAGCTGGGAGGAGCGGCAATCCTCCCCCACAAGCTACTCTGTCCCTTCACTGTCACATGTAAATGGCAGCATTGCCATGGGTTGGTCTGCTGACAATCAGCAGGCCTGACTCTCTGCAGGGCGACTGAACAATGAGGTTACAGCACCAGGAAGCTTTTGAAGCTGCAGGTATTCTGAGACATAATAACTCTCATTTAACCACTGCCGAGAAACAAAGTCAATTTTTGTTTAATAATGAAAATATAAACAGGGGTCTTGGGCCTGCACTGTCCTCCCAGAGGCAGAAGTCTTTTAGGTCACATTAAAATTAAGGAATGGCATAACACAGTCCTGCAGACTGTGTTGGACAACAGTTTGTAATAAACGTAACTTTCTGAGATAATATGACTAGTTTATTATTTTTGGAAGTTTGCCCCACACAGCAGGAGTGAGACTGGTCATTACGCAAGCTAACTGTGACGACAACATCAAAAACTGGTTTATTTTTGTTTTCATATGAAGTTGTCTCATACACAACACTGGTTTAAAACAATGTGGTACAGTGGGGAAAATGGGAAGGGGGGGGTCTGTTTTTTACTGCTGCACCACTATGCATGTATACAGCAGCGCATCTATGTATTGGAGATGCTGAGTGGTTAAAATGAACAAAGTTTAGAAGCTGTTGATGTTCGTCATGATAATAGAAGAACCTTTGGTGGAAATAAGGAGCTGTATTTGTTTGGAGATTTTTCGGTTTTAAAAGTTTGCAAGTGGAACAAACACCTGTTTACTGCAAATACTGTTGAGCTGAAGATGCTCGAGCAACTTTACGGCCCTTATATGTTCTCTTTACGTTCATAATTAAGAAGAACATCTATTCCAAACACCACTGCCCTCATACTTTCATGCGATCATTCATTAATGTGGTTGTTAGCCAATTCATCCACCAGAGGTCAGTCCAGAGTTCCCGTTTTCGAGATCAGATGTCAGTTTTGGAAACAACAAACATGGTGACAGTGGAGCGCACTAATTAACCAGTTTATATAGAAATCTCAGCTTGCTACACAATGAATTGCTGCTTGCAGTCTTTGTGTACAGGTTCAGAATTTCTAAGCTGTTCCCTGTGTGGCAGTACACAAACTTTATCTTAGTGCATCCCAAAGTTACCAGCAGAGCTGTTTATTTTGTAGGAGGACAACAAAAAAAAAGTCAACCTGCTGCTTTTGGTTACATAAAGCCTCATTTTTGCTTGACGTTAAATACTCATGGATGGAGCCTTTTACCATCTTCAATGTTCTCTGTGCAAACTTTGGTTCATTTTCAGTGTTTGCACCTTCATCCTTTGACATAGTCAATGGAGCAGGACCACTAAAGACTGTGGGGGCAGTGTTGGGCCATTTGGCTCACATGCAACCAGTGAAGGGAACAAAGAAGGGGCTGCAATATACACTATATTCCCAAAAGTATTTTCTCACCTTCCTTGACTTACACATGAGCTTAAGTGGCATCCCATTCCTTGTCCATAGGGTTCAATATGACGTTGGTCCACCCTTTGCAGCTAGAACAGCTTCAACTCTTCTGGGAAGGCTGTCCACAAGATTTAGGAGTGTTTATGGGAATTTTTGACCATTCTTCCAGAAGCGCATTTGTGAGGTCACACATTGATGTTGGACGAGAAGACCTGGCTCTCAGTCTCCACTCTAATTCACCCCAAAGGTGGTCTATTGGGTTGAGGTGCAGGCCAGTCAAGTTCATTCACACCAGACTCTACCATCCATGTCTTTATGGACCTGCTTTGTGCTCTGGTGCACAGTCATGTTGAAAGAGGAAGGGGTCAGCTCCAAACTGTTCCCACAAAGTTGAGAGCATGGAATTGTCCAAAATGTCTTGGTATGCTGAAGCATTCAGAGTTCCTTTCACTGGAACTAAGGGGCCAAGCCCAGCTCCTGGAAAAACAACCCCACACCATAATCCCCCCTCCACCAAACTTAACACCTGGCACAATGCAGTCAGACAAGTACATTTGTCCTGGCAACCGCCAAACCCAGACTAGGAGTTTTCTTTGACCTAAAACTGATGTTGGACCTCTGCACTGCCCTCGAGTGGAATTATTACCCAGCAGCCAGCATAAGGCATGGATGACAGTATGTAGGCACTGGCAGTGATGTCTGACAACGTTTGAAACGAATGTACCCTTTTATGTAAATGGAGCATAAATGAGGCTACAAGTTGCTAATTGTAGATAAGCATCATTATACGTATTTAGGAAAATGTATACATCTTTGATAATCATCATTGTCTGCCAGGCCAGTTTCATTTGGCAACCACATTAAAAATCACATAATTCCGATCAAAGACGGAACGCTGCGTATTTGACAGGTCGTCTCAGGCTGCCTCAACTTGTCCCTTGAAGAGACAAAACGCCCAAAGTCTTATTCTCACCATTGTTAATTATATCCACATTCCACTGAACTGCAGTCTGGTTTGATCTTCTTCACCTTGGCGTTGGGTTGGAAACCTTACTCATACTTTCTCCATAAGAAAAAGCCCCTGGAGGGCTCATGGCTGATGTAGTCTGAGAGGAGGATAGAAGCACTCAGGGAATGTTTGCCTCACCTGCTGGGGGCCTCGGTGGCAAACACTAACTATTCCTAGCCCTTCCCCTTCCAGAGGTAAAGAGAAAATAGCCACAACCACTTCAAAGCAGGGTAAACTTTATTCAAACCCTTCAAGCTTAAATGGTAGGGCTGAGATAAAAGAGGCATTTAGACAAAGACACTTCGAGGATTTGCCAACTATTTGGAAGATTTATAAATAACAGAGAAAAATGAGGAGCAGGGAATTAAATTGAAAGAGTGAGCTAAGAAGTTCCACATGGTTTGGGAGATGAGCTAAGTGTGCCATGTTTGTAAAAATCAAAGGCATAAGGCTGGCATGAGATAAAGAGCCACTGGCCTTCTCTCCCTCTGCTTTTATTTCTCCTCCTCTGCCTTCAGATGAGCGATGGATTGGGTTTCAGGCAGCTGTAAACCTTGGAATGCCTTCATACTTCTGATGCTGCTTGCCATCTAATCTGCTTGTTCTTTTCTGTTTCTAATCATCCTGTTTCATTTGAGGCCGACTGTAAATCGCATGTGGGTCAATCTTTTTGGAAATGGCAAAGTTCTCTGGGCTGTAATGTTCCTCTTGGTTGGAGGGATAAGACTTTATCCAACCATTTTGTTTCTGGCTACACGAGCTCCAGTCACGCGGGAGCCACATTACAGCAGACATCACAGTCCTTCGTCGAGGTATGACGATGGAGACAAATTTAGGGGAAGCCGTCCTGGAATGTAAGCAACTTTGATAAGTTTCACTCCGCTTTTAGTACTTGCAAACCAAGGGATGAGAGTCATGGCTGGTGTCTGTGTTGAAGGTTCAGTATGAAGATCATAAAGTCATAGTTTGTCATTTTTATAAATACTGGAGGTGCGTTGGCTGAATCAGATACTACAGCATTAACTGTAAAACTGTACAAATTCCTCTAGTTTGCTCAGCTGCTGTCAGTATGATTGATGTGAATTGCCTCAGCCTGACTAAAAGCAACAATCAGAGCCTGCTGGATAGTCCATTCAATTCAACTACAGTAATCCATCTGAAGATTAGATCAAACTATTGGACGTGAATCTAATAATACTATAGAAAATATTATCCTTTTTTTTTTTTTTTTTTTAAGAAACATACACCACTGCATTTAGCCCATCTGCTTCAAAATCATCTGTCAGTTCCAGATGCTAATTCATCAGAGATCACAGCTGATCACATTACTGGAGATGTATCATTCTCTGCACCAAAACAGTCACCCTGCGATCTAAGAGCTGCTCAGAATTAAAAATGCAATCCTGGATGTTGTTAGAATATTAAAATAATACGAGGGAAAATGTTTTTATGCGTTAATTTAGTTTGAAATACTTAATCTTGAGTCTTTGTTGGCCCTGTGGAACATCGCACTTTTACTCAGTCATTGCCGATTTACAATAAGAAGCTAAGACACAGTAATTAGCTAATTAAAGACAAAACGAATAAATCAATAAATTACATTTAGCTCTTGAGTGTGTTGCAAAAAAAGCATTTAAAAGCCCAGCTATTAAACTTTGACGGTTTTCTCAGTGAGGCACCTCTAATGACGGCTAATTTGGCATCGTCTTGCATCTGGTCTCTCGTCTGAGCTGTCTCCTGCAAGAAAATTTAGTCAGATGTTGACTCTGGGACAATACTTTGCTCTTCACCTTTCTCCCTTTTTTTTTTTCCTTGGCTTCCCCCCGTTGATGTCCTCTTGGGTTTTCATTGCTGAATCAGCCACTGTGCACGTTCAAAACAGCCAGCGGTTTGATAAGCAGTCATAAAGTGATGTGCGGTTTCTTAGCCTCAGGATGTTGCTAGGCAACAACGGCCCGAGGAATGTAGATTGTAAAAGTAACTGTGCCATCAAAGCTAGTCACAAACACAGTCTTAAAGTTATTTGTGATGCTACTTTAACAGTCATGTCGCTGCAAGTCTTCATATTTGTGTACCTACTTCATAAAAAGTAAAGCTATAAAATAAAAATCAGAGATCCATAAGCAGGTTTAAACACTTCTCTTTTTTTTTTAAATTAGCAGGTGGATCTGCTAAAATTAGCTTATTAAATGCTTCTCTACTGCGATTAGAGCATTCGCTCTCAGTGGGGACGGCAGTACTATCAGAACCAGTCCGTTACGCTCACCAGAGGACATGCATGAAGAACTGAATACCCTACATTATACTATATCCTGCAGGCGAGTTGTTTTTGATGGGAACGGACATCTGCAATCTATTCAGCAGCTGAAACTTGACTTTTTTTCTTTCTTCTATAAGTTGGCACTATCTGCCTCACGTGAAACATTACAGTCAGTAAACGTGTGCTTCTGCAGTGAAAAGTAAACTGTCTTCTAGTCCAACATGGCTGTTGAAAATCAGTGGGTGCATCCAGGTGTTTAGTTCCCACTGATTAATACCAGCACCACAGCAGAGTCATGTGATACGGCACTGAATACTTTCACATTTTCTTTAAAAGTCAGACATTAGCTGATGTTGGGAAGCAGTTTTAAAGCCCTTTAAAAAGGACTTTATAATTACCCTGAAGTTCTGTGTTGTAAGATCTGTTCTCTCCTCTTGGTGCTCATGAAGACAGTAAATACATTTAACTCATCATTCACTTTTACATAATATTGAACTCAAGTTTCTGGTAAGGAAAATTGCAATTGTTACACATTTGATGTTCAATGATACAAAACTAAACAAAACTACAGGTATAGATGGAAAAAGAGGCTGGAACTGAAATATTTCCAGCATGGAAGATGTACTGGACGCAGTGGCTCGCCTTGCATTTTTCATTGCTTGCTGTATTTAGAATAATTTAAGTGCTTTGGTGGATGGTTCATGTCGGTTTATTGGCCGTGGGCCAGCGGGGAGCTGCCTTTCATTGCTGTAACAATGAGCAGCGCTACTGTTTCCGAGACTTTGTTGAAAACCCAGAGGCGAGCTTGAAAGTCAAAACACATCATTATGATGGAAAGCGGCGCTCAACTGGACTCCAGGTTTACACGACATGGCAAGAGTCAGCCAAAAGCCAGTGTTGGAAACTGTGCACAGGGTCAACGTGTCCAAAAATATGCATAAGTGCAAACCATGTACACATCAAACATATACGTAGACGGGTATGCTCTGTGCTGCTGCCTCATTCTTCGACTCTTTTATTCATCTCATAAGCATCACTCGGCTGTAATTTTGGGCCTTACTCACCAAACTGAAATCCCATTGAGGTCCAGGGGTGAGAAAGGTGAAGGAGCTTCTTCTTCGCAGTGACCTGTATGATCACAAAAGCAAGGGAAGCAAAAAAAAAAAAAGGATCAGCATGACAAGAGAAACACTCATCCACATCTAGCTATGATCTTTTTGTTCCTCCCCTGGTAATATTCCAGAAAAGATAGATTCAAACAACCAGTAGAGATCATCCTGACCTACAGTTTGAGCCAAAAAATGAGTAAAGGAAAAGTTCAAAGCATTCATGAGGCGATATGGAGGTCTGTTACTCAGAGTGGTGTCCTGAGAAAATATTTCCCTGCCGATACCTACCACAGCCTGAGCATGATGCAGCTGTAGCTCAGACCAACTCAGAGAGATGAAGATCCACCCGGTCAGAGAAAAGAGCATGATCGCAGTCCACTTCCTCAAACAAGTCTCATCAACCATAAGGCCGCCTTTAGACCCAAGACCCCTGTCACATTTGAAGGAGGAGTCATTATCTCACACCTTACACTCACAAAAAAAACACAGGTGGTACCCACTGGTCCTTCTGACATGGGGAAGCTTTTTCCCCGTTTTTGGACTTAGCAATAAAACTGTCCGTACCCAAAAATACAAAAGCCTCTTTATGTCAAACAACTTACCTCAGGCTTGTGTGATTATTTGAGTTATTTTGAAACAGAGGCCTGCACAACTAGAGGAATAACACAGAGCTTATCCGTCGTGGATGGAAAATGAATTGCTTTTTTATTGAAACACTTTCACTTGAATACTTTGTATGAACAGTGTGACTCAGTCTGCAGTACAAGGCCAAGTTACTGCACGTCTAGATAGAAACCTTGGAGAGGTCTCTAAGGTTTCTAATGCAGAACATAAAACAAGATATTGGATGATTTCTTTTAGTTTGAAAAAAAAAAAAACACAGTTTTGACCTTTCTATGAGCATTACTGACAGAATTTAATGGACAAATGTAGTTTTTTTTTAGATTTGCTTCTCATTAGTTCAGGATATTGTGTTTCTTCCATGCCACATGAATTATTTTAACACTTTTCAATGTAGTAGATCATCTTAAATTTGACAGTAGCTACAAGTCTGGAGAAAAACTGGGGCAGGTCAGCAGAAGGAGCACCTTCTGAGAGCACCTCACCCTGTGTTCACACCGGGCACGAATAAAATTATTTGCGCGAACGAATTACATGTTAAGTCAATGTACAGACACAAATAGACGCGTGTTTGCTTGGGGCAGCGCGACAAGGCCCAAATGCGCATCTTACTCACGCTTATGAAGCGTTTTACTCGTGCGAATGAGGCATCCTACTCGCGCAAATAGAGCGTATTTTGCCGATTCGCTTGAGTTGAAAAAGCTGAACTCGAGCGTTTGTGACATGATGGGAGAATCGGTACGTGCTGTCTGCTTAACACCGGAGTGGCTGTGAATCTCGCAGGTTGGTCTTGCGCATGGACATTATTCAAAAACTCGCTAACAGTCTCCGCTTTCTGAAATGCTGATACATCTTCTATAGCATGTTTAAGGTCAGATTGAAGCTGACCAGAGCAGGAAAACATGGAAAAGCAAAAGAAGG
Organism: Atherinomorus stipes; assembly: GCA_023101725.1. Classification (NCBI taxonomy): domain Eukaryota; kingdom Metazoa; phylum Chordata; class Actinopteri; order Atheriniformes; family Atherinidae; genus Atherinomorus; species Atherinomorus stipes. The sequence goes on from JALJCO010012637.1 coordinate 210,977, forward strand.
GTAATCATCTCACAACTGTGGAAATATAACAGCGTAACACAGTTTAGATCTTTACAAACTCAACCAGATGAGAGGTGAGACTTTTCCTCCCTAAGATCAATAATGGTGGATTTAAAAAAAAAAAAAAAAATTTAAATACAGTTTTTTTTTTTTTTTTTAATCTTTCAATCAGGAAACAATTCAGAATACCGGAAATACACTTTAAAGTGAGTTTCATGTGACTAAAACTGAAAAGATGGGATGCTCAGACATTATTTTAAAAAATGCATCATCAGACTTGGCTCGCATGATAGCGTGGTGAATCAAAACCAACTACGCTGCATAATCTAGGATCGTTAGCACGCTCATACATGATGTCAGAGTTTAGAATACAGAAAATTTTCTTGAAGGGGGGGAAGGGAGTTGGTGCGAAAAAGCCATCAGCATCCGGAAAATGCTAAGCTGCTCAGAAACACTTGCTCTGTGTGTGTCCATGGAGTGCTTCTCATAAGGGTGAGTCATTCCAGTCATGCTGCACACACCAACTGTCCTTCTACAGTCAGCACTGCTGGCAGCTGCAAGGCTTCGACGGTCTTTCACATCTTCTGACTTAAGCTGCCTAAAGACATGCAGCTCTTTCAAAACTACAGTTTAACATGTTGGTTGAACATCTGAGAAGCAACCTGCTTATTCAATAATGATAATTTTAGGATGTTTCCCTGCTTATAGGCAGTGATAATGATGAAAGCTAGTTTCAACCATCATTCAGAAGAGGCAGCTTTGAATGAGGCAACTGGTTTGAATGCAGCCGCAGAAATTCAACCGACCTGTGTGACATAGGCAATTTTACAACAAATATACTTATATTTAAATGACATACTAATGTTTTTAATGGTTATCACATCTCTTGCTCCAAAGAATCGACGCAGTGAAACCAATCACTAGTTATAATCCTTCAAATAGTCGAACTGATTGAGGTTACTTTAGGGTTTCTCAAAGTCAGTAAAAGAGTGCGAAGGAGGGGTTTTATGAAAAGACATCAAATAGATGGCTAACAAACTTTAGTAGGGATAAAAAAAAGTTGGTAGAACTTCGTAACACAAACGTGCTGCTGTTTGAGGAGTAAATAAACGTCACAATGACTGCAAAGCACACATGACAGAATAGAAATATCAAGTGGTGAGGTTTACCAGACGGGTTGTGTGGAGCTCCAACTTACACAAGTTTAGATCTTAAGTTTTTTTCTGGACCACCCATGTAGAAAATGTAAGGACCGGTGCTACTGTAAGGTGTTTGGATAAACAACATGTGCTGGGCAACAACAACAGCAACAGAAAGAAGCAACTGAGAAGCTATCTGGGTGTCCGGGGTGGGGGTCAGAGGTTGCTGCAAGTGTTGTTCTGACTTTACTGGTCAAATCTGTTCCCACGTTAACTCAAAGACAGCTTGAGGTGTATCACTTTGTCTGCCATTTGGCACTTGAATGTCAAATTTTTTAAAAACTTTTTAGAAAAGGTGACCTGTTCAATAAAGCGTGGTACATTGTGTGTTTTTTTTTCTTTTACATTTTTCCATCCTGTCACCGCACAACATTTAAAACAATGACTGTGAACACATCAAGAGCTGAACATTGAACCTAAACATTTTAATTTCACTTTATGCACAAGGTCATAACCTTTTTTATATCAGAGTTACAAATAATATTGATTGATGGATGGATAACTGATATGCCGCAATGATGATGATGTGGAAAAAAAAAATTTTTCCATTAGAAATTAATTGAACATTATGTGCTAATGGCCACAAAATGAAGGTTTTTGGTTTGCTTCTGTTATAGATGCTGATTTAAAGGTACAGTATGTAAAAAATCAAAGGTCAGTGGCAGAAAAGTGAGACATACAATTCAAAACTGTGCTTCTATTGATGTGTAATCGCTGCACTAGAATTGCTGTTTCGTGTTTATTTTCTTAGAATAAGTCATTTATATCTAGCTACTTGCTGGGCGGTGCACATATGGAAGCTGCCATATTTGTTCCACTCTTTTTGGTGTCCCTGAACGGACAAAACAATGTGTGTGAACTAAGAACCCTCTGAACTTTAAAACTACAGTACCAGCTTTGTTTGATGGAAGTTAGAGCACATTTTGGGATAAGTAAGGCCTTAAAAGACATAAAAAAAATAGTTTATCATTGTTTATCACAGTCATAGCTACACTTGAAACCAGTGGATCCACTCACAGATGAAAACATCATTATTTCTGGGAGAATTTTGGCCACTATCGGCCACCGTACATTCACAATAGAGCTGGAAGATGAAGTCATTTGAAAGAAAAGATCTTTTCTTTCAAATACCCTTATTTAACACTAGACGTCAGTAATTCTTACATACTGTACCTTTAAAATTAAAACAGCAATAAAGCCAGAAATAATCCTGTGCATAAATTATGATGAAAGTAATTGTTTGCAATCCTAACTGATGCATTGTCTTGGTCCTGTGGTGAAAAGCAAATACCAAGGAAGTGGTGTTCATTCTGTTGCAGAGCCCAGGTCTGCAGTGAGAGAATCAATGGTTTGTCTTATAAAGGGTGCAGCATTTACAAAACCTACCCACATACATACCATCCAAACTAAATGGCTGCATTGTGAGCTCATAGTGGTAATCTATTAGCCTCAACACGTATCATTCAATGGTTTGGTTTCCCCTTATAACATAACTCCTGTTCTTCTACCCACTTCTTTGCTGGAAATCTATGTCTTCTTGCCCAGACTTGAACTGTACCACCTCTTGAGCAGTCAGAGGCTATCCCATTGTTGCATTTGAGCCCTGGAAAGGCATAAAAGTCTTTTGGGTCGATGCTCAAAAAACTGGCAAACATTTCAGAAACTCATGTTTTTAGAAATTTTTGGCAACAAAAACAAAAAGTCATTGAAGTAGTCAAAAAGTTGTTAGGATTACCACATTAGCTGGGTTTGCATTGAGCACTTTTGATCTGATTGACACCAATCTGAATAAAAATCCAGGGATTAGGTGATATGAGTTTAAGGAAAGACTTGGAAAAAATGGTGGAAGTGAAACAGGACGGGACGGTGCTGGCTTTGATGGATTTTTTTTTTAGCATCTCAAGGCTCAAAAGGCTCAAAATGAGTTGTTCATACAGATAATAAAATCTTTTTTTTTTTTTCTTCTTCCAAACTGGTGCATTGCACATGTGAAGTCTTATAACAATATAAATTTTTAACACAGAACAGATTATTATTGGATAAGAGAAACATTTGTCCATGTAAACGTAGTTGTTGAGGAAGCCTGTATTTGATTCAACGTTAAAGGATAACTTTCTTTTTTTCAACCTGGACTTCATTTCTAGGAGTTTATACGTGCATTTACTCACTGGTCAAATTTCTTTATCACTATGACTCCTTCGAGCAATATTCCATCGAGTTGCACTCTGGCGTACATCCATATAATGGGAGAGACGGGGCAGCCTCTCTATAAGGCATTATCTGCAGCAAAACTCCCTCATTTTACCAATACTATTATCCTGTGAGTTCAGATTTAGCTCTCTGTTAGTTATTTGGGGCTTTCTCCACACTCTACAGGCCGCATGCGCCAACTGACGCGCACCACCGCACAGCTGACAAGATATGGGATCTACCCAGACAACAATAGACCGCAATCCACAAAACTCACAGGACAACAGTACTCATTCATTTGTTCATTCAACTTGAAGTATTGGTGAAATGAAGGAGTTTTGCTGCAGATAATGCCTTATATAGAGGTCCAATCCTGCTGCCCCGTCTCTCCCATGGATGCTGGAGGGTGACTCAGCAAAATATTGTCTGAAGGAGTCAAAGTAATACAGAAATTTTACTGGTGAGTAAATGCACAAATAAACTCCAAGAAATAAAGTCTAGATTGAAAAAAAGAAAGTTATCCTTTAAGTCTCTAAGGGTGATGTTCAGGAAATTAATCTGTCAGCCATTTCACACGGCTTACAAACAGAAAATACTTTCACTATAATCACAATGAGGAAATTCTACACTCTTAAATGTGAGAAATATGTCTAATCATCAAGCCACCTGCAGAGCATGTTCCTCTAAACTGAAGCTGACGTCACTGCAGCTGGTTGGAGAGCATCAGTTTCAGGCCATTTACTGCACGTCATACAGGTGTTGCCTTCAGACATTAACTGAAAATGAATCACGGCAGCACATAGAAATATGCACCAGATGCTGGTTCGGTTTTACACAGAAAGAGCTGTGTGTCTTTCTCTGACGGCAGGACAGAGGCTCTGCTTCCAAAGAAGATGCTGCTGTAATGGTTCATGACATGTTTAAGAAAAATGACAAACAATGTCTGTGCCAAGTTGGAACACCAAGACAGCCACATTGTGACAGTTGCATAATCAAAAGTGAGCAAGGTGGCCAGTTTCTTGCATTGTTGGGAATCTCATGAAGACGGGAGCCCCGCAGCTATAAACCCAATACAAGTGCTGTAAAGTAATTCTTAAAATGAACGGAGATAAAAATATCAGTAATAGGGATGCACAATATACTCTGCCCTCTATCGGTATCGACCTACAGTATATCAGCTTAAAAACTGAGTATCAGACATCAGCCACCCCACCGATATTTAACTGATATTTAACAGATCAGCCCGCTGTTTCTAAAGTATAAAAGAAAAGAAAAAAATAACTTTTTTTTTATTCTAAAACTTCTTTGAACCAGACACCTAAAACTTCTAAAGACTAGGGGTGGGAAAAAAATATTGATACACTGAAATATTGCGATATTTTCATAGGATATCTCATTGACATTTGAAAATGCAGTATCGGTCTATTTTACTAATGAAATCTTAGCAATATTACATCGTTCCATTACGAAATCTCGCAAGAATTCACAAATATTTTGCAATGTTTTCCTATGCTGATATCTATTGACATTTAAAAACACGGTGTAGATCTATTTTACTGATAAATCTTGCGATATTTCATTGTTCTGTTACGAAAACTCGTGAGAATTCAGGAAATATCGTGAGATTTTGTAACAGAGCGATGAAATCTCATGAGATTTTGTAAGAAAATAGATCGATTTAGTATCGATCTATATTGATTTGGATCAGCATATGAAAATATTACAATATTTCAGTGTATTAAAATTTTTTCCCACCCCAATTTTTCAAAGTGTCGGAAACAGATAACAAAACTACCATTTGAAATGACTGTTTTATTTTTTTCAGCTTTTTCAGCTTCTTGGCCACAAGTTTTAAAATATCGGCATATCGAATATCGTCCAAAATTCCAATATTGTTCATTCCTAATTAGTAATAGAGGAATGATGAAGTAATCTGCATCACTCTCAGAAGTAAACCATAAACCCTCCTAAGAACAAACTTAAGGTCCTCTGATGAGCTGATTATAACTGGATGATAACTGGATGAACTAGTAATGACCACCAGACTGTCTTCATGTTTATGTAGTGTATATGTTTATATAATTTCTATTTTTTCTATCTTGAATTTTCCTATTTTTGCACTATTATTGGTGGTTTTAAACTCACTGTAACGTATAATGACAATAAAGGCATGTCAGATGCAGACATGAGTTGCAGCCAGCAAACCTTTCACACATATTTCACATATAACACGAGACATAAACAATCAATGAACACAGGATAAAAACATCTGGCCATCAGTTAAGCACTTTACCAATAATATAAAACCAAAACCAAAGAAAGTGGCTAAAGACTGGTGATAAATGTGGTAGATAAGAACAAGTAAAATACTCCACAACACATTCATAGATACTGCCACTGGTATTTTTTTTTTTTTTTTTTTTTTTTTTGTTTTTGTTTGTCTGGGGGAAATTAGGTTCTGCATTTCACCCATCTCTGTCGGGAGGAGGGGCTGCTACTTGCGCCCGGGGAGCATGAGGTTGGACCTTGCTAGGGATCCACAGTGTTTACCTGGGGTCGGCGGGACTCGAACCCGGGCCTCCGCGCCGCCCACGACCTCCACTAGGCCACCCACTCCCCCTTTAAATAGCATGTAAACTACAGCAACATCTAGTGGCATAATTTAAAGATTGCAGCCAACAAAGCCCCTTGTATAAGCCACCTTTCCAACAAAATACAAACAACCGGCCTGTTCTTTGGTTTGTTTTTTCTGGGTTACTTGAGGAACACTGTGTTACAACCCTGTGAAGAGTGAGGCTCAGGTTTTTCCTACTATAGACATAAAATGCTTGTTTTTTATAATATCAAATGCACCACTTTTCCTCAAAAATGTATTTCAAGCCCTGCATGTGCACCTTTTTGACTGTAATTAGAAAATGACTGCAGACTAAAAGCCAAGTTGTTTGTGACATCATATCTCAAACCTGCAGGTCAAGTTTAACTGTATACGTCAACAGTTTTACATCCTCCCAAAGTGTCTTTTATAAAAGAAACAAAATCCCAGCTTTCTTTTTGCAGCAGGCCTCCGGGTAGATGAGTAATGTGAAACAATGAGAATCTGTTTAAATGAACATAATGTTTGTGTATCTATCAAAAGATCAGGTCCTAAAAAGTCACTACAGATTGTGACTCACTGGATGTAGACTTATCAAGTGTCACATTTTCTTTGTGAAAAAGTAAAAAAAAAAAAAAAAAAAAAACTGATAGGGCTGTGTGTATGAGTGTGTCTTTGTTGTGGATACGCGATTGAAATCACATTTGTCACTGCCACAAGCCAGGGGACAAAGGTTCTTTCACTTCCTGTACCTGCTCACATGTTTCAAGGGACGCCTGGATCATGAGTCAATGGTTTAGCATCCCCATCAGCCCTGCCTTTGTTTGTTCAACTCTAACCCTGAAACTAAACTGACCCTGTGCTGACCCTACCAGTATCCATGAGTCCTTCTGTGTTTTCCAGTTACCCCATAGTTTTTCTCATTTACCCAGGCAGGTATGAGGTGCATGGTTATGCTTCTGTTTTAAGAAATTCTTAGTCTTCTGAGCCAAATATTTCCTCCTAAAAACATTACTATGAGGTAAAGTGCCATGTTATTGAGGTCACAAACTTTTAACCTAGACTTTATCAATGTTGACTAAATTCTGCACAACCTTGGCAACAGGAACGCTGCAAAAGAAAACAGCCATCGCCTGGCAAACATTCAGCGTCCATCTCTCTAGGGAAATCAAGCTCTATTTTCTCTCGCTCAACATCGATATTTTTTTTTTCCCATAAACTTTGTTTGTTAAGTCAGATATTGGGTGATGTTTTTCCATGTTTGTCTGCAGATGGAGGAGGGCATCGTGCAGGGTTGGAGCTCTCTGGCACACAACATGGAAAGGCCTTAAAAAGAGTCCAACATAAACACTTCCAGAAATCTGCAACCCAAAACATGCCAGCTTAGTTAAAAAATTACAAAACAGCAAGTTCTTGTAAGGGCATGTTTAGGATTTGGTGATCAGGTTAAACTTGTGGGAAAACAAACCCCAAAACAAACAAAACACTGTAAATTACTCTCAATAACCAATAATGTATTTTGCATGGGCGCTGTTGGGTATTTCTTTATGAAAAATAATTTATTGATCCAAGAAAGATATCATAAATCAATGTTTTTTTTTTGTTTTTTTTTAAAGTTTTTAAAAGATACTTACATCCCATTTTATGTATGTTTTTCATATTTCAATCAATATATTCTATCATTCAGATTTTAAATAGTATAATTTTCCTAAATGTAAAATATATTTTTAAAACAACCCTTTAATATAATTAAAACAGAAAACTAAAGAACACTATAAATGTTATAACATATCTAAAATGCCTAGAAATATACACATAAATACAAAACCCATATTTCTGTGTGGGAGAGACGTCATGACGCTCCAGGGTTTCCTCAGTGGACCGTTGCTGCCATCATGTGGCGGCAGGACACAGCTGGAAATATCTGCGTTTTAAAACTACTTCATAACATTGAATAATTGTAATGTTCATGATTTGAGCATTAAACGTGTTGATTATAATCGCTTAGATAGTTTTAACTTATAATGAAGCGTCCGTTTAAAGAAATTTTTAAAATTTCACCATTAACCTAATCACTGATAAGTCAGTATTACTCCGCGATAGGGACGCGATCACTCCGATGTTGCAGACGTTTCCAGTGTCGTTTATTTATTTATTTATTTACTTATTTATTAATTGTTAATGTGGACTGTGAGTTCGGTTCCGAATGAGGAAAGGACTCACCGTCTCAGGCTCCTGCTGTTGTTCTCCAGCGCAGACTCTTGCTCATCAGATGAAGACTTTTTAAAGTTAACAGAGGTGGTTTGTTTTTCGTGTTGCTCTAAAATCGGGACGAGGGTTCCGACCTCTCCGGCTTCATCCATCAGAACTATCATGAATGATGAGGGTTCGAAATTTCACGTTAAATGAGTTAAAGGGTTTTAACAGTTCATTTGAATACAATAGGGGAGACTCGTGACTGTTTTTGAATATGGCGGATTTCCAAAAATCGACCAATGACAGGAGGGCAAGCAAACTTGTTGCTAGGAGTCTCTACTTGGTGGGCGGGGCCAAAGTGATGCAACTGAATAAGAGTGTTAAATGCTGACTACATACTCCTGTAATATGTTGATCTATACTGAATACAACTGCTCTAGAATAGTTTTATTTAAGCCTTTGAACAAATAAGTCTTAATAAATATTATACTTGGCAGGCTAATACTGGTGATATAGTGCCTGTGCAAAGTTTGCATACATCACTGGTCAAGAAGTGAAGAGAAGTCATCCCCCTTTTTTGTCGTCTCATTCACAAAAATTAATCTAATCTTAAATTTGCCCAAAATCCAGGTTTAAAAGTTTTAAGATGAATTATATTAAGCGTATTTGTATTTTTACATCATGTGAACAAGTTTGCAAAACCCACATTTGGTACGTCTACACTTATTTAAGACCACGAAAAGGGTGACACGTGTGAGATCTTTGAAACAGACTCTAAATGTTTGGAAGTAATTAACTAAATCGTCAGTTCATTATTGTAATAACAAATGGAAAAATTGTAAAAGCAAAAACCAATGACATTTTACTCAACAGTTCTTCATTAAGCGTGATCCTGAATGTCGGCTATAATTTCTTCTGCTTCTCTGATAACAAGAACTTGCAGTGAGAAATCACTTTTTCTTCATCATTACAGTTTAATAACTTTCACATCAACTTCATAAAATGTAATTAATTTGGGCAGTTATGATCACCCATGTCAGCAGCTGGTGAGATGATGCTGTATAAATACTGTATTGTGATCTAGAGCATAGAAATAATTTACAACATCAAATCGAGCAACACTACATTACTGTACATGCTGCATTCACTTGTACTTGAGCATCTGGGGTTTACCCAGGTACAGATCAGTTTACGATCAATATTTGTTGGAATTCGGGGGTGTATTCTTGGGGGCTTGACTGGCATCTGTCAACATCACAAGTGGAAATTTAGCGTGCGAGGAGCTGCATCACCATAGAGAACTTTAGAAACAAAACATAGATACTGGACAATCTTTTAGTCTTAATTAAAAGCAACTGTATTTTTCTGTGGAGCAACCATCATTGAGATTAATGCCATAAGGCACAACACATGTTGCCCTTATATTGCCTGTATGCCTTTCATATGGCATTCAAAACATACACAGAAAAACAAATGAACAAAATTCTCTTCGTTTTCAGAAAATGATCCATGATGGGACTTTATTGTTTTAAGAATTAATACAGAAAAACACTTACATAAAGACATTTAGAATAAAAAGGGCTGTTTAAGTTCAATACAAAACACACTGCAATCCTCTGACTTCCAGCAGCTTCTTGTTGCAACCAGTACAACCTGCAGCAATAACAACAACAAAAAAAAATTGCTGGTAATCCAAATGCAACAGTTTACAAAACTCATTTCTTGTAAATCATGCTGCAATCCATCAACATGCCAGACTGTTTCTTCCAGGTCCCTACTACTCCCAGATGAAGTGATCCACAGTGTCATAACCGATTTCAAATGGTGCTAGAAGGCTGCAGAAGGCTCTAAGCACCAGAGGAAATCAGTTATCTTTTGGTGGAAACAGAGGTGGAAGGATCAGTCCTGTGTTTTGTCCTCCAGATGGGCTCATTCACTGCCGGAGCTGTCCTGCTATCCCCAAGAACACTGATTTCAAATGGTGCTAGACAACGGGAACACACATCTAAACCACCATGTGAAACCAGCTTCTTGGGGAAGACATGTTGCTACAGCTGCAGCGGTGAGATGAACTTTACTCCATTTCCAGACAGGTTGAAATAGTGTCATGGACCGGATGGCTTGTTTGTTTTTTGTTTGTTTGAATTTTTTTTGTCTTATTTTCTTTCTTTCATCCAGACATGTAGAGTTCCACATGAAAAAAAAAAAACAATTTGGAGTTTGAATGCTTTTTAATCTTTATTTGTTTAAAAAAAAAATCACAGAAATGTGTTTTTACCGTGTCATAATGAGATGCTAAATGTAGACTAATGAGAAAAAAATGTGGCACTTATGTTCATTTATGCTTGACTCTACATCACAGGAGATTTCCAAGACTTACCTCCAAGCAAACCAAGATTTTTCTAACATCAATAAATCCACTAGGGGGCAGAAAACATTTGTCAAATTGTACACAAGTGAGGCGACTCAGCTGAGGCCCGGAACAGGTCCTAAACAAGACCAGACTGCATCAAAATGAGCTGCAAGTTAATTCAGAACAGCCCATCCTTGAGTAGCATGGGGGAAAGTATTTTAAATGACTACTATGTGATGTCACACAACAGCATCATCAGTTTTAACACTTTAATTATGAGCATTAAATAGTTTTTTTTCATGGTAGATTTTTTAAAAACAATATTTAAGAGAGGGTTTATTATTCTTTACTTCAGGCTCTGCTGCTGTCCATGTGCAAAGATTCTCTAGTGTATACTCGCATATAGCTGCCAGGACTTAGCATGTCCTTTAACCTGACAAGTTCTGACCATATGTTCAGAGAGACATAAACAGAGTAAATGTATGACAATAATAAGGTTTGTATGCTTCTTCTCAGTCTTTTAGAGCATCTAAGGACCAAAGAGAATGTATTAACAGTATCAAAAGGTTTGTCTGTCACTATGCCTGAGTAAATTGTAATCAAACAAGGAGGATATGTGAAATTTCTATCCTAACTTCTTGTTTTTCTCCCCAATTTACAGAGATGACACCATGCTAAAAGGATTTCATGCACTTGTGTGTGATGCCGATTTCTTTTCCGATATGATACCAATAAATTCATACTGGTGTTGACGATACTGATTCAATACAATACAATGCACAAAAACTTAATGCATTTTGGAAAATCAAAATAAAAGTAGTGTATTTCATAATAAATACAAGGCATCATACGATGAGTTCAGCAGCAGTGGTACATGCTGCCAACAGCTCCTCATTTTTTCCCTCTGTACCTGGATAGTATTTACCTCCAGCACTAAAGGACTCCAAGAGGGATATTTGTTTTGCCGACTAGCAGCACCTGTTCTTCTTCTCTCCTCTTTACATCGCCTCGTCATATTTTGTGTTATGTTTAATTCTCAGGTAGTTTGTGGTGTTGCAACAATGCCTCATTGTCTTCCCACACACATCATATCCTGCGTCGATGCTGTTTGTGAAGCTGGCATAACTCCATACCTTCGTTTAGGTTCAGCCATCATTGTTAGACTGAGTGAGCAACACGTTTCTGCAGTGCTTACCCTTCAAATGACTTTGGCAGGAAAAAACCACGAGTTCCTAACAACTGGGTTTCATGTAGACAAGATCTTGATGATCGCTTTCCTCTGTGTTACTGTTAATGATACACAGTATATTTACCTTAAAGGTACAGTATGCAGTGTTGTATAAAGTATCCAAAAGCTATACTTGAGTAAAAGTAAAAGTACCTTACTGGAAAATTACTCAAGTAAAAGTGAAAGTTGCCTGCTAGAATATTACTTGAGTAAAAGTAAAAAAGTAGCTAGTATATACTGTACTTAAGTATCAAAAGTAAAAAGTACTGTTAATAAAACGCAATCAGAAATTTGAATTTAAAGGTAGAGTCCGAAGTCCCTCCAGCGTTTTTGTTTGCAAACAACAGTATTCAAACTTAGCGCTCCTCCCTCTCAGGCTAATAGCCGCCTCGTTCTAGCTAGCCTTTTCAACTTCAAGCTTCTCCTTCAGAGCTCAGAAGCGGGTGAAAAGCCAAACTATTATTAACCCTGGTTTTCCTTCGAGAGTTGGAGTGACTGGCGTCTGCTCCAATCATGAGCTTATATCCACACAGCGTCATGCTCTTAGCTCTGTCATTGGCTGCCGATATAAACAGAAATCTCCACCCAGAAACATCCCGACCAGACCAGGGGTCTCATTTATAAAGCTTGCTTACGCACAAAAAAGGGCCTGAAAAGGGGGTAAGAAATTTTCCAGGAAAAAATTCGGTTAATAAAAAAAACAAGATGGGGGAATGAGGGGAGCTGTAGGCAAAAACTGAACAATGCGGGGGAAGATTGGGGAGGGGGGGGGGGAGGGGGGGGGTGGGGAGATGAGGAGGGGGGGAGGCAAAAGCATATATAAAAAAAAAATAAAGGAGGGGAGAGACGAAGAACCCCCGGGTTGTTGGGGGGAGGGGTGGAAAAAACCATCAGCATAAATAGAGAGAGAGAGGGGGGGGGGGAGAAAAATATATAGGGGGAGAGATATATGGGTGGGATATGAGAAAGGGGGGGGGGGGGGAGAAAAAAATAGAGGGGAAGGGTGAAATTGAAAATAATGCTTCAAAAGGGAGGCGGGGCGCTGGGGGAGGATGGGGAAAGGAGGGGAAAGAGGGGGGGGGGGATAAAAGAAAAAAAAATTGGTGGGGAATAGATACTGGAGTGAGGAGGATAGCCCCAGAGAGAACCCGAAAGGGGGGGGGTTTTATAAATTTAGGGGGGGAGGAAGGAGGAATGTAATTGAAGTAAAAAAATAAAATAGAATTTTTGGGAAGTAAAAAAAAAAATGGAAAGGGGGGGAGATTAATTGTAGGAATATAAATGATTTAAATAAAAAAAAAAAAATTAGAGCCAAAAAAAAATAAAATTGAAATTAGGAAAAATATGGAAAAATCATTTCTAAATTATGGGAAGTGTAATTTTATTATATTATATTATTTTTTGAATAGATGAGAAAAATAAGAATAATAATTGTAGTATATATATTATTTTTTTGTTTGATAAGATAGATAGAATAAAAAAAAAAAAAAAAAAATAGAATTATAAACATTGAATTTCTCTTTGGGAATAATAAAGTATTTATCATATCATATCAATAATAATCCACCAAACCCAATCCCCCAAAAATTAAGGAGGATTATGGTAGTTTTCCAGCCTAAGATGAAGATGCTGGAGGATGAATGAAAAGTCGAATAATAAAGGGAGGTGTGGGGGGGGGAGAAGAAAAGGGTGGGGTGTGGGGGGTGATAGTCAGAAAGGTTGGGGAGATCTGGGGGCGGGGGGTAAAATGGGGTCGCGGGCGCGGCGGAATTGGTTTTTACCCGGGGGGGAGGTTGTGACCACGAGGCGCGGGGTGCGGGGGAGGTGTTGGTTCATCGCCGGGGAAGGGGGGTGTGGCATTTTTTTATTATCTGCGATTCCATGTGACGTCAAAATATAATGTTCTTTCAACGTTAACCACAACAAGCTCCTCCACTTCATTCACCAGGAATTCCCGTTTTCTCAGCTCCCAGGAGCCAGGGATAAGGTTTAAAGTCATCGGGCAGATGGATATATTAAATATAAAAAATAGGTGGGTGGTTGCGTTCATGGATGGAGGGGGGGGGGGGGGGGGGGGGGGGAGAGAGAGGAATCGCGAGCGAAATCGAGGGGAGGGAGAGAAGATGGGGAATTTCGGAGTCGGCGTATAGATTATAATTTGATTTTGGCGTAGTATTTGGCTTTACTTAGATAATCCTGCGCACAGTTTTCAAACGGGCCCCAGAACAATACAAAAGAGCGAATTACAGGCAGGGGGAGAGAGAGTTGCGTTCAAACGCACCACGGCACGGGAGTAGAGGCCCAAAGGTGGGGTTTGAGATGGATTTCACTTGCTCAAGTCTAACGTTTATTTTTTACGGGGGGAGCTTCGGACTATACCTTTAACATTTTCTTTAGTTCTGTTTAATTTAGTTTTTAAGTTTTAATTTGCAATGTGTAAAGGAGCTTCAATACCTCCTTACATAAACCCAACCATATAGAAAAATACCGTACACAAACACATCCTTACAGACCTGCGTGCATGCCTACCAACATTCATATCCACGTGCATTCAATATTAAATCATTCCTAATAAACTCTTGGTGCTCGGAGGTGATGCAAACAAACAAAAAACTTGACTAGTTGAACTTTAAATGACTGCAGTGCGACAGCACATGAACTGTCCATCCAGTCATTACTGAACCCAGAAAAAAGTTTTGTTCAACCTCAAAAGAAGTTGTTTCTCAAAATGGCGAGAACTCAATCTCGCTCGTCTTGGACTGAAGACCAGACCAGCGATGCTAAACAGTCTTTCACCTGCTGCTGAGGCAGGTAAAGGTGTGCTTAGCTTCAGAGACGGCTGTACAAAGCTGTTACTAGTGGCTACTAGTCCCATTACAACAAAAGAAAGATTGTCCATTCGCTATTACGTTCCTTGTTATTTTGTAACGAGTAACTAAGATGCTCTGGTAAATGTAATGGAGTAAAAGTATTGATTTTTGTCAGAAAATGTAGTGAAGTAAAAGTAAAAGTCATCAGACATAGAAGTAGTAAAGTAAAGTACAAATACAAAAAAATACTACTTAAGTAAAGTAACGAAATATTTTTACTTAGTTACTATACAACACTGACAGTATGGAAGAATTACTGACATCTAGTGGTAAAGATGGGTATTTGAAAGAAAAGATGTTTTCTTTCAAATGACTTCATATTCTAAGCATTGTTGTGAGTGTATGGTGGCCGTTTTTGGCCAAAATTCTCCCAGACATAAAGCTGTTTCATCTGTGAGTGGATCCAGTGGTCTCAGGTGAACAATGGCTGAACTATGAGTAACTACTTTTAATGTGTTTGAGGCATTCCTTATCCCAAAAAGTGCTCTAACTCCCATTAAACAAAGCTGGCGCAACTGTTTTAAAGTTCAGAGGGTTCTTCCTCCACACACATTGTTTTGTCCATTCAGGGACACCATAGTAAAAATGGTGGAACAAATATGGCAGTCTCCATATGTGCACCACCCTGCAAGTAGACATAAATTAGTCATTCTAAAAAAATAAACACACAACAGCTATTCTAGTGCATTAATTACACATCAATATACACACAGTTTTGAATTATTTATCACATTTTACTGCCATTGACCTTTGTTTTTTTACATACTGTACCTTTAAAGTACTTAAGTACACTCTAACCATTAATGTTTGCACTAAAACACTTTTGGTGCTGTTTAGTGAACATTAGGGTCTAAAATCCGAGTAATGGATGATTTTTAATGTAATTTTTCAAGCCATGAAAAGGGATCGGGCTATAAACGTTCAAATATTTCACTGTGAATAATTTCCAGCAATTTCTTTAATGAGCAAGCAGAAGAGAAATTAAAGAAATGGCAGGTCATTTATGCAAAAACACATTTTGATGTTGATGCAATGCGAGGACTTTAAAATATTTGAAAGGGAAACTGGGGAATCCGGAAAATTGATTAAGAGTGTAATAAAGATCACTGCAAAGATGGCATCAGTCTCCTAAATTAGTAAATAGGGTTTGTTTTTTTAAGTCTAATTTTGGCTGGAGAGTTCAAATAGCCCACAACACAATCTGTGCTTTGTCCCAACCTCTTACTGAACAAAACCACCGAAAACTGCAAAGCAGAAATGTCAAACAGACATTAAGCTTTTAGTATGTTTAGATGACTAACAGAAACATTTAAAAAAATACTTTATTTGTCTGTAAAGGAGTTAATCTTGTAGAAAGCACTGCACAATATTTCATTAGCTCGATATATTTTTATAAGTTATGGATGGATATCACTCTGACATGCAGCACAGTTGGGTAGAAATAAATACGTTTGGGTTGCTGGTCATAGTAACAATACCAGCACAATAGAAACTGAATATAACTAGGTCTGTTCTTTTAAAGAAGCAGCTCACAACAAAAATAATGTAACCACAGCTGCAAAGCAACATGAAAAACAATCTAGTCCTGCATCACAAACACACTCTTAGCTTGGTGAACTGTCATATTTTCTCACAGCATGTCCACGTGTTATTCTGTCAAAGGAAGGGGGGAAGTGACAGCTCTGCTTCTTTTTTAGAGGAAGTCTGCTTTAAACATGAATGCTGTTGTCATGGCAGCACAGTGCCACGGACGGCTGGCGTGTGAAAATTCGCCCACAGCAGCGGGGATGAGTTCAATCAGAGCAGACGCCACAAAGAGCGAGGCTGACAGCGCATGACACCGATGCATGTGTTCGGAGACAGTCACAGCAGCTGTTGTCAGCGAAATGCTGCCGCTCGGTGTTACTCCGACATCACAAACATATAGGAAGTAAGGACCAACACTCACTTTGTTCAAACCATGCTCACGGTCTCTGCCTCGCTGCCATCGATCCTGCAGTGATGAAGACACAAGAACCGCATAAAGCAGAGTGGAAAGTCCCCAGGAATGAATGAATGTATGTATGAACGTAGCATTAGCATTCATGAATGTACTGTACACACACCCTTCAGCTCGGACAATAGTCGCTTATAGAGAACTTCCCCAAGCTAAGGCTATGTGACACTGAATACAACTGACGGTACCTGTCCTACAAGTATGTTAGACACATGAAACACACCTAGAGTATAAGCATGTGACACAAGTAAATCATTCCCCTCCCTAAGGGGATTGTTGGAGCATTTTGGTAACATTTTACACTTGGAAACATTATATTTCATCCCGTTTCAGAGAACCTAAATCACTACAATAGAAACCAGGAAGAATCCTATCTGAACATTCTTTACTGATGACCATTATTGTGGTTAAGATGGCAAGGATCAGAGGTGGACAATCCATGTGCCAGAAAGTAAAAGTCCTGCCATGTTTTTGGATCTGCCTGCACATTCAGAACAGGTGTTTTCACTAATGAGCTCATCGACTTGCAGAGAAGCTGTGCTAATCAAATTTAGCTGGTTTTGTTATTGATCAAATGCCAGACAGGATTTTTACTTTCTGGACAAGGGATGTCCATCTCTGGCTAAGATACACGCAATAAGAAAATTGGATGTGAAATGTAGCCTAAGGTTTCCAATGTTTCCCCATGCATCTCCAGTGATTATACATTTACAACAAACTTCATCCGTGGCAGGACAGGGTTACGCACTCGGTGGTGTCCGTGTATTTAAATGCCATGTGCGTTGTATACATTTTCCTATTTTCTCACCACCTCGATCAGCTGTTTATTAAAACTACCCATTCAACCTCGCATCTGCAGAAATGAAGAAGTAACTCTGCTACAACCATCTCCACGTTAACCCCACCCGCCTCAAATGTCCAACCAATCACACAATACTTCTCGGAAGCTCCACGAGAAGTCAGGCCGAAGTGTCGAACAAAGCTGCAAAGCTGAGTTTAATGGACATATAATCATTCAATCAATAAGCACGGGCCGTTCCAAGATGATTGGACAGTGTTTTTTCAGTCCAGTCCGTTCCACAGGCAACATTTTCAATTTTTTTGTGTCAGAGCATTTAGTTAATTGGCTGCAATCGAGGTGTGAAGATTTTAACTATATAGTAAAAAATGCTCCTGGACAACATCTTCCACCCTACCTTTAAAGCACAGTTATTACTGTAAAAGGATCTAAAATAAACTGCAACAGAGTCAACAAAAAAGCTCAATTTCTTCATTTACTGGAGGAGTTTTAACGGACTCAAATTGAAGGAGTGGATCAAGTGGAGTCAGGAGTCTATTTGTGCTGAGAATAAATTGTGTCACCCGGCTGGAAAATCTTTCACACCAGCTTGATGAGAAATAATTTTTAAAGCCGGACACTGGATTCGACGGCTTGTTAAAGTGGCTTCATTGTGACAAACGAGCAGCCCGAGGGACGCGGAGACAATGATGGTATGTGTGTGTGTGTGTGGTGTCTCATGTAACAGCACAAAGACCTCTGTACACCGCCATTTGTGGGAACCTGCGCCCAGCACTTACGTAACTGACCGGGTTGTCATGACAACAAAGCAAAAAAGCCATCAAACTCATGCATCACATTGTCTCAGTCGCTCTTACTTGGGTTGACAGCAAATGGGGGTCAGATTACTTAAATTGTTTGAGGATACAGGTCACATCCAGGTTAAAAAACCCTTTACAGACACTTGACTGCTGGTTCAGGAGGCTGGAGAGGAGAGTTAACTGAGCATCACGTAGCTCAACAAATTTAGGTGTCAATATGATTTATTTTTGTCAAGTTTATGTTGTTTGACCCTTTGAGCCCTGCGCCTATTTTTAGCTCTCTGCTTGAAAATTGCATAATGAAATGAGTAAAAGACATTGTGATGTGCTGCAATCACAAGGTCCAAATAAATACATCTGGAGTCCTGGTAAAGGAAACACTTGTGAGGTTTGTTAAGATATCAGTATATGTTACTGATGAAGACAAAAACTGAAGGTGGCACAAGGCACAAATGTAAAAATTGTCAGGCTTGCCTATAAAAAAATCAAAATACAATTCCAGGATGAAGATGAACATCTCTGGAATGATGCAGCTGTAGCTCTAAACCTCCATCAGGTCACATGTGGACATTTTTTTGTTGCAAAGCCAACTCTGATAATGAATGAAATTAAAAATTCTTCATTAATCTCAGAAGGAAAATTCAATAATGTGAAGCAGAACAAAATTAGAGAAGTTGTAGTTTAAGCCAGATCTCTTGAACAGCCATTTGTGGCACTATCTGTCCCCAATTGGGGGACTTCAGGTTTTAAAGAGGGATACTGTGTAGCTTTTGACCCAAATATAAGACAAGTACTACAATGTAATTAATAATTTAAGACACAATAGAAGATTTCTGGGGTTAATACGGCACTTGACACATGTTGGTGCGCTGAGGCAGCTGCCATCCACACAAAAAAACTGCAAGAGCAGATCCATCTCTCATTGGATCGTGCCCTTATGGCTTCATATCAACTGGCCAAAGTGGTCTCCCAACATAACTCCAAAACACGGATAGACTGTTTAATTTTGCGACAGCTGTGTGACGTGTAAAATTACAGGTTTAGTGCTCATAGTGGCCAAAAGTTACACGGTATCCCTTTGGGCTCTCTGGCTGTATCCTGTAATACTAGATTTAGCCACAAGAGGGCAACAATACAACTAAATGCTGCCATACAATGCAGTTACTATGGCAATGACACCACATCCTCAGCCGGAAAGCAAGGTATGTTAAAGGTCGGGGCCTGAGCAGCTGGAGTTCAGTCTGCAATCCAAAAAGTCCATTATTGACACTGAACCATTACAATAAAGTGAGTTTTATACTATTATACACAAATTTTGGTCTATTATATGCGTTTAAAGAACCAAGACTGCATAAAGACTAACTTTATGACCTGCATTCCTATTTAAGCTGAAAATGTCAAAGTTAAAAATGTGCATCAATAAATTTCTAATCCTGAATTAGAAATTAAGTTAATTAAAAAAATAATTTCCTGTATTTATAAACCACAGCTTCCTTAAACTTGTCCGTCTTGTTAGTAAAATTAAATCTTGCCCCCATCCAGATGGTTTGGCCTCTGCTGCTCTAAGAAGCAATCTGTTCATTTTAAAATGTTCCAAAGAAAATGTAAACCATATGCAGTTACGCACATCCTGAGGTGACACCAGCCCTCCGCGGTGTGAAAGCTCGGCTGAGTAAAGGCCACACTCTCACATGCCGACACACACCCCTCCTCTCTGCTCCTGGGGGAGAAAGGCTTCCTTGTGGAGGTGAGGCCAGCGCTTGTTGGCGGCTCTCGCTGTGGCTTCCTGTTCTATTTTCTCCCAGGAAGTGACACACAGACACGCCACTGGCATGAGCAGCAGGCTCAGGCTCCCACAGCTGACAATGATGTCATCCTCCCTGCACCTCCATCCATCAATCCATCCATCCATCCATCTGTCCACGCTGCCTCTGCACCTGCAAGACAAAAAGGTTGACATGACGTTAAATGATGACGACTGCAAGTTATGAGATTAAATTTCTTGTCCGGTGTGTCCACTTTTGCTGAGTCATAGCAGAATGGCCCACCAGGCTGATAAATGGGCTTCTTTTAAAAATGGACCTTTTTGTTGCCCCAGTTTCTTTTCTCTGAATCACGATGTCCTGGAAACTCCAGAGTACAATTATCCTCAAGGAAAGGATGAGAAAGTGAATGAATAGATGGAGGGAAGGTGAATGTAGGAGGGGGAGCAGCATTAATCAATCAGATGCACAGGATGCTCGCACCGCTTAAAACTATGGCCAACACAACACACCTTCAGGTAAGAAATGGGGAAAAAAAGAGAAAACTTTGTGTGGGTGGCTCAGTATGAATGTGGAAATATAGTTCCTGTATAAGAGAAGTAATTCCACATCGCGTATTAAACTATTAGTCACCTTTTTGCTTCAGTCTCCTCTGAATCCTCCCAGCAGACTGCCAGGAAGCCTGTGAGACAGACCGAGCACTTCAGGCCCACCAACATGAGACTGATTCCCCCTTCCCGTCAGGGAACATCCCCCTGGAAGCCATCTTGTCTGTTCCAGAGAAATCCGAGTGGTTTGACTCTGACATGGAAAAGTTTCCTGATAGACTGCGAGGTTACTGCTTAACTTATCAAAGAAATCATCTCACATCCTAAGGATTTTTTCTTTTTTTTTTTAATTTCCTGGGAGTAGGGACTGAAAGTTGGCTCAAACCCAAACACCTGCAGCATGCAGGTTTCAGTTGTGGGAGTGAATCAGTCAATTATGAGCCGATGTTTCACTATGATTAGTCTCCAACCTGATAGAACTGCAAGAAAGGACACGGTTCGCATTATAGTGGGGCTCGGCTTCCCTTGAAGCACGCGAACTCCTCTAAAAACACCTGAGACACTGCTCTAAAAAAAAAGCTCAAAATATAGTCCCTGTTTAGGTTATTTTAAGTTTTCATAAGACTCCTGATTATTCTTAAATTAAAAGAATATTTATTTGTCTGAGTAAATGAAAATAAGGCTTCCCAAAAACCTCCTGGGTTAATCAAACCCTGGACATACACCTCTTAAATGTTTCAAGAAGAACAACTTTTTTTGGCACTTAAAATCTGTATCGGTTGGTTCATCTGTACAAGCACATGTACTTAAACTACTTGGATTTTCTCCAGTGAAATTCCTTGCGTTAGGACAAAGTGCTTTCTGAATGATCATTTTATCCAGGCTCTGAGGCAGAAAAACAGGCCAAAATCATGATGCTCCCTCCACCACGCTGCACAGACTTAATGTGGTTTTGGTTTCATTTGAAGTTCTTATCATTTTCCTTAAAAAGTTCAGTTTTGTACTTTCTTCCCTTTATTGTGGCTCCGAAACCATTCAAATAGACCTTATAGTTGCAGATATAAATTCATTTTATTGTGGGTGTGCAATTTTGAGCTGAGCCCTAAAAAACAAGGTTTAAAGCAGGGATCACCAACTCCAGACCTCTTGGGCCAGTTTCCTGCAGGGTTTCAATGTTTCTAAGATGCAACACACCTGATGCAAATAAAATTGTTCTTCAACACTTGTTGTCCGGTTCTGCACCTGCCTCTTGATGACCCATTAACCTGCAGCACACTGGCTCAAGATATCCAGCTGTTTATTAAAGAACATACAAGTTGCCTTGTGCAAACATGGGAAATGCGACAATGTTTATAAAGATGAGTTTTGCACGTTGCATGGATTTCTGCACGTTTTCTTCTTTTTCTGCCTCTTTCATTCATTGCAGGTTTTGCTGTTCTTGTGCTGTTTAAAGAATTTCCTTCTTAACTGCTTTTGGCTGGATAGCTAAGCTGCTTGCTTTGTGGGCAGCTTTAAATCTCACCTTAACTCCTCCTTTTCAAACTGTCTGACTTTATCTTTGTCATGTTCGTCATCGATGCTGCTTCTGCACTCCGAGGGGTCTTTGCTGCTGCCTCTCTTGCCTCTGGCATTCTTCATTTTGTATGTGGAGGGGCAAGAAGGCCCCAAAACAAATTTACCCCCGACTGAACTCTATTACTCTGAGCTAATGCAAACACATGTCTATTTTTCTCTGGTTTCATCATACAGAAGAAAGACCAAGGCTTCAATCTTGATACTATCTGTTAGAAACCAACCTTTTATTTCATATGAATTTGTGATTATTAGCAAAACAGGAATCATGCTAATCTTCTTCTTCTTCATTTCATGTTTCAACATCGATGCTTTCTATCAAAACAAACCACACAAGATTGAAAGAAACCATGACAAATGATCCCGCAGCCTCCATCACATACTGGCTCATCTCCAGGTACAGTTTGTCTCGAGCACATTTTGTTATTACTTTTTGCTATATGGTCTTTTATCACTGTTAGTCAGTGTTTGGATTTATGGGTAAATGTTAGCTTGTAAGAAAGACCACCATCGCTTTCTCATCGGTGACTTTCCTATGTAGCAGATCATGCTGAGGAGTGTGCGTAACCTCTGGTTTCAGTACCAGTTAATGTGCCTCAGTGGAGCGGTTCAGGCAGAGGTTACAGAAAAAATAAAAAACCCCGAGGGAGGTGGGCATGAGCCCCAGCGTGCAGAGCTATGCAAATTAAAGTGGTGCTGATGGCAGCAGCACAGAGCATCAATCTCACCTAAAGAGCATGACGGTACTTTTACTCAGAGAGACACTCGCTCACGCACAAGTCAACACAGCTGAGGCACAGCTGATACGGCTCTGGAAAAGCCACACAGCTGCAGAATAACAGCATCTCACACTTTTATCAACTATGGTGTCACACTACAAACTCATTTCCCAAACTCAAATTTCATGTCATGCTTTCAAACGTGCAGCATACACTATGATATACTGCCACCGAGGAAAACAATTCAGGCTAGAGGACACAAATGAGAGAACTCTGCATATAAACAACTTGACATCATTTCCTGGAGGTAAATTGTTTTTCTTTTATGGGTTTCCGCCGACTGACAAGAATGAAGGTGTAAAGCAACACAGCAAATCTGAGGCAATAAGGGTGAAACACGTGAAGAATGCGAACAGAAAGTTAGGGATTCATGTCTGCAGTGTTCCATTATCATGGATGGTGATTGTGAAGCTGTAAAAATCCCGACTCGGCCTCATCTTGGCTTCAAACTCAAGGATCTGCTGCCATTTTGGCCACTGTGGTTATCCACAAAATAAAATCCAAGTCGTAATATTTACTCCTCATAAAACAGCATCAAAACAGAAGCTGCTGAGATAGAAAATCCTTGAAAGCACGAATGCACGTAGAAAACTTGACAACCAGTTGTTTGTCAGATTCTGCAGCTGCCTGCATTTTAATGGAAGTTGTGGGCTTTTGTTAAATGCTGGCCAGAAAAATTCATGCAATGTCGATTTTCAATATTTCAACATCTGTTGCGTTGCAAAAGAATATCTTTAGAGATACAAATCCCAGCTGGTCAATGAGTTAGAGAATGTGAACGAGGAAGATTGATGACTGATTGCCGGCTGTTGTTTCCAGATAGAAGTTAAATAAATTAGTCAAATACCAAAAATCAGCCTTTGGGGGTCATAATCCACAGATCAAGTGTCAATCTTACATGAAAGAGCTTCTGCCTATGCAACCTGCAGGTATCTAAGGTGATATTATGACTGCTGGAGACAGTGAAGTGCACAAAATGAACGGAGAAGCAGGAGTGAAAAGCTCAGACAACAGATGCAGTTGACAAAGTGAATCAGTTTGGGTCTAAGCTTTCGCTGCAGCCTGTCAGTAGCTGGGTTTCCATTACACTTTTCTGAAAAATAGAAGTGATATTTCTTACATTTCCAAAAATTGTAATT
This sequence comes from Atherinomorus stipes, assembly GCA_023101725.1. Taxonomy (NCBI): domain Eukaryota; kingdom Metazoa; phylum Chordata; class Actinopteri; order Atheriniformes; family Atherinidae; genus Atherinomorus; species Atherinomorus stipes. The sequence goes on from JALJCO010012637.1 coordinate 235,002, forward strand.
GCGATATCCTTTTTTTTTTTTTAATGAATGGTATTTAGTGCATCAGCTGTAATTTTCATAAAATCCCGTCCAACAAGACTCCACTTTGGAGGATGGAGATACAAAACATTTTAACAAAGCATTTTAGATGTTATCCCGTGGCCATGAAATTGTGGCAACGTATAAATAACGTGTGGGAACGAGAGATAACCAAGTTGTGGACAACTTGGGCCAGTCACTACTAATACATTAAGAACTTAAAGCATATCAGCTTGCTGCCTAAAAATGAACGCTAATTGCTGAATTACAGTGATTTACTTCTCATATAGTCCTAAGTAACTGGTAAACCTTCCCCATCACTCCGATTCCAAAGTAGATGCTTGTAAATGATCATAATCATCATAATTAAGAAGGAAAAACTGGTTTTTGGTCCCCTATGTTACGCGCAATGGCATGTAAATGTGAAAAAAGTGTTTCCATTACACTTTATACTTGCTTTATCAAAATGCCTGAAAAACACCTCATTAGAGCGTAAAAACGTTTTTCAATATTTGAGTTTTTTTTTATTTATTTAATTGTTTCCATCACCAATTTTTAATTGCAATAATTAAGTTTTGCTAAATTCTAGGCGTAATGGAAACACAGCTTGTGTTGGGGGGTTTGGAAATGCATGTCCACATGTTACAGCATTTTGCTGCCAGCATCAGAAATATAAGTACAAATCTGCAGTAAACTGCTCTGTTGTGTTGCTGCGACTGCTGATGTTCATGCTGGTGGTACACAATAAGGACTGCAGCCATTGTCTGACCTTTTCACCTGTGTTTCTGTGCTACTAATCTTTTTAGGCTTTTTCCCATATTTGTTAAGAAATGGAATGGCAATGAAAATCTTTGAAATGTGCTGGAGACGGTATGGCACACTGAATCTTCTATAAAAGTTCTTTGTGAAAAAAAGGTGGAATTTAACATTCATAAACTTGCTGAATTGGTGCAATGGCAAATGTGTGCTGCAATCAAAGCTAATGGCAGCCTGACATAATGATAGAGCGTGTGACATTTTTTAGCCCAGGCATGTCTAAGGCTGCCACCTTGTCACAATAAAATGATACAACATGCAAGTATGCATTTGCAAAGCCAAACAGAGAGGCAACAGATCAAAGTTGCAAGAAATGAATCGCAGAAAAATGCAGATTTGCAGGCACTCTTTCGACAAAACACAAACTACACAATGCATTCTCACGATAAATTGGGAAAAAAACAATATTGGTCCATAACACAATACAATTTCACGATAGAGCCCATGACTCATATTTCTTCATGTCCTTTTCTCTGTGTTATACCATGATGTTGACGCTCCCATTATTGTAATGATTTCAACATTAGACATCATTGACTGAGATAACATTGCCTTATAAGGGGATGGGAGGGGCTTGACAGATGTTAAATTCCCTGCTTTCTATTTTCCACATTCTTTCACCTTATTGCTATTCTGATTAGGGATACACGATATTGGAATTTTGGCCGATATCTAATATGCTGATATTTTAAAACTCATGTGGCCGCTATAAAGCTGAAAAAAATGAGCAGTCATTGCAAATAACAGTTTTGTTATCGATTTCGAAAAATGGGGGTGGGAAAAAATACCCATACACTTGAATATCGCAATATTTTAATATGCCAATATCAACTCGACATTTAAAAATGTGGTATAGATCTATTTTACTTACAAGATCACACAAGATTTCATTGTTCTGTTACAAAATCTCATATTTCGTGAATTCTCACGAGATTTTGTAACAGAATGATAAAATATTGCGAGATTTCGTGAGTAAAGTAGATCAATACCGCTTTTTTGAATGTCAATATGATATTAACATATGAAAATATCTCGAAATTTTTGGTGAATTCTCACAAGATTTTGTAAAAGATCGATAAAATATTGTGAGATTTCGTGAGTAAAATGGATCGATACCGCATTTTTAAATGTCAGTATGATATCAGCATATGAAAATATCGCAGAATTTTTGTGAATCCTCGCAAGATTTTGTAACAGAACAATAAAACATCGCAAGATTTCGTGAGTAAAATAGATTGATACCGCGTTTTTAAATGTCAATATGATATCAGCATATGAAAATATCACTAAATTTTGGTGAATTTCCGCAACATTTCGTAACAGAACGATAAAATATTGAGATTTTATTAGTAAAATAGATCAATACCACATTTTTAAATGCCAATATGATATAAGTATATGAAAATATCGCGATATTTCAGTGTATTTTTTCCCCACCCCTAGAATTTAGAAGTTTTAAAGTCTGTAAAAAAAAAAGCTTTTGAAGAAAAAGTTTTGGGGGTTATTTAGACTTTAGAAACAGAGGCCTGATCGGTTAAATATTGATGATTGTATCGTGCATCCCTAATTCTGATTCTGACTTTCCTACTTTGTTCCAACCTGCTAACCATCACAGTTAGAAGATAAAATCACATGTTTGGGTTTGGATTCATGATTCCTGGTTAGGTCTACATTTAAAATGACACGGTTAGGGATAGTTAACAGATGCAGTTTAATAGTTGATGTCTGTGGCTCCAGCCATATGATATAACCCTGCCTTATTCCAAACATCATCTCAGTTTCTGACTCTGGATTGTATAAACAAATTTGAAATATTAGGACAAATGTGATTCTTAACCGTTTTCTGGTGGGACTGGGTTGATATAACATGACTGACACAAATAAAAGCCAAAAGAGACGAGTCATGCTGACAAGTCACAACAAACCTCCAGGAAAACAAGTCCTCATTATAAAACAAGGTTTCGGATTCTTTCATTTCCAGAAAACCAACTTGGGCTGATGCATTTTACTTAACGTATACTCCATCCTGGAAAAGGACAAGTGACCAAACAAAAACCTCTCCTCTCCTCGAGAATGTCAAACATCTGGCTTTGTTTGGTCTCAGTTCCGGGAAGGGATCACAGCTTCAGTCCCCTCCCAGCGCTGTGGCGGCCGACCAGCGTAGCCAACAGGCCTTCCTTCTTGGACACAGATAAACAATCTTCACCGGCCAATTTGAAGCCTGTTAAAAATAGCAGCATGTAGCTGCTCGTAGATCTGAAGTTAACTGGAAAACAAGCCATAAAGAACGGAGGGGAGGGGGAGAGAGATTTTCACCTCATTTTAGGGAAATGTGCTACCAGGAAGAGATGAGGAGGAGGAGGAAACATCAATGGAGGGACATAAAAACTGGGACTGAACATGTCTATTGGATAGAGTATCGTAATGCAGAGGAACATCTGGGATCGACACGTTGTAAGAGGATGGTAATCAAAGGCATTCAAGCTGAAAATGTGGCTGATATCAGGCTTTAGAGGATGCTGTTTTCGCCGCTTTGGCTTTTATAGAGTGTGGACGGGGTGGAGTTACGAGGCTGGAGAGGGGTGACACCATCACTACACATCACCCACTTACAGTAATCCAGTTTAGTCATTTCTATTCCAATAAAAACGCCCACTCATCCCCCAAATCTCCCCAACAAATCAGACACATTCACACTCTTGAAACTCCCCTGAGACCTTTCCGGATTGTGTTACAGTTGTTTTCAAGGCTATCACACTTCTCCTCAGGGCCAATAAGTGGTGACTCAGGCAACATTCATGCACACACACACACTTAAGTTATAAAGAAAAAGCATTACCAGTAAAAACAGCCCCATCATCTAAGTGTGATGAATGTGTTTTGGCTGCACACACACACACACAGCAGCAGTTAGTCAGCAAAAATCACGAGGCAAGTTGTACATTTTCAACTTACCGTCTGCTTCCCCTTTTGGCTCTGTGCCACCACAGCTTCCTAGAATGAGCAGCATGTCTTTCAGTAAATCTGGTTATGCTTCTAGAAATCCTGTCCCATGACACGCCGCCACTATGAGTCTTCAAAAAGGCTCTTCGTCTGAAATAAACAGACCTCCTGATACCTGACTGTGGGTGTTAAGTTGGAATTTTGACTGCTGGTGAAAGATTCCCGTCACGGTCTGCTGGCAGGGGTGTAAACAGTCTGCGTGCAACTGAGTCCATTCTCCAAAGCGCTGGCCGCCGTTCAGCGTTCAATATCCTCTTTCACAGACCATTTCTGTAATTGTGTTGATTTTTTTATTCAGGACAAAGTGGGGATTCGTAGGAAGGCTTAATGTATTTATCTAATTTTCCAACTAACCAACGCTTGTAAACAAGCTCGGAAAATTTTTTGGTATGCCGTCACTAGATCTTTGGAAAGTATTTTGGATAAGTCCACACCTAATGTGCTTCCTTTTTTATTGCTGTTTACAGCAGTGAGGATGAGGAGGAGAAATAAGTCTGCTCAGACCTGCTTTGCTTTGTTTTTTCAGATAATTTTTTTCAACCTGATGTCTTCCAATTAGGGGATGATGAGAGCAGACTGTACCTAAGTGGTTATTTTGGAGACCTCGCCTCAATTGTCTGTAAAACCTCTCTAATTTAGTCCTGTTCCATTTTAGTCAGAGTTGGATACATTTGCCATGATATGATGGTTTAGAGCAACAGCTGCAGCATCCTAAAGGGATACTCATTATTTTGGAAATGTTTTTTTCTTTTTTTTTTTTAAACACTTTTTTCTTATTTATTTGTTTGTTTAATAAGGACAGTGAAGATTAATAAACATTAGTACCAAATAAACATGATCAAAGGTTGATGTTCTTTTGACCACTTTTCAAGGGAAAACTTTAAGATACATGATGTAACTTTCTGACCTTAAAGGTACAGTATGTAAGAATTACTGACATCTAGTGGTAAAGATGGGTATTTGAAAAAAAAAAGATGCTTTCTTTCAAATGACTTCATATTCCAGCACTGTTGTGAATATATGGTGGCTGTTAGTGGCCAAAATACTCCCAGACAAAAATATGTTTTCATCTGTGAGTGGATCTGAGTAACTTTTTTTTTTTTTTTTTTTTTACATCTTTTAAGGAATGACTTATCCTAAACAGTGCTTTAACTCCCATCAAACGAAGCTGGTACAGCAGTTTCAAAGTTCAGAGGGTTCTTATTCTTAATATTGTTTTGTCCATTCAGGGACACCTTAGTAAAAATGGTGGAAAAAAATATGGCAGCCTCCATATGTGCACCCCCCAGCAAGTAGATACAAATGGCTCATTGTAAGAAAATAAAGTTGTAACAGCCATTCTAGTGCAGTGATTACACATAAATAGAAGCAGTTTTGAATTATTTCTCACATTTTTTTTGCCATTGACCTTTGAGTTTTTTACTTACTGTACCTTTAAAACTTGTTCCTGACCAGTTTAAAGGCACAATGACTGATGTGCCTTCATTTTCTACTCACCCTCATGCTGAGCAAGACTCTGGAGCACTTTTTTAATATCTCAGATGCAGCCGTAGAAAATGAAGGCACATCATTCTGTGGGTGTTGTGTTCCTTTAAGGCTAAGAAACAACAAAAGACAACGCTTTCTTCTGTCTTTACCACATCACTTGCTATAAAGCAAGATTCAGCAGAGAAACGCAAGAAGACATCAGAGCGAGAGAGGAAAAGAGAGGAAAACAGCAAAAGACGAGTCAAGATAAGACTGTCAGTCACTGGCTGGAGAGCGATCACAGTGCAGGATGGAAGATGGATGCTGGATTAGCCAGTGATGGGGCTGTGTCTGAGAAAATCTGCAATGGTTCACCTTTAAAGGTGGAACTTTTTTTTAGAACAGGAGGTAAACTGTTCTAGTCGGCCATTTTAGGCTAGCCTGAAACTTTTTTCATTTGTGCTCTGTGCCGTCTTTCAAAAGTATTCAGACCTTGTGGTTGTGGAGTACATATTTCATTAATGAAGTTAATGAGTTAACTTAGCTTCAGGAGCAGGGCCACGCCTAAACAACACCTGCTTCCAGTCTCACTAATCACCAAGCAAGCCTTAAATACTCGCTCACCTCCTCAACTCAGTTTGTCTCGTTCTCGATGCCCTTCCTTTCCCGCCCTTTCCTTTCTGCAAATTTCATCTCTGCCTTGTCTGCCTGCTTTGTTGGGCCTTCCTCCTTCTGCTGTCTCATCTTATCATTGGATCACATTCTATCATTCGTATCAATAATCATCATCCTCACTCATTTTGTTTTGACGTGGTCCTTGTGAGTGAACTGGTATTCAATTTTCAAGCAGGGGCCTAAAAACTAAGCACCCAAAAGGTTAAGTCCTTTTTCCTGCTTGACAAATCGTTGGCGTTTAGACATCATCTTCTTTTTGCCTTTCATTCTATAGTTTCTTCAAATGATATATTTCTGAGACAACCAAGGTCAAGGAAGTACAGTCTTCCAAATAATGTGAAACTGCTCCCAACTTGTTTGGACTTGTTTGGTATCAGCAGCACATTGTCCTGCTGAATCTCAGTTCTCTCTCAAACTCTAACCATAATAACTTGTCTATATTTGCAGTATTGCTTCTGTTTGCCCATGACAACATATCTAAGAGTAGGACTAGATGGACAGACCAGAAAGCTTAGAGGGGAGTTTAAAGCACTTCAGTCTTCTGGCTTGTACCTCTAATAATGAAACTAGAAAAACCCAAAGAGATATCAAGAAACTAGAGCCATACTGAGAGGCCTTCGCAGGTGTGATGCCACCAATAAACTCTTCCAACATCATGCTGAGTCATTCAGATATGCCACAAACTGGAAGTCAACTGGTTTTACTGTCAGGTAAGGCTCCTTGTTGAGGAAGCATTAGTCAGCACTAATGTCAAGCTTCACAGCCCTGCATTGGTGCAAGATGGAAAGGGGGGGGGGGGTCTTGGGTCGGGTAAACAGAGAATATGGCTTTAATAATTCACATAATGTCATGTTTGCAGAAAAGGGCGACAACAGTGTCTAACAAGGAATTATCGACGTGCAATCAATACCTCAACCTCTATTTCACAGACATGAGGAAAGAACAGGAAGTTCTTCATATCAAGGCCACCGACCGGAGAGTTGTTGCCATCATACAGCATCTATATCAGAACATATGTGTCTGTAAAATGACATGACTTAGCATGCCAAGCTTCCAGTCATCCAGTTTTTGCCACAGCACTCAGCTTTAATCTGCAAGGGTTGAGAAAACAGACAACTTGCCTGTGAAACTATCACAGAATTTTGAAATCATTCTCCAATTATTAACAATGACGTAGAGAGGTTCACTTTATATCCCCAGAACATATGAGGAAATAATGTAGTCTGTAAACATTTTCAACTTGCAGAGGACTAAAATTAGCCTGCTAACTAACCCAGTCATGCTGTTAAACATGCCTTCTCCCTGGTTTTTCTGTGCCAGTTAATTACACTGCCATTCCTGTCTGACTGCAAAATCACCTCATCTATTGTATATCTAAGAAAGGTCTTTGCCAATAACTCATCTCCACCTTGCTTGACTGGCTTTTAAATGAGCCCAAGTGCATTGAAGCAAGAGTTGGCATTGGAGCCTATGAACGTGGTTTACAGGGATCCTTTCACAGATGCGTCAAGAGCAAAGACCTTTTGACTTGTTTTAGTGGGAAACAATATCATAAAGAGCCTGTCATGGTCACTCATCTCCATCGAGATTATGAAAGCTCATAAAATTTTCTTTCTAAGGGAGCTGAAGAAGGTTAAACTCCTGTTTCATGTTCTATCAAACTACAGAGCGCATCTTTTGTAGAACCATTAAAAACTACCTTGAAAAATGCCGTACAGTCAGAGAAAGGATGAGGTTTTTTTTTTTTTTATTGAAAACCAGACAGAAGACTGCCTTTTCAATTGTGTTATATAATCTCTGACTGAATGATAACTGAATTAGCTTGAATATGTGAAACTGCAAGATGAGGATAAAGCTTGTGTTCCCACAACAAGGTGGAGACAGAGACTCTCTAACAGCATTTTAACCCACCCACTACAGAATATAAAAACACCCTTCTGTGACCGGGGCTTTCTGCTACTTCTTCCAACTCAAACAAAGCGCACGGCATGATTACCGCAAGGAAATGATGCACAGCGGATTCGCATCACGACTTTGGCTCATGTCTGAGGCCTATTTGACGCATATTAATGGTCATGTGTCATGTTTTGCCCAGGTTAGTAAAAACATGTTTCTGGAACTTCAACTTCTTGCTTCGGTCCGGCTGAGCTGATACAACTGGAGGAATTAAGGGTTGGGCAGGTTGACAAATGCAGTAAAAAGCCATGAGCTTAACTATTTGCCAATGGAATTTCCCTTTTTGATGGTTTGGATGAAATGAAAGGACGATATTATTGTTTACACCCAAGTTTCAAGCTCAACACAGTCATCTTATACAGTATCATCTCTATATATTATATATTTAATTTTTGTTTGGCCTGCATTAAACATCAGTTATGTCTGTGTTGGATTCCTGCAAATATGATTGAAGGTACATCTGCTATGAAGGGAGCCACTAATATGTAATCCATTAACCACAGCACAGTCAAAATGTTTGGTTTCTGGTTATTGAACTGTTCCATTATTATTTCCTTATACCATAGTTATATCGAACTGTGGTTTCTTTGAGGGCTTCCAGATGCTGGATTCAAACGCAACAACTGCACTAAAGTGCCTCCGTGCCAATAAATATCCAGTACCAGTCCAACCTGAATAAATAGAATGAGACTTCATCGGATTCTGATGCCATGAAATATTTGGCATTTTACAGTAAATGCTACTTCAGTCAATTGTTGAAATAGTTGCAGTTATTTTCTAATAATGTGATTTAGAAAAAGTTCAGTCATTTAAACAACATCCGTGTTCATTTTTGGGACGCTCATTGTGGCTGTTCAGTATAATTTCTCCAAGTTTTAAGGAAAAAGATATGCGTTTTTCACTAAATCCCAGTGAGCTCTGCTCAGGTCATGGTTTCATTTGGCTGTTTGTTTATGATCCTATAGACCAACTTTCACTTATATTTTAAATGTTTTGGTTATACGTATGTATGTAACCCTATTTTTTTTTTTTTTTTTTTTTAATGGGATGCTGAATAAAATGCACATAAAACCAGAATGTAATAATTGCAGTAAATCTCATAAATCAATATTTGATTTACAACAGAAAATAAAATTCAAATACTGAAAGATAGGGATGGGGGGGGTTCGAGGGCAGCAACGCAACTTAAAAGTCTGGGTAGGGTAACAAAAGCTGGAAAAGTAAGTATTATGACATAAAACTGGATGGATTTATATGTTAAAACTATAGGGATGTTCAATATTAGCTTTTTTTTTTTTTTTTTTACAATATCCGATATACCACTATTGTCTGACTCTTAATTTCCGATATCAACTGATACCAATCTATGCAACTGTGAAGTTGTATTTCATACTGTATATGTTAAAGCTTGGGGGGTTCTTAAATCCTTTCATTGTTACTTGTTATTTTATTTTTAATCTTCATTTATATGCTTATTATCTGTTTTTATTATGATTTTATGTCAAGCACTTTGGTCAGCTTCGGTTGTTTTTTAAATGTGCTATACAAATAAATTTGATTTGATTTGATTAGCCAACATGTGACTAATGATAATGTTTCTGACAACTTGGTAACTTAACCAACAACTTAAACCAGACATATTCTAAGCAGCTTCAAAGCAAGTCAGTCTGTAGCAGCAGCAGCTGCACCGTAGTCACATGACTCTGAACTAATACTTACGGAGCAACAAGATCTCGCGAGATTTCATTAGTAATTACTAAACCGATACCGATATTTTCCAATCTCACATTTTAATGTCGATATCAACCAATAACACTGGACATAGCTGAAACTAACTGTTACTTAGCAACAGGTCAGTAACAGTGTTGGGTATAAAGAGCCTCTCACATGTAAAGATAGGCAAAGGCAAGCAAAAATATTCCTTCATGTTAAAGTAATTCATTAACAACACTACATACATGTTATATTCTCAAAAGATTAGAAGAGTTTGGAAACATCTTCATGTGAGAGGAACGCATGCAGGCAAACATTTATAATGCATCAAATCCAGAATGATTCACAGCCATCAGCTCAGGAAGACTTCCAGAAACCACCACCTGTGAGCACATATGTCACCCTCAAATGCAGGTTAAAGCTCCGTCATACCAAAGAAGAAGAAGTCTGTATCATGTGAACATGACACAAACACAACCATCTTCTATTTCCAGATTAACTGAAATCATTTTGGAAAGAGGAACCATCGACCTAACCAGTGCTCAGTTGCACATGTTTCTGTCTAGATGACGTCTTTTAGTTTTTCCTGCATATTTCAGCATGACAATGCTAAACTGTGATGTGCATCGATTACCTCATGGCTTCATAGCAGAGGAACTTGTTGAGCAGCTACAATCCTATCAGACAACATTCCTCTCCAAAGGTCCAGTAGCTGGTCTCCTTATAGTTCCCACATCTACAGACACACCAGGGGATGGTTTTGGGATGTGAACTCAAGATGTTTCTTTTCATAAGTAAAATATCTTGTTTACTATAAAAAAAAACTTTGTGAGATTTGGAAATTATATTTTGTCTTTATTTACATTTCACAAAGCATCCCAGCTTTGCAAAATGACCGTTCCAATCATCCAAACAGGGATTTTTCCCTCCTTGCTGGCTTTTGGCAGCTCTTCAAGACTCCCAGACTTTAACCCTACTTCCCAGCCATCAAACACACGCATACACGCAGATGCACACGCCCATAGCCTCCGTTTGCCTGACAATCACTGCTTTCTGTTCCAGTCATCCGTCTGGTGATAACACAGTAATCCTGGGACTTAATGGATCCCGTCCTCCTTCCACTGATGCAAGCAAGGTGATCACTGGAGGAGGACTGCATCAGGCAGTGAGTAGTCATACATACACACACACAAAACGTTAGCCTCACTGCAGAACCATTTCATACTTAAACATCACTTCGCAGTCATGACTACAAGACCACTTTAACTCACCGTCTCCTCGTGTCAGTGTGTTTCCACACCACGTTCCGGCACATTTGTCTCAGTCTATTTGTCTCCCGTATGACTTCCATTTGTGAACAAAAACCTTCCGTTCCTTCAGAGTTGAGCCACAGTGATCGGATCCATGTCATCACAGCGATGATGTTTTTCTGTTATCGTTCCGTCTGACCTCACGCCATCCTCTTACAGAGGAGCTGCTTCCAGCGTGGCTCCTCACTCTCTCTCTCCTGATAGTGAAAGAGTTATAGTGCCCTGTGTGTGTATGTGTGTGTCCTGTCCTACAAAACAAAGTGGGTGTGTCTCCTTGAAACAAGCTAAAAAAATGTGTGTAGAAGAGGAAGCACACACCCACATGCCAGCGCACTGCTGCCCTGCATGTGCGTATTGTAGGTGTGACTATAAATGTGTGTGTAGAGGGGATGTCCCGTGAGGATGTGTGTGTACAGTCCTCAACCAGACTCCACTTTCCCTCCCGTTCTGTTTCTCTGTCAGCATTTCCTTGACTCCAGGATGCACACTTTGCACCCAAGGCAACTGGGTACTTGCACACTGTGTGTTTTGTGTGTGTGTTTGAGAAGCCCAGTGCTCTATTTTCCCAGGGAGCTGGACAGGATCCCAGCAGCGCCGGAAGGATGAGAGGGAATACCAGGAGAAAGTGGGAAACGAGCTGATCTGACAAGCCTGTAGCTGACCGCATGCAGAAGCGAAGCGCCGACCCGGGCAGCGTTTGCGCCTCGTTCTGCCCTTCGTGGTCAGTAAATCACACACAAACGATCTCCGCTCAGTCGCATCAGTCCCAGTTCCTCCGTTCGCCTCACACATACGAACTGAATGGTAAACAGCAGGAGAATGAGAGCAGCCGAGACACTCTATGTAAGGAGCCTCCGTCTCCATGGCGATGCCAGAGGCAAAGAGCAGTTCTGTCCGAGTGGCCTCTCCCTCCCCCTCCTCTCTGTACACACAAGGCATTGTGGGAAAGCGGATGCGGTTCTCATGCCCTCCCTGTGGGGTATCGGCCTCGTTCACATAACAGTTGACATGGGGCTTGATGTCACTTTAAAGAGGAGACATTTAATTTCCAAATTCAGTCTCCACCCATTTGGAGGTCAGAGGTCAACAGGAAGATCTTTCATTGTCTGATCGCAGAATGAATGTTTGAACTTAGCAAAAGAAGTTATTGGAAACAAGAAGCTTAATTTTCAGTTTTAATCATGTGCTTATTTCAAATGATAATTGGCTATATTATTCTAAAATTGGTCAAATCATTTGCCAACAGGACAAAGCCTCCATTTCGTTAAAGGAAGTGTCCGGAGTGTCACCCTGAAAATAAACGCTAGACTGTGCATGAGTGAAATCTGGCTTGATCCGCACCTTTGGGCCTCTGCTTTCGTGTGGTGACGAGTTTTATTTGTGACTCCCCCACCCCTGACGGTATTTCACATTTTCCCTTTGTGTTGGTGTATTCGGGACGTTTCTGGGTGGAGATTTGCGTGTTTTCTCCAGCCAATGACAGAGCAAAGGGCGTAGCGTTCTGTTGGGATAAACTCGGCGATTGGAGCAAACTTTGTTGTTTTTAAACGTTGACTGGAGGCGACACCAGATTCACTCAAATTCTCAATAAAAATGGCGGATGCAGCGAAGAAAGGGAAGTATTTCGCGGCGAAAAGAACGATAGTGCACACTTGAAAATAAGGGTTGATATTGGTTTGTCTTTCACCTACTTTCTAGCTTTAAAGGAGACTCTTGGGGCTAAAGAGCAATGTGACCATTAGCCCGAGTTTGGATAGTGTTTACAAACAGAAACAAGGGAACACTTTGGACTCTACCTTTAATCAAAGTACAGTTTTCTTTACTCAGGAGTGATGTTTTTATTTTACATAAAGAATCAGTAGACATATCGCTTCCTCCTTAGATATATTAGTTTACTTTTTGCAATGAAGTCCTTGATTTAAGCAAGTGGGAAGTGATGCATGAGAAACAAAATACTTTGTAGAACCTAAACAAAGTTAAAAGAATGCTGTACAAGTGTATATGCAAGACCATTCACACAATGTGAGTTTGAAATTTAAATGAGTGGAAAATTTAATAGATTCAAACAAGCTGTTTTTCTTTAATTGAAGTGTTTCCTTTAGTTGTTCCTGTTTGATCTCTTGTTTGGATCTTTGAAAAGCCACTCAGATTGTGCACTGATGAGAGATTCTAGTGTAAAATAAATGAACAAATCCAACTTCAAAGAATTAAACAAGAAATATTATTTTTCATTCAGTTTATTGGGTTCCTAAACAAATTTCACACATGCAGCACACATGGATCAAGCTATCCATCTGAAGTGCTAACCACACAAGCTGCATGCCTTCCTTTCTACTCATCCATTTGTCTTATTATCGCCCCTATTCCAAAAAGTATTCAAAAAGTATCTTGGAATTGGTCCACAATTTATAAAGCAGTCTTCTGTAGATAGCTGAACCACTTCACATCTTGAATTTAAAACTTTCACCCTCTCTAAAAGCCCTTTAGGAAGACTCTGCCTCTCTAGGGTGCTCTTATTCATACCCAATCATTGACGGGCATGTTAATAATTGACCTAATTAATATCAGTACATTCCTCCAGCTGTGTCTTTTCAGGACAACTTAGTTTCACAGCCTTTTGCTGCCCCCTTTTCCATTCTTTTCTTATAGTAAATTTCTGTTTTATTCTTAAAACTGAACAGGATGGGGTTTAAAAAAAAGCTTGCAGTGGACAGTTACGTGAAGCAATATGAATCAAAAAAGACTAAAATATGATTTTAGAGGCTTATCCTACATTTTGAGGGTACACTAGGTAGAATTCAGGGTTCATGCATGTTTAAGTTAGGGTTGGCAATGTTGGAAAAACGGTTTGAGCAAGTGACAGTTTAAAAAAACACACCACCGGAAACCACGCCTTCAGAGTGCAGGGACATGTGCGCCGATCTTTTACGAGCAGGTTAACATAACAGCCGAGTGGATAGCTCGTTAGCTTGATTGTAAACAGCTGACAAACCACGTTTTTTAAAGCTTTAATCCACTCAACTCCAACTCCTTCTGCAGTGTAAAAAGTCCACATTACAAACGTCAACGCCACCGAGACTTAATCGTTATCTGTCGTTTTGTTTTGTTTTTTTAGCGTAGCAGCAGTTAGCAGTCCGTTAGCTATATTTGTCTACAGTGAGCGGCGCACAAGGGGGTCATGTGGGGACAGTGAGAGGGGAGGGACAGAGATGAGACATAAAGGCATCGATTTGTTCTTTCTACAAGTTGCAAATTGCAAATCCTGCCTTTCAGTGCGAATGGCAGTTTTTACAGAACTGCAGCTCTCACAGAGGTCTGACTGTTTTCTTTCCATTTCTATGAACACTGATGTATTAATACTGTCAGAATGGAAGGACCATTTCACCCAGCATAACAAAAAGTGTTTCTGAGCCGGATTACCAACTCTGGCTTTAAATGCCCGTCAAAACAAACTGACTTGTTACGTCAGTCTTATTTTTTTTTTTAATTTTTTTACGAAGAACAATTGTTGGTCGGTCCATAACTGTTATAATGGCAATAGTGGACAGACTATCCTCAGTTTGAAAGATGTTTTTTTTATTTCAGTGCTATCATTTGTTTACATTTCTTCTTCTCTTCATGAATAATTTTCTCTTTTCCAAATGATGCCATTGAACATGTCGGGCAAGCTGATAGATGAGTAAAGTTATTAACAATGACCACTGCGCATTTTCAGCTGAACCATTTCCAACTGTGTCTCTCAGCTCACTCCAGTCCACTAGTTGCTAATGCACCCCGAAGCTGGTTGCTAACCTCAAAGAAAACCCGGAAAGGGTGAGACTCACTGTGAAGTCATGTCATCTTCCCAAACTATTTGACACAAAAGGCCTCACTACATCAGTAATGTGGAAGTGGTTTAGATTCAGTAAAAATGTGTAGCAGATCACTAAGTCTTTGTTGTAGTTTGGTGAACACCCAAACAGGAAACACGACTAACTTGTTGAATCACCTGTTTTAGGTATCAACCAAGCAGCTTCGCAGAAAGCAGGAAAATGCGTCTCAGTGCGCCAGTTCATGTGGTGCAAGTAGGAAACGGAAAAACATCATGTCGTCATTTGTGGCTGCTACTCTGCATGAAAACTAAAGGTTTAAAAATCAGTTTCTTATTGCATACCAAAGGAAATGATGCAACTTTATTAACAATGAGAAAATCTATATTGTGAGCAAGACAGAGATAGAAAATATCACAATATGACCGTTTGCAGTGCAGATTTGCTTTACAACTCAGATGCTAACCCGGAGGCATCTCTGTGTATGGTTGTTATTTTGGGGTGAATTGTCCCTTTAACCAGCAACAGCGATCTGTCTAACATGTTCTGGAGATATCTGGGACACAGCTGTGAACATAAATACAGCTGCTCGGAGAAGGTGAGAGCAGGAAAACAGGAGCTGTATCTCCAATTAGAAAGCGTGATCCATGGCCACAAGCACTCACACAAACACACACACCACACACACACATAGCTTTGTTGGACTTTAACAAGTTTGTGTGGGTCTACAATTTTAAACAAAGAGACGGCACACGTGTGACCTGAGCGATGAGTGGGTTTCTTGCTAATGAGGCCGAACTCTGTTTTACCCCCCGCAGAGATTTACTTTCTGATGGAATGAGGGCTTTGCTCACACACACATGCAGATAGGTGAACCAACAACGACTCAACAGTCCCTGCTTGTCAGCCTGACTGGATAAAGATGTCGACCGCATATTTGCTTGTGGAGGTGGAGATAAAGCTCCGCTTAATTTCATGTTGTTGCAGTGCCGGGCAAAGGTACGGCAGTGCCACGCCCAGCCCCCTCAGCGATTCACGAGCACTGGACGGATTCCAGTGGCAAGGCACAGCGTGTATTATAGAAAACAAACAACATAGATGGAATAAACTAATTAGAAACTGAAAAAGAAAGGAAAGGAGAAAAGCAAAAACTTGTTTGTTTCCGTGGAATTTTGTGCAGATCAGATAGGAAACAGAAAATCTGAGTCTTAGGAAAGCTAAAAGAGCCCATTCCCTGTGTTTCAAAAAGAAACAGGGAGTTTAGTTTAACTTTTGTTTCATAATGAAATGCTTTAAAAAAAAAAAAATCATATTTTGTCCCCCAAAAGTGTTCTATTAACTTCCTACATGATAACTTAAACATAAAAATGCTTAAGAAACCAAAACAACGCTTTAAAGCAACACGACACAAGTTTCAAACCTCAAAACTCTGTGATTCTGACTCGTTTTCATGGCACGCTGACATTCATTATGCACATTCCTGCAGCCGTCATTGCCCTGCAGCAACCCGAGGCTTAGAAACCGCACTTCACAACTTTGTGCTCCAGCCTGGCGCATCATGTTACAGCAGCGTTTTGCTTTAAAAAAAACTGTGCCACATGTCAGCAGGATGTCAACACACTGGCCGTTTTGAATGCACACCATGACAGATTGAGCAAAGAAACCCAAGGGTTATTGAAAGGAGGAAAAGAAAGAGAGGAGGAGATGAGCAAGAGATAAGACACTAGACTGGTTTTTACTGGTGGGAGAGAGCTCAGAGAAGAGGACGGATGTAGGACGGATGCTGAATTAGCCTTTAGGGGGCGCCACCGTACAAAAAACAACCAAAATTCAATAATGTTGCTTTAAGAGTTGTGTCAGATAAAGACTTCAACTAAACTTATGTCATTGTCACTTCATTTATGTGAGTTGTCCGATTTGAACTTTGAATTTGAATAAAATTCCTTCTACGACTGCGTTCACATGGCGCAATTTTGATCCGATCCAGCGCCAATCAGAATAAAAATGTGCAATGTAAACATGTCAGCTGATCCGATCGACCTCGATCGGACAGAATTTTCAATCCGGTCGAAAGGGGTAGTTTAAACCTTTTTACAATCCGATCAGCAGAAAAAAATGAGGATGTAAACACTCATTCCAATCTTTTCTGTGAAATTTTGTCTACTTTTGGCATGCTTGAACCATGTGGGGGCTGCGTGACGTTGCAGATTCAGGGAGGACGGTGGAAGTAAACAGAACGGGACTGTGGATGATGCAACCTCACATAGCAAATGGACGGTGCAGCTGTGCTGTTTGCCTTGGAGCCGCCTTGCGGAGTCATACAGCAGTCCGCCTGCACAGCGGAACGGATCCGCCGACGATCCGCGTTCTGACTGGAAATTCTGATGTTAGGCGGAGCATAGGTTCATGTGCTTCAGCCATGGGTCCAGTACGGATATGGCTGTATTTTTAATCCCCACTGAAAGAGTTAGATTATTGAGCATTTCGACAGTCAAAAGATTATAAATTTAAAAAACAAAACCCCTCTTCTTGCGAACTAGGACCCACTGCGCATGTCAAAAGCATTACAAACATATCTGTCCATCAAGTAGCTAAATACAACCAATCGGATCACTTTTCCTCCCCGTCTATGTAAGCACGTCAGCTGGAAGCTCTGATCGGAAAGATTTCAGTCGGAAAGATGAATTATTTGTCCATGTAAATGTAGTCAATTGCCTCATAAAATCTCCCCTCAAAACAACAATCAGTGATATTCTATCTATTTATTAGTCTAAGGGAAGTTTGATGCATGCATAATGCTGGTAAGTGCTGGTTTACAGAGATGTCAGGACTAGCAGCTATCTGCAAGCACTGGTTCTCTAAACCACAACCTTAGAGAAAGTAGTCTGTGGTTTAGTGCTCCAGACTTTGATGGTTTAGGTTAAGTACATATAAAATAAAGGGATTTTTTTCTTTTTTTTGAGCCACCATCTTTCTTTGACCTCACCAATACAGCATCAGAACCAGACTGCTAATGAACTAGCTGAGCACATTTCAAAACCTGATATGACAAACGATTACTAACAACTTGAGATGGGATAATAAGTTGCTTGATAGTATTTTAAAAACAGCGTAGGCTGCTGAACATTTTGTCAAGTTAGCTGTGTGTGCTAACAATCTAACAATCTACAGTATGTATGCTAACATCTGCTAGCTTGAAATATGTCAAGTCATGAGGGAAATCTCTTAACTTCTTCATATCTGGTTATTACATCTAAAGTTACTGAGTCATCTGCAATTTTACATGTAAATTGATTAAATTATTAAAATGTTTATTGAAATAAAATACAGGCTAGCTCTTTAAAATGGTTTTTTATATGTTTTTTTTTATATATATATAAAAACGTTCTAGCTCACTTTCAAAGTCTATATTTGGACATGTGGCTTGGCAAGTCATGTGGCTTGATCATGATGTACAAGTCAGGCAACATAAAGTACTTACAGTAGAGTAAAAAAACGCCCACTCCTGAAATAATATTCATGTTTCCCTGAGTCCTCTTCCTCTTCAGAGCAGAATATGCAGGAGTATTGCTCACACTGGAAGCCAGTACGTGTGTGTTTGTGTGTCTGAGTGCGAGAACGCACCGTCATTCATACTGTCAAAAGTGTCGTCACACCAGCTCTGACTCAACTCTGACTAAACCACACAGCCCCCCCCCCCCCCCCCCCCGTGTCACAAATAGCTTATCTAATTTTCCTCGTCTCTAATTTGAATGCAGGAACAGAGCGTGTTGTGCCGTAAACGACAACATCTGATTCCAAAAACGTTGAGATGCTGTAAATGTCAAAACACGTCAAACATTAAGGGTAAGGAACATTACTTTTCCCGAAAAAGATTCTTTTTTCCACCTTTTTAACTGAGGATACAGTCATGTGTGATTATGGAATACACTGTAAAACTTAATTCTGACGTTTAAATAACAGTACAAAATGTTTTCTAAATGGCATTAGTATCTTATGCATTAATACATTAAAATTTCCACATTTAATTTCATTTATAAATAAATCTTGACAGCTCTATCTTTAAAAAAAATCCCATATTCATAAGATAAATGTAGTTGTTTTTGTTGTTTTGTTTTTTTACAATCATCTGGTGATCCCCTGAATCTATCTTGGGACCCCCAGTTTTGGGCTGCTCCAATGCATGCATTTCCGAACAATAATGCTAACATAGTATGTGGGCAGGGAATTAACAAGTCATTGTGCAGAACGTCATAGGCTGTTGGAGTCATTTACTTGAGTCTGATGCGTTTGAGCAGGGAAACATTGAAAACCATCAGGACTGCGGCCCAAGAGGTCTGGATTTGGTGATCCCTGCCTTGCAGCCTCTTTAACCTGCACACATCCTTCTTTTGAGCAATAAAAACTGCATCCAGTTAGAATTTGAAAATCACCTGGGATTTTTTATTCTCAATCCCAGCCTCAAGTATGTTTATGTCAGATTTGCATAGTGTTTGACTCCCCCGCACTCACTTCTTATTAACATTATCCACTCTCTCACAGCTCATGTCATGTTTCAAGAAGCAACAGGAGACGGAGGAGGAGTGGAGGCAGCCACAGAGAGACAGGAAGAACTCAGTCTTCTGTGATTCTCCCTCATTATAGTCTCGGATGGGCTTCGCACCTTTTGGGGGATTTGAAGCTTGTCAAACTTTTCCCAATAACATTTTATTAAGACGAGGCAAAGATGAGCTTCATGTACAGATGTTGTTCTTATAGTTTTAGAACTGACTGTCTAATAAAGTTCTCAAATCTGGTTGCCCTCACTGATCTGATTAATAAACTTGCATCAGTAACTGAGCTGCAGGTGGTGGCAGATGTGAAGGTGAACATTCATTTTACCTGGGCAGCACTTCCTGCATCTAACGCAGTGACTCATTGAAACGCCTGCTGTGAAGTGAAACGAGAGCTTCCTCAAGGAGGCAGTGACAATTTAATTTGTCTGCATCATATCTGGCAATCTGTTTGCGGGATAGATTTTAATAGGATTCCCTCACAATAACCCAAGACTGCACGCTAAGAGCAAAAAGGAGTCTGCGGAAGGACAACACTAAATTTGAGAAGAGGGAGCAGAGTTTGAAGTTGAAGAACAACATATTTGCATGCAAGCAGGGACTTTTTGAGGGTGTGAGCAGATTTTTGAGGGAGAGCGGTATAATATTAGAGCGGGAAAACAAGAGAGTCTGCTTTGAAATGGAAAAACAATGCTCTTGATTAAAGACACTAATATAGCTCCATAGAGGAGAGGCATAACTTACAGAAACTGCATTAAGGAAAGCTCCGAAATAGACTTTGAAGAGGCTCAAAGGGAAAAACAACACAAATGTAAGGTAGAGCTGTAAAAATGCCACATGTTGCAGTTTGGAGGCAAAGTTCAAACTGAGAGGGAGTGGTATGGTGTGTAAGAATCAGAGAAACACACACATACACAAACACTCAGCCATAAAAAACTGGTAGGATCATGCTGTGCGCCCACACACATTTTTTTTTTTTTCACAGCCAGGTACATAGTTTATCCTGAGAGGAGAGGCAGAAAGAAACACATTTCAGCTTGGACTTTGAATGCGCTTTGTGTTTGCAGTCTGGATTCTAATGAATTTAAACACAATCGCAGTAAATTCAAAGCAGAGAGAGGTGCTGACCTTTTTTTTTTTGCCTGCAGAGCATCTTTCCAGTCCTGTTAGCCGATTTAAAGTCCACAAGCTTCTGCTGCATACATTAATACCAGTGGAGCCTGCAGAGAAAAAGCAACCAAATGTTACATAAGAAGTCACTTTGTAAAGGACAGCATCTCTTCACTGCCTGTCTTTGATGATCAGCAGAAGAAAAAAAAAATGTAGATGTTACATAAACGGCAATCACCATAAATAAACATGTACGGGGCAAGAAGTGAAGCTATGATTACACACTTGCCTGCTGTAAACAGATCAGCAGCATCTCCGTGCACTGCCCCTGAGATAGGATTTTCACTTTTATTCCCATGCTGCACAAGATCCATTTCAGTCTGCAGGTTACATTTAAGCTGCCTTTTTATTGGCTGGTAATGCATCTCATACATCAAAGGATGTTTTTTTGTTTTGGAAATGCTCACACCGAGATTAGAAATGTAATGAGATAAAGCATTTCTCGTGTTATTGATTAATATACTGAGACAGACTAAACTTAAGCTATCGGCTGACAATCTATTTTCAGAAACCGGTAAATAGTCTGTGTAGCGCTTTTAAACCTTAGTTAGGCTTGCAGCTTGCTTTAGAAAAGCATTTTTCATTCATTCATTCATGTGCACCTGAGCCACTGGGAGAGCTGCAGTGCCAGAAGCTTGCAATAGTGGTGGGCAGATTTATGAAAATATTAATAATAT
The DNA here is from genome assembly GCA_023101725.1 of Atherinomorus stipes. NCBI lineage: Eukaryota > Metazoa > Chordata > Actinopteri > Atheriniformes > Atherinidae > Atherinomorus > Atherinomorus stipes. Next base: position 256,169 of record JALJCO010012637.1, read on the forward strand.
TGATACCAGCGTTGGTAGATATTGATGAAGTCTCATGTATTACTTTAGTTTCACTTCCTCTCTTCTACGCAGTCATTTCTTCTTTCAGTCATTGGACAATCTGTGTTAATTTTGACACCCCTATTAAAGTATTGGTATCGACAATATTCTCCCTTTTTACTTTTATCTGACGAGGTTTGGTATCTTGCTCAGGGACCTTGAAAAGAGTCAAAGCAATAAGGGCTTCCAATGGGGTTGATCATTTAAAAGCTTATATTTGACAATGATTCTTATCAGTTTTTACAGTGACGTAAACACCTAAAATACAGTGGTAATGTGTTGTTTTTTAAAAGAGTAGATTTAACTGCTTTTTACAGGAAACAAGATGATAAGTATCAGCCAGGTGCAGTGTATCACATGTACTGGAAAGTGTGTGTACGTAAACAAAGCATTCAAGTGTGTGTTAACACAACGCCACGAGGAAAAGATATCAGTAGAGAAAGTGTTGTTGCACATTAAAGGAACATTTAGCTATATTAAAAAAAGAAAGAAAGAAAACCTCCAGGAGGCGACATGGTGCCACTATTGCATCTGTATTCCATATCCAACCTTTAATCTGAGAGGGGTTATTAAACTACTTTGAAACAATTTAGAGTCCATCATTCTGCAAATGGAAACCATTCAAATTACCTGCCAAACTTTTTAGGAGTTAACGTCCAGCAGGTTCAACCCGGGGTCAGATTGTTCAGAGAAACTGCACAAAAATTGCAAGAGATACATCTCAGACTCTACAGGCCTCAGTCAGCAAGATAAATTAAGGTTATAACAGGACTATTACAGAAAGACTGAATAAATCTGGCTTTTTTGGAAGAATTTGCTGGGAGAAAGTCTCTTTAAAAAAAAAAAGAAAAAAATGGCAGCAAAGCTTAGGTCTACAATTTTCATCTGAACAAACCAAAAAGATTTTGCAACAATGTCGTTTTAATGGAAAAGACTGTGGTTGTGGTTGAGTTGGCTGTGAACGTCTCTGCATGCAAACATTCTGAGTCACATAAATGACCATCAAGCTTGCCTGAAACAAGACAGCAATCATGCACTGCAATTTTCCAAATGTCAGACCTTATGCTGATTAAAATGTTGTGAGACCCTTATACATAAAGAAATGCTGGTACACCCCCCTCCAAACGAAAGGGGAAGGAAAAGGAGGGGGGGGGAGGGAAAGAGGGGGAGAGGAAGAAAAGAAGGGGAAAGAAGAGAGGGCCTAACACAATGCTGTAAGTCCTAAGGTCAAAATCCTGACGCCTGAATCTATAGATTTAAAAGCAGGTGAAGATATAATTTAATTTTTGTTATTTTGACATGACTATAGGGCAGTCTGTATAGAACTATGGACCACAGCGGGACATCACAGCAATAACTATCCAGATAGACATAAAACTTGGATTAATAATCTGTCCAGTTGCAACAGAATCAGATTCTTGCACTGGTGCTGAGTTTGGAGTCTGTCAGTGTTTTTATTTGGCTGGCGTTGAGGTTTTGCTATGCGATTCAAACAATTGTTCATTAAAAAAGCAGCGACTGGATATAACTAAATTTCTACCAGTAGATAATAAACATGCAGCACTTAGCCTACTTTTATTGTGTATAGCTACTGCAACAGCACAGAAAGGGAAGTTGTTGGAAATGGTGTGTGTGTAACCATTAAAACTACCCACAACCTAGAATGCTGGTCATTGTATTAGCATTAAGAGCAAGCCTGGCACAATAACTGCTTAGTACACGCAACATTTAAGGTCCAATATATCAGCAAAGGAATGCCCTGCAAGCAAAGCATACTTGACCAATCATGGTTGATTTCTACCAAAAATAGCGCTTCCGTAGCCTCAGATGTGCTGCAGATGTTCTAGCTTTTGTTTACTTGACAGAAATGAAGACAAACATCCAGTGCATAATTAAAGTTGTTGTTCATTTGGTGTTCAGGATGTATCAACAGCCGTCTGTCCTTCACCTAATGAGTTTTCTGTGGAGCAGATATGAGAGTGAGCCTTGTTAGCCTCCTCTACACCAGTGTTTCAAGCTAAATGTTAACAAGCTAACATTAAGCAGGTGTAATGATGTAATGTGTGAGCAATGAGTATGCTTGTATAAACCAATAAGTAAAATTCAGCTTTTACATTTTCAAGAGGGGCTGCATGTCATGAATGTAAATGTTCATAAAATTGACTCCAGACTTGCTGCCCACTTTGCTGGCTAGTGTAAAATGAGCTAAATCATACATGACAGCAGATAAATGTCTGTAACAATCACAGGTTATCACAAAAAGTGACTGTAGATGCCTGCTATAGTCCATAGTTTGATATTGCAAACTTTATATACAATCTGGATACATCTGGAAACACTGACGTTAATATAAAACCAGGGATAATTGTGGACAAAAGAGGAGCGTTGGTTGCTATTTTTGATGTTCTGCATACAAAATGATCTACATCGTTCTGTAAATGAAATGTACTTTGCATTAAAAAATATTCAGACCACCAACTTTCCATTTCATACAGCAATCTTATGTTCAAATTGCTTAAATTTCCCATTTCATTTGTGCACACTTAATTTTCCTTGCTAAATGCAAGCAGAAACCTAGAAATATGCAAATTCATCAAAAAAATGAAAATAAAAACATTCTTTCATTGCTGTGGGATAAAATACCACAGTATTTAGAGAAGCTTGCACAATGGGAACTGGATAATTAGCTCATGCTGCAGGGCAGAACATGCCTCAGTGCGCTTGTTTTTCTGGGCTGTTGCTTACTTACCCAGCTTGTTTATCCATCCTTCCACTGTGTACACAAAGTGCATATGGCCTGTTTTCCAATTAAAACGTCTATTACTGTAATAGGCATTGCGGGTGAACATTCGTTTTCAATAATAAGCATAAACTGCAGTTACTTGTCACTGACACCAGAGGTCACCAGTTTGCAAAGCTCCACGACAGCTTTAAGTGCCTCTCTAATAAGAAATTAAAACATTTGTCTTTTTCCTGCATCTGATTAGCAATTGAGTCAGAAACCTTTGACCTGCTTGGCAGTTTCTGTGATTTGCACACATCATAAACTTATACCCCGTCAAACGGCCGTCGGTATTTTTATGACCAGATGTCGACGAGTGATCTGCTGAGTAATTTGGACAAAAATCTCAAAGGCCTGAGGAGTGTTTTGTTTGCATTTCCCCTAAACTGTGCAACATGAGCAGCAGTATTTAGTGAAACAGGGAATCAGCAGTAAGCACCCTCTCAGCCTCTGCTTAAGGGCATACAGTTAAAAGAAAGCATTAGGGAGATTTTGGCATTAAATTATCACAATTAAAGCCTAACACAACAAACTGAAACAAAAACCCAAACAGGATCATTTTTTTTATCTCATTATGTCTGATACAAGCTGTTTAAAGATCCATTAGGCAATCTTTGTAGCAGATTATGAGACTTGTACAACAGTTAAGAGCATTATTGGACTATTTCTATCCTATGCTTTTCTCCGGTTCTTTGAAGTATTGATTAAACATACAGTCCTCTGTGATTTATTTCTGGATTCATTGCTGCCTTACTGGCTTCACAGTGGCAGGGCTGCCCCATACCATGATACTCCTTCCACTATGCTTCACTGTAGGGATTGGGAGTCAGAACTGGTGTGCATGACTTCTTCAAAACATAACTACATGCATTCAACTTTTTCTGTCATATGTCCAAAGAGCATTGTAATTGAGCTGTTGTGCAACACCCAGAAGGTCTATTTGTTTTCACCTCTATCAGGACTGCATGCTGTGGTCTCTTATGTGAACTATGCATGGTAACTACTTCATAAAACTTTTGTTATAGGTTGTATTCTAAGAACAAATCCATCTTACAGCTTCAGCCAAATGCATTACGTGAGCTACTTTTAGAGTTTGCAGCTGCATAAGACCTTCAAACAAAAAAATGATTTTGTTCTCAAAGTGAAGCAACTTCAAATATGCATGTCTGTTGAGTGTTTTCTAATCCGTTTGCACATTTAGAGCATCCTCTAGAGTTTGTTTGTAGAGTTATGACCGTGATCATGTTTGTTCCAGCTGTATGGTGGCATTCAGGTGACAATGTTGCTGCTGACAACCCTGCCAAGACGTCACGATCTGTCAAGATAAAACCATCACAAAGAGGCCAAGAAGCAACAAAATATTCATGCGAACAAGCCAAATGACAGTTTTTAACCCATTTTTGTCAAGCAGATAGAAAAAAGGCAATACCTGAATATTCTATATATATTCTCACAATAAAAAAGGTGTATTTGGTGAGCGAGCTCTGGCATTGTCACACTCCATAAGAGAAGCAAAGATTTTAACTCAGCAAGCACTGAAGAGAGATGATAACACTCATCTGTACGGGAACTTAGACCCTGGAGAGGAAATACAGTTGGATGCCAGGGGGAATGTGGATTGTCATGTTTTCAAAGCAGTTTTGTTTGATAGTTTGTCCAGTTCTTGTGAAAGCATATCACCTCTGCAATGGCTCAACAGCATCTGATTGGAGGATCAGTTCCACCATGAACTTGCTAAACCACCTACTTAAAGTCTTGGGAGCTCAATGCCATTTGTATAAATCTCTCAGTGGGGTATTGACGGGATTGATGGGATTTTAAAGTCAATGTAAAGTCAGCCATGTTTGGCCACTGCGGGCTGCTGGTTTCCCACACTGAGAGGACTAACCTGCAGTGTGTGACTGACGGAGGAGGGAAGCTGGGCCAGCAGGGAGCACACACACGCACAGTGGCAGCGTTGTTCTTGTTGCCCTTGGCCTCGGAGACATCCATCCCCTGGCTTTGACACACGAGGTCCGAAGCCAGTGGAAAAAGAAAGAGCATCCCACTGGCTGAGGGAAACTGTCAAAGCTCAAGTGACTCTTAACCATTAATGCAATGCAGAGGAACCGCGGTGTTAACACGACCACAGCCAGGTCATGTCAACAGTTGCCTTAATGATGCATCTGCATCACCACGACAATGCTACTCTGAGTGCGTCCGTGTGTGTGTGGTGCGTGTTGTGCTGTATCCAGAGCGCCGTACATCGTGTTCCTGAGTGGCGTCTGACAGGAGGTGTGGATGCTGCCAAAGAATGTGCTTCCTGGCATGAATCCGAAACCTCTGACTGCACACCATACACACATTTACCTCAAACACACACACACATATTGGCATCCTCTCACCATCCCTGCCTATGCACCTTTGTAGTTATTTGTTATGGTGGGTGAGACAGAAAAAAGACTAGCTTCATTTTTGAAATGCACAACAACCCCCCTCCACCTCAGAAACTTCTTTTTCTGTATTTCCCATCTTAGATGTAAAGTAGGTTTCATGATTAGACTTGTCCCAAGCAAGATCTTTAGTCTTAGGTAACGTATTAAATCCAGAACTTGCATTTTCTTACAGGACACAATTGCAAACGACACACTGTTAAAGGTACAGTGTGTAAAAAATCAAGGATCAATGGCAGAGAAATGATATAGAATTAAAAACTGTGCTTCTATTTATGTGTAATCGCTGCACTAGAATAATTTTTATGTGTTTATTTTCATAGAATGAGTCAATTATATCTACTTGTTGGGGGTTGCACATATGAAGGCTGCCATTTTTGTTCCACCATTTTTACTACAATGTCCCTGAATGGACAAAACAATGTGTGTGAAGTGAGAACCCTCTGAACTTTAAAACTGCTGTACCAGCTTTGTTTAATGGGAGACTGTTTGGGATCAGTAATGCCTTAAAACACATTAAAAGTAGTTACTAATAATACCGTCATAGCTACACCTGAGACCACTGGATCCACTCACAGATGAAAACATATTTATGTCTGGGAGAATTTTGGCCACTAACAGCCACCGTACATTCACAACAGTGCTTGGAATATGAAGTCATCTTTTCTTTCAAATACCCATCTCTACCACTAGATGTCAGTAATTCTTACATATTGTACCTTTAAGGCAATGTTTCTCAATTCCAGTCTTCAGGACTCACCGCCCTGCATAACTTCTAGGCAACCCTGCTTTCACACACCTGAATCACATGAATAGCTCGTTAGCACACTGCAAAGAACTTGATGAGGAAGTTCATTCATCTGAATCAGGTGTGTTGAAGTAGGAACACATGGAAGCTATGCAGGGCAGTGGGTCCTGAGGACCGGAATTGAAAAAGACTGCTTTAAGGCAATAAAGTTATTGAAATATTCTACACAAAAATAAGCTTGTAAAAATTCCCGTAAATTAAAAAAAAAAGCTAGAAAACGCTCAGTTAGAACTAAGTGTGGCTTGAACTTCAAACACTTAAAAAAAAAAAAAAAAGGATCAGGACATCCTTATTCATAAAATGCATTAAAAAGCTTTTTTTTTTTTTAAAAAATTTGACATCTGTATAGATTTGGAGGGGGAAACCTATTTCTTTCTTTAAAAAGTCCACATGCTTCCCAAAGATAATCTCAGTTTCAGTTTCGATTTCTGTCTCATGTGCTATGAAGTTTCACAGGATCACCCATGCTTGAGATTCATTAAAAAGGCAGCATATTTGCTTCTGTAAGGCAACCTAAAAATGCATCACATCCTTTAAAAAAAACTCACTGGATACCTCCAAAAGCAAATTAAGAAATTACAAAACACTTAAACAATATCCAAATTAGATTTTTTTATGCCTCTAACTCCAAAGTCTTTTATGCTTTATTGCAGATGTGTGACACAGGTACATCAGCATGCATGTATCAATGCAGAATTCATATTTTCATCCAGAAAGGGCTTTAATCCTTTCAGGCCTCTGCTTAAACACTGCATACCCATAAAGTAATGAGTAGGCTTTATCTTGGCAACCACAGGGTCTATTTAACCACTTTTTCAGTCAAAGTAAAGAACCACTTATTTCTTGGGATGCGTAAATATCAGCATAGCTGCTGGCACGATGAAAATGAGACAAAGCACAAATAAAAAACACTTTCAGGATGAATATGTATTTCCCTTTGGAATGATGCAGCATTTTAAAAGGTTAATTAACATTCAGGTCAATTCAGGTTAGCTGTATTTGCTCTATTCACAACAATATCATCTCAGGGGACACAAATCAATTTGAGCCAGTTCATAATAGCCTTGCTAAGAAACCAACAGATTGTACTGAATCTTGCTTATTTTAAGCAACGGTCAAAAACACATGCATATGTACCTGCTTGAAAGATCATGTTGCATTTGTGGGATTTTATTCATCTGCATAGAGCTTCACACTCTGTTTATATACAGTACCAATCAAAAGTTTGGACTGCACTTAAAAGCTGCCATAATTTAAAGCGCCCTCCACTATGTCACGTTCATCCACTCACCCAGACAGGCTCATCAGGAGGCAACATGGAGTTCAATGTCTTGCACAAGGGCACTTCAGTATGCACCTAAGGAAGCCTAGAATCCATACACCGACCTTCCTGTTGATAGACAACTGCTCTTCCACCTGAGCTACAGCTGCTACATATGAGCGGGTGTAACCAGATTTTGTCTGGTACTGTACATTTTTTTCTAGGATGAATAGCTTTAAAAAAAATTTTAAAAAACAAAAACAAAAAAAAAAAAAAAAAAAAAAAAAAATAAAAGTCCCTTTGATTGGGGATTTTTTGGCTAAATGTGTAACTGACTGACATGACCCTAGAGTAGATATTTAGCATTGTTGAACCCAACATGTGTTCTCTTGTGTGTTTCTCTGTATGAAAGGGTGTCTGTGGGAGGTTTAGTGAGCTTGTATCACTTCGTATGCATGTGTAGTTTCAGATTATGACTGTTCTTTCACATAGAAACCCTGCAGCAAGTGTCAGCGGGATTCGATGCTCACACGCACAGCCAAGAGACTGAACAATCTGAGTCATATTGTCAAAACGGACAAACTCAGACAATCATTACAATAGTTTTCATAGCTACCTAACTGTTGTGAGATGTTATTTTCACGGACTGTGTGGTGCACGAGAAGGGGGGAAAAAGCACAAACTTTCATTTCTCTTACGGAAGTCAAGATGAGTATGAAATCTAACTGTGAAACTGACAAGCATTTCAGTTTTGTTGTGCAGGGCTTAACTGGAACATCATTGTAATATGGTTAAAGCGATATGATAATACTCATTTGAATAAATAAGTTATGAGTGGTGGCACCGTCTGGGGTATTTGCAAATGCAGTAAGTTGAGCTTTAAATGGTGGACTTGATGCGCAAAGTTGTCCAAAAGTTTCCACATAGGGTTGTTATTTGGTGAGTTTCACTCGGATCCTGAACTAAATTTCCCAACTTCATCACTTTCTCCTTTGGAATCAGATCTCGTCTATCACCTCAAAACCCGAGATCATCCTCTCCCTGATTTTAGCCATCTCAATCGCAAACCAGAAGCAATAACCTGCTTTTGCAGCTGGTGCATGACCATAAAAACAACTGCAGTAATTAATAAAAACAGCTGCTGCTGCTGCCTTTTGAAGTTTATAGAACAAATCCCAGATGTTAAACCAGGTTTTCTCACCATAAAGCTCCAAATAAACCAACCACAACATCACTGTTGAACCAAATCATAGCTCGACAAGCTTCTGAATCCGAAAATCGGGGCCACTGCAGCAGCGAGAAGGAAGGTGCTATCTTGCTCTGCTATAAGATGGTGGCTACTTCGCCGGGGAATTGAACACGGCTGAATATGCTAATTCAAGCATACAAGCTTCATGATGGAGGCACGATTATCTAGAAGCTTTTTACTATCTATAATTGTTGAATGACTGAGTTGCAATCATAGTAGCTGATCAATCATAGTCGCGTCCATGTTCAACCCACACTCGGCTATTCTAGCCATTTTTACTCTTCAGTAAAGTCTCCAAACTAGGAAGCTACTTCCCGGCGTGTCTGTTTTGTGATTGAGCCGTCAAAATGAGGGGTGGCGCTAAAGCTCCATTACACCTGCGATCCACTAGCAGAAGGTCTCATCTCATAAAGCATGACCAATCATAAGAGTACAAGACTTGCAAAGAGAACGAGCCTAAAAAGTCCCGATAAAAGCGGGACTTTAACAGTAGATTAAATAGCACAGCGGTTAGAAACAAAAAAGGTAACTAAAGTGCAACTTCCTTCTTGTTGCAGCTTATTAACAAGTGTTAACTGCATAATGAAACCACAGCATGAGCTCCTCTAACTTTGTTCAGGGTCAGTAAACTCAACGCGGATCTGATGGGAGTCAAAGTCAGCGCCTGACCAGCGTTAATGTACAGATGCATGAAAAATGCAGAAACCTCTTGCTTTAGTATGCTAATCTGTGAAAATTCATCCTCCAATCACGTGTGCACTTTGACCTGAAGCCTTGCTCATGCAGTCCACCTCCATAAAAGACACTTTAAACTTCAAATAACAGACAAAACAATCCATGTACGGTACACTGCTGTGTTTCTTACCCATCAGGCTTCAGACGCAAGAATAAAGACCCCATCGGCCTGCTATGTTTTCCTCCTATTTTCTTCTTTTCAGTCTCCTGTCCTTGTTGATTTTGACATCACAGCAGCACTCACTGTGCCTTGTGCGATCATGAATGAAAAAAGAGGAACATGACTCACAGATATCCATCCCACTCAACAACCACAAACACACACACGCGTAGTTCTAAGTAACCATGAATGCTTACGTAGATCATTGTGTGTTTGTGTGCGTAATGTTCCTTTGAAGCGCTTACCTGACCTACTGGATGAATCATAGCCAGGGTCTATCGCTTAAAGAAACATGAGTATCTAAAGATAAGCAGATCAGAGAAAACATAATTACCTGCACTCTTCTGGTTGAGTAAAATCATAATGAAGAAAACAAACAAAAAAAAAAAAAACTTGATTACAAAGTGAATTCAAAATTGTGATTGAATAGAAAGACCTGTCAAGCTTGGCAGTGAAGGAAAGTCCCACTTAGTCAAAGTTTCTTCTCAGAATAACCCCAAACAGCATCCTCCAAAAACAAGAATAAAAAAAAAAATAATCTTAACAGCTAAATTCACAGATCTCATTGGTTCATACATGGCTTTTGGTATCATGAGGGCCAATAAGCAGTAGGCCCTCAGGAAGGTGATGCAATCTGGGCTTCTGTCTGCAAGCAGCACAAGGGAAAGGTTTGAAACAGCAGCTCAGGACTGAAGCCAAAGGAGCACCTGTTACTACAGGAGGTCTCAAGTGGCTGAAGATGCAGAAGATCAAAGATACAAAAAATGAACCATCTAATTTTCCTGCTATTAACAGAAAATTAACAGAAGATGATGGAGCAAAAAAGGTCTTACATGTTCAACAACATGCTGACTTAAAAACACAAATTACACACCCTGCATTTGTAGTTTTTGCAAGTTTGTGGAGATAAATGACACCACTAGATTTTAAATGATATGACAGTAAAACAACATGACAACAAAATATGCATGGTGACAGTTTTGGGACGATGTTTTCCAAACTGAGCAACAGTAGTGTTATTTTTTATTTTAGCTTTGCCTCTGTGGAAATTCGGCCGTTAATGTCAAGAATTTTCACCAATTTCTTGGCAACAACGACTGATTAACCTGCGAATTTAAGCAGAAAGGTGCAAAAGATATCTAATCAGATGATCGACCCTAAACGGGCTTCCTGTATTGAACACGTGGCATTTCTGCAGCTTTTTGTTATTGGTTTTCTGAGTTCAGAAAAGGATTGAAACTCACTAAATGACAGATTAACCATCATTTATGAGTCACAGATTTGAGAATCACAGCATTACTTGAAATCAGTTTGAAAGGAAAAAGCAGTGTGTGATGGTTTTACCTAATTATGACTCAAAACACTGTTTATTTAATCATCTTATTTAAACTAATGAAACCCAAATTAATGGTCATTTGTCCTTGAAGTAAAATGATTAATCTGTCTGTCCATCCATGCAGTCATTTTCAACCACTTTTCTGAGACTGGGTTATAGGAGGCAATATGAATCCCCAGACCTCCACCTTTCAAGTCACCTCTGGGCACGGAGGCTTCCCTAAACCCATAAAGAGTTACACTATATTGCCAAAAGCATTTGCTCACCAATCCAAATTATCAGAATCAGGTGTTCCAATAACTTCCATGATAAAATGAAGCAGCTAGAAATGCAGACTGTTTTTACAAACATTTGTGAAAGAATGTGTCGCTCTCAGGAGCTCAGTGAATTCCAGTGTGGAACTGTGATAGGATGCCACCTGTGCAACAAATCCAGTCGGGAAATTTCCTCACTCCTAAATATTTCACAGTCAACTGTCGGCTGTATTATAAGAAAACGGAAGTGTTTGGGAACGACAGCAATTCAGCCAAGAAGTGGTAGACCATGTAAACTGACGGAGCAAGTTCAGCAGATGCTGAAGCCCAAAGTGGGAAGAGGTCGCCAACTTTCTGCAGAGCCAGTCACTACAGACCTCCAAACTTCATGTGACCTTCAGATCAGCTCAAGAACAGTGCGCAGAGAGCTTCATGGAATGGGTTTCCATGGTGGAGCAGCTGCATCCATCCTTACATCACCAAGTGCAATGCAAAGCATGGGATGCAGTGGTGTAAAGCAGTTGCCACTGGACTCTAGAGCAGTGGAGGCATCTCTGGAGTGATGAATCACACTTCTCCATGTGGCAATCTGATGGACCAGTCTGGGTTTGGCGGTTGCCAGGACAGCGGTACTTGTCTGACTGCATTGTGCCAAGTGTAAAGTTTGGTGGAGGGGGGATTATGGTGTGGGGTTGTTTTTCAGGAGCTGGGCTTGGCCCCTTAGTTCCAGTGAAAGAAACTCTGAATGCTTCAGCATACCAAGACATTTTGGACAATTCCATGCCCCCAACTTTGTGGTAACAGTTTGGAGCTGGCCCCTTCCTCTTCCTCTTGACTGTGCACCAGTGCACAAAGCAGGTCCATAAAGACATGGATGGCAGAATCTGGTGTGAATGAACTTGACTGGCCTCCAGAGAGTCCTGTCCTCAACCTGATAGAACAGCTCAGGGGTGAATTAGAGTGGAAACAAATGCGCTTGTGGAAGAATGGTCAAAAATTCCCATAAACACACTCTGAAACCGCTCTGCGACAGACTGGCGATCTGTCCAGGGCGTACCCTGCCTCTTGCCTGATAATAGCTGGGATAGGCTCCAGCAACCCCCGCAACCCTGAACTGGATAAGCGGTGTAGAAAATGACTGACTCTCCAAAACCTTGTGGACAGCCTTCCCAGAAGAGTTGAAGCTGTTCTAGCTGCAAAGGGTGGACCAATGCCACATTAAACCCTATAGATTAGGAATGGGATGTCTCTTAAGGTCATATGAGAGTCCAGGCAGGTGAGCAAATACTTCTGGCAAAATTGTGTATAATCTCCTGTGTCTGACACAAAATCTCCTCCCAGTTGGAAATATCTGACATACCAAACCCAAGAGGCATCCAGAAGGCATCCTAACCACATGCCAAAACCATCAACTGGCTCCTTTAGATGCAGAAAAGTAATGACTCTCCTCCAAACCTCTGCCTGATGAATGAACCCCTAACAATATCCCTGGAAGAAGCTCGTTTTGGCCTCTTGATCTCATTCTTATGGTCACTTCCCACAGCTTAGATCAAGGTTGGAACATAGACTGACTTGTAAATCAACAGCTTTGGCTTTAATCTCAGCTCTCTCCTGTCCACAGCAGACCTGCAGCTACTGCATCTCTGCTGTATATCTGCTCCCTGTATACCTACCCCCACCCCCAAGTCTGTCAAACTTCCTCCAGCAAATGAAATGTCAGATATGATGGTGACCATCTGGGTGCCCTCATTTTACTTCAGACTGCTCTCCAGACGATCAATAATTAATTGGTTTCTATTACTTCCACCCAAGGCAACAGATAACCATGCAAATTTATGATTTTCCTCTTTAACTTTAGAGATCAATATCTCATTATCTGTAATTATTTAATGAATATAAATACATGTATACATAACAGAGACTACTGATTCCTGTTGTATTGATTCTGGGACTCTGTTCACAAGCAAATCCCTCAGACAGTCAGCCAGACAGAAGAATCTCACACATAGGAAAGAATTAAGAAAAAAAAACACAAAAAACCCCAGCAAATTAAATTATCTGGCCCTAAATATAGATTACACAGCCAGCAGTAAGATATCAGTGACTGATCTAAACCTGAGGAAATGTTTTATCAGGTACAGACTCGATGAACACAACCTCACCACAGAGAAAATTATGCTACAGACAGACGTGATCCCCACAGACTCAGCACCGACTAGGAAGTGGTACAGAACCACGCTTTCTGACCAGCTGTCCTCTGTATCAGGACATTAAAGACACGTATTGTCCCCCATCACCTGTGCACAGAGAGAATTTCACCACCTGGACCGCAAACAGACACTTATTGTCCTGCTGGGTCCCGACCAGCAGCTCAGACACCATGAGCGATAGAAACTACACAATACCTGGACAACATCCATGTACACTGTATACCTGTACATATCTGTAAATACTGTAATTATATAAAGCAAAGGGCTGAAAATGTACTTTACAAAACTGATATCTTAGCCTATTTCTTTTTTCTGTCTTTTTTTTTTATTATTATCTTTTAAAGCACAGGTCCTTCAATAGGGGAGCATTAAGGGTTAACCCCCACCAACTGCTCCCCAGGAGCTGTAATTGGCTGCCCACTGCTCTCAGGTTAAACTTGAGATTGGTTAAATGCAGGTACAAAATTTCTTAATTGGCTCTCTAATTGGGATCAATAGAGTACATAACTATTATTATTTTTATTGTTATTATTAAAAAAAAATTATTATTATTATTATTATTATTATTATTATTATTATTATTATTATTAAGAACAAAATGGTGCCAAACTGGGCCAACATGGCCATTTTGGAGACGGTCCCTGAACTGTCTGTTCTAAAATCTCTCTAATGTCATCCTACTTCACTTTACCAGAACCGACCTTTGCAGAGATAATGTTGTGCTAACATTTGATGGATGTTTGGGCCAGCCTGATACTTTTTCATTTGTGATATGTGCCATCTTTACTTATTCTTCATTCTTCACCATATATATATATATATATATATATATATATATATATATATATATTTATTTATTTATTTTTGAGCCAAGGTCTTAAAATAAAGCGAGGGCTCAAAAGGTGAAGCACGAATTGTTTTAAATTCTGTAATCCCTGCAATTCTTTTCAGCATTTATATTCAATATTTTGCTTTTTTCTGTTTCCTTTCCTTTGGCAATGTATATTTTACATACCAGTAAAGTCCGTTGAAGTGCCACTGATAGTGGATGTTAGGATTCTACCTCTGACTTCACGAATATATGTGGATTCGAGCTGTTCTTTTTACAATATGTTTCCAGTAAGAAACTTCAGGTGGATATTTAATCTTAACCATTGCAGGGCAATCATTTAGTGAAAACTGAACATTTCCCCGCATATTTGTACTACGAGATAAACATTATCAAAACCCCAGAGATTGCTGGTTTGGCTTTTTCATGCTGGCTTATACTGATCTACTGAGCCCAATATTGATCATCTGGAGTCACTCTGTGAAGTAAAACCAGCGCACCCCGGAGGCAGACAGTCAAGTCTTACAACAACCCGGATGCACATACACGTCAAATACAGCAAAAGTTTTGAGAGAACACAGCAGGATTCTGAATGCAAGATCTTTTAGAGTGTGAGGGGCAGAGTTTTTGAAAGATAACTGTGATATTTGGATGTGAAAAACAAGGAATCCTGCTTTAAAATGAAAGAACTTAGTGATTCCCACATCCAGCCACCATGAAAATCCCACCAAATTTCAAGAGCAGGGCTATGTCAAAGTGTTATAGCTAAGAAGAAACGTTGTGGTTACAAAATTATTGGAGTCACCACTCGACCAGTTTACAGTCACACACATCTCGAGCAGTGGGTGGCTTTAAAAGACCGCTCACTCCAACAGCATTAATCTTTGAGGGAGGCCGAAAGAACCAATATCACTTCTGAACGACGAAAGGACTCAATCATATTGCTACCATTAATGTCCTCCCTTTGGAGAACATGGAATGTGCCGGTATGCATAAAGAGCAATTCACTGAAGGTCATTCATGTCAAAAGAAACAAAATCGAACAAACCAAAAGAAAACCAAACAAATCCATCAATAGTTTTGGTTTCTCTTGAATAATTTCACCGTATAACCCTACATCCTGCAAACGGTGTTGTCAAAAGATTTGCTGAATAACCCTTATAAGAGAGAGAAAGCGCTGGGACTTAAAGATGAAGCAGCAGAATCTGTTGGTGTTGCACTTGCTGAACAGGGTGTGCTCAGCATCTTAACTGAAAACCACCTCAATAAGCTAAAAACCACATCATAACTGTCCTAACAGTCAACGCCAAAGCAGAGGTCAGATTGTGATCACTTAATGAGTAGAGAAGGTCTGATCGTTTACTCCAACAGGAAGTGAGATGTCGGGGGGGAAAAAAGAGCTGAGCTTACAGGAAAGGGTCTGAGGTTTCTCGGTTCTCTGTTCCTGATGCAAATCTCCAAGTGGACTCGATTGTTCTCTCTCTTGATCACCTTCCAACAATCTGTCAATTTCAAAACACCTTTTAATCAATAAGGCATCGTTATCTGATTATTACCTCCACCGTCTTCTAATTTAAATGTCTCTGAAGAACAATGAAATTTTTGTTTCAGTCTTATTTTGTGCCACTTCGTTCTTTAATGACCTTTTTTTTTAATTACAGTCACGGAATGACGGATAATTTTAACCTCTTTTACAGTACGAACATGTGAGGGTGGTAATCTTCAGTTTGGCTATGAGTGTGATCCATTATGCATTTTACATTCCAGTAATCATCTGTCTTATTTAAGGCTTAAATATCACACCATTTCATTTATAAAGCACTTTAAAAACAACATAATAGATTCTTACGCCATTTATCAAATATTTGTTAGGAAAATGGTTGCAAAAATGCCATGTAATAAACTTCTTTAATTCCACAAATACACAAAAATAACTGGTGTAAGTCATGCACTTAGTGAGTAGTCCTAGTATTAAACGTGTTTCTTTTCCAAGTTGAATTTCTTTAGGTTGGTATATGATGTTCTATTAGAGAAATAACAGTATTTTATCCATTATCATCTATTTTGATATGCTCTGATTAAATTTTAGGTGTAAGATATCAAAATCGTATTTTCGTATTCAGCTTTTGTCTTTCTGTAAATTAACCAAGATATTTTCTATATTTTCTCATTTACGGAATCTAAAAGGCTCTTAATAAGAAACAAAACCAAATTTGATATTCAAGATTTTTTTACAGTGTTTTGTCACCATCCTCATAATCAACATACAATATTTTAGCTGCGAGCAGATTTGAAACTTGATTTCTGTTTCATGTATTAATTATTGAGGTTATGAAGAATGACTTGGCATAAAACAACAAAAATTATTTCAGTACAAAAAGGAAATCACATTTCTTCTCTTTTTTTGTGCCTTCTTTACATGATAAAGCTTTATCTTGAATTTGTGGATTTCATACTGAATTATGGTGATTTCTGGAAGTCTTCCTGAGCCTTTGCAGTGATTTCCAGAGGACAATCAGGTCTGTTTTTTGACGCAGAGCCATAACACGACCCAAAGATCACAAGCATAGTTTTGACCTTTGGTCTTGTCCCATGCGTACAGAGATTCCTCCCAATTCCCTGATTCTTTTGATATTATACACTGTAGATGGTTGGATCTGCAGTGTTCATAATTTTACATTGAGGAACTTTTTTTTTCTAAGGCACACTTTGTCATAGATTGGTTGACGCTATCTTTATTAGAAGCTCTCTGAAATGCTCTTTTTTTTTTACCAGGTCATGTTACTAACCTGCCACCGATTAACCTGATTAGTTGTCATATGATCCCACACTTATTTTGATGTGTCAACTGCTTTCCGAGCCTTTTTTTTTGTTGTTGTTGCCTCTGTTTTGAACTTTGTGGGACATATTGCTGCCATCAAATTCCAAATAAGCTCATATTTCCCATCAAATGGTAAAAATATTTCAGTTTCAATATGTGATATACATGGTTAGGGACAAAATATGGATTTATGAGATTTGCAAATCATTTAATTCTGTTTTTATTCAAATTTTACACCGCATCCCAACTTTTTTAGAATTAAGGTTGTACTTGAATGATCATCATCATGCAAAGTAATGTTAATGTTACGATTTTTGTGTAAATATCCAACATTTTTCTCAGAACTGTGAGCCATATTTGCAATATTTTGTTAAACTAATAATGTTTTAAATCTGCTACAGATTTGATGTAATTTTAACATTTTTCCATGCATGACATAGAAGTGTGCGATTGTGTTCTAGCAACACATTATTGACACATTACTCACAAATGAGCCGATTTGAACATCCGATTGACTGTAATGAATCAGAAGGGCCTATTCTTGCCAGAGAAAAACCAAATCTTTAGAAGGGCAGGGCACCCCATGGGGCCACTTCCATGATCATACCACAGGGGGTCCATTTAAATTGCAAGTGTGTCAGGGAAAAAAAATTGAGAAATTAGTGAATTTTAAGTGTCATTATGTTCAGAGTTTGGCCTTTAATAACATGATTTGCTTGATCTGGTTCTATGTTTAGTTGAAAATTTAATTTAAATTTAAATATGACAATGCTTTCAAAAAGTAAGAAAAAAAAAAGTTTCATGATACAAATCCGAAGTAAAAAAAACAAACAAAAAAAACTACAAACCAATCACAATTGCTAAATAAGTTAAAAAGAGAAGTTGTGATGACGATTTATGTGGGAGGCGAAAGAACCGGTTCTCCTAGGGGAACCAAATCTTCGGAGTCAAATCTTCGAAAAGAGCTAAATTTCCCATCACTACTCAACACTGACTTAAAATGAAACTCTTCACATGATGTTTACACTTTTAAAGAAGTAATATGACCAATTTCAACACTCTGGGTTCTCACATTATAAATAAAACCTTCCTGTAAGCAGTGGCCTCTGAAGCAAAATGAGTTCGTTCACATATCAGAGGAGGGCAAATGAAGTGTAAAGACCTAATGATGACACATTAAGAGAGAGGAGGAAACAGTGAAAGAGAGCTGGATATGGTCGGATCATTAACACGTCAGTAATTCGGGTACTTTTACCTCAGAGAAGCAGTGCTGGTGTGGTTTAACCAGTTATCATGAACTCTGTGAGGTCTGCCGTTAGAGGTGTTCTGAGAACAGGTTTCAAATTTACTAATGAAAGAGACACTTTAAAACCAAATCTAATTTGTTCTCAGCCTGCACATTATGCAGTATTAGTATTAAAATAAAAACAAATTTAATAAAATTACTTTTTTAAAGCACTGCTGGACTGTCCTACTCAATTTTTATTTGAATTAAACCCATTTCTACATTAAAAATGCAGAGAATAAGACATTAGTCATCTTTGAGCCAATCGAAACTCAAAGTAAAACCTGATGTCAACACATGTTAGAAGTCTTTGGCTTCAATTTTAACATGCATGACTTTTAGGTCATCTCCACAAAATGACGAGGTAAATCGTGACAACGTTCTAAACGACAGTCAGATTGAAGAAGATGCAAAGAAGCTGCATAAGTATTAGAATCACAACAGATGTTTGGTCACGTTAATCTACAATAAAGGAATAGTACACCCACAGAATGATGTGCCTTAATTTTTTACTCACCCTCATGCTGAGCAAGACCTTGGAGCACTTTTTTAATATCTCAAATGCAGCCGGAGATCCTTTTTTTTTTTTTTTTTGTTATCTGCTGACTTTCATATAATGGAAGTGACCAGGGCTCAAAACAAGAAGGTCCATAAAAGTCCACAAAAACTTGGCAATATTCCCCCATACTGCTCGTCCAAGTGTCCTGAGTGGGTAGCGTCCATAATTTACTCGAAACAACATCATTTAGTACATTCTTATAGCTTAAACAGTACTACATCTTACTTCCTCGAAGCGCGCTGATGCAAGTTCACGGCACAATGAAAGTCGCAGCGTTCAGCTCTGCTGATAATGCAAGCTAAGAGCGCCAGAGCTGCGCACGAACCGGGACAAACACAAGAGAGGTTGGCTATTGATATGAAAGAAAGAAAGAAAGAAAGAAAGAAAGAAAGAAAGAAAGAAAGAAAGAAAGAAAGAAAGAAAGAAAGAAAGAAAGAAAGAAAGAAAGAAAGAAAGAAAGAAAGTGCGCGAACTCGTCTGCCACGGCTTCCGTAGTGTCGTGTACTCGCATCAGTGCGCATTGCGGAAGTAAGATGTAGTACTGTTTAGGCTATAAAAATATACTCAGGACACTTGGATTACATTGGACGAGCAGCATGGAGGAATATTGCCAAGTTTTTGTGGACTTTTTGTGTTGAGTGCCGGTGCGCTCCATTATTTGACAGTCGGCCAACAAAAAACCTTCCGATCTCCGGATGGATTTGAGACATTAAAAAAGTGCTCCACAGTCTTGCTCAGCATGAGGGTGAGGAGAAAATGAAGGCACATCATTCTGTGGGATTCCTTTAAGAATGTGGTCATCAAAGTCAGCTGGTCCTGACTGAGGTGATGTTAAAAGTCGCATAAACATCTGTAAATGCTTCCTCATGTGGCACAAATGGAACCTCGTGTGCTTTTACCTGAGCTGCAAAGAGCCCTGTCTATGTAAAGGTTCAGCTATATATGCTATAACCTTCTACATTATTTCACCTCAAACTACTACATTTAAACTTCGACCATTTACTGGTGAGACTGTAGCAGAAAAAGGAAGACTTGCAAGTTTAGAAATAGAAAATGATGTCGATAACATACAAAACATGTCACAAAATATTGATCTCCCGAATACTTATCCACAAAGATGCATTACAGGTCTGTCCGTCCTCTCCAGCATCCTCATAGGTGTTTGTGGGCAAGTCAACATGAGCAACATGTAAACAGAGGAAGGAAAACAGGGGTTTTGTAGCCTTTATGCAACTGCAGCCTTTTGCTCTGTAGACCAACATGGATATTTCATGATCAGTCATGAGATGGGAATGCATGTGCAGAATTCCAAAGAAACAGAAAAGAAAAGAAAAAAAAAAGCAAACAACCAGTGATTCCAGTCAGAGCTGGATACAATCCATTTTCCACACTCTTCAGTTAAAGGTCAGCAGTTTGCAGATCACTGAATAATATTAGCATGTCAAAGTGAAGCAGAGATACTGATGGATGTTAACAAAGAATACCTAATGAAAAATTAATGATGAAACTGGACCAGAGGAATAAACATATACAAAGGAAGGACGAACTTCAGAATGATAAATGGATCATTTCACATTAGCAAAAAAAAAAAAAAAAAGAGGGGGGGGGGGGGGGGGGGGGGGGGTGGTTTAGAGCAACATTTCAACATTGTCTTTCTTATTCTGGAGTGAATCCACATCTTCGGACAAATTCCCACAAACATGCAGTGAATGCGCTTCCAGCATTCCAAGAAAATCTTCTTAATGGATCCTTCGGGGAATTCATATGAAAAGGAGTTCTTTAACTTGATGCTTTCTGGTAGACAGAACCTTTTCAGGAGGGGACTAAGGTAACTTAGGAAAGTGGCCAAAACGCCAGGTGAGATGCTGGAAAGGAGACCGACTGCAAACACACAGCAGTTTCCATTAATACAACCAGTTCTGTTCATAACAGCAAGAGAACATCTATTTTTCTATAATGTTTTCATTGAAGGTGAAAGAAACTTTATTAAAGTGAAAAATGTTCTTTTCCAGTGCTAAATCATAAAATGCTAAGATTCTGTTTTTGTGTTAAACAGTGGGATTCTGTTTAGGAATAGAATCAGCATCACATTATTACCACAGCTTATTTCATTTCCTTACATACATATATGATGCCACACTTTCATATTATAAATGATAAACTACAGATTGCAAAAGAAAATCTAAAGCACTCTTCAAAGGTGATCAGTCTACCATTAAAATCCAACTACACTGAGCAGAATATCTTATAGGGTAAAAGATATTCTCCAAATACAAACTTTAGCTACTTTGTCTGATTCAATCTTATCACATGGAAAGATAAATCACATATCGGTATAAAAGATAGGCCATAAATATCATATTATTACCAAGGCTCATAATCAACAACAGAGAGAAAAGGGAACAAAAGTAAAATGTATTACAGCCACAGGGTGCTCACATGCACTCTCCCATCTTTTGCAGCTTCAAAGAATTGTGGGACAAACTTATCTCCTTTCTCAAAGTAGGTAATAAAGGAAGTCCTGAAGCATTTTTCCCTGGTATTTACTACTGAAACAGCTCTTATGTCTGCTGTGCTGCTGGATCATTTTATTCAGTTTAAGCAAAAAGACAATTTGACCAGACCTGTATCTCTG
The DNA here is from genome assembly GCA_023101725.1 of Atherinomorus stipes. NCBI lineage: Eukaryota > Metazoa > Chordata > Actinopteri > Atheriniformes > Atherinidae > Atherinomorus > Atherinomorus stipes. Next base: position 277,564 of record JALJCO010012637.1, read on the forward strand.
ATTTACTGGTTCAGCTGGTCTACCGTTCACAGGAGACACTGCCCTGCAGGTCTTAAATGCTTCCCTGCTTAACTTACTTGGCTCAAATGAATGTGTCTTTAACAAAGTTGTACAGAACCAGAAGTGTTACGGAGATCCATTTTACTGCAATCATGTGTATTGGAGCGGGGAAACAGTTGCCCCCAAGGTCCGAGGATTAAGGAAACCTGCTCTATGACTTGCTAAAAGCTGGTTAACCGGAGTAAAGTAGGCTCAGAAATAGGAGCTAAATCAGATTTACATACTTACATAGAAAACAAAGAGATTTTCTTCAAATGGACACCTTTTTATTTTGTTTATTTATTTGTTCACACCTAGAAAAAATAACTACATCCTATTCCCAACTGCATTTACGCAGATTTTATTCAGGAGTCCAAATCTGCACGGCCTCTTTTAAGACTCTTTAATGTTCTCTCTTTGATTTAGTTTTAAATTACCGTATTTTCCAGACTACAAGTCACTCCTGAGTATAAGTTGCATCAGTCAAAAAATCATCAGTTCAATTCCAAAGATAATGCTTGTAAATGATCATAAACATCACAACTAAGAAGGATAAACATGCTTTTGAGGATTCGTTCCAGGCAGTACAGCCAGATGTCCAAAATGACCTCCTCTCACTGAGATAAGGCTATTTTGGAATTTTTGCCCTTGGAGCAGACTGTAGTTGTCACAAGCCTTTAGCGCCCTCTTTTGACATTAGACGGTAATATTTACTCCTTGGCTCATGTCAATCAATATGAATTGATACTGAAAAATATGTTAAATTGTATATATTTTGATATATAAGGCGCACTGGACTATAAGTCGCCCAAGCAGCCAAACTATGAAAAGAAAGTGTGACTTGTAGTCCAGAAAATACGGTATGCTTTAATTCTTTTATTTTTTAATGCTCTTTTTTAATGAAAAGCACTTTGAATTGTTACGTACATGAACTGTGCTATACAAATAAACTTCCCTTGCTTTAGAAAGATTTAAAAACCAGAAAACAGGGATGGAAAGGGCACAGTGGCGATTTAGCTTTCATAGCTGATGACACAGAGCAACAGTGAGCATGATGGATGGGAAAGGAGCAGTGTGGGGGTGAATCAGATGGGTGGGCAGCGAGTCATACAAAGTTATGTGTTCTGTTCTGACAACAGGAACAGGCTCACGGGTTAACAACAAATCACATGTAGAAAAACAAGTGCAAACATCTTGTTTTCATTCTTTTAACACTCATAGCAGATATATTCGTGGTAAAACACTTTCCTTTTAAAACGAGGATTTGCAGCTATTTTCACTGGTTTTAGGGGCTGGAGAAAACGTCGCTCTTTCAGTTTGAAGGGGCGAGTTATTGAGATTTGCCCTTATTGTGCAAACATAAATTTGGCCACAACCTGCACTCTTCAAGAATGAGTAGCACACAGTACCTACTCTGAGAACTCACACTAGCACACACAGCAAACTGAGCTCAGACTACCACACACTCAAACTGAGGGAAAAAACCACAAGTCAGAAATAAAATATCTCAAAAACGACTTAAACCTCAAAAATGTCACAGCTGTTTGTGACGATAATGTTTTTTCTAATTTCAAACTGTCTCATCTTTGCAACACAGTTACACAAACTGAGTTGCAAACTGCCTTTCAGAGGTTTAAAATGGCAAAAAATAAGGACTGTTCCATGTCAGCATTAGTATGATGCCTTTAGCTAACACGGCATGTATAAAATTCTATGATGTGGCCACAAGATAAGACTGAAGATTAGATAACATTGTGTGACTTTTAATCTATATCACATGACACGTAAACAGTATCTCAGTCATATGTGGTCTTGCCATACAGAATCTGCTTTGCTGTTGGACACTTCCAATAACAAGTGAGGTCTGTTTCATAAGGGTATTCTTGTGCCTGAAGCAATTTTTGGGGTAAAATCTAATGATTCTGCAATCTTGTAAAGCAGTGTCATCACCAAAGAACGACATTTAACAGAAATTTTAAACACAAACAATTCACAAACATATGTTCAAGTTTCTTCAACTGCTGTTTCACTCGGCCAGAACGTAATTATCTCGTTCTTTTTGCTTTACTAAAAAGTGGCAATTTTTTTCAATAAGTCTAAGGCTGATAATATACTCAGTTTTTAACCTCACATTTTCATAAGCTACAATTACAGTACATTGTGAGCATAATGGGGAGCAGAAATCACGTCCCTTCAGTTGACTCGGACCTCAGAAATCCAAAAATAGGAATGAAAGTCAAATGGGAGAAAATAATTATCTTCTGGTCCCAGTCAATCTCTGTCCTGGATTCCAGATATGTTGGTTGTGAACTTAACTAAAAAGTTTCTGCGTGAAGAAAAAATAAAATACCGCAAAGAACATTGATTATTTCAGGTTTCACTTGAAGCCTCTTTATAGACAACAGTTCTCATCGCGAGCGATGATGTCGCTCCCTGCAACTGGCGTGAACAAAAACAACCATCATTCCATTGGTGCAATGGAAAGAACGTGTCGGCATGTCCTGACTTATAATGGTTTTCACCATTGTCGAGGCTTTTTTGCTGTCTTTGGAAAATAGCAGTGAAGTGCTGGAGTAAAACGGCCATGTTAGTGAAACTTTGGCAGCTGTCACATATTGCTCATGACGAGAGTTGTATCCTCAAAACCTGAAATCTAAAATCTTGGCTGTATTTTATTTATTCTCTGTTCAAAAAATTTTCATTTAAATCCACAACCAACATATCAGGAATCCAGGACAGAGAACGACTGGGACCAGAAGACAATCATTTTATCCCCATTGATTCCCATTCATATTTTTCCTCTCTAAGGTCCAATGGGCTGGAAGTATATGGGCTGTTCACATTCTCAAATTCCCCCACCCGCGGCTTGCAGTAGTCGGTCATTAGGTGGCGTTGGACATCCCTTCTTTCTTTTTCTTTTCCTTATTTATAAAGCACTTTTCATACAAGAGCAGCACAAAGTGCTTTCCATATTAAAATCACTAACATTTCAATAAAATGACAATTAAACAATTCCACATTCTTTATCTCCCCCACACACAGATACACACACCCTCCCTCCCACACTTGTCATAACCCTGTGACTATAACCTGGCTTGGCGCTGCTGTGAGGAAACGATATCTTGGGGATCACTGAGAGCGATCATGGTCTCAGAAGCCACCACCATTGAGACCAGTAAATCAATTAATAAAACAGTCAAAAATATAAATGACAAATCCATTAAATGCCATATTAAAAAGGTAGGTCTTAAGCCTGCTCTTAAAAGCATCAACATCTGATGATAATTGGCCACGTCCAACATCCGATGGGCGTGGCCACAGGATGCTGAGAGCTTAAGGATCTGGGGAATGGTTAGAATAAACAACTGAAAACAGTAATGTGGGTGGGGCCAGATGCCTGACTCCGCCTCTTCCTGCCAGGCGGGACCTCCTCCACATACTTGCTTATGTATGAAGCATGTCCAGGACAATTCCACAAGGGGCCACATTAAAAATCTAAGACCAGAAAGATTGTCCAAATTTGTATAATTAAAATAAACTTGGCAAAATTAAAGGAGGTTGGTATTTGTTTGATTTTTAGATAAAGGCAGAAAAAGCTAAAGTACTGTTGAAAGAATAGAAGATGCATCAAGCATGCCATGAACCGTCTCCATAACCCTCCCTCACTTTTATTGCTGTTGATCCTTAAAGTAGAAATGAAATGATCAATCAAACTAACTTTATTCACTAGACTGAGTCCCGGACTTTTTAACAATTATATAAAAATGTGAAAATATAATTATATAAAAGAAAAATGCAGCGATGTTTTATGTTTTCATGGTCAGAGCGCTGCCAGGTTACAGTACTCTAAGCTTTGACATCACCGGGTTGGTTGGTGCTGCGGCGCTGAATGAGAGTCCCCTAGTCCGCACCACAGTCCACCACAGTTAGCCTGGACCGATCTGACCCATCTAATCAGTCCCAACACCGCCCCTAGTGGCTACTTGTTTATTGCAGCATGTGAACGCACAGTTTTAACATCTGAGCGTGTGCACAAACGACACTTCAAGCAAGTGCAAAATCGACAAGGCAGCCATGATAAAAACACGTCTTACCCGTTCCCCATGTGGTCACCACTGAATTATTCTCCCTCACACATTGGTGTGAGGAGACCATCCTCAGGCTCTGGAATGTGATTGGCTAAAAAATATTAGCTTATGAGGGCAGAAATTAGGTTGACATTTGCAGGGTGACAAAGTCCACGTCATATTTATTACACGTTCACTGTGTTTGCTACGTAAATGTGTTAACAGGCAGCTGCTGTAAACAAGTCCAGCACACTTCTCTCCCCTTTCTTGGGTTTTTCAGAAATGTTTTTATAGTCAGTTTTTTCCTGACGAAGAACAGCCAGTTTGCATGGAGCTACATTTTACTGTCACTTGGCATAATCAAGGTTTGCACATGAGAAAATGGACAGAGAGACAATAAAACCCAGTTTATTGGGAAATGGCTCCTGTATGCTTCACCGGCACCTGACCTCCCTGTGTCGTTGCTATGGAAACACACCATAAAAGGCAGCACTTGTTCCTCTCTGAGTGGACTGAGTCACAGAGAAAACCTGTGGATCGAGTCCAATCGGAGACGGCCAGGACAAGCGAAGGCCAATCAGAAAGCCGACTGACGTAAGATCAAAAGACATGCATTAGCATGTCACAACTTTTCCTTTTTCTCTGACTTTATTTCACTTTTTCTTTTGTCAGTCATGTTTTTGTTTTTCCCTCTGACTTCACCGGCTTTGTGGCATCCCAACGCAGTGTCACCATGACTCGGGTTAAATGGTCCTGGTGGCCAGCCATTACAAGTCGCAGGTCACAGCCACCTCCATCTCTCTTCGATGAGGAAGTGATACAACAATAAATAGCTTCAGGTCACATGTTGCCAAGGCAGCATTAAATGTCACACCAGGAAGGAAAATGTTTACCCATTAACCATTGTGCAAATCAACTTTTAGCTGAAGCTCCCTCTATTCCTGATCGCAGTGAGATTTCATGATCCAGTAACAGACAATTTCTTTTTCAGATTAAATCCTACAAATCATGCTGATATAAAACATTATAATTGCATAAATTTAAGGGAAAGCACAGCTGAAGTCATGTTTTAGTAATTTGAATTTTAGAGATTATTACAGATACAGAAAACTGTATTTTTGTGGTGACAAAGAAGAAATCCATGCTTTTTTTTTTTCTTGCAATCCAAAATTACTTTAAAAGTAATCCATGTGTCCAGCAGGAATTGTGGGTTTAGTATAGGGGACAGGACTGGTGCCAGTAAGGACATTATAATGCAAGGTAAGCTTGAAGTATGCAAGCCATGATGTTTTCCTAAGCTTCACCATCATGCATTTCATCCCTAACCTTCACCTAGTAGTTTGAAAACGGCAACAAAACAGTACAAGCACTAAAAGAAAGAGTAAATAGATATAAAAACTTTTTTCTGAGACACCTGTCATCAGTATGGGTTGATCTCGACTCAGTCACGTGCATGGCATCATCCTCCACCAACCCCTCCAACCTCCAAATGAGTAAAACAGCAACAAAACAGTGAGTGGAAAAACATTAAAGCATTTCTTCTGGAAAGAAGTCGCTTCAATAAGCTTTCATGACAGGTCGGGTCTAAACTCGACCATTTCAGCTGAGTTAGAATTGATCAGGTGGAAAGCACCATCTTCCACCATTTCATTTTTAATGAGTTAACATGATGATTTTATGTTTTTATGGCAATTTGTTGTGCAAACATTAACACCTGTCTTTGTGTTAGTCCTTTGATGGAGTGGACCACTGTCAATGGAGTACCTTGCACATTCAAAAAAATTAATCTTTGACTTACATATTTTTTTAATGTCAACAGGTTCCTCATAATTATAATATGTTAATTCAACTGAAAAGAAATAAGTTAATCATAGTTTATTGTTCACTGTACTTAAATTAATTGTGTTCATGCAACACATATATCTTATGTAGGGATAACATGAGACAAAATCACATTTAGATAACTTTAAAAAAATATATTTAATCCAGCAAATACCTATTTCATATGTTAACTGAACATAAATTGTTTAAATAAAGTCAACAGCTGCTCTGACTCCTTTTTTCAGTGCACATGGGTAAACACCGGCAAGAATATTTTCTAAGGATGGAAATATTTTAAACTTTAACCTTTTAAAACATGAGATCCACCCACTGGGGGACTTTGACAAGAGATGGGCAATTTACACTGCAAAAAACATCTGTAAAAAACAGTTTAAAAAAATGTTAAATAGCAACAGTGGAAAACTGTAAATTTAAAAATCGTACATCGATAAATTTTTGTTGATAAATTTACAGTATTTAACTTTAATTTTTACGGGTAAACCATGTAAAATACACAGTATTTTACTGTGATTTCTTTTCACATAGGTAAAATCAATGGGAAAAAAAGCGTAAAGTCAAAAGTGGGTAATAACTGTCAAATTTACTGTATCATTCCGTAGAAATTACAGATCTGGTTAATGAAGACATTTAAATTTACAGTATAAAGCCTTTTGCCATTAAGTAAAAACAGACCGTAATTTTTACAGAGACACTTTTGCCTGTTTGACTGTTCGCACTAAAACCTCTGTTTTTGTTTAGCTTCACGTTATCAGAGCTGGCCTTTGCAGAGATAATGTTCACATATTTACAACAATTTAATAGTGATTTTTAGCTACAGTTGCATCATTCAAAAGGGATACTCATATTCATCCTATTTTTTTTTCTTATTTTAGGCAAGCCTGAATTTTTCTTCATTTGTGCTCTGTGCCATCTTCATTTATACCTCATTTATATCTTCCGCCTGAAAGGATTAAGTGAGCCTGGCACAAACCATGCATGCCTTTGCAGAGTTAAAGCCAGATGCTAATGTCTCGATGTCCCCGGTTTCCTTTTTCCTCTGGTTTCATTGCTCAGTTTAGTGGTGCAAGCAGAATCTGGCAATGCAACGAAAGCACTGTTCAAATATACTCCCAGCTTCTCCTGAGTCAACACTTCAACAGCACACACAGAAGTCAAATCTCCTCTTCTTCCTTTTTTTTCCCTCTTCAAGCTCTAAACATTCACAAAAAATTTGCATTACACATTTAAACCATCTTGCCTGAAAATGCCCGCCCCCCTCTCCCATGGCAGTAGCATTGCAGTGTTTATGTATTGCTTGTATTTCTCAATCATAAATATGAAATGAGCCCAATTAGAGCAGGCGCTGCATGGGAGCTCTCCCCGACACGGCTCTAATTGAAATAAGCAGCAGCTTGGCCTTCGCTGCCGAGGCCTGCCTAATGCTGTTAGAGGTGATCTGAGGGCACGGCTCTGAGTGTGTGTGTGGTACCCGTTTGACATCCCCGCACACACCCACCTCACGATTTAATCATACACTAATCCTCATTCACACCACCACCAACAGCAAGGACACCCATTGAACTCAGCAGCACACACAGTTCATTGTGGGAGCTGCTGTAAGAGGGCTAAATAAGAGGAAAGGAATCTGCAACGTGCCCATTAGCTGTTAGCGACTGGCAGCGCTCGGCTCATCATGTGTCACACATCTAACGCCGTCGCCGACTCAAATCAGCCATAGCTGGCAGCTAAAATGTCCATTCACATTTTTATTAGCACGTTGTTCCCATCTAGTGGAAATTCAATAGACTGCAGGGGGTAAAATGAGAACACACACACAGCAGGGTCTATTTATGCCGAGTGCATTCAGCGTTAACAGCATTAATAATGCACTTGCATGAGCCTGAGGACTAGTAGTACCTGAACGCTGCATGTTTCATGTTTAACTTCCTGAAACCAGGCGCAACCACAGGGCCACACACATGCAAACACACACGCATAGAAAGCGCTGCAAGCGCTACTGTTATGTAACCAATAGCCACGTGTTGCCGTGGGAACAGAAAAGAAGCAGGCTGGAGAGGGAGAATGGAGAGACGGAGGCTAGACAGACACAGAAACACGCATCCACTCACACACAGACAAAGACGAAGGTAAGTATCAAATCAATATGATGACACAACAAGATTTTCCCCCTTCCTCTGAGTCTGAACACACTGATTTATTTGTCTGCACACACATCAGGTCTCACAATAGATGGTTCAAGTAAGGTTGAAAGGCCACGGCAGCAACAAATAAGCTGATGATTTCCGTCTCATTGCCTAGCACACAGAAATGAACTTAAACACATATTTAACAGATGATAAAACAGAATTATCACCAAGCTGCCCAGTTAAACGTTTAAAGAGGAGAAAAACAAGTATAAACATATCAAAACTCAATGCATGTCGTCATTTGGCTCATTCTGAGCATCAAAATGAGAAAATACATGGATTTAGGTGACTTAGACTTATTCATTCATATAAGCGCACATCATGATAGGAATCATTTTTAAGGCTCATTCAAACAGTTTAGATACGATCAGATTTGTAACCCGACTCAGGAAATTTTTAGACATGTAAACATGACAACTGCTGCAGCTGTGTGATGCTATCATGTCAATATGGACCAAAATCTCAGAAGCATGTTGTTCAATCAATGCCATAAAGAATTAAGGCAGTTCTGTGGGCAAAAAGAGAGTCCAACCAACCCAGCATTAGCTAATTATATCCATTAAAATGCCTGGTGAGTGCATAAAAACTCTGACAGTAGGATGCTGAATTAATTTTAATGCAACCTGATGTTAAAGTCTGATCATTTCAGCTTAATTAGCAAAAATATACCGGTGTCCATTTTCTCATCTTGTGAAAGATTGAATGAGCATGCCAGCTTACTGCAGCAGTAGCAAGTGTACGCATAAATATGTATATGGCATGGTTTATTTAATGTGCACTGCTCGCAAATGCTCCTCATGCACACTAATCAGATTTTTGCTCTTTCTAAATCAGTTGTCCTCACTCCCAAATTAAAACAAATGAATTAATGACATAATTTGAAGGCTACAGGAGGGAAGGAAGGAAGGAAGGAAAGGACTGGTGATGTTCAAGCAGCATTTAGTCATTCTTGGTCTTTGGCTGAACTCGCTCTCCTCCGGCTGGCCAGAACACTGTGCAGTGGGTGGGAGAGGCTGTCCATTATGGTTAGAATATTTGGCAACAGGCTAATTTCCAAAACTTGAAGTGAACGGCTCGACTCCACCCTAAGAACTGACCCCATCAGGCGTCACCTGCCACCGCACACATCAGCAGTCAGGTGACGATCTCCAGCATCTCTCCCCTGATGGAAAAAAAATGAACTGAGCTTCACAAAAAGTTTCTTTTGGACAAAGTGGAAGCCTGCGTGATAGAAAAGAAATGGCCCAGCCCTTATAAAAAGCAGCTTCTATTGTGTTGGATCTCGGAAAGGGCAGCAGAACTTTTTCTGGGAAAGTCGTGCTCTGCTCTCACATCAGGGAGAGGCAGAGGGGAAAAAAAAAAGGCTATAAATGGCAAGTGTTTCAGGTCCATTTTCAACAATCTAGGCCAGTCGCTCTGACGTAAAAGCCAGAGAAGAAGAGAGGGGGGGTGTTGCATCGTTTGTCAACACCTACAAGAGAAAGTTATTAACAAAAGATGAAGAAGTGGCTTTTCTGTGTTTGGGTCAGTAAACGTGACAATATGAGCAACATCACCTGGTGCTGCATCGAGCATCTGTCAGAGAAGCCAAATCATTCTAAGCAAGAGATCTTGTGTTATCCCCTCGTAACCCTGACACTTCTTCCAGCCGCATGAACCGGTGTCGCTGGGAAAACTGGTGCCATCTACTCTCCCTGTCCTGGACAAAGAAAAAATGCAAAACTTCCCTTAAACGGCAAGCAAACCCATGCCAGCGGCACCAATTTGTTAGTCTGTAACACAAAGTTTTCCTAAACCTCCCTCAGGCTCAGTCACCATCCGTCCTGTGAGCCTGAAGATGTCTCACTTTAGCAAACTTACAGGAGGATAGTGTCAAGGAAGGAGGAGGTAAGAGCATGCCAGGAGGGGCAAACAGACGGCCGAGCTTTGCTTCTGTTTGCCATGACAGGATCGTGCTTCCTGTGGCCCCGATGACCTCAAACTGGAGCTGGACGCCGGCCCTTAACCTGGAGAAATTCCCTGGCTCGGCCGGATGGTTAAAGTGGTTAAAGAGAAGGTCAGTGTGGTCTCTGGGCCAATGGAAATGAGCACTTCCCCTTTTCAGCAATGTGGTTTTTGGTGTCATGCACAGACGTCAAGCACCATGGGATACATGACGCATCTTAGCTGCTCTCTCTCTCCTTCTTTCTCTTCCCATCTGTGGCTGAACAAGACACTGGAGGATGGCTAACATAGCAGACTTGGTTCATGTGACACTCCCCAATGCCTTTGGCCTACTTAGCAAAGCTGTAGCAGCTTCCAGCTCCTAGAAAACTCCTGATTAACTAAGTTTTCACTCATCCATCTGTTTTAAAGGTGCAGCGTGCAACAAAATCAAAAGTCAGAAAAGTTTAATTTATCACTATAAACTGTGTTTCTATTGTTATTTAATCACTTTAGTAAAAAAAAAAGCAATGTTTTAATTCTTTTAGAATGAGAAATTTATATCCTCTTGCCGTGTATCCACATAAATGGCAGCTGCCATACTTTACCATCTTTACTACGGTGTCCCTGAATGGACAAACAACTGTGTAAAGAGAGAACCCTCTGTAGCGGCTTTGTTTTATAGGCACCTGTAGCGCCATCATCCCTGCACCTGAGTCCACTGGATCCACTCTCAGATTAAAATATGTTTACCTCTGGAGGAATTTGGGGCACGGAGAGCCACCGTCCAAAATTAGATGTACAGATCTGGGCATGAAAAAGTTCCCCTTTCAGCCGACTGCCAGCCGACTGCCAGCCACTTACCAGCGACTTCTCTGCTAATTCAATTGCACAGAGAAACACATGTGTGCCCAGGGGAAACTATTTCAGAGCTTAAATGAATGCCCGGAATAAGGACGTTTCCACACGCCAAGTTTGGACACCGTACGTGATGACGTATTTGCGGGAAAAATTGTTCAGCCAGTGATAGTGCACTATTACTGCACTACCACTGCACCACTTCTGGCAGAAAAAAGGAGGAACTTTTTCATGCCCAGATCTGTACTGGCATAAAAGACCTACTCCATAGCTGTGTCCAAATTTGAGGGCTACGTCCTTCCAAGGCCAGATTTGAAGACCGCTTATGTCACAGTGATACGATCAAGGCTTTCCAGATTTGAAGTAGGGCTGCCTCATACGATTATTCTGATAATCAACTAGTCACCAATTATTTTGGCGATTAGTCGACTAATTGGATCATATGAAAACTGTAGCACATTTACAGTACCAGTCAAAAGTTAGGACACTTTCTCATTGAATATAATGGAATAATGTGTCCAAACTTTTGACTGTTTATGTGTGTGCTTATTTATGTCAATAAACTATTCAAGAAAAGCTGACCCCAACTACGCACATGCGTCAAGGACAGAAAGACAGAAACGGCAACGGAAGGTACAGTACATACAGTACATTTTGAAAGAAAAAACAAAGCTTAAAAACAACAAACAATTAGTCAATTACGAAATTAGTCGTCAACTATCAGCCAATGATTAGTTCATTAGGTGGCGGTAATGCTCCCTGAAATGGGTAACAAACTGCCATAAAACTCAAGAGAAGAAGAAGAAGAAGAAAAAAGAAGAAGAAGACACTCGCCGCACTCATCTCGAGCGGAAAAATGGCACCTTGTCCAGCCAATAGCAGGAGGACATCGATTTGCCGGTGCTGATTTCGGCGTAAGGCTTCACGAACAATGTTCATGTTTTCGTGATGAGGATTAACACTCAAAGGTGAAAAGATGATGGCAGTGCGCTGTGGCTTTGAGCTGGTCAAAAATTTCTGTAGAAGAAGTCGACATCACACTTTCATTTCTGGTAAGTACTGCGCACAGGAGAATGCGATTTGGGACAGCTCTGCGAACTCAAAAATCATGTAGTGAGCCATTGAGTTCATAGTATGGTTAGTGCACTCAAGTTGGGATTTTGAGTACAGTATTGAGTATGGAAGTATGCGATTTGGGACGCAGCATATAATTTTATAGATTAACACACAAATCAATTCCAACAAAAACACGCTGAAGTATTTTGTAATTCATTATGGTTCCTGTGATTAATTTGCGGTGGAACAATACCATTTTTGTCTAAACAGCATTGTGTATATTACAGTAACATGTACTTCAAGATAGAGAATCTTTTGAATGAGCATATTTCTTCACTCGTCATCAGCTCTCCATTCTGAGTGTGGTTTTACCTTATGCTACTTTAAACTAGCAGTTGGAGATGCAGGGATCTCATAAAAAAACATACATCCTTTATAAGAGATTTTTCAATGTAAACTGCATTTGAATTGGGGAGTCGTCTTTTTTAAAATCTTCTACCACGGGTCAGAAGAGAATGGGCAGACTGGTCAGAGATGATTGAAAGGCAACAGGAACTCAAGTAATGCATGGCTCCATCCTGCCTTATATTGATAGTTCAAGAGGGTGGTTTAATGGTGTGGGGACTAGTTTCTTGGCCCACTTTGGGCCTTTTTAGTACCAACCAAGCTTTATTAAACACCACAGCCTCCCTGAGTATTGTTGCTAACCATGTCCATCCCTTTATGATCACAGTGTATCATCCTCTGATGGCTACTTCCAGCAGTAATGCGAAATGTCACAAAGCTCACATCATCTGGATTCTTGAACATGACAATGAGTTCACTGTTATCTGATGGGCTCCACAGTCACCAGATCTCAATCCAATAAAGGATGCGGTGGAACGGGAGATTTTCATCAGAAGCTTTGTTTATATGGACACAAATATTCGGATTGATGTGGAAAAAAACATTTCATGCAAACATACCAATCAGAAGATTTTGATCGGATCAAGCTCACTTGAATCAAAATTTCTTCCTAATCAAGCAGGGTGGGTTATGTTGATTGTTGTTCAGATCAGAACATATTCTGAATGTTGCGTAGAGATCATCTTGACTGCACATGCCTGTCAATGCAACGTAATCCCACTCTTTATCATGACCAGTGGAAGATGGGGTGGGACCAAAGCAGAGCTGGTTGGTATCTGATACAAATATATTTGGAATGTGGTGGAAAGAGAGATTCTCATCATGGATGTGCAGCTGACAACTCTGCAGCAACTGTGTGATATCATGTCAATATAGAGCAAACTCTGAGGAATGTTTCCAACACCTTGTTGAATCTATGCCATGAAGAATTAACGCACTTCTGAAGGCAAAAGCTTCCAACCCAGTACTAGCGATGTGTACTTAGTGGTGAGTGTATATTTCTGTGCTTATATTTTTCATCTTATTTAATTTATTTCTGTCACCAGCAGATGAATCTACATTTCTGTATCTGATCTTTCTCAAATTTCTCCCTTTTTCCTCTGTTTTATTCTTATTTTTCCCCCCAAATTCCATTTAGTCTCTCTCTTACCTCCACTAATAAAGATGTGGCTAGTTTTCTCCTCCATTACCCGCGCCCTGCTGAGGTTTCATTTCATGTCCTCCCCAGGCCTGTTGTATGCCAAGCAGCTTCTTGCCAGGCCAGATTTTCCCTGCCAACTCACTCTCTATCCTCCAGGTTGCTTAACAATGCAATCTGTCACTCACCTTTGACCAGACCAGCTCTATTCAACGTTTTATTACAATGCCTCAAAGAAGACATGCAATGCAGTTAAAACCTTTGGAAGTTCACACACTGTGGCAGCCATAAATGGATGACTGAAAAACCACTACATTTTCTCCATTTGGTTGATTCAATCTTGACAAATCTTAACAAAACCTCTTACAGTTTAGCATTAGCATTCATAGCCCATAAAATGGATTTTCTTTAACCAAATTTTCAGTTTACAAGACACACTTGAATGTACCAGAATTTTCCCTTCATATGGACTTTTTGTTGGTAAACAGTACATTTCACATCAAATACATGAGATTAGAAGAGATTTTGGCATGTTTCATCACTTCTGCTTCCTCCTCCTGGTCTGTTTCCTCCTCTCAACTATAGCAGCATAAGTAGGCTGACACATATGATACTGATTTTCAATCCGTACAACTTGCTAAAGAACCCATTGGCCTCAATACAGGGAATAATCAACATGGAGAGGTTTTCAAGGTTCTCAATACCTCTTCCCACCAAGGATAAAAAGGCACTTTGCCAGTTTGGATTATTTACGTTTTGCTGAGAATTATAGTCGTGTTTTCTCATCATTGCGACCTATGGTTACCAGAACTTGACACAAACTTGAGTTAAAGACAATTCACAAGGTCTGCCCATGTTCAGGGACAGTGAGACATAAATCTTGACAACCTCAGTGGAACTAAATGGACTACTGGGGTTGTCAAGATTTACATTTGGTCACTGCACAGGCTTGTACAGTAACTGCACACTGCTTGTTTTTAGGAGAGACTACAGAGAATCACCATCATCCAAACCTTTCCAATAGACTGTCAACTGATTACATGCCCATATATGAGAAGCTTCAGCTGACCCAAAAGGTAGTTTGACCAGGACCACGGACATGGAAACCATAAAACCAGCCACGACTTGGTACAGTACTGTTGTAAGCATTTAGTACTCTTATCAGTACCAGACTTTAGGGCTGGGTACTGTTAAAGCTAGAGTCCAAAGTCCCCCCACTGTTTCTGTTTGCAAACAGCAGCATTCAAACTTAGCGCCCCTCCCTCTCAGGCTAACGGCCGCCTTGTTCTTCAAACTATTCAGCTTCAAGTTTCTCCTTCAGAGCTCAGAAGCGGGTAAAAGCCAAACTAATATTAGCCCTGGTTTTCCAACTTGCATTATCTAAAGCTCTTACCTTTTCTTCGGTGCATCCGCTGTTTTTTCTTTCTTTCTTTCTTTTTCCTTCGAGAGTTCGAGTGACTGGCATCTGCTCCAATCATGAGCTTATTCCCACACGATGTCATGTCCTTAGTTCTGTCATTGGCTGGTGATATAAACAGAAATCTCCACCCAGAAATGTCCCGAAGACAAAACAACAAAGCTAAAGAGTGAATTACAGGCAGGGGGAGAGAGAGTTGCATTCAAACGCACCACGGCACGTGAGTAGAGGCCCAAAGGCGCAGTTTAAGACAGATTTCCACTTGCACAAGTCTAACGTTTATTTTCAGGGGGGAAACGTCGGACTCTACCTTTAAGAACCTCACGATTCAATTCGATTTTAATTCTTTGGGTTGCAATTCAGTTCAATATTGATTTAAACGCTTCGATATTGATTCAGTAAGAAAGTAGACACTCTGTTGTAGATTTTTGAATATATATTATCATGTCCATGTGAACGTATGTAGTATGTCACCTTATATTTTTGGGTAATAAAACATCTGAAAATAAAACATAGTTGACATTTTGGTGTTGTATGATTTAACGTGGCCTTTGTCCATACAACGTAAACACACACAGTTCCCCTCACATCAGGAGGTGAATCAATTCAGAGGATTTGGGGATGGGAGTCGATTAGTCAATATTTCTACCCACCCCTATCAGACTTTAAGATTCTGGTTGATTTCTTGATAAGTAGGTTGAAAAAGGATAAACCATACCAGAATCCAGTAATTGGAGTACAACTTTGCCAATAGTTACCATGAATTTCTTTTATAATATCACCATGACTTGGTCCTGAAACATGCATGTAGAGCTCTTTCCATTTAGACACTCACAAGCAAAATATCTTGTTTTCATAGAGGATGACTGGCATGAAATTTCACTAAGCACTTTATGCTGCCCATCGGACTTTTCATTTTCCATTTTCAGCACTAAATGAGCTTACTTAAGATAAGTTATAATGAGAACTGAGAACTGTTTTAAAATTTGCTGAACACGGCAAACTGTTCCCAACATCACCACCTCAGTGCACTTTACTGTATCACCACTGACCACAATGTAAACTTTAGACATGATATTGCATAATCTATGTGGTCAGCTGTGGGAAATCTACTTAGGAGAGGATGTACTGATACTGAGAACGAAGGGCTGCACCAAAACTGGTAGCCTACCACTGTTTGGCAAAACAACACCAAACCACTGGTGAAATTTTGTGAGTCTTTAAGGATTATTCATATTTCAAAGATAGAAAGAACTATCATGAGGGTGTAGGCTTTCTATTTTAGATAGTAAATAATCATAACTCCCCTGAATTTCCCCGTTTGCATGTCATTCAGCTCTGCAGAGGCCTGAAAATGAGTGTGTTGGAGAAGGGAAGCATCTGAAAGTTGCAGAATTGTAGCTCTTGAGGACTGGATCGGGCACCCTGGACTTAGAGAATAAATAACAAGTCTAAATAAAGCTTAAGTAGAAATGTGCATGAAAATAAGCTGCATGTGTGTGGCAATAGTCGCTTGAAACTATTAAAAGGCAGAAAAGTCTTTTTAGTTGAACTGTGGTGTTAGCTAGCTAGGTTTTTTATCTTTCACTTTACTGCTTGGGATTTTTACGGCATTTAAAATCATAAAATAATGATGCAGAGGGATATATACATGAAGCAAGCAAAAGCAACCTCATCACAACACTAAAATGTTATGAGGCTATGATGCATTAGCTTCAGACTAGTGATTAGCTAGCTAACTGATCTGCTTTCATCATGGAGATGCATCTTTTCTGGACCCCTAGCTTGTGAACGTAGACCGCTTGATTTAATGAAAACATTATAAACTGAATTATTTTGTGACGGGTGATGCCAACATGGTGACGTAGCAGCGGAGGCAGCAGCACATTGCGGAGGTTTACATGCAGCTCAGTTATAATTTTGAGTCAGTGAACACACCGTGTCGCTGCAGGGAAAGAGAGTTGAGGATCACCACCATTTCCCGCCTCCTTATTCACTTGCTGCTTTTACAGTATTTTGCTAGCTACAGCTGGGAAATTGACACACCATGACCTGTTACAGCCATGGCTCTGCTACGCTCACCACTGATGGATAAATTCTCACAAGCTAGCACACGACGTTGTAAGCTCAGTAATTTAATGTCAGTAACCTAACCCACAGCTTATAGATGACTGAAAGGCTTATTATTTGCAGAGCATGTTGGGGATTTCACATCTAATTAGTTTGCTTTGGCTAACATGCTTTGCAAACACCCCTCCGGTATCTGAGAGCCGGGAGCACTGCTCATTTTTCCGTGACTTTATGTACTTGGTGATTGTTTTCAATCATTAAGTCTGACTGGGGGGTTAGCACATTTGTCTGTAATGCGACAAACTCAGACTGTAGATTTATTTCTGCTTTGCTCTGATTTTAAAGGTGCAGCGTAATAAAATCAAATAAAGAAGTAACATTAAAAATGGTTTCTATTGGTATCTAGTTGCTTTATTTAAATAACTTGTGTTTTTGTTCTCTTAGAATGAGCAATTTATATGCATTTGCATGGGTCCATTTATATGGAAGCAGTAATACTTGTCGCACCATTTTTACGACAGTGTTTCTGAATGGACAAACAACATTGGGCATGAATTCAGAATCCTCTGACCTTTAGAACTTCAGTACTGGCTTTGTTTGTTATAGTAGGTGCTAGAGCACCATTTGGGATAAGTAATGCCCTAAAAGGACCAAAGAAGAAGACAATAAATTGTCTCTGACCCCCTTTCCTGTCAATCACGGTAAAATACATGCCACTAAAGCAAAAAATTCCTTAGAAAATATGGACACAAGGTTGCAGTAGATACCTGTAGTGCAGTGATTGCTGTCCTGGGTCCACTGGATTCACTCACCGATGAAAACATGTTTGTGTGGAAGAATTTTGGCCATTGACGAACACCATCCACTCACAACTTAAAGGGACTAGAGGCAGGATTAAGAAATGAGACTTGCGAGTGGCACAACTGGTGCTGCGGGTATCTGCAACCACCAGCGAAGCCGGCACGGGAGCGAGCACAATCTGAAGCTATGACGTTGTTTACTACGCTGATAAAGTCTTTTCCTTTGAAGTGCCACTTTTTAGTGTCTTTCAGCTCATCTGGATCATTTGCTGATGGCAGAAGACTCCATAACTATCCTTTACAGTGTTTGAATCCACAATGACCGTTTCCTTCCTGTATCGCTTCATCACCCATAAGTATTAAAAAACTGGACATGCATGTTTATTCTTTCACAATTCCTGCCTCTCATCCCTTTAAAGCAACAATTTAAAGTAAATTTCTATGCCCATCTTACCACTTGATGTCACTAAATCTTACATACTACTGTATACCTTTAACTAAGGTGCACGATTCATTGAATTTACAGAGCATATGTATGTTTCCTTATTCAAACAAACACAAGAAGTCTGTGTCAGGCTTTAGTGATGGACGATGATTAAAAAAAAAAAAGTCCAGGCCCTACAGTGAAAACATGGTGACCTGTACAGTACATATAAAGTACCACAAATGGTGATTCAACAGTTCCAGGAAGGACAGACTTTCTGTTTTCAGCTTCATTACGTGTCAGCTGTCTGCAAAAACACCCGCCACGCCACAACTCTGCAAAGCCTTGGTGCATGAAGACGGGTAAAGTGACATCCACAGCTCTTGCTGTGGCTACCACAGTGAAGCTAATGGGAAGTTAGCTCTGCTTTGGAAGTAAAAATACACAACTGAACAATGTGCTGACGACAAGTTGAGTGCAGTGTTTGAGGGGCTTCCATGGTATGCATAATGATGATTTACCACATGCTCAGTTCTTGCACTGTGCACGTTTTACACTAAATAACACCGTCCTGATTTCAACATCCATCACAACATTTTGCAGTGCTGAGCTGAAAACGTCAACATCTGATGCAACATGACCCAAAGACAGCGAGCTCCACTGAGTCCGACAAGTCAACAGCTTTAACTCCAACATCCGTCTCAAGTAAGTGGTTTAAGTTCGGTAAATAGCCTACTAATTAAGCAGTTTGTCTCTTTTTAGGGTAATAAACATTGCAGGCTCCTGGGAACACTAGTGTTTACAGTATTATATTAAAAAGCCACAGGAGGGGCTGCTTTCAGAAACACTGTCAGCCAGAGAAGGTGAGTACTCTAAAGCTAATGGCTTAGCATACTGATTTTTGGCAGATGCTTCCCTCATCACTTCTCTGAGATAATACATCCTGTCAGATGGCTCATTTGGCCTTTCACGAGCTGCACTGAGAGCCCATCTTCCCATGTCCATTTTCCATCCCTTAGGAAGCCCACAGTTTGCTGAAGAAATATTTGAGGAGTGTCCATTATCGAAGTTGTTATGAAAGTCTTTTAACTGCCAAGAAAGTTCAAGTCTGCTCCGGTCCGGGGGGGTGGGGGGAGGGGCGGCCGGCCAGAGAGATGATGAGGTCACTTTGAACAGCAACTGGGGAGGTTTGGCTCAGCGCTGGAACTGGCAAAGCCCTGGATAAACAAAAGCCTGTGTCACTACTTTTATAAGAAACGGAGGGTAAACATATTTCATAATCGAACTGCGCAGTTGTGTCGCACTGACACAGTGGTTTTCAGCACACGTCTACGTTTGTTTACAGGGGATTTAGCGGCCGATGCAGGGCGGCCATCCCCTCAGCAACCAAGAAAGTGATCGCTCATTAGATTCTTTGTTCCTGTCTCACTCTTTTATCTGTCTGTGGTTTTCCTGCCCCTTCCCCTTTTTCTCTCTTTCTCTCCCTCTGCAGCAGTGTAATGTCTGCTGCTCTCACCCCTCCTCTGCCTCCTGCGTCACTTCCCCTCCTGATCAGCAGTCATGTAAACACAAGCACACCCCTGCTCACAGGCGTGCTCTGACATACAAGCTCGAACACACACATGCATACACCGAGTCACATGGGAGCAGCTAATTATGACCACATAAACCCAGCGGAAACACAACTTTCACAGCTGGCTGTTTGAGCTTCGCTCACACTCAGGCTCATAATTCACACACACGAAATGAAGAAAAGGACCATTTCCTTCAATTATTCAGCAAACGCACACCAGAGGACAAAAAGCAGCCTTCAATGCTGCAAATAGCCGTTTAAAATGTGCTCAGGAGGAGAATAAAGAGTCAAAGCCCGAGACTGAGATTGAGCTGGAAAGATGGAGGGGAGGATGGTGCATGAACTGCTTTTCACCGTCAGCCATTTCCACCAGCTAGCGGAGCAAACGTCGAAAACAGCACATGCTCATTTATATCCAATTGAAACGGATCTATTTGTTGAAACAAAGCAAGCACAAACATTTGACAAACGTCACGAACGGTCTGTGACGCAGATTGGAAAGTCTGTCTTCAGTAAGCGCTTGCACGCACCCACAAACTGAGACAGATAAACCGGAACACACACACAAAACCTGCTGGCCAAGTTCTCACCTCTGGAGTCCAATAACACTCTCCAGCCATTTCAAGCATTTCACTAATCTGAGGTCCGAGCTCGTTATTAGAGTTCTTTGCATAAAGGCTTTTCCGAATAATGCTCTCAAGAGAGGAAATGACAGCTTAGAGCTGTTAAAGTTTGCTTCAAAAGCGTGATGGATTTTTAGTTGGCTAATAAAACCAAACAGCAGGATTAACTCTGCTTGAGGGTTAATGCTGCAGAATTATTGTAAATTTGATATCATGCAAGTTGCCAGCTAACAGCAGAGCTCATGTTCTGGCCTGCTCCAGTTTGCCAGTGTGCAGTTGTTGGTCACTGAGTAAAGATCCGAAGGCGGTGACCAACAACTGCACCCTGACAAACTCAGTAGAGGCTAGACGTCTCCACTGCAGCAGGGACCGATAATAACATCAAGAGTTTGCATTTTCAGCGCGGCGTTCACAGATCACTCGGCGTAATCACTTTCTTGATGCCACACATTCTGAGAAAATATGGTGTTACAGCTTTGCTATGCCTTCACGCTGCATTACAGAGCCTCTGTTTTATGTAACGTCTGTCCTGCATCTTAAAGCTCAGATTACATAATTCACAGCACAAAATGCTTTCAGTGAAATGCAGACATTAGAGGTAGTTGTGGAATGGAAAGCTGCTGACCTTTTAAATAATAGTAAAAAAAAAAATGCAGCTTACAACCCTTTTTTTTTCTCAAGTGGCCTCTCACAAACAGCATATGTTTACTTTCTAGTGACAGCACACTGCGCTTGTCACACTAATTATGAAAAGGGAAATGAGCAATGTAATGTGATGCTGTTATGTAGCACATAGGGAGGTATAAGGAGGAGGTGGGGTGGATGGACGGGTCAGCAAAACATGCAGCTTCAACTCAGAAGGCTGCTTTTCCTGTTTGGCTTTAAACAAGTCCATAATATGGATATATTGTAAACCATGAACCATGCTTATTTCCAAATTAATGCCTGATCCATGAAGCAAAACGAACAAAAGAACTGGATTTTTTTTCTTTTTAATTGACATCTAAAGCCCTGTTTCCACTCGGTCTGGGTTGGATCGGGTAGGTTTTGGTACGGATATGCTGATTTTACCCTTACCCTGGAGATGGAGTAATAGCTGGATAGCGCTGCTACGTGATCACATGACATCATCGCAGTACAACCCAAACAAAGGGGTCATCCCTGCTTTGTTTTTATGCCGAGTCACGCCGAAAGTGACATATTTTTCAACCAATCAACAGATTGCAGTGTGTTAAGCTCCACCCTTTTGGTCCAGATCGGTTAGATCAGTATTCCTATAAGGGTCCCAAAAAGTAGGACAGGTCGGGTCGGATATAAGGGTACCCGTACAAGTTTTTACCTGTGGGGACGCAGAAAAATGTGGACCAACCCAGCCCGACCCACTAGTGGAAACGGGGCTTATTATATCATATATGGGTTACTGAGCAATTCTTTCTATACTTCACTTCTTACAGGGGCGGATCTGGAAAATTATTGTATGGTGAGGGCTTTAAAGGTACAGTATATAAAAAATTAAAGGTCAATGGCAGAAAAATGTCATATATAATTTAAAAGTTTGTTTATGTTAATGTGTAATCGCTTCACTAGAATAACTGTTATATGTTTATTTTCTGAGAATGAGTTATATCTTGCTGGGGGGTGCACTTACATGGAGGCTGCCATATTTGTTCCATCATTTTTACTACTGTGTCCCTGAATGGACAAAATGTGTGTGACATGAGAACCTTCTGAACTTGAAAACCGCTGGACCAGCTCTGTTTCATGGGAGTTAGAGACTGTTTGGGATCAGTAACACCTTAAAAGACATTCAAAATAGTTACTCATAGTCCAGTCAGAGCTACAGCGAGGAGCACTGGATCCACTCACAGATGAAAACATCTTTATGTGTGGGAGAATTTAGGCCACTAACGGCCACCGTACATTCACAACAGTTCTTGGAATATGAAGTCAACTGAAAGAAAACATCATTAAAAAAAATACCCATCTTTACCACTAGATGTCAGTAATTCTTATACACTGTACCTTTAAAAGATCTGTTTGTTTTTTTTGTTTTTTTTAAGGAAATAATGAATTAATAATTATAACTGAAGTGATTATTTACTGTACAATATCAAATAGAATATGTGAAAGCAAACAGCCATTAATATTCAGTTTTATCATTAGTTGTTTACTTGGGATGACCCTTCATTGTATGCTTTAATTACTGCTCCACAAATAACTTAATACTTAACTGATAATGAGAAAAAACTGTCTATGAGTCTTAAAATTTCTCCATCATTATTGACCATTTAACTTTAAACATCATATCTGGAGATTGTATGACTTTTACGTCCTCCTCATAAAATCTAAACCGTCTAAACAAACAAACATCTTAACATGATATAACATGCTGTACACTTGCACGGCATCTGAAATTTTCCAAGGTGAAGGCCATAAACTAAAACTTGTTAGAATTTAAAAGCTTATTCTTGGGGTGACACCTGAGGGTGGGGAGAAGTCTCCAGACCACTCCTCTGTCTACGCCCTAGCTTGTTTAGTCTTGAACGCAAAACAATTAAGTTTTCATGTCAGTATTGAATTAAACTGATACAGTTAATATTAATCCTCATCCATCCAAGCCGGACTAGCATTTTATATCAACTGGTGTTTATCCCAGTTACCCTATAAGCGCCACCCGCATCAAAACAGCGCACTACCTCCCCTTACTGGTCCGATTTTCCAGGATGTTTGAACTCTCTGTAACACACGCACAGATGTGACTACCCCTGTTATGAATCAGCAAAATGCTGGCCAGTGCGCGCGCACGCGCGCGCGTGTGTATATGTGAGTACTTTTGCGCAATAGCCCAACAGCAGGCAGGTGGTTTTCTTGTTTTCCTCTCTGGGCGAGTATTTAAATATTGACGCGCTGACGGCACCTCGCGGGCACGTTTCCGAGCATCCAGCAGGAAAACTGGAGGACTTAATGAAACAAACAAGGCCGCTTACTGAAAAGCCGCACAGCTGCAACAGCGCCACAGTGATGTTTAACGTGTTTTTATAGTTGCAAAAGAGCGATTTCTCACTGCTTGTTAAGTTGGAAATCTGCGAACTAATTAATAATAACACAATTAAACTTGTTTAAATGATGGAGAGAAAATTACATAAGTCTTCCAGATGAGTAAAATTGCTGTAAAAATGATCTAATATTTCAACAACTTAATTAATTGTTTGCATCTTGACGCAAAGCTTCAGGTTGGGTTTTTATAGAAAAGGGGGGGCGGGATGTTTCCAGTCCAGCCTGAAGCGAACGCAAACATGAAAACGCGGTCTCGCAGCTTCTCAGTCCAACCCTTATATCTAGTTGTTTACTTCAACTTCAATTTCTATGTGCGCAACACCACCTGGAATGCGGACACTGGCGACCACGGAGGGAGGGAGAGGGAGAACACACACATGGCCCAGGATCAAGAATCTCCCCCGCAGGGTTATCGCGCTCCCTCCAACAAACACACTGTCCCCCAAAGGAGAGATGCGGGTCCTCAGTAGGATATACAGCAGGCTATCGGGCACAGCACAAGCGCGCAAACGCACCTGCGGCAGCAACACGCAGCCGACCCACATCAGCCGAGCAATGAGAAATAACTTCACTCACGCTTAAAGGGCGCTCCTCCTCCCCCGCTGGTCTGAGATATGTGCTCCCACGGGCGACATTTTCCTCCTCTTTTAAATTGCGTGTCATAGCTGGCAGGTGCAACTGCGAACACAGATGTCCCGTCCGATGAGGCGCAGTGAGTCCGGCTCGGCCCGCCCCGGTCAGGATCGGCCGGGCTCGGCACCCAGCGGCTCTCTCTCTCCCTCTCTCTCCCTCTCTCTCTCGCTCTCTCCCCCTCTCTCTCTCCCTTGACAGCAAAATGACTGCGTACATTTTCTTCTCCTTTCTCCATCAGCTAAGAACTCAGTGTACTCTGGCTCCGTGTTCCTGCCTTTTCATTATATCATGTCCATGTGACACGCAAAGGCCTCAGTCAATGGAAACTTAAAGGGACCTCCCATGTGATGGCGCTCCGTGCGCGCTCATGCAGGCGGCGCGCGTCGGGCAGAAATAAGATGCTGCGGTCCTCAAAATCGGGAAAGCAGCAAGCCAAGTTTTACTGGAATGATGATGATGATCAAACTGAAGAAAACTTAACAAACTACAAAGATGACGAGGATGATACGATGGTTTACTGTAAGCCTTGATGATGATGAGGATGGCAATGATCAGTTTTTAATAAGTTGAATGAAAATGACGATGATAAAATTAGATGCTGCGATGGTTGAAATTGTTTTTAAGAAGATGATGGGAACAATGACGATGATGAAGATGAAGTTCTTTGGATGTAGTGCTGATGATAGAGGATAATATTGTCTTTCTTTCTTTCTTTCTTTCTTTCTTTCTTTCTTTCTTTCTTTCTTTCTTTCTTTCTTACTTTCTTTCACAATGAGGTCACGCTGTATATGTGACATCATCGCATGGTGACTAACACCATGGGGGGGAAATACAGATGATCTCATACGAGGACCAGATCAACAAAACACGTTAAATCTCCCTGCAACAAATAAAGGATGATTTGGTCTTTATGACATTAAAGACCAGGTCAGTTCTGTACCATTTCAATTTAACACTCATCTGTTGCGTCGACCTCACTCGCAACAGCAAGTACCACCATGCAGGGACGGAGCCAAGGGGTGGCCATCACCCACTTCAGCCTGGCCACTCCACAAACAATAGCAAAACTCTTCCAAAAGCTACTTGGACTATAGAAACTCATGTTTTATAATAAATCAGACAGTTTTTTTTAAATCAAGCATTTAATGTCTAAAGGAAAGGTGGTTTTATGGAGCATAAATGCTAAACACAGCTAAATCAATCAAAATAAGCTTTGAAAATAACACCTTTCAACCCCCAAACCAATTCCATGAGCATAAACTACATCCATGTCTAAAGTATGAAATTTTGTAATACGACCCAGTTCCAAAAATTCGGGATGCTTTGTAAAATGAAAATATAAATAGAATGCAATGATTTGCAGATCTCATATCCACTCAAAATGATTCATACCCTCCAATCAAAGAAAAGGCTAAATTGACAAAATAACTCAAATAACTAGAAACTAAATAAACTAATAATAAATAAAAAAATATAAAATTATAATTTAGTGAAATAAAATATTTCTTTTGAATTGGGAATAATAATTTACAAAACAAAACAAACTGTGCCACATACACATATAGTAAGAGCATCTTTCCCATGAACAGTAGACCAAAATAGCCATCATGCTTGTTTACTTTTTTTAAAAAATTATTTGTGTGTTTGTTTTTTATTTTTTCTTTCAAACCAATAAAATATTTTAATTTATTATTACTTTTGTCAATTTCATCTTATTTCACTGACAGCTGATTATTTTCCTTCTTCAATTTGAGGGTATGAATAATTTTGAATTATATTACTCCCAATAGAACATAAACAGTAACATGACTGTGTGAGAAAGGAGCGTTTCAGAGAGAGAGTCTCTCGAATGGTTCGTCAATCTGCGATAAAATGTGATCAAAAGTGGAAGAAAAATGTCAGAAAAATGTTTCTCAATGTAGAATTGTGATGACGTTTCACTCTGAAGGCCTTGCATGTTTCAGAAAGACTATTTTCTGTCATCCATCACAACAGCACGGCTTCACAGGAGAAGAGTCTGAGGGGACTGAATGGGCCGCCTGCAGTTCAGACCCTCCATCAGTAGAAAATGAAGACTGGCGATTCCCAAAGCTACCAACTTTGAGGTAGTTATGAAAAAAGAGAGGATGCACAACAATAAACATCATCTTGTTCCATTTCTTTATATGTTTTGCTGTTATCAAATTAAAATGAGCTAATGTTTACCATAAAATAAATATGATATGAAGGAGTTTTGGAAAGTACTTGGACTAAATCTTCTCTTCAATTGTTGTAATTATTCTTGTTATTACTATTTTTTCTTTTTTTCTCTCTCTATATATCACTGCTTGTTAGTTGTATGCGAATAATCTGCTAAAAAAAAAAAAAAGACCTAAAAGGCTGAATGAAAGAAAAACTAAATAGATTTTTCACTAAATGGTAAAATATTTCAGTTTGTTTATGATGTATTGGGACTAAAATATGGGTTTATGAAATGTGCACCATTGCATCATGGTTATATTTGCATTTTACACAACATTCAAACTTTTGGGGAATTGAGATTGTAAATTAAAAAAAGACAAATAAATAAATGCAATGGATTACATAATGAGGAACTGAGTCAACAATCATGTTTGGATTTAAAAAATCTTGTAGATTTGCAGTAGAGAAGCACTGCAACATGCAAAAGCCTGAAAACCCAAGAGGATACTAACAAACATATAACTGATTTTAAGAGCCATATATGCATAGCTTCTTATGATTTGATCAAATCAGCATTAAATGACGGTTTCCTTTCACATAGCAGTCATGCCTGTTTGTGCAACAACATGCACACAAAAGAAGTAAAATCAGATTTTTTCTATCCCACAGTGTCTGACAGTTACCAGCTTTGCAAATTCCAGCATCAGTTTCAGAGATCGTCATTCTCTTCTTGTGTTCATGTCTCATTGTTGTGGTTCCTCTGCTTCTGATTCCCTCATTAATCATACCTTTGTGGGTTTGAATGGTGTTCTAACTTTTAATTTTAACTTGTCTCATCCTGACTTTGTAAAATATGCTGAAGACTTTTTTTTTTTCCAACAGACACTTAAAGCTATAAAAACTCAGGTTCAAACTTTAATTTTTGGACACAATCGCAGTCGCCAGTGTTGCATAATAATAGAACCATTTTCACTTGTGTTTCCGTGTGTGTACTCACATCAAAATGAAACCTGACCGTGCCCTTCAATTTTCAGGAAAAAGAAACAAAGCTGAGCCAAGTGCTGGACGTGCACTTAAAGGAAATGCCGTTAGCATTCACTTCACGTCATCAAGGCCAGAAGAGGTTCACTTGCAGGCGATTCATCAAAACATGACACTTTCACTGAGATTTTCCAAAAACACTGATTGATTTGGTCACTCTGGGCAGCTATTAAATGCTTCCACAAGTTATTAAGCACTTCATTATGTCATAAACCACTTCTTTTCCTTTTTCAAAAAAAACTTTTACTTTTAAAACAAATAATTGTCTTGATATTAGCACATTCATTTCCTTTATTGCTTTAAACTCACTTCTTATTGCCTGAAAAATAGAAAAAGCTCAGTTACTTTATTCATTGTTGTTTCAAGGAGCCAGATTCCTTGGTTTAATTTCTTTTAACGCATCAAAAGCAGCAGCATAGTCACTTGACTGGCATAAAAACACATGCACATGGTAGATAGAGAACCTTGTATTAATGAAAAACTTCTTAATGAACACTTTGAGTCAGTTTGACTGAGGGGAAGTCAGGACTTTAGTGAACAAGCCAGAGGTCTAGTGGGGGGTATCTGAGCCTCGAAGATCCCCTGTGGTTTGAATGAGAGCTGATTACAAGTCTTGGGAACAAAAGACAGTTCTTGTCTCTCTCTGCCTACTTTCTTTTTGTGCTGTGCACTCCTCTGCAAAACTGCCATTGCAAGCTAAAAGTGTCTCACTTTGATTGCAGCTGAATGAATAGGGAAGTTCAAGAAATGCTTCTGTGGCTGCGTGCACCTTGAACACAAGATACAGCTGCATGCAGAGTGCAGAGTTTATCAGTGGTCATTCACTGAGCCACAGTATGCCGAATATAAGAGATGCCCACCACATTATCAGTGGTTATACTCTCAAAATGCAAAAATTTATTGAAACAAAGGGTTTATTATTTACTAGGGATGTCCGATATTATCGGCCTACTGATATTATCGTCGATATTGGCATTAAAATGTGATATCGGAAAATATCTGTATCGGTTTTTGGACCGATGTTTTTAAAAACGAAATGTCGCGAGACCTCATTGCTCCGTAATGAAATCTCGCAAGATCTTGTTCCATTAGCAGCGACCAGCATACAATCTTGCTGTTTATCTTTATTGTTTACGCATGAAAAACACATAACTTTATTCCAGTTCGTGATAAATTACATGTTTCCCCCAAATTTCAAAATATTAATATTTTAACATTAGAATTCATTTTGGAGCATAAATAGCTGGTATTGGAGGTATCTGTGCGTCACCAGGAGTCAGATTTCTCGATCTTTTTGGGGAATCATTGCTTTTCTATACCTGGCAAGCTAAGCTAAAGCTACTCAGAAATAGTGCCATTCTACATTTTAAAAGAATAAAAAATAACAAGAAAAGAAATATCAAGAACATGAGCACAAGCAACAAATGAAATGGTTGAACATCTCCTCATTTCTCAGGAACAAAGCCCTGTTAGCATTACTCACCAGGATGATTCATCCTCCCCGTAAGCACCTGATGACTCCATGTGAAGTGAAACACTGAGATCATCCTAAAGGTGCTTTTGGAAAAAGGACACAGTAGTTTTAAAAACCTCCATTTCAGGAAGAAAGGAAAAAACAGAAAAAGAAAAGAGGAAAGAAAAGTTAGTCTACAGTGCTTTCTTAACAATACAGGAGAGTGGGTTGAGATAATCCAGTGGGTAACTTGATCCACTCCTGAACCTTGGCAACCATGCACTTTTATTGTAATGCGACCATTTATTTTACATTAACAGATCATTTTTGTAAAGAAAAAATACCTAACCGAATTAAGCTAAAGTTTCTTTTTAAAAAAATCAACATTTTAGATAAAGTCATTAAAGGTACAGTATGTAAAAAAAAAAAAACAAGATCAATGGCAGAAAAATTTAATATATAATCCAAATCTGCGTTTCTATTGGTGTGTAATCGCTTCAATAGAATAGCTGTTATATGTTTATTTTCTTAGAATGAGTCATTTATATCTACTTGCTGGGGGTGCACATACATGGAGGCTGCCATATTTGTTCCACTAGGCTATTTTAATACGGTGTCCCTAAATGGACAAAACAATCTGAGTAAAGTAAGAGCCCGCTGAACTTTAAAACTGCTGTACCAGCTCTGTTTACTGGGAGTTAGAGCACTGTTTGGGATAAGTAATGCCTTAAAGGACATTAGAAATAGTTGCTTATATTACAGTCATAGTTACACCTGAAACCACTGGATTCCCTCACAGATGAAAACATCTTTATGAATTTTGGCCACTAATGGCCACCATACATCCACAATAGTGCTGGAATATGAAGCCATTTAAAAAAAAAAGTCTTTTCTTGTCAGACAGGCTTGTCAGTAACCATAACATACTGTACCTTTAAAAGTTATTACATTAAAGCAGTGAATACCAATCTAAAGTTTTATACAAATAGCATTTTGGTGATTTTTCAACACATAAAACTGTATTTTATGTACATGTATTATTATTATTTATGTATTATTGGATACATAGTTTAGCACCAAAGTGGCAGCTATGTGGCAAATGGAACCACCTTAAGCCCCTTCTTTAATATAAGCAAGAAAAAGGAGATGATTTTGTTTTTAGGAGGACCATGGATAATCTAACACTATTTCCATCCTTGGAAAAGTGGCGGAATGATGGCAGACTACGGATACCTGGTCTGCTCACCGGGAGGACTAAAAGAGTAGTCTACAATAATGGATTCACTTTTGCAAAAATATGTTTCACATCTTCTAGAAGTCTGCAATGGAGAGTGCAATTTCCACTGGCATCTATTTGAGTAAAGGAATCAGAAACTGAACTAACTCATAAAGAACATTGATGTGACAGCTGTGCAAAGTTAAAGAGATAAGGATGCTAGAAAAAAAAAAAACACTGATAAAACTTGTGAGAGGGCTCAAAGCAAGTTTTCCCTTGTTATTAATTAAGATGGATGTTTGGATGTTTACTGGATGTTTGCTTTGACAAATCTTTCACATTTCATATTAGAGATCCCCACTTCAGTTTTAATAATCAGTTAATTTGCTTAAATCTAGATCTCCTTTTTCGTAAAGGTCTCATTTGCACCCCTTTTAACCTTTCTAGGCTCATCCCTGTTCAGAAGAATGCACTTTTATATATTTCAAGCTATTCGATTTTTTTTTCTAATTTAAAATATTTTCAGTAATTTGTCAAATAATAATATAAAACAGATAAAATACTGTAAGTGAAAAATACATGTTTGACGGGAAAAATAAACTGTATGACGTATGCACAGTTCCACCTTAGGACCAAATGAAAACAGGTGTACTGTCTCTTTAAGGGCGGTCACTGCCCGCTTCTCGTTAGCCTCCTGCTACCTGTTATTTCTGCAACAAGATGGCTGTCGTTCCTGAGAGCAGAGTCCTCACTTTCAGCGTTTTTAAATGGAGCTCTTACTCCTCTACGTATTTACCCGAGTGAGTACAATGCACACTACCTGCTACAGCGTATGCACAAGTGTCAGTGGCTACAAGTCGCCTCTTGCTGCCCCTTTGCACCAGTGTATCATCCAGCCGGACCGACTGGCCTAGCTCGTCTGCGATCGACCTGGCTAATGCTAGCTTTTTCAGTAGCATTAGGCATGTTTGGTTTCGATACGTGGCCACCCTAACGCGATTTTATGTATATAAGAAATATGACATATCTAAGATAATAAACATGCAACTACTTATGTAGATCTTGTATCAAACTTCTGTTGACTTTTAGCTAACTGTGTGTGAATGTAAGAGTAAGAGCATAATTTTAGGGGGATAAAACACAACAGAAGTTGTTTTCCTTTAAACAGAGAATATTTTCAACCAGTTTGCCACATTTTTTTTTACTACACTGAATATAGTCACTCTCGTTCTTTTCAACATCAGTCTAATGAAAAGCCAAAAGTCATATCTTTTATTATAATTGGTTAAGTAGCGTGTACTCCGGTACTTGCGCGTGTGAAAAATGAACGTCCACCGTAACTCGCATCCCTCTGAGCTGATGTGGGTAACTGCTGTTATCTAACCAAATAGCTACGCTGTAGCAATTATGCTAATATGCTTCTTTATCTGCTACCAGAAACTGGTGTTGTGGCGTAGCTCACAAAAGCATTTTAACCACGCGCGCCGTATTACTATGTGCTATTGTAAAGTCACCGATAGTTTTAAAAGCATTCGCCTGTTGCAATTTCAGGACTCGGAACAGTTTAGCCACAGCTGGCTAACAACAACATGAGTATGCTAGCTACAACTAGCTAGCAGTGTGATATACTAATTTGAAGCATTTAACACAATCTCTTGTGAAGTATTTGCGTTACATGATTCTTGATGGTTTATGATCAGTTTTACGTAAGTGTGCAATCATGCAAAAATGTATATTTAGTCTGTCTTGTTTGTTTTTGTTGCCTCTGTGATGTTAAGATTCTGCAAGTCAATAATGTCAACCCGCTTCTGTGCCTCTTTAGGAACATCTTGGTAGATAAACCCAACGATCAGTCTTCCAGGTGGTCTTCTGAGAGCAATTACCCTCCACAGGTAGGCTTTCTCTTATTTACACAGACAGACTTTTAACATTTTAAAGCCCAACCCACCAAAGAGTTGAGGAGAAATCTCTCTCTTCTTTAAAAAAAAAAAAAAGTCTTTAATTAGCCCTCTTTACAAAATCTGAATTACATTTTTATATATTAATCAATTGTTACAGTACAATATGCCAAAATGATTGTAGTGTAGTCTTCTGCCTCTTTTTATCAGGTATATCAGATTGTGTACAACAGGGTTTTGAGCTTTTTTTTTTTCTTTCTTTTTTTTTTTTTTGCAAAAGGTTTCAGAAACGATCAAATATGATGCATTATCAGGTTATGGTGGAGTAGCTATATTCCAATATTAATACCTACTAATTGACTGCACAATATGGGTTCCAAATAAGTGGATGAAATGTTTATTTCTAATTGATGGACTAGTTCACACTGCAAACATTTGTTTATGTCCCCTAATTAACTTTTGATAACTTAATCTATAAAATCTAAGATGCAATCTCCCAAAACTCCATCATATATGCTCAAATCGCCTGCTTTAATTGATCAAGTGTCTACAATTTAAATAGAAACGCTGCTGTGTTATAACAAATATAAGTTTCAAATAGGGCTGCACAATTAATCGTTAAAAAAATCGCGATCTCAATTCACACATACATGGGATCTCATTTCTACCCACAACAATTCTGAAGCATATTTAAACACAAGCTAATCACAAATAAAAGTTTCCATTCTTCACGGATTTTTTCCAAGCGCCCTCAAATGCAGCACTGCCTTGCCTCCCCCACCCCAACAAAGCTCTTGTGCAAACACATGCTTTATTTTGAATTGCCTTTTGAATAGATTGTTTTGGTTTTTTTTGTTAAAGTTTTTGTGTGCAATAAAAATTGGCGAGGGGGGTGCCAGAGAATCGTGATCTCAATTTTAAGCAAAAAATCGTGATTCACATTTTTGCCAGAATCGTGCAGCCCTAGTTTCAAATCACCAGAGTTAAGAAGTTTTATCTGGAAGTTTGACATCTTTGTAGGAAAAATGAGAAAATAATGATCAAAATGATGTATTAGTCATCTGAAATGAATTGAATAGATCTTTTTTTGCTTGACATGTTGGAAAATTGTCAAATTGTTGTATCAGTAGAGGATGGTAAAGTTCAAAGGGGGCCATATATTGTTTTGGTAAAGAGCCAGTACAAATGTCCGAGGGTTACTTTTCATTTACTGTTCATAGTGGTTTCCTCTGACGTACGTGAAGGGAAAAACAGTGCTGATCCAACATTTAGACAGTTTGGAATTCGCCTTCTGGTGCTTTAAAGTATGTTTTAGTCATTTTGGAAAACATTTCAGCATTGAGACTAGAATGATCAGGGTTTTATTACACAGATAATCCATAAAGATTAAGCCTTTTTTTGTAAGAGTAATATAAATGTCAACTATTACTGTGTGATTTTTAGGTTAACAATGGTGCTAGTTGCTCTTTTACAAAGAGGTTAGTTTTGTCAACTTTTAAAAAGAAAAATTAAAAAGTCATTTATTTGTTTTGACTGTGCTGCCAGTGCCCCAATGTTATGCATAGTTTCTGGGCTGTTTACCTT
This sequence comes from Atherinomorus stipes, assembly GCA_023101725.1. Lineage (NCBI taxonomy): Eukaryota > Metazoa > Chordata > Actinopteri > Atheriniformes > Atherinidae > Atherinomorus > Atherinomorus stipes. The sequence goes on from JALJCO010012637.1 coordinate 311,048, forward strand.
CGAAGAATGGAAAAACTACTTTCTTTTTCTTGAACTCATTGACCGACTGAAGCGACGCTGTGGTAAACAGCTCCAGTTTGAGGTTAAATCTGAAAGTTTGCGTTGTAAGGCAAGAGGAAATGAAACATTGCAAAACAATGGTTAACCACTTGCCAGCTGGATCAAACGCAGCTGTCTCAAAATGACAAGATGTTCAAGTGTAGTCGAGCAAGCAGGCGATAAATGGTGCAAGACTTCACAAAATGATACTACTGGAGAGCTTTTGCATCATTACACATAAAAGTTATCTGTCTTTTATGCAATGCAGACAGAAGATCTTTACTACTTTTTTGGGAAATACAGCCCACCAGAATTATGGCTTTTTGCCAGCTTGCCACGTTGACCTATACACAAAATTGCAAAGTGGAGGAAAGTTCAGCAAAAGTAAATGCAGGTAAAAACTGCTTATAGTTCAGTGTTCATAGGAAAGGCGACATTATGAGGTTAGAACCAAGTCGGTGAGAAGTTTAGACTTCACAGATTTGTTATTACATAATGGACACCCATCTAATATTATGTAAGTCCCCACATTGTTTGAAAAAACCTGACCAGGATCAGTCAGGATGAAGAAGAAGAACATTTAAGGGAGTTCTGAAGTGTCCAAATCCTTTGGATCCTCCAGGTTTCAGGGTGCAGAAATCAGATTCCATCAGATTAGCATCTGGACCGTCTGTAGGTTAAATGTCCTCACATTCTTAAATTATTTAGAGTCCTCCTTAGCAGTTTTTGAAGGGTCTACTGATGTCCTGCTGTGGGTGAAAAAAGCAACAGGACCACTAGCTGGACTTATGAAGCTTCTTTCTGTAAACTACACTACAAAAATGTTTTTTAACCTCTGTAGATCATTTTAAAATGCAAGGAAATGAAAACATCCAGCTGGTTTTTGATATACAGAGGCTTTTTAGCTGTATTGATGCTAATTGAAAAATGAATAATGCTGTACTGGGGAAAAATAAAAGAGAGAGGCCATATGTCTGAAATTAGATACGCTTTCTTCTACAGACCATTGCACATCGGAAAAAAGTTTTAACCTCAAGCTGATCAGTCATGGTTAAACATTGAAAAATAGGTTTTGGGGGTTTTTGTCTCATCCATATGTTGGTTAACTTGTCACGCTGCGCTGTAAGTCCAACCCAAGTTGGGCACAAATAAAACTGCAAACAACGTAATGACCTTTAATTTGACTGTTTTACTTACAGTAAACATCAATGTCATTTCACCCAGTTACTGTGCATTTATTTACCTTTAACATGCGAATCCTGCAGGCATTGAAATTCCATGCATTTCCTTTCTTTCTGTCACGCTACAGTCTGGTGAGCCGTCCTCCACTATGACACCTTGGTCAATTTTTTTTCTATAACCAAATAAATCCAACAAGGAGGACTTTATTTGTTTTTGAGGAACAAATTCTTCCTCTGACCCACTGTCCCGCTCTGGCATGCCTCCTCTGCAGCTCCCATGGAACAAAACAAAGCAACACAAGCGACAACACACGCGCATGTTGTGTAACTTTTGTTTTTGTTGCATGCATGACTTCTGCTGATCTCCTGATATGGTTCAGACATAATCCTTTATGGAAAGGGATGATATTGCAGGATCTTTGATTAATTCTTCATGCCATTTAATATCGAAATTAACTGTGAAATCAAGTAATCACAACACTTCTAGTTGGCATATGTGGAGCATGTGGCATCAATGTGAATGTCAGGATGCAGGTTTTCCTAGAAGAACATGGCACTGTAAAAAGAATTTGAATATAGCTCACATACCTGTTTTTTTTTTTTTTAGGGATGCATGATATAATCGGCCCGATATCGGCCTTAAAACCGAGCATTGGATATTGGCCACCCCTCCGATATTTAACTGATCAGCCTGCAGTTTCTAAAGTCTTTAAAAAAAAAAAAGCCAACCCTACTTCTTCCTCTTCTTTTTCAAAAACTTTTTTTTACAGACTTTAAAACTTCTAAAGACTATAAATACACTGAAATATCGCAATATTTTCATATGCTGATGTCATATTGACATTTCAAATGCGGTATCAATCTATTTTACTAACAAAATCTTGCAATATTTCATTGTTCTGTTATGAAATCTCACCAAAAATCACAAAAATTTCGCAATACTTTTAATATGCTGATATCATATTGACATTTAAAAACGCTGTATCGATCTTTTACTAACAAAATCTCGCGATTTTTCATTGTTACGAAATCTCGTGAGAATTCACAAAATATTGTGAGATTTTGTATCAGAATGATGAAATCTCGTGAGATTTTGTAAGTGAAGTAGATCAATATGGCATTTTTTCAATATCGATTTGATATTGGCATATGAAAATATCACAATATTTATGTGTCGATATTTTTTCCCACCCCTATTTTTCAAAGTGTCGGAAACAGAAAACAAAACTGCAATTTTCAATGACTGCTTATTTTTTCCATCTTTGATATCGATATCGGTTATCGGATTCATGAGTTTTAAAATATTGGCATATCTTATATCGGCCGAAATTCCAATACCGTGCATCCCTTTTCTTTTCTTTTTTTTTTTTTTAAAGTTATGACTCATTCAATTAGTTTTGCCTTTCTCATCAACCAGTTAAAGAAAAGTGGGGGCCAGATTACCAGCAGTGGATCTGTAAATTATGTCCTTGAACTCCAAAGTCATCAAAGGGGCTTTGAAGGGAGGAGCAAGCCGTTTTATTATATGTTGACTCATTACAACAAGAATCAATGCCTGACAGAGTCAAAGGTCAAATTTAATATAAATACTGACATGCTTTCAGCACATGGATTGATCACATGCTCTATCAGTGGATGGGACGATGTTGGTCTCTGGGGTTTAGGTCCTGGCTTTCTAGTGGCACATTAATCAGTTGACAGGCCCGTGGCCTCCACTCACTCAGACATAATGGCTGCAGGTGATTTGTCATCTGCTGTCCTGGTTTGCAGACGTAGCTTATAGATTGTATGTAATACCACTCACATAATGCAGTATTTGACCCTGTTGTGATCATTAAAGTAACAAGCAGAGGCTTTCATGGCTGTTCTGCAATAAAGACAGGCAATTTCCTTTTAACCGTAATAGACCCCAGCTCTGTATTCTTTGTTTTCAGTCTACTTCACGTCTCCTTTTCTTTTCTTTTCTCCCAATAGTTTTTAATCTTGAAGTTGGAAAGGCCGGCGATCGTGCAGAGCATCACCTTTGGGAAATATGAGAAGACTCATGTCTGCAACCTAAAGAAGTTCAAAGTGTTTGGTGGGATGAGCGAAGAGAACATGACAGAGCTTTTGTCCAGGTGAGACGGCACAAAACTCTGGGTTATTTAAAGCTTGATGGTGCACGGCACGTGAGTGCGCTCCTGTATGTATGTATGTATATAAAACAACAAAAAGGAAATGCAGGAGGGAAGTTGGATTATTTATGTTCCGCACTCCTCTGGCGTGATATAATAAATCTGTTTCTGAGTCAAGCCGATTGTTAACGGTGTCACTGCAGTTGTTTTAAGAGTTGCATTTTTCCTCCTCAGGCACTTAACTACTCAACAACTCCCAAGTCCCTGTGGGGTGTTTGTTGTTGGTTTTGCCCTGTTTTTCCTTTATATCAGCACAGAGCCAGCACTGGGAACTGGTGCGGGTCAATTGATTTTCTTTCATGACTTAACTGGCGTTTGTAAGTAATTCAATGAAACAACGGAAACTGCTGGAAAAGGTCGGTGGAAAGGGTCAAAGACAAAAACAGTGCAATTCAAATCCAATGCATGTATCTGCATCAGTTCAAGGAGCCTTTATTTTGCTATCAGTCAACAACGCACCTTATTTAAGTTGATCTGCTTTTGAGATGTCGAGTGGTTTTGTCTGATATCTTTTAGAAAATGTTTGAGAGGCTTGTGAGTAGTTTTTCACAGGAAAAAAAAATAAATGTTTCTTTATTTAAAGAGTGAAAAGTCTTTTTGACGTCATGATTAGATATGTATGTGTGCTATCGTTTATCTATTAGTGGTTATCGGCCTTTAGGAGCTGACATTTATTGGTTATCACTCACCCCGTTTACATGAGTTTAAATTTCTCCTTAATTCCGAATAATTGACCATGTAAACCCTCAATTTCAAATGATAACGATAATTCCGAATAAAGCTTAATTCTGAACTAAGTGGTTGGCTTATTCCGAATAAAATAATTAGCCTGTAACTCGCCTGAGTTAATTCCTGTCGTTCTGCGCATGCTCCTTCACTTATCCTGTCATAATGGCACTTGTGGAAGCGCACGTCAAACAAGCCCTGGACTTGTGCCAGTCGGCGGGAATGAAGCAGTACGTTCGTGTCGAGCTGCTGCTACAAAACTACAATCAAAATACGGAGAAAATCTGTGTTATGTGGTATTTTATGTCGTAGCCGAAACAAAAAAGAGCAGAAACCAGCGTTTTTTGTTTTTTTCAGTCCGTGTAGACGTAAATGATGTGAATACGTCACGTCCGCCTCCTGTTCAATCAGAGCCCTTCCTAACCACCAGCTCTAAAGCGTAATTAGATTGTGTTTTCCATGTAAACCTTAATTCGGAATTATTTTCATGACAACACGACAGAGAATAATTTAATTCTGAATGAATTAATTCTGAATTAAAAAAAACATCATGTAACCGGGACCACTATCTGTTTTTTAAAAAAGGTTATTGTGCCTCCTTAAGTTTAAGAACTACATTCAATAAAAAAATCATTTAAATTTTAATATTTACAAAAACATAACATTTTTTAAAAGTTTAAATTAATGTAAGGCTGCCTTCTCTGTTTCTTTGTCAATAACATCTAGGCGGTACCTTACCTGCATCTCCACTTTTACAACACATTATGATAAACCATCATGTAACCGGGGCCACTATCTGTTTTTTAACAAAGGTTGTTGTGCGTCCTGAAGTTTAAAGGTACAGTATGTAAAAAATAAAAATCTAAAGTCAACAGCGGAAAAATGTGATTATATAATTTAAAACTGTTTCTATTGATGTGTAATCGCTGCACTAGAACAACTGTCATATATTTATTTTCTCAGAATGAGCCATTTATATCTACTTGCTGGGTGGTGCACATATGGAGGCTGCCATATTTGTTCCACCATTTTTACTATGGTGTCCCTGAATGGACAAAACAATGTGTGTGAAGTGAGCACCCTCTGATCTTTAAAACTGCTGTACCAGCTTTGTTTAATGGGAGTTAGACTGTTTGGGATAAGTAATGCCTTAAAAGACATTGAAAATAGTTCCTCATAGTACAGTCATAGCTACATTGGAGACCATTGATCCACTCACAGATGAAAACATCATTATGTCTGGGAGAGTTTTGGCCACGAGCGGCCACCGTACATTCACAACAGTGCTTGGAATATGAAGTCATCTTAAAAAAAAATCTTTCTTTTAGTCATCTTTACCACCGTGTGTATATAATTCTTACATACTGTACCTTTAAGAACTAAATTAAATGAATAAAATCAATTTGAATTTTTACAAATATTTACAAAAACATCTTTTTAAAAGTTTAAATTAATGTAAGGCTGCCTCCTCTGTCTCTATGCCAACAATATCTAGGTGGTACCTAGATATTACAGCTTAGTAGTGTTGTGTGTGTATATGTGTCTCTGTGTGTCTATGTTCAGCTAAAGGCATTTGTGTTTTTTTTTTTGTATAAATCATATACAGTATGTTATTGTGTATTAAATTCTATATTTGACATTGTTATCAATTGTCATCTTTTTGAAACTGAGGACCCCCCTCCAAAACGAGATGTTTCATCTCAAGGGGTTATGAAATAAATAGCTAAATGTACCTCACCTGCATCTCAACTTTTACAACACATAATGATAAACCAGCTTTACTCCTTTAGTTTTATATTATTTATTTAACTTATACCCCCCCCCCTCTTTAATGAGCATCAAATGGACGTTTTGCCTTCAAACTCTAAAGCTGTCACACCTCAGTCTAACAGTAATGTGGAGTAATTTGGGTGTATGGCTAAATCTATTTCATTCCTAACAATGGGAGCCCAGTTTCAGGCCTGTTGAAGGTAACTGGTAAAGTGGGACACCTGTCAAATTGCTCATGTGATTAGCTTGTAGAGCTCCTGTTTGATCCGCTGCTACCTGGAGCATTGACTGTGGCTCGTTTCTTTTTCAGCAGATTGTTTAGTTCTCATCACATATTATTAATATTATTACCATCAATGTTTCCTGTCTGGCCAAACTTTTCCCATAAACGAACTTGTCTGGGTGTGGTCTGAATAGCACTGTACCAGTTTATAGATTCAGATGGGGTCTAGGTTTAGTGGTTTTGGAATCTTAATCGTCCCTTTTTTCATCTTACAGTGGCCTTAAGAATGATTACAACAAGGAGACGTTCACGTTAAAGCACAAGATCGACGAGCAGATGTTTCCCTGCAGATTTGTCAAAATAGGTAAAAACCGTTTTGACGTCTGTCTCTGATTAGTTTACAGCTGTGATGTATCCATCAGTCCTCCATTTCTCCTTCTTTTCTCACTTCTTGTGTCAGTGCCTCTGATGTCCTGGGGTCCCAGTTTTAACTTCAGCATCTGGTACGTTGAACTGCATGGTATTGAAGACCCTGATGTGGTGCAGCCCTGCCTTAACTGGTACAGCAAGGTAAGGACGGAAGCTTGGAGAGAGGAATTTTTCATTTCTGCAAAAGTACCCTTTGAGATGTTAACAGGAGCTACTACAGATGTAGGCCTGCTTAAAATGGAGAACTTCTTTTACTTGATATAAAAAAAACATTGAAGGTGATGCATTTTTGTCAACTTGTAGCCTTGATGATGAATAAAGTTTTAGTGGTGGGGTGGCTTGGTTACACTACATCATCACTAACAAAGTCTCACTTCAAAGAACAAATGCCAAAATGCTTACAAATGTAGATAATTCACAGTTTCTAACTTCTGCTTGGTAAACCTTTTTAAAAAATGTCAATTAGAAGTCACATTTTCTTTTAGGGATATAAAACATTAAGCTTAGTGTTGGCAGTGTTTTTAGCTCATTAGTTCTTTAGTTACGTGAAACATAAAACTTGATTTGATGTGTATAGCAAAGAAAAAGCAAAAGAGTTTCCAGAGTTCCCAGCTCTGGGGTAGAGCAAATGTAGCGTCATCTGAAGATGAAGTTAGGCAGAAATATGGAGGGAGGAGGCTGGATTACTTTACCCTGTAAATCTGATCAAGATTCTTCATTGTCATTTTTATTTAAATCCATAAAAACAAGACACTGTTTAAGCAGTACACAGTGCAGCATTTAAAAGGTACATTTAGGGAAAATTGAAATAATTAAAATAAACCATGAATTGCATTTAAATGTTTAAGATGAGACATTTCAGAATTTGAAATAGATATATATGGTAGGTCATAAATACAAAGCCTGTGACCTTCAGTAATCTGATCACAGCTGGGACGAAACTTTAATTGAAACATCCTCGCCTGAATGCTCGCGCACCTCCATCCTGCCTGTATCAGAGCTAATAGACTGTGAGGAGGATGACTGGAGTCCCTGATGATGTAGCATCCTCTGCATTTGCATCTCTGCTTGTAAATGTCCAGCAGCAAAGACAGCAGGACGCCAGCAATCCTCACTGTTGCTCTGATTGCTCTTCTCAGTCTCTCTGACTCACTGAGGGGCCGTCGCCAGATTACAGCAAAACCGCCAAAAAATGTAAGAAATCTGCCCCATCATCCTCACGAAACCAGGGATGAGTCTCCTGAAACCGGTCATGTCTGAAACCGGGTTCCAAGGTGGAAAGGTTTAAACCCTCGACCGGTTTGTGTTTCATGCGGAGAGAGTAATCATGCAAGGGGGGGGGGGCAAACTTTCACGAGGCAAACTTTCATGTTTGCCTCGTAAATCCTCCGCCATCTTTACCTTTGTTGATCCAGCAACACGCGGTGAGTCTTTATTTGCGCATGCGCTGTGTCTTGTTCCAGGTTTGAAGTATCACACTTTAATCATCATAGCGCCACCCACAGCCTTGTAGGATGTAGGATGTACTACAGCGGTTTCATGGGGATGGTGAAACCTTTCCCCGGATTTCTGCTCTCGGTTTCACACCTAAAGTTAAACCGGCTTCAGCTCTGTGTGGACGAGGCCCGAATCTCACTGCTCATTCCCCAGTCTCAATGTTTGTTTAGTTAGTACTTATTTTAGACACGGTTTAAAAAAACAAGATTAATCAGTCAGAATTAGAGCTCAGTTAGAACTAATTCAATATCAATTCATAAAACTTGACGTTCGAATTTTCTTAGTTTTTTTTTTTTTTATTCTGATATATGGCAGCCAGATGTCTAAAATAAACCCATCTGGCTGAGTTAAAGCTATTTTGGGATTATAATTGCATCTCTTGATAGTATTGGATATCAGGGGGAAAAAAGCCAAAATCAAACATTCCTATTAGAAACATGATAATTTCCTTCTTTATTTCTTTCTGGATTATATTGGCTCTGACATTTGATGGGGAGCTACAATAATATTATACTCTTCTAATATCACCAAATACATTACTCACAAAACATGATAAATGATAAAGAAGACTGTTTAGAAATGTCATTGAACCACAACATTTATAGATCAAGTCATGGTTAAGACGCTTCTTTTTTAACTTTTTTTTTTTTTTTAATGCAGCATGATGTGCAATTTATATTTAAACATTGAACAATGTACATATACATTTAAAAGTTTTGAGAAAGTCTAGTCAAGTTCACCTGGAAAGGTTCGAGTGCATTTTAGGTTCATTCTGGCATCAAACAAATAAATATCTTTGAGTAGTGTAAATGTTTTACTGTCAAATCTTGTTTCTGTGAACTGATTTGAATCCTGCTGATTTCCTCTCCGCTGTGTCCCATCAGTACAGAGAACAGGAAGCCATCCGCCTTTGCCTCAAGCACTTCCGGCAACACAACTACACAGAGGCCTTTGAGTCGCTGCAGAAGAAGACTCGGATAGCGCTGGAGCACCCCATGCTCACCCACCTTCACGACCGCCTGGTGCTGCAGGGGGACTTTGACGCCTGCGAGGAGCTCATAGATAAAGCAGTGAGAGGTGTGGCTGGACTCTGTCCTGAGCTTTAGCGTGTTTTCTTCTCTGTGCAGATGAAACTGGTGACACACACTTGCTTTTTCATTGCTTTCTAATGTCTGATTTATCTCTTTCCTTGCTAGATGGTTTGTTTAACCAGTATATCAGCCAGCAGGAGTACAAGCCCAGGTGGAGTCAGATCATCCCAAAATGCAACAAAGGTACAAGCAGCCAAGAAATCAGCCGAGACGACACAAACAGTGAGACAATCTATTTAAATGGGAGATATTCCCAATCTGTCTATAAAGACCTCTGAAAGCTTTTTGGATGTGTATCTAAACCAGCACCGCCTTTCCTTTTCGTCTGCCGCCCCCCCTCCCACCCTCCTTGTGTTATTCTGTCCACTCCCTCATTTTCCTTTCCATCATCCTTCCATTCCACGCTCATACGCCATCCTTGTCTCCTCCCTCCCTCCTCTTCCCAGGTGACGGCGATGACAACCGGCCAGGGATGAGGGGAGGGCATCAAATGGTCATTGACGTCCAGACTGGTGAGACCTACGCAGACAATGTTATGACTTTGCGATGACTCACTTCCTCCTACACAATCTGAAAATGCAAAGCTCTGATGCCTTTTAATCAAATTAACCCTCCCTCATCGCTCTGCTCCACCTCCAGCCCGTCTCCTTCAAAACCATTTTGAGGGCATTTCCATAAAAAAAAACAATCTTCTGTTTAGGCAACAACACAGCTGCAGGGTTTTTGTTATTTTTCGTTTTGTTTTTTAATTTAGTTTCTGTATTTGGCAGCGTTGTTGGTGTACTTCCCCGCTGGCTGTCCATAAGACAAAAGGTGCATTGTGTGTGCGTGGAAGTGAGAGAGTGATGCAGTGTCTGCAGCTTGTGTCGGAGCCGAGGGAAAGCATCGCATCCCTTCGCTCTGCGTTTCAGGCTGCACACTGACCTCTGTGTTCGCTGGAGTAGTCAATAGAAGAAGTTGATACGGGAAATCCCAAATGATTTCTTTGTCCTGTAGCGGCCCTGTTCTGTGATATCTCTTTTTCCCTGCACCGATTCTCACAATATGTTCTGCCAGTTTTCATTGGGAGGAAATTATTTTTTTTTAAATTTCATTTTAAATATCTGTGTCTAAACAGAAGGAAAGCACAGCTTTAAAGAGCCTTCAGGCTTCATATACACTAGGGATGTACGATATAATCAGCCCCCTATCGATATCGGCCTTAAAACTAATTTCCACCGATATTTAACTGATCAGCCCGCTGTTTCTAAAGTCTAAAAAAAAAATCCCCCAAACTACTTCTTCTTCTTCAAAATCTTCTTTTTTAGACTTTAAAACTTCTAAAGACTAGGGATAGGAAAAAATAGCAATACACTGAAATATCGCAATATTTTTATATGCTGATATCATATAGACATTTAAAAATGCGGTATTGATCTATTTTACTAACAAAATCTTGCAATACTTCATCGTTCTGTTACACAATCTCACGATATTTCATGAATTCTGGCAAGATTTCGTAACAGAACGATGAAATTTTGTGAGATTTTAGTGAGTAAAATAGATGGATATCGTGTTTTTAAATGTTGATTTGATATTGGCATATGAAAATATCGCGATATTTCAGTGTATTGATATTTTTTCCCACCCCTATTTTTCAAAGTGTCGGAAATGGATAACAAAACTGCTTTTTGTAAAGACTATTTTTTTTTCAGCTGTGATATCGGTGTCGATATCCGCTATTGGCCACATGAGTTTTAAATATCAGCATATCAGATATCGGCCAAAATTCCAATATCGTGCATCCCTAATATACACATAAAATAATAGGGCTGGGCCATGATCATGATATATTTTTTTCACATGGACTGATCACAATTTTTAGTTTGATTTTATATTGCCAGTTTTAAAAAAAATTAGTTCAACATTATTAACTTATAAAGTCACACAAGTCTGTGTTTTTTAAGATATACAAAATAAACGAATTGGCCCCTTGGAGATAATGAAGATACTATGAAATGTAAACATGATCAAGTTATGATGCTGTTCACATCAGTGCTACTTGCTAATGTGCATCATCTTTAATGAAAGTACAAATAAGTCAGCTCGCACGAGTCATGACGTTGTTTCTTTATAAGAACTTTCTGTCTCTATTAGGGGTGTGAAAAAAATATTGATTAATCGATGAATCTCAATGAATTCAATGTGAACTTCAATATCGAATGGGGAAATCCTCTGAATGGATTTGCCTCGGGAGCCATGCGTGTTATTTACATTGTATGGACAAAGGCGACGTTGGATCATACAACACCAAAATGGCAACTATGTTTTATTTTCAGATGTTTTATCACCCAAAAATATGAGGTGACATACAGTTGTCCTCAAAATTATTCGTACCATCCAATTAAAGAAAAAGCTAAATTGACAAGAGTAATTCTAATAACCAAAAACTAAAAAAACTAATAATAAATAAAAATCTACAAAATGATAATTTAGTGAAATAAAATATCACTTTTGAATTGTGGTTGGAAATGATAATTGAAAAAAACAAACAAAACTGTCCAAGACACATTAGAGCACCTTTTGTATGAACAGTGGAAAAGTCTTTTTGAACATCAGAGAAAACACCTGATTGCAGTGATTGCCTCAAAGTGTTGCTCAACAAAACTTAAGCTTCTGAGCCCCATTATGCTTGTTTACTTGTTTAATTTTTTGTGTTTGTTTTTAGTAATTTTTTCAAACCACAATTCAAAATCAATATCATTATTTTCATGGAATTTTTATTTATTATTACGTTTGTCGATTTCATCTTATTTCACAGAAAGCCGTTTTTTTTTTCCTCCTTTAATTGAAGTGTATGAATAATTTTGAGGACGACTGTGCTACATCCACTCAAATTGGCATGAAAATAGCCATTAAAAAAAATCTACAACAGAGTTTCTACTTCTTACTGAATCGATATTGAAGCATTTAAAAATATTTATTAATCGCAACCCAAAGAATGGAAATTGAATTAAATTGTGAGGTTCTTAATACCCAGCCCTAGTCTCTGTGAGATTTTCTGATTGTACCAGCTGCATCCACTAGCAAATTATTTATGGCTAAAGCGAATAATATTTTTGACCAGTAATATTTATGCATGTGCATAAATGCATAATAATATCTCCATTTATCAAAAGTATTGAAGAACTTTTATTATCTTTGAGTCCATTTGCATTAGCATAAAAACACAAAAGTTGAGTAATCAGATCATTTTAGTTACTGGATTTGCATGCACTGCAGAAATGTGATAATTGAAGACCCTATTGTTTGTATTTTTCTATCTGTTGTGAGTCTCATGTCACTATGCAACGGAAGTCCAACTTCCTGTTGATTCAAAACATCCGGTCTTGTTGAACGTGGTGATGCCTGCAGTCTGAGCATTAACTGTCCTAATAAGCCTGCTAACACGTTACACACTGCTGCTGTCCATCATTTATATCTGAGGAAAAAACGGTGGTTGGCTCTAATACAGCAAGCAGCTGCTTGGTCTTGGCATGATAAACTTTTTTCTGGTTTCAGGTCTTCTGATTTCATTTTTTGTTCTTTTAAGATATAAAACATTTTGGTAAATCAGTTTCACGGGTATAAATGCAAGAAGAAATTGAAGCATTGGTAGAAATGTAGGTGTTTTAATCGGATTTCTCATAATCAGCCATTATCTGATAAAGTGTATCACATTATGCTGTTTGCATCATCATGTGAATAATCTGATAACTCAAGAAGCTGAACAATGATCAGATTTTTGGTGTGCACATGAACAGGCTCGTTGAGATTCAGCTTTGTCAGCGATCCTGCTTTGTTGAATTGGAAACTCTTTAAGATTTGTAGATGCAATAGTCTTATGTCTTCCCCAGGCAGGGTAAAATGTTTTGTTGTAGGGATGCACGATATTGGAATTTTGGCCGATAACTGATATGCCGATATTTTAAAACTCGTGGCCGATAACCGATATTTATACCGATATTAAAACTGAGACAAATTGCAGTCATGCAAATGGCAATTTTGTTATCAGTTTCCGACGTTTTGAAAAATAGTGGTGGGAGAAAATATTGGTACACTGAAATATCGCGATATTTTCATATGCCGATATCAAATCAATATAAAACTCAGTATCAACCTATTTTACTTACAAAATCTCACAAGATTTCATCGTTCTGTTACAAAATCTTACGATATTAAGTTAATTCTTGCTAGATTAAAAAAACAAAGAAATTGGGAGATTTCAATAGATACTGCGTTTTTGAATGTCAATATATCGGCATATGAAAATATCTTGAAATTTTTGTGAATTCTCACGAGATTTTGTAGCAGAATTATGAAATATTGCGAGATTTAATTCGTTAAATAGATCGATACAGCGTTTTTAAATGTTAATATATCAGCATATGAAAAGATTGATATTTTATTGTATTGAGATTTTGTCTTTAGAAGTTTTAAAGTCTGTAAAAAAGAAGTTTTTGACGATTATTTTTATCTATGTTTTTTTTTTTTTTTTAAGTCTTTAGAAACGTTGAGCTGATCAGATAAATATCAGTTAAATAGTGGTAGGGTGGCTGTTGCCCGATACTCAGTTTTAAGGCCAATATAGGCCGATACCAGTGTTATGTTGTAAGATGATGTAAAGATGTTGGTAATAACTTACCAGATGATCATTTGATCCTCCTTTTTTGGTTAAATACGCGTACTTCAAAGGAAAACAGATTTCAAAGTTTACATCATTAATGTTTTCAACCTTTAACTAAACAAATTTATTTCTCTCTTATGGATATTTTTCCCCAATTCTGCATTTTCCTTCTATTTTTGAGTCCTGACAGACTCAGAAACTGTAAGACTGGTTGTTGTCATGCAGGTTATCACCCTCTGTCAAACAGGGCAACATAATATTAGCAAAACCTGCACTGTGATGTATGTGAATGATGATTTAACTTGCAAATTAACAAGTAAGTCCAGACATAGTCCTGATCTAAGGTAAATTAATGACACTTCTACACCTGTGGATGCAGGCTAGTTGTTGAACAAAAGTAGCACTTTAATTTGGGTGCAATCATCATTAATACACCTCAGGACAATGTTTTTTATGATTATGCTACACACTTTCAGTATACTGAGCAGTTCTGGTGTTACAGATGTCAGACTGCAGCATTGAATAACGATTCCTTGATTTCACCTTGCAGATCTTCCTTGAACACTAAAGCTGATGTCATGGGTTGTTGGGTGATAAATTCCTGTCCACTCCCAAGATTTTTCCAAGTCCCATCCCAAAGCAAAGTAATTGAGGAATGTTTTAGATGCTTTAGCAAGCAGTGAGGCCCATCAGTTACGTGATGCTCGTAGATATGAAACATTCAGAAGAATCTAATCTGAAATGCTGATAGATGGTCTGTTGACCTGTTGCTGATGATCAGTAATGTTTCTCCAAACTTTTACTATCCTCTCAGCTGCGATTAGCTTGGAGTGTTTTTAAAGCTATGATCTTAATGGCTCAGCCTTTTTTCATTCCACACAAACCTCTGACACAACCACAAGCTCCCACATCCCCCTTCTGCATGAGCTGCAAGAGGCTGCATCTGGCCCAAAAAATGTCTTTTTTTTTTTTTTTTTTTCTCTCAAAGCAGAGCAAATTGATTAATCAGACTGTACATCAAGTCCTGTTTGTGATGATGCTAGCCTACGGTACTTTCCCAACCACTCAACTTGAACAACCCCTGAGGCGATTTTTTTGTTTGTGTTGCAACTTGTCAGGTTATTTTTACTCCATCTTCATCGTCTGCTGGCAAAACTACTTTGAAAAATATCTTCAAATTAATGTACTATTGAATCCTTATGAGGCTATTCTTGGTCGGCTTCCTCTTTTTATTTGCAGACCTACTTTTTGCGTGAAGGCTTAAGATTTTTCTATTCATAGTCAGAATTTATTCCTGTTGTCTGCTGATAGAGCTTGTACTAAACTGGAAAAAAGATGTGTAATTATGCAGCTCCTGCTGCGACACAGAGGTGGCTTGAAATTAAATAAGCTGATCTGGCTGAATTAATAAAGTCTTTATTTTTCTTTTCCTATTTTTTTTTTTTTTTTTTTAAGCCACATAGCTGAAACTGGTTTGATTGGTCGTCTCTGACTGGTGAGCTTTATTTTACAGTTTTATGATTTATCAGGTCATTATTATTGAACCTAGAGGTTTCCATTAGGAGTCAGATGTTGTGTTTAAGAACAGGCTGGATAATCCCGGCGTTTTGTTTCTACCCGTTTTTAACCAGCAGTGAATAAAGCTTCATCCATGGCAGCTGATTGACTTGTATCATCTGCTCTGAATCCAAATTATTCCCAAATATGGATTCCTCTATTCTCACCGGCACCTCCTGAACTCAGATGGCTGACTGACCTTCCAGCCATCTGTACCTCTGACAGTGTGTTGAGCTTCTGTTGATGATATTAAATGTTTGTCAGTTAAATCAAAAAGGAAAGAAAAAAGTTGCTAATCAGTGAGATGGTTGAATAGTTTTCCTAAGATTTTCTTTTCTTGACCTTTTTTGAAAACCTTCAGAAGTTAGGGAAAGATGATAGGAGTGGACTTTGTAAATCTGGTGGATGTAAGTTTGTGGCACTGAGGACTACACAAGTCCAATAAATATTTTTCAGCATTTGCTTTAGATAATTCATCTAATGCAGTCTTGCCATTGTTAAACAAGCGACATGTTATATCAGTACAAGGTTGTACTGTCTGTCAATGTTCCTTTTGTTTTTAAACTACTAGGGATGCACAATATGATCGGCCCCCTATCAGTATCGGCCTCAAAACTGAGTATCGGACATTGGCCACCCCACCGATATTTAACCGATATTTAACCAATCAGCCCGCTGTTTCTAAAGTCTAAAGAAAAACAAAAACTTCTTCAAAAAGTTCTTTTTTACAGACTCTAAAACTTCTAAATACTAGAGGTGGGAAAAAATATAGATGCACTTAAATATCACGATATTTTCACATGCTGATATATTGACATTTAAAAACGTGGTATCTATCTATTTTACTAACAAAATCTCGCAATATTTCATTGTTCTGTTACAAAACCTTGCAAGAATTCTCAAAAATTTCACAATATTTTCATATACTGATATATTGAGATGTGAAAACGCTGTATCAATCTATTTTACTAACGAAATCTCATGATATTTTATCATTCTGTTATGAAACCTCGCGATATATCACAAAAATTTAGCAATATTCTCATATGCTGATATGTTGACATTTAAAAACGCAGTATCAATCTATTTTACGAACAAAATCTCATGATATTTCATCGTTCTGTTACGAAAACTTGCGAGAGTTCACAAATTTAACAATATTTTCATTTTCTGATATCATATTGAGATTTAAAAACGCGGTAACTATTTTACTAACAAAATATCGCAATATTTCATGAGTCTGTTATGAAATCTTGCAAGAATTCACGAAATATGAGATTTTGTAACGCAACAATAAAATCTTAGGAGATTTTGTAAGTAAAATAGATCGATACCGTGTTTTTGAATATCAATTTGATATTGGCATATGAAAATATTGCAATATTTATGTGTGTTGATATTTTTTCCCACCCCTATTTTTTTCAAAGTGTCAGAAATAGATAACAAAACTGCTGTTTGCAATGACTGTTCTTTTTTTTCAGCTTTAATATCTGTATCGGTTATCGGCCACAAGTTTTAAAATATTGGCATATCGGATATCGGCCAAAATTCCAATATCGTGCTTCCGTACAAACTACATAATTGAGAACTGAAAGAAAATCTCAGACGTAAATGTATTGACGCCACAAGTCATCTATCCAAGAAGTACAAGTGGATATACTGTATGTAGTCAGGCATCATTTCGGAAGTTCTCCTCTCTCTCATAAAGGATGCTCCTGTATTTCCTGTGCTAAGAGACATTGCAGAAGCTCTTAAGTTCATTAAAATTCAGTCTTCAAAGAGCTTTTATCATGACTGCTACTTGGTATGAGTCATTCATGTGCTTAAGAACCTTCCCAAGCAAAATAATAATAAAAAAAATCAATTATCGAACTGAACTCTGAGACTGAGATGGTTCATATGCTGTATTTCTATGATTCATGCATGAAAAGGCGTGTCTGCTGTGTCAGAACTGTTGCATTTGGGATGCATGATAACTTTTAAAAAAAAAAAAAAAGATATAAAATAATAAAGGTGATATAAATATAAAATAAAAAAAATAATAAAAAAAAGGAACGTCAGGAACAGCACTGTCAGTGCTGGATTACAAACAGAAAAAGGGAAATGAAAAATAAAAATAAAAACAAAACAAAAAACAGAAAATTATGCACTGACGAGTTAGCATGCTGACATTTATTGAGAAATTGAAAAAGTATTTTTAAAAATATAATACTGACTGGAGACTTGAGAAAAGGAAAAAAAAGTGCTCCGCACTGTCAGCATGCCCCATATCGGGGCAAGTCTTCATGATATCAGACTTATCGGAATGATGTAATAATTTCCTGTTATTGGCCCGATAATTATCGTGCACCCCTGGTTTGCATGCATGCTGACAGATTTATCTGTCCTGCAGAGACGGTGTACCTGTTTGGGGGCTGGGACGGCACGCAGGACCTGGCCGACTTCTGGGCTTACAGTGTTCAGGAGAACCAGTGGGCCTGCATCTCCAGAGACACAGAAAAAGAGGTCAGGATGGGTTGTACAATGGAAGTGCAGAACTTTAGTCCAGTATTTTAAATGAATACAAAATCATATGCCAGGAAAATTAGTGGGTTTTTTTGTTTTTGTTGTTAAATAGTTGTTTTTGTCATCTCTTTTAACATATTAACTGCCAATATGCAAAATCCAGTGATCAAGACAATTGTTTGCCAGCTAAGTAAGCCTGTTTCCTGTGCACCAATCAGAGCGGTCCCAGTGCCCGATCGTGCCACAAGATGTGCATCGACTCTCAGCGACGTCAGATCTACACGCTGGGCCGTTATCTGGACTCCAGCGTCAGGAACAGCAAGTCTCTGAAAAGCGACTTCTACCGTTACGATATCGACGCCAACACCTGGACGCTACTCAGCGAAGACACGTCGGCTGACGGAGGACCAAAGCTGGTGTTTGACCACCAGGTAGTTACACTAGCTGACCTCTTACACACTTCCACAGCATGGGAAACCAGCTGAGCATGTTGTTGTGGAAATTAATGTTTAGTTTTGACAATATATAACATTATTTGGGCCAAACTTTTACATCTGCATGGGAAAAACAAACTCTCTCCACACTCTTGACCTTCCATCACTTCCTGTTTTCCTTTTGTCTCTGGCCCTTTTTGCCCTCCTCTCCCTGCCCTTCCTGCAGATGTGCATGGACTCAGAGAAGCACATGATCTACACGTTCGGCGGTCGCATCCTGACATGTAACGGCAGCGTGGAGGACAGCCGGACGTCTGAGCCGCAGTTCAGCGGCCTGTATGCTTTCCACTGCCAGGCGGGGACGTGGAGCCTCCTGCGGGAGGATTCCTGCAACGCCGGGCCAGAGGACGTCCAGTCTCGGATCGGACATTGCATGCTCTTCCACACTGTGAGTCTGGATGCAGCTGTTGGGTTATTTCTATGATTGATGATAGTTTGGTTTTTCAGATTTAATTATTTTGTTTTCCACCATCAGAGGAACCGCTGTCTCTACGTCTTTGGGGGTCAGAGGTCGAAAACATATCTCAATGATTTCTTCAGTTATGATGTGGATGGAGACCATGTGGAGATCATATCTGATGGCACCAAGAAGGACTCAGGGATGGGTAAGAAGGACTTATTATTACTTTTTGTGTTGAACAACCTAGGGATGCAGGATATTGGAATTTTGGCCGATATCCAATATGCCGATATTTTTAAAACTCGTGGCTGATAATCAATATCGATACTGTTGAAAAATAAATGATTTAATATTCATTCCTTGTGCAAAAATTAGAAAAAATACCTGAACTCGTGTTCTGTATAACAAGTCAAACTTAATGACAGTTGTTCAAATAAAACAAATAGGATATGTGCGTTATCTCCTAGAACCACCTGGATTTTCTTCTCCCTGAGAAGAGAGAGGGGAAAAAAACAACCAAAAACAGGGAATATTTGGGTATTTACACAAATGACCATGTATGAACTCTGTTCACACAGAACATCCTGAAAGAAATTGTCTTTAGACAATTTTTCGAACTTTAGGAACAGCGGCCTGATTGGTTAAATATTAGTGCGATGGCTGATGTCTGATACTCAGTTTTAAGCTTGCTTCATACCTCTGGATACGGACAAAATTGGCCGGTCCGTACCAAACATTGTCTTTGTTACTGTTCTACATATCTCCATCCAGTTTCAGCGCTGTTGTGAATGTTGCTCCGTACACCCTCTAGGGGGCAGTGTTGCATTGAAATTTACTGCCATCAACAATCGCGGACATGGCGTCTGTAGAGGAGGAAATTTTGCTGCGTCTACTTCAGAAAAGGCAAAATAAAAGATGAATGTACGCGGCGGTGGCATATCCGACCACTTAAAGGTACAGTATGTAAGAATTACTGGCATCTAGTGATAAAGATGGGTATTTGAAAGAAAAGATGTTCTCTTTCAAATGACTTCATATTCCAGCACTGTTGTGAATGTATGGTGGCTGTTAGTGGCCCAAATTCTCCCAGACAAACAAATGTTTCATCTGTGAGTGGATCAGTGGTCTCAGGTGCAGCTATGACTGAACTGAGTATCCTAAACAGTGCTTTAACTCTCATTAAACAAAGCTGGTACAACAGTTTTAAAGTTCAGAAGGTTCTCACTTCACACACATTGTTTTGTCCTTTCAGGGACACCGTAGTGTAAATGGTGGAACAAATATGGCAGCCTCCATATGTGCACCCAGCAAGTAGATAGAAATGGCTCATTCTAAGAAAATAAACGTAACAGCTATTCTAGTGCAGCGATTACACATAAATAGAAGCACAGTTTTGCATTTTATATTGCATTTTTCTGGCATTGACCTTTGATTTTTTTTTTTTTTTTTTTTTTTTTTACATACTGTACCTTTAAAAATGGTCAAAGTAATTTAAACTTTTGACATTTTTAAATGCCTGCTTCCTACTCTTCTTCTTCGATTTTCACGAATAGGTAGACTGTAATCTTTGTAGACCATACTGCCACCACAGTGTCCGCTGGTATTGCTCCGTTTCGTCCGGAGCACTCCGGATTCGTAAGCTCTCTCACAACAGCCATACTGACAGACGACCCCTGGATACTTTTGAGAGTGTCCATATCCGTATTTACCGTAGGGTATGAATGGGATTTTAATGCCGATATAGGCCGATAGGGGGCCGATTATATTGTGCATCCATGGAATAACCTGAATATCTCAAAATATAGATGAGTCTTGATTTATGAAGCCAATACAGAAACAACACTGTGGATGTTTTGCATTTTACCACATTCAGTACTACTTTTGTGATGTTTAAGCCTATTAAGTCTGTGTTTTGCTCACCTGTGTTATTTGTTCATGTTTTTGACGGCATCACCTGACCCTATTTATTTGATAGCTGCTCTGCAGCCTCTTCATTGTTGTTTCACTCATCCAGTAATTCATGAACGGGTGGAAACATCAAATCATAATCTCTTCTGCTTAATGTAAGGGGTTGTGTGTGTTACTTTTTATTAAAGGAGAGACGATTGTGTGATTTAAGAGCTCCGGCAGCAGTCAGCCACTTCCTGCCAGATTGACTCAGTGAAATCGCTGCCGCAGTCTGGGCCCTTTTTCACCCTCAGCATAGTGTAAATATACTTTAGTCTGCTCCCCGCTTTGCCCCCCTCCCCCTGCTGGAACCAGAAAAGAGGGGGGAGAGTCTGGACAAAGTGATACAGGAATGAGAAACTGAAAGAAACAAATGGGTGTGTATGTAAAACAGCTAGAAAGAACAAAATGTATTTTGGCAACGAGGAAGCAGCAAGCCCAAACAGTCTTCTGCTCTCGGGCCGAAATTAGTTTCAGGTGTAGTCATGACCGAGGACCCGGCTTGCACTTTAACTGCCTGATTTTGAGCATCTTCTTGACAAGAGCCCCCTGCACAGGAGCTAGCATGAGATGCATGCATGACAGAAGATCCTTGCACTTGCCAGGAAGCAGCAATCCAAACCTGTAGCATCCAAAAATAACAAGAAACCCTCAGGTAGAATAAAAGCACTGCTGCAGAAACCAAAAGCAATTCAGACCCCAAACGAAAAGGTGAGAACAGCGCTGTACTCTTCTACTTCTGCTTCTGATTCGAACACTTCTGCAGTAATCTCGTGTCTCAGCCTTTTTTTTTTCTTTTTTTTCTTTCTAGAACAAGATCATGCACACAGCACTTAAAGTTGTGATGACCTAAAATTATTTAGGGTTTTTCATGTAGACAAGAAGCAGAAAGAAATGGGCCTCGTCAAGAAGAGGTTAAGTTATTTCACAGTGGTGAGCTGAGAGTTGTCACTTAGCTTGTTCGCAGTTCTTTCTTTTCTTTTCTCGTTGCTATGGTGTCCCGTTGCTATGTTTAGTGAAGTTTTTTTTTTTTTTTTTTTTTTACATCCTCCAGTTCTGCTGTGCGCTGTTTCTGCTTTACTTCTCTCCATCACTTGTTGGAAAAAGAAGTTATTTTAATAAAACTTCCTCATTCTTTGAGTGCAAACACAAACCTGACCTGCAGTTTATCTCAGCCGTCATAAACATGCTGGGGAAATAAATATTTCTATCAGTGACCTGACCTCCCTGTTGGTTTTGCTTGTTGCGGGGACAGTTCCTATGACGGGCTTCACCCAGAGAGCCACCATCGACCCTGAGCTCAACGAGATCCACGTCCTCTCGGGCCTCAGCAAAGACAAGGACAAACGCGAGGAGAACGTCCGCAACTCCTTCTGGATCTACGACATAGCCCGCAATAACTGGTAGGAGTGAAACGTAAACACAGCTTTGTACTTTTTGAGATGTTCCTGTGATCATAACCACAACAACAGTCACAGGAAGTACTTTCACAAACGCACACACACCAGCTCTTTGTAGCCAAGATCTTCCCCACAACAAATAACAGAGCGCGCATGTGAGCAGCACTCGTAGCACTCTGCATGTTTATACAAATGTCAGCACTGCAAAGAATCACTTGACAAAGCATTCCACGAGCTCTCCACACACAGCAGGTAATCCCTGATCCCTCCAGCAGGGAACTGCATGTTCACTGTGTGTGTGTGTGCATGTGCTGTGTTTGGTTTAAAAGAACAAGCTGCCAGGCTGCAGTCCTCACTGTTCCAGGACATCGCTTTCTGGAACTGCTCTCGTACTCCATGTCCACTGAAACGGATCACTGAGACAAATTATGTGATCACATGAGCTCATACTTTGAACAGTTGCGTTACTTCAGTTTACTCTGTTTGTGTTAAGATATGATTTTGTGACTCAGAATCAGGGCTTCCCCCTTTTGTCTAAACTGGTTCCAGTTCTGATTTTTCCCTCCTCCCCGTTTGCTTAGGTCGTGTGTTTATAAGAACGACCAGGCAGTGAAGGAAAACCCAAGCAAGACGCTGCAGGAGGAGGAGCCATGTCCACGCTTCGCACACCAACTGGTCTACGATGAGATGCACAAAGTAACTCACACTCATGCACAACTCCAGAGTCCCATATTTCACACAGTTTTCAGAGTGACACCAACTTTTTTTTTCCCTTGAAAAGGGTTTGAGCTCCCCTTAAGCTTTCTTACATTTTCATTCATGCAGTGTCGTGTTAACACAAACTGCTTATTCACACTCTTGACTCTTGGCTTCTGTTCAACACTTACAATAAGCATTTCCCCTCATAACTCCGGTGAGATCAGAGGAATCTCAATGTTGAGTAAACATCTCAGGGCTTATTAGTGCTTCCTCTCAAAATGAGGACAGAAGCTGCAAAAGGATCTCTCTTTTGTTCATAAGCTAATTATTTATCACTATAAATAACATTATGTCCAATATAAAGCTGCACAACAGGAAATAATTATGATGCCTTCTTCTTTTGCATGTTACCAGGTGCATTACCTGTTTGGTGGAAACCCAGGGAAGTCGTGTTCTCCTAAAATGCGGCTTGATGACTTCTGGTCCCTCAAACTGTGTCGGCCCTCAAGGAGTACCTGCTGCGTCACTGCAGATATCTCATCAGGAAATACAGGCATGTAGCTTCTGATTGGTGCAGCCGCTGCTCAGTGTCATCATCATGATGAGAGCACTAACAAAGCTTTTTTAATGTCTCTAGCTGATATTTTACTCTTGTATTCAACATTAGGAGAAATTCTAGGGATGCATGATATAATCGGCCTTAAAACTGAATATCGGTCATCGGCCATTCCACCGATATTTAACCGATCAGCCCGCTGTTTCTAAAGTCTAAAAAAAACCAAAAACTACTTCTTCAAAAACTTATTTTTTACAGACTTTAAAACTTCAAAAGACTAGGGGTGGGAAATATATCGATACACTGAAATATCGCAATATGTTAATATGCTGATATCATATTGACATTTAAAAATGCAATATCGATCTATTTTACTAATGAAATATTGCAATATTTAATCGTTCTGTTACAAAATCTCTCGAATTCACAAAAATTTCAGGATATTTTCATATGCTGATATCATATTGACATAAAAATGCGGTATCGATTTATTTTACTAACAAAATCTCTCTATTTCATCGTTCTGTTACAAAATCTCACGAGAATTGACAAATTTTGCGATATTTTCATATGCTGACATATTGACATTTAAAAACGTGGTATCGACCTATTTTACTAACAAAATCTCGCGAAATTTAATCGTTCTGTTACAAAATCCCACGAGAATTCACAAAATACCGTGAGGTTTTGTAACAGAACGAGGAAATCTCGCGAGATTTCGTGTCGATAGTTTTTTAATATTATTTATATTGGCATATCAAGATACCGCAATATTTCAGTGTATTGATATTTTTTCCCACCCCTATTTTTCAAAGTGTTGGAAACGAGTTTAAAATCAACAGTCAAATTGATCTCTTTTTGCTTCAATCCCTGATTGCATTAAAGGGTGTTGGAGAAATGTCTGACAAACGCATCTGCAGAGTGATGGTTAACTACTTTCCTCCTGTACCAACCTGATCATAATAACGAAATTAGGAACCAATTTATTGTTGACTTTGCAGATAGAAATGATCGTGGAACATTTAACCCAACACATATGCAGGAAGCCTTTATTTATGCATGAAAGAAAGAACCTTGCAGTGGGAATTTTGTGGATTTAGGACGTTTTTTTTGTTTTGTTTTTTTCAGTATAAGCTCTGTTTATGTGCGTGTGGTTGTTCAGTTTATCTTTTTTGACATTATCTTTTGTAATTGTAGAGGGATCTGTGTTAAATTCTGTTCAAAGTGGCCTTAAAAAGTCTTAAATTTAATTTTTAAAAATGTATAGGAACCCTGTCTGATTTGGGGCCGCTGTTGTATTTTGCAAAGTGGCCATGTTTTGGACTTGCAGTACATCAGTTTTACTGTCCTGGACAACATTTGCAGGGCTGTGATCCCCTTTGAAATTTGAATCATTTCCATCTATCTTTTTTTTTTTTTCCCCCTGAGGCGACTGGTAAAAGTTAACTAGTTTATCATCTCTGTTCAGGAGCTCAGTTCTGCCAAACAAACCGGGCCTCTGCTTTCTGTCCACTAGCTTGTTGCCTTTATTCAATTCTCTGATGCATTTGTAGAAAAAAAACCCACCAACTAATTTTCAGTGATATTTTTAGTTGAGTAGTTTTAATGCCATAAAGCCTGTTGTCGACAGGAAGTCAGGGCGAGCTCATTAAGAAGGGGGTTTCTGCTTCTGCTGCAGGCTTTTCATTGCCTTGCTTCAGTCGCCATCTAGTGGTTATTGGTTGTAACAAGTCTTTTTTTTCTGTGTGTTTGTATTTTCTTTTCAGGTTTGAGGAGAAAGCGCAGTCGGAGCCACTGAGTGCCCTGAAGTACCTGCAGAACGACCTGTCTCTCACTGTGGACCACACAGACCCCGATGAGACCAAAGAGGTATTCAGTTCTTTTCAAAACACCTGCTAGATTTATTTTCTGTTGTTTACTCCAGTGAATAAAAAATTTAAAGATGAGAGAAGCAGCGGGAGAATCAGATGTGATGAGGAGTAAATTAAACCCAGAGTCGGAGAAGACTGCTGTGAATGTTGGAAATCTGAAAGTTGGTGAATAATGTATTAGTCCCTGTTAGGTTAGTGGCTGTAATTTGTGAGCTCCATCTGTCCAGACGGATGTGTGATGCGAGCAGGATCTGCCCTCGTCTGTATTCAGAGCAGCGGGAGCTTCGTCCGCCTGGCTCGTGTGTTCGCTCTGTGCTTCTGCGTGTCGAAGTGACTCAGATGTTTTTGCTGTGTTTCAGTTCCAGCTCCTGCCATCAGCGCTCTTCAAGTCCAGCTCTGACTTCATCCCTCTGGGTAAGAACCTGGTTGCTGTCTGCTGTGTTTATGCTGCTTCAGGATTTCAGTGTGCCTACTGGACATGTTTGACCTTTAAAAGTGCATGTTTATACTGCATTTTAGAAGCAGTTTTTAAGATTTAAATCGCTGCTGTGAAGTGTATGGCATGGAAAAAGAAGTGTTTGAATGCACAAAAAGGGACTTTAAGATAAAAAGATACCTTCTATAAAAAGAAATGATATGCCTTAAAGATATTCCAGACAATCAGTTTTCCCTCTAAACCCCCTGCTGGTTTTATTGGTTGTGAATAGGGAAGCACGATGTTGGAATTTTGGCTGATATCCGATATGCCGATATTTTAAAACTCATGTGGCCGATAACCGATATTGATACCGATGTTAAAGCTAAAACAAATATGCAGCCATTTCAAATAGCAGTTTTGTTATCCGTTTCTGACACTTTGAAAAATAGGGATGGGAAAAAATATCGATACACTGAAATTGATATTTAAAAGTGCGGTATTGATCTTTTACTTGCAAAATCTCGCGACATTTTATAAATTCTCACAAGATTTCATCACAGAATGATGAAATATTGCAATATTTCGTAAGTTAAATAAATCGATACCACGTTTTTAAATGTCAATATGATATCAGGATATGAAAATATCTCAAAATGTTCGTCAATTCTCACAAAATTTTGTAACGGAGCAATGAAAGATCACAAAATTTCATTAGTAAAATAGACCGATGCCTCATTTTGAAATGTCAATATGATATCAGCACATAAAATATTGCGATATTTCAGTGTGTCAATATATTTTCTCACCCCTAGTCTTTAGAAATTTTAAAAATTGTAAAAAAAAAAAAAAAAAAAGTTTTTGAAGAAGAATTTTTCCTTTTTTTTTCTTTTTTTGACTTGAGAAATAGCAGGCTGATCAGTTCAATATCGGTGGGGTGGCCGATATCTGATACTCAGTTTAACGGCAGATATAGGCGGATACCGGTAGGTGGCCGATCATATCGTGCATCCCTAGTTGTGAAAGACAAGAACAGCCTTCAGAATGAAATGTTATTTGTTTACAATCAAAGTGACTCATTATGCTTTTCTTTCTTATTTTTTTTGGCCCATTGGGGGCCAACATTTGTCCCCTTTCTCAAACCCTAAACCCACCGCTAAGCTGGCCAAAGTAAAGTTTGAATTAATTACAAACAACATTTTTTTCTCCAAAGACTCTGAAGGCAGGAGGCATACAGAGACAGTATAAGAGACTATTTAGGTGGAGAAGGACACTTTCCTGCTCAGCTGCAGCAATTATTTTGTGGTTGTTGCAACCTAGAATACTTTATTTTTGCTGCAACTTGAGACATAAATGGTCAATAGCTGACCACTTTATGGGACAGTTGCATGAGAGGAAAGTGGGTCAGAGAGAGGGGGAGGGGTGGAGATGCAGCAGTGGACCCCAGTATCCCCAGTTCAGGATTCAAACCTGGGCCCTGCTATGTCAACCAGACAAGTTAAACACGTCCACCACGCCGGGGGAGTGTCATGTACATTGCTTTGCAAGAATTTTAAACTGTAGATGTCATTTCTCTGCCACATGTCTACACGTTAATAACCAGAAACACAGCAGTAAAGTTGACCACATTCCTGGAGTTGGATGGACTGGCTGTTGGAATTACGTCTCTTTTACTTTCTTCAAACCTAGATCCCACCGTTTGCCTGTTAATGTAGTTCATCTGTAGCCCTGTGTGTAGGGATGTTCCATATTTGCTTTTTTACTGATATCTGATATCGTCACACACTTTTGATATCCGATATCTACTGATGTATGCAAACAACTGTGAGGTTGTATCTTTCATATTTTGAGAAATACAACAACCGTATTTTCCGGACTATGTTGCCTTTTTTTTTTTTTTTTTCATAGGTTGGCGGCTTGTGCGACTTATACATGAAAATATAATACAATTTCACAGATTTTTAAGTATCAATTCAAATCGACTGACACGAGCCAAGGAGGAAATATCGTCAAATGTCAAAAAGAGGGCGCTCTAGGCATGTGACAACTATATTCTGCTCCGAGGGCAAAAATCCCAAAATAGCCTCATCTCAGTTAGAGGAGTTTCATTTTGGACATCTGTCTGTACTACCTGTGTGGTGGAACAAATCCTCAAAAAACATGTTTATCCTTCTTAGTTATGATGTTTATGATCATTTACAGGCGTTAACTTTGTAATTAAACTAATTGGGTAATTTTTAGCAGTAACAAGCAGGATATGAAAAATCCCAAAATTATTCTATTTTAGATAAATGCGACGTATAGTCAGGTGCAACTTACGTATGTTTTTTTTTCCTGTTCATGATTCATTTTTTGACTGATGCGACTTATACTCATGAGGGACTTATAGTCCGCAAAATACATATTTAACTCCAAGAGCAAAGATCCCAAAATAGCCTTAACTCAGCCAGAGGAGTTCATTTTTGACATCTGGCTGCCAGATATCAGATGCTAGCAGGTATTAGCCAACATGTGGCTAATTCTATTGTTTCTGGCAACTTGGTAACTTAACCAACAACTTAAAACCAGACATAAGCAGCTTCAAAGCAAGTCAGTCTGTTGCAGCAGAAGTTGCACTGTAGTCACATGACTCTGAAAGGAATGCTGGGATATGAAGTTCTTCCAGGATAACAGGGACTCTTCTACATTTTGGACTGCTGCTGATGGACTGATAAAAATATCAGTCCGAAAAACCAATACAGGTATTTTCTGATATCACATTTTAATGCCGATATCGGCCGATAATATTGGACATCCCGACCTGTCGCAACATTTATTCTTTACATGAAGTGTTTTACCCTGAATCTTTATAATGTGCGACCCCCTCATGGCTGCAGCTGGCTCCATGTTTGTGTTTACCCCCCGGCCCAGCTGTGCAGGATGAGTGAAAGCGATGGATGTGGGAGGATTTAGATATTAATCTCTCGGTTTCCGCTCCTTCCTCAGGCTTCTCTGATGTAGACCAGACGTACGCTCAGCGGACGCAGCTCTTCGACACGCTCGTCAACTTCTTCCCGGACAGCATGACCCCGCCTAAGGGCAACCTGGTAGACCTCATCACCCTCTAGCCCCTCAGACACCCCCACCCCCCCCTCCCCTCACTTGGGCTGGTTGAACACACACTTTGTGCACACAATGTGAGACAGAGACCAGTTATTTTTGTAATCTTAAATCCCGCTGGTTGGATTACGACTTCCCCCTCCTCCATCACACAGACCCGCTTGTGTCGCCGGCTGCGTCAGCGTGACGTTCGAGGGTCACGTGGAAAACGCAGCACGACGCCGCGTCAGATGGATACCAGTAAATTCCTCCTGCTCCTGATTTGTCAGAGCACATAAACCCTCTCCCTCTAAACTCTGCCAAAAAATTGCTTGTTTTTCATCTTAACAAGATTTTTCTTCTCTGAAAAGTCAAAGCCAAAAAAAAAAAAAAAAAAGTATGTTGCACTTTTGTTTTGTTTTGTTTGTTTTTTTCATTGACTTTTTCTTTAAGTGCTGGATTTTTGCACACAAACCTGCAAAGTCGACGACAGGCGTCCTTCCGCACGTTTTTCAGCAGATTAGTTGATGAGTTTACTAATTTTGAGGCCAGTTGTTGACAATTAAGTTCAAATTTATTTATTTATTGGAAGACGGCACCGTTTCTCCAGCTCCTCTCTCTCTCTTTTTTTTTTTTTTTTTTTTAAGAGCCTCTTCTTTTAAAAGCTTGTCGGACATTTCCAGCTTCTTTTGTTTTGATGATTTGGTTTGTTACTCTGCAACACACACACCGTTGGTGATCTTAACGGCTAAACAGATGCAAAAAAGAAAAAAAAAGGAAAAAAATCTACAAGTTTAGTAGTATTAGAGTGCTTTGAAATGAAGTTTAATATATATCTAAAGATAATTTGTACCTGTTTTAGTTCTTATCCCTGTTGGACTGGCCACTACAAGGCGAAGTTAAACTTCTCTCCTCAGTAAATATTGGACTGTACTTTAATTCTAAGTGGTTAAATTGTGTACAGATTATGTAAATATACATACAGGAATTGTTTCTCCCCCATCACGTTTCCTGGATTGAGTGCGTTCTGTGTTGGAACGTGGTCCTGCTTTTACCAAAACTTCCTGGCTCTACTCTCATCTCTTGTGAAGATGAATTTAAATCTGTCTGTGTGGGTGCGTCCTCCCGTGTGATGAATTATGATAAGAAGTCTTTAATTCTCTTAAAAATGTCCACTTGGACACTTGAAGATGCAGTCTGAGACGTCCTTTGTCTCCAAATCCGTCAATTTTATCACTTCTACCAACATATGCCATTAATCTTTAAAAAAAAAAAAAAATGAGGCTTTATTCTTTTTTTTTTTTTTAAATCTTGTTCTTCTGATTTTGCATATTATATCAAGAAGAACCTTTTTTTTTTTTTTTTTTTTTTTTTTGTAGTTATCAAACTTATCAGTCCTGCTCCTCTTAAGGCAAAAAATCTTTCCAGAAAAAGAAAAAAAAAAAAGGAAATAATGCAAGTTAAAGATTTGCAAACAAGTTTTTGCTCCATAATTTTTAACGGCACCTCCAGGTGTATTCTGGGTAAAATTCTTCCCATTCATTGATTTTTATTCATAAGAATAAAAAAATAATTTGCTCATACAGCTTGAATAATGCTTGCAGGCATAGATAAGGGCGTTCTCGGTAGGTGGATTTATTACCTGATTACCATCATACCTCGTTTCCACACGTTTTTGTGAGTCATCATTCCTGTTAGTTTTCCCGTTTTCTCCAATAGATGTATGAAACTCCACCTCCAGTTTTCCCTTTGGAAAAAAGTCTCGAGTTACATTAAAATATAACATTTTTGCAGAGGATTTCATGGAAAGTGCACAAGGCGCTCCAGGACATCTGATTACCAAAATACCAACCAGGCTAGCAAGCTGTTTGCTTTATTGCAAAACTTTTGAACGCAGTCAAGTGAAAACTTGTTTAGCAATACTGGGAAGCAGCATAGCTTATCTGTAAACATACTATATATAAAGTTCAAGCTGAAATGTTCTTTAAGGAACAACTGAGGGAAGAAGTATTTACGTATGTTGAACACTAGAGGGCGTAGCTCGATTTAATGGACCAAACACAGACATTAAAGTTAACGCACAGCTCCAAACTTATCAAAATGAAACGTTTTCAGGGGTTAAATGTTAATCCACTGAGCAGAAATGGCTGATTCAGTCAGTGCAAGTATAAACTATCAGCTGTGAATCAGTTTTAGTGTACGCGAAGAAGTTGTTTACCTTTGTACGCTCCAAATCATGACACTGTAGGTTTTTTGCATTCTCAGGATCAACTCGATGCTCTTGAATGGTCAACTATGTCACTAACATCCATATAGGCAGCAACTGTGATCCATAAGAGCACTACCTTTGATTTTCACCCCAATATGATTGACTTTATAAATAGTTTGTGTTTATTAGACAAAATCAGAACATTAAAGAAGGATTCATTTCACAAGACAGAACAAAAAATTGCCTTGTTGATTAATGTGACTTGTTGGGAGCTTTTTAAAAATTGAGTGCCTAATGTCTGAAAAAGTTTTTCTGATATTAAATCACATTTAGTCCAGTTTAAATACAGGATCTTATAACATGAAAGCTTAAAATTAAAGCAGGTGGAGTGATCTTTTGTCATGTTTCCACTGGAAAAGTACAGAGAACTTTGGGTTTTTATATCCATTCAGCCCTCTGTTTTCAGATCAGTAAAAATACTTGCAAAGGAAAGTCACATAGCTGATGTATTCTACTTTTCCCACAAGTTTAACCTTACTTTTTTCTTATCTTTTAGCATAGTAGCTTACTAGTTCTGCTCATTGGCTTGGAGGGAGTTTCCTAACAAATCTAGAAATAAACACTGAGGGATGCATGTTTACAGAAACTATGATGAACGAAGTCGTGATTGTGTTGCTGTGTTGGTAATAACGTGTTGGTGAAGACAAACCTAACTTTGCAGTGACATCATCAACATGGCCAGCATTAGCCACCTTTAGTTACTGAGCTACCGGTAAATGATGCACAGAAACTCCAGGACTGAATTTATTCTAAGACAAAGAATGTGCCGTTTCTGATTTAAAAGCAGTTTTCCTAAAACGACCGCCGACTGTTTTCCATCAACGATTTTTGGTTGGAGTTTTGCTGAGAAGGTCGATGCCACTCTACGAAGCTACTGCTAGCTGTCAGGGAGGATTAGCTAGCTTAGCTTGGTCCAGAGGGTAGAAAGTCCATCTAGTTGCATGTTTTGAACTCACCACTGGCATGTTGGAATTGAGCTGCTTGCCTGGCGAAGTTGCCGTTGGGCCCCATTTTTCATTTTAGGACTTTGGGGTTTGCACATGAGCCTTTAAATAGAGACTGTTGCCCCTGTTACCCACAATCCAATGCTTCATATGTAGCTGAGAGATGAGAGAAGTATCATCTGAACATTCTTACCTGTTTCTGTCTGAAAGGACGTCACATGGTTTGTAGCAAAAAGGCTGAAATTTACAAAACAAGACAAAACTCAGACGCTGTATCCAGTAATTCAGCCTCTTTCTTCCTTTTGGGCTCAAATGAAAGTTTCTTATTTTTATTTTCCATTAAGTGCACCAGTGTGTGAAATCTAAGCCTCCTTCTGATGGTTCCATCACAATTTTCATGAATATTCTTAATATTTCAGAGAGATTAAGCATGATCAAAGCTGCTTCAAGATATTTAATCCCCTAAAGTTTCCACAACCTGCAACAGTTTATTTCTAAAACCTTTGGTTTTGTTGCTGCATGTATCCATTTATACGCACATACACCCCACTCTATTCCTCTTATATTGATTAAATAGAAACAAATTATTAAAAAGAACTCACTTGAGAAAAAAAAAAACTTATATAGATTAAAAAATGTTTAAGGGGAAAAAGACGTACCATAGAGGGATTATTTAATGTTTCCTGGAAAAGAAAGCAGTTTAAGAGGATATATTTCCAAGCACCTTTGTAAAAACCTTTAAGAATGGTGGGTAAAAAGACACACAATGCCAAATACTACTTTTCTTTTCAATATTTTAGAGTAAATATTCTCCACATGACATTTGTTGTGTGGTAAGTTATTTCTCTCTTTATTTTCATCTTGACCTCCTCTCACGTCCCTTGGTGGGTCTCAGGAGTTTTAAGGCTGGTACTCTCAGATCAATGAGCACTACTCTGTGGATACAGTGAATGTGTAGAAAGCCTTGTAGTATTGCATTGTATGTAATGTATATAATGAATAAAGATTGTATTTTGTTCAAGTTTTCTTAATTGTTGTGCTTTTCTGACCCCTAGTGGCCACATAGAGGTATTACAGAAGAAAACTGCAGAACCGAAGGAAAAACACTTCCTTTATTTGCAAAACTGAGCAGGTACAAGAATAAAACGGCCGAAGCCGCCAACAATTTACAGCTTCCAGTGTGTCAGACCCCTGTTGTTTGCTTTCAACTGCAAACAAACCATAAATACATACAATACTGGTAACATACTTTGGTGAAAATGGCACAACTATAATATAAGTGAAATTTTATACACACACATACAATGCAGGAGGAAAAAAATAAAACAAACTTAGGTTGGATTGAAGTGCCCAAGGTGATGATTTCAGTTTATATTTGTAGAAGTGAAAGTAAATATTAAACTGTTAACTGGTTTAAATGGAAGGAAACCGGCTCAACAAAAGAAAATGATATAAGAAATGTTAAAGTTCTGTCCTGAATATTTTTCTTGAGCTTCTCAAATCGGCAAAAAGCTTCCTAACATTATTATTTACAAGTTGGTAATTGTTTATGTTGTCTGGTAATATTTATCAGTCCAGTGTTACTCCAATCCCTAACTGGTTTCAGGAAGTTATTCCAGTGTATTTAATTGTTGCAGGCGATTTTAACCTGGCTGGTTTAGTGGTTTTGCCGTCACTGATGGTGACCTTGTTGAGCTAAACAGCTAAAACATAAGTAAACTATTAGGCAGCAGTTAGCTGCTGAAGACGTCAAACTATCACAAAAAACTTATTTGTCAACATTGAGACGTTTATCTTAAAGGTACAGTATGTAAGAATTACTGACATCTAGTGGTAAAGATGGGTATTTGAAAGAAAAGATGTTTTCTTTCAAATGACTTTATATTCCAGCACTGTTGTGAATGTACGGTGGCTGTTAGTGGCCAAAATTCTCCCCAGACATAAAGATGTTTTCATATGTGAGTGTATCCAGTGCTCTCAGGTGTAGCTATGACTGAACTCTGAGTAACTATTTTTTCATGTCTTTTAAGACGTTACTGATCCCAAACAGTCTCTAACTCCCAATAAACAAAGCTGGTACTGTAGTTTTAAAGTTTAGAGGGTTCTCACTTCACACATATTGTTTTGTCCATTCAGGGACACCGTGGTAAAAATGGTGGAACAAATATGGCAGCCTCCATATGTGCACCGCCCAGCAGGTAGATATAAATGACTCATTCTGAGAACATAAACATGTTACAGCTATTCCAGTGCAGCGATTACACGTCAAAGAAACACAGTTTTGAGTTGTATATAACATTTTTCTGCCGTTGACCTTTGATTTTTTTTACATACTGTACCTTTAAAGCCAGATTCTTTTAACGTTTGTACAACAACAACCAGGACTTTACTTATACAATGAATCATTAAAATTCCCTTTATTTCCTTGTTTGCTGCACTAAAGCAGATTAAGGCTTCAGGTAGTCACTAGTTCTGATTATCTGTCAATTATTTCTCAAATGAATTGACTGTTTATGTTAAAACTAAACTCGAGAACATTCTCTGTCTTGTACATTGTCTCGGCTACCATGTGAAAGGATGGACAGTATGGATACAACTTAAGTCTGTGTTGCCACCGTTCTCAGATTCCCAGTGTGAGCTGGAAGCGTGACATCACTGTCCAGATGCTCATCATCTAACCTCCAATGTAGCATGATACAGCGACATCTGGCTTGTGTCATAACCAGACTGGGCTCATTATGGCATCGCTTGTCGCACTTTCTGAAAATTTTATCCTCCTGGTCTCTCGTCACATTAGAGCATCTCTCAAACACCTGCAGGTTCTGGATTCATGGTGGCTGTGAAACCTCCCCAGAACTTAAAAGAGTAGCTTTCATCTCCAGTTTGTCATTTCCACAAAAGCCGCCTACTTGCAGTAACACTTTGCGCCACTAGGGGAAGCACTTGTGTAGATTTAGAAGCTGGTCCTGTGCAGCTGTTTTTCTTTCACCTCCATTTTTCATTGAGTTTTTTTATTTTCATTCCTTTCTATGATGAAACTGTTTTTATCCTCCTCCAAGCTAACTTTTAACCAATACATAGACATCTATGTGGAAGCTTAACAGAAAGGGAAGCAACGCTGTAGGAGGGATAACTTTGTGGCAGGTGTGATTTAATCTAATTTAATCTAACCAGTTAAAATTGAGAAGAAATGAATGTTGGTTGCTCGGTTCTATACTCATGATCTGTTATTAGAAATGGGTGTACAGCAGCGATCCTGTAAAGTGTGTCATTGTTAGAAGTTTTCGCTGTTGCTCATAACCTGCTTCATCTGGTTGGTACCTTTTGATAAGAGCCAACCGGTCATGAACCCCAATTATCTTTAAGATACGAAATGATCTTATAGATTAAGGACACTTGATCTTGTAAAAAGTTGTGGTCCATTTACACTAATTTCCTGTCTGCAGCGCCAAAGAGACCAGAAGTAAAAACCCTTTCAAATGAAAGGTAAAATATTAAGTAGATGTGTTAATCTAATGAAATTAGACCTGTTGACAAGCATGTTTTCCAAATATGGTTGGAGCCCAGTCGTCCACCCTTCAAATCACCCGGATGCTGTGAAGTATCCTGAGTATCTGTCTAAATGAGTTGCTTCTGAGGCAAAATGGTGATGCAATGTGATGGGGCTCCTCCTTCAAATGCACTTGGAATAAAACCTATGAGCTATATTTACAGCTGACTGTCCAAATCTTTCGCGATTACACAAAAAAATAGGTGCAAACCTCTTGAGGCACTTTGTAGAATTATTGATGTCTGAAATCACGAGGAAATCTATAAAAACTTCAGCATAAACACATCAGTGACTGACGTCGTGGATTATATCCGACTAGATATCCGATTGTTTCTGTTCCAAACAGAAATGAATCAAACTCAGCAGGTTATAAAGGTACATTTGGCTGCTTTTCTGTTGTGGAGGTTGTATTTTTATCTGGTTAAGTCTTGTGTGGCTGAAGGGACGCGAGCCAGGAGTGTAAGGTGATGGCGGAGATTCTTTCGTTGGTTTTGGTTTGCGCGGTGGCATCGCCGGCACGTCTCCTCCTCACAGGTGGGTGTCCTCCTCGTCCGGGATGTCGTCTTTCATCAGGTTGTCGATTGGGACGATCCAGCTGTCGTTGAACTCGCCGTTCAGCGCCAGCTTCTTTTCCTGCATCTCCGGCTGAACCTCCATCACCTCCAGGGTGGGGTTGTCGTGGTAACCGTTCTCCACAGTGTTCAGCTCCTCTGTCAGGTGTTGCTGTGCAGATGGAGAGGGCGTTAATATAAAAGTAATATTTCAAACT
This sequence comes from Atherinomorus stipes, assembly GCA_023101725.1. NCBI lineage: Eukaryota > Metazoa > Chordata > Actinopteri > Atheriniformes > Atherinidae > Atherinomorus > Atherinomorus stipes. Next base: position 347,277 of record JALJCO010012637.1, read on the forward strand.
TTGAACTTTCTTTCAAAAAATAAATAAATAAATAAATGAAATTCGAAGTTGTTTGTAATATTCGTGTCCATGATGGTTCACATTTTTTTTCAGGAGTTTCAGCAGCTAAAAATCTAAATTTGTGTATTAATTTGACCCTTATGTCAGGAGCTGAGGATGACAACTGTTGCAGGTTTTTATAGGAATTATTAATCGGATGTGTTTATATAGAATCGTCCTCAAAATTATTCATACCCTTCAATTAAAGAAAAGGCTAAATTCATAACAGTGATTCAAATAACAAGAAACTAATGATAAATAAAAAATTACAAAATTACACTTTAGTGATAAAAAAATATTGCTTATGAATTATGGTTGATAATAATAATAATAAATAATAATAAAAACTCAAAACACATTAGAGCAACTTTCCCGTAAACAGTGGACCAAAATACCTGTCGACAGGTGTAGAAGTCTTTTTGAACATTACAGAAAAAATCTGATTGCAGTGACCGACTCAAAATGTTGCTCAACAAAATTTTAGATTCAAAGCCCCATCATGCTTGTTTGTGAGCTTGTTTTATTTTTTGTGAGTTTGTTTTTTATATTTCTTTCAAACCACAATTCAAAATCAATGTTGTGATTTTCATAGAATTTTTATTTATTACTTTTGTCAATTTCATCTTATTTCACTTAGAGCTGATTTTTTTCCATCTTTAATTGGAGGTTATGAATAATTTTGAGGACGACTGTATAATCATTCTAAATATTTTTCTCATTCTGTGCCAATGTTAATTTTCTTTGTAAAGAAGATATGTTTAACTTTATTTTTAAAGACGACATGTTTATTGTTTGTTTATTAGCGGAAGTTTATACTCTAGTGTTGATTTACTTAGTTTTTTTTTATTCAATGGCTAACCAGCAATGAGAGAATATTTCAGTCTTCAGTACATTTTTTTAACCTAAACATTGGGTTTAACTGTCTTAGTTGAAGTGTTTTGTTTTAATTGTGCTCTTTATTCTATTTTTATTATTTCGTTTGTTTTTTTTTTTTTTACTTTTTAACTGCCTTATTGTTTTGTTTTTATTTCCTTATGTCACAACTGTGATCCATTTTATCCATTTCACGTGAATTTTTAGTTTTGTGATGAAAGCAACTTTGGCAGCATGAGTCATTGGAAATCGTGATTTAAACAATGTGGACCAAAAAAACCTCATTTAAAAATACAACTTCACTTAAAGGGTGAGTTCAGGATTTTTTTTACCTCATTTTCAAGTGCGCCAAGATCCTACCCATCACTGGAGAGAATTTCACCTTATTTCATCTCATATTCTTGTTACCGGTGATCCCGGTTGGGATAGAAAGTCAGATGTTTCTGCCAAATGTTATGTGAAACAAACTTTTTGTGGCTTATCCAGCTAGTGAATAATTATTTTGCAGCCAAAACTCTTTTCTCAGTTGTGTTTTTGTTGTTTCATAGAAGCAAACAGCTGTTCAGATGATTGTGTTACTAAAGTAAAAAAAAATATTTGTAACAAAGACACTTCCACTTGAAGCGCACTGCAGCATTTAAAGCTTGTTTTTTCACCTTTTTGGTCAAAAGCAGGCATTTTTGATGCAACAAACCCATGTTTTACTGCAGATTACTAAAGAATGGAAAAAGCTAGAAACATCTTTTTTTTTCTGATAAGAGAAGAGAGTCTAAGCTTTCCTTTGGTACATTCAGTGTTTCCGTAGGCATAAATTAGGGCTGGGAAAAAAATCGATACACTGAAATATTGCGATATTTTCATATGCAGATTTCATATAGAGATTCAAAAATGCAATATTGATCTATTTTACCAACGAAATCTCGCGAGATTTCGTAAGATAACGGTGAAATCTCGCAAGATTTCATGAAAACCGGCGAGATTTCTTGACTGAACAACGAAATCTCGCAAGATTTCATTCGTAAAATAGATCGATACCACATTTTTACATATTGATATATCAGCATATGAAAATATTGCGATATTTCAGTGTATCGATTTTTTTTTTTCCCAGCCCTAGCATAAATGTAGTTCACAATGTTCTGTGGCTCTCCAAAAATCAGTGAAAATGCTTAAAAATCCTGGCAATATGGAGCACTCTGCTCAGAAAATGTCTGGCAGTCGATGAGTTAATGACAGGCTAGCAGATTCCTATTGACTTATGCTAGCATTAGCATTGGAGACCACCGGTAACAAGAAAATTAGATAAAATAAGATGAAACTGTCTCCAGTGATAAGTAGGACCCTGGCTCAGTGGAAAATGAGGCCCTATGTCAAAAATCCTGAACTTCCCCTTTAAAGCTTTGTCAGACTTCTCCAGCAGATTCCAACTTTTTTCTTTGACATCTCAAACCTCTTCTATCCTCTCTATGACTGATAAATAACAATATCAATTTCTGTCCTAAGTTCATCATTTCAGCCTACCTGGTTTTCGTTGTATGGTTTGCGGTGATGGGAGGCGCAGACGGCGAGGATGACGATCATGATGAGGAGGGCTCCGCAGGAGGCCAGGATGGCTATTAGGGTTTTATTATCTGTTGGTTCCTTCACATGGACAAAACAAGAGAACAACTTTCAGTGCTGAATCACTAATTTAGGAACAAAGTCCATAATCTGCGGTCATCCTCACCTTGGTGATTTCTTCATAATACTGGGCTGCAACGCTGGTCCTCACTGTTAGACGAGTCAGAATGAATTAGTGGTCTAATCACAGATGTCACTGTTGAACAGGTGGAGGCTGCTTTATACCTTTGCCGTTTATCTCCACTGTGTCAAACTGGACTTTGTTGTCCTGCTTCTGGTACTTCAGGGTGCAGTTTCCATTCTGCCAGTCTGGCATCAGCCGCTTGCACAGCTCCACCAAGTGTTTGTCTTTCCCCGACTGAAGGCACAACGACACATCTGTAAATATCTTTACTTAAAAGAATTAGTTATCCTGAACCAATAAGCCTCTGCTCCAGTCCCAAAGAGAGGACGGGGAGGTCAGAGGTGACACATGAGGTCATTTCTTCCTGTGCTGTGATGTGCGGCTTATTTTTAGTGTATTATGAAAGGGCAGAGAAGTGTAGGCAGTCATAGAGGAGAGTGAGTATATAAAAGAGGTGTGGGAACAAAGGAAACTAGTGAAAGGCAGGAAAGGATCCAACTAAGACAGTTTTTCCACCCTGTGATCGGAATCCTTGATTGTTTTATTATTTAATTCTTATTATAACAGGCTTCTCTGCTTCCTGTCTTGCTGGAAAGTCCAAAAAGATCCACCAGAGGCTCCTCCACCGCCGGGAACTGTCATTTTACTCTTCATGGCCTAATTTCTAACCAGTTTTCAATTAGTTTACAGCACTATGCACCCCTTCCTTAATATTCTGTTCTGAAGTAGTCGGTGTGTTTGCAGTGTTAAACAATAGTTTTAAAGTTTTTCTAAAGGGGTTATTGTCTTAAACTTCACCCTTGTGGCTGATATATGCCATGAAACATGACTGTCAACTTAAAGAACTGGTTTTAAACTGCATCTGGAGGCATTTACATGCAATTTGTTCTGTTAATTTGCCTTTAAAAAATGCCCAAGAAAACTGTTCGACAGATTCCTAAAGAGCTGTTTGTTTAAAGAAGGCAAGTGAAGAAGTTTTTGGCCTTAAAACCCATCTATGGTAGATAATGATACACTGCCCCCCCCCCCCCCCCCCCCCCCCCCCCCCCCCAAAAAAAAGGTCATACACTAATATTTCGTTGGACGGCCTTTAGCTTTGATTACGGCACATATTCGCTGTGGGATTGTTTCAAAAGCTTCTGCAATGTCACAAGATTTATTTCCATCCTGTGTTCCATTAATTTTCCACCACTATCTTGCGTTGATGATCGTAGAGTCTGACCGCTGACGCATCACTTCATCTGCCTCTCTTCTCACCCTGATGTTTCCATCTCTCTGGAACAGGGTAAATCTGGACTCGCATGACCTTCTTCCACTGCTCCAGAGTCCAATCTTCATGTTCCCCTAGTGTGGCAGGACGAAGGAGGGCCCGGGCGGGATTTGATCCCAAGACTCCCGGGTGAGTGTCATGCATGCTAACCAGTCAGCCAAAGGGACATCCCCTTGGCCAAGTAGCTGGGGCACGTGATCACTCGAAGCAAATTGAGGCCTTTTTTTTCCAGTTAGCCTCACTGATTAGTGGTTTTCTTACGGCTACACAGCTGTTCAGTCCCATTCTCTTGAGTTCCCTTCGCATTGTGAGTGTGGAAATGCTCCTACTTTCACTACTAAACATAGCCCTGAGTTCTACTGTTGTTTTTCTTTGATTTGATCTCACCAAAAGTTTAAGTGATCACTGATCACGATCATTTAGGAGTTTTTCTGGCCACATTTCTTACTGGAAGACGATGGGTCCACCACTATCCTTCCAGTTTTTAATAATGCGTTGGACAGTTCTGAACCCAATTTTAGTAGTTTCTGCATCTCCTGAGATGTTTTCTCTGCTTGATTCATGCCAATGATTTGACCCTTCTCAGACAGACTGACACCTTTTCCACCACCACGGATTTGCCTTTCCACATGGTTGTTTAGGAAATGAGAAGCAACTCATTGCACCAGTTGGGGATAAAAACCTTGTTGCCTGCTGAAAGTTAATCATCCATGCAGTAATTATCCAACAGGAGGTTCCGACACATTTGCTTAGTTGAATCTAGGTGGCGACTTTTTTTTCAGTGCATCTGAAAGGGATGTCCTTAAAGACCCACTTCAATGAAAATCATGTTTTTCATGTTTAAAAAACCCTCAAAACTGCATTTCTGAGTATTTCTGCATTTAAATCATGACACAGAACAGGTCCTGAGAGATGATCCATCTACTGCTCACTGAAGCAGAAAGGGTCTCAGTGGGAGGTTGGCTGTGAAGAGGCGCTACTTAAGGAAGAGAAATGGGAACAAAAGGCTGACGTTTGCCAAATGGCACAAGAACTGGACTGAAAACTGGTGACAGCAGGTCTTACGGAGGGATGAATCCTGCAGAGCCCAGACCTCAGCATTACACAAAAGGTGTCAAACTCCGCTCCAACACACTGACCTGGCTGAAACTAACAGGTCATTTTCAACAAGTTGACAAAAAGCTGTTGGATCCATTTGATTTGAATCAGGTGTGTTGGAGCAGGAAAACAACAAAAACCTGCAGGATAGCGTCCCTCAAGGACATGAGTTTGACAGCCCGGCATGAGAACGGGACGAAAAGCAGTCGACATCCAAGGAAGTCCTACAGGCCCTTACCTAATTTTATTTTAATCTCTCTTAGAAAAATGCTTTCTGCACGGTATAATATGTGGTAAATAGGTAATTATTAGTAAGGAGGAGCACCCTCCCGTAGCGCGTGCACGGCAGCACTTATAAACAGAACCGCGTGGCGTCTATCAAAGGGAAAGTCGCGCTGGCCGTTACTGTTCATACAGCAAAACGTCCTGAAAGCATCAAAACTGAGGTGAGAGACTTGAAACACAGGAGAGACCAAAGAAAGAATAAAGTTGGTGTAAATCTCGTTGGGTTGCTCTGAAGGTAGAGAGCAGCTGGACGGCCTCGGACTGAATGTGGACTGGAAACGTGCTGTAATCCGACTAAACAGGTATTTTTCAATAACTTTCTTCTTAGTAGCATTTTTTATGTCCTCGGCTGCTGGCAATACCGAGCTTTACATCACCCTTACTCTAAGTGGCTGGTTAGATGCTTTATTAGGCTGTCATGTTGTAATGTCGCCTATAACATAACGCATCATAATTGTGCATCCGTGTAACTGTAGTTACGGTAAGCTAGCAGTTTATGAATTAAGTGACAGAAAAGGTCATTTAGCCGATTTGCAACCAAAACAAGGAATTCAGTGGAAGATGCGAGTTTCCTCTGGAGTTTCTTTGTGCACGAGTATGAGACGTGCACGTTATTTCATGCATGTCAAGTGGGAGGGAGAGTAAGAGCATTTCTCACTGGGAGAAACGGTTAGGGGCGGGGCTTACAGTTCAAACTAAACTGTTCACTTCGCTCATAGTTCGAAAATGTGCAAAATTAGATAAAGCGCCTTGAAAGAATTTACAAGGGGGTAAGCAGTCATTGCAAATAGCAGTTTTGTTATCTGTTTCTGACACTTTGAAAAATAGGGGTGGGAAAAAATATCGATACACTGAAATATTGCACTATTTTCATATACCGATATCTAATCAATAATTAAAAACGCTGTATTGATCTATTTTACTTATGAAATCTGGCAAGATTTCATTGTTCTGTTACAAAATCTCATATTTTGTGAATTCTTTCAAGATTTTGTAACAGAACAATGAAATTTGGTGAGATTTTGTCAGTAAAATAGATTGACACCGCATTTTTAAATGTCATATCAGCATACGAATATATCGTAAAATTTTTTGTCAATTGTCACAAGATTTTGAAACAGAATGATGAAATATCACAAGATTTTGTCAGTCAAATGGATTGATACTGCATTTTTAAATATCAATGTGATATCAGCATATGAAAATATTGTGATATTTCAGTGCATCAATATTTTTTCCCACCCCTAGTCTTCAAAAGTTTTAAAGTCTGTAAAAAAGAAGTTTTTGAAGAAGAAGTTGTTTTGGGTTTTTTTTTTTTTTAGAAACAGCTGGCTGATCGGTTAAATATCAGTGGGATGTCCGATACTCAGTTTTAAGGCCGTTTAGGCCGATACCGATAGGGGGTCGATTATATTGTGCATCCCTAATCTGCAACATACTTAAAAACTGCCGAATTCAGATGTTTCACTTTCTTTCCACTAATGTTTAATTCTAGCACAAAAATAGTCTCATCAGTTAGAGAAAGTTGCAAATGTAGATACCAAACATCGCAGTAGAACGAGTGTGGGCACGGAATCCTTTAGCAGGTCAAAAACAGGCTAGATGAGTGTTAGAAGCCGCGTTGTTTTTATTTTTGCTTATTTATTGTGTGTTAATGGAAAAGCATGCACAGGTTAAATCTGAAATCTTACCTCTTCATTGTTTAAAGAGAACTGCAAAAGAAAAAGAGACTAAATGTAATTTTCTCTTAAGCAAGTGAATATTTTAACCCCCCCCCCCCAAGACAAAGTGGTGCTTACAGAAAAATACTGTGGCTGAGCTGGTGGGTGTGGTGGGTGGATGGCGATGGCAGTGGTGGCTGGCAGACCAGTGGTTCCAGTTCTGGTATCTGAGACTCGTGCTGTGGTCGATCCCGCCACGGGATCGGCCTGGCTGGGTGTGGTGAGGGCGCCCCCCGGGGTCGACGGCCTCGTCTGTGGCTGCGTTGGCCTGGCTGTCGTGGGAACCGCACTCTCACCTTTAATCAAGAATAACACGGTAACTGATGAGGAGCTGACCTCAGACTGCCATCAACAACCGAAACAGTCACGCAGGTCAATCCGCCATTTTGCTTCTGCATTAAAGTTCTCCCACTTTGCTTCCAGCTAAACTGGTGTGACCGGACTGGTTTTCCAAAAACCACCAAGAATTTGAGCCACAGAACAGAAGCGGAGCCAGAACCAGATGAGTGTGGATCTGGAAGCGCTGGAAGAGTGGCAGTGGGAAATAAAGCAGATAACCGCCTTACCTCTGCTGCTGTGGCCTGAGCTGGTCTCTGGAGCCTTGGAGGTGAAACTCCTGGATGGTTGCTCTGTTGAAGCTGAGGCTCCTGGAGCCACCGTGGTGCTACTGATGACATCATTTCCTGGCTGGTTATTAGACACATCTGGGGGTCTGGTCGCTACAGAGTTACTTTCCGTCTGTACTGGGGCACTTGTGAGGCTCAGAGAGATGTTGCTAGCGGGCGTTGCTGCTTGGACTGTGACCGGGGGCGCGTTGGTGACAGAAACAGTCGTAGGAGGAGCTGAAGGGTTTGCAGATGTTGGGTTCTTTTTTTCAGTTACTGCTTGTGATGGGCTTGGTTCTGGCTTAACTGTCACAGGTATCTGGGCTGATGTGCTGACAGGGTTTATCTCTGCAACATTTGGCGTCGTTGGTTTCTCTGCTAGCTTGGTTGTCTCGATAACAAAAGGTGGTGTTGCAGTTACTGTTTCTTCCTTTGTAGGGGGATTAGTAGCATCCTTTGTCACATCACCAGCTTGCGCATGATTTGCTGGATCTGATGCTACACCTGTGGGAACTGGATCAGTTGGATTCTTTGCTACTATTGTACTGTTATTATTGGCATAGATGCTGGGAAACAGGGAACCTAAGGAAAAGAAGAAAAAAAAAGAACAATTGGAATACTGCTAAGAAGGTTTCATTAAAATAAATCCATCAAAACATATTTAGTTTTATTCAACTAAATATACAAGAACAAGCTTTTTTGGTTATTTGCCAACAATGACAATCTAGCAGCTAAAGCACATAAGCACTTAATGGCGTGTGTTTCTATCTATTGTTATATTATTTAATTATAAAATGCTAAAACTGCACATTTGTTGATAAAGGCTGATGAGGGTCTGATTTACAACTCCAGTTCCAAAATAGGTTGAGAAACTGAACAAAGTGTGGGAATGGAGTCTCAGAAACCAGTGATTTTAGGCACAGAAAGATGGAGAAATGAGTCAGATGATGATATTACGGCTGTCAAAAGATTAATCCTATTGTCAAACAAGAGAATTTTTTTTATTCTTCAGTACTGCTATATGCAGGAAATACATTAACTTTTGTTTTACAACTTAAAGACTAAACCCAAGCTAGAAATCTGGGAGTAGTCCAGGACTCAGCCCTGATTTCAGCTTCACATTAAGACAGTTGTGAAGTCAGCCTGTGAGGACCGGCTTTAGGGAAACATGTGAGGACAGGGTTTCAGCAGTCTAGTCTACTAAAGATAAATGCACAATTCCTGGTGAGACACCTTTAATCCTAAATATGTTCTAGAAGTGATCAAAGTAACGTGATTAATCAGGATTAATCTTTGACAGCTCTAGTTGATATGTATTAATTTTAGACATTATAAAATTGATTTATTCCCCTTGAATTTAATAACGGCAACTGTGACAGGGCCATTATTGTGTTGCATCTCTCCTTTTAAAACAGCCTGTAAACATACTGTATGAGGAGACCTGCTGCTGGACAGTTGGGAGAGCAACATCGTCTCCTTCTTCTCTGATAAAAGTTTCTGGCTCCTTATCTTTGCTTTTGACTTTACTTTGTTGTATTTGGCATTTCATGTGCCAGTTTTTTTTTTCTTTTTTTTTAACTGAATTGCAGACAGGATAGGACGAGGGATGCGTGATATTGGAATTTTGGCCAATATCCAATATGCTGATATTTTAAAACTCATGTGGCCGATAACCAATATCTATATTGATGTCGATATCGCGAGATTTCATAAATAAAATAGATCAATGGCGTGTTTTTAAATGTCATTATGACATCAGCATATGAAAATATCAGCAAATTTTTTGTGAATTCTCATGAGATTTTTGTAACAGAACGATAAAATATTGCGAGATTTTGTTAGTAAAATCGATCAATACCGCATTTTTAAATGTCAATGTATTATCAGCATATGACAATATCACAAAATTTTGGTGAATTCTCGTGACATTTTGTAACAGAAAGATAAAATAGTGTGAGATTTCATAAGTAAAATTGATCGATACCACATTTTTAAATGTCAATATGATGTCAGAATATGAAAATATTGCAAAATTTTTGTGAATTCTCGTGACATTTCGTAACAGAACGATAAAATATTGTGAGATTTCGTAAGTAAAATAGATTGATCAGCATTTTTAAATGTCGATATGTTCCCCAGCATATGAAAATATTGCAAAATTTTTGTGAATTGTCGAAAGATTTTGAAACAGAACGATAAAATATTGCAAGATTTCATTTGTAAAATAGATCGTTCCGTGTTTTTAAATGTCAAAATGATGTCAGCATATGAAAATATTGCGATATTTCAGTGTATCGATATTTTTCCCCACCCTTAGTCTTTAGAAGTTTGAAAGTCTGTAAAAAAGAAGTTTTAGAAGAAGTTTTGGGGTTTTTTTTAGACTTTAGAAACAGCGGCCTGATCAATGAAATATCGGTTAAATATCAGTGGGGTTGCCGGTGTCTGATACTCAGTTTTAAGGCCGATAAAGACCAATACCAATAGGGGGGCAGATTATATCGTTCATCCCCAGACAGGACTTTTCTATTACAAATCCATGGTGTTGTAACTGATGCAGCATGTTGCAGAAATGAAAAAGATGGCATCTGATTGGAGGCCTGCTGCTCTGTTTCCACCTTTCAGCATGGATGGAGCTTCCCAGCACTAATGCAACTCCGTACCATCAGAGAGACCGTCTTTTGATCTCAGCCCTGATAACAAGCTGGATGGCTCCTCTTCTCTTTAGTTTTGGGGACCCAGCCGATGCTTGACCTCAGTCCAGAGAAGATGGCTCTTTTACTGCATCTATGCTCCCTCAGTCTCCATATTCTGAAGCTTTAACCTGCATTTTTGGATGAACTGTCCTCACAAACGATTCCTGAACTTGTATTTTGCTTTTCTGAGCCCTGGAGTCTGACGTTTGCAGGCATCCAAATGATTTTCAGCAGTGTCCTTTATACGCAGATGTCTCCATATGTACTTTAGATGATGAAAGACTCAAATTCTGTACAATTATACATTGTACAACACTGTTTTGAAATAGCTCCACAATGTTGTGATGTAGTTTTGCAGAAACTCTCGTCTTTTCTCCTGAGACTCTACCTGTAAGTTGCTCTTTTGTTCTCTACTGAGCTGGGGTCAACCTTTAAGTTATGTGTTCCTCACACTGTTTTAAGCACTGCTTACTTTTCCAGGTTTTTCTTACTCCGTACCAACTTTTTGGAGCTCCACTGCTCTTTCATGAAAGTGATTTCAAATGTTTTTTTTAAGTCCTATTGTGAGTTGCAGATCATTGCGTTCAGCTTCTTTTTTTATGCTTTACACAGCATCCCAACGTTGTGGAATTTGGGTTGTAATTCCAGAGCAATCTCATCGAACCTATGCAGCCTCTGCACCTGGATTTCCTGCTGCTGGGACATGTATAGGCCAAAGCCCCGACTCTCCATCTTCTTCTGTTTTTCTATTTTTAGCAAGCAGGACAGGATGCAGCACACAATATACTTGGAGGTACCACGCCCGTGACCAAGGTCTGTTTTGAGTGCACCATGAACAATCCTCGCCAAACTGCACGGCCTGAAAACAATAGCCTGACCCCCCCCTCCCTCCCACGTATAGCATATCCACACAGAAGCACTGCATTTTCAGGACGCTGTATATGTGTGGTGGCACATTACTCACACACAGTCGTACTAAATGACACTATTATGTAACGCCTCTGCCTGTGCACTTCTCAAGTGTCCATTTCCTAATAGGGTTGATTTATTTGTTATTCTTACCCATCCATTGTATATATGACATACACTGCTGCTCAAAGGTTTGGGATAATCTTACTGTTGGATTTAATGGGAAGATGATTCCAAACTTTTGAGTGGTTGTGGATATGATATACATACTTTACATGTGATTATTTTAGTTTTACAGGGATTTGCTGGCATTAACAACAAAATAACTGAACCTAAACTACGTCTTTGGCCATTCAGGACTTAAATAGAATGCAATTTTCAAAATTCTCTGCTTAGGATTGATTGTCAAAGTAAACCCACATTACTGCTTTTACTCCCCGAAAGGCTTAAAGCAAAAAAAAAAAAAAAGGTTCATACACAAAATGTAGCTTAATCAGCCCACAAATCAGCCAAGCCGAGGCTGTCAGATTTATACTTCGCACTGCATGTGAATGCATCATCGACAGATAAGATTTTTGTTGTGGTCAAGTGGAGGCTGGTGGAGCCATGCCTGCTCTGTCTCTGAGTAGCACAGACATGACTTATCAGCCGCCAACCTGCTGCCCCGACAACATTACCAAGAGAGCAAGTGTCAAAGTTCTTCACTCAGAAAAGCCCTTTTGATAAAGCAAAGTATCCCGATGCCTCCAGCTGCTCTGAGGCTTTTTATTGCAGATGTGAACCCTTTTGTAGCCAGATGTTCTTAGTTGGCTCTGCTCTGATATCTGGACTGGCCACTTGCACAATAAGTACAGACCAAGGAATGCAAAACGTATCTGTAACAACAGTTTTAAAGAGTTTTTCCTCATCTAAAAAGCTGAAAACAGCATAATGTGACGAGAATATAGCAGATTAAGTTGAAAAAATCTGTTTGTCGGTGTCAGTAATCAGATTAACAAATGTCTCCCAAATGAATCCTTCAGGTTCTACGTCCACTCGTCTACACACGGTTTAAAGAGTCTCATTCTGCGAGGTGTGCCGTCTTGTTTGGCATGACCTCCTCTGACCTCGGCTGTCACCGATGCATCTGTTTCGTAGCGGTCGACAGCCCCCGCTGATCCTGCCGTTATCAGCACTGAGGCTGTTTTTACCTCGCCCACGCATTCCTTACCACACAGCTTCCAGAAAAACAGACTAAAAACACACACATACTACCTGCTGTGTTAAATCTTCTTACAGTACACCATGTTCTTACACTCTTATACACACGGTTGCATCATATATCACACTCACTTAAAGAGCCTTTGGCATGAAATTTGCACTTTTTGAGGTTTTTAATCATATGTTTTAGTTTCCCCAGCATGCCTATGTCCCCTAAGGGGTTAAATTATAGATTAGTGTTTCCTTTTTCCCTGGGTGTGTCTGCCTACAAAGCGAAATTAGCATTCACAAATAGGCTGATTGGCAGTTCGGCATATTACACCTACTTCTGCAAATTACGTCATTGACTTCCAGCTAATTACCTCCCCTCCCCCGAGCTACACTCTCCAAGTCCTTCCCTCTGAGACCTGCGACAACTAACCGACAGCATGGTGTCCAGTTCGCATCGGAATTGCTCTGTACCTGGCGTACAAAACACAACAGCAATCTTTCTGTCCTTTCAACTGGAAAGCTTGTGGATGGATTTAATTTCTGCAGGAATGTGCCGACCGATGTAAATAACTAGCAGAAAATCTCCCTGCAGCTTCCTCTCCTCAGGAGAGGAGCTTCTGGTTATGGCTTCCAGCCACCACGAAGAAAAACGAAGTTTCTAATGAACGTTTCTCATCATGTTCGTGTCTTTTATCTCTGAGGGGAAACTGATGATTTGTGATGATTCCGGTGTATAATTCTTCCCGTTGTGAGCATGTGTGTTTGGCTGCGCCCATTAACTGGGGTTTGCAATGACAGTTCTTCTTCATCATCATCATCATCAGCATCCCTCATTCTGTACTTCTCCAGTCAGATGAAAACAAATCCAGTGTGCAGAACTAGTTGAATATATCTTTAGTAGGGATGTCCTATATTATCGGCCAATATGGTCATTAAAATGTGTACTCAGAAAATATTGGTATCATTTTCTTGGGCCGATATTTTGAAAAACAAAATCTGAGTATTAAAATCTTGCGAGATTTCGTTATGGGGTGACTCTCATTTTAATACCTGGAACAAGATTTTAAGATCTTGATCCATCCGCAGCGGTCTAGCATGTGTAAAAGTCCCCGTTATCCTGGAAGAACTTCATTTCCCAGCATTCCTTTTAGAGTCCTGTGACTACGGTGCAGCTGCTGCTGCCACAGACTGACTTGATTTAAAGATGCTTATGATATGTCTGGTTTTAAGTTGTTGGTTAAGTTACCAAGTTGTCAGAAACATTATAATTAGCCACATGTTGGCTAATACCTGCTAGTATCTGATATCTGGCAGCCAGATGTCCAAAATGAACTCCTCTGGCTGAGTTAAAGTGATTTTGGGATCTTTACTTTCAGAGCAGAATATAGGCTAGTTGTATTTCTCAAAATATGAGAGATACAACCTCACAGCTCTCTGCAGATATCTGTTTCAGTTGATATTGGATATTGTATCTGTATATCTGATATCGGTAAAAAAAAAGCCTATATCGAACATCCCTCATCTTTAGTATTAACTGTTAACTGAATTCGGGTCATGGGTGAAAGAAATAATTCAGGGAAACTTGCTCGGAATATGATGCTGTTTTCTTCTTAAACTGGATTTATACTCGCGCTGCTTCTGCATCTGTGTCAGGTTGGTGACACCATCACCGCCGTACGCCCTGTATAGGTCCACAGAGGTTCAAGACAAACTTCTTCAAGCCTGACGTGCAGCCACGTTCACCAGAACAAGGCAACTCTTTTTTTTTTTACTCAAACGTGAGTGTGTGGAGAGGCATGTGTCTGCAGCCCTGGACACCACAGTTACTGCTGAGTATATGGGCGAGTGTCTCCAGGTATCTCCGTATCACTCCGCCTTCTCTCCTCGAGAGCACCAGCGCAATATAGTCCCAAAAAATGTGAAACTTCTGTTCACCAGGAACAAAAATGAATCTCACATAACAATTGTAACGCGCTGTCAGTGTAGGCCAGTAACGGTAACGGCGTTGTAATGATGGACATAGTAATTAGTAGTTAGAGACTCACGGACAACAGAAGCACATGGTCACAAGTGTGCCTTAGTCCCACAATAGTGCTAACTAGTAGCGCCTGCTATTCTACGACAAAGCTGAGCTACGGCGAATGATCCTTTCATACAGTACTCAGGTACTTAGAGTCTGACTAAAAAGGGACCAAAAGGCGTTGGGAATTTCATGCCACTGGCACTTTAAAGGTGATCCCATCAATATTTTCTTTGAACATTACAGGTGCTGAAACCAACATGAAATTGTCCCTCATTTATACAGTAGACTCTGCATCCACCGGCTGGCCAAACTACTTCAGCTTCAGCTCATTTTACCTCACAGCTCAAGTCTTTGGTTAATTCCTAATTAATGAATCCTGCCTGTGGAGCAGCGGGCGGCTGTTTCTCAGGAAGAAATAATAGAATAAGTGATGGTTGCACCCTTCACTGCCCACCCAACATGTAAGAAGACTAAAGGGTCAGAGCCCGTATATGAATTAGGTTTAATGAATCAGGGGTGATAAAAATTAAGTGGGGTTGGTGGAAAATGTGGAGTTTTTTTTTCTCTGCTTCAGGCATAACAAGGCTTTGGTTGTCTAGTTATTTGACTTATCTGAGTTTTAAAGCACTTTATAAGATGGAACTCCTGTCCTGCATGCATGTAACAATCAGTAAAAGGGAAAGAGCAGCCAGGTTTATCTACCTGCAGGCTGCAGCAGATTCCTGCCAGATCCTTGTCTCTGCCTGGAGACTGCACCTGGGATCTGCTGCCATCTACTCCTCTGGATCCGTATTTTCACCTGCAAGTGTGTCCTGTGAGCTGATCATAGCCTATCTGCCTACCTGCCAGTCTGAGATCACTTTTGCTGCTTGCTATTTGTGGTCTGAGTCTGCTCCTTGAGCCCACAATGTTGCTGCATTATGACAGAGAAAAGTAGGCTAACATAAACTACTGGTGTGGTCATTTACTTTTCACTCTGACTCAAATACACAATGTACTTCCTAAGCCATAGCTGCACTATCTCACATCTATTTGAGATAAAATCAGATGCTTGTATATGTTGGTATATGGACAAGTTTTCTTCAAAAGAACTTTGCTCAAAGACGCTTTTGCTGCTTAAACTTTGATGTTTTCACATCAAGTCTATCAAAAAGCCACAAAGTCCTCGTGAAGAGGAAAGAAGGGGCTGCTCGGATGGAGCAGTACATGCTGTGTTATGAGGGATCAGTGTCATAATAAAACAACCAGAGCAGAAACTGAATCTGTTCCAGGAGCTGCAACACATAAAACTGAAACTGGACTCTTTTTTTATGCTTTTTGGTTGACCTTTTGTTGACCTCAACAGAAGGTCATGTTGAGTTAAACGTTAGCCTCATCACTAAGGATAGATCGATACACCTATATTTTATATTTTAGGCCGATATTTGTGTTTTTTGCTGGTTTCAGTAAAAGCATACATGTATATACATATATATGTATATATATATAGCAAGTTTAATGTTTCTATTTAATATTTGTTTACAAGCGCACTGTTTCTTTTTTATATATTTATATGAAATCTTGTGTTATCTTTCAAATCAAGAGTTGCAAAATAATTTTTCATTGTATTCTTTAGTATATTAATTTGGGAGACAAACGTAGTCTTATTAAATATCGTCAGGTTGACTCTTTTTTTTATACTTTTTGATTGACCTTTTGTTGACCTCAACAAAAGGTCATGTTGAGTTAAACGTCAGCCTCATCACTAAGGATAGATTGATACATCAGCTGGCTGATATTTTCAGGCGATATTTGCGTCTTTTTTTGCTGGGTTTAGCAAACACACACATATATATATATATATATATATATATATATATATATATATATACAGTATATATACATATATATATATATTACAAGTTTAATATTTCTGTTTAATATTTGTTTACAAGTGCACCGTTTCTTTATCAAGATTTGAGCTAAAATACTGTAATATGGACACAATTTTTGCCCATCACATGAAATTTATTCTCATGACAACTAGAAGATGTATGCTGTTTGAGAATAATTATAAATTTGCCACATTTTAAAGAGAAAAACAGTCTCAATGGAGCAGAAATAAACAAAAATATTACTTCACTAATCTCCAAACACAAATTGTCAGATGCTTTTTAGTAATATTTGATTATTTAAATAAAATGCATCAATAAAAAAGACAAAAATAAAAAGTTGTGATGGCAAAGAACAAAATTAAATTGTAAGATCGATTCCAAACACAATAGCCCTTCCAGCAGAATTAGCCAGTTTAAAAATTCACCAACAGAAGTGAAACCAGTGCCTCTATGTGTAAATATTTCCTGTTTTGTGGAACTTCTTGGCTTATTCTACAGCTCCCTGAACTCCCCGACCTCATCCTGCTCTGTGCATGAGCCTGAATGTGGCTCTCAGTCCTGCATCGTCCAGCTGAGCGTGGACACCAGCATGCTCAGGCTGCAGAGGACGTGAGAACCAGCTTGCTGTCCTTTCCCTGGCTCTTCTTCTTACCTCTTGGATTCATGAACAGGAAACAGTTCAGTTGATTAAGAGGTTTGTTTGACTTCCAGCTTTGATCAACATCTGAAATTTTGGGCTGGGAAGAACCAGAACTTACAGGAACAACAGATTGCTGTGTGTCAGCGACACAACACATGTCTATTTACTGTCATTTCATGACGACATATAAGATTTATTCCTCTGTTCTAGGACATAAACATGCATTGCAGTATTTAATACAGAAAAAAAACTCCTGATGACGTAAATACAACATAAATATCAGCTCTTCCGTCGTTTGTCCCAAAGCAATCAGAGATGTGAAACACATTACTTCCTGTGCAGAATAAGTTTTCCCTGAGAACAGACTTCACAATGTGTTTCTCATTCATGCACAAACTCATTCAACACTTCTTATACCACACATGGAGTCCTTTTTGTCTTCCATACATCCCACCGACAGACAAATCAAGGAAAATGTGGGTTTCAGTGTTATTAAACTATTGAACTGATTGTTGACCGGTTCATCCTCTGACCCATCACTGTTTTAAGGCGGGAAAGTCTGTTTTCCTTGTTAAAAAAAAGAAAAAGGGACGATAAATGTCGCGGGCCAGGCTTTAACCTTCCTACAGCGCGCTGCTTTGGGCTGTATAATGTATGGGGAGTGGGGGGCCGTTTGTGACACTTTAAGTGGGACTAATCAGCCCTCACAGAGCAGAGTTCACAGCGTTAATATGGAACGGACCATTTGACTTGCACTAAAGGTACAGCACGCCCTCAGATGTGCCTGTCTGAAGAGACCTGATCTGCCTTTGAAGTTGGTCCTTAAAGGAACCTGTGAAGTGTGATGGAGTTTAGATTTAATCTACTGACACTAAATGAAGCGCTGGAGGGGATCAGACGCTGCCCTCGGTCTTCCGGCTCTACCTGTAGGGGTCCCACTGTCTGAGGCGTCGGCTCATTCCTGCTGGGTCTGAGAACCACAGGCCAATAATAGTGCTACCAGAGGGCAAAAGCTGTTTGGTTGTCTTTATTTGACTTCCATGCTGAGGAACAAAGTCCCACAAAGGTTGCATCATGGAGAAGGAAGAAGAAAAGGCTCAGTTTTATCCAGCTCCTCTGGTTGAGTCATGAGTTATTATATTTAGTACATAGATTTTCGTCCATCACATCACATTTCGTGCCTTCATGTGTCGTTTCAGGCATCTTGAGTTCCTGCCCTCCTGTAATCAGCACCTGCCCCGCCCTAATGTGCTCCACCTGTGTCACATTGTATCCCCGTCATGGAAAAAAAAAGAAGAATAAAAAAAGTTTATTATAGTTAACTAAAATTAATAAAAAAAAAAAACAAAAAATAAAATTGAAAAAACATTTTCCTTAACTGAAATAAAAAAGAACACGATAACTAACTGAAACTGAAACTAACTGCAAGCCTTGCGCTGTTTGCTTCTACGTCACATATCTTTCCGGCCTGGTTTTACCACTTGGGTCCCAGTCTTTGGTTACCGATTTTACGATTCTGGTCTGGATTTCAGTCTTCCTTCCTGGCCCTGTTTTGTGACTGTCTGACTCAATTCTGCTCATGTTACAGCTTCACATCACTTTAACCCATTCAAACACAAGCAAACTGTTATTTAATGGTCTTTAGGTTAGCATTCCAGTATTTTCATTTTTTTATTTGTGAACATATTAACAAAAACAATCTTGATTTCTTTACTTTGGCTCCCCACTGTAGCTCTATTGGGTTGGGATTGAGCCAGGCCGGATCGGGTGGGTTTTGGTATAGATATGTTGATTTCACATTGTGTTCCAACAGAAAACTGTATCCTTATCCTGGAGGCAGAGTATTAACCAGATAGCGCTGCTACGCGATCATGTGACATCATCGTTGTGCAACATCTTTAAACCAAAGCACCGCACCACCCGTGACAGAAACAAAGGAGTCACCCCTGCTTTGTTTTTACGCCGGGTCACACGGGAAGTGACGGATTTGTCCATTTTTCAACGAATCAACGAATTGCTTTGTGTTAGCTCCACCTCTTTGGTCCGGATCAGTTAGATCAGTACCCCTACCGAAGGGTACCAAAAAAGTAGGCCGGGTCGGGTCACATATAAGGGTACCCATCCCAGTTTTTATCTGTGGAGATGCAAAAAAACGTGGACCGATCCAGCCCGACCCGAACCCGGACCCGCTGGTGGAAACGGGGCTTAACATAGTATTTAAAACCTAGTGTATGAACTTGTATCATTAATGCAGGAACATTTTAAATAAGACTACATACTTTGTGTTTCCGACCTTAAAGATGCATTATCGAACTTTTGCAATCTTCTCAGTGACCCGCATACGCCCCCTATCAACAGCGAAACTAGCATCCATCTTGCGTTCTACCTGTACTATGAGCTCACTCCAGCCAGTAAAAGACAGTCTTATCTTGACTCTTGTCTTCGCTCTTGTTCTGACCCATCCTTTTTCTTTTCCTCCGATAATGTTTTCTTGCAGTTCTTAGCCGAATCCACCATGATGCCCATTAAAAACACCCTCTGTGTTATTTCAAGTAGCTAACACGTGATGCGGTGCACAATCAATACTCGACTGCAACGTCAAAGATGGGTGGAAAGAGTTGCATCGTGCAGTTTCTGAGCCTCGGGACGCCGCTGGACAGTGACAGCTCGAGAAATGAATGAACATAATGAATGTTGGTGTGCCATCAAAACGAGTAAGAAATGCTTATTTTTAAGATAAAAAAAGTTGCGTTGTGGGCCTTTAAAGCTCCCACCCTCCTGGATCCGTCTTTGCACTACAGCGTTCCAGGGCTGAGAAACCACATTTTACAACATTGTGTTCCAGCTTGGAGCATCACATCACGGCTGTGTCTTGCTCGACGGTACCGTGTCACACAGCTGGACATCATCACACTGGATTTTGGATGTTAAACATGGCTGATTCAGCAAAAAAACTCAATATCATCTGAGGAAGAAAGAGAAAGGGACAGAGCAAGAGATAAGACAAGAGTCAACATTGGACTGACTTTTAATAGCTGGGAAGAGTTTAGAAAACGGATGATGAAACGAACCTTTGATAGGGGGCGCCAAAGTGCAAAAGTTTGTCAAAATCCAGTAGTGCTGCTTTAAAAGCATAAAACTGTGCCATCCAAGCTCCTGTAGATGAAATGTAACTACAGTCATAGTAGTTTTAAATGTTTTTTCTTATCTGACTTTTGCAAAATCTTGTGTAATCCAGCTCTATCTGTTAAGTAAGACTGCTAGATTTTTTTTCACAGAAAGAAACCAAGAAGTCATCATCAAACCTGAAATTTAAAGACATGGATGTGTGATTATGTTAGCTAGCCAGCCTGACTGGGACCCTGGATTGATGCGCATCTGAGCATGAACTTGCACTGTGTGCGGCAAATGGAGGAAAGTAAATAAATAAATGTAGCTGCCACATTGCGCTGGTGGGACAAAGCTGCCCTGTTAGCTTGGTGTCAGTCCACACAAAGGCTCTTCTGGTCCCACGTGTGGGCATGCAAGGATGCACCACCCCCTCAATGCAGACCCCTGCAGTAGCTGGGGCCTTTTTAGGGGTTCAGCTGCCCCCAATCCTGTTCTATAGAGAGAGAGGTATTTCAGCTCTCTGTGGTGGGCTGCTGGGGGTGGGTGGGTGAGGAAGAGAAGGGACGCGTCTTTGCTTTACAATCTGCGCTTCAGTGAAGGGAGGTGAGGAGCTGTGAATGTGAAAACACTCATCTGGAATAAAAGCAAGGCAAGTGAAAGGGAGGAGAGAGGGGGGACTGGGGGGGGTGGAAAGTGAAGAGGGGTTTGAGATGCTGTAAATCTAACGGCCACAGAGAAATGACTGACCTCACACACACTAAGACATTATCTACAAACAACACACTCCCTGTCCTTGGAAACCAGCCTGGTATGTATGTTAAAGCACGCTGTAGGTCACCCTGATGCTAAAAGTTCAATGTTAAAGCACTATCAACCTCAATCCCACACCCAACACATCACTTTGCAGCTACACACAAGTAAAGATAAATCAGGCAAGATGTCCTCTCAATTAAAAGTGCACTTTATCAGCTATTAGCGTGAGGACATAAATCTGCAGAATTCAGTGAAATGTGCTCAGGATAAATGAAGACAACATTTCAGACAAACTACTTGTCTCTGAGTTATTAGAGACAGGTTGGCAGGGATCTTTGCACACTGGTATTTTGCATTTAAACGCACCATTCCATGGCTATAATGAGATGGGCTCACAGTCAGTTTATGGTCTTATGCTGCTCAGCAAGCTGAGGAAAAACTTGGATGATTTAATAGATAGTAAGGAAGAGTGTTGGCTGTCTTCATGTGATGAGTCGCAGCTCTGGACTCATTCCATCACTCATTCTTTTAGAGGCACTTTCAAGACAACACTGGCTGTTTTTAAAGACGAATTACCCAATAAGACATACACAAGTTTTACAGATGGCTTATGAATAAAGCATAAATATGTCATTGTAGAATAATAAACAATATGCCAACTACCAATAAAAAATTCTGAGTCCTGGTACAATATGATACAATCTGATGCAATATAATGCAATATGATACAGTATGATACAATACGATACAATACAATATGATAAAATACAATACAATACGGCATGATACGATGCAATATGACACGATACAATGCAATATGATACACAGCAATACAATGCAATACGATATGACACGTCATGATACGCTACGATATGGCACAATACAATATGATACAATGCGATACTATATGTCACGATACGATATTACAATGCGATATGTCACGATATAATATGATATGACACAATATGATACAATACACTTTTACTGCCCCCAAATGGAAATTTGTCTTGGACTCCAATGCCGTTGCATATCTTTTAAGGCAGTGAGAATCGCCTCTACAGAAAATAATGCTAATGCTAATATGATTTAAATGAGAGAAGTTAACAAAACAAGTTGGTACAGTTGTTTAAAACAGAAATACCTTCTTTTTTTGCATTTTTATGAGTACAGCATTGAAGGTAAATCAACTGAGTTTTGTTCACTAAGAATTTTTCAGCCAACAATAATAAAATAAGCTCCTCTGAAGAAGCCTTTGATTGTATTTTCACAGTCAGTTCTTACTTCTGAATTGACAAGCTGTGGAATTAAACAGAATGCTGTTAGCCTAGCAGTGCTAACTCACAGCTACAAAGTTTATTTATTTCTGAAATATTTTAAGATACTGCACAATAGTACGAGCTAGTATAAGTTAACGGGGGAACGTAATGCCAATGAGCTTGCACTCCAAGAACAAGTCCCTGTTTCCCCCCAAAATGTGTATCATGTACATAAACACAGACTGCTGTGATTTGAAAATCTCATAAGAAAGAAAATGCAATTAACCAATATTTTATTTATAATAAAACATTCTATAAAACACCTTCGTAATTTTACCATCTTATTTAAATATCTTGAATCAATCTTGAATTTGATGGCAGCAACATGTCTCAAAAAGTTAGAACGGGGCAACAAAAGGTAAAAAAAAAAAAAAAAAAAAAAGGCCGGTAAGCAGATTTGGATTTTGAAAGGAGCACCTTAGAGTTTCTCAGATGTAAAGATGGGCATCTATGAACTATGGAGCAGTTACAGAATTGTGTGTTTCTAAGCATAAAATTGTAAAAACTTTAATACTTTATTCTCTACATAATGCATAATATCATCAAAAGATTATGACAGTCGAGTTAACTCAGTATTAGTGGAGCTTCAGACCTTAAGGCAGCATGAGGAATGATCAACAGGAATGTTTTTGTAATGGAAATCATAGCTTGGGTTCAGGAACACTTCCAGAAATCACTGTCAGTGGATGCAGTTTGCTGTTCTCACTACTGCAGGTTAAAGCTCTGTCATACAAACATGAGCTAGATGCTGCAGTTTCTGGACCAGAGCTCATTTATAGGGAATCTGCTGTGACAAAAATCCTAATTTGAAATCTTATCAGTAAATATCTATCTCACAGTGACCAGTCTCCTTAGTCCTGCAGACAATGGGAAGAGGAACCATCCAGCTTGTTATCAGCCTGCTTTAAGAATGGGGACTCATTTCTGCCTTCGGGACGGGCAATTTGCACATCTGGAAAGTCCCTGTCAATGCTGAAAGGTGTATACAGGTTTTATGGCCATATAAGTTCCCATCCAGGTGGTGTTTTTTTCAGGGAAGGCCTTGCATATTCCAGCAATACAATACTAAACTATGCTGGATTAATTAAAACAGCATGGCTCTGCAGTGGAAGGGTCCAGGTGTTGGACTCACCCAACTGAGAACATTTGGCACAAGATGAAACACAGCGTGACAAAGAAGACCCAGGACTGTTCAGCAGCAAGAATGGGACAAAATTCTTCTCCCAAATATCCAGAAAACTAATCTCCTCAGTTTCTACATGTTTACTGAAAGTTGATAAAAGAAGAGGGAATGTTGCTCACAGTTAAGCATCAACCTCTAATTTACACATCACTGCCATCAAATTCAAGTTAAACTAACATGTTTATAGTAAAATCACATTTTAAGCAGCATCCTAATTTTCTTAAAAGATTAGTTTTGTTACTTATATTTGCACAAGATACCCAAAAAATTGTGGACAGTCTCCATGAATATTTTACAAAAAGAATAATTCAAGTAAAAATATTGGCTGTGTACATATACAGCAGGGAAAAAAAGTGTTGAACATGTCAATATTTTTCTTAGAAAATATGTTTCTGGTCAAGCTATTGACATGAAATTTTCCCCAAGTGTCGGCAGCAACCCAAATAATGCACACATCCAAAGAAACCTGAACATTTATGTCTATAAATGAAGTTATGTGTAATATAGTGAAATGACACAGGGAATAAGCACTGAACACATGAAGAAATGAAGATGCAAAAAGATATGAAAAGCCAAGAAAGCAGCTGGAGTCTGTCAGTATTTAGAAAGTAATCCTGTCCTCTATCAGTGCAAAGTAATATCAGCTGGTTTAGTCCTGATTGATGCCTTTAAAAAGGTTTCTCTTCACCAAGGTGTCAGACAAGAAGCATTGCATGATGGGTAAAAGCAAAGAGCTGTCTAAAGACCTACGCAACTTTATTATTGCAAACACATTGAAGGCATTGGTTCCAGGTGCATTTCTAAACTTCTGAAAGTTCCAGTGAGCACCATTGGGACCATCATCCGGAAGTGGAAAGAACACGGCATGGTCATAAACCGGCCACGGTGTTCCTCGCAAGATTTCAGACAGAGGAGTCAGAACAATAATCAGAAAGGTTCTCCAACAGCCCAGGACCACTCGTGGAGAGCTTCAGAAAGACCTGGAATCAGCAGCTACAGTTGTTTCAGAGAAAACAAGAAGTAATGCACTCAACCGCCGTGGCCTTCATGCACGACAAACGCAAGACTCCATTTCTGAAGACAAAGCATGTTGATGCTGGTTTGAAGTTTGCAATACAACATCTGGACAAACCCATGATATTCTGAAAAACATAGTCTGGTCAGATGAGACCAGAACTGAACTCTTCAGATGTCATAAGATACAACATGTTTGGAGGAGAAATGGCACCACACTTGACCCCAAAAACACCATAGCAACAGTGAAGTTTGGAGGTGGGAGCATCATGGTGGGGGCTTTTTTTCAGCATGTGGTACTGGCAGATTTCATATCATTGAAGGAAGAATGAATGGAGAAAAGTAGAGAGACGTTCTGGACCAGAATTGTGCAGCTGCTGAAGATGAAAGAGGCTGGATCTTTAGCAAGACAACCACCCAAGCACACAGCCAAGAAACACTCACTGGTTTAAGAAAAAGAAAATAAAGCTGCTAGAACGGTCCAGGGAACTGAATCCAATTGAAAATCAGGAAGGAACTGAAGATCTGAGTTCACAGAAGAGACCCAGAACCTTGAAGATTTGAAGGCAGTTTGTGTGGAAGAATGGACCAAAATCACACCTGAGCAACGTTTTCCACTAGTTTCTCCTTACAGGAGGCGTCTGGAGGCTGGAATCACCAACAAGGTTTTGCACCAAGTATTAAATCAATTTCAGTAAGCGTATCATTTTACTATATTACATATAACTTCATTTATGGACATAAATGTTTTCGGATTTCTTTATTTGTTTTTATTACTTGTGCTGTTGCCAGCATCTGGTGAAAATTCCACGTCAATAGTCTACTAGGAATATTTTCTGAGAAAAATCTTGACGTGTTCAATATTTTTTTCCCCTGATCTACACGAATGCAAGAATTATAGTATCTGTTGCACACCTAAAAGGAGGGTATGTTTTGTGCACTTTAGATGAGCAAGAGGGCACACATGCACACGCACATGCACACACGCAGCAGTTTTGTGTTTTCCTTGATAGCTTAGAAGTGAGTGGGCAGATGAAATGAGTGCTGAGACAGAGGGAAAAGATGAGGAGAGGTGAAGAATGAGTGGGAGGAGGTGTGTATGTCCATGACGGTACCAGCCACCAGACTGATTAACACACACCTGGGTGTGTTACGTGGCATGCTGGGGGGAGTACGGGGTTACGACAGAGGTGAAGGCGAGTGGCTTGATGTGGACAAAGATAGAATGGTGAGTTTTACGGATAGCAGAGGTTCCTCCCTAAAGGAAGCTTGTGTGCCAACCATGCCAAACTTTTACTGCATAAACATAATCCACCACAGCTTGACAGTAAACAACGGGTGTGTCTCGAAGGAGGAGGAACATTCTGTTATCTAATTTCCAAGGTGTTTGTTATAAAACATATGTGCTTAAAGGATCATCTGTAGCTCTTTTAAGGACTAATAAAAAAAATATACATTTTATATAATCAGTTTTTTAAACTGTGGGAAATTAACTAGCAAATTATAAAAAGATTACTGCAGATATCTGGTCCAGTAATCAGACAGGATCAATTTAAAATCCTGTCATGATTCATAAAACTACTGGCATACAAATTGTATAATCTGCTGAAACATGAGAAAATAATCTTTAGGAAACAAAATTTCTGTAAAAGAGCTGCAGTTTTAAACTTTGACAAATACTCTCACCAGCTTTATTGGGCGGCTTTGAGTTTGCAAATGGCCAATCACATGGAGAGTAAATTTATAGGAGGTTTCGTCCCCTCAGATGTGAAGATGTAGTGCTGAGGGTTCCCACCAAGCGCCACCATTGTTGCTTAGCAACATACGAAAGGCTTTATATTCTGACAAACTAACTGCTGTGTAGCCAAATGTTTGACGTATTTCCTCCCTCTGATGTGATCAACGTTCCATACGTGTAACTCACACATATATTGTATTTCTTCATCAAATACAACCAAACTTTGGAGCACGTTTGCTGCGACGCCATGTTGGAAACGCGTACGTGACGTCATCGCGCAAATGCATCCGACGTTTATGGAACCGATAAGGGGAATCGTAAGGCAGGCAGATGAACGATTCCGTGGAACCGAACGACAGTCACACCTGACTCTATGTCGAACCGGTGCAGCTCCTAAACAGTTGTGGGTTTGCTTGTAGGCAGCTGACTACAGTTCTGGTCCAGTTCTAGCCTGTAAAGTGTGACGTCCCCAAATTCCTCAGCATCATCCCTCTTCTGAACTGGCTGATGATCCACCACACAAACCATTTCCAATCTAGCTGTTCTGGAGCCATCTATCATGTTTTCCACGGCTTTGATTGCACACGTAAGTCAATAAGCCGACTGCAACTCCTTATCTCGCTGACATCACATCACGGAGGCTAGGTTTACTAGCGAAGAGCTATTAGCTCTTAACCGCGCCTCTGAAACATCAGATATTTACATAAATATACGTCTGATTAACCTCTAACTGCACAGAACTACCTATTTTGTCTTGGTGAGTTGTTGTATGGCAAAGTTACTTGAAGTTAAGTTCGTGTCATCATCACTTTAAAGCTAAGTGCAGAATAGCATTGCTTAACACATACAGTATGTCCAACAGACAGCAGCAGAACAACACATCGGGTGCTTCTCCTGTCAGCTAAGAACAGGAAACTGAGGCTATAATTCACACAGACTCACCAAACTGGACAAGAGAAGATGGAGAAACATTGCCTGGTCTGACGAGTCTCCATTTCAGCTCCACATTCAGATGCTAGATTCAGAATTTGGTGGAATCCTGAAAACATGAATCTATCCTGCCTCGAATCAACAGTCCAGGATGGTGTGATGATGTGGGGCACCACAGCCTACCTGAGACAAACCCTTTATGACCACAGTGTAGCATCTTCTGATGGTTACTTCCACCAGGATAACACACCATGTCACAAAACTCACACCTTCTCCAACATGATGAGTTCTCTGTAATCCAACAGAGCAGCTTTGGGAAGTGGTGCAACGGGAGATTATCATCATGGATGCAGCAACTTTGTGATGCGATCATGTCAATATGGAGCCAAATCTCTGAGAAATGTTTCCTACAGATTGTTGAATCTATGACAATATGACCTAAGGCAGTTCGGAAGGAAATATTGGGTAAAACTCACTTCTGGTAATGTGTACATAATAAAGTGGCCAGTGACCTCACATTTGACTCAAGTAACAAATATGAGTGCGAAGATTAAAAAAAAAGGTTTTTCTACTTCGTCGTTTTCATTGTGGATCAGCAGTTCATGTCAGCAGCGGAGTCAGAAATAGAAAACTGTATTAATGTCAACGCTTTTTCAGTGAAACTTGTTTTTTCTGGAACTGGCATCGTGGCACAAGCTCAGCTGTTGAGTGTGAAGACAAAGTTACGACAGTATGTGTCGCAGCAAAAGCTGAATCCCCTTCCAAATGCTTTGGAAATCGTAGTCAACAACGGCCTGTGATAAAATAATGAAATTGGGGGGGCTCAAGGCCGTCTCCTGCCACCACACCCTTGTTGGGAGCCAGGATGTTGATAAAGTCTTTTTTTTTCCCCTTCTCTATTGTTTCTCCTTTCTCTTCCATGCTCAGACCAGTGCAGGCACCAGACTTGTGTGCCAGGCAGCGTCCCCCCCCCGGCCGCTGATGTTCAGACGGGCCAGGAACCCCAACTGCCTGTTATCTTGTAGGAAACGGACAAGCTGTGAACCAGCAGGCAAATAAGAAAGACGGCATGTGTGTAGGGGTTAGGAAGTCCTGGAGGGGACTGATAAGTGATGACACTGCCTTCTTCCTAAACTCCGGGCCGCATCCGATTTATTTAAAGCAGTGACATCACCGTCGTCAGTGTCTCTTTGATTTAAGGAGGTTGTTTTGACCTCTTTGTCATCTTTCTTCCGTGAGACGTGTCAGAGAATGTCCTTAGACGCCTGGTTTGAGGAGGAAAGCTGAAGCAAACGAGATCAAATCTGTGCAGTTTTAATTTGCACAGAAGAAAAAAAGAAGAGTGGTGTAACCTTTATGTACTCTTAGGTACACGAAACAAACAGAAATACCATGATTCTACCATACTCTGTGGATTTGCTTTCAATTTTGGTGAACTCAAATGTCTGATATTGCATCCTCCTGATCTGCAGTGGTTTAACATTCATTCCTTTAACAGAAAAGTACCATCCTGCACAAAATCCTTTACAATTTACTTGATGCTCATTTACCAGATGCTTTGAACCAAAGAAACTTATAAGAGAAAAAACAACTTTAAGCTTCAGTGCAGTCAGAAACTCTCATTTATTGCATGATTGCTAAATGAATAAGAAATCAGACAAGTACAGAAGTTAAAGGGATACTATGTAACTTTTGACCCAAAAATTAGCGTAATTTGAAGGTAGAGTCTGAAGTTTGCCCCCTGAAAATAAACGTTAGACTTATGCAAGTGAAATCCATCTCAAACCACGCCTTTGGGCCTTTACTCGCATGCCGTGGTGAGTTTGAATGCAACTCCCTTTCCCTCTGTCTGTGATTCGCTCTTTCGCTTTGTTTTCATCTGGTCGGGACATTTCTGGATGGAGATACTGGATGGATACTGTTTATGTCGCCAGGCAGTAGGCGCATTCGGACAGAGAGGTTCTAAGAACGCAGTTCCTATAACTGCGCGTCCCGAGTTTAGTCATAAGAACTACCCTTCACCTTCAGTTAGCGTTCGCACATGAAGGAGGACCTTGTTAGGGACCATGTGTGATCTAATACAAAACTGAGGTTCTTCATCTCTTTTATCCAAAGCTATTATAATGGATTAGATTTATATCGCACTTTTTTTCCCATCCAGGAACTCAAAGCGCTCACAGTAGATCCATTATTCATTCACTCCTCATTCATACGTGGTGATGGTAAGCTACGTATGTAGCCACAGCTGCCCTGGGGCAGACTGACGGAAGCGTGGCAGCCATTTTGCCCCTACGGCCCTTCCGACCACCACCAGAACATTCACACACATTCATACAAGGCAAGGGGAGTTAAGTGTCTTGCCCAAGGACACAACGACATATGGCTGGGGGATCGGGATTCGAACCGCCGATCCACCGATCATTGGCCGACCTGCTCTACCACCTGAGCCACAGCCGCTAGCTCAGGTGGGCAGCTTATAAAAGCTAACTTACCAGCTTTCCCTCATCACGGTCATATGTATCATGTAACGGAACAGCCCCCCGTTGGAAAGCTGCCCTACTAACGTCTTGTTTACGTTTTGTTAAAGTCCACCGGACACTTCAGTGGATGGACCGGGTTCGTTCACTAGAGTGGCGCAGATTGTACTGACACAAATTGCAACTGTATTTGGGTAACTTTCCCTTGTTTACCTTTTATTGAAGTGCGCCGGTCCGTCCAGTAAAGTGTCCGCGCGGCAGCCGCGCTATTAGCTGATCAAAGTAGTCTGCAAACACGATTCCAAAACACGGATAGACTGATTTTTCAACAGTTGTGTGGCCTGTGGGAAGTTAATGGTTTAGTGCCCCTAGTGGACAAAAGTTACACACTATCCCCTCAAGTGTGATGGGATGGTGACACTAAATGAGGCTTTAAAGGGCAGAAAGGATGTCCCTGCTCTAATAGATTGATCCAGACTCTCGTGTAGGTATGGCAGTACCAGTTGATACTCCTGGAAGGAGATGTAGCATTAAGTTGACTGAGACTGAGCTGGATGAGGACGCTGCAGTCTCTGGAGACCAGTGAGTAAAGGCGAGATGCCACAACCCAAACCTATAACTGGTGACACACTGAGTCACTATGGTCTGGTTATTTTTACGTTGTGGAGTCCAAATCAAGACGACTGAGATGGATTCAACGTGGTCATTTCTCACAAACTTCCTGCAAGAGATTATGTTCATATTGTGTTAAATGGATTTAAAAGCTGGGATCAAAAAGAAATAAAAAGTTTGACGAGAAATGCAGGATTTGGTTAATCGCCCAAGACGGCTTGTGAAATGGTAAAGCAATGGCATATTTATTGCAGGACAGCTCTTCTACCACTGGGTGCTTGAGGTTGGTGTTTAACGCCAAACAACAAGGTGAGGTTGGTTATTTTCCACACAGATTTCCTCCAATGTTTGACTGATAAAGCATACAACAGTATCTTAGTATCAATTGCCTCAGTACTCACTTCCATATCTGTTTTCCAGGGAAAAGAAAGATAAGATCAAAAGTCTGGAGTTTGCTTCTTTAAACTCTCAGAGAAACAGTCTGGGGGGGGGGGTTATGTGGTCATTTATTGGATGAACCTACACTCCTCTCTTTTTCCAAACACGATTTGATGTTAAAGTTGTCATTTAAAAGAAAAAGAACAAGAGATATCACAATTTAGACTGATCAAATTACTTTTGATAACATTATTGGACAAACAGACACAGATGCGCGTTCACACGCACAAAAACTCCGCCGGCTTTTATTTGTTGAAGGAAAGTGCTGACTGCCTTTGGATAAAACTTCAGGGGCTGCGTCACTCGTGTTTTTTCACACGCTCAAAAAGCACCTACTGCAGCGGGGAGAGAGCGGCAGGTGCATAATTAAAGAAAAACACTTTCTTTGCCTTTCAGGCAGGGAGGGAGGTCAGGGGTGCGCTTCATTATTCAGGCTGCTTCTGTCTCTGGGCAAAGCTCTCGGTTGGCTCCGTGTGAGTGTGTCAGTGTGCTTTTTGGAGGGATAGAAGGGGAGGGGGGGCTACCCGTCAACTATGGGATGATGTGGGATGGAGGGGGAGATGTTTGAGCTCTGAATCTTAAAACTATTTGGCCTGATTAAAGTGTCTTTCTTAAGGATTGTATAGAAAACCAGCATGGTGAACACAACTGAGCTGAAACTGGGAGAAAGAAGACGGAGATTTTTACTCAGTTTAAAACACTAAGGAGGGAAAAAAGATCAAAAGAGGCCTGAACTGTCGTGGTTGGAATGCCTTCCAAACTTTGTTTTACTCACAATCTTTTATTTTCTTCTTTTTATGTCTTTAAAGTCACAAATATAATAATTTGCAGTGAGGGTTTAATAATGTTTAACTAATATTTAACAGGACTTCTTGCTGTATCTTCTGTATGCAAAACTGATACACATTATGTGAACATCCTGTCATTTTAGCATTAAAATTTGATTCAATATGATTTTTTTTTCTTCACACTATATTGGTATAAACCCAAAGTGGTAGTCAGTGAATAGAAACAATGATCAGAAAATCATCCTCAGTAAATTTCCAGTAGTTTGAATTTGGATTTGTATAAAAGACTAAAACTAGTGCAGAGAAATTTGCTGAATAAACATAATTCAATTATAAAAGAAAAAAAGGCATTAATTATTAATTCAAAATCTGATTTAATGAACACTTTTGTCTAATAGAATAAGAAGACAGACTGTTTTCAGCTAGAATGTGCACAGTTTTTGCTTATATGGGCTTTATAGTCCCATATTTCCATCTGAAACCTGATATGAAACTACATCACTGACTTTTATCTTTTACGCTTCACTGGCATATTTTTGCATCTGCACTATTGAAATTTTCATAGCTTTATCTTCCCAAGTAGTTTATTTCTGATGTAGATTTTTGTTTTACTTTATTGTCATCTTTTACACTAAAAGACAACAAATATCCAGTTTAATTAATTATCACTAATAAATGGTTCCACGTGCAATTCACACGCTGAAAAAGTTTGTTTACTTTAGAATCTAGTTCTGATTTTATCACAGTTTGTAGTTTATGTTTGCAAACCTGTTTGGGCTTTACGTCTGCATGATAAGCAGTCATAAATAGGGATTTAACCTTTTACAGGATGGAACAGATGGGACCAGATGTGAACTGTCTGCACTAAAATCTCTCTAATTTTGTTCTGCTTTACTTTATGAGGGTTGGATGATACAGATGCATAAAGGAGCCACAGCTGCATCATTCCAAGATGTTCGAATTCATCCTGAAAGTGTGTTTTTTTTTTCTTTAAGGCCAGGCTGAAACTTTTTTATACTTGTGCTATATGCTATCTTTATGTATTTTTCACCAGAAACTAGGGATGCACGATATTTGAATTTTGGCCTAATATCCGATATGCCGATATTTTAAAGCTCATGTGGCCGATAACCGATATCAATACCGATATTAAAGCTGAAAAAAATAAGCAGTCATTGCAAATAGTAGTTTTGTCATCCGTTTCCAACACTTTAAAAAATAGGGGGGGGAAAAAATATCAGTACACTGAAATATTAAGAGATATTCAAATGCCAATATCAAATCGATTTTTAAAAACGTAGTATAGATCTATTGTACTTACAAAATCTTGCAAGATTTTATTGTTCTGTGAAAAACTCTCACGGTATTTCGTTAGTAGAATAGATCGATACCGCGTTTTCAAATGTCAATATATCAACATATGAAAATATCAATATTTTTTCGCACCCCTAGTCTTTAGAAGTTTTAGAGTCTGTAAAAAAGAAGTTTTTGTAGAAGAAGAATTTTTTTTTTTTTTTTATAGACTTTAGAAACAGCAGGCTAATCGTTTAAATATTGTTTAAATATCGGTGGGGTGGCCGATGTCCGATATTCAGTTTAATTTTTTTTTTTTATTTTTGGGGGGGAGAAAGTGCACCGTTCCCAGCGGCACTGCAAAGCTAGGTTGATGCGTGGAGTGAAGGGGGAGTGAGCTCCTCTTTCAGACTCCCATTCCTAGAAATCCATTTGATATTCAGTTTTAAGGCCGATATAGGACGATACCGATTGGGGGCCGATTCCCTACCAGAAACACTTATATTGAGATTTACACAACAAATCCAACAAACATTCCTTTTGCTGTGACTCCAAAAGTATTCAAACAGACTTTGTAGCTGCTAAAAATGAATTAATTTCATTGGGTAAAGCAGATACCCACAAAACAGGCTCAGACTCTAATCTTGTTGCATTACCTCCAACACTGCATAAAATGTTGGTTTTTTTTTTTAAAAGGAACTTTTGTGTGTAAATTCAGCTAAGCCACAAGTACTCTATCAAACAATGTCTCATCTGATCTGATAAACTAGATCGGATATATCCAGGACATCCTGAGATGTGTGCACACCTGTTGTTGCATCACACACTTTCTACTCCAACACCGCTGCATCTCAGAAGTGATGCGACACAGATACGGATCTCCACATCCCCATACGCGCCCTTTTTTTAGACAGTCATCCACCACCTGGCAGGTTAGTAGTGTTTCTCATCCCAGATGTTTGACATGAAGAAGTACTCACTTAGTGAAAGTAGCAGCCACGTGATCCTCAGAGTCGCTCTCATCCTGTTTCTGCTCGTTTTCCCTCCCAGATGGATTTATCCTTCATGCAGCAGCGCTACAATCCCTCACTTTGTGATTGGAGATGTTTCAGTGATTTCACGCTTTCTCCTTGAATTTGAATCTAAGATTAAATAATCTCGTCCAATATATTGTTTTTTGTTTTTTTTTTCCTTTTTTTGACTGAAAGCAAAGAATGCTTTTGTTGGTCCTTCGCCTTCTGTCTCTCCTCTCTGTGCAGAGTTGGGGATTTGGGGGGAGAGTGTTTCTGTGGTCTCCTTGGCTGCACCGTTGTTCCTCAGTCTCTCTCCCACAGCGGCTCCGTGCTGTATTGTGTTCAGTCAGTCCTCGCTCTCCTGCAAAGTGTTCAGCTGTTTGCAGAGCACCAGCGCTGCCCTGCCTCCCTTATCATGAGAAAGCAGGGGCAGACCCAGACCAGTCCAATCCCACAGCTCTGGACTCGCTGCTGCTGGGACACTTTGAATAACAAAGGAAGCATGGAGACAATGTCTTCCCTTAGTTTTGATTCATTTCTAAAATGGTCCATGACTCAAGGACGCGGGGTGAAGTCACATCAGCAGCGATGGGGTTTGATCACAGGAAAGGCTTGCTTTGATTTCCAGTCAGCGTGTCTTTAAGCTAACTTCATGTCCAGCTGCAGTTTAGTACAAAGAGCAGCAAAAAGAGCCGCAGAGTGTTTGCTTGGCTGTAGAAGTATGAGCCGTTACCCAAATTTCAGTCATTAAAACCAAGTTTTGTTCAAATATACAAGACATCCTGTTACAACATCATGGGTTTGACTTCATGTTTAGGTTTTATCTCATATTTATGTTGGGTTTGTCTTGATCTTTCCAGTTTTAACATGTTATTCTAAAGAATTTCTCTTACATTTTCCACCTTTCATTTCAGTTAGTTTTGATTGCCGTGGTCTCTAGTTTAGAGTTGCCCAGCCAGTTGCTTGTGATGTGATTACAGCGATGGATGCCACAAACATCTTATTCGGAGGCTCGTTTAGGTGATGGATGACATTACAGTAGATATCAAGTTTCATCATAATGTGTAGTTGTGATGATGTGTAACCAAGGCAACCAACAAAATGGTATCCATGAAGATGGTGAATCCTAACCCTAAATAAGTTCTGTTAGTATTTAAGTTAAGTGTCTTTGTGTTTTTGACTGAGTGTAATTACGAATTACTTGTCTTGTTTGTCATGAATATGCATCCTGGTGAAAAGACACATAGTTACAAACCCCTGCAAATATATATATATATATATATATATAGTAGCTTGTTAAAGAAAACTTTTAAGAAAATGTCTGTTAAAATGGGGAAATACTGGAGGAGTTGTATTTGCTTCATGTTGGAGAGGTGCTGCTTTACAGACCACTCTCACTGGTCTGATCTGAAGGTAAACACATGTATTTGATTACAATCAGAGGATTTATTGTAATTGTCTGCAGCAGCAACTCTTGCTATGGACAGGAAATGTGAAGTAATAACTACATGAAACCTGGATTTCTGCTGATCGCAGAGGATGGGCTGTCAGGTTCCACTGACAGATTAATTTAATCATAACTGACCAAATTCTGCAATAAATGAGCTGCTGTGGCAGGACCTTGATGCCATATGTAAATCAAAAGAAGCTATTTTAACTGACTAAATCATTCTTACTGCTAGCTTGTTTATCCTCAGCGCTGTGGGGAGCTACTGTGTATTCAGAACTGGTCCTTTATCCCCTAACTCCAGGGAGATATGCCTTATAAAACATGAAATAATAGAGTTAAATTGTTTTTGTAGGCTGTATTGGGCAACAACTTCCCCTAAGTTTGGTTTTCTCAGACAGGGTGAGTTTTAATTGGACAATGAATGTTTCATGCAGCAGGATTGAGAATGATAAACACAATCCATTTATTCTTTGTGTGAGTTGTTGTTCGTGATATAGGAATAAAATAAATGTGTTCCTGTAAAGAAAAAGTAAACTGAGCCCACTCCTGCAGCCCTGAGTGCAGCACCATCAGTAAGAACACCCAAGTGTTGTGTTCCCATAGATACACACCACAAAATTGGATACGCCCCCAAACCACATCTATCCAGGAAGTGGGGGAAACAATGCAACTCTGCAATCCAAGCCTATGCTGAGCCGGCGTTTTTCAGAGGTCGTTATCTATGATCTACATACATATTTCAATAAAACACAACCATCTGACAACGGCTGACACCCTGCAGACAGACATATTTTTGTCGCCGACCGTTATCGTCGATGTTTCAGTGACTTTGGCCTCATTTACACTGTCAATGTAATGTGACCCAATTCTGATTTTTTGCTCTTATGTGACACAGATCAGATCTGCTTTTTGACAATGTAAACAGGAAAAAGGCGCATGCATTCGGATCTGTTGAGATCAGATACAGGCCTCATTCATATGTGGAAATAAATAGGATATCAATCAGATATGTGACAATGCGACCGCAGTGTAAGCAGGCAGATCGGATCTTCTTACACGTTGCGTTCCACGCGTCATTATATCGACAATTAAGCTTAATTTTGGCGCACTATTAAGATGTGAGCAGTAGTTATATGCGAGAATGGAGGCCCGACAGAGAATGAGAGATGAGGAGGAAAGTGGGTGTAGGAGGCAATCACCATTCTGACATTCCTCCACCCCAACATGGGTCCCCAATTGTCAAAATAGCAAAGGTCTCATCATTCTGACAATTTTTTCATTCTATGGTTGGAATGACGGTATTTAAAAAAAAAAAAAAAAAACATCCAACCATTCCGACAATTCCTTAAAAGCATTGCATTGAAATTTACCGCCAACGACAACCGCAAACATGGCGTTGGGAGAGGAGGAAGTTTTGCTGCGTCTACTTCAGAAAAGGCGGGAAAAAGATAAGTGTACGTGGCGTCGGCATGTCTGACCACTTAAAGGTAGTCAAAGCAATTTAAACTTTTGACATTTTTGAATGCCTGCTTCCTACTCTTCTTCTTCGATTTTCACAAATGTAAATGCAGGGTCAACACTTCTTTGGTTAACTTAAAGGTGATAGCTACAACTTTTTCATTAAACCAATTCATTTTTCAAAAATAATACATCTTCAGTTCATCTAGAAAGGTACAAAATAAAAGTATTCATTTTACTAATTTTTTTAGCTATAAATAATTGTTTTATCAATTCTGACAGGTCCAAACTTAAACTTGTAGCTGTCACCTTTCAAAGTCAGATGTAAGCAGGTACTCGTCGATTTAAAAAAAAACAAAACAATGTTAACAGAGATATTTCTTCTAATTAAAAGAGAAACTTAATATCATAGAGTAAACATATACTAGCATGGTTGTTGTTAGAACCAGATAATGTGTCAGCATCCAAACTACATGTAATTGTTATTTTGACTGAGGGTTTGCTTTCTTCTTGCTTTACCTTACAGGGATATGCTAGATTGCCACCATCTATTTGTGGCAGGAGTTAAGATGAATATTCATTTGTTCTTTTTCCATTAGCCCACAATAACAGTTACATTTACTCTAGAAATAGGCGCATGGGTCCAGCTGGCCCTGAGCTTCACACTGGGTTCATATTGGGCAGTTTGGCCGGAGTGACACTCTGCAGGATCCACAGAGTTGAACCAGTTACTTGTAGCCACGACAACGGATATTCACAAATGCTCCAGGAATTACTTTCAGGGCACTTTTACTATGCTTCCATTCATCAGGCTCCAAATCTCCCCACTGAGCGATGGGGATGGATCTCCTCCAGATCCGTCGCTAAACGCTCAATACAACAGCTAACGTGCACACACGGCGACTTTTCTAAGGAGATTTTGTGATCATCAAACACTGTTGTGCTTTTAAGGATGTTATTCAAGCTCTGCTGGCTGTTGATGGGAAGTCTGGAGAAAAATAGTCAGAAGAGATAAGATCAGGGGTGTGGAAGTTTTCATGGGTGTTTCCTGCTACTGGAACAGTTAGGACTCATTATTAAAAACGCTTTGGAGACTGAGCTTCAAAGACGTGATCGTGAAATCAGGAGTCATGCTTGGATGACGAGCCTGTTGGTTACACTCAGTGATCTCAGGATTACAGTGTAATTGTGTGTATTTTCTTTGAAATCATTCATGCTAGTGTAGAGATGTGCCTCACTGTTAGCATGTTTTATCAACTTTACTCATTCCTCATTAGCCTACATGTGAATATACTACTATTAGCATGTGGAAGATCTGGGTTTTTATGTGAGTTAGAAGTTGCTATTCCATCATTAGAGGTAAAAGCCTTTCATTTATGCTACAAATATTAGCTATTTAGCTTTCTATAGTTTACAACACAGAGACCAGAAGCTGAGGTGAGCTGAGGGATGTTATGTTAGATGTGTTTACTCTCTCTAGTACTTGTAAATGAGAATATAAATGGCTCACTGCCAGCAGTCATGCTCGTGCTTGCATCTGGTCAGAATGTCATGTTAGCATTAGCCTGCCTCTATCCTGAAGCTCTACATAGACTTCACCGTCCATTGCTTCCACGTGGCCAGGATGATGCACCTCAGGCCAGCTGGATCCAGGACTGACAGGGTTTATGTACTCATTAGCAGTTCAGTGAACTGAAATCACTGAGAAAATGACAGATGGAGGGAGGGGGTGAAGGGAAGGATGTGTCACGGCGCTTCCTGAATGTGAGTTATTTTCTCTTGTCCCTGGTCAGCTTGTCAGCTATAGGATCCATGAGAAGGGAGGATGTTCTTCATCCACTTTGATGTTAACTTTAGCTCCCCATAGACTGCTAATCAGTAGCTAAAGTGAAGGGGCACTGTTAGCAAAATTACAAGTTTTTTGCTGTGTGAAAATGTTAAACAAAGATGTTTTTACAAGAAACAGGGAGGTTAAAGTCCACAGACATGCCGAGCTAGCCACCACAACTCACAAATACTGAATAAGGATGATGAA
This sequence comes from Atherinomorus stipes, assembly GCA_023101725.1. Classification (NCBI taxonomy): domain Eukaryota; kingdom Metazoa; phylum Chordata; class Actinopteri; order Atheriniformes; family Atherinidae; genus Atherinomorus; species Atherinomorus stipes. The sequence goes on from JALJCO010012637.1 coordinate 385,851, forward strand.
ATAGATCAATTGTTTGTCAAAACTACAAAACAAGCCAGTTTTCCAGCTACAGAGCTTAAGTCATAGTGTGTATGACATATGATAAATCATTTAAAATTATTTGTGGAAGACTGCATTTATATTAAAGCATTTATTCATTCATTCATTCATTCATTCATTCATTCATTCTAGTGAAGCAGCAGAGTCACAGTACATAAATAAACAACAAAGAATAGTTTAGCTTAACAAATGATCTTCTACCGTAAATTTTGGGCTACAAACGGCTACGTTTTTCCACACATTTTGAACCCTGCAGCTTGAACAACGATGATGCAGCTAATCGATGGATTGTTACTGGCAAATTGGCTTTATGAAGAAAATCAATGATTTCTTTCATAGCAGGCTACTTCAGCCCTGCACATCAAAACTGCCCACAAACAGTGTTAAAATTGCTTCTGTGTGAGGGGTCTGGATTTGGTGTTTATTTGGCGAGAAAAGGTTAAATATGGATAAGACTCCAGGTCCGGAGTGGCACAAAAACTTCTTATTATGGGTACGAGCTAAGCCCTACCATTGGAATTTCAAAGATTGGACGTCCTAAAGGAAAGTTAGATGCACTGATCCAGTTTTTTTCCTGTCCAATCCAATACCGATACCTGGGCTGAGCGTATCAGACATTTTATTGTTGTTAAATAAATGACCTGTATACCTTGCCACGTGAGTGAAGGCATCAGGCCTGACAAACATTTAGCCTTGTTAAAAAAGGTAACAAATGAACACAGATATAAATGCACTTGATAGTTATTAACAAATAATAAAGTGCACATTAGCAGCAAAAAGAAATATAACTTTTCTGCTCTGCATGATGACATAACCGATGTTGAAAACATATAATTGAAGTGACTAGATTGCTGTAACTGTATTGTTTTGTATGATATTAATAAAATAAGAAATGCCTGGATCAGCATCATTCATCAGATATCCGATCCAGCTTGTCCATTCTCAAACTACCATTCAAATGTCATTATACCTCCTAAATGAAACACCCAGATCTTTTGGTATTCCTGCACTTTTCTGTCAGGATGGAAAATCCTCTGAAACTACTTTGGGTCCTCAGGTGTCCACCAACAACCCACCCTGCTCCATTACTGCCAGCTTGTTCAACTGAGCTAACTAAACCAAAGAACGTGTACTGTTTTTCCGGGGCAGGCAGAAATCTCCATCCTGTCAGCGGTGGATGGAAGAACTGGCTGATAGCTGACTTTTCACACCAGCCCAGCTTTGGTCACCCCGGTGTAGACGTGTGCTTGCACTGAGCGAAGTGCTGGCACCGTGCCGTCCTCTCTCATGTCCGGCGTTTGAAATTCCCCAGCCATGAGCTCAGCAGCTCCATGCCGGCCGGCGCTCCGGTGGGGTTTATCCTCTCTCTGGGCTCGGAGCAACGGCACTCGCTCCCTCCCCTGCTTCATTAGCCTGCTACAATGAGGTGGGCATGCAAAGAATGTGAGAGAGCATTCTTCCCTCTTCTCCCCCCCACCAGTAACCTCTTCAGTACATTCTGAGTCTTTAAACACTCACTGCCCCCCCAGCCCCTTCTCTCTGCTCTCACACACTCCTCCACACCTTGCATAGCATCCCCTTTACACATCTTCGTGGTGCCATCCCTCACTGGGATCAAACCGCCCTCTAAGCGCTCCTCGCTGCTTCACACACGGACTATGACATAGTTTTCTGACATTCTTTTGAGATACAGTACCAAGGAGATAAGGAGCTGATCCTCCCTGTAATTTAGTGCATCGTTTGGCATCAGTTTCAGCAAGATTTATAATCATGTGCTCTCAACTGTTGGAAGACTCTCAGTTGCTTAGCTTGCTTTTCTCCACACAGCAAAGCTTTGTGAATCGCAGCCTCCTGAATGTGTCACTCATTGTTTTCTTTCAGTTTTGAAACACAGACTGTAATCACCTACAAAAATGAACTTCATTCAACAAAAAACTTTATTCTTAAAGCCCCGCTATTAAGATTCTCTCATTCACGGTGCTGTCAGGTGCGCGACTAGGAAATGCTTGGAGGGGCACAGACTGGGAAAAAGGTTCACATGTCAATGAGACGTTTTTTAAAAGATAAAAAAAAAAGACATATTTTATGGAACAATGAAGCTTTAACCTTTTTAAGCCATTTTTGGCTGCTTTTTGGTCCACTTGTGTTTTTTTTCAAATTTATTCTAGTTTCTTAATCCCTCAGGGACCCCTGCGCTGCATGTTGTATGAGTTCCAGCACACATTCAACATCCTGTCATTTGAGTTTTGTGTGGTATCGAAACCTTTTCAAACCTACAGATCGGGTCCCAGAGGACCAGGATTGAGAAACCCTTTCTGATTAAAATTACCTACCAATGAGGGAGCTGTGACCTCCCTCTGTACCTGGTGGCTCCCCTTGCCATTGCATCAACGACCTGTTGGTATATTGGGGGGGGGGGGGGTCTGGTGGTGGATTTGAACCATTGGTTCTTGTATGGGGAGCAGATACTGTAACCTTCTCAGTGAGCTATCTGGCTGCTGGTTCAGCTCTACAACACGGTTGCTATGTAGCGTCGAAATGTCCCTCTGAAATCAGAATCAAATATAAAACAGATGTTTGAGAATTAAAGTGATAATTGGGAAAGGTTTTGTAATCCTGGTCCTAGAAAAAAGGCAGGAAACGAACTAGACACTGAACCACTGGTGACTTACAGCTCTCTGCCACCCCACCACCCCACCGAGGACCCGTCTCACTGGTCTGTGTTCTCCTGGCGCTTTTATCTTTTTCATTTTGGTCGGTGGACTTGAAAATTGATCGGTCAATCTGATCATCTCCACCCTTCCAAGGAGTTGAACCTCCTGCTTGGTGGTGTTCAGCTCTATTGCTATCACCCCGAGTTATCCTCTCACACAGCTCAGCAGACTTTCCAGCATTTCTTATACTTTCATTTGGTGTCCAAAGTTCAAAACTTTCTCCAAGAGAAGGTTTGATCCCACTTCCACAGGGACCAGGGATTCACCCATGAGGGTGAGCTACTTTCCCAGATGCACTAATGAACTTTCTAACAGTTTTTAGATTTTTCATTTTTTAGACGGTTGGTCTAAAAACCCCCAAAACTCCTCATCTACCTTTCCATCAGAGGAACTGAACTGGATCCTTTTGCTTGGAGAAGCAGCTGATGATCTTGAGCTGTCCAGTCACAGGGGGGTAACCAACGTTTCTGGGCAGGTTTTAGTCTTCAGTTCAGGAGCAAAATCAAACAAAATGTGACCTCTAACAGCTGAGCCACTGAGTCAGATATAAGCTGCGTCTCACTTCTAACTGCGCAGACTACACACAGTAGGCTACAGAGTGTGCTACGCAGTCTGTGCGCTCTGAAGCAGCCTTTTGGAACGGTAGGCTGCTGAGATGGGACATCCTAGCCAAAGAGAACTTCTCATAGTGCTCCTGTCCGGTTGCACAGCAACTGCAGTATCCACAGCTATCTAGTAATGACATAAATTCCGCTTATTCCTTCAGATAAGTTTATTCATCTGTCATTACTTGAACATTAACACCCCATTGACCGGTTGTTGACACCTAAAAAATGTCAAACCAATGCATTTTTTGAGGCAAAAACTCTCTTTTTAAGCTTGGCTGCATATTTTTAAATTTTCCATATAGACTATCCATTGTTTCTAACCAGTAAACACTTAATTTGACACTTAAAATCCACGAATATCCAGCTCTGCTGCTAATTCCTTCCCTTCTTGTGCACAATGAATTCTGGGATAGGCGAGGCCACAAAGGATACAGAGCCCGTATCCTTTGTTTCAGGCCAAACAGAGTGCGGGTTTGGAGGGTGGGTTTGGAGGCTCCTTCGGAGGCTTTAGAAGTGGGACAGCACTTGATGCGCCGCTGTGATGAATGCAGGCAACGAATCTGGACTTTATATCTCTTCACATATCAATCATAAATATAAATTCAGTTTTACTTCACGTGTAAAAAATTCTATTTATTTGTCAGTTTAAATTTTTTCATGTGATTACTTAAATTAATTGCACTGAATTAACTGGATTAGATAATCAGAGATGCTATTCATAGAACTATGAGGTTACTTAAATATACATCACACAAAATAGATAATATGATCCTCTTGGCCTTTGTTTTAAGAAATTTTCTATAACTGGAACTCCCTAAGTCTCAGTTACATGCCCCTGCAAGTATTTCCAAATACTTGCTTAAGGTTTTTATTTGCATCATGTTGCATTAAAATTTTGAAATTCTGTTGTATCATTGTGAGAAATATGTTAAAAATGTGCATGTTTGCATCAGATTCAGGGAGACTGATTTGATGTGATAGCCGGACGGCTGACGTGTGAACTGCAAATCTTTCATCAGTGAAATGTTCGTCCATGTTCGCTTCGCTGTTCTGCACAGCGTGTCTTGTGTGGGAGGAAGCATGACATGAGAGTAATGATAGGCTGCAGAACACCCCACACCTTGTTATCAGAAGCCTGGTACCGAGTGGAGCTGCATCCATGAGCAGAGGAGGAAAAAACTTTGGAAGAGATTCAGTGTCAGGGGGGGTTCTCCTCCTCGCAAATTCCTCTCTCCTGCTCAGTGAAACGCTTTGTTGCCCCGCTTTCCGTCATTTCACGCAACACCATGCAGAGAAGATGTGGATGAGAGGTCAAAGGCTAAAGGGAGGAAGGAGGTGATGTTGGATAAGTTAAGGCAGGAGTGGAAAGATGGAGGCTGCTGGGTGTGTGTCTCCTGGGGCGACATTCTCCAGACGCGAGGCTTGAGAGGAAGCTATCAGCCTGAGGATCCTCAGAGGAATCAGCGACAGCAGGGGTCGAGCTATTGGACGGATATCTCTATCTGTCTGTGATAGGAATTATCTGGAGGTGCTGCTTTAAGGATACATCTCTGACTGACACCACAAACTGTCAGGCCGATGCACCGGAGCTTTGTTTTGTTCCCTAGTGGATAAATCTCACCAGAATATTTCCATTTCCACTTTAGTCTGGCAACCGTCCTGCATTCTTGTTCATAACTTCATCTAAATGTCTTGAATTCAGATTGTTTTTGGTTTTTTTATCCCTTTGAGTTTTCTGTTTCCGCAATAATATTTCAGAATCTTACATCATTTTGGACAAAAACGCCCTTTTCAGGCTTTAAAAGTCTGCTGGTGATTCAGCTGGTGGCTTTGTGATGGACTGGAGACCCTGACTCACGGCTCAAAGCAGCTGGGATAGGCTCAGCTGGATCAAGCGGGTATAGAAAATGGATGGATGCTCCACCCAAACATTGTTTCATTGTAAACATTGTTACAGGCCAAACATTCCCTCCGTGTACAGACACTAATTGATGGCAGGAGCCTCCCGGAACAGGATGTTGACCCAGCCTCTCAACCGCATAGAATGTGAAGTTCATCCCTCTGTAGCCCCGCAGTGACTGAGGTGGGCACCAAAAAATGAATTAAATGTAGAGCACTTCTGAACTTGAGGCATTAGTTCATGATTTAGAGGCAAATGCCACCCCTGGGTGAAATTTAGCCTCCCCCCACAGTCCCCTGAGTTGGACAAGTGGGCAGAAGCGTTTTCTAACTGACCCAGTCATTTTCTGAATCTGGCAGCACTGACTTTAGCTTAGCTTAGCATACAGTAGTAGCTGTAATCTGGTGTTTCCAACCAGCAACACTTGGCAAAAGTGAACTAATTAACTCAAGATTTTTTTTCCAATTACATTTAATGACCCGCACATTCTGATCAAGTACAAATGACAAGCCGATTTCACTTCAAAGGACCGACTAGGCAGCATTCAATAGGGAACTATATGCCGTGGTAGTACAGGCGAATCACAGGCGATGTACCGCATGCGTGTTGCCTTTGCTACTATACGCAGTGCTAGTTATTAAACGTTGGTAGTCTGTTGCCTTTATATGAGTTTGTCATTTAAGACATTATATTGTATGAATATAATTCTGTGTTGTGAGTTTAGTTTAGTTTAGTTTATTTAAGATCCCCATTAGCTGTAGCAAGCTACAGCTATTCTTCCTGGGGTCCCACAAAAAAATACAATAAAAAAACAAATAAAATAAAACAATAATAATAAAATTATATGGACATTAAAACAAAATCTCCAATAATCTATATACATAGATACATACATACACATATATACATACATATACATCTATACATACCACACATACATATACATATACACCTATACATACACAGAAACAATCAAACAAACCATAAAGCACAGCAAGTCAAGATGACTGTGTACTTCCCTCACAGTCATAGAACCATGTGATCAAACCAGTTCAATTTACTTTTGTCATTGCCATTACATTCTTCTCTACATACACATACACTTTTCTAATGCACACTAATTCACACTAACAGTCACATCCAAGTGTATGTATATATACATACCTACACACATATATACACATACATAAACATATCTACATATACATACATACACCCACACACATATATATATGCATATATATACACCAACACACATACACTCATTCTCTACGTGTGCATATATATATATACACACAAATATATATACATACATACACAGTACACACACATACACATACATGCACACATACACATACATATATACACTGTGCATACATGTACACCCATATACACACATGTATACATACCCATACACATGCACACACAAACATATCCATCTCTAATCCTCTATAAATCATTTTAATCATGTTTTATGTGACAACCTTTGATAAATGTTCTTTCAATGATCTTTTAAATTTTTTTTTAAATCAGTTATCAATTTAATGTATTTTGGCAGTGAATTCCATGCTTTCATACCTCTATACATAACAGTTCTTTTTATGGCATTTGACTTTGCTTTAGGCAAACTAAAATTTCCTTCAGTTGCATGCCTGGTTATGTATTCATGATTCTCAGAACTAAAAGTAAGGTTTGTAAATAAAGTATAAGGTATTTGTAATACAGATACATTTCTAATAATAACAGTTAATGAGTATGAAAGTCTGTCTTTGACCAATAACCAGTTTAGCTTTTTATGCATTGTTATGATATTCGTCCTTAAGTCACACCTCAATATTATTCGGGCAGCTCTATTTTGTACATGTTGTAATTTGTGTAGCATCTCTCCAGGGGCATTAGACCAAACGACTGGGCAGTAATCCAGTTGAGAAAATATCAATGATTGAGTTATCATTTTAAGAATATTTGGGGACATAAAGGTTGCATGTCTTCTTATGACTGAAATTCCTCTACCCATCTTTGCAATCATGTTATTAATATGTTTTCTCCATGATAATTTGTTATCAACCGTCACTCCCAGAAGCTTGGCCTCATGCACATTCTTTATCGAGACATTATTGATATTAATATTTAATACATGATTACTGTTTACGTTGTAGTTTGACCTCACAATCATGCTGTTAGTTTTTGATATATTCAATACCAGTTTATTTGCTTTCACCCATTTGTCCACACCTACTAGTTCATTATTCATAATAGTTTCTAATTCATTATTTGTTCTTGCTGATGTATATATAGTGGAATCATCTGCATACATAATTATTTTAGTTCTATCGAGTATGTAGGGTAAGTCATTTGTGAAAATTGAAAATAATAAAGGACCCAGACAGCTCCCTTGAGGTACACCACATGTCACAGTTTGTTTTTCAGAAAATGAACCATTAAAATATACCGTTTGTGACCGGTTAGTTAAATAACTGTAGAACCAAGTAAGTGCAGACTGTTCAAAACCATAGCAGGAAAGTTTTTCTAATAGTAGATGGTGGTCAATTAAATCAAAAGCAGCTGAAAAATCTAGAAACACAACTCCCACCATTTCTTTCATTTCAATACTTCTAAGCCAGTCATCAGACATACTAATTAGTGCTGTTGCTGTAGAATGAGCCTTTCTATAAGCATGTTGAGAGTGACAAATTATGTCATTAGCTGAGAGATAATTATTAATTTGCTCATATACTATGGTCTCTATTACTTTTCCTAACACAGGTAGTAGACTTATCGGACGACTATTTGAGCTGGAAAAGGGCAGTTTCTTATTTTTCTGTAATGGGATAATTTTTGCTGTTTTCCAGGCTTGTGGACACACTGAAGACATAAAACTTAAGTTAATAATGTGAGTGATTACAGGAGAGATTTCATCAGCAACCAGTTTGAGAAGTCTGCCATCAAGTTCATCTACACCCGGTGGTTTATCTTTGCAATTTTTCAGGCAATCCTTTACTCTCTGCAAGTTAACCATTTCTAATTTAAACTTGGACCTTTTCCCTTTCATTATTTCATTTCTTATTAATAAGTGAGATATTTCATTACTTAGGTTAGGCATATTTTCTCTTAGCTTTTCTGTTTTACTAATGAAATAATTATTTAAATAATTAGCAATTTCTCTAGGTCCAGTTATGAAGTCATCGTTTGTCTCAAGAAATAATGGATGTGTTCTATTTTTCCTACCTGTCAAATCATTAACTATATTCCACATTTTTTTGCAATCATTCCCCGCCTTCTTTACTCTATCTTCATAATAACTCTTTTTTTTCTTTTTATTTAGCTTGGTCACAGCGTTTCTTGCTTTCCTATAGAGGCCCCAGTCTTCATTATTTCCAGTTATAATCGCAGTTTTTTTCATTTGGTCTCTCCTTTTCATAGCTTCTTTCATTTCTTTGTCCAGCCAGGGTGTTTTTGATGTTCTGACGGTAAACCTTCTCAAAGGTGCATGTTTCTCAATTACAGGTAGAAATAAATTGTTAAACTTTGACAGTGCAAGCTCAGGATTTCTTTCAGTCAACACTTCAGACCAACATATTTCTCTCACATTGTCAACAAAAGAATAAGGATTGAAAGATGCATATGATCTCCTAAAAAGTATTGTAGGTCCTGGTCTACCTACCTTATTATTTTTTACTACTATAATCAGATTATGATCACTGCTGCCAATTGGGACAGATGATATCTTGTTACATGTTTCAGGAGAGTTTGTGAAAATGTGATCAATACATGTAGCTGTTTTAGTACCATCTTGTTTTACACATATTCTTGTTGGCTTATTCATAATTTGAGCAAATCCACATGCATTTGCTCCAGTTTGCATCTTATTCTTCAGTGGACAGTTATGAGCAAACCAGTCGATGTTAAAATCTCCAAGTAAATAGACATCCAGACCCACAATCATATTATCTAACATTTCACATATTGTGTCAAGATATTCATTGTTAGAACTTGGAGGTCTGTAACAGCAGCCTACTAGTATAGGTTTTCTATGTGGCAAATAAACTTGTAACCATAATATTTCAATATTGTATTTCATCATGTCAGTGCACATTTTCACAGGTAAATGATCCTGAACGTAAAAAGCTACTCCGCCACCGTATTTATTTCTATCGTTTCTATAAATGTTGTAACCCTTTATATGTAATTCACAATCTTCAAAGGAGGAGTCTAAATGAGTTTCAGAAATAGCAAGTACATTCAGTTTATGTTCAACTAACAATTCAGCTATATCATTTGTTTTGTTCCTTAGACTGTTTATATTGATATGTGCAATACTTAATCCACTTTTTAGTCGCTTGTGTTGGGATGTCATTGCCATACATTTTTTGAGAAGCTATTCCTGCAAGCATATTTTACTTTGTTTATCCTATCTCGGGGTGCTGGTACGAGGGCGGATGATCAGTTTGTCGTGTCTGAGGTAAGCTATGTCACCCTTTTCACGTGCAGCTTTCAGTTTTGGCATGAGTTCCTTTCTTTTTAACCTTACAGCATCTGTGTAGTCCTCATTGATGAATATTCTAGTACCTTTTAGATTTTTTTGCTCTCTGCATTACTGCAGTTTTGTCTTTGAAGTGCAAAAACTTTACCACAATGGATCTAGGTCTTTCTCTATCCGTTTCAGGTTTTCCTGTACGATGTGCTCGTTCAATATCCATCTCCCTTTGTAGTTGCAACTTCTGCTTTAGCATTTCTTTAACTTTTTCCTCTGATTCTGCCCAGGATTCACCCGGGGTCTCAGGTATCCCATCAATGACTACATTATTTCTTCTGGATAAACCTTCCAGGTACTCTTGTTTGTCCACAATTACCTGTAAGCTTTCACATATCTTAATTATGTCTGTCTGGATTGAATTGCCATGATCTGACTGTTTTGCCTGAGTGATCTTTAGTTCATCCACATCTTTCTGTGTGAATTGTATACTTAATTTCAACTCCTGGATTTCTTTCGTAATCATGTCCATCCTTGAATTTGTTGAATCCATTATAACTTTAACAAAGTCTTTAAAAATGTCCTGCTGTTGCTGTAATAGGGCTGTAAACATGTCTTTCTGGTGATTCAGCAGGTCATTTACCTGAGTGAGTGATACCCAATCCTCATCAGTGTTTCTTTGCTGTTTGGGACCCATTTTTCAAGGTAATATGGTGGTACCTGATAGTGAAGGCTGTGGCCTAGCCTGATGGTGGTGGCTGGCCTGGCGTGGAGGCTGGGGCCTGGCCTGCTGCCTGGCCTGGTGGTGTTGGCTGCTGCCTGGCGTGGAGGCTGGGGCCTGGCCTGGTGGTGGTGGCTGGCCTGGTGGTGGTGGCTGGCCTGGTGGTGGTGGCTGGTGCCTGGCGTGGAGGCTGGGGCCTGGCCTGGTGGTGGTGGCTGGCCTGGTGGTGGTGGCTGGCCTGGTGGTGGTGGCTGGTGCCTGGCGTGGAGGCTGGGGCCTGGCCTGGTGGTGGTGGCTGGCCTGGCGTGGAGGCTAGGGCCTGGCCTGGTGGTGGTGGCTGGCCTGGCGTGGAGGCTGGGGCCTGGCCTGGTGGTGGTGGCTGGCCTGGCGTGGAGGCTAGGGCCTGGCCTGGTGGTGGTGGCTGGCCTGGCGTGGAGGCTAGGGCCTGGCCTGGTGGTGGTGGCTGGCCTGGCGTGGAGGCTGGGGCCTGGCCTGGTGGTGGTGGCTGGCCTGGCGTGGAGGCTGTTGCCTGGCCTGGTGGTGGTGGCTGGCCTGGCGTGGAGGCTGGTGCCTGGCGTGGAGGCTGGGGCCTGGCCTGGTGGTGTTGGCTGCTGCCTGGCGTGGAGGCTGTTGCCTGGCCTGGTGGTGGTGGCTGGCCTGGCGTGGAGGCTGGTGCCTGGCGTGGAGGCTGGGGCCTGGCCTGGTGGTGGTGGCTGGCCTGGTGGTGGTGGCTGGCCTGGTGGTGGTGGCTGGTGCCTGGCGTGGAGGCTGGGGCCTGGCCTGGTGGTGGTGGCTGGCCTGGCGTGGAGGCTGGGGCCTGGCGTGGAGGCTGGGGCCTGGCCTGGTGGTGGTGGCTGGCCTGGTGGTGGTGGCTGGTGCCTGGCGTGGAGGCTGGGGCCTGGCCTGGTGGTGGTGGCTGGCCTGGCGTGGAGGCTGGGGCCTGGCGTGGAGGCTGGGGCCTGGCCTGGTGGTGGTGGCTGGCCTGGCGTGGAGGCTGGGGCCTGGCGTGGAGGCTGGGGCCTGGCCTGGTGGTGGTGGCTGGCCTGGCGTGGAGGCTGGGGCCTGGCCTGGTGGTGGTGGCTGGCCTGGCGTGGAGGCTGGGGCCTGGCCTGGTGGTGGTGGCTGGTGCCTGGGGCCTGGCCTGGTCCCAGTCCAGTATACGTTGACCAATCTCCCTGATGGTCCCAAAATTATACTCTTTTCTGGTGCTTAGCACCTTCACGGGTACACAAACCAGATTTGGTGAAAAAAATCTTCAGGATTCCAGAGATGTACCATAGATTGACTCTCTGCCGCTGCTGCTCAGTGCTGCCGCTGCTGCTGCTGCTGCTCGAGTCACTGGAGCTTTTCATCATTCAAAATGTTTTCCCTGCAAAACAAGAAAAAAAAGGGTTGTAAAGGTGCACTGTCATGAAAGCTAATGGTCTTGAAACTGTGGCAATCCAGTTTTATAATGGTGGCCCAAGCCATGTTGCATTCAATGTCCTCCTGACACAAAACTCTGTGTTCAGTGTGATAAGGAAACAATTAGCATTTAATATCATACAATCATTTCCAGGTTTTATTTGAGATTTTCCTGTTTACTTTTGCAATATTATACTAAGTCTGATGATGACAGTCAAGAAAAGTAAACAACGCTTACTTAGATTGCAATTTTTCTGTCATTGTGTTTTTTCAAATAATTAAAATCCTTGCAGAAGTTTTGAGATTTCACTAAAAGCATTTCCATTTTTACCTGGATATTTTTGTCCAGAAATGTTTCAGTGACTCCGATGTACTCATAGTGAAAACATAAGTATCAGACTTAGACTTTTTTTTTTTTTTTTTTTTTTTTAAGGACCCAGATTGGTGTTGGTATCAGGGATAAAATAAATCTTGATCAGAGTTTCCCAACTTTTTAATTGTGAATTTTCTAAACAAAAAGACACATCTTTCAGGGTCAAGACTAACTTGGACTAAAATCTCTGTCACAACAAGATTGAATCCAACCTGTTGGCACAGAGGAGTTTTTACAGTGCAACAGAAGGTATTTCATGTTTTAGTTGCTTTGTTGCTTTACTTCAGCGAAATCAATTCACAAAATTTTTGATGAGGAAAATTACTGAAACCAATTCTTTAAAAAAAAAAAATTAAAGCATTATCATAGCGAAGCGTAGCATCTTCCAGACAAGAGGTGACTATCAGATGTGGTAGCACATGAGTTAACGTCGATCAAACATGCTTTAAAGGGACACTGTGTAAGTTCTCCTGTTCTCTATTCACAAAAATCGATTATGTCGTTCAAAAGTGTCTTTCCATTAATCAGTGATCACTCCCATCAACAAACTGAAGTGCTCCTGTAAGCTCTGAATTTGCCGTTCGTATCATTCATACTAAACATGGAACTGGCAGGCTCGGTGCTGCCTGCCATGTTGTGACCATGTTTTTACGTTAAGTCGAAGCGTGACAGTAGGAAAACGTGAGGAGCTGGGCGATATGATCCAAATATCATATCACGATGTATTTATTTTAAATGACTATATATGATATATATCAGTATTTTTACCCTTATTTGTCTGAAAGTTTCATTTTACATCAAACACCTGTTTCTTAGTATTGATACATTTAGCGTAAAGGTATCGCTCCACTGCAGTGACGAAATTGACAAAACACTGGTTACGTAGAAATGTTTGTTAAATTGAAGTAATTAAAGATAGTTGACTGTTTTTTTATGGTTTTTTATGATGATGTTGCAGATCTTCTGCAAGTCTGTTGTGGAAAGTGCAATTAGCTTTGCAGCCATCTGCTGGGGCAGCAGCATTAAAATAAGAGACTTGAAGAAACTAAACAAGCTGATCAAGAAAGCTGGTTCTGTGCTGGGGAGAACTCTGGAGCCGCTAAAGCTGATCGTTCAAAAAAGAATGCTGCACAAGCTGATGAAGATGATGGAGGACACTTCCCATCCTCTCCACAACACGGTGAAGAATCAACAGAGTGTGTTCAGTGGGAGGCTGCGTCAGGTTCGTAGGACGGAGAGATACAGAAATCTATTCCTGCATGCAGCCATCACCCCAAAGAACAAGACTGACTGACTTTTTGTTTCTTAAAAAAAAAAAGAGTGAGCTTTTATAATACTGAATTTCCCTTCTGGGATGAATAAAGTATTTTTCATTTCATTTCATGTGAATGCAGCATGAAAAGTACAAGTGAGCTGCTTGCAATATACAGCTGCTACACAATGTCCCTTTAAAGCAGTGAACCGTGGTCCTTGAGAACCGCAGTCCTGCAGGTTTTCAACGTGCACGAGTGATGTGTCATGCTCAGAAGATCTGGCTCTGAGAGCTGATGCTTCATAGTGAATCAGAAGAGCTGGCTCCCGATTTTTTGGGGGATATCTCAGTACTTTGTTTTGACTGGCCGCTGTGGAGGCCATGCACCCAGTCACATGTGAGAAAATAGGTTTGTACAAAAATATGTAATATGGTAACCATGTGACACCTGAAAGTTTAATTTTGTTGTTTTATTGTATTGTGTATCTGTTCTTCGCCTGCCTATAGGGACAACTGATGCTAATTAGCTTGCTAACTATAATCCATCATGTTTACCTCTATTGCTACCTGTTCATTAATATGTACTGTCCCTATCAAATAAACAATAAAAAGTCAATAAAAAGTTTGAAGATAGAATAAATTTTAAGGCTTCTCATAACCTACTGTATGCAAAAAGGTTTTTGACACACAAATTATGTATTTATTGCAAAATTAAGGTAAAATATAGGGCTACAAATATCTTAAATTAAGAGACGTTCAGGAGTCAAAAGAGTTCCAAAGAGCCAAACTTCCCATCACTAATGTGCACCCCAGCACTCCTGATTCAAATCAAATGGATCCAACAGCCTATCAAGTGTCTCATTCATTTGAATCAGGAGTGTAGGAGCAGGGACACATGGAGAACCTGCAGGATGAGAGGTTCCCCAGCACTTCTTTAAAGATAACCCTCGTCCCATTCCTCACTTTAAACCTAACCAAAGTGCTTCCACAAAAAAAGCAAACCTGCCCATTTTCTTCAAATATTTTGAGGACTTGTTTCAGTTCCTGTATGTCCCATAATAGAAAAGAGACCAAGGTGAACTTGGAGTTTGAGTTTTTTATTTATAGTGTTAAATATAACAGTACATGGGGATGAGGATGAACTGACAAATGGGTAAAAATGTAGAAAAGGAGGAAAAGGAAAGGGAGGATGCCTTATGGGTGTGTATGTGTGTGAATGTGTCTTTCTTGGGAACAGTAACTCAGACAGAAGATCAGTTTGTAGCCGGGTCATTGTGAAAGTGTGTGTATTTGTGCGTCTGTCAGGGGATTTGATGCGATGTGACGTGATGTGATGTGGGAGTCCGCAGGCAGACACCAGTGTGTGCTGTTTATTCACAGAGTGGGAGCGGCTCAGGAAACAGCCAACAGCAGCTTCCCGAGGAAAAAGTCTCGGGCGATCCCTGAGGTTCTATAGGAGGAAATGAGCCACGTGGGCGTAGGCCTGACGGAGAACGCTTCCAGCAGCAGGAACCCGCGAGGTGGTTCCACCCACAGGAAATATGACATTTTATGTTATATGTAAGGAAGTATTTATCTTCTCAAGAATGACTGAGAACAATAAAACAAAATGGCGAAATGACCGGGACAAACAATGAATGGCAAGACATGAATGCATCACAACCTAAACACTTTTCCTGTGTCATGAAATGGTATTTAAACTTGATCCGAAAGGGCAGTCTTATATGATTAGCTCATTTATTCTCGCAAAAATATGGCAGAAAACAGTAAGAAAAGTTAAAGCTAAAGTATAAGCTTCATCCATGTTACCAATAAAGCTGTTTACTTACATCCAAAAGACAAGTTGCAGGCTGTTTTCGCTCATTTACTCCCTCTCTCTTTTTAATTTTACCACTTTGCATCCTTACTGCTTCCTGGATGTCTCTGCTATTGCTGTTTGCTACAGCTTCTTCTTCTTCAATTAGTTCAAAAGGAGTTTTTAACGCTACAGCAACTCACGTCCCATCTTGTGGTAGAAAGTAGTATTACACTGTTACACTGAATTTGGGTCAATCCCAGCTGTATATCTGAGCTGCGCAGTGGGGATGGGCATTTGAAGCACTAATGTATCACTATGTTGTGTTGAACATTTTCTTGTGAGAACTGGTCCAGATTCAGAGATCCACATTTCAATGATGCAATCTGGGGCTCTTTGAATGCCCACCAACTCTACTGATGTCCAATTTTTTAAATGGTTTTTCAACATATTTATATGTACCTTCTGCCAACTAACCCACCTCCAGCTCCCCTCCGAGCCAGCATTTCCATGTGGGGCCCATATGGGTTAAATTTTGGCTGCATATGCGGGACCCTAGGGGTTTGTCCACGGTTTCCATGGAGGCCCCACCTGTCTTTACCCATATGGGTTTCCACATACAGGGACCTTGTAACTGAAACTATGAGATCTGCAAATTTGCCCAGTTCAAGCCCATGCCTATAGGCTATATGGAAAACATAGGTGGGGCCACCATGGAAACCGTGGACAAACCCACTTGGGTCCCTCATATGCAGCCAAAATTTAACCCATATGGGCCCCACATGGAAATGCTGGCTGCAGCTGGTCCAAAAAGTAACAATCATGTCCGAACGTCAGTCTCAAATTAAAGATTGACAGCATGTTATAACACTTTACAGAAGACGTTAATGAGTCAAAGACGGGCTGAGTCAATGTTTGAATGCAAGCAGAACCAGTTCCATTCAGTGGAAAGGCTTCTTGTTTCAGCGGCGTCTCTTGGACATCTCTCATCGCGATGCGTAGCGTGTCTGTATGCGTTCTTGGTGAGTGGCTCAGGGTGCCCACTGGTGGCCCTTCAGTCTCCATCCGGTCGCTAGGCGATGAGTCCCTGCGACGCTACAACGAGGCAAAGAGGCTGGAACATGGAGGCAAACAGATGGGATTCAGCATGCGAAGGTGTCAGGGTGGAGAGCTCCTCCACCCTGAAGACCTGGTAGAAGATGTTCTGGAGGACAATGACTTTGTGCAGTTGGGTAAGTGTTTCAGGTTTGCGTCGCTGCATGAACGGATAACTAACTGTAAGCCAGTTTCACAAACGATGATGAGATTTCTTCTGTTTCTGAAGTCTTTGCAGGAGATTGTATCAGTGATGTCTGCTCTTCACTGGAGAGGGCGGAGTATCCTTCCCTTGACTTTTACAGAAATAAGCTCAAAATGCAATTCTGACGATTTCATTGACCATTAATAACCTGGTTAAAACAGTAACAATAGTGGAGACCAGTGTTTGACACGTGCTTTATGAAGAGATTCTATACACCAAGTTGCCTGCATCTATATATACTGGGGCTCAGCAAAGAGTCCATTAATAGAATTTCAAGCTTCTCTTGGTCACATGTTTAACCTTTTAGGACATCAAGCAGTTTTAAAACAGCAGCTGTTTTAACTCTGTGTGGCCACAAGCGCCTTTGAGAACATAGTTTAATCCCACCTTGCTGGAGAAGGTCCTGCTGCCCCTTTGCATGGATTCTTCCAGAGATTATTGGGCCTTTTCCACTGCCCATTTTCGAAACCCTTCCACACGGCACGGCACGCTTTATTTGTGTTTCCTCTGGGAAAACCCGTTACGAGCCGTTACGATTTTCCGCACCCGTCTCAGAGCTAGCTCTAACCGTGCTGAACCTACACTAAACGTGACGTACCTGACGGCTCTCCCCTGATTGGCCAAAGGAAGTTGTCGTCATACGCGTCATACATGTTTTGCCTCGCCTCTTCTAAAAATATCTGGCTCTGTTTTCGGTGGCTACAAGCCACAGAGAAAACAACAACAGCAGTAACACCTACGGCAGGGCGATATGACCCAAAATATTTATCACGATATAAATGATAAAATTTGCGATAACGATATAGCTGCCGATATGATTGAGACGAGACAAAACAGTTAAAAATTGCACAACTTTATTTGTGCAAATGAAAATTTACAATTTTGACGTCACCTCAGTCTCGACCGTGCCAACTCCGCCCACTTCCAGGTAGTAGACTACTATTTCTCCTGTGTGGGAAAAAAAAAACGTCCTTTTCGTCTTTAGCGTGTGGTGCTGTACCGTGCTGTACCGTGCTGTACTGTGCTGTACTGTGCTGTACTGTGCTGTACCGTGCTGTACCGTGCTGTACTGTGCTGTACTGTGCTGTACTGTGCTGTACCATGCAGTGTGCAGCTGCAGTGGAAAAGGCCCATTATGCTTAGGGCGCATTCACACAGCCTTTTTGATTCGAATCAGGGTCTGTTTGCTTGGAAAGTCCGCTTCGTTTGGGAGTTTTGTGAATGCGCAAACGGACTCGGACCAAACAAGCAGACTCAGCCCATCTACAAATCAAAAGCAATATTTTATTTCATTAAATTGCGTTTTTGTAATTTTCTGTTTATTATTAGTTTTTTTAGTTTCTTGTTATTTGAATTACTATTGTGAATTTAGCCTTTTCTTTAATGGAAAGGTATGAATAATTTTGAGGACGACTGTACATGGCAATGCTTCCTGTAACTACGGAGGTTGCAATGTGCCTTTTCTACCATACTATTATCAATAAGATTTTTTTTCTACTGCTTTAAAACAAAAGTCTTTAACCTGATGCAAACAGGCATTATGCTTATAAAGAGCCCAAAGAGGTGAGAAAATTGCTTTTTTTTTCTACTTAATTACATTACAGCTGAAACAATGATAATAAAACACCAAAAGCTGTTTTCTGGGCAGTTAACTGATCTATCTCTGCAAACAGTACCTTTTCTTGGATGGCAACAATCTGACCACAGCCGATCTGGTCAGCTTGGGTCAAGGCTTGTACAAGATAAAGGTGAGGAAATATCAGCCATGCCTTTAAACAGGAGACATAAAGTCAAAACAAGCTGACGTTTGCTGTTTGGATTCCTCCCAGTTAACCCATGAGGCCGAGGAGAGAGTAGCGAAGGGCAGAGAGGTCATCGACACAATAATAAGAGACAAAAAAGGTAGTTTTCCCCTCAAATTCTTCACATCCTTAAGATTCAAACAGGAAAAGAACATAATATTTTACTGTTTCAATCTTCAGTTACTTATGGAATCAACACTGGATTTGGAAAGTTTGCACACACATTCATCTCTAGTGAACAACTAACGTGAGTAAAAATATTACAGAACATCAGTCATTCAGCACAAAGGGTTAAGGATTCCCACATAACTGACTTCCTCCACCTACAGGCAGCTGCAGGAGAATGTGGTTCGCTCTCACTGTGCTGGTAGGTTCCTGTGAGTTATGTCTAATGAAGAGAACTATAAGCTGAGTCTAATCCATTTTATAGTGTTTTTATAAAGTGTAACCATTAAAGGGTCGCTGTTGGTGAGTAGTTCAGGTGTCAGTCGTGATCTGGCTGAAAAATATGTGAAACATTTACAGTCAGAAATATATCTTCCCCATGTGAAGGACGAGCTTGTCCTCATCATGTAAATCATTGATTCTGAAAGTTAAGACTTGTTTCATTTGTGCAAAGTTACTATAACTATAGAGGTTAGAATAACAGGGGTGTGTGTGTGTGTGTGTGTGTGTGTGTGTAGGAGTGGGTGCCCCACTGAGTGCTACAAGAACACGCATGCTTCTGGCACTGAGGATCAATGTCCTGGCTAAAGGACACAGTGGCATCTCCATGGAAACAATAGATGCCATGATAAAGGCTTTCAATGGTACGCTGCTTTTTATTTATTCATTGAGTTCTATTATATTTCAAATGTTCACATGAATCCTTTTCTTTGTATCCACAGTTGTGAACTCATAGATATTTTTAGTTTTTCTTGCTAATTTGAACCAGTATTTCAGTTGAGTCTAATCTTGGCTTTAACTTTCTCGTCTCATAATGTTCCACCTCTTTTCTGAGAGCTTCCAATTTGTTAATAGCCAGTTTGTTGTGAATCAGGCCCACTTCCAGATTCACTTTCATCTTCTGGGCAGATGATCTACATCATCTTTAAACTAGGGATGGACGATACCGAAATTTTTCCTGTCGATACAATACCAATAGTTTATGGTACTTTTTCATCGATACCAGCATCAGTACTTTATGGAAGAAGATTAGGGCCACTGGGAAAAAAAAATTAAAATTCTGACATTAAAGAATTATAACTTTAATCTCAGAATTCTGACTTTTTTCCAGAACATAAAAAAAAAAACCTTTAGTTTTTTTTTTTCAATTTCAAAAAGTCAGAATTCGACTTTAATCTCAGAATTCTGAGAAAAAAAGTCAGAATTCTGAGATTAAAGTTAGAAATCTGACTTTTTAGAAATTGAAAAAAAAAAAAATTCCTGGTTTTTTTATGTTCTGGAAAAAAGCAGAATTCTGACTTTAATCTTAGAATTTTTTTTTTTTTTTTCAGTGGCCCTAATCCTCTTCTTTATTGATGCCATGATGATGCTGCTGCTATTACTAATGATGATGATGTTTTGGTAGCTTTAAGTGCTTTAATGCAGGTTATTGCGCATTATGTTTTGGCAAATTTATAATATTACTTTAACACTTTATATTTGAAAATTTTTCCACTTAATAAATTTAAATAATCTTAACGTGTACTTCAGTTATTTGATAATGAAAAGAAGTTTTCAATTTTTGTTTTATTGTTTTAAAAGCGTTTCTTTCCGGTGCTTCTGCTCTCAAGATTTATTGATATTTAATATCGCCTTTGCATTCAAGATATTAATGTACAATCATGCGGTTTTCTTTGAAGGAACCAAAAGTATCGGCATGAATATGAGTACTTATGAAAAAGTACCATAAACTACTGGTATCATATCAACAGATAAAAATTTGGGTATCGTCCATCCATAGTCTGTGTATCAGTCAGAATTATGTTAAACCGACTGTTTCTAAAAAATCACAACATGAATGCAAGTTTAAAAAGTTGCTTTTATTTTTTTGCCTTTGTGGGGGTGTGTGTACAGCATCCTGTTTGTCCTGGGTACCGGAGAAAGGTACTGTGGGAGCAAGTGGAGACTTAGCTCCGCTGGCTCACCTCGCCCTGGGCCTGATGGGGGAGGGCAGGATGTGGTCCCCACGAAGCGGCTGGGCCGATGCTAAAGCTGTGAGTTTATTTACAGTTCCTCACGTTCACGGCTGGATTTAAAGTATTTTACTCTCAGGTCATGAAGTTTTCGCTCATTCATCAGAGATCATGTTCTACCTCATATTAATATCAGAAGTTAATGTGTAGGAGATGCGTGAAAATCATGAAGGAACCTTTATTAATGTCTTTTTTTTCACAAAAAAAATCTAGGATTAAAAGTGTCAAAGACTCTATAATCCCAGTATAATCCCAACCAGTTTCAGCAGTTTTAATATAAACACATGCATTTTATGACATAAAAAGTCACACTTTTAACATTTGATGCTTAATCTTTTACTGGGAATCAAAGATACGTTTATTAGGTTTGTATTTTTCTTTCCTTTATCCAACTGTTTTTGGGTCAAGCTTGGAAATGTTACACAATGTTAATGTCTGGTGTTTCTACAGGTACTGGAGGGACATGAATTGAATCCTCTCGTGCTGAAACCAAAAGAGGTAAAGAGATACTTCATTGCTACAATTAAACGTCAGCTTATTACAACTTTTTCTTGTGCTAAAAGACGAGACACTACAGGAAAATAGGGTAAAAAATGTAACTAACTGGTATCACCATGAAACTTTCCTGGTTTATTCCTCACATTAAGGTTATCATTTTTTGTATTGCAAGTTTTCTGAAATTTTAGGTTTAAATATGCAAATTAGGTGTTATATAGCCAAAATGCACTAATTTGCATACATTTCTAGGGAAAAAGTCTAAACACAGGATTAAGCCAGGTTCAAAGTTTCTTTTGAATTTTGTCCACAGATTAAAGACAAAAGGTTTTACAGAGGGGATTTTGGGTATACTGTCAACAACCAGAAAAAACTCATTTTTTGGCATATTTTTGGGATGAAATGTTCTATAAATCCGGTTGTGAATGAAATATCAAAAAATCCTTCTGTAAAAACTGTAATATGGTCAGGAGCAAAACTTAAAAGTTTGGTTTCTGTAAGTCTCCTGAAGTGGAGTTTTTTTTTTTTTTTTACCCGGTATAAGAGAAAAAACTCATTTTGAGAAAAACAGCCCTTAAAGTTTTAGATTGTAAAACTCTCCACATTTTTGTTCTATAACACTATGTACAGACATCAGATCCAATCAGATTTATGAGCTGGAAATATCAAGTTTGGCTGAGATTACATCGTTCAGGGAAAAGAGACGTTTCCAACGATACGAGACATGACGGGGTTCAGACGAGCACCACGGTGCTGCGCTCCATTTAAAAACACCAACTTTAGCTGCATTTTGAGGAGATTTGGGTGCAGAAAACATGTTGAAGGAGGGGAAAAAGATTAAAACTCACCATGTGATGAAAAAATTGTGTTTTTACCTGTAATGCCCCCCCCCTTTCCCCCCAAACAATACAAAGTATCTCTGTAATCTGCCCAGTGCTTATAACATCAGCACCAAAACCATAAAACCTGAGTTGCAATGAACTAGTTTTCCTTTACAGCAGATTGGAAGATTTTGGCAGATGTTGATGCTTGTTGTTGCTGAACAGGGAATTGCTCTGATCAATGGGACTCAGCTGATGACGTCTCTTGGTGCTGAGGCTGTTGAGAGAGCTCTGTCTATTGCCAGACAAGCTGACATCATCGCTGCCTTGAGTTTGGAGGCCCTAAGAGGCACCACAAAGGCCTTTCATAGAGGTAACCACACGGTGTACTACCGAACACAGTAGCACATAAGACTTGATAGTGTATCTCATAGAGATACTCGGGAATCCTTGGAATAAGGTTTACATCAGTGAGATACACCAGTTGGTTAAATACTTTTTTTTTGTGCTTTTTACTTCAGCTGTATTTTTGTAGCTTTAAAGCTACAGTGTGTAAGAATTACTGACATCTAGTGGCAAAGATGGGTATTTTGAAAGAAAAGATGGTTTCTTTCAAATGACTTCATATTCCAACAACTGTTGTGAATGTATGGTGGCTGTTAGTGGCCAAAATTCTCCCAGACATAAACATGTTTGTATGTATGAGTGAATCCAGTGGTCTCAGGTGTAGCTACTATTAATGTCTTTTAAGGCATCACTTATTCAAAACAGATTTCTGACTCCCATTAAACAAAGCTGGTACTCCAGTTTTGAAGTTCAAAGGGTTCTCACTCTTCACACACATTCTTTTGTCCATTCAGGGACACCGTAGTAAAAAAAGAAATACGGCAGCCTCCATGTATGTGCACCGCCCAGCAAGTAGATATAAATGACTCATTCTAAGAAAATAAACTTATAACAGTTGTTCTAGTGCAGCGATTACACATCAATATAAACACAGTTTTGAATTTTATATCACATTTTTCTGCCATTGACCTTTGATTTTTTACACACTGTACCTTTAACAAGTACTAATGTCAGGCACAAATCTTATCTCAACACCAACAGACCAATTACAAAGTCTTGAGTTTTTGTCTTTCTTTAGAGACTTCTGACCAGAAAGGAATCTAAATTTTACCGTAGCTGCTGAATCTGGGGACGTTTCCAGGGAAAAATTTGGAAAATTTTCTTTGTAACAGAAGTTTAAAAGTAGCTTTTGGCATTGAATGGCCAAAAACACAACCCTAATGAAACCAGTATTGGCACTGGGTTGATACTAGATGGAGGGATTGCTCTCCCTAACAAGTGTAAGTAAATAGGTTGAAAGTATTGGTATCTGTATCAGTATTGGTGATACTGCTCCTGAATGCCATGTTTTACAGTATCATACCATTAAATAAATTTCAACTTTAGTGTTTTAAAAGACAACTGCTGCTACATTAATGTTAAGTTGGGACAACAGCGCCACCTAATGACTGCCTTCTGGTATACTTGAGTGAAGATGAATAAACAGGAAAAGTTCTATGTGTGGTTTTACATTATATTTTAAAATTTGTATTTTAGTTTTGTTTTTCTTTGGGGGGCTCTTTCATAAGCCTCTTTGGCTTCTACCTCTCTCTTGCACATTTTTCTTGTATTATTGCATAATATTTTACAGCTTACTATTTTATTTTTTGCTGTTGTGTGTTTTTTGAGTTTTGTTTCTGGTCTGTTCTGTTTTTTGTATGTTTTTTAAAATAGTTTATATCTCATAATTCTTACTATTATGTGCTAAATAGATAAATCAAATCAAATAAATGAAGATTGCAGCTGTTGACTGGTTGTGTTGTAGCTATCCATGCTGTGCGACCTCACCCCGGTCAGTCAGAGGTGGCCGAGAGGCTTCGATCTCTTCTTGACTCTGAAGTCTTCCCCTCGCAGATCTCAGGTAAGACCTGCATTCAGAGAACCGAGTAAGAATTTACTTTTGACAGCAGAAACATACAGTCCCTGGCCACTTTATTAGGTTCACCTTGCTCGGACCCCCTTTTCCTTTAGAATTGCCTTATTTCTTCAGAGCATAGATGCAGCAAAAGGATTTTGTTCATAGTGATTCGATAATAAGGATGGTTTCTGAAACAATGACATCACATTTTTGTGGGACAGTTTCTGTAATGCTGTTCTTCCCACAGAAAGCCACAGATCATGCGGTCGAGTTCAGGATGCTTACACACTGCGCTGCATCCCTCAGGTACCATGTAGATGTACACATCAATATTTCATTTAATGTCACCCACATGTTCTAGGCTCAGAGATTAGGACATGACTAAGTTAATAATGTAAAAGTTCTGGGTACTGAGGCAGAGCTCTCTTTGTTGCAGGTCCACGGGGTGGTGAATGACACTATTGCTTTTGTGCAGAAGGTGATTTCCACGGAGCTAAACAGTGCCACAGACAACCCTGTATCCTACAGAAGCGGCACAGATTAGATCAGTAGTTTTCAAACTGAGGTCGGGACCCTCATGTGGGTCGCATGATAATTTCAGGGGGTCACGAGATCATTGTTAAAAAAACAAAAAAAAGGAGCCGACATTTATCAAATAAATTTGGGGTTTTAGTATCAAAATAAATGCATTTGTGAAGAGAGATTAATCTGAGAAATTGACACATTGATTTTTTAAATTACTGCATAAATAACTAAGTTATTACTAAATCCACCTAAAACCATTGATTCTCCTTACTTATGACATTTCTGAGTTTTCAACATGTAGAATTTTTTTATCATTTGGTGTCAAGAAACAAAATTATTACAGGTGCTGTATCAAAAATCCCAATTTGTCCTATCCCTGTGAGAAAAAATGAATTTCAGCATTTTGGTTTTTCACCGCTGTTACCATAATCCACCAAAAATCTACTTTATCCTTCTTATTTATGGAGATTCTGACAGTTTCCAAACCTCACATTCAAAGACTGTAAAAACAAAAAATGGACGTAGTATCTGGTCACGTCTGAAGAAGGGAAACTGAAGCCAGTTGGGCGTGTCCCACCTTCACCATCTTGCCGTGTCACTTGTGTCGTCACTCCTGGAAAATACTAAAATGGGCAAAGGCAAGGGCGCTCCGAACCGTGATGCGAATGATTGAAAACTAAGCTAATGCTAACCGAGCTAATCCAGAGTGAACAAGAATAAACAAAGTTAGTCGGTTTAAAAGTAAGGCACGCCCAACTTGCTGTTAAAACCGCCATTTAGCAACTTTGTTACAGGCTGAGGCCTTCCTGGGAACAAGCAGGGAGCTAACTATTAGCCTCCACGGCTAAAATCTGCACCCGGTCTACCGCCTGTCAATCAAAAGGACACACTCCTAATTATGTGTTATTTCAAGATTAAATAACTTCTAAACGGACGAGTTATAAAAAAAAAAAAAAAAAACCCCCTTACAGTTGAACATGAAGGTAAACTTGACCTATTAAACCTAAAATTATTTTTTGAACTAGGCTGTAAACATGTTTATTTCTGCTGTGAAGTTGGGAGTGTGTGGGGATTTGCTCTGTTTTGGAGTCAGCTCCTAGCGGATGAAGAAAAAAACTACAATTATTTAACTTTGCTTCTATAGGCTTCAGTCTTTTCCAGCGTCGTTTGCCCCTTTCTCACCAGTTGGGAACAGGATGACCCATTAGATATATCACATGATTTAACACTCATTACAGGGTGAGGCGGGGGGGTCACAAACACCAAAGTATGTTATCTTGGAAGTCGTGGCTCAACAAGTTTGAAAACCATTGGATTGGATGACATCAGAGCTCCTGATATTAGTTATTGAGAAGCTGATGTACATTTTCATGTGAATGTTGTATAATGGCTATAGTCAGCAAAAAAATCTGTTGGTAAAAAAAAAAACAAATACAGTGATTTACAATGTGTTTTTTATATTAGTCTGTAATCCAAATATCTTAAAGTTTTTTATTTTATTGTATTCTATTTACAATTTATTTGAATAAAACAATCTAAATCATGCCAAACTATGTGAAGCAAAAGTATGCTCCTTTTAGCATCTTCTATCTTTTTTATGCTAATAGTCGTGAGTAGTAAATTTTATTTACAGACGCCAAGTCCAATAATAAAAATAATTAAAATAATGTTTTAAAAAAAATGATTATGAATCATTTGAGAAAGCAAATGTGGATTAATCAGTAATGAACAATAATGAAGAGAAGAAGAATTTACTTTTTAAGTTAATGTGTGTGTTAAAAGGTTGAAGACAACCCCTCACTCAGGTGTAGAGCAGTGTTATAGTCATGATCCTCAGCTCATCT
The DNA here is from genome assembly GCA_023101725.1 of Atherinomorus stipes. Lineage (NCBI taxonomy): Eukaryota > Metazoa > Chordata > Actinopteri > Atheriniformes > Atherinidae > Atherinomorus > Atherinomorus stipes. The sequence goes on from JALJCO010012637.1 coordinate 412,058, forward strand.
CCAGCTGGTATTTGCAGAATTAGGAGAAACTATTTCAGGAGGCAACTTCCATGGAGAATATCCAGCCAAGGTAAAATGTTTTAACATGTTTTGTGTATATTTGTCTCGCCCTGCTCTATCTGGGTGATGTTACTGAGAAGGAAGGTCACGCATGCTTGTGATTCATGTAGAAGGTAAAAGCAGCCAAAGGAATGTGACTGAAGGCATTAAAGTCATCTGTAGCTTGCTGTTTTAGGTCCTGGACTACCTGGCTATTGGCGTGCATGAGCTGGCCAGTATGAGTGAGAGGAGGGTGGAGAGGCTGGTGAACCCCGCCCTGAGTGAACTCCCTGCCTTCCTTGTGAAAGAAGGAGGGCTGAACTCTGGCTTCATGATCGCTCACTGCACTGCTGCTGCCTTGGGTCTGTCTCTTTGGATTTCTGCAGATCTCATATAAAAGCCCGATATAGATTTCAAGGTTTTCTTATTAAAAATGATTCCCTGCAGAAGTATTAACTTTATCCCGTTAGAAGTCACTGGGATGCATCCTCTCTGGCTTTACCAGATCTTGTTTTCCCACTGAAAACGTCTCTAAAAGCATCACCCTCATCCTGTTTCATAAAGGTGGAATGTTGTCATTTCCTGCAGTGTCGGAGAGTAAGGCTCTGTGCCACCCGTCCTCCGTCGACTCCCTGTCCACCAGTGCAGCAACAGAAGACCACGTCTCCATGGGAGGCTGGGCTGCTCGTAAAGCTCTGAGAGTGGTGGAGCATGTGGAACAAGGTGATGCATCAAACAGCATCCATCCATCGCTGTGTTCAGCTGAGCTAACATCACGGCTCTGTCCTGCAGTGCTGGCTATAGAGCTGCTGGCTGCCGGCCAGGCTCTGGAGTTCCTGCGTCCTCTCAGGACCACCACTCCTCTGGAGAAGGTCCACGAGCTGCTGCGCTCTGTGGTCAGGTAAGACGCCTGACGACTCGCCTTCCAACAGATTTATATGTTCAGTTTGAAAATGTGAGAACAGCTGAGCCACAAAATGCATTTTTTTTCCAAACGCAGTGAATTTCTCCTAATTTCTGCTCCTCTGTTCAGGCCCTGGGACAGAGACCGCGTCATGAGTCCTGATATAGAAGCGGCTCACGCACTCGTGCAACAACAAAAGGCAGATTCCCACAAAAAAGCTGATGTTCCATCTACCTGCTAATATTTTATTAATATGCATTTGTGTTTTTCTTCTTCAGGTCTGGAGGACAGTACAGCCTTACATGGATGAATACAGGAAGAAGATGCAAACATAGACACCCAAGTGGCAAATACTCAACTTTTACATACCATCAAAACAATGGTTTTGATATAATTTTTTTTAATAGCAAAATCAAAATATTGACATCCTGTAGGGGGTTTTTAACAAGGGATGCACGACGTAATCGGCCCCCTCTCGGTATCAGCCTAAAAAAATGAGTATCAGAAATTGGCCACCCCACCGATATTTAACCCATCAGCCCACTGTTTCTGAAGTCTAAAAAAAAAAAAAAAAAAATAAAAAAAAATTGAGGAGAAACTATTCTCTATAGACTAAAGATCGCAATTTTTTCAAATGCTGCTATTATATTGACAATTAGAAACGCTGTATTAATCTACTTTACGATCGAAATCTCACGATACTTCATCGTTCTGTTATGAAATCTCGCAAGAATTCACGAAAATTTCGCGATATTTTCATATGCTGATGTATTGGCATTCAAAAGCGCGGTATCACTCCATTTTACTAACGAAATCTCACGATTTTATCATTCTGTTGCGAAATCTTGCGAAAATTTACAAAATATCATGAGATTTTGTAACGGAACGATAAAATCTCGTGAGATTTTGTAAGTAAAATAGATCGATCCGCGTTTTTTAAATATCGATTTGATATCTGCATATGAAAATATCACGATATTTCGAACGAATAACAAAACTATTTGCAATGACTGCTTTTTTTTCAGCTTAACTATCTGTATTGATATCGGCCACATGAGTTTTAAAATATCGGCATATCGGATATCAGCCAAAATTTCAAAATCGTGCATCCCTATTTTTTGACAGTTCTGACTTTCCTTCTAGTCTTCTATTGATGCTTTTCTTTTGACCAAAGTAATCATGTATGCCTGTATAAAAATAAAAAGTAAAAATCATGAAATTTTAAACATCACTTTTGAATTTTATTCAAAGGATTTCCATAACAAGGTAAACTGAGTGAACTTACAAAAAAGCTGCATGATCTAACATGACAGTAACAATGGGCCTCCTCCTGATTTTACACAGAAGTTTCCAAATAAGCCTTGAAAGCAACACTCCCCAGGCATACCCCCCCCTTAACCCTCTACCCCGGGGAAAAAAAACAAAACACAAAAAAAGCATAAAAAGAAAACACATCATCACACAAAAACAGAATTCCATCACTATATCATGACTAGCCTTTAAAATAAAGCCTTGAATTTCCCAGCTGATTTGGAAGTTCTCCAAAACATTTGGTACCTCACAACTAGAAACTACATTTTCTACTAAACAGGTAGTGATTTCTGTACATGAGGGCTTCTCCAGATGTGTGTCCCTCTCCCCCCCTCCCCCTCTTCCTGTCCGTTTGATAACATTTACCCCGTGGAAGGGTCAGAGGTCATCTGGCGAGCACGAGCCAAGTGGAGCCCTTGTGTTTGGGCTGAGAGAAAGGCCTCGTCATGAAAACTGGATCTGCTGTACAGTGGGAATCTGAAATGAAGCATGTTCACATTAGGCATCTGAAATACACTTAAAGCTTGTTCTTCAGCACAGAGACAGTTTATCTTCCCACATTTGTTTTCATTTTCCACTTTTCTAGCTCTAAACAAACATTTGTGAACGTGTTACCCTGCTTTGTAATTTGGACCCATGACTAAACATTTACCTGTTGATATGAGGTGGTGTACACCATGACATTTTGCTGCTGGCCATCTGCTGTGATTATCCCAGCTGGAAGCGGATTTGCTAGAAAAAAACATGAATGGATAATTAAAAATCCCATGTGAGGAGGACGGGAGGAAGTCCTCTAAAATATGTGCCAGCTTCTTTGCTCGAGGTCCACTTACTGAAGCTTTCCTCTGTGAGATCCTCGCCCAGGCTTTCTCCCACCCCAACCCCCGGCATCCCCTTCTCTCCCTTCATTGCCTGCAAAATTCACAAAGAAAAGATTAGTAATGACTTTTCCCTTGTTTCATAGCTCCTTCAAGGTGTAGTTCATTATTAAAACTAGAAATGCACAATATTATTGGCCCGATATCGGTAGCGGGCGATACCGGCTTTAAAATTGAATATGGATATAGGCTGATACTGACTGATATAATTAAGCAATAAAATAATGCTTAAAACTTAAGTAAAACATAATTTTAAAACAACTATGAAAGCTGGAACAATGAAAATATTGAATTCTTTATTTGCTCGGAAATTTTCTCTTATGTATCCATTTGTTTTCTTGAGATTAAAGTGTTTTTTGTCGCTTCCTTCAATTTCTTTATTTACTTGAGAGCCTGTGCAGTAATTGAGTGTCTTGCTGAAGATGTGTTTTTGCAACTTTAACTCCCTTTAACTTTTCCCATTTTCTGTGTTTTTTGGTTTTTAATTTTTGAGAATTCCGTTTTTTATCATTTTACACAAATTTAACACCAATACAGTGTATAAAACAATTAAATATAGCCAATTTATGCCGTTATAATTACTAACTTGAATGCTTTCATGCTTTTAAACATATTTAAGGCAAAAACAAGGCACAAGTGACCCCCCCCCCCATTTTTCTGAGCAAAGCTTTCCCTTTTAAATAAGAAAAAAACCAAAAAAAACCCCACATTTTCAGAAATCTTTGCTCATTTAAGTGACATTCTGCATTTATAATGAATTCCGTTTTTAACGTTCAATTCCATGATTCCGTCCGTGATTCTGTGATCGTGGATTTTATATTATAACGCCTCTAGAAACTACTGCAGCATCTGTAGAATCTGCAGCTAAAGTATTTATTAAATTTTGCACAAGGAATGAATATAACATCATTTTCAGCTTTAATATTGGTATCGGTATCAGGCATGAGAAGCAGAAATATATCGGTTACCGTATCGGTTGAAATTTTTCATATCATGCAATGCATCAAATTAAAACCTCATAAAATGTCCTTTTTTCAGCCATGAGGGCTCTGACAGAAAACCAGCTGGCAAAAATAAATGTGTAATAAAACAATAACCTACATCCATAGAATCACTTAAGAACTTTTTTGTGGATTAGCCCGGCTCGTCTGGAAAGATAACCCTTATTGATGCTGCCATTAATTCAAAAGGAACAGATGCATCATACCCAGAAAATTCTAAAATATGGAAATAAGATAAAATGCAAGAGATAAAATAATTAAGTTGTTTTGATAAAAGACAGTAAAAAAAAAAAAAAAGTTTTTCCATCTTGAATTGAAACTGCTGAGTTTCATCAGACCTGCAGTTTACCGGGAGTTTCTTCCTCATGTGAGGAGCATAAAACCAGAACACTGCCTCACCATGTTTAGTTCAGACTTTGGGAACAGAAAGTAAACTTGGCCCTGATGACCAGAAAGATCTGGTTGGTTCATAACATACCAGAGAAATCCTGAAAGTATTTGCGAAGATTGGAAGAGTGTCCTCACCTCTCTGAACTTCTGCAGGTAGAGCTTTAGAGGGTCCACGTACATGTCGAAGCCCAGCGTGGACATGGCGAACAGGATGTCCTCCCCGTTGATGGTCTTCCTCTTCTCTTGGTGGCAGCGCTCGCTCGCCTCAGACGTGATGAAACTGATGAACTCGCTCACGCACTCTTGCACACACTCTTTGGCATCTTTTGCAATCTGTAGGGTAAAAAAAAGGAGAGAAAATTTAGAAGAAGAAAACAGGAACAAGTGGTTTATTTTTCTTTTTAAAATAAATAAATAAATAAAACATTCAGAAATTTTGGCATGAAATCCCAGAGCCTCTTCTTCAGATCAGTTTATAACAACTGGTGACTTTAACTTTGATCAAACCTCAAGCAAAACATGCCTGACATGAACTAAAACCAGGGTAAATTATTTATCAAACTTATCAAGGAATCAAACTAATTAATGACAGACAAGAACATTTTTAACCATATTCTCACACCTGCTACACATCACACCATTTAGGACAGTCTCAGTCAAGAGCAGGATCATGATGAGAGAGTCGTAGTGATTATGTTACATCGTGCTGCGAGAGAAGCTCGACAACAGCTAGTGTCATTGAAGACAGCCTGTGGTCATTTATTGACAGCAACAGATAATTTAGGATGAATATCTCATCGCATCAGGAGATCATCCATCTGCATTTTTCCCTCCTTTTGCCTCCTCTGTCTTAACATGCATCTCAAAAGATGATGTAAAAAAAATCATTCCTACAAGTATAATTTAAAACTGAATCCAGTCCAATGAGTGACTAGTAAAAAGCCCATGCTCTGACACTGGACACATACAAAAGAAAAAGATGGGAAAAAGCGCCCTTTTTGGGCTTGAACAGTTATATTTGAGCATCTGAAGTGACTAGGAGCTTGCAAACTCAGATAAAACATAACCAACACCAGCATCCATCACAGTGAACTGGTTCAAAAGCATGACACAATTTAAGGATGTGCCTGAAAGAAGGATCAAAACCAACTGAGTCCAGACAGCAGACGAAGGAAATGGAAGCAGATGAGAAATTATTTTGCTATCCTTTTTTTTTTTTTTTTAGTATGAAAGAGGAAAAAAGGGGGTATGTAAAAATAAAAAAAAAAAAAAAAAAAAATAATGAAGGAGGGGAGGGGAGAAGGAAAGGGGGGGAAATTAAAAAAAGAAAAAAAGGATTGAATTTTTTAGGAAAGAAAAAGAAAAAAAGAAAATATTAAACAAAAAATAATATATTCATAAGGGAAGGGGAAGAAAAAAAGAAGGAAAAAAAAAAAAAAAAAAATCAAATTTGCATTTTTGCTTGTTATATTTATCTTTTTTTCATTCTGGAATCAGCAAATCAAACAAATCAGGTGGTACAAATAACTATTAAAAGAGATATGGAGTCTTCAATGACTTAACAATACATAACAATGAACACAAGGACGTTCAGACAGAGCTTGAACCAAACAATAGCACAGTTATTTCATTCACATCAGGACCAACATGTGAATAAAATAGAAAAATATGTCTGTTTTATACACAATGAGTTATCAGTCCAGTCCTTCACCAACCTTTCCTGTCTGAGGAACAGCATTTTTCATGATGCGAGCCACGTTGGCGATGGGAAGATAGATGTCCTGCTCCCTGTAATTCTCCTTGACGCCACCGTCTTCATGATCATTCATATTCTCCTCTCCATCATCTACAAAACACGCAGATAAAAATATAAACATTCAACTCTTTATGACCCGAGTTGTGTCTATGCTGAACCGTCAATGCTCATTTCCTCTTTACCCTCTTGATGTTGGAGAACATAATGACTGGGGGCCATGTATTCTCCGGTGATACCCAGCTGAGAGGCATCTGTGGTTGAGTTGTCTCCGTCCATCTGCAACACAAGATCTCAATTAAACATGAGAAGCTGCAGCGGCTATCTCAGGATCATGGCTTATTTCCTGCATGCACGCTCATCAGGAGATGCTCTTCACTGTAACACCTGACCTAGACAAATCTGATGCTAGGCAAGTTTAATGTGCCATGATAATAACATGCATACAAAGATCACTTGGAAAGAACATGAAAATAATGCAAAAACTGAGACAATTTAAGTGTGAGTATTGGATCTTGAAAATCTGAATGAAACTTAGATTTGATGTTGTAGCTTTATGGTCTCTTCCATAGCCTAAAACTCAAAGTAATAGAGTAGCTGGGTTTTTTAAGCCTCTGACAGCATAAGAAAGCTGATCTATTACATATATTTTCCCTTATTTAGAATATAACAGGTTTGTTATTTAGAATATTTAGGTTTGTTTAGTCATGAGAATTAGCAGTTCATGGTCGATTAAAAAGATAATCAAAATTATGTTATTACACCCAAATTTGTCTTTGTACATTTACTTTTGATAACCAAAGCCCCAATTATGACTCCAATCACACACACATTAGCTCCTTAAAGAACTAAGAACATCATGTTTGTGACACTAGTTGGTGAACTGCGCGTGATTAGTTTTGCCTTCCTGTTACAGGTTACATCACTGTTCAATGGATGTCTTACCCAATGATGCATTCAAGTTACCACTTTTGTCTATTTAGAGGACAGGGATATTTTCAGAGGCGCATACCTGACGACTGACTAATATAACCCCCTCCTCCTTCAAACACGTTTAAGCGTACGTACAGTCTGAAATAATTATCGCTCGCGCGACACTGCTACTGTATGCTAGCTGTGGATAACGTTGATATATGAAGTGAGGAAAGCTGTAATAGGTGGTTATCTGTAAAGGGTTAGTTTATTGCGGCCACAATTAGAAGCACTACTATGTTTGGCTACTGGATGCTACCGTTTGGGTACTGTGTGCTAACTGGCAGATGTCAGCGGCGGGTATGCGAGTTATTTAGCTAACGTTAGCCAATGTTAACCCACGAATTTAAGCTACTTTAGTGGATATGTCCCTGGGAGACTTTAGCGTGTATAAAGAAGTCTGCTTAGCGAGCAATTACCTCTTTGAGTTAACCTATTCGGGTACAAAGAGTCCCCTGCATTAATTCTCATTGTAAATCCGCTGCAACTTGCGTCTGCGTTGGCCTGTTCTTTGTCGTGCACAGCACAGCAAGACGTAGCCGGGCCGAAATATTTAACAGCTATTTTTTTTAGTTTTCCCTGACGGATACTTCCTGACGAGGAGCCCTCATTCACTCAGACAACAGATAAAAAAATCAGACAGAGACGGACATTTCCATTCGAGCTAACGAGAAATCGGTTAGCAATCATTGGCCGGAGCCAGCCACAAACCTGCAATGAAGCCCTGGTTGGTTACCTTCCTGAGACGGCTGTTTGGTTGGACAGAAAATGGCTGCGAAAGGACCAGTCCCAGCGCGGAACCGCGCCTGCACTACCGCGTTTGATCAGTAGAGGTCCGTGCTGCATTCCTGGACCCCTCGCAAACTCTACTTTCAGGATATTAAAAAAATAAAAGCTAATTTTTTGTCTTGGAAAGAAACAGTTGTGGATAATAACTTTATAAAAGGTTTTAGTTTTACTAAACACAATAAAAAGAATGCAAATACGGTATTAATATGATATAATATTGTAGTTTTTTCTTTTAGTGTCTCCTATCGTGTGATCAGTGGTTGTTGGTAAATTCCTACATTTCAGGCTGTAAGGGAACGCATCAACTAAAACGTGTTGTGCTGGTCGGAAAAACTTCGCCCTCCAGCGTATTTTACAGTTTGTTCAACATTTGTACATATTTTCTCCACTTGTTATGTGAAACGAAGCACTGAAGCCTCCTAAGTTAAATAACCTTAATACAGCCACCTGAAATATGAACATTTCATAGAAGGTAGGCTACCATAAGTTTTCTTTATTTTTTTCTGTCTTTATCCCTAATTGAATATAGATCAAAGATTATTTTTTTCTATTAATTGCTTGCATTTTGGAAGTGTGTGTGTTTTAAAGCATAAAGACCCCTAGGCAGCTGTCCACAAATGCCGACATGTTAAAAGGTTTCACCACAAGATGGCGCCATCATGTCGTTTTTAAAACTATGTTACGTATCATAAAAAAAAAAAACAAATTGTTTCTCGATATATATTTAAACCACATTTCTCCACATTTCACATTTCTCCAACATAACCCCCCCCCCCCCCCCCCCCCCCCCAAAAAAAAAAAAAAAAAAGCCTGGATTCATAGACCTGCCATTGCTTTTAGGGATTCAGTTAATTATTCTGTGGCTATAATTCTTTATTTTGATTGATGGCTTGCATTTTGGCACCCCTGCTACCTGCTAAATTATTGCATATGCACCACATAATTTTAAATTCCATTAAATTTTAACTTAGAAATGTGTTTTTTTGTCTGCTGATGTCATTTACTGCAAGAGTGAGCAGAGGTCAAAGTCCTCCTGATTGCTGTTTCAGTATTCCAACTCTAACTTTACACAGTATCCAGGTTTTTGGCAGTAAAACATGGACCCACCAACAGAGCCGTCACTGGGGTTCTATGACTATGACCTTCTGGTCATAGGAGGTGGATCTGGAGGCCTGGCAGCCGCAAAAGGTGAGCTCGTATGAGCTATTGTAACCCTTGGGGTTTTTTTGCCTTTCTCCACTTCCTTCTGTTCATTGCTTTTCCTTTGTAAAGCCTGTGCACTCTTATTTATCATGTTGTATGCGCACAAATCAATGCAACAAGAGATAGACATATACATTGCTAGATATCTTTGTTAAATGTATTATGCAGCACTGCAAAGGTTCCTAGGTCTGTTTAAGTCAAGCATATTAAATAAATTGCGCTGCACTGCAGGCTTGAAAGTCACTTCAGCTTTGATCTCAGCAACAAAAATCATCATGCAGTTAATTTCCCAATAAAAGTGAGCAAGGTTGAAATGAAACCTGAGAGCAAAGGAAAACAGATGGCACATTTTACATGGGACTTTGGTTGCTGTGGTGCTCCAACATTATAATTATATGCAGTATATGTTTGAGAACAAAAGATGCAAGTCGATGCATGATTGTCTGCCCGGCCACTGAATAAAAAAGATGACTCCCGGTCTCAAGAGGCTTTGCAGGAAAGGGCGTTTCTTACCTGATGGTGATCCCAAACGCATGAGAATAATCAAACTTTGCAGCGGAAAAAGGGTGAAAACTTTAAGTTTATACATGCATTTTGACTCCAAAGATTCCTTCTAAATAAATGGTAGAGATCAGATCAAAGCAAACTGCTTTTTATCCATTTTTCATTTGGAAATAAGTGAATGTTATTTGCATATTTTACAGATTTCAAGCCATTCTCAGGCTATTACCAGACAAAAATAATTTCCCGTTTACTCGTATTTGTTGCCTACTTTTGCAAGTTCATCTACTCTCAGTGGCTACTTGACAAGCTGAACCTTATAATTATAGCTAATCTGGTCAGGAATGTGGTCACCGCCAAAGCGCAGACCTGATAATTATCATATTAATGAGCTTTATGGTAATGGGATGATCTGAGAGTATCTAGAGGAAAGTGGAAATGAGAGGAAGGGACAAGAGCCGGGATTGTTGAGAAGGGCAAATGCTTAACCCGTTTAAATATTTAATTCCTCTCTTCTGTGTTGCTGTCTGATTGTTGCCTTTAGGAAGCTGCAGGGTTGCGGAAAAAGGTGCTTATTCTTGACCTCATGGCCCCCTCTCCAAGAGGCATCAAAAGAGGTGAGTATTTAATTCTCAAAGTGTCAAAAACTGTGCTCATTCTATTTTTAACCTTCTTGTTTTGTTTCCCTATTCCTTGTTTCTCCTCTCTTCTAGGACTCGGTGGCTCAAGCTTCAACACAGACAGCATCAGGAAATATTTGCAGCAGACATCACTGCTGGGAAAAGCTATCCACGACTCTCAAACGTACGGCTGGAAGTTCAAAGAGGAGGGTGAGTAAAGGGTCTATGATATTTCAGCCATATAATACACAGGTTTAACTGTAAAATCAAAGCAAAGCTGACTTATTAAAGCAAAAAGTAAATTAAAAAGCAGCTTAATTGAATGCAAATAACTTTGGTAGTTATATAATTACATGCAAGAAATGTTGCTTTGTTGCAGTGTGTCACGGCTGGAGGGATCTGATGCAGGCTATTCAGGAGAGGGTCAAGTCAAGCAGTTTGGAGCTAAAGCGGGAGCTGAAGAGCTGTGGTGTCTTTTACCTGAGCGCGCGGGGTGTGATAGTGGCGCCCCATACAGTTGAGGTAAACTTTCACGTTGCTGATTCAAGTGAAACGCATAGAATTCAGAGTCTTTAATAAAATCATTGAAGGGAAGAAGTGATGAGGGAAGCAACGCATCTAAAAAAAGATGAGACACGGGCAACAAAAGGGTGGGAAAAGAAGTGGTTCTGGTGGAACATGTTGCAACCAATTAGGTTAATAACAACAGATCAGTTCAGGAGTGGGTGTAAAAAGAGCACCCTAGGGGGCGGAGTCTCTCAGAGATTCAGCAATCCCCCCCACCAAAAAAAATGTATCTAGAAATCATTGAACAATTTCAGAATTCAGATTTTATTTAAAAAGCACTCTTCATTTTGCTTTACACAATAAAAACAAGTGTTTGCACATGAGAAAGAACAAAAATCCCCTGTTTTTACTGAGTCTTTACATTTAGCCACTATAATTATGCTCACTCACTGTTTTCCTTTGCAACAGAGACTTTTCTTTCTTCGGTTAAAAAAAGAAATGAAATTAGGTGTTAACAGCATATTCAATGATGCCAGTTCTTGTTGCCCCGTAGGACTGTTTTTTTTACAGCTTAACTGCTGATTGTTAATGTAAAAGTCTGTATGAGACAGTTTTAAGATTTTCCAGGATAATATTATCAATATTGAAAGCTGAATTTGCTTTTTATTCAGAAACTGAGAGATTTCAGCAGTTGTTTTGTCACCAGTCCAATAACAAGGTTTTCTTTGTTTTTACTCATTTTTTTTTAACCAGGCGACAGAAACAAATGGAAGAAAAAGGTGTTTCACTGCAGAAACTTTGCTTATTGCTACAGGAGACCAACCTCAGTATCTGGGTGTACCTGGAGACAAGGAGTACTGCCTAACCAGGTAATGTAATACTTCTATCTATGTGGCTCATGCTCTTCTGGTTAACACCTCTATGGTCTCCTTCCAGTGAAGATCTTCCCTCCCTGCATCACCCCCCAGGTCGAACCCTGGTGGTCGGCGGGTCTGCGGAGGGCTTGGAATGGGCTGGATTTTTGCTTGGACTTGGAATGTCAGTCACCGTCATGCCGCATCACGGCCTCCTCCCAGGGTTCGACTGCAAAATGGCCGAGAAGATAGAAAACCACATGATCGTTGGAGGAGTGAACTTTCTTCATCATTGTTCACTCACTGAGGTACAGAGATGCACGACGACTGCAGCCATACATTTTCTTTCTTTTTTAAAAATATATATACAGAAAAAAATAAAAACTTCTCCTTGTTTTTTTTGTCAGGTGAAACAGACTGAGGATGTCATATCAGGTATGGCAGCTTATCCCAGTTTTATTACAGTGATATCTGCATTTTAAGAGTTTTCTTAGTCCATTTGACTTAACTGAGAATTAGAATATCTCTCAAAATAAGCCTGATTTCTAGTGTAGATTAGTCTTAGATTTATCCTCTGCAAGCCATAATCAGTTTGTAGTTTGTATACCCAGTAGTATTCAAATCTTCTTAAAAAAAAAAAAAAAGTATGAAGAAACTGACAGAATTTGTCCTCTGCTTAATTTATGTTTCAGCTGCAGTTTGGCTTTAATTTCAAGATGAATTTGCATAAATCACATATAAAAATACTAAATAAAATATCACTGTCCGCCCCCAAAAGTGCTCATGTTTCATATGACATACAGTATATTTATATTTGAAGAAACATAATATGGTTTTAGTAGTTGGGAAAATACACATTAAGGTAAAATAACTTCTGTGATAGTACTGTACCTTGTAAGAAGAATGTATTTTAGCTCAAGCATGACCATTTTCTAACCCTAAACAAGTCATGTCACGGTCTAAAGTCAACCGGAAATGAGAAAGTTTTGTCATAATCTGTAATGTTACCATAGCAACCAGTAAAATGGTGTTCATTAGAGCAACATCTTGATTGGGAAAAAAATGTTTATCATACAAATTTGGGATTTTTATTAGGGCGGTCAAAATTGCCGTGTTACTGCAAAGGGATTAATCTCTGGAAAAAGTGCGTTAATTTCCAATTTTTTGTGAACACCAATGTACGTTTTCTTGGGGTTTATGGCTCAAGAAGTTTGGGAATTATGGTACATTTCTTCGGGTATAAACTAATGACAGATGCCAGCTTCTGTTATCCACAGTTCAGGTTATTTAAGTCAGATCAACCTGATGTTACCCTGGATATGTTAAACGTGTATTATAGTTCCTACTTCCTAGTATGTGACATATTGTGTCATTATTGCCTAATGACACATTATTACCATTATTGCCTATTGCCTCCAACAACGCTGATTACTTTTATTCTAATTACTGAGAATGACTTCATATAGATTATTATTTGATTGAGTTAAAATATTCAAATTTCAAAATAAATTCAGATTTCTATGTCATTATTCAAACTAAATATTACTTAAAATGTTTATTGTTTTTGACAAGGTGATGCAGTTCCACCCCAGCAGCTTTCCAAGGGACGACTTCAAGCAACCGTGATGTACAAAGATGGTCAAACTAAACAAGAAGACTTTGATACAGTTGGTCATCTTTTCTCCTCTGACATTTTTCCCTTAGAGACCAAGAGCAGCCTCATATTTCCTTTTGTGTGGCTGCTGTGTGCAGGTGCTGCTTGCTGTTGGGAGGAAAGCATGCACCAGCGACATCGGTCTGGAGTGTGTCGGGGTGCGGTGCAGCCAACAGTGAGTTCCATTTTTCTGCATGTTTGCCCAGTTTTTGTGCACAGCAGATTATTGGTGTAATTGTTGCACGTTTTTATGTCTGCATAGCACTGGCAGGATCCTGGTGGATGAGAAGGATCAGACCAACATAGATTATATTTACGCCGTGGGGTCAGTGCAGCATGGACACCGTTCCACCACAGGTCTGTCACTTCATGCTGGGAGGCTGCTGGCCCGAAGACTCTACGGAGGAGAGAGCATCTTGGTACCTTATTTAGATATAATCTGCGCCATTGAATGAGTATTTTTACTTGCTGATAGGTCTGTCTTATATTTGGCATCTTGCAGTCAGACAAGAAATAAGAGATTAGATACAGTGGCTTATAAAATTATTCAATCTTTTAAAAAAAAAATGGCGTTGCATACAGGAAGGCTTACCAAAATACATGTGACTCCAACATGTGGAAGAAGGTCCTCAGGTCAGATGTTACTTCTATGTCTGTTACAAACTCAACTCTTCCTATCACCCCTGCTGTGAAGCATGGTGGTGGTAGCATTATGCTGTGGGACATTTTTCATTAGCAGGGACTGGAAAACTGGTCTTCAAAATCCAGAGTTTGAGTTTTCCAGAGATTTTAGACGAGGATAGAGACTCACCTTCCTGCAGGACAAAGACCTGACGCAAACTGCTAAAGCAACACTCGGGTAGTTTAAGCTGAAAAGATTAAGTGTGTCGTCTAGTTAACATTCAGACCCCAAATCCAAATAAGAATCTGTGGCATGATTTAACGATTGTCCAGCAGCATAACCCCATAAGGTTTAATCAGGGCAAGACACTTTACTCAGTGAAGGATGGCTGCATCCACTGAGATGTGCAAAGAAGCATGGGATCCAACACTGAAAGAGCTGTTTTTCCTTTTCTTTTTAAAAATTTCTTAACTGCCTTTTCATCTAGCCCACAGATCTACATCATGCATAGATTCGTTTTTAGAATGTACATCCTCCACCCAGCATATGAAGATTTTGGCCACAACTACTCAGTACCAAACACAAGAGTTGTGACTCCATTCAATCCAAAACTAGACTAAAAAAAGACTCAGTTACATCACATGTTAACATTTACTTTATCCATCCAAAGAATTCTAAGAAAGCAGAAAACTAACTACTTCCCAAATCTGTCCTCTCCTCAGGCCCCTCGTCGGTGCCAGCAGCCAAACTAATTAAGCACACCAGGCCCTTTTCAGCAGCACTCATGGGCGCGTCTCCATGATCATGCTGATCTCCAAAATATCCTCAGAGAGAGAGTTTGGCGACAAACCAGAACATATACTGAAAATAAAGTCAATGTATTCACCAACTAAATAAGAGCCATATTTAGAGGATCAGAGCATCAACCACAAAGCAATGAAAACAAAACCATTGAATGGTACCACACTTGGGGGTGTCTGCACCTCCCTCACAAACCTGTACAACTTAAAGGAATTGGAATGGATTTGCTTTGAAGAATGAGACAAAATTCCAGTGGCTAAATTTGCAGAGCTTACTGTGTAGGGATGTACCTGCACATGGCTCTAAAAAGCACTGATTTTGGAAGGGAGAATGCATATATGCAACATTTTTTATTAAACTTACGTAGTTTTTCATTCACAGTGTGATTACACCAATATACCCACTGTTGTGCTCGCCCCGCTGGAATATGCTGCCTGTGGTCTCACTGAGGAGAAAGCCAATCTAACCTTTGGAGAAAACAGCATTGAGGTAAACACGTGTATGTTGTGAAGCAAACATCTTCAGCTTTTTTAAAATTAATTTAATAATTAATTAATTTTATCTTTGCAGGTGTATCACAGCTTCTACTGGCCCATGGAGTGGACTCTCCCTTCCAGGAATAAAAACTCTTGCTACGTTAAAGTCATCTGCCACATCCCTGATCATGTATGCATCCTTAACTATTCATTTAGCAACATTCCTTCAAGCTGATTGCTGTAATTGGTGGCAAATGCACGAACACTGCAATGCTTTAAGCATCTTTTACACGATTATTTTGGTTTTTAGAGGGGTTACTTTGCAAAACCTTCATCTTTTTTAGGGATCCATGATATTGGAATGTTGGCCGATATCCGACATGCCGATATTTTAAAAATCATGTGGCCGATAACTGATATAGATACGGATATTAAAGCTGAAAAAAATAAGCAGTCATTGCAAATAGCAGTTTTGTTATTTGTTTCCAACACTGTGAAAAATAGGGGTGGGAAAAAGTATCGATACACTGGAATATTGCAATATTTTTATATGCCAATATTAAATTGATATCTAAAAATGTGGTATCAATCTATTTTACCTTCAAAATCTCGCGGGATTTCATTGTTCTGTTACAAAGTCTCACGATATTTCATGAATTCTCATGAGATTTTGTTATTAAAATAGATCAATACCAAGTTTTTAAACGTCAATATGATATCAGCATATGAAATATCGCGGAATTTTTTGAGAATTCTCGCAAGGTTTCATAACAGAACGATAAAAAATGCGAGATTTTGTTAGTAAAATAAATCGATACTGCATTTTTAAACATAAATATGATATTAGCATATGAAAATATCGCAAAATTTTTGTGAATTCTCGTGAGGTTTTGTAACAGAACAATAAAATATCATGAGATTTCGTCAGTAAAACAGATTGATACCATGTTTTCAAATGTCAATATGATATCAGCATATGAAAATATTGCAATATTTCAGTGTATCGGTTTTTTTTTCCACCCCTAGTCTTTAGAAGTTTTAAATCTGTAAAAAAGAAGTTTTTGAAGAAGACGTAGCTTTGGAGGATTTTTTAGACGTTTGAAACAGCAGGTTGATCAGTTAATATCGGTTAAATATCGGTGGAGTTTTAAGGCTGATATAGGCCGATCCCAATAGGGGGCCGATTATATCGTGCATCCCTAATCTTTTTAATCTGATTCAGCAAGTTAGAAACACATAGAACTCACTGCACACTTCCAAACCCACACCCAACCAAACAAGAGTAGATAAAGAGAGAAATATCTCTTAGAAGTTACAACGATAGTAAATGCTGGATTCAGTAAATAAAAAAGAGCATTTATCATGTAGATGTTTGCAGCCATATCTTTCCTATAACATAACGCACAGGATGATTAAAGTGGTTGCATGACCAAACAAACGAAGGAGCCCTATCTACGATAATGTGTAATATATGAGGAAAAATAAGAGCATTCCTTATCTTTGGGGACACTCAGTCACAAAGCCATGAGTTCTGTATTAGTGTGCTTCTCATTTAACCGCCCACCCTTTAGTTATATTTATAGCTCTTCCCACAGTTGACTTTGCATCAGTCGAGATAACTGCATTTTCTAATGTCTCTCTGTCAAACTGACATTAACAGTTTAATATCTCTGCTCTCCCACACACATTAGCTTAGATTATGTGCACCACACTGTGTTTCTAATGGGACCTTGATCCCTGTCCATAATTTAAAATACGCAACAGAAAAACAAACCTTGTTTGCAAAAATACAAGAGGTTTAAAAAAGATAAGAGTAGGGGAAGAGTGAGGGCTTTAACAGCTGACTGAAAATGCGGAAGAGCATCTGCGACCGGAGCCTGGTCCTGACTTTATAAATGAGGATTTGGGACTTGAATTAATTGTAGTTTTACTTACAGAATACTTTCGGCCTTTCTGACATGCTGAAGTGATTTATGCGCTGACCAGCTGTGACTTGGACCTGTCTGTGACTTCTGGCTTCGCTCTGAAAAGTTTACAGAAATAAAGTAAACCTGTAAAACTTGGACTTAATTTAGATGCTATCCAAGTTTGTATAACATAAACAGGTCTCATAAGGACGTATCTTTGTTTTCAACAGATGCGAACAAAGCATTTGGGACTCTGATACAGCTGAGGGATTGAGACTTCTAATATTTATTGAGTCATTTATTGATTTATTTGTTTAACTCGTCCTGTCCGGCACCTTAACAGCAGAATGATGCTCTGGCTGCCGGGTTGTGCTGAAAAAATTTGCTTTGCTAAATGGACCTTTATGGATGTGTGGCTCCTCTTAACACTTGAGTATTTTTTTGCTTGTTTGTTTGGTTTTTTGCTGAATTTACATATTAATGCTGGACCTGACAGAAGAGAAAAGGAGAGTAAAAAGTGGAAAGAGGAGACAAAGATGCAAAAGGTAGAAAACAAATAACAGTTTTGTATTGCAAAATTTACAGTTGCTAAAATAGCAAATCATTATATCCTCTACATTCTTACTTGAAAAAATGGCACTGTAAATTATACAGATTTCTTTTTAGTGTGGGGTCAAAAGGCACTGGTTATTATCATCAAACAAGCTAAACTCTGCTTTAAAAAAAGACATTTATTTGGGCTTAATGGTGTCGCTCTCAATTACATTTTATTATTGGTTACCTTTTTCCAGGACTCCACCCTGCATTCGTTTAACCTGACAGCACAGGTGCAGAAGTCCACCACTCTAAACATGCTGAACCAAGTTTTATTAACCATCATTCCCAAGTCAAAACTTAATGGATTTTTAAAAAAATCTTCCTAATATTAGTTTATACACTTTGTTTTATCTATACAGCTGACTTAGTGTAACTCATCCACAGGTTATTTCAGGAGTACTTCAATTGTTAATGATTATACAGTGAATATATTGTTTTACTTGTTGATGATTACACAGTATTTTTAGTAATGTAGGCTAAGGGGAAATTTTGCACACCCCCACCCCTCCATGGATACTCCACTTTACGACCTAGAAAACATGCTTGCATAGTGGATAAGACGAATGTGATTTTGGTGCATGATTTAAAGGAGTGATGACATAGCAGTTAAAAACTAGTTTATGTTGTTGGCATTACTTTATATGTAAATACTCCAAAGAAAAAAACGGCATTTTTTACAGCGGAGTATTGTTTTGAAACGCCAGACCTCACTTCCTCAGTAATACAGTTGGGTCCGGTGATGATATGGAGCTTTACCCGGAGACCACGTTGACTTCATTTTGATTGGCTACACCTTATTTGGCTATGACCTTATTTGGAGAATCTAGGTCAAGCTGCGGTCGGAGTTTGCTAAAAGCTAACTGCTAGCAACATGGGCACTGCAGACAGTGTGAGCTACGTTTATCAGACAAGACAGCATTTAGAAAATAAATAAACTTACAGGTAATGACAAGGTTGTGGCCCCCTCCCTCAGTGTTGCTGCAGAAGTTTTCTTTTAAATCCATTTGTTTGAAAATCCAGACCTGACTGCACAGAAGTTACTACTAGCTCCATACACGAAGCTGAATCAGACAGGGAGGGGAGGGGGGGAGCGGACGGTGCATAAACCGTTAGGGAGGGGGGGGGGGGGGGGGGGGCGCTGTTTACTTGATAGTGTGCTCTTATTGGAGCAATTAAATTACGTAGAATGATAGAACTACGTAGAATGATAGCCTGCTGTCTGATTCAACTGTTTCTGAGCAGAGAGACAAAGCTGACAGACCATAAACAGGAACTTTGATTCTCACTCTGGACATTCACATGGCCTCATCAGTGCACAACAGATCATATTATACACCCAAAACCCCAGAAAAGTGAAATTTGATGTCATGGCACCTTTAAGGTACCGTACTTGAACTTAACAGTTTAACTTGTGCTTGAAATTACGAGCTGAAACTCAACACTTGTGTTTAAACAGGAGCGTGTGGTCGGGCTCCACATCATGGGACCCAATGCCGGAGATGTGCTCCAAGGTTTTGTGACGGCGATGAAATGTGGTCTCACCAAACAACAGCTTGATGCCACCGTGGGCATACACCCCGGATCTGCCCAGGTTGGCTTCCCTTTCTTTGACAAGACATTAAAGACACAAATTTACTTTCCTTTACTTTTTTTTGTATTTCTTTCTTTCTTGTATTTTTTTCCTGTCAATGTTATTTGCTCACTGTTGTTCTTTGATGTTAAGACCCGAACAAGAGCTGACTTGGAACTTTGTAAATGAAGAGAGTGTGTTATAACATTTTGCTGCCTTTTGGGGGCAGTTTAACAAATGTGGAACAATCTGAGCTGGGCGTTAAGCCCCCAGCTGCAGCTTGCAGTCGTCAGATACTGGGCGGGAAATTCAATGGGCATGCCCAGATAGGTTTGTTAGGGTTAGGGGTGGGGAGAAGGGTTAGAATAAACCAATCACAACGGGTTGTGATCGGCTATTTAGACGGGGTGGGACGTCCAACTCCGCCTGCGTCCTGCAAGCTGCAGGCAGTAACCTCTCGAGTTGGGGGGCTGCTCTGGCTTGTGTTGGAAATGCTGTTGGTGCTTTAGTTTTGCTCTGCCGCAGCAAATAGAAGTCAAAGTAGAAAAAGATCTACAATTAATAAATCTGTATTTCAGACACAAAAAATAAAGATTAACTTAAAATAATAATAATAATAATGGAGAATTATGATGGAGTGAAACTTAAGTGTGTTTTCTGTGGTTATTGTCTATGGAAGGCATGCTTGCATTATTTTTTATGTCATCAGCTTGTGATCACTATTAATTATTATTGTATTATTCTTTAAAAGCAATTTTTTTTCATTATAAAGTAGCTATATCTTTAAATCGTGTCATTAAGTTGAGATAAGAAGTGAGATCAGGGTAAAATATACTCTATCTTGAGATGGGTACATGTATGCTTTTTTCATTCAGAGAACAGGTTAATTTATTTAGTTAATTTAGTTAAGGTCATTTACCAATCAACAGACTGGCTGAAGTGGAGTTTGTTGAGGTGTTAAATAAAATTCAGTGGTGTAAAAGGAAAAATGCACGCCCTGAGTAATCGTTAAAGATCCGCCCCAACTGTCATCCCAGCAATAATGAATGAAAAATTGGGTTGTTAACACAGATAACGCTCATAATTTATCTCAACATAATTGTCCTGTGATCATCAGGAAAAATAAAGATTTCTCAAGACGGGATGATAAATCAGCTAATTATAACATGAAAACAGAAATATCCATCTGAGTTTAAGTTTTTAGCTATTACCATGTTCTGCCCCCCAAGAAAGTGCCGCTGCCTGAGGTCAATGCCAGAGCAGCGGATTCAATTGAGTTTCCTGCTCAGGATGCCGCCTGCCTGAATAATTCATGGACAATATTTAATAAAAGCTGTCACTCAAAGAATATAACTCCAGAGGATGACCTCACAGTATTCGGGCAGATTAATACTTGACATTTTCCAAAATTAATTAATGAGGTATTCAGTCAAGTGTTAAATAGAGGGCACCGGTACTGCCAGTGTCAGCTAAAAAGAGGTCTGTGCACAAAGGATCATCATGAATCCCCCTTTGGACTCACTGATTTGGTAAGATGCAAGATCTCAAAAGCCAATTATGCATCTTATACGGACAGTTTCTATCAACAGGTTAAAGATAAGATTCATTATTTAGTTTATGGAAATTATGGATACGCAACATTTTCCTAACATAAATAATTATGTGCAGAGGTGGACATCTGTGGTCCAGAGAGTAAAAATCCTGTCCTGCAGTTGTTCCAGCCAGTCACGAAACCAGCTGAATTTAATTAGCACGGCTCCTCTGCAGGGAGATGAGCTCGTTAGTGAAAACACCTGTTCACTAATGAGCAGATCCAAAAACATGGCAGGATTTTTACTTTACAGCACCTGGAATGTCCACCTCTGATTATGTGCTGTATCAACCAATATTCAAGGTTAAAGGTACAGTGTGTAAAAAAATCAAAGGTCAATGGCAGAAAAATGTGATGTATACAGGGAGTGCGGAATTATTAGGCAAATGAGTATTTTGACCACATCATCCTCTTTATGCGTGTTGTCTTACTTTAAGCTGTACAGGCCGAAAGCCTACGACCAATTAAGCATATCAGGTGATGTGCATCTCTGTAATGAGAAGGGGTGTGGTCTAATGACATCAACACCCTATATCAGCTGTATTAGGCAAACAGAATTTTTAGGCAACTTAACAATAAACAAATATATACCCATTTCATTTCTTTATTTTCACCAGGGAAACCAATATAACAGCTCAACATTCACAAATATACATTTCTGACATTCAAAAACAAAACAAAAACAAATAAGTGACCAGTATAGCCACCTTTCTTTGCAAGGACACTCAAAAGCTGCCATCCATGGATCCTGTCAGTGTTTTGATCTGTTCACCATCAACATTGCGTGCAGCAGCAACCACAGCCTCCCAGACACTGTTCAGAAAGGTGGACTGTTTTCCCTCCTTGTAAATCTCACATTTGATGAGGGACCACAGGTTCTCTATGGGGTTGAAGGCATCAAGCGTGACATAAACATTTAGCCTTTTTATTTTAAAGAAAGAAGGTAACAAATTAAGACAGATATAAAGTAGAGTTGGGGAACAAATAATGATACATTAAAATATTGTGTTACTTTCATATCCCGATTTCATGTTGATATTTAAAAATGTGATATTGATCTATTTTACCAACAAAATCTTGCAAGATTTCATCATTCCCTAACGAAATCTCGCGAGATTTCACGCAAACCGCGAGAATTTGTAACAGAACGATGAAATCTTGCGAGATTTTGTTAGTAAAATAGATTGATGCCACGTTTTTAAATATTGATATATCGGCATATGATATATTGCTATAAATCAACTTAATATTATTTATTAACAAACAACAAAGTGTACATTTATTATGATATTCATAAAAAATAGAAATGATTGGATCGGCCACATTCATCCGATACCTGATCCAGCTAATTTGTAAGTATCGGAGCCGATATCCGATCGGGGTATCGGATTGGTGCATCTCTAATAAAAAGGACCTTTAAGTTTTTCACTCTTGTTTGTCCAACTGTAGACGTTGTAACTTGTGAAAGTTGCTGTGCAGACATGTTGATGGTCCGTCTCTGCTCCCCAGGTGCTCACCTCGTTGAACCAAACCCGGCGCATGACTGACGCCTTGATGCTGAGGGGAAACTGCTGAGGGTAGCTCCCTGCTGTCAGTCACAGTCGGCTATGGCAACTGTTAGAAAACAGCAGGGAAGGACATGAGTACTGACAGCGGCAGGACAGTCAGCTGACTGTCCAATGACGTCTTCACCTGAAGCCCGACAGACGGGCGGGCGAGGACTGACGACCTGCTGCAGACGTGATTCTCATTTGTTTGCATTTTTATGAAATATTTGCTTTGTGCACAATTCTGCCTCCGAAAGCCAACTTTTCCTTTTGTTTTTGTTTTTTTAAGATCGTTTTTGGGGCTTTTTATGTGAGAGAGAAGAACTACAGAGAGCACCCTGTAGCGGAGTTTTAAAGGCTGCACAGGGATGATAATACTTTGGGATTTGAGGCATTTACATGGCAAACGATCGAGCTCAGACTCTGCTTTTATTACTAAGGCACAAGCCTCAGGGGCTCATCCTTAATTTCATGTAATGAACTAGTTGAGGATTAAGGAATTAAACAAATTAATAGCACTTAGTGGTGAATGTACTCACTTTCTTTCCTCTTTATCATAACGTTAGGCAGGAATTCCTGACATTTTCCCTTGATCTTTCTTTTTCCTTCCTTTATATTCCGTCTGATTTAACATTATCAAGCGCAACTTCTCCCTTGAAACAACTATTGAATATTCATGGTGGTCATTAAGTGTGGTGTCTCATATAAATGAAGCAGGAACTGTAGGGAAGATATTTCTTAAAAGCCCATCTTTGACCCTCAAAGTTCCCCTCAGCTCTGCACTCTGCATACAGATTAAAAATGTTCAGTAGTGAGCAGAGGACGTCATGTGCAATTTTAATTCTGCAGCTACAGTATGTTGCACCTTTAATGAGTAATTTTTTTCATTTAATGGCTGTACTGTTGTGAAATGTGCTGTTGGTGCTCAACATGGTTGCAAGGTTATTAGATTTGATTAAGTTTGACTGGCTGTCCTGCAGACACCTCAGTTTTTGTCTCTTTGTGCGTGCAAATGCACCACATCTCATAGGAAGGTTGGGATTTTTCCTCTAACCCTACTTTGGTCTTGGATAAAAGGGGGACTGTGAGTTTTAATTTAACCCTTGAATGGTGTACACTATTACACCACTAGATGGCAGTGTATCTGTGTGTGCATTGGTTAAAAAAAGTATTGCTCTCTGCTTCTATGGCAACACAAAAGGGAGACAGCTTCATGGGACATATGGAACTATTGATGGGATGTTGTTTGACTTACCAGGTGTTTAATAAAAATACATATGGGTTTTAATTAGTTAATATGAGATATTTAATATTAAAGCATCCGGTGATTTCCTTTGGGGGCCCTTGAACATCCAGAGGGTTTACAGATAAATCTAAGGTGTTTTAAATTAAATAAAGCAAACTTCTTCCGTAGAAATCTGTCCTTTTTGTCTTTGTTGAGATAAATGTGAATAGTTGACCAGTTGGACATCGTGAATTAATCTGTAATCTTTTAGATTACTTATTGGATCTAATAACAATCGTGTAACAGGAAGCTTCGATTTGTCAGGTTATTGGATACATGTATTTTTAATATAACATAATCTAGTTACAAGTATATGATATTTGTCAAGCGATCTGTCTCATGACACCTTTGGAGATTTATTCAAGTAAAATTTTGATATGAAACACTGCTTATGTTGGATATTT
Organism: Atherinomorus stipes; assembly: GCA_023101725.1. Classification (NCBI taxonomy): domain Eukaryota; kingdom Metazoa; phylum Chordata; class Actinopteri; order Atheriniformes; family Atherinidae; genus Atherinomorus; species Atherinomorus stipes. Next base: position 436,234 of record JALJCO010012637.1, read on the forward strand.
GAGCATGCTTCTAGAAACTGTTACCATACAGGAGAGTTTTAATGCTGCAGGTGGTTCAAATGAAACTGAGTTAAATTACTTTATGTGGACATGTGGGTGTAATCTATTACAATACCTTCAGGGACAGTTGGTTTCATTACCTTAGATTAGAACTCACAGTACCGTGGTGTTGAGACTATGACATAGACTTATGATAGCCACTAATGCTGCAATGACTAGAGATAAATCTCAATACATTTAATTTTCAATACCACTATTAGAAAGAGGGAGAAAAATGACAAAGAATTGGGATAAATATGCAGTAAAGCAAAATTAGGGTTGATTTTAACACATATTTCATGGTGTGGCATTTTACCACATGCAAGTAACCCTAAAATAAATGCTGCAACTGTAAAACATAACAAGAGAAAGCACAGAGGAAACTTAAATCCAGTGTTAGTGAACTACACTAGCAACTAGAGATGTTCAATATCGGGTTTTTTTTTGCCGATATTGTCCAACTCTTATCCATATAATGCGAGTGAAGGGGGCAGCAGGAGTGGGCCTCTCTATAAGGCATTATCTGTGGCAAAACTCTTTAATTTCACCATACTTTAAGACAAATAAACAAAAGAACAAGTATTATTCTCCTGTGAGTTCAGATTTAGCTTTCTGTTAGTTATTGAGGGCATTCTCTACACTCTCCGGCTGCACGCGCCCACTAACATACGCCCCCACAGCACGGCTGAGAGAGAAACAGCTGGCCAGAGACCAGCAAGCTAAATATGACCTCACAGGACAGCAGTACTAGTTCGCGCATTTATTTGTCTTAGAGTATTGGTGAATTAAGGAGTTTCGATGCAGATAATGCCTTATAGAGAGGGGCACTGACCCCTTCACCTGAATTATATGGATATAAGCTGAAGGCGAATAATGTAGGCTACATGTCGTCTGAGGGAGTTAGAATGACACGGAAATTTTACCGGTGAGTAAATACACATAGAAATTCCTAGAAAATTATAGAAGTTATCCTTTAAAAGCATATTATCCAGGTTAATCCTAAATAAACAATACACTTATTAATCTTGTTTAGAAATTATAACTACAATTTTTTTTCAAAACAATAATTTTTTAAAAGAATAATATATCCACAGAAAGTTTAGAGGGGTGCACAATAAAAGTATTGATTTTTCTAAAAAAAAAAAAATTCTTATAACATATACAGTAAATAGATTTTTTTCATCAATTGGGGGGGGGGGGGGGGGGGGGGGCGTCCCAATAAATATTTACATGTGAATACCAGTTGAGCTTCTTTGATTTATTTCTCAAATTCAAACAGACAAAAAATGAAGCACAATGAGGGTGAAGGTAGGAAAGGGGCTCAAAGCCCCGTGGGGGTTGCCACTTTCCTCTTGGACGTATATGTTAAACATTTGTTCATGCTAATTAATGGCTATCCAGTTCTGTAACATTGCAAATTGTATTTGAATAAGTGAGTGTTAGTATGTCACCTACTGGCATGGAGGAATTATTAAAAAAAAAAAAATTGCATTATGGATTCTTTTAACTAAACGGTTACGGCATTAATGCTGACAACCCTACTTTTAATGTTTACACACCAATTTAGTCATAACAATAACTATTTCTTAAAATCTACATGTTGTCATTATTAATAAATTCATTCACTTATTCATTTATTATTATCATTATTATTATTATTATTATAGTTTACCACCCTTTCCCTCTCTGTGCCTGGCCACCCTGGTAGAATATTTTCTAGCCTCACCCCTGGCCGTTAGTGGCCTCAAACAGAAAGATTTAAAAATGTTGTTCACTGATAATAAAATCTCTTTATTTTCCGGCACCAAAAATCTCTTTTTTAAATTTTTCCCCTGATTTATCACATTCTCCTTAAAAATATTTTGTCCTGTTGAACGTGCTTTAACAACTACTTCAATTATGTTGAGTCGCACGTGTGGACTCGCTTATTTTCGCCAAGTCGGGGGGCCGCCACGCCTTCTCTGCCCTCACACTCCCCCCCTCCTGCGTCCCAGCAGTGGTACGCTCCGACTTGGATGCGTTCGGCTCATTGACCGGCGAACAGTCCACATCAGTACCAACAGAGCCCCCGGAGCTTCCGACAAAACCGGCCCTTCATTCCTCCCCCCTAACAAAGCGACACGCAGCCTCGAGCTCCCCCCCATCCCGCCATGAAACAGACTCTGAGCGAACTGATGAGGATGAGCAGGATATGCCGGATGGTTTTTGCCACTTGTTTGGGATCGTTTATTCTGGTCATCTTTTATTTCCAAAGTATGTTCCAGCCAGGTAGGATCTTCCCTGTTCTTCTCTGTGGAAGTGTGCGCTCAGACCTTTGTGTGTGTGTGTTGACGCATGGCATCTCGTCTGACCGCGTCCTGGCACGCTGACAGATCGATTTGTTCGCACTGTAACGCAGCGGGTGAATTATACCGACTTGAAGACGTAAATCATCCAGCTGTTGTGCTGTGTGAATCTTTCATGTGGTATTTACAAGCCTGGTTCTCTTGTTGCACTTTTTTTTTCTCTGTCCTTTTGTTGAGCGGCTCTCGGTGGAAGTGCGGGGTTTGTGCGTTGCCACCAGCCGCTGTTCACCTCAGCTGACAAGTGGCATGGGTATGGCAGCGGTTGGGGAGGAGGAGAATAAGGAGGAGAGGTGCTTTTGTCTTCTAAAACGTGGCTTGGCGATGGGAAGCTGGATTTGGCAAAGTGTGGGCACCGGCAGCCTCAAACGATCCAAATGTGAACCTCATAACGGATCTTGTGATCTAAAGAGTAAAGACTAAGCTATGATAAAGATTATTTTTAACTATTTGGTTTGAGATCCACATCTAGATACTAGAAATCTCCAGGGGACATTTAGGACCAATGTCCTCTTTAATCTGTGCGCGTCTGGAGACCCCGCGTTTAATAATTTATCGCACAGTGAAGGGAATCCTCTCCAAATCAGCAGGGGGGGTCTGTCCGAAAATTTGCATCACATTATGTTAGATTAGAGATAATAAAAAAGATTCGTGCTGAAAGGAAAAAGAAAAACCTCTGTTTAGTCGAATCAACGCCCCGATGGATGCGATAATGTTCAGTTGTACAGCGGGGTTTCTGCACTACAATTAGAAGAGACGGCGCTCGGACGCGCAGAGCACGAGCGCACCGAATGTTTTCACTCAGCCTGGTTTAGTTAGAAGCTTTTTTTATTAAAAGAAAAGAAAAAAAACGAAAGAAAAATGAAAAAATGTTAAGTTTCGGGTTCACAAACTGGATTATTCGGAATCAGATCATGATGCTTCTGCAGGACAAATGGTTCGATTTTGGCCTCGAGCCACTTCAGGTCGTATCCAAAATCAAGTGAAACTGAAGTGTAATCTCGTCGTTTTTCCACTGCTGGATTAAAAATATTCCACAGATGCCAAAGAAGAAAGTGCATATAGTTTTAGGCTGTAATCTGACGGGGCTGGTCGGATTGGAGAGATGAAACACGAGATTCAGAGAAGAGAAAGAGCTAATTTCATCCACAGCAGCATGAAACCGAGCGGCCACATCTGATCAAGGAGGCACTCTGTGTAAATACACCGGCACTGTGTGAGTCACCAGTGCTGATGTTGCTGCTGGCAGCGTTGGACAGTCATTATTTCTAATCCCCTAAAGGAAAATCACCATGATGGACTACTTTTGGAGACATATAGCCAGTTAAAATGGCTGTAACAGGCTGCAAGAGCTGAATTGTGCGTACACGTGACATTAAACTGCGTACAAACAAACTTTTATGAGACTAGGCATGGATTGCCTGTAGCTTGTGTCACTTTGAACTTGGAATAACTGTGATGTAACAGACACCTTCAGCTGTGTTTCTCCACATTTCATGGATAAAATTGAATTGAGATGCTTGAACCAGCGTCCCAAACACTGTTTTGCTCATGAAAGTGATATTTATGGCTGCCCTGGATGTTGTCTGACCCAAAAAAAGCGGAGCATTTGGGTCAAATATTGAGCTCACCTGAAAGGAAACACACAAATTTGTGTCAGAGCATTAGCAAATTCAGTGAAATGAAAGTGAATTTAATTTCCTGGGCTCTCTGGATTGAAAGTTTCAGTAGCTCCATCTGTTGTCCCAGTTGTCTTTTCAGCGAAAGCCAAACAGAAAATGATCCCTGCTAAAAACTGCTTACGGTGTTTGGGAGATTTTCCAGAGGGACCACCGCACTGCTGCCGGGAACAGATGCTCATGCCAAAACTTCAGATGTAAGATTTGACCTCCTCTGTACCAGCAGCACTTTGTGACTGCGTGATGATTTTTTGCTGGTGTTTCTTGTTATTTTAAAGCTCCATTGTGTTTTTTTTATTGCCATTTGTAGGTTTAACACCTTTTATAAGATCATATTCTAAGAAAAGCCCTCGGAGATGCACAATTTATTTAAGAATGACCTGAAAGCAGCAGGAACATTGCACAAAATGAGACCTCTCTTCTGCTGAGCATCATTAAACAACCTTCCGAGGAGGAGATTGATTGTAAAAATTGAACCGCGGCTCCATTAAACAGTTCTCAAGGACCTCAGAATCCTGCTCTTGTTGTGCCAATCTCCCCCGACGTTGCACCAGCATTTGCCCGACACAAACACACATAAACACACACACAGGTCAGAAAGTTGATGTTTCATTTATTTTGATGATAGGGTGCTTCACCGAGGATGCTCAGATTGAAGAGAGGGAGTTGTGCAGGCGCTTGGATGTAAGTTTCAATGCTGCAGTGTTTATTTATCCTTTATTATACAAGTGGGACGGATAATACTGAGCAGCATGTGTTTACTATTATTTACTTCCCCTAAAACAGTTGCTCTTAACTTTATCTTTGTCTGGTTGCCTTCTTTCTGAAACGACTTAATCACCCTGCAATTGACTCTCTTGTCTCCACCCCTTCCTTACACACCACACTCTCTCACACACACACACACACACACACACATACAGCAACACCATTGTTGCTGGTCAGATAAATGTCAGTGTCTCCGTGGTTCAGGCATGTTTGGTCGGTCTGGGAATCCCTCCTGGCCTCCCTGTGTAAACTCTCACCTCTCTCCCAGGACCTCTAAGGGTTATGACCCCTTTTACACAAAAAGGGGGTGGGCAGGTGGGGTGGTGTCACACTATAGACTTAACTTGTAGGCTACACACCTAAGACTTAAGGTCTTTAAGGATAGTTTGAGTGAACAAGGATTTAGTGTGTTGAACAAAAAAAGTCATGCTCATGATCAAAAAGAAGTGCCACCGTCGGCTTGTCTGAAAGCGGCTTGACTTTTATCTCAGTTCCTCATGATCTGGAAGTTTCTGTAGAAACAGACCTGAAGCTGATGCAAGGGCATGGCACTGTCTGTGTTCAGAAGCAATGTGGGAGAACAGGAAATGAGATTTTGTTTGTAGTGAACTACCAGGTCTGGTCAAAGGAGGGAAACACTGCTGATTCTCATACAGTCCAGTAAGGCAATAACTTTTTTTTCTTTTTAAATGAAGCTCTGCAATTAAAATGTTGTTTAAATTAAGGGTGTTTGGTTTTTTTGTTTTTTAGTTTTTTTTTACCGATACCCGATATACCGATATTGTCTAACTCTTAATTTCTAATATCTGATATCAACCGATCTATGCAGATAGCTATGAGGTTGTATCTCTCATATTTTGAGAGATACAACTATATTCTGCTCTGAGAGAAAGTATCCCAAAATAGCCTTAACTCAGCCAGAGGAGTTCATTTTGAACATCTGGCTGCCAGATATCAGATACTAGCAGGTATTAGCCAACATGTGGCTAATTATAATGTTTCTGACAACTTGGTAACTTAACCAACAACTTAAAACCAGACATATAATAAGCAGCTTCAAAGCAAGTCAGTCTGTAGCAGCAGCAGCTGGACCACAGTCACATGAGTCTGAAAGGAATGCTGGGATATGAAGTTCTTCCACAATAACGGGGATTTTTACATGCTGGACTGATGATAATGGAAAAACAAGATTTACTAAAGAAATCTTGTGGAATCTCAGTGTTCTTTTATGAAACCGCGTGAGATTTAGTAGAAATATTGTGTGGCAAGGTACACAACGGAGGGCCCGGGTGGGATTTGATCCCACAGACTCCAGGATGAGAGTCACGTGCGCTTACCAGTCAGTCAAAAGGATATCCCTGTGGCCAAGTAGCCAGGGTGCATGATCTGTTGGAGGTATAGCGACAGGACCCCACACTGTCACAATTGGTATGATAAAAACCAATACAGATATTTTCCGATATCGCATTTTAGTTGATATCGGCCGATCCGATAATATCCGACATCTCTAAACCAGTTAAAATGTAAATGAAAATTAAGTGATTACCTTAAATTTAGCTTAGTGTTAGACCTTAAGGTGTAAGGAGGTGTCTAGAAGAGAAACTTGACTTTTGGGTGGATTTATGGTTAGCATAATTAGCTTGCTAATGTTAGCAAACAACTATATGTTTATGCTTTTAAAACATGCTTTGTTTTGGGCTGGAGAGTTCCTGCTCAGAAAACAGGGCCAAGGTAACTTTTTTTTTTCTTTGTTTTGTTTTTTCCTGTCCTTTCCAGCACCAAGGCAAGCAGGACGATGATCTGGCCGTCATGTTGTGCTAAACAAATTAGCTTTGCTAGAGTGGAGCTTTTTCTAAAGAAAATGAAGATTTGTGATTACAACACTAGTCTTGATACTAGTATTATTATTCATCTTTTAATTTGATTATCGCTGCATATTGATGGTGGATCTGACAGGGCAAATAAAAACAAATTAGAGAATCATCAAGAGCACATATCAGCATATTAACTGAGAACACAACAATCTCGCAGGATAATTTTGTCTTTTGTTTTGGGAGTATTTTTCTCTGAGGAATATTTCTGGGATAAAGGGGGCCCCTGCGGTCACTGTGCTCCTGCTCATGTTGGAAAAGTCTGTGAATTTAGGGATAGCATCTGTTCTAGTCTGTGCTATTTTTTGCTAAACTCAACACATTGTTTACCTCTTTAAGCGGTAAGTATAGATGGCACTTAGTTTCTGCAGAAGCTTTGAAATAGCAGACACAGATGGAATAAGTTAGTGAACGTAACTTGTCTGAAAAGCCAAAGTCTGAAGGTTTATTCAAAGGTTAGGAAAGTTTATTTAAGGTTTTAAAAAGTTTGCTCTCTTTAGTTGGAGAGGATATGTTGACTTAGGAACTGTTCCTGTGTTGTGAATGTTTTTCCTTCACTAATTACACTGGTTACCAGTCGAGATAAGATCAGCACATTATGGCCGCAGGTCTAACTGGGAAGAGATAAGCACTCTGGTTCGTTTATAATGCCAAAACCAGCATTTCTCACAGTTCATTTAGTTTCTCAGTGGTTTATACGTATTTACCTGCATCATGAACAGTCATATAAATACATTTTTTGTACCTTTTCTGTTAAAACAGTCTAATTTTATTAAATAAAGACAAAAACAAAAAACAAATGTGTAAAAAAAAAAAGATTAAATATAACAAAAGAAAACTTTTGTTAAAGTTTACTTTTATTTCACTTCACCAATTTAAATCATTTTTCTAGTTTTTTTTTTCTTTTAAAAAAATCCTCAAAGAAATCTATTAAATTTACAGGTTACAGCACAAAAAAGGAAAAATAATGAGCCTAATGAGCTGAAGAGGTTTCCAGCCCCTGTGATTGGTCCTGGATGGAGGCTGCCATGCCTACTGTTGTATCTCATCCTGAAGAGCCAGCTTGTTTAGTTTAGCCGCTGCTTGCTGACAGCTGTGAGCGAGGTCCCGTGTGCTTCCACCAGCATCTTGTCTCTCTTCATTTACTTTGAGCTCAAAGTTACTTCATGCCTTTGACAGATTTCTCCTGCCTCATCAGCCTCAGTCTCTCCCGGTCCTTTAAAGGCATTGTTGCTGCAGAAAATGGCACAGCTAATAAGGCAGTTTGCTTTGTGGGCTGCTTGTTTTGCTTCTTTGTGAAGTGCCTCTGGGATATTTTAAAGCCTCTGTGTATATGTATCTGTATGTGTGTGTGACTGCAGCTCTTTTTAGCCTGTGACTGCTAACTCTCTTGTGCACCAAGGCCTCAAAGTTGCAAGTCACATTACCAACTTCTGGTGCTTCCAGAACGGTCAGGCCTGGTTGACCTCAATTGAAATCCCATCACTGTTTTGTTTTTTTCCCTTGCGTGTGGGATTTTTTAATTCTTTTCAAATGAATCAAAGTGCAAAGGTTTGAAGCAAGAAATGGGAATGTATTGAAAAAGAATGAAAGATTTTTTCCACCTGGAATTTCGACGGAAAACTCGAAATTCCTCACCTTCGTTGGTCTGCATTGGCAGCATCAGCTGTAGCTGATTCAAAGAGAGAACGCTGAGTTGCTGAGCTCAAATGTGAGACCCTGTAATCCGAGAAACTGGCTGCCCAATACAACATTGATTTGCCTCTTTTATTCTGTTATTCTCGTCATCCTCAAGAGGATTTCTTTAAACTGAGCCATTTAAACGTGTTAAATTTCAGCCAGAGAAAAGATGGATATGACTTTTTTTGCAACTCCTGTGTGGTTGTCATCTCGTGTTTCATAATCTAATAAGACCAGAAAGGAAATTATTTTGAGTCACTGGCGGTTGTAGCTAGAGCCTCCATTATTAGCTACTGAAGAAGTCTGAGCCTCATTGATTTAGTTTAAAAGTGATCCTTTCAGAAAGAAATCAGTGTGTTACTGTAGAAAGCCATGCTCACAGTGTTCTTCAAGGGTCTGTTGTCGTCCCCATGTTATTTTCTGTTTCTATTATTAAGTTAGGACATGGATTAAATCAAGGCAAGGTACATTTTATGCTGATGACACAATCCTTTCTATGACACAATCAGCAGCTCCATCTGGAATCAACTTGTATGTCTTCTTGGAGGGTTTTTAGTTATTGCAGTTATCAAAATTAAAGGTAAAATTGGTCCTCAATTTTTTTTAAAAAGGGGCGAAATTCCCAACTTGCATTCCTTCCTGCTTTAAATCAGCCAGTTTTTCTATTTTTAAGCATTAAGATTAAAATATGGAAAACTTATTTCTTATAAATATCTCTACATGTCTTAATTATAAGCTAGGATTAATATCCATGTTAATAATAAGCCAGATATACAACTAACCTTTTTAAGTAAATGTTCCTAAGATGCACTCAGAGGTAGAAATCTCCTATGGGATGGAATGAGGTTAGATTTGATATTAGTGTTGCATGAAATTGTCGGCCTGATATCGGTATTGGCCGATATTGGCTCAAAAATTAATATTGATATCAGTCAGATATCAACATATCTTGATATTTTTCAAATTTTATTTGTTTATTTGATGGACAGAGTATATAAGAACAAATAAAACCTCTAAATACACCAGATTTAGCTAGGGCTGGGGGATATGGACCAAATATCATATCACGATTTATTTATATTAAATGACAATATATGATATATACCGTATTTTTACCCCAAATTGTCTGTAAGTTTCATTTCATATAAACAGGTGGTTTTTAGTATTGAAAAATGTTAAGCGTAAAGGTATCGCTCCACTGCAGTAATGGAACTGACAAAACATTGGTTAGAAATCTTTGCTAAATCGAAGTATTTAAAGATAGTTGGTGTTTTTTTATGATTTCTTTGTAAAAGTCATGGGAAGGATTGTCTTCCAGACAGTTAGGGGTGGGAACAAATATTGATACAATGAAATATCGCAATATTTTCGTGTGCCGATACCATATCTGTATTTAAAAAACGCGATATCGCTCTAATTTACTAAGGAAATCTGGCGAGATATCATCTTTTTGTCATGAAATCTCATGAGTGTTCATGAAATACTGTGAGATTTCATCATTCTGTTACAAAATCTTGCGGCATTTTTCGTGAAATCTCATGAGATTTCGTAACAGAAAGATGATATCTCACAAGATTTCCTTAGTAAAAAAGATAGATACCACATTTTTGAATATAGATAAGGTATCAGCATATGAAAATATTGTGATATTTAAGTGTTATCAATATTTTTTCCCACCCTAATTAAATAATAAGGTGACCCTTTTTGTAGTCAGTTGAGGTGCAGCTGGGTCATTACGAAAAAATAAAGCAAAACAATTTGCACAAGTAATACCGTGATATAGCGATATGTGTAAATTTTATATCTCACTCATAAAAATATCATATCGCAATATCATAACAGTATATCGTGCAGCCCTAGATTTAGCCAAAAGGATAGTTTTCATCTATTGTCCCAGATCTTTAAGTTTCCTAAAATCAGGAAATACAGAAATATCAAACTGTAAATAAAACAGTTATCAATATAGTTAACAATATATAACATGGGCTGTTTGGTTGCAAACCCGCAGAATGGTATTTATGTTTGTTTTTCTTCACGGGAACAACATGAGGCCGCGCTCACCATGCAACATTATGCTGTCTTCGGCAGCTACTGAATCTGCAGCAAATGCAGTGAAAGTATTTTTCTAATTTTGCACAAGGAATGAATATTACCTAATATTCAGCTTTAATATCAGCATCATGAGAAGCAGAAAATGATCCGTCATCGGTTTCAGTTGAAATTGTTCATATCCTGCATCACTATTTGAAATATCCTAAGCTTACAAACACTCTTTTTTACTCCTTTAAAGGTGTTTATTAAAAAATCCACTGAAGGGAACCTGTTCTTGTTTCACGTAGTTTTTGTATTTCTACAAGCTTTTCTATGAAACATGAGGGAAATAATCAACTTTGCTTAATATCTTCAGATTCTGAGTTGTTGCATGGAACGTAGACATGTGCGGATATCTTCTGGGAAGGATCAGTATTTCCCATCATCTTCTGACCTCACTGCCCAAACAACTAACTGATAAATTATAAGGAAATCAGTAGAGAGGAAGTTAAACATTTGTTGTTGCAGCTGACCCTTTGGAATCATGCGGATCTGTTAAAGGTCAGCATCGCAGCTGGTCAGTTTGACCTTTTGGAGGATGCTCTGAGCTTAACTTGAACCGCAGCGACTCCAGTCACCATTAAAAACGGGATCACGCTTGTCGAGCTCTACTTTAGAAAGCAGTTCCACAAGATGAGGGATGTGAGAATGGGCATCACGCTGAGGCCTGAATGAATCACTTTAATAGCCTCAGAGAGTGAAGGTAGGGATTACAGATCCAAATAGGTGCTTGGTTTTATTCAAAATTACATCATTACTAATCAGCGACAGCTTCTCCAAAGCGAAGTAAATGCATTAATATTCAAATGCATCCATTTAACTTGTCAAGGCAATTTTTACCAGTGCAATTTTTCAGCTTTAATCCAATTGAAATTTAATTAAAACATGCATGGAAGCGGCGCCAGCCATGGTGGTACGTTTCAATCATCTAATAGTATTTCCAGTTGTTGCTGTAATGAATGTTAGCAAGCAAATTTCAAAAGCCTCTTTATATATTTATTTTATCCTGTTCCATTTTAAGGAATTGTGACTTTTTAGTGTTGTTTCTCAAAGAGATATAAGATAGCTGCATTCAGTCTTTTGTTTGTGTGATTGCATTTGTGTGTTTGTGTCCTCGTCATTGTCTCCTGTCCCAGTCCCCTCCCCCAGCTCCTGCATGTGTCTGCGTATTGTCAGAGTGTATCCCGGACGTCCTGTTTGTGTAATCTCAGTGCTACTGCTGTTTTCCTGCCCCGCGCTGTTGCTAAATCCTGGATCAAACGTCCCAGGACATCAAGGGGAGGGGTGCTTTTCCTGATGTGTCCTGCTGTGACTTTAACATCCACAGTTAGTACCACAATGAACTTTCATTCATAATCTTTATAGAGACCAGCACAGAGAGCGTTCTTTTGCCACAAAGCCGTAAAATAACAGTGAGATGATAATAAGTTCAAATTCTTAAACACTAAATGCAGAAAAAAATCAAAATGATTACACCAAAAAAAACCCTAAACAACACACTTTTTACTTTTATTTGTACATTTTTCCACTTAAAAGGGGCACAAACATTGAGAGCCCATGTTTTCCAAACTGAATTAAGATGGTGTCTCTTAAGGGTAATACAGTTTGAAACCTATAGTTTAGAGTGGGTTTATAATTAAGTGGAGACGTAAAGTAATTCAGGAGTTTACCAAGAAGTGTTTTATAGATAATTAAAATTCAGTGCTGCCCTCTTCTTGCAGCCAGTGACTGCAAACAAATTTTACCACAGAGAACACAATGATGTATTCTGAAGGCATCCTTGGTGATAAACCAAGAGTAGAGAGATGCATTGCATCAAGAGGTTTAAAGGCAAAAGGTGAAGAATGCATATAAATTATATTACCATAACCAAATATGGATATAAATGCTGACAGATGAATTTGTACTCTGCAGCTTTTGGTTTTTATGCTTCATTTCTTTCTTTATTACTTTATTTAAGAATCAGTTTCGATATGATCTATGATCGAACTATACTTCTATACTTTTAAAAAACAAAGCTCATCATCTTACTAAAAACTAAACCTTTTAAAAGAGGCTGCTGTTTTCAGTAAGTGTTCTGTCAGGAGGGGGTGACATTCACTTCTGGTAATGTGCTTTTTTCTGAATTTGTGTTAATTCATGTTTGTTTTACAACAAAAATCAACATGAAGACTCGGAGCAGCACATCATTTACTTCAGAGGGTGCTGAAGTGTACAGGATAACATCATCCGCATACAGACAAATTGTACTGTTGCTAGCCTTCTTATAAAGATCATTGTTATAAAATCGGCCTTAAAACTGAGTATTGGATATCGGCCACCCCACCGATATTTAACCGATCAGCCCGCTGTTTCTAAGATAAAAAAAACCAAACAAACAAACAAAAAAACACTGCTTCTTTTTTACAGACTTTCAAACTTCTAAAGACTGGGGTGGGAAAAAAATAGCGATACACTGAAATATTGCGATATTTTCATACACTGATATCATATTGACATTTAAAAATGTGGTATCGATCTATTTTACTAACGAAATCTCGCGATATTTCATCATTCTGTCACAAACTCTCATTGGAAATCACAAAATATCGTGAGATTTTGTAACAGAACGATGACATCTTTCAAGATTTTCTAAGTAAAATAGATTGATGCTGCATTTTTAGATATCAATATAAAAATATCACGATTTTCAGAGTATCAATATTTTTTCCCACCCCTATTTTTTGAAGTGTCAGAAACGCATAACAAAACTGCTATATGCAATGACTGCTTATTTTTCAGCTTTAATATCGGTATCGATATCGGTTATCAGCCACATGAGTTTTAAAATATCGGCATATCGGATATCAGCCAAAATTCCAATATCGTACACCCCTCATTTTTTTTATTATACAAAGTTTGCACAGGCTTTTCAGATAAAAAGAAAATTTGATTAGCTCTAATTTGAAGCTCTTTTGTGTAGATTTTACATCCCACAAATGATTCTCATGAGATGCTCTTTTAGGCTGAGGACATTGTGTGGGAGTCAAGCTTTGTGCACCCACAAGTGTCTGAAAATTTCCTGCTGAGTAGCCTGTAATCAGGGCTTTGTACAGTGAAACAGCTTCAACTAGCATGTTGGATTTTTAAAAATTGTGCAAAAAAAATAGCTTTAAACTGAGTTTGACAGTCAGTTAAATCTGTTCCTTGACTTTGTAAATTAAACATTTAGTACAGCAAGGTATCATCTGCTTGGTGATGGAACTGCCTTTGAAGAACGACCCATTTGCCCAGTACTTATGTGCAGTATAACTCGCGGTTGCCTGGCAACCTCACTATGATGAAAAAGAAAGCATGTTCAGGCTCTAAAACCACAACAGTTTGGGGGAAAAAGGAGGGATGAGAGAAGGAGAGATATGAATATTAGCACTGAAGAAGAAATGGGTTTCTGCTGACGGACAGCTGGACACACTCCTAGAAATCAGAGAGCTCATTCATCCAGAGAGGGCTCAGAGTAGAGCTTTTGTCTTGAAAGAAACCGTTGAGGTGGTTCGGGCTCGGATCAGAACGTGACCTAGCTGCCTTCAGGGCATGTCCAAATTAATGGAGACCCTTGGATGAAGTCAGAACACACAGGAAAGATAATCTTATCTGTCCTGGGAATACACTGCTGCAGAGAGAAGTGTCTGGACTGTAGAACAGATGGATCTGGGTGTTACTGAAGGCTTTCACTTCTTGAAATAAGCTGTTTGAAAAAATAAGGGCTCTAACTGATATAAAAATCAGCTACAAGGTGACGGGTTAGAAATAGACCGATGGGCATTTAAAGATCCAAGTACATTCTTTTATTTTCATTAAAACATTAATATGTTATGATACAATTCTTTATTCAGACCCCCAGCAGGTAGCAGCTGCAGGAGGATAGCAAGGCAAAGCTTATTTATTTATATAGCACATTTCATACATGCAGTAATCTAATGTGCTGTAATAAGCAAAAGAAGAGAGGAAGAAGCAAAAGAAAACAGATGAATAAAGAAACACTCCCGAGCTTAATTAAAAGCTGTGGCAAATAAAACGGCTTTAAGATCAGATTTAAAAGAACCAAGTTTTAAAGCACACTTTATGTTTTCTGGTTGTTTGTTTCAGATATTAGGGGAGTAGAAGCTAAACGCAGATTCTCCCTCTTTTTTTTAGTTTCGACTTTCAGTATGGAGATGGAGAGCAAATTGATCCAGATGATCTTAAAAGGCTCATATAGCATCAGCAGATCAGATTTACTGTATGCAGTTTGAGTCAGAACCAAACAGTGTCTCGTGCTCCAACTGCAAAATCTTGATGAAGGCTGAAAAGCCGTAACGCGTAGGTGCATTATTAAAGTTTAATTGCCTCAATTTCTCTTTTGTTTTTACCAAGCAAAATCTTTTCTTTTTCTTTTTGGTGAGATCATGAGCTTTAGTATTTTGCGTTAATTGCAGTTGCCTTATTGATTTTTTAGAGACCTGTTAAAGCACCATTTCAACAGTCAAGACCAATGGCTTTCAAACTGAGTGTAAGGACCCCATTTAGGTCGCATTGCAATTTCAAGGGGCTTCCAGATCATTGTTTAAAAATAAAAGAGAGAGAGCCTAAATTTATTCAATAAATATGGGATTGTTAAGGCTATTATTGCAAAGAGGGTGTGTGTGTGTGTGTGTGGGGGGGGGGGGGGGTAGTGGTGGTCACGAACTCCAAAATATGTTCTTTTGGGGGACGTTGCTCAAAAAGTTTGAAAACCACTGGCCAAGACTGCTGGTAAACACATGTATTAAGTTCATCTAAATCAGTCAGTCCCCTTGTTCTACATATATTATTTAGGTTGAAACAGGCTGATATGGTTATTGCTTTAATATCAATGTCATAAGGGGCCCAAAATCAAGCTTTGGGAACGCTGAACGTCATCTCTGTTTGAGTTGACATTATCAATTTACTCAAAGTAGTTCCTGTACTTCAAGTAGAATAAAACCACTACATATGTGTGTAGTGTATGTATATGGTTTAAGAAAAATGCATGTTTGTTTGACACTTATTGCGCAACATTGTTGTTGTGATGATGGCATAAGGTTAAATGAAGCTATATTGCCCCCCCCCCCCCCCCCCCTCTTTAAATGGCTCTACCGCTCCAGTTTTCATCAACAGATTTATATTTATACGTCCATCAGTGTATCACATTAGAAAAGACTTAAATATCTTTCTCACATCTTTGCCGGCTGCAGAGCTTCTCTGTTCTCTCTGCCCGGGCTGAGTTGACACTGGATGTTACATCAGGCTTAATTGGTTACTAAATTTGGGGCAAACTACATACATAAATCATTATTTGTAATGCAAATTACAGCCATTTCTTCTCTGCTAGAGTGCCTGCTGATGGATTCCTTTCCTCTCTTTCTGCATTATGGCTATATGTTTAAACATCCATTACGACATAGGCCTTTTACGATCCATAACAAGACTGTGAAGTAGGGATGCACAATATTGGAATTTCGGTCGATATCCGATATGCCAATATTTTAAAACTCATGTAACCGATAACCAATATCGATACTGATAAGCTGAAAAAAAATGAGCAGTCATTGCAAATAGCAGTTTTGTTATTTGTTTCCGACACTTTGAAAAGTAGGGGTGGGAAAAAAAAAATACTTTGAAATATCGCAATATTTTCATATGCCAATATCAAATCGCATCAATCTATTTTACTTACAAAATCTCGTGAGATTTCATTGTTCTGTTACAAAACCTCACTATATTTTGTGAATTCTCACGAGATTTTGCAACAGACAGGTAAAATATCACGAGATTTTGTTAGTAAAATAGATCGATACCACGTTTTTAAATGTCAATATGATATCAACATATGAAAATATTGCGACATTTCAGTGTATCGATATTTTTTCCCACCCCTAGTCTTTAGAAGTTTCAAAGACTGTAAATAACGGTTTTGAAGAAGAAGAAGTTTTGGTTTTTTTTTAGACTTTAGAAACAGCGGGCTGATCGGTTAAATATCGGTTAAATATCGGTGGGGTGGCTGATGTCCCATACTCAGTTTTAAGGCTGACATAGGCCTTAAAACTGGGGCTGATTATGTACTCAGGGTCTACTAGATGTGGGCCCAGACACAGATGAGTAATCTTGTTCCATTCTCGATCCATCAATAATCTGTAAACATCAGTATCAGGATACTGGATTGCTCTGTTTGCATCGTCAACTCTTGTTTAGTGCAACGATTACTTCTCTAACCTGGCTTTAAATTGTTTCCCGTCTTCTTTGCGCTTCATGCCCCAAATCCTCTTTTTGAATCCCTCAGAGTCACTAAGAACAGGCCGACTGTGCCACTGCGCCGCCCGGACTTTTGTTCGGGCAGCTGGAGGTCTGACGAGGAGGCCTTGATTACTCGACTGAGTCGGTGACCATCTGCACGAGCGTCTGGACTTCATTAGAGAGGCGATGAGAGAGCTTCCACAAAATCAGGCAGAGGAACGCACACAAATACACAACTCTCCTTTGGATCTGGAGTGAGACCTGCAGTCGCCTCTGAGAGAGGTTAAAGGAGTCATCCCCAATGTCAGACGAAAACTTCCTCTTTGTCTGGCCTCGTGAGGACATGTCTGTCTCCCACACCAGCACCAACCGCGTTTTTTCTTTCCGTTTACAGACGCTGTGACACATTTCCACTGCTCACAGCAACACCCAGCCTTATTCTTTAGAGGATATAATAAACAGATACTGTCTGCCCATTAGAGTGCGAGGCCTCTCCAGACCTCTTGCATCCCTGATATCTTCATCTCTGAGTCATCAGCGAGGCCTTCTTGCCAGAGGGGATTTGAAACACACACTCGCTCAGTCTCTCACAGCAGGCACATACCAGTATACTTGCACATGGGAACACTGCAGTCACTTCCCGCTCTGAAAAACCACGTCTGTCTGGGGAGCAGGACTCTGCCGGCTGGGTCTGTGGTTTTCATGATCTGAGGACAACTTGTGTGAGTCTGTGTGTAGCTGTAAAACTGCATGCAAGCATGCTGAAACAGAAATGATAAGGAGTGAGTGATGTAGCAAAAGAAATTAAGCTAAAAAGAATGAAAGATTCCAAGTCCAAGGAGTGGCTCTTAAATTCCCAAATCATTCCCAGAGAGGCGAGGTGCATCCAAACGGAGCTTCAGTCTCAGCAAACTCTGACACAAGAGCCTCCGGGATTGTCTACCCACGAGTAAGAGGTGAGAATGTTAATCATGACACCAAAAGTGCAGCCGCCACCTCAACATCTGTCCGCCATGCTTCATAAACTGCGTCTCAGGTGGATCCGGTATTTTAATGCCTGTTTTGATGGGTATCCATCTGTCTCATGTTCCGCCACTTTCCCTACGGCCAAGATTGGATTGTGCCATTTTCTTATCTCCCCCACAAGTGCGTGTGTGGGCATGCTTCTAACCTTGTTCAGAACGAAGCTGAAACATGGCTAACATCTGTCAGACTGCCATGTTCTGCAGTGACATCTGGACCGTCTGGGGTTTGTCTGAGAAGGAAAAAACTGTCTGTGACGGGGAGGAAAAGAGACGATGTTAGGACTCTTGTCATTGTGTTATGATAACTGGTCTTATTAATAAGTCTTTTATTAATGTATTTTTACTCTATTTTGGCCATTTTGATTGAGATTAATTATTTGTATTATACTCTTTATTCCATTTAGGTCAAAAGTTTAGTTTAGTTTTATTATTTATTCAGTTTATTTATCAGAGATAATAGATAAAAAGTAATAAAGAACAACAAGAAATATAAGTTAACACTTTAAAAAAACAAACACCAAAACACGTGAAAAAAAAGAACAACAGAATTAAAATTTTTGGACTTTTCCTTTAAATTCCTCAAAAGAAAGATTTGATGTTTAGATTATTTCATTTTAACACAAAACTGGTAAAAGGAATTAGCAACAACAGAAGAATGTGAACATGCGTTTTGTGTGTGTTTGCGTGTGAGACAGTGTGCACGTGTGTGTGTGCGTGACAGAAACAACATATTCCCTTTATTTAAATGGACATGTTTTTGAGGAATAACTGGAATATGATATTTTAAGTACTTTTCATTACAAAGATGTTGGAAGAAAACAACCCCGCCGGGTCATTTTTGACCCACTTTTGCATCTAAAGGTTAACTAACCCCAACAATGGAGACCTCACAAAGCTTGGTAACTCAACCCAACTTTTCCAACACTGGATAGCCTATGTGAGCTTCTAAAAAAAACCCCAAAACAATTAGCACTCGATGAACTTTTGCTACCGTACACACTGACAGGCTGGAAAGTAACACGACTGCTGCAGTCGAATCAGGAAAGAAAGATAAGAAAAAGCTGACTACATGTGTGTAGATTAATCAGTGCCACATCATTACTGCTTGATGATCTGCATCTGATGACTTATGGTTGTTTATTTTTGGAAATGAATTTGCTGCAGGATTATTTTTGAGTCAGTTCACAAAGTTTTGGTCATATTTTGTTCTAAGCGGCGCTGTAAACTGTTGTAGTTTCTATAGAGCAAACAGAAAAGGGATTGAGAGCAGTTAGTTGGATTATTTTTGATAAGTTTATTCATCCAGGCTCTTAAATGACATTGTAGAAAAACAGCATAAAGACTTTGAACTGCTTCCCTCAGGCTTTAGATACTCTTAAGCCTTGTGGTTCTGTAACTGACTATACAAACTCTTATTCTCTGTGCAATAGCATTTTTATGTAGCTTCTTATTTCTTCTTGTGAATTTATTTATTATATTTTTTTGTGTTTGGGGGGCGGGGCGGGGGTATTTTTGAGCATTGTGTGTGTTAAAAAAGGGGAATAAAAATTTTTTTTTTTACTACAGGATCATTTGGGGATTTTTTTTTTTTTTTTTTTAGAAATCTGATTTTTGTAGTTTTTCATTGGTGATTTTTATTGGACAGTCATGTGGATTGTAGTTTTTGATGTTGTAATGTCTTCCTTAATAGGCCCGTCTGTAAACAACTTTTCCCATATGGGGCAATAAAAAGACTTGATTTCGAAAATAAAAGGATGTAAATGTCCCATGACTTTAATTAGCCTAGTTTTAAAGCATTTTGTAAGTTGGATGTGGATGTAAACATGAACATTCCTATGCGGTTTGGCTAGGTTGATAAGATGCGCACTCAGTTTAAGGGGAAAACACATGATTATGGGAAGATGTTTTACAGTAATCAGTCTTGGTTTTGGACCAAGTTTTCTCTTCTGCTGACACAAAATCTCTCTGATAAAGATCCAAGGGAAATTCAAGCCGCGTAGTTTGTCTTTAACTTCAACAGAGATGGAAGGAAACTGCCTCACTATCCTCCGACTTTTACAAGCATTTATGTCTTCTCTCACACTTCCAACATACGTTACCATGGTGATACAATCTGGTAAGAAAAGAAAAAGCCTTGTTGTAATGCCAAAAATTCTGAGATGAACTTGAAGTTGCTTCTTTAAAGGTACAGTATGTAAGAGTTACTGACATCTAGTGGTAAAGATGGGTATTTGAAAGAAAATATGTTTTCTTTCAAATTACTTCATATTCCAAGCACTGTAGTGAATGTTTGGTGGCAATAAGTGGCCAAAATTTGCCCAGATGTAAAGATGTTTTCATCTGTGAGTGGAGTGGTCTCAGGTGTAGCTATGACTGTACTACGAGTAACTATTTTTAATGGAATTACTTAGCTAAACAGTGCTTTAACTCCCATTAAACAAAGCTGGTACAGCAGTTATAAAGTTCAGAGGGTTCTCACTTCACACACATTGTTTTGTCCATTCAGGGATACTGTTGCAATAATGGTTGAACAAATATGGCAGCCTTTATATGTGTACCCCCCAACAAGTAGATATAAATGACTTATTCTAAGAAAACAAACACATAACAGTTATTCTATTGCAGCAATTACACATAAATAGAAACACAGTTTTGAATTATTTATCACATTTTTCTGCTTTTGACCTTTGATTTTTTACACACTGTACCTTTAAGTCCCCAGTTGACATTCGACGGAACATATAAATGTGGTTGGAATAACGTTAGTTGATGAATGAACGTTAATTCAATGTGAAAACAACAATGAAATGGTTGAAACGGTGTTGTTAACTCACCATAGATTTTTTAGTTTGTTAGTTTTTTTAGATTTTTAGTTGTATGTCTTATCGAAATAATTTCATAACCATATCTTTTTAAAAAATTGCTAAAATATAACAATTTAGAAAATCATTTCATTTCAACATCTAAACAATGTTGATTTGCAAAATCGAAACTAAAATCAATGTTGGCAATTCACCCGTGTTTCACCCATTGAGGAACACAACGTTGAAATGACGTTGCTATTCGAACGTTGATTAGATTTGCAGAATCGAAACAAAATCCAACAGTTATTCAATGTGGGACCCGACGTTGATTCAACGTTGATTCAACGTTGATTCAACGTTGATTCAACATTGACACAACGTTAAAATGCCAGCTGGGTTGCTAATCCTGCTTCACTGTCTCGGTCCAAGGAGAAACTGGATGACTTAGCCTACTCCACCAAAAGATTCGAGGCTCGGCCAGTCCACCATTTTAGACCAGCAGGAGTTAAAAACAAATCAAATCCTTCTCTCTAAATCACCATAAGGATTTGCTCAAAGAACCAAAGTAGATTGTAGCAAACTGTATTCATGAGCTTTAGTTTAGTAATGTAAGAATGCTATGTTAGCTAACTTGTAAATTCCCACATTGTCAAATGTCTCACATTGTGGGTCGTTTGTTTGAGGCGACTGGACACCAGACCCGCATTTTAGTTTCTAGCTGGAAACCTAACATTTATCTAAATAGACTTTTTGAAATAAATGTTTTTTTAAGAAGTTAATGCTGCAGAGTTAGCTTAGTAAAATCAAAATGACTCCAGGACACTTTGCATAGTCTAATTCATAATCATTCATTTTCAGCAAAATGGAAGATTCTTTCTTCTCAAGTTATGAAAAGCATACATTAAAAAATCCATACCTGATGACCCTGATTGCATCTTTTTGAATATTGATTCTCTCCTATCACAGTGATGTGGTTGGATTATACCCCGACTACTTCCTCTGTTATTTCAGTCGTATTTAATGATATGTAACACTTGAGTGAGCAGCTGTAAATGGGCCAGTTATCTGCCATTTAGTAAGGAATGTTTCAGGGTGAATAGTAATGTTACTCTTACTTTCACTGGCTTTGTGCAAAGTGGGATTCCTCCCACTGGCATTTTACTTGAAGCAGTAAGTGAAGAGAAACTTAAATATTTTCGCTTTAGATATGATGGTTTAGCACTGAAGAAGAGGTAAAGTTAGGACATTGTGTACAGAACTGATGGATTATACAATAATACAGTATTTTGACTTGTTTTAGCTGGCTGTTAGATTGATTATTGTTTTTAGTTTTTCATACAATTTACTTCTTTAACTAGATTAACCATGTGTGCCAAAAACGTTCAGTAAAGACAAAATTTGCTTGCTCCTTTTTCCAAAATGCAAAGAAAAGAAAAAACAAAAAAACAAAAAAAACCTAAATCATTGCAGCAGACGGTGTCTATCAACCTCTCCAGTGGACAATTTACACTAATTCAACCAAAATAAGTTGGATTATGGTATCTCAGTCATGTGGAATGAGAAATCCAAAGTCCTGCTGTTTCATTTAGCCTGATATGATCGTTGAAAACATCTTGAGCTATAAATGAAATGCATGAAGCTTATCTAATAATCTCATATGTGCCAGGTGCTTGAATCTTGGTAAGTACGTAGCTGGAGTGGGATGGCTCCCAACGGTCATTATGCAGAGCTTCTGCTCCTCTTCTGCAGGCCAAGAGCAGCAGCTGGAAGAGGTAGAACCGCCATCGCACCGCTGCTGCCGATAAATATTGATTTGGTTGTTAGATTTTAGCCCTTAGTAGTTAGTTTAGAGTTCAGCTGTCAGCAGTTTGCCACATTAGGGCATTAAAGCAACAAAGTGCAAAGAGAACTGGGGATGTGCGATTGCAAGCCCCTTTTTACATCCTTACTTTGGGAATGTCATTGCATTGACTTAGAAAATATGGAAAGTTAAGTGGACATGGTGAAGTATTCTTTGGAAGTTGGTGCAAAATGCGCATTGTGTGCAGTCGACAGCTGTTGCATGGTGAGTCTAATGCAATGGGGGCTGAATAATTTAGCCAGTGGCAGTATATATGTGGGAAAATAAAGAGGGTGACAGAGTGTATGTGTGTCTCCGGCTGCCAAATGCACAGTGGACTGCATGGTGTAAGAGAAATGAATCATGGCTTTAATTAAGTGGAGGTAGGCTGAGCTGTGTCTCATTAAACGGCTGGTAGAGGAACATTTTAAAATGCCTGCTCCACACCAGCCACTGGGACACTTTACAGAACAACTGGGAGGGATTTTCCACTCCCCCCCCCCCCCCCCCCCCTTTACCTCTTCCTCCATCCTCTCTCTGGATTTTGACTCATGCTTGCTAAAGGAAAAGGATTATCCACTTTTGCTGCTCTTTAAGACTGTTAAATGCAATCAGTCTTTTTCATTCTGGCCATTGTATGAAGTATTTTATGATAAAATTATGCAATTGTGGCTGTATCTCGCTCCACAGTGATCTCCCACCAATTCCTTAAAGGAGAACTACAGCATAAAGTCTGTTAAGATGCCCTATGGTGCATCACTCAGCCTGAAAAAAAGAGTTCAATAATGTCCTCTGAGGCTGCAGAGGAGCTTTGTCAAGACAGAGACATGAGCTCTAAAGATGTCAGGGGCATGCTATCAGCGATATTTCAGTTTATAATGCAAGGGAACGCTGGCCGCATGCAGGGTAATGAAAGATCGGCCCATCGTAAAGTCAGCATATCTCAGCTGCTGGTACATCAATTCTGATCTGTGTTTGCAAGTCCTCTTATACCTTTAAAAGGGGTTGCAACTGTTTGGCCACTTTCAGGACTGCACTGCTTTCCATCAGGCTGACAGCAAGCGACTGTGTCAGCGTTGTGTCTGAATCACCTCTCCGGGGCTTTTTCACTGCACATCAGGACGTAAATCTAAGTCAGCGATGTTTACTCATCAATAAACATTTTTTTAATAGGAGACATTTGAAAGTACAGTAAAATTTTTACCAATTATTATCATGCATGCATGAATATGCACGTACAAAAAAGCCTGTATGTGTTTAAGCACACAAATATATATATATTTTTAAAAAGAGCTCAATTATTTCCCCACTGTAATTGCATCAACTGGTGTTGGAAAGCCTGAGGAGTCACCTTTACAACCAGGTATAAAATGTAAGAAATGTGTTTCTGTGGAATGAGCAGCGCAGGTAAGCATGAGGCTAGTCTGGTGCCCCCAAAACTGTGCCAAAATCCCCTGCAGCATTCTCTTGTTGGTGGTCACTCTTTTCTTGAGTTGCTTGGTGGATTGTTGACTTCACTCTCTCAAAGTAACAGGGAACAACACAAATTGTCCCCTTTTTCAACTTTTAATTGAGTTGCGATCAGGACTCACAGCAGGCTGTTCCATCCCCTCCACTCCTTAATTTTGGAGATACTTTTGGATGGTCCTTGCTCTGTCTGGGGAGCATGCTTAAGGATGGAGTTACTACGTTCAGACAAAAGTGGCAAAAGCGGCAAGGACGCTGGAAGTTAATATATTTTCAATGGGAGCAGGTGTCCTGAGCGGCAAAGGCGTCTGCCGCGCGTCCAGGGCGTCAAAACTGGCACCAGATGAGAAGTTGAGCTCCGGTTGATTTTATGGTAATTAGCTGTGACGCTGTTTAACAGCAACCGGTCACAACCAATCAGAGAAGAGGTGTCCTTTCATTGAGCGGGTCCGAAGAACAACGCATGTAACTTTGGTTCCTAGAATACACTCGTTCCGTCATGGATGCTGATAACCTGTGTTCAGGCTCATCCGTCCTTTATAATGTTTTCCTTTTCTGCTACCGGGAACTGCCGGAATCCAACCTGAAGTATCGCTGGAACCGCTCCAGCACTAGCCGAGGAAACCTCCTGCACCCAAACCCGGCGACGGAGTCTTCTTCAGGTGTACAGGCAGCAGCAGAAACATCACAGCGATGTCAACCACATTCACGATGAGTCTACATGATCTTAAGGGTTAAATGTGCATATTTATTGTCATGGCAGACCATCTTAATGACACAATAATAACAATTAAAAACAGGAATTAATTTAATCTACTAACCACCTCACCCCTTTCCCTGTTCTTCCAAAAAGTTTTCCAGCTTCTGGGTATTTTTCTTTAGGTCTATACACACACAAAGTCTGGTTTACTATCCCTGTGGAGTAAATCGATTGACATAATGCATTCCCTAGCCCCTTACCCTAATGCCCATAACTGATTGCCTAAACCTAACCTTTGCCGTAATCCTAACCAAAATGTAATTGTAATTTAATCTCTAAAACCTAATCTTGACCCTCAAAATGGGGTTTGGACTCGTGGGGACCGGGAAAATGTCCCCACAAAGGCAAAACGTCCTCACGGCGATGGTAAAATACAGGAAATGGTCCCCATAATGGAGTATAAACGCGCCCACACACACACGCACACTCCTTACAACGTCTTGGCTGCAGCGCAGCTACACGTGGTGTTGTCTGCTTGTTTTTTGTTTCGTGTCATAGAATGAATTCGTCTTTCCAACAATGTATAATACAAGACCAATCGGGATTATTAGAGTAAAGAAATAATCAAACACAACTTTCCTTACTTTTTTCTTTTGGTTAAGTTTACGTACATACACTTTTCCTCTTTATGAGGTTTAAGGAGCCCGTCACCAGTGTGAGCCGTCCATTTCCTCCGGTAATTCTTAAATCTGTCCGGAGAAAGTCAGTTTTCCATGTTGTATATTTCCTTAACATTTCCATCCATTCCCCCCTTGTGGCAAGCCATTTTCTTCCTACAGCCGTCAACATTACCTTAATTATATACTTGTCACCAGAATCGATTGAGGGTGAAATATTTGCCTGATATACTGTACAGAAAGAAAAAAAAAAAGTTTGATTTCAAAGGCCATGCTTGAATTTATAATCATGGGCTTTCACTTTCAGTCCAGTGTGGTTACACATTCCCAGTAGATGTGGAAGTGACCCACATACGAGTCTCCACACATCCTCCAGCATCATCCAGAAACCATTGGGGGATAATTAGGGATAATAAGGCAAAAATAACACTTTTCTTTCAAAATTGCTGACATCTAAATTTGAATATGTGTCTTCTAATTTGAGTTCTACCTGAATAAGTGTTCGGCTGTACTTTTACTCTTCCTCCTCAATGCCTTTATGCGTCCTTCTCATCTGTTCGTCTGGCGCTGGACGACTTTCTCCAGCTTCGGTTAAATTTTGCCAGCCCTGGCTTGGCCCTTCGGTTTGGGTGGATACCCGCTCATCTGGTCGCTCTGATGGAGACTCAAAGACTCCTCTCATGATCTTACAAAGAGGTCAAGGAGGACATGTTGGCACTAGCCTGCAAACAGAACTCTCCTCATCGCTGACTCAGCAAGAAGTGGGCAAACAAACACACACTTGCACACACTCTCACCAACCTCTGTGCAAGTCGTGAAGATGGAGCTGCAGACTGATTTGACAAGCCAATCTTGCTGCACAAATGGGTTTATTCTCTCAGCAAGTTTGCTTATCCCTTTGGGAGCAAACTTCGGGCGCCCGAGCCAGTGTGCCTTTTAGATTACATAGTTTGTTGACTTTGGGTTGGAAGTGAGACTAAGCGTCCTCTATTTAGTGATTCCTCTCAAAATGGGAAGAACTGATCCTTTTGGGAAGCATATAAGCAATTTCCTCATTAGACACATTACCTCTTATGTGTTAATTGGTGTTTATGTGTGTGTATACACTCGAGAAAATGCTGAATGGAATAAAAGTGTGTGAATGAAAGAATGAGAAACACACTGTAAAGCGCTCTGTAGAACGTTAAGGTTAATAGGTTCTATAAAGTGTGAACCATTTGCTATTTTACTACCAATTTTTATGGTCTTGCCTGAAGTTTTGTGGCTACCTTGATGTGGAACAAAGTTCTGGTCAAGGTGAGGATTCTTGCTCTTTTAACCAGCATGACCACACCTCATTTAATAGTTGGATCTGAGGAATTGCTCAACACATAAATACAAAATTTACATAATCCTCGTCCTCATTTTCACTTTGATTGCTGAGCTCACATTTGGGCACTTGAGGCCACTCTAATCTCTTGTTGCCAGGGTAACACTCATATTTTCCACAGATGACATGCAAGTCACGTTCTTTTAATGGTCCAGCTGAATCCTTTCTGTGATGCTTAAAAGTTGAGATTAGTTGGATTATGCATCGCTTTGTGTTGCAGATCAACTCTGTGCACCTCTCAGTTTCAGGGAAAATAGGTGGAAAGATGAGCACAGCATCCAAAATACTGGCACAAATTTGCATCACGAGTCAATAAAAGCAACGAAAGAGCTGCAAGGTCTTATTAGTTCAAGAACACAACCTGAAACTTTGAGTGCCAATTTGTTAAAGAAGGGCCAATAAAGATTAGAGTGATGCTGCAGAAATGAAAAAGTAGTGTTGAGAAAATCTTTCTTTGATTCTAAAAAGTGTTTGACAGAGAAACAGCTAAATTAACTTAACAGTTTCACATCATTGTTCAGTCACAGTTTAACTTCACAGCTGAATATGCTGCATAGAAAACAATAAATGACACACACACATGATTTCCACAGGTTTTCTCTTTAAAGGGGAAGTTCAGGATTTTTGACATAGGGCCTCAGTGAGCCAGGGTCCTACTTATCACTGGAGACAATTTCATCTTTTTTCATCTCCTATTCTTGTTACTGATGGTCCCCGATGCTAAAGCTAGCTTAAGTCAACAGGAATCTGCTAGGCTATCAGTAATAACAATCGTATCCACTCCAGAACACCCGAGACAAATCAGTTATAACACTAGACTATCTGTGTAAATGCCTTGTTAAAGGAGAAGTTTGTCTTTTTTTTCAATCTGGACCTATTTTCTAGCATTCCTTTGGGAGATATATAGAGCCACTCCAGATCAGCGTATGTCCAATATAATGGAAGTGATGCGGGCAACCGCGTGCAGCCTCTAAATAAGGCATTATCTGCCACAAACTCCTTCATTTCACCAATGTTTTGGTGAAAACATTGGTGAGCTCGAAGTGACATTTTTGTGGTGATTCGTTCTTATTTACAGACATTTTTTACTGCGGCGGCTTTGATGACGTCACTATTATGCAACACCATAACAAGTAATTGTCACTGGCAGTGGGGTGATATCATCTGCCATTAAGTGTATGATGGAATTTGATTACAGTTGCAGCTACTGTAAAAATGAACACTTAAAACCATGTTGCCTATTAATGGTCTTAATTCTGTAAACTAACAAGCTAGCTTCTGTTTGTTTTGAACTGCATCGCTCTCCCGTCTTACCACCCGGAAGCAGTGTATCATTCCGCTGCTGGTGAGAAACTAGTTCCTCAAAATGCAATGTGTAAGTTGTGGTGCAAGGTAAGTTTTATTTGTAACATTATTTTGTTAACACGGCATTTCCACAGAGAGTTTTGTGTTATAACTGATTTGCCTCGGGTGTTCTGTGGAGTGGATACGATTGTTATTAATGACAGGCTAGCAGATTCCTATTGACTTATGCTAGCATTAGCATAGAAGACAAGAATAGGAGATGAAATAAGATGAAATTGTCTCCAGTGATAAGTAGGACTCTGGCTCACTGGAAAATGAGGCCCTATGTGAAAAATCCTGAACTTCCCCTTCAAATTAAGGGTCAAAAAAACTTCATAGTTTAATTTTCTTGTTTTTGACTGTAAATGGATGGATGGAGTCAACAAGCATCCTAAACCAGAGTATCTTTAACCCACATGTAAACTTTTTCCAACGTACATACCCCCCCCCCAACCTAACCCCACCTTAATTATATACTTAAGTTCAATATCCTACCTCCACCACAAACCGCTGTGAAGTTAGTGTTTGGGTGGCCTGGTGGCGTCGGGCCAGGCCGTGCCAGGAAAAAGTTGTGTCTGAACATGGCAAGCACAGCAGAAAAATAAAGGGGGGGGGGGGCAGAGGAAAAAGTGTTGTTGGGGATGGGATGTCATGACAACAGTGAGGAGAAGAGAGACCATGTAATACTATCGAGGATATGGAGTCCAGCAGATAATGAGAGAAGATGTAAAAAAAAAAAAAACAGCCTGCCACTAATGGAAAGCATTAAAGAAGAGCAGCAGATCTTCCACTTCCTTTCAATTAAAACTCTGTAAATGCTTTACTGGATTAACCAGTCTGGAAGCTGAAGTTTGAAGTTGTCTTTTTAACCCACCGTAGAAACTGTCAGCAGTCTCATGTCCTGTCCAGTACTTCTCAAAATCAGAACCACATTGGTCCGAATACTTTTTATTTCCTGTCCAGACATTTTCTCTCTTCTGGTGATTTAATCAGGTTGTTTTCTTTTTAGAGTATTTTAGAGATTTCCTTCTAGTTTCCTCCATCTGCCATAAAAAAACATTCTCAGTCTGAAAGCTACTCAAAGATAAAAGCTAAACCTTCACAGCAGTTTAAAAATGAAATGACTCCCTTTGAATTAATTAATGCTGGATACCATTAAAGTTTGAAGTATCTTGATACTTTGTTTTAGAAGCAACAAAAGCTCAATAAATATTTTATTCATTATAGAAAAAAAAACATCAAATCTTGAAAGTGAGATGTTTTACTCGTTATTGAAAAATATTAGGTCATTTTGAATTTAATGGTAGTAACATACCCAAGAAGTTGGAGAGGATGGTGTTAACCGCTATGCAGCTGTGCCAGGTGCAGTCCAGTCCAGCACCTGGACTTTCACCATGAAGCAAGGCTGTTGTATAGATGCAATATGTGGTTTAGCATGATCTGCTTCAATATGCAAGGCCTCTATTAAAATAAGATGTCATCTGACCACAGAACAAGTTTCCACTGTGCCTACTTTAAATTAGCCGTGGCTCAGAGAAAATGGCTGTATGTCAGGAGGATCATGTTCACATGTGGGGTTTTTTCTTTGCATCGTCAAGTTTTAACCTGCATATGTGGATGGCACAGCAAACTGACTAATTTCGGGAAGTTTTCCTGAGCTCATGCAGTAAATTCCATGACAGAATCAGTCCTGTTTTTAATGCATTTCTGCTTACTTAAAGATAACAGTCAATTCAGTTCAGCTTTAATTGTAAAGTCATCTGAGGGCACTTCACAGACATTATTACAGCTAACATAGATATTATATATAGGACTAGATTGTGCAAGCAGGGTTGTTCAGCGTAGCTACACGGCGGCCATCTTGCTTCAGACAGCTTGCTCCTTGAACAACATTAATGTCAATGTGCATGTACTATTTAAATAACCATGTCTGGCTCAATTTTCAACCAGTTTTCAAACGGTTTGGTTTGTTATATACGTTAGAGATGTAGCCATGTTCCTGTATACTTGTGTGGGATATAATATCTCATAGAATATATGCCACATCTAAGTATACAGGAACATGGCAATGAAATAATCATTGCATTTTGGTTTGATGACATTTCCACAGCAACTGTTCTAGAGTTAGGGTTGGAACCATAATGCAGCTTGATTGTCTTCAATTTGCCTGATAAGATCTGAGGTTTGCTTGCAAGCTACCTGATCTAAGTAGTTAATCTGACTGCACTCTTTGTAAACCAGCTGCACAATTTTCAGTTTTAATTGTTTCCAAAACAGTTTTTTCAAGCAGACAAAAAAGAGTCAGAGACACCATCTGATTTGCTGCCACTCAAAATGTGTCTACTGTGCACCGTTTTATACAAACAAGCCTCACTTTGGGCTTTGTCAACAAATACTTTAGAGACTTCCAGCTATATTTAAAGTTATGGTACTGAGGCTGCTAGAGGCTGACAAGCATCTCTGCCATCCCTTTACTCTAATTATGCTTAATAATGGCTAAAACGCTGAAGCTCTTAAGCAGCAGTGCTACACGTCAAAGACAAAGAGACATTGTGACTCTTGTATTTGAGTGTCATAGCCGGACGCAAGCCAAACCACATCCAGACATGCACAGCAGAACGCCGTAATACCACAGGGTTAATAACAGCTGCTGCTCCTCTGATCTCTGCTGTAGTCTGCTCACACTCTTTTATTTCCCCTCACATCTGTTTGATTCACTTCTCTTCTTGTAATATTTATATTTTCCACATGCACTCATCTCCTTTTTTATCCCTCCGTCACTGATATGAATATATGAAAGTATCATCACGAGTTATTCAACCAGATTCTAGACTTGGCTCTGATAAAATCATAAATGTATATATACTGCATTATGCTTGTTTAGCTATATATATAGTGACAGAATAAAGATGCCCTATAACAGTAAACTATTTTACCTCTGCAGATAAAACTGCAGCTGCCATTCAAACTAATGCAGAAGCAGATCCGTTTGCAAGGAAAGGCCTCAGTCCAACTGTGCCTTTTCAATAAATATTCAGACTCAGCATTTATATTGAATTCCACTTGTGACTGGGAATAATGGAGGAAAAAGGAATTAAAATGTTCATACAAGTTTGCAAAATATCTCTGCAGGATAATAGACTTTTTTGCCACCATGCTGAAAATCCATCTGCAACCACTAATAGCGTGTGATAATTAAAACACCTGTTGCTTTTCTGGTTTTTCTATATTAGTGAACTGAAAAAAAAAATGGAATTTCATATGGAAAGTGTGGTTTGGAAATGCAGCATTTACCGCACCTATGACTAAGAGTGAAGTCTGGCATACTCTGGTATGAAATTGATATTACTTCCTCCTCTCATCTTCTCTCTGCTAGCCTCTGGCTTTTCCCACTCTTCCGCCTTTTCTCTGCTTTAATCCT
Source organism: Atherinomorus stipes (assembly GCA_023101725.1). Classification (NCBI taxonomy): domain Eukaryota; kingdom Metazoa; phylum Chordata; class Actinopteri; order Atheriniformes; family Atherinidae; genus Atherinomorus; species Atherinomorus stipes. Next base: position 467,621 of record JALJCO010012637.1, read on the forward strand.
CTTTCTTCCCTCCCTTTTGTCGCATCCTTTCCTCCCCTCCGCTCATCATTTTGTCACCACGGTGGTTTCTCCAGGCTGCCCAGAAGAAACTGGAAGTAATCTGTCACTCTCTGCCTGTGAAGACCCATCTGTCCTCTGCTGGTGTGTATGTGGGAGGAATGTATACGTACCTGAAGGTTATCCATCTGCGTGCACCATGAATCACCACCGATGGTGATTAGGAGGTATTTATGAGGTCTTGCCTCGACATCTGGTATCCGCTGATAGAAAGGCAGAAAGGATGGGGGCAAAGGACGGGGGGGGGGGTGTCAGGTGGAGAAGGTATAAGGAACGACGGAAACAAATGGCAAAAGAGGTGGAGAAACAAATGAACTCAGCTTTCACACCTTCTTCCTACAACCAGAATGCTTTTCAGGTGGGATGCGGTTGCCATGGTGATGGGGAGATGAGCAGTGTCCCAGTTGGCTGGGGGTCCTCCTAACACTCTGAAGCAGAAGTGTGACTTCTGACAGCGAGTGCGTCTGGAAGCGTTTCGTTGGAGTCTATTTTCACTTTGGTTTTGGGCGTGTGGGTGTTTGAATACATCTGAAATGTGAGGAGATAAAGACCGTGAAACAAGCCACGTCCATAAGACAGAAAATATTCACTCATGGCATCGAGGAAGAAACCCTCGTTAGATTTTCAGAGGCAGAATATAAGAGTTTTGTTTATGCCAGGATCATTTTTAGTTTCTCCAGTGAGGTTTTGTTGGCTTTGAGATGTATAATTTTCTTAAGAGAAGCGCCTTTATTTGCAGTTTAAATGTATGTAAATATGACCAACTTTGGAGGCGTATGGTGGCGATGTGGTAAGCATTTGGCTTCAGTCTTCCTTTTTGGATTTATATAGCTATGAAATTGTGCTGTTTTAGAAAGACATTTAGTTTTCACACATAAAAGCTCCACTTTTCCATATTTCTGTTGGGATTACTACTCAATGCCCCTTGTTAAAGTGTTTGACCTCTATCATGCATTAGGTTTTTATTTACAATGATATCATGGAAATACCTGCTTTGGAATCATGTTTGCAGGCGACTTTAATGAGCTGATAGCAAAGTCATCAAGCCATGAAACAAAGCGCTCAAGGTCACATGATCCAATGAGAGATGGATCCACTTCTGCAAAATTACAATGTCTGATTTTTGAGGAGGGCAGCCCCCTCCTCATGTGTCAAGTGCTGTATACTGACCCCCAAAATCATTGATTATTACTTACATCAGGCTAATGTTTGGGTCAAAAGTTACACAGCGTCCTTTAAAGGGAGTTAGAATTTTGACATAGGGCCTCATTTCAAGTGAGCCAGAATACAGCTTATCACTGAAAACGGTTTCAACATATTTCATCCCGTTTTTCTAGTTCCAGAAGGTTGGTGATGCTAATGTAGTGGAGTCAATAGATCTGCTAGCCTGTCATTAAAACCAATCTTATCCACCCTACAGAACATCAGAGGCAAATCAGCAAGACTATCTGTGTAAATGCCGTGTTAAACTAGTAAACTCGTGTAAAAAAAAAAGTAAAACTGGCCTTCTATGACAAATTTTGCATTACATATTGAGGAACTAGTTTCTTACCAGCTTACTAGCTTTGCCAGTGTATTCCGGTTCATAGAGACATGCTGATAGCTAGTTTGATGAAAAAAGTTCGAAATCATCTTTAAAATCTGACATATCCTCATGCCTTTCAGACGTGGCCGTATTTTAGACTTCATATTTGTGTAATCAGATTCCTTCATGCATGTACAGTAGCAACAGATGACATCACTCTGCTGCCAAATACAGGAGGTGAAACTTTGTAAAGTTTCAAAATGCAATGAAAGGCAGGTTTGTTTCATTTGTAACATTATTCTGTTAACACAACATTTACACAGATAGTCTGAAGTTAGAAATGATTTGCCTCAAATGTTCTGTGGAGTGGATAAGATTGTTATTAATAACAGGCTAGCAGATTCCTATTGACTTGCACTAGCATTAGCATCGGCGACCAACTGGAGCTAGCATAACGGGATGAGATATGTTGAAACCGTCTTCAGTGATAAGTAGTATTCTGGCTCACTTGTAAATGAGGCCCTATGTCAAAAATTCTGAACTTCCCCTTTAAGTTTATAGTTTATGACCCATTTCATGAACAGAAATTGTGTGCAACAAGTTAACATGTCAATAAAAAAAATTGTTGGTTACCACCAACTTACTCTGGTGGTAGTTCTATAAAACCGCTAATCAGTTGCCTATATCAACAGTTGATATCCATTCATCATGAAAAGCACAAATGCTGAAAATATCCTGCTTCGTGTCTTTATCATGGCTGAATCAGAAATCCTCAGAAATAAAGACTGCAATATGCAAGTAGCTGCTAGCACGAGAAGGACTACGCACGCAGGACTTTGACATATACTTGAATCTGTCGGTCACAGCACACTTCCTGTGCATTTCCATCAACAGCAGTTTACCTTAAACTGTTGCTAACTGTGTTTGTCGTTGTGGATCAGGGAGGAATCATAATAGAGAAGCCGATAGCTGTGGATAAAGTCCGAGCGGCGCTCTTCAAAGCAACTCGCCGTTGTGTCTACCTCTGATCTTGTGTTCACACATAAGCAACTTGAACTAGCGTTCAAGTCAATATTGCACCACGCGACACGTTAGCTTGCGCCAACACGCACGTACTTGCATCAAAGTGAAAGCTAGGAATGCGTGGGTGCCATGATGAGGATGCGTTGCCAATAGCAAGTGTAAACCAGCGATAAATGAACCAAACGCTAACCTCCTTTATTGTTGCTATTTTTATGGTTTTGATTACTCACCCTACAAATTTGACAACTTTATCTGGTCTGAGATCTCTAAAGCGCCTTCTGGTAACAAATGTAGTACACAGTTCACAAGTATGTAATACATTTAGCTTGAAACGGCGCTAATTTAATTTAGGGAGGCTAATTGCCTCCCTAAACACAAGCTAAATGTGAGCAACCGCCACAGTTTCCCCATTAGGAATCTCCTACTCACAGGCCACTGAAGGCATATAATCCCTTAAGTCCTAAAAATGTTCTCCAAGCCTAAAATTATTTTTCTCATTTTCAATTTTGTAGCTACAAATTGTAGCCAGCTGGTCAAGCTTATTTAAACTCTTCAAGGCCTGAACCTGTTAAATGCTTTCAGTGTGTCATTGCACCTCTGTCTGCCACTATATCTCTGTCTTCAGATTCTGATGTAAAGAGTTAGACACATGTTACCGTCTGAATGCAATCCCAAATCAATTTCCCACAAGTCCCCCTGCCAAGTCACCATTGTGGTCAGTAATAGATCTGACTGGCAGACAAAAAATCCAGCTATTGACTGTGTCAGGGTCTGACAGCTCATTTTGTCCACATTCAGCATGCACACTAACCCATAGTCAGTCACAGAAGGTCATAATTTCCTCCACTGTTTATTTTAGACAACTTAGAGTCATTGAAAAAAAGAAAAGAAATCCAGACTATAATTTAGAGCAGCCAGCATTAAGGTATCGACTAAGCGAGAAGACCAGGCAGACAGAGAAAACACATCTTTTGTATGTTACACAGTAATTCTATCCTTCATTTATCTCCAACTCAGGCTCAGACTAATACCATGTTCTTACAAATAAGCTCTTTGCTTCTGAAAAAAATAACAGTAGCTGCACTGGTTCAGTGCTCAAACCAGCTGCTGTGTTGTCATTGCACTTCATTTGGGTTGAGGGAGCGTCTGGTAAGCAGTATTCCTGTTTCTGTGTGGGTGTCGCTGAGAAATGAAAGTCTAAACAAAGAGCAGGAATTTTACAAGCTCCCTGAAACCCATTCCTATGTGTTATGCATTTGTCTCCACATATGAAACTGTGGCATTGTGGGATTGACAGGAAAATATGAGAGATAAACGATGTGAGAACAGAAGCAGGTAGTGGCTGTGTTCGAGTTGAGTGGTAATGAATCAAGACTGCTGGAAAAGGCGTTTAAAGGAAACACAGAAGTTGAACTGTACTGTTAGTCCAAACGAAGACACAAACACACATACAGACACGCACACACAGGCAAGCTCTTTAAACTTATTACATGTTTGATGTTGTCAGCAATAAAAGGTTAACATGGTTTAACTCAACTTCTTGCCAGTATTAGATGGAAATTGATCACACATCAATGCTACTAAGCTGGAGGCAGTTCTCCGTTTGCTGAAGGCAGTTTGCTAATCATTTTGAATGTTTTAAGAATTGGATATTGGGCACACTGGTACTGTATTAGGCCTGCTTGAGTATAAAACTACCAAGTGGAAAAGAAAACAGCAAAAGTAGAAAAGCCACTAAACCGGGACAGAGCTAACTAGCTAGCTAACTGTAATATTTGTAGCTTGTTTCCATAGCCTCCAGTATGTTTTAAGTAAAACTATCCCTTCTGAATATGTAGGTAATGTATAGTCTAAAAGATTTGTGGTTTATTATACTAGGTTAATGTTTGCCTTTACAGAAGAGTTGATGCACATTAGGGCTGTGCGATATACTGATATGATATCGTGATATATATACATGAGAGAGAGATGATATTTACACATATCGTTATATCACGGAATTAGTTGTGCAATTTTTTTTGCTTTATTTTTTCGTAATGACCCGGCTGCACCTCAACCGACTACAAAAGGGGTAACCTGATTTGTTAATAAGGGTGGGAAAAAATATTGATACACTGAAATATCGCAATATTTTCATATGCCTTATCTATATTAAAAAATGTGGTATCGATCTATTTTACGAATGAAATCTCGCAAGATATCATCACTTTGTTATGAAATTTCATGAGATTTCATAAGATACCGCGAGATTTCATAACAGAATGATGATATCTCATTAGATTTCATTAGTAAAATAGATCAAAACCTCGTTTTTAAATATAGATATGGCATCGGCATATGAAGATATCACAATATTTCAGTGTATCGATATTTTTTTCCACCCCTATTATCTAAACTGTCTCGGAGACAATCCTCCCCAAGATTTTTACAAAGAAATCATAAAAACCAGCCAACTATCTTTAATTACCTCAATTTATCAAACATTTCTAACCAGTGTTTTCTCAATTTCGTCACTGCGGTGGAGCGATACCTTCACGCTAAATGTGTCAATACAAAGAAACAGGTGTTTGATATGAAATGAAACTTTCAGACAAATAATATCGTTATATCGTCATTTAGAATAAATATATCGTGATATGATATTTGGTCCATATCGCCCAGCTCTAAGGTACATTGGGACAAATAGTAACAGAATTAGTCCTAATGTGACCCATGTCACTCTTGCGACTGGTGAGGATGTGAAAACATATCATGCCGTGTTGCATCACTTTTGCTCACAGAAACAAACTGTAGATGAGGAATGGGCATCCTTAAATCACTGAGAACTATTCAGACCTCCTGCAGGTGTTTTGGGTTGGCTAACACAGTGTTGCTAGCATTGCCATGTACACAAGCTACTCCCCCATTTAGGCTGATTTACACCAACCCATCTTAATTGAACCCTAGAGCTCCTTTGCTTGGAAAGCTCTGGTACGTTTGGGGAGGTGTGAATGCACAAGCAAACTCTAATGTGTAAGTGAACTGTGGTCCTTCTCAAAATATGGAAGTGAGCCAAATAAGTGGGCTCCACATTATATGGTGGAAACAGAAGTTACCAATAAAACCTCCTGGACAATTACATGTAAAAACTGTCATAATAGTACGAGTTCATTAGTCGTGGATAACATGTTTATCAATCATCTAGTGACAAAGCTAGCAATTAATGGTTGATTCGTGGATGGACCTACTGTTAGATGTTTTACCCTAAAATGATCATGATATGCTATAGGGCTGGGCGATAATGGCCAAAAGCCATTATCACGATATATTGAGCAGTTCACCTCGGTAACGATAAATGGACTATAACTCGTAGACTGGATGGGGTGAAGTCACGTGACCACAGACGGTACATGGAACTCAGCAACACTTTTATTTTCATTTTATTAAAACACAGATATTCTGACTTAACTGAAACTTCATGTGACTTTTTGTTTGGCAGATAACAGGTTCCTCAGTAAACACCCAGTAGATATTTTGGACATTTATGAGAAGTAGGCTGTTCTTTTAACCGCTTTTATATTTCAACTGTTCTTTTATCTCTCGACATGTACAGCAGCTTTGAGTTTTATGAAAAGCGCTATACAAATACAATTTTTTTATTATTATTTCTGTGAAACTGAAATACAAACATATAAATGTACACATTAATGAATGAATTATTAAATAATTGGTTATTGAATTATTAATTATTAACATGATTAACTTAAATGAGTTAGATTCTCATTTGCATATGAGCAAATATTACTTTGTGTCCATGAAAAACAGTGATAGGTTTCCCATTACTTGTGCACACGACACTCAATTAGCATGAATGCTAACTTAACATTGAAAAACCCATAGACAGGCTAACGCAATTAACATCGCTGTCTTAACGTTTAACACAAACAACATTCCTTTAAACGTTTATCACTTAACACTGAAATAAAATAAACGTCACTGATCATTTACAGACATATGTTGTACAGAAAACATGCAAAAGATGAAGAAAAACACAAAACTCCAGTGCAGAAAAATCATGTTACAAGAAACTACAGCAAGTTTGAGAGAACAAAAACGTCCTGTGCAACATCCACTGCCGGCTTTCTTAAAGGGGCCGCATTGGGGTTCAGAACTGTTTGCTGGTTGTTGTCTTTGGTTCTGCATGTTCCTTATACTGATAATCCATTAGCATCAAATCTCACAGTACAAACTTTGTCCCAGTCTAGAAATAGCAAAGCTTCCTTCTCTTGCTTTTTACGCTACAGCTTCTGGGTGCTGATTAAAACATACTTATTGAGATAATAGATGGATAAACACTTTGATTTGTTCCAACTAAATGAGTATTTGAAAATGTGAAAACCTTTATGACTCCTGTCTGATCTCTTATTAAGTAACACGTCTTTTCAGGGGCGAGAATTGTAAACAGAAACACTAGAACGGCATAATGAAGAAAGAATGGAGAAGCCAAAAAGGTACAAGTTCATTTCATCTGGAAGCGTAATGGAGAATCGATTTCCCTAAATGTAAGCCGAGATGAAGGCGAAGTGGCAGCTCACAATTGAGGATGTGCCAGCCTTTAAAGAAACTAATGAAAAAGAAAATGACAACACACAGTCCTGTATGCGCTGTGATATAAGCTATTAAAAGAATTGCAGTACACAAACATTCATCCCAGAAAACACACACTGTTGTGTGCACCAGAAAGCTTTTTTCTCATGTACCTGGAAAGCAATTTAAAGGTTATGAGAGGACAGTGGGAATAAATAATACGACTCATCTTGCTTTCTTTGTTGCTGCATGCACACAAAGACACACACATACACATTCATGCAGGAAATTTTCCTGGCCTCACTTATTATAATTAATGTTTTTATGCATTGTAATTTACACAGATATGCAGGAATGCACACACATACACATTTTAATTACTTTGTACCCATTCTCAGCTCTTCAGTCAGACTGTACACGCTTACAACCACTTTAAGTCTATTCATATCCTTATATTCATGCATGTTAATGTCAAACCTGTTTTCAGTGTATACTTATACACATAATATCCTCGGTCACATTGATTTGTTATAAGAGTGTGTTGGCGCTCTGCAGGCTAGAGCGGCAGACAGAAGCGCACACTTCCACCAAGGTTCCCTTTTGATTAAGGCTTTTGTAATTACAGCCCGACGAGTGCCCAACTTGTTCGCACTTCAAAGCCGACTGGCTGTGATTGGAGGAGGAGAGGAGCCACAATGTTACACAAAAGCTGTCCTATGATTTCTCTCCAATCAGTCTGTCATCATCTTCTTCTTTTCCTCTATTCTTTTTTCCTTTTGTTCCTCAGCCAAGCATGGATTTATAGTCCAATCTTCTCTGACAGATGAAAGAATGGCAGTCGAAGAGTCAAACAGTCTGAGCAAAACTTTACTTACCTTAATTTTCTATGACAGTGTGGCTCATAGAGGCAGCTTTCATTTTAATTATATTACTGGTGGATATATTTTTGATTTCTTACATAATTGTTAAACATACAGAAACTTTATACAGTATTTTGCCAAACAGTGGGGACTTCAGGCCACAGACGTTTGGAGTAAATCCAGAAAAAGCTTTCAAACCATTTAAATCTGACGTAGTTTTATAAACATTGCACATTTTTTACCAAAAAAACTTCTTGAACTCAACAAATAACCTAAAAAAACAAACAAACAAAGAAAAAAACTCCTCAACCAGCTTCCTACTTATAGTTTTTTCCCTCTCAAAACCAATAAAATATGTACAAATCCCTGCAGATCTCTCTTTGTCCATGCACTCCTCTTTTGGGAACAGTTTCAGGAAGAGGTCTACATTCATGACGGAAAAAATGCATTTCATCCTCAATTTAAAAAAAAAAAAAAATCAATGACTTGACAGATGTTTGGAGAAAATCGCCACCACTGTTTTGCCTAATGACCCAGGGCATCTGCTGCAAGTTTAAATATGCATCAATTAACCAATTAACTTTGTTACAGTAGTGTTGCTAATTATGGAGCACATAATATGCTAATAGCAGTGCTTCATTACAGAGATCAATAAAAGCTTAGACCTGTTTTTAAAAGAAACAAGACAGGCACAGACAAGGATATGCCAACAGAGCAACTGCTGGAAAATACTCATCAGAAGCAGCAGTTCAGCATCATCACCCAGCAACATCTCACTGGGATACACTGATCGGCTCCGTGATGGGACGGCACAGTGACTTCCCCCTGAAAAAGATAGATTTCTCTCCCTCAGTGTCGGTCCTGCGTGACAGATGCTTAACTCCGCTCGAACTGATGCTTCAAATTAATGATGCTGCATCTGTAGTCGGAGACGGCTCCAGGAAGAAAGCATGCGACACAACTTCTTACTTTTTTATGTCTAGTTTTTGGATTCTTTTGCGAATATTTTATTTTCTTCATTTCATTTCACCAGTTTGGACCAGTTTTTGTAGTTTTTTTTTTAGTGTAAAATCTCCACAAAATTTCAGTTTTAATCTTTCAAATAAAATAAATGCAAAAGATGTGTATCTGCATTATATTTGCAAGCCATATGACAAGAGACTAAACAAAAGAAACCATCTTTTATTAAAGTGAGTCAAAAAGTAATGTGGCATAAAGGAAGATATGAGCTTATTTCAGGTCCTGTGACAGAAATAAGGTGCAAACGTATACTAAGTTCTACAGAGTCAAAAGTCCTGTTTCCACCATGGGTATCGGCTCAAAACCGGATGGTTTAGTACAGTTTTGTTTGGTAAACCCCCATATCTGTTGTGTTTCCACAGCCAGCCGTACCTTTACCTGGAAGGCGATGCATCAGCTGGATAGTGATCGATGTGTTAGCTGCATTGTAGCATGATAACCGTGATATGAAAAAACTGCCATGCTGCCCAGCCTTGATGGGCACTGCTGCAGCTTTTTATGAACAGATTGCAACATGTCAAGCTTTACCTTCTCAGGTCAGATCAGTAAGACTGGGACCCAAACAGAAGGGCCCCAAAAAAGTATGACAGGTTGGATCAGTTATTCAGGCACCATTCCCAGTTGTTGTAAGTGGAAATGCAAAAACTGCCCACATACCTGTCCTGAACTGACCTGAACTCGTGGGAACAGGATTTATGTGTGTGGAGAGTGACTGCAGTGTTTCTGCTGGCTGTGATCTGCTGAGCCTTTGCAGCCCAGGAGAGCAGAGATAGCTCTGTGTGGGCAGTACCAAGCTTTGTCTCAAATCTCCTCAATCCACTGAGGAGGTCAGGGTTGTAAAGCACTCTGTATTAGATTCCCTTGCTCATCTCACAGTCTTTATTATATTTCTTTCTTATCCCTCTCCGTGCAACAAGCCTTTGGGATTTTATCTAAATCAGGCTTCCTTTCCTCTGTTTTAGCGCCTGCCTCAGCCTCTGTTTTTTCCTTGGAAGATCCTAAGCTCCGGCTCTATATTTAGTCCCTCAGGCCAGTTGTGGCTCTGAAGGGGGCTGATCTGGCTCACAGCAGTCCTCACTGGGGCTCAGATCTCCCACAAAACCCTTAATTGGAGAGGCCGCACCCCAGAGATGAGCAAGAATGACATACTGGCAGAAGAGGAGAAAGACAAAACTGTGTGTCTGTAAAAAAGCTGAAAAGTAGATTTAAAAGAACAAGTGTGTAAATGGAGGGAAATAAAGGAATTGATCCTATAAAAGAAGCTCATTAGTTTTGTTGAGAAATCTCATTCTCATCCTCTGAATGGAACAAAAGACAGAGAAGAAAGAAAGAGGGCTGGCATACAAATGAGTAAGGTTTACTTCCGAAAGGAAATACAAATACTCATTTAAATCCAGTTACCAGTGGAGCTCATTACTCACTCAACTTCACATTCCAGTCACAGAGTGGCTTCTGTGTCTGCACACAGTTATCCAAACTTCAACCGCTGTCTTCCTGTCTGGAACTTTTACTCTTTTTAGCTAAATTGGTTCCAATACTGGTACACAGCTGGTAATTAAACCAGTTCCTTAGCTGGTTCTAGATAAAAACTGGTTCGATTTCCCACAGTCAGAGAGCAACGTCACTACATCACTTAAAGTGTCTCTTCCTCCCCAATGCTAAACTTTGTTTCCTTATGGTAACCAGTATAAACCAGCATTGATAAACCGGTTGCTATATGTGAAGAAAATGAGTTGAAGACCTTTCCAGCCCCCAAAAAGAGTTTGTGTGTGTGTGTGTAAAGAGTTGGTGCTAACCAAGGGGCAAACTCCGCTCGGGAACAGTGAGCCTACTTCCAGGTTGCCCAAAAATTGTAATTCTTTCTTCATCGGCTAGGGGCTGGCTCCAAAACATAGCATGTGAGGGGGGTGAATTTTTATTATAACTCATCCATTTAGATGTTATTCAATCTTGAAATTACACATAATTAAGGGCGTATCCTTTTGATTAACATGCGCCAGACCGGATGCCGGCCTGCTGGCTGGTGGCTAACAGTTGGCTCCTTGTTTGCTCTCGGTAAGGTCTCAGTCTGCAGTAGAGAAGCAAAATGGTGGTTTATAGCAGCTAACAGCAAGTCCAAACATGCTTTACCTTTATCCCGCCGCTCGGGAGGCTAATCTCCATTAGCTCCTGTTAGTTTCGAGTTAGCTTGGTTTGCATTTAGCCCAGAGTACGTCAGCTGTCAATCATTTGTCCCGAGGCAGCGCTTGCCCATTCTGGTGTTTTCTGGGAGTAACGACACACACGACACGGCAAGATGGCGATGGTGGGACTCGCCCAAGTGGCTTCACTTTCCCCTATTCAGACGAGACCGGACACTACATCAATATTTTTTACAGTCTTTGGTGCTAATAAAGCATTGGTTTGTATAAACTAAAGCCACAACTTTGTCAGCAGCAAAGGAACTGGTTCAAAATTAGGCTCTGGTTCTGAACCACAGCCAGAATAATAAAAAAAAACAAATATAAAACCCTGAAATCCCTGGAGTCTTTAAACTTTTGGACTGTGTTCAAAGTATTTACTAAAATTTGATTTCAGAACTGATTCAAAACACAGGCCAAGTGTCACACATCCAGTATATGGTACAGAGTTAATACAGTCAAGTTTACATGAACATGACATTTTCAAAGGATGTGTTTCAGATAGTTTCTCTAAAATGGAATGGCCCCTCCTTACACCCACATATCTTACCCACAGCTAAACAGATCACATTTCAGGGTGTTTAACTTTGTGTAGATACAAAGCTAAAGTCTTGTTTTGCTTCCGCTTAACCCAACTGACTCCCATTTCTGTCCATAAATAGTAGCTAACATGCCCATACTCAAACTTATCCAGACCAAAATCTGAGCTTTCCTGTTCTTCCACATTTCCATAAATCATAAATGCATCTGAAATACTCCCGGTGGATTGTCTTGTGTTTGGAAGTGGATTTTTTACTTCTCATACCAGTTTTGGTGTAGGAAGACCATGTGCAGTGTCTCTTTGTGTGTGCACTTGGAATGAAGCCCTGTGGGTTGATGAAAAGCATTCTGGGAAGTGTAGGAAACCAGGAAAGCAGAAACAGATGGGTTGGTTGAGGTTAAAGGGAGCAAATGTGGGTAGAAAGCAAGAAACAAAAAGAGAAAAAAGCAAAATTATGTGGGTACCTTAAAAAAAAAAGAAAACGTAATTACAGGATTCCATTACAGAAATAACTCATCACACAGAGATGTACGCAGCAAATGCACACCAGCCAGACAGGGGGGCAAACTTTTCCTTTTACCCACTGTTTTCCAAACCTGGCCAGATTTGGCATGTTTGCAAGACTGAATGACAAGTTAGAAATGACATTTAAATTCATGCAGAAATGTGTGCACCAGCTGATTAACCAGTTCTGTAATAAAAGAAAATGAAATTAAGACAGATGTGTTCCAGCTCTTTATGTTGTCACAGCAGCAGCAAAAAATCTCTTAAATAACATTTTAATAATCATCAGAATCAGGTCAAACTCTCTGAAGCATATCAGGGACAGACCCCCGCTTCACTTCAGAACTGCCTCAATTCTTGGTGGCATAGATTCAACAAGGTGTTGGAAACATTCCTCAGAGATTTTGCTCCATAGACATGATCACATGATCCACGAAGAGAATCTCCCGTTCCACTGCATCCCACAGCTGCTCCACTGGATTGAGATCTGGTGACTGGGGAGGCCATTGGAGGACAGTGGACTCATTGTCCAGCTCAGGAAGGCAGTTGAAGATGATATGAGCTTTGTGACATGGTGCATTATCCTGCTGGAAGTAGCATCAGATGCTCCACTGTGGTCATAAAGGGATGGACGTGGTCAGCAACAATACTCAGGTAAGCTGTGGTGGTTAAACCAGCAGCCTGAACTATCCATACAAGGCAGAATAGTTCCCTTGTAGAATGATATATTTATGAAGATAAACTCGTCAGAGCAGAAATGTTCACGTTCTCAACGCTGGACTTAATCAGCCAGACCATGCAATTGGTAGTTGGATCATTCTTGCATTTGCACTCAGCTAGACTCGAACGAGGCTAGGACTGTCACGATTCAAGGCAGCAGACAAGGTGACGGAGGAATGGGAGTCAAGCTGTTCCTGGGGCTTCAATAACAAAACATGAGCAACTGATAACAGAAACACTTGCTGGGTTTCCATTACACACCTAGAATTTCGCAAAACCTAAATGTCACAATTAAAAACCGCTAATGGAAACTCCTACATTTAGAAAAAAAAACTCTCAAATACCGCAAAAGTTTTTGTGCTTTCATCAGGCAGATTTTCAGACATTTCGATAAAGCAGTTCTTGCAAAAATGAAATGGAAACACTTTTTTCGGATTTAAACGTGATCAGTCGTGACGTAGGGGGGTTAAATCCAGTCATTCCTTCTTGATTATGATGTTTCTGATCTTTTACAAGCATCAACTTTGAAATCAGAGTGATGGGGGAAGTTTTACCAGTCATGAGAAAAATTTCAAAATTGCCGTAATTCAGCAAACTGAGTTAATTTTGGACAACATGAAGATATGGTTTAAGTTCTTCATGTATTAACGACTGGCATTAAGCTGTTGCCGTTTCCACACATTTGTAACACCACCACCACAAGAATTACGGCTTATCCCCAGATTCCACATACTCCGGTCCGCATGGTGCAGCAAACACGTTGGGAAGTGCAACACCCACTACATGCACCCGGCTCCATGCAGCTGCGATCGGCCAGGTCTTGGAGCCCGGGGAGAGCATGGGTGAGGCTTGTTCTGATGGCATGAATCAAATGGCCTTTCGCAACGATCAACATGTACAATTTGGTGAATAGCAAACCCAGCACACATGAACCTCACAAGGACACAGACAGAACAGAGTTCAGCCTCTTTTCTATTGCTATGATCAATAGAAACAAGTGTTTTACCTTTGGGAATTTCACGTTTTCCATTTTTGTTCATAACCAATGTCCTGATCTGTAGCCTATAACGTAAGCCAATGTCAAACATACGGTACGGAAAACTCAAATTTTGGAGGTGATTTTGATAAAACTGTGTGCTTTTTCGTGTATTTTTCATTTGGATTCGCTTTGTGTTTACTTTAACATTCCAGATGTAGTCCAGGTTCACATTCCTGTTTGATGTGATCTGAGCTGTGGGGATTGACCCGGTATGCGCCGACGAAGCGGAAAATTGGACTGGCTTTGCAATTTGGGCACAGCGCAACGCAGAGACGTACGTCAACAGAGCCGCACGGAGCGTGTGGACTGCAGCTCATTGAATAACATAGCAATGTATTTGCTGTGCTGTGCGGAGCGCAAGGGAACGGGAGTTTGTGGAATCTGGGGGTTACACCATTCAATGGAAACACCTGTATATCACAATTGTACTTTGTCAAAATTTAAGAAATATCGCTTTTATTTTTTTTTTTAATGCAATGGAAACTCAGCTAGTGATATGAACAATGAACCTACAAGGAACAACTAAAACCAAGACTGTATGTAGGCCTACACATGCGACTAATAGCAAAATGAGCAGCAGGTGAGGTAATCAGCAGAAGAATCCAGGTGTGACAGCGAGGAATCATGATTACAGAACAGGAAGTGAAGTGAAAATACTACGAGAGTAAACTCAACAAAATGAAACAGGAAACCAGACATTAAAAGCAAAACTATAAGAACAAAAACTTGCAGACCATGACAAGAAATTCCACATGCTACTTTTTCTTTTTTCATCCGTTTGTCAAACCAGTAAAGTTTTAGTGTATTGTTAAAGCAGATTTCCCAGTAAACAGCCCATTAAGACTCATCAACTCGCTGTCAATCAAATCACTTTAAACTATTACTAAAACCCTGATTTTACAATCCGACACAATCACATCTGTCCAATAGCTACACTTATATAGTAATCTCCCACAGAGAACATTTAAGGGGCCAGAAACTTACTACCCTGATTGGTCTCCGGTGCATATTAGACCAGGATGGTCCAGTTAAATGGTCAGGTCAAGCTCCAATCACAATTCAGCTTACCTGTGTGTGTAATTTGTGATAGAAATGTAAAAGGAGCTGTTTTCTTTATCAAACTGAAATGCCTCCCCTGAAAACCGCGACCTCAGAAGCTTTTCTTGGAGCCTTGTGGCTTTTTCCCACCCTGTGCTGCACTTCACCTCCAGCTGCCTCCTCCTCAGCAGTTTCCAACCAATCATTGCTGGTAAAGCAGAGAGGCCTCAAAAGATACATTATTTGGCAAGTACGCATGTAAAACGTATTGATTACTGTAGCGCCATCAGTTTGTGGGCTGTTTTTGTTGCATTACTGCCCAATTAACTTACTACTTTGGGAAACAAGTTTTGAATTTTCCCTTTTCTCTGAACTTCAAGTGTAAATCCCGCTTCTTGACCTCACACTTAAACTGCCCCTTAAAAGAATAAATATACTCGCTTTGATAATGTTTACCTTGCTGCTGCGCGGACCTGTGAAGCCTGCAGCTCTGAACAAGCAGAAATGAGATTAAAGGAAAAGGGAACTGTGACAGAAACAGACTCTAAAAGTCCTTCAGGTGACGTATGGAGAGAAGAGCACTGCAATGTCAGAGAATAACTATGTCCCAGCGTCTGTCAGCCGTTCCTTCACCTGCAAGGCTGATGTCGTAGCGATACCGGTTCCTGACAGGGAGAAATACTGTCGGCGTTACAGTCTTTCTGACACACACACCTCACACAAACGTGTGCTCTATGTCATCAGATATTTTACACTCGGCTTTTTCTGCTGACTTTGGCTTTCCACTGCTCTCCTCTTTTCCCATCTGAAAGACTGGCTTTGCCACACTTGGCGAATATTTATAATCCTCGGCTTATTTCCGTGCCAGTTTAGGCTTATGGTTTACTTTTAGTTTTGTGGTTTTTTGGTTTAATAAATCCCTTTGAATCTACTTCCAGCCCACTTTGTCCTGCACTTGGGTCTTCCTCCAACTGCGACTTGATTGAACATTCGACATGTTTGAAGGGCAAGCCTAGTCACACACTGTACGATCATTAACACTGAAAAAGATCTCCATCCCTGCAGCAGCCAAACGTTCTGCACAAGCCTGTTAATGATCCATTGATTTTAATCATCTGATGTGTAGGAGTTGAAGATCCCTGCTCGTATCTTCTTCCCTCATCAACCCTCTAGATCGGACAGATGCTTGGGATTTGATCCCAAGCCTCTTTTACCCCAAGCCACACTATGTCCCTGTTCCCAATTAAAAACTGTTGCCATTTCAGTTTCTTTGACCTCTTGTCTGACAGATGGCTTTAACTTGTGCACTGCGTCAGTGCACAGCAGGAGGCTTCCCAGAGACAATGCACCTCACCACAGGGTGCAGGTCATAAATACAGCCGCTCTATGGTTGGACCTGAAGGGTGTGAGTGTGTTCAGCTTGGAAATAAGCTTGGAACATTAAGCGTAGGCTTATTAAATGCAAATTACCTGTGTAGTTCCACCAGAAACAACGGTGGAGACTTGGCAAGAGTTTGGTCTGACAGAGAAACAGTTTGAGTTTATGCGTAGTCACCAAACACAACGATTATTTGTAAAAGCTTAAATGACTATCAGATTGAATTTTTGCTTTTCACAAAAAGTGCTTTTGAGTCAGTGAAAGCAGTTGTTGTCTTCTGTGGCTGTGAGGAGGCTCACGGGGAAGATGAAATCCGATTGCATAATTGGAGGTCTAGGATCTTGTGATTTTGGATTTCAGCCCAATAGACTAGAAATGAGTGCTTGCGGTGTTTTAGTCACTTAATGTTAACCATTTGCATAGTTTCAGAAAATTAGACCTTAAAAATAATCATGTGAAGTTTGATCAATGTAAATGTTTTTTTGTTAGATTTTTTTTAACCAATACCCTCTATTTTTCTTGCACACAAGCAAGCATTACAGCACAGTGCACAAATTATAAAAAAACATCAGTCAGATTCTCATATTGTAATTGCATGAAACGTAAAAATTCATTCTTGCTTTTCTGGGTTTTTATTTATTTAGTTATTTAAAAGTGACTGAAGCTATGATGACTTATTGGGAACCAGTTTTATCAGACTGCGCTCAATTTGCTTTGTAGTTCAGCTAAAATATTATAGTTGGCACAAAGCATCCCAGTTCCTTCTAAACAACTCAAACATGAGCTTTATGCTCAATTTTTTAGGGTCTTTCAGCCTATAGTCTGGGTTTCTTACAACCTTTTTTCAACTAGTGCTCAGGTTCACCACTAGAGCGGCGCTAGAGGCAGACTCTGTTTGGTGAAGCACACAAGAGTACCTTCTTGTTAGTTAGTTGAAGTTAGTTACACGAAGAAGATAACAAACATTCTTGGTCAGAAGAGGCTACAGGTTTTTCTTCAGCAAATGCACATCATTTATTTAATTTAATAAACTAAGGAGCTACACTCACTAGAACAATTTCTCCACAGAACCCTATGTTAAATGTAATTTATGAAGAGTACAGAGGTCTCTATGTTCCCAGCTAAAAGCAGGGGTCCTGCCTCTGCAGATGGAGGTGGGTCGCTAAAGGTGTCCCAGAAGAGGACAGGTTGTGTGTTGTGTGTTATTTAAGGGTTGTTAATGATGAATAGCATTTTCTGTTTTACTCTCCTTTGTACTATGGACTCAGAACAGGTGTGTTTGAAAAAATCCAATGTAAAAAGCCTGATTTGTCCTTGAAAACTAACACAGACATCTTAAGCTGGTTGTTTAAAACAAAATATTCAGTTTGATTAGATTTTTGCAAAAGACATGGAAACGTAGACAAAAGGCAAAAACGTAGACTTTCTATCCTGGACTTTTAGGACCTTGTGCTGTTTGACTGCTACTGGATTAATTTTTTATATGTGTGCTGATCATTTTCACATTTTTCTCGTTTTTTTCATGCATTAAATGTCAATAGTGTCATAAAAGCCTAATTGTTCTGGGCACAAGTGTATGACACTTAAATAAAATAAAATATTGAAAAAAAGTACTTACTCAGCTGGACTCAACTTGATTTTTATGGTTTTAGTTAAGGTTAGTACCACCTAGCACCGGATACATGTACTTTATTGGTCAGGGAATGATGTCACCAATCATGGGTGCAACTGCTCGAACTGGTTTCTTCTTCTTTTACCTTGAGTCTGAAAAATACCTGGTAAAGTTGATATACAAGTGGAAAAGAGGCTTCACTCTGCTGAGTTTACTCTCCACGCTTTCATCACCTGTCAGTCACAGTTGGTTTTTGATGGTAAAACGGGAACATTAAGCTCAGTTATGCTGCAATAATCAATGAACCTGCAGTAAAAAGCAAGCTTAAAGCAAAACGAGCATACAATAACTCAAAATAAATACTCTCACAGTGTATTAAACATACTCCGTCCAGTTTTGACTGTTGACACGTCTCATTATGTGCTGCTTTCTTTATAGTTCCTATAGGAAGAATTTAATTGGTAAATGCAAAGCTAGGAGCCTTCCTGTCAGCTCATTATTTCATTAAGAGTAATTTGCTGACCTGTGCATGTGTGTGTGTGTGCATGTGTGTGTGCTTGTTACCCTTATTTGGTACAAAGTGCTTATCTCAGATTATCAACAGCCTGATTAAGCTGCTGCGCTCGAGTCAGAGCTCACAGGGGCATTAACCAGCGTGATTATTTAATTATCCTGTAATCATTGTGTCTAATGAGCCACATAAAGACAAAATAGGAGGTCAGATGTCACAGATCAGCTTTCCGTACTGAGCATGTGTGAGTGTGTTCTGTTGTCTGTAGAGCTTCATCTATACTTACAAAATGTTAGCATCATAAACACATGAAGAGCTGCAGCCTGGACACAGATGGTAGCTGCATGACAGCAACCTATAAAGACTAAAGTCTGTGTTGTCTGTGCACCAAACAATTTCATATGATTGGAGTTGATGAATGCATGAATTATTTTAAATCACGCTGCTTATTTTACAGCAGTGCATTCAGCAGCTTTGCAGAGACTATAGCAAGTCTAATTGTGACAATAACAGGGTGTCACCCTGTAATCTCGCCGTTTCTAATGTCCTTTAGAGGTTTTAAAGCAAACTGATGTCACAAGTCCCAAAGTTGGGGCAATAAAAGACATAGAAGTAATGATAGAGTCAGTTTATATGATGTAATAGTGGCATCAGGGTGGAAATGTAGCGCTGAATTCTCTCCTACTGGCTCCAACTTCATATTGTTGTGGGAAGCTTTGAATATTTCAGATAAAACAGACAATTTAAAAACACAACAGCTCTAAAAGCTGATGGACATAAAAAAGCTGGAAGAAATAGAGACCAGAATGAAATAACAACGTGTAAATCGGAGACGATGAAAGCAGCGTTGCATGTGCATGTGTCTACACCACGGTGGGGTGCATATTGCTGCAGGGAAGCCAACTCAGATCAGGATAGGCAGCTACAATCCACCAGCACTGATAAATATTAAGCACAGGCACTTAAAGACAGCCTGAATAACAAGCATAAAAGCCTAAAGCACACCGGTGGACCCAAGAGGGTGCACTCTTAATTAAGGTAAAATTGCAGTAAATGAATAAATAAATAAATTTTGACCTGTGGGTGCTGCAGCTGTAGACAGCACTGTTATGAATATTCAAGCTCATCCCTTGGAAGCATGAATGTACTTCTAAATTTAATTCAAAAAGGAACTTTCAGTTTTGTCAAAGCTGCATTGATCATTACTTTTATGTAAATGTAACATATTTAGAGACAAAACCAGTTTTCTGTAGATTTCCCATCCTGCTATGATGATAATTCAGCCATGTTGCCCTCTTCAGACTCAGCAGCTGCTGGATTAGCAATGCAAATAAACACACTGATGGAGGGGACCCAAAGTAAGGAAAAGGGAAAGCAAAGAATGAGAGTTTATTTGGTCTACACTATAAAATATGACAGGTTTTATTCACTTAAAAAATACACAAACTCATTTAAAAAAATGAAGTTTTAGAAACTTAATTTAATTATTTTACAAGGTAACATTGAAAAGAACAATGTTTTCTGTAACTGTGTTCATCAACGCTGCTGCCAGATTTAGATTTCAGTCCCACCCCAGCATGAACACTTTGCCAACCTGCTTCATCCCTTTTTTAAACCACTCTCACGTGTCCAGACTCCCGACCTCCGACCTTTATCTGGACCGGAGAGAAACTGAGATAAACTCTCGGCAACAAAAACCGACTCACTTAAAGCTCTGCTGGAGTTTCTTTTAGTGCCTTTCTAAGAGCTCATTTTGAAGTGGCCTCCACCCACACCACCCATCATGGCTTTGACTGGTGACATACTGCAGACCTCACACAGTCAAGGCCCCTCAACCCCCCACTGTCCTTTTAAGGAGGTTAAGATAATGTGGGGAGTGGAAGTTGTTCTGTTTCTGGGTGTTTTTGGAGTCACTGAGGGATGATGTGCTGTTCAAAAAAGTCAATTTTACCACTACAAGGAATATAATCCACTAGTGGGTGTGTGTGTGCGTGTGCATATGCTTTCTCCTGCTAATCTGTTTGCAGATCAGTGTGCTGCATAAGGTTTTAAAGAGCAGCTAGCAAGTGCTGTTGTCTTGATGCTAATGAGCCGACTGCTGTCAGATCCTGGACTATAATGAAAGTTGTTGACTTCGTGTGTGTGAGTTTGTGCGTGTGTGTTTATATATATTCAAATTCTTCAACTCCAAACTCACTGATGTATTGGAGCTTTATCTTTTTTTTTGCTTGTTTGTTTATCCTGTGCATCCTCATCTATGACAGACCTGCGTTACTCCGGCTGCTTATCAGTTTCTTTGTAATCATCCAGCTGTGGGAGCCTTCTTGTGTGTGAATGGGTGTATTCCAGCTTCCATAACCTTCTTCACCCTGTATTTTAGTTTGACCCAGTGAACTGATTCAGCAGCGGTGTGAGAGGTTCTTTTAGATTTAGGAAAAGCATTCAAGCCCCTCCCCCCTCCCTCTGCAAGCTGCAGTCATCATCATAATAAGAGGGCCTCCTGCTGGGTTGTGGTCATGGAGTGCATCAGTAAATCATGCAATCCTTTACATTACTTTTAAAGAACCAAGAATAAACTGAGTCTTCAGTTTGGAGACGTATACCCGACACACGCTTTGATCCGAGCCTTCTCATAATGGAACAAGCGGGTATTTTTAGCATGGGTGGGTCCATTCGAGCTAACAAAAGCAGCGCAGAGAGGCTTCAAACAGATGAGGAGTGAGTTTGAAAAAGCTCACAAGGCACTGATAATCATAAGCTCTTCATCCATCCATTGGGAAAAGTAAGCTGCTGGCAGGCAGCTTGGACACAAGCTCTTTAAAATCACATATTGACAGGCCGAGTTAAATGAGAGAAAGACTAATATGAAAATGGTCCAAAAAGTTCAGCTCATCTTGGACTGAAGCAGGGTTTAATTCTCTCTACTGTTCAGTCATTTTTTATCTGACACAGACACTGATCAGCATTCAGGATAGTGTTACGTCAAACTGATGGTTTCCTAAAGTGAAACTAGCAGGAAATATCCAAAAAGATCTGTCTTTCTTTTCACCAGTAGTTCTCCATGTTTTTGGGCTAGAATGTGTTATAAATGTCTAAATATCCAAATCTTCCATGCTGACGCCTGAACTTATGAGGCTCTGTTTATGCAAAAACAGTCAAATATATATATATAAAAAAAAGGGATTAGCATTAGGGCTATGAAATAGATCCTTTTCACTGTGGGTCAAAAGAGGTAAAGAATGTAACGTGAAACAATAGTGATGGAGAGTTCGCTTTCTACAAAGACCAAAAAAAAAAAAAAAAAAATGACAAAAATGACCAAAAACTTGGACTTATCGGTGGTAGAGATCCATACAACGACAACTTTGCCCCAAGTGAGTGGTAGAAAAGACCGAGACGCTTTCTCTGAAGTTGCCTATGCCAACATTTTAAATTACCTGGTAACAAGTAAAAGCTCGTACACGCTGGAGGAGCTGAAAGCTTACAAATCCCTTGAAACGTACAGTTATTTTGTACGTAGTTTGGTGATGGACGTTTGTCACGCTGACATCAATGTGAGGACTCTTCTTGCAAAGGTTAGTCAGCACGATGCTACTTTGCACCATGCTAACACAGTCTCCTCAAGCAGATGTGTTGATGTAAATTTGGTCATTTATTAACGGTTCAGTTATAACCGCACTGTTGCCTCGATCATCTATTATCTTCCTCTGCTAATCAAGGTTTCTCCTTATTCTTATTATGTTCAAAATTATAGTTGTATAGGCACCTAAAAGACAATTTAATCAACTGTGAGGGTTGGATCACATTACCCCTCCCACACACACACACACACACACACACATTACCCTAACCCTCATTATAAAAGCACAAATCCACGTGTAATCTGACCACGGAGTGATCTACATATCGTCGTACCTGCGATGAAGTGATCAGAGCACTTTGGGGTGTTTCGAGGGTTGGAAGTTTTTGCCGTTGATCCGAGCTAGCCACAATGTCCGTCTTTATTCTCAAAACATCTTCCGTCCGCGTGCCCCGGTCAAACGTTTGGCTTGAATGGATAAAAACTTTTGCCGTACGGGGTCAGTAGAATAGCTTTTACATCCATTAACAACACAATAATAAACCACTGTTAATGTTTTACAACTAGGAACAGGACTATCGACAAAACACAATGTCTATCCACAGGTGGTCTGTAGGTTGTTGTGACCGCTTAACCCAAAAAATGGCGCACGGTGATGATGTCAAGCGGACAGGATCTATATGTCTAACATTTCTTGTTATTGTAACATTAATTTGCCCAATATCGATATTGCAAAGGCATTATGACTTGAATGAGATGCATCCAGCTTTTAATCATACGAATCATGCACAGAGCAGAATGCAGCCTTTATAAATTCACCTGAGTTTATCTGCATGTATTGAAGCATTTCTTTACATAATTGCAAGTCATATTACTATCACAGTATGTAGATATTGCAACTTTTAAGTCCTGATTTCAGTCTAATATATTCAAAAGTTGCCACTTGGAAGCAGATTTTTAGAACTAAATCTCTTTCTTTTCATTTCACGCTTCTGTTTAGACTTCTGACTTAGATTAAGCACGTCGTGGAATTGATGTAAACCATTAAAAAATATGGTTTTTAAATCATGAAGGCAGTTTGTTGTGATATATAATTGCCATGCTGTTAGTTGTGGTTTGTTAGTTTTATTTTACACACACAGTCTCTTTTTCTTCCTCCCAGATTTGGACTAATGGAGGAAAATCCCCTCTTAAACACCCCAGCACTCGCGTATTTATGGGCCTTTTTATTTTTTGGTGTCAGGTTCTCACTGCAAAATGTTTCCAGATGCTAGAGAATTAAGTAAAGTTAGTGAATATGACATCTTAATACCAGTTAATCTGATGAAAAAGACAGGATGCGACGAAAAAGACCAAAAAGTCTGCAACAGCTGTCATGGAAAAGGCATTATTCTTACTCATAAAATAGCAGATAATCTCCTCAAAATTGGAAAGTGAAACTGTATTTCAATGACCAAATATGTAAAATGTTTAAAGTATTCAAATGCTATACTCTTTGTGAGATCATCTCTCTTGAATTAAGATGAAAAAAAGATAATGAAAAAAATCATTAAAAGGTTGCATTTCAATGTTTTTCTAAACAAATTTGGTCACACATGACAAAGTTTGTGACAAAAAATTGTGAAAGTTGGTGTTAAAGTCACGATTTAAATGTTGTGATTTTAGTCTCATTTTAAACAAATCATAGAGAAACAGAAAAAGACTTGGCAAGAAAACATTTATTGATCTGAAGAAGCTAAAATTGCTTTCAGACATAACCTTCTTATCCGGAGAGGGGGAGGCAGGGATTTCTCTCTTGACCTTGGAGATGATGGTTCTGAACAAAAGGAGCAGAGTTATTAGGTTGGAGCAGAGACATGCTGCAGTAATTAGCCAAAGTAGCCAAGAAAACGGGGAGCCGGGCTCCAGAGAGAAAGGGATCTGATTTCTATGGAGGCAGAAAAAGATCAACTCCAAATAAGCATTGATTCACAACTGATCTGATGAAATATTCTGAAACGTCTGCATCATCAAAGAGTTTCTTCATCATGGCGTTCACTTTCTAGATGTTGTGTTCATGTCTGAGCCGAACCATCAGAGCTACACTGTATACATTAGTGTCTCGTCCCCCAAAGAGCTCAATGGGTCCTCAAAGTTTTAACAATTAAGAACCATAAAAATGAAGGTCGTGTCCACCAGTGTTGGGAACGTTGCTTTAAAAAAAGTAATTAATTATAGTTACTAATTACTTCTCCAAAAAAGTAATGGCGTTAGTAACAGAATTGCATCATTCTAAAAATAACTAATTACTTGGAAAAGTAATTATTCCGTCACTTTTTTAATGTTCCCTTTGATGTCACGTAACTTAAGATTCATCTATATGCTGAATTATTCATGATAAAAGTGAATATTAGATTTTAGGGATGCTTGATATAATCAGCCCCCTACCGGTATTGGCCTGAATTGGCCTTAAAACTGAGTATCGGACATCTGCCACCCCACCGATATTTAACCGATATCTAACTGATCAGCCCGCTGTTTCCAAAGTTAAAAAAACAACAACAACAAAAAAAAGTCTTCAAAAACTTTTTTACAGACTTTAAAACTTCTAAAGACTAGGGGTGGGGTAAATATCGCGATATTTTCACATACTGATATGTTGACATTGAAAAACTCGGCATCAATCTATTTTACTAACGAAATCTCAAGATATTTTATCGTTCTGTTACGAAAACTCACCAAAATTCAGGATAAGTCCTCAGATTTTGTAACAGAACGATAGTAAAATAGATTGAAACCGTGTTTTAAAATATCAATTTGATATTGGCATTTAAAAATATCGCAATATATCAGTGTATCGATGTTTTGTCACACCCCTACTTTTCAAAGCGTCGGAAATGGATAACAAAAACTGCTATTTGCAATGACTGCTTTTTTTTCCGCTTTAATATCGGTATCAATATCGGTTATCGACCATATGAGTTTTAAAATATTAGATGTCGGCCTAATTTCCAATATCGTGCATCCCTATTAGATTTCACTCGCTTTAAGCCATGGATACAACAGCTTCCAGCCACCATGAAGAAACACGTAGTTTCTACTAAACATTTCTCATCACATTCATCTCATCACGTGTCATTTATCTCTGAGGGAAAACTGATATTTGTGATTCCAGTTTATGATTCTTCCCGTTGTCTCTAGAGTCACCGTTGGTAGCTGTGTGTGTGGTTGTGTGCGTGTGTGCAGCTGCGCACATCTACTCGGGTCTGCAGTGACAGTTCATCAATCATCATCATCACGGTATATCCACCACTCCCGGTCAGATCCAGGGTGCAGAACTACAGTGTATCTGCATCTTCAGCTTCTATGCTCCACATGTCTGGAACAAACTCCCAGAACGTCTCAGATCAGCTGAAACACTTAGTTTATTTAAATCCAGGCTGAAGACCCACCTGTTCTCAGCTGCATTTACGTAGATTTTATTCAAAAGTTAAAATCCGCACGTCTCTGTATTCTCTCTTTTTAATCTTAAATGCTTTTAATTCTGAATCATGCTTCTAATTGTTTTTTTGTTGTTGTTGTTTTTTTTTTATCTCCCTTTTGCTTATAATGTTTTATGTAAAGCACTTTGAATTGTTCTGGACATGAAATGTGCTTTACAAATAAACTTGCCTTGCCGATGAACTGCATTCAGGTCATGAACAAGAGAACTAATTCAGGGAAACTTCTGGTTTGAACATGTGATGCTGTTTTCTTCTTAAACTGGATTCATACTCTCGCTGCGTCTGTGATACCATTACCACCGCATGGCTGTCCACAGAGGCTCAACGCACACCTCTACCAGCCAGACACGGAGCCGCTCTCCACGTTTAACCGTATCACTTCGCCTCCTCTTCACTGGGGCAGCAGCACAAATAATATAGTCCCACTGCCAACAACTGGAAACTTCTGTTCTATAACACAAATGAATCTGATATAACAGGAGTAACGCTGTTAGTGACGGTCAGTAACGGTAACGGCGTTGTCACGATGGACATAGTAATTAGTGAGATTACCCCGTAACTGAAAAAAGTAGAGCCGTTAGTATTCCAACGCCATTAATCTCATCACTGATGCCCACACAGAGGGAGTTGAGGTGTATCTGCTTAAGTTTGTTGTCATTTTGGTTTGGTTACATCTGGTTTTTATGAAATAACAGGAAAGGAGCTGACCAGAATGCATCATTTGTGGCGGGAAGCAGCTACTGAAAGCAGAAAACCAAGCAGGGTTTCAACAGGGTGGTGAAGTGGGGTCCAAGGCTTTTTGGTGGCTGCATGAAGGGGTCCTCAGTGGGAAAGGTTGGGAACCACTACATTAGTGGATCAGTAGTTCTGTGCAAGAGATTTCTGAGTTCAAGACTCGTCCTGCACAAAATTTTTAAATACTGTAGTTTTATATTTCACCGCTTTATTTTAACCTTTACTCTTATCCATGTTTGGTTTTGGGGAACTGTTAAAAGTTGGTAAGGGGAAGAATTTATTGTATACTTTTAACATCTATTCAGCACTGCGGGAACCAGGTTACCAGAGTAACATTGAGTTTCTGATATCCACGTTGACTTTTCATGCTTTCTAATCCTCATTAACGTAAACATCTTGGGTTAGGGTTCGCTGTAGTCTTTGAAATAGAAGGCAGACACTTGAGATCATTCTCATATCTTCAGCCACATCCAGAAAACAACTGATGCCAAGAAACAGAATCTTCTCTCTTTTCTTTGTTTCTTTTTACTTACTCTTCCCCTTCAAAATAAAAGCTGTTAGTGTGATGCAAACACCTTTACACTTAAATGCAACTTAGAGAACTTAAACCAAGATCAGTTTCAGCTCTTACATTACTCTTTAGACACAACCAGTCCTTGTTTCAGGACGACACGATTTCTAGTGAAACTTTGTGCAGGAGAAGTGACAAACATGAATATCCTTTTCAATAAAATCAAAAGGAGCCATTCATTGTAAATCCACTATATTTCATTTGAAAAAAAAAATTGAAAACAGCATTTCTCACTCCTTAAGAAGAGTGATGGATACACAATGAGAGATAAGTAAGACCAGGTCAAGGATAATGAAAGTTGCATTAAAGAAAAAAAAAATTAAGTGAATACAAACCTTGTAATTAATGACATAACACCCCCGTAGAAGAATAAATCCCAGATCCCAGACTGCTGCAGGCATTACGTGCTCTGATAGATGCAGACACAAAGACCCGCATGGTACCCTTTGTCTTAGATACAAGTGCCCCGTATCTCCAGCCTGAGGGTAAATAACTATAATGAGAGCAGATAAGACAAATCCTCACATGAAGAAATCTTAATCCTCGAGTACTTCCTTAACCCCTGATTGTCAACGGCAGCTTCGAGTGATTACACTGACCCTGGTTCAACAGATCAGGTCAAAACGATAAGATCCAGTTCCTCTGATGAGGGACGCAGTCCTCGTTCTCACAACAGGCCAAACTGTCCATACTGACAATGCTCAGCAAAAACTGAGCATATTTTTTAATATTCTCTGTAGGTTTTACTTTATCTGTGTTTTTACTGCTTTTACTATGTCCTAACTTTTTCTGGAACAATTTCTTTGTTGTTTTAGCTTCTCCACTGGCTAACATTTATCAAACTGTTGTTTATTACTCAGTAATTTACTGCAGTATCTAGCTTATCTTCCTGTGCGTTCAGCTAACCATCAGCATAAGTGTGTTCCAGTTGGGTCTTGAGTGTCTCCGGCCTTTGCAAAAGCAATAAGATCACAGCCTTACTGAGGCAAACTGTTGGCACCGGTGCTTTCCTCCCTCGCCTCCAGCAGCTGGGGCATCGCTCCACCTGGACCTTCTTCCTCTTCTTCCTCCTCTGAACTCATTGCCACAGGCAGGGCTGCAGTTGCTCCGTATGTTCAGCTTGAATTGATAACTCATCTCTTTATGAATCACTTCACGTTTCATCTTTTTTGCTTTATGTCTGACTCATCTTTTTTTTGTACCACTTCTTCATCTCACTTAAAGAAATATAATATTCAGCTCTTATTAAACTGTTTTAATTTGGATCTTTATGTGTTTTTTTTATTTTTTGTGAGATTTTTGAGTAACTTTGAGTGCATCTCTTAAGCTCAAAGTTACTGTCAAACTCTGCAGAGACGGCATAAGAACTTAGACTGTAGTGTAAATGCAGGAGCAGCTGTTATTCTAAGACTCCCTGGGGCTTTCTGCCTCCAGGATTTAAAAAATAAAACACTTTTTTTTAACGCTTATGAAAAAAAAAGGCCAATCACACCCAGGAATAGCAGCACCGAGTTTCTTCATTAATATTCTCCGCATGAGAAAACTTTTTCAACTGCAGACTAAAGGTGACTTTTATTGATATATGCTTTGGAATATCTCTGCAGAGTCATTCCACAATTAAAGGGCTAGAGCTTGAACAATGTCACCCCTGCTTTGAGGAAATGATTACAGACTAAAAGCAATTATTAAAGCAAATAAGTATAACATTATACCGTAATTCAAAGAGTGGGATGTTTCAGTGAATTCTTTGTTGTACTGAAATGATTTTGTGAAAATGTGTCCGTAATAACAAGGTGGTTGTATCTGTCCCTGCTTCTACAGCCAATTTGGTGGCTTTTTATCTGGTCGTTGTAAGGCTTTAGATAGGCCTTTGATTGATGTTTGGCAGTTGCTTTGGCTCAGACTTTTTTCTTTTAAAAAAAAAATCTTTATTTAGCACATATATGGTAAAAGAAACAGAAAAAAACCCAAGATTTAGATATATTATTGACATAATCAAGCTAAAACCAATTAACTGAAATATTTAATTGACCTTGTCAACCATTTTGCTCAATGCAAAAGTAACTATCTACAAACATTTTATGTATTCATGTTCTTTGGGTGACCTCCCTAATCATAAGTTGAATGTTGATAAACTGTTATTTTGATTTACACTGTGATACATTTAAGTCGCACTTTTTTTCATAGGTTGGCGGATTGTGCGACTTATAGTCCAGTGTGACTTATGCATGAAAATATATACAATTTCACATACTTTTAAGTGTCAATTCATATAGACTGACATGACCCAAGGAGTAAATGTTATCGTATAATGTCAAATGTGGGTGCCCTAGGCTTGTGACAACTATATTCTGCTCCTAGGGCAAAAATCCCACAATAGCCTTATCTCAGTGAGAGGAGTTCATTTTGGACATTTGGCTGTGCGTTAAAACAAATCCTCTAAAAACATATTTATCCTTCGTTGTTATGATGTTTATGATTATTTACCAGCGTTTAACTTTGGAATTGAACTGATTGGGTCATTGTTATCAGTAACAACCAGGATATGAAAAATCTGAAAATCACCCTATTTTAAATAAATAAATACAACTTATAGTCCGGTGCGACTTATATATGTTTTTTTCCTGTTCATGATGCATTTTTTGACTGCTGCAACTTATACTCAGGAGCCCCTTATAGTCCGGAAAATACAGTATGTGCTTTTCTGAAAATCTCACGAGATTTTACAAAAACCTGCAAGATTTTGTAACAGAACGGCAAACTCTCGGAAGATTTTGTTAAACAGATCAATACTGCATTTTTAAATATTGGTATGAAATCACCATATGAAAATGTCCCAATATTTCAGTGTATCAATCTTTTTCCCACCCCTACCAAATATGCCGTTTTTTCTGGGTTTTTTGTTTTGTTTTGTTTTGTTTTTGTTTTTGTTTTGTTTTTTTTCTCAGGGAGAAAAAAAAATCCAGGTGGTTCTAGGATAACGCACATTAGTTTTGTTTGAACACCTTTCATTAGGTTTGACTTGTTATACATAACAAAAGTTCAGGTATTTTTCTAATTTTGCACAAGGAATGAATATTACATCATTTATTTTTCAGCTTTAATATCGGCATTGATGTCGGTTATTGGCCACATGAGTTTTAGAATATCGGCATATCAGATATCGGCCAAAATTCCAATATTGTGCGTCCCTAATCTGAGTAAACAGAAGGACTGAAGAGCTCATTTAATGAGACAGAGGACAGACAGACAGTCTGTATCTGCATTCAGTTCAGGACAAAAATGAGACTTTCCATCTACAGGCTGTGAGATTTTAGAAAATCTACATCATGTGTGATGTAAACTGTTGGGAAATGCTGTTCCAACAGAATCTGTTGGCAATCAAATCTTTGTTCATATTCTCCTGAATACGTTTCAATGTGCCATCAGAGCTGAGATTCCACGTCTACGAGGCGGGAGAGGACAAAGCACAACACCTATAATGAATTACTTGTTATTCTGTTGGGAAAGCACTCAACATTAGTAAAATTAAACCTAATTTCCCGTCGAAGCATGTTCATATTCTGAGTAAGTTGGTGCACAAATCTGTGCAAAAAGATGCACATGCAAATTCTTCCTGTTTGCATTCTGGCTGCACATTAAGGCACAGGCATGGTTGGACCTGCAGTAGGTAAACGTATAGCTTCAGTTTCAGAATAAATAAATGTCGGTAAATGTACAAGACATGAGCTCAAGTTTTTGACAGGAGTCGTCCAGGAGCATCTGCCTCCACATGTCCTTATTGTTACTGCTCAATATCTCCTTTTCCTTGAAGGAATTCCACAGCCAAGAAAAACTCATGAATTACTTAAAAACGTTTGTCTTCTGAGAGCATTGCACCAACTTTCCATGTTTTATGCATACGACCCTGCAGTCCAGGGACAGAACAACAAAGAAGATGAAGTCTTTGTGTGCTTGTGAACTTTTCGGCGTTTTATTGTCCGCCTCCTCCGTCTCCTGTAATTCTCTCTACCTGGGATGGATTTCAGATGACGGCTCAACTTGCTGGCTCGCCATCAAACCTCGGATATCTCTGTCTGATCTCAGCATAGCTTTCTTCTTCTTCGCTGAGTAATGTTTGCCTCCATTCATTCTTTTTATTGCTGGGTGGAGTGTGTGTGTGTGTGTGTGTGTGTGTGTGTAGGGGGGGCGAGGCTTGAAGTGTGTGACTTCTAAATGCCATGTGTGAGGAGGTTCAGTGAGTTCATCTTGATGTCCCAGTAAAGGCACAAGTCTCCATCCTTCGTCCTCTGTGTTCACCCTCACCTTTCTCCTCCTTCTCCTCCTCCTCCTCCTCCTCGCTGCCCCATAGCGTTTGCACCCCGTAGTGTTGGGGGGGTTTGTGGCTTCTGCTCTGTTGCCCCCAGGCAGCCCTTCTCATGTGACCGGGTCTCCACGCTATGCAACCTTCCAACCAAATTGACCCACGCTTGACCGCATTTCACCACCGCTCATATCCACTTAGTCAGATTGTGTGTTTACGTGTGTGTGTGTGTGTGTGTGTGTGTGTGTGTGTCCCAGGAGAGGGCTGGAGTATAAACAGTCATCACTAGTTGACTTCCTGCCATCCATCAAAACCCTGAGCTCCACTGAGCCCACGTGGCCTCCGTCTCCCTCCACCCTCTTATTATTAAATTGCAAACTGATACGACTTCCTCATAAAACTTTATTTACATTTTTAACTCTAAACTTAATCAAATATACCGTTGCATTCCTGTAGGAGCAGGAGTCGTATTTCCCTACTATTTAAATGTCGCTCCAGTGGAGACGTCCTGTTGCAAGTGCTTAAAGTCTGCAGACTCCTTCTAAACGTCTGGCATGGAAACCTTCAGGTTTGCTTCATTTGTCTGACTCATGCGAAGTTTCCATTCTGACACGTCCTCTGCTTTGCCTCTGCACGTGCTGCGCTGGCATCACAGAGAATTCACTGAACATCAGAGGTGTTGCTTCCCGTCATGAGTACTGGGCATGAATTCCTTTCCTTTTTTTGTTGAGGGAGAAAGGGAGAGAGCAGATTTGGGAATAAGCAGAGGAGCTGATGTCATAGACGTTGGTAGAGGTTGAAATGTGTAACAGTATGTGGTGATGCAGAGAAATGGGTTGTTTTTCTATTTTTCTACACTGCAAATGTATTTTTTTAGCCATTTAGTTTTGTTTTGCTGTTGTTTTCTTTACTGTGTATGAATGCAAGTATCTTCAGAATCTGGTGGATTTCTATTAAAACGTCCCATTTCCTTTAGCTGCTTTCTAAGTGATTAGAAATGGATCAAAACAAATTAACTAAATACATTTTTTAAAAAGTCAAATAGAGGCAGAGAAACAGCCTTATAGCAGATTTTTGGGTGTGTAACCCAATGTAATATATTGTAGAATGTGGTTTGACATCATCTTGCTTATTTAAAGTACCGTATTTTCCGGACTATAAGTCACACTTTTTTTCATAGTTTGGCGGCTTGTGCGACTTATAGTCTAGTGTGACTTATATATCAAAATATTTACAATTTAACATATTTTTTAGTCTCAATTCACATTGACTGGCATGAGCCAAGGAGTAAATATTACCGTCTAATGTCAAATGAGGGCGCTCTAAGCTTGTGACAACTATATTCTGCTCCAAGAGCAAAAATTCCAAAATAGCCTTATCTCAGTGAGAGGAGTTCATTTTGGACATCTGTCTGTACTGCCTGTGTGGTGGAACAAATCCTCAAAAACGTGTTTATCCTTCTTAGTTATGATGTACATCATCATTTACAAGCTTTAACCTTGGAATTTGGAATGATTGGGTAATTTTTGGCAGTAACAAGGGGAAATCCAAAAACCACTATCAAAAATTGCTGTTTTAAATAAATAAATACGACTTATAGTCCGGTGTAACTTATATATGTTTTTTTTTTCTTGTTCATGATTCATTTTTTGACTGATGCGACTTATACTCAGCAGCGACTTATAGTCAGGAAAATATGGTAATATACTTCCTTAAAAAGGGAACATATTTGGCTCCAAAATGCTTTCTCAAAAGATTTTACCAATTATCATTCCATCTTTTTGCATCTAAAATGCACAATTCATTGGTGTACAAATATAAAGAATTAGAATAAAGTTTACTGGTTAGAGCGATTTAAATGTGACATTAAGGATGACAGGAAAGAGTCTGGAGGCTCCATCTTGGGGAAACTTGGGGAGGTGGTTGGATGTGCGATGCGCCGTCTGGAGGGAGAGTGATTGCAGACAAGAGAGTTAATAAAACAGCAAAAAGGAAGAAGATGAAGCCCATCAGACCAGAGCTGTGATGTTATAATTAATGTAGAAGGTTTGACAGCGTGAGAAGGAGGAGATTAGCAGAGCAACAGAGAAAAAGCATGAGTGACAAGAGAGAAGAAAACAGGAGGAAACGGATCAGAGCTTCTTCCTTGAACTTTCAAAGCTTTATTTCCTCTCACGTTAGATTTTGATCAATTGAAGTTTGGAGAAGTGACCTTGCTGGCAAGAAGGATGTGGAAATAAACGATGCAGCATAACCAGACTTTGCCCTGGTTGCATTAATCTTACCTGCGAATGTTTCTGCACCGAGCTAATGCATCGCTGATGGAGTCCCTCATCTTAAATTAATGAGCGTTGATGGCAGAGTGATGCAGAGCACCTGGATGTTAGCCTAACCAATATACAGCTTTATTACTCAGCCACCTCCTGACCCATTGATTCCGTCTTTGTGTTTAACACTCTAGTGTGGTCTGTCACTGCCTCCGTGTGTTAAAATAGGCCTGCTCTTCTTGTGTTACAATACAGGCATTATAGAGGCGACTAAGGGCCGTCACGGCCTGTCCACCATGAGCATTCCTCTCCTCTGTCATCACTGCGTTAGTCACTTTTTTCTTCTCGCCAACCAATAAACAGAGAGCGTGACTCGTTAACATTGAGGAATATCATCAACAACTGTGACGTGTTCGAAAAACACAGAAAGTCCAATAAAATGTGTTTAAATAGAAGATAAATTCCTGTCAAACACAATTTCTTTTAGCTTAGGAGGCTTGTTTTAGTCTCTGTCTTTGAGGGAACTTTTGGTACTGGCTCAACAACTTTCGTTCCGAGTCAGAGTGGTTGGATTTAAGGCAAAGGTGGAATGATAATTAGTACAATATGCTAAGAAAAAGTTTTTGAGACACATGCTGCCTTTTAATAGGACTGCGTTGCTTAATTTAGCAAGACAGTAACAAACCATACTTTCTTGATATTCTGCAGCATTTACATGGATCCACTGTAAAAAAAACTTTACTTAAAGGGGAGGTTCAGTTTTTTTAAACCTGGACCTGTTTTCTAGCATGAAATACGTTCATTTACTCGCCCAGACAGTTTTGGTGCAACCTGAATTCCTTCAGCAGATATTTAGATCCACTCCAGATCAGCGTATGTCCAATATAATGGAAGTGATGCAGGCAACCTCGAGCAGCCTCTAAATAAGGCATTATCTGCCACATACTCCTTCATTTCACCAATGTTTTGTTACCAAACATTAGTCGGACCCCCTTGTGAGCTCGAAGCGGCTTTGAATTGCTTATTTGTGGGGATTCGTCCTTATTTACAGACATTTACTTGCTATGGTGTCGCATAACAGTGACGTCATAAAAGCCGTCGCAGTAAAAATGTCTGCGAATCACCACAAAAAAAGCTGCTTCAAGCCACTTCAGGTGGATCTAAATATCTCCTGAAGGAATTCAAGTTACACCAAAACTGTCTGGGTGAGTAAATGAACGTATTTCATGCTAGAAAATAGGTCCAGGTTGAAAAAAAAAACTATCTTCCCCTTCAAGATGAAGTCCTTTTAAATCCATTGATTTAATTCAATCTGTTTAAGTCCAACAAAGTAAAGAAAAAACAGATTAGTCCAGTTCATAATGACAGTGACATATGACAATTATTCTTCTATTATTGTTCTTATTCATCCGTCTGATTTAAATTATAGCCCCTATTTTACATTACTTAAAGAGATTATTAATTTGATCTTCATTTATGTCACTGGTTCATGAATTTTCTCTTACATGCCACATTTTGTGGATTTTTGGAGCATGTTAATCATTTTATTACTGTAATTTGGGGTTTTTGATTTCAACATCTTTAACTTCAGCTTTATTTTCCCGTAAGGTAAATCACATAAATGATTTTGTTTACCTGGAGAAGCTGTTTAATGATAATTTTACATTGTTTATGTGTCAGAATAAATGTCAAAGTCTGTCTGTCTGTGAAACAAACCTACCTATGGGTGCAAACAGAGTAACCTGAACCTGAACCACGATCCCGAGCATGCTGGTGGGTGACATGACGCAGGAAAATACACAACAACCTCTTATGACTCAGGAAGGACGGCCATCAGCCTCCAGGTTGGAGGTTGAAAGCCCAGGAAAGTGTTGTCACCTGCAGGGATACCTCCTGAGAAAGAAAAAGAGACTTTTAGCTAAATCCTAAAGGTTAGAGAGGGCGCATGCCTCCTGAATCCAGACTGGCTCTGCCTCCCATTCTACTTTTAGAAACCATAAGAACCGCATGTAAGCAGCAGTCTGAGAGCGAGGCGCCCCATTTGGAAAATATATGAAATTATGAGATCAGTGGAGCTTTATATGAAAGAGGAATGTTTGATTCTATTCTGGATTCACCAGTGAAGAGAAGCTAAAAGTGGAGAAATATGATCTCCTGCTGTTTGTGTATTGTAACGCAATGAAGCAACAAATGAGGGTCTGACCTGCTGAGCAGCTAAAACCACTCAGAAAGCAAGAATATGGAAATAAAAGAGTATAAAAGTCCAACTCTCTGATAGTAAAGTTGTTAAGAGAAGCTGAGTGGTAACAGAGTGGCAAACAACTTTTCTGAAGCATGCTGCTGGCATCAAATTCAAAATTTGCATCCATATTTCATGTTCTCAACCGCACAACACACCCAACACCATCAGTTTTTATTCTCCTAAAAAGAAACGTTCCTGCTAGTAAAACTTTATCAGTAAATCTTTTTTTCATTATTGAGTTAATCTGTGGTTGTCTGACAGTTTCTCCCTGCCTCCTCCTACACAGCTGTCAATCAAAACTTAGAGGATTATAAGATGCCGACTAATGATAAAGCTGCAGTGAGCAGAAATGTGTTTTGTGAGCTTGAAGTGATGACCACGAGCCATGATTGTCTGTGCATTATCGTCACGTTAGTAATCATCATTAAGGGGATTAAATGCTGCGCTTCAACCAGGAAGAGCCGCGTGTAGCCAATCATCACTGTAGATTTGATTGGTTTTGAAGCTCGCACACAGAGAAAATCATTCCCTTAAGCTCTTATTGAGCTTTGTTTAATGAAGTTGTGCCAACATTACTAATCACCTGTATCTCTACTTTTCTGTTACGCTTGCATTGCTCATTCAAATCCAAATTAGGCTGAGGCGACTTCATTTTTCCAACAGTAGGACGATAACGTGCCCTACATGCATACACAAAGCCATAAAAACAGGAGTGCGTGCCAGTGTTTGGGCCTAATCAACACTGTGTGCTTAAGTGTGTTTCTCCACCCTCTCCCACTGCTAAGTTAAGATTAGCAACAAATTAATCCTCCTCCAGTGACCCGTAATATTCTGCTGATCGATGGTGGCAGATGTTGTGCATGATTGCATGCAGGCTCATTCTGGGCGTAAGCCAGAGTGGTCCCGCTGTTTATAAGGCACATTGCATGTAATCACATGTTGAAAAATAGAAAGCAGGGTAATATGTACTGGCTGCAGTGCTCTTTTCTTTGCATTATGGGACTTTAGGCGAGACTGTTCTTCGCCCAAATACAACCCCATGTTTGTTGTCTATGCAGATGGAAATGGCTTGTATAAATACAATGTGTATTCTTTAAACGTAAATTTGAAGAATATGCAGTCTTTATTGTAGAGATGCACTAATCCAATCCGATACCGATGCCTGGGTCGATACCCAATACAGATCTAATACTGATGTTGAATGAATGAAGTGTATACTTTGCCATGTGGGTGGTATCAAGCTTGACATCAACATTTAGCCTCATTAAAAAAAGGTAACAATTTAACACAGATATAAATTACCTTAATATTATTAAACAAATAACGAAGAGTACATTAGCAGCAAAAATAAATGACACTTCTCTGCTCTGTGTGATGACGTAACTGGCGTTGAAAACAAATAATTACCTTCACCAAGGAGGTTATGTTTTTGGTGGCGTTGGTTTGTTTGTCTGTCTGGATGTCTGTCTGTCAGCAGCTTTATGGAAAAAGTACTGGATGGATTGACCTGAAATTTTCACCAGCCGTGTGCCTCAGCCCAAGGGTAAACCTACAAAGCTCAATTTTGGTGGTGATCCAGATCACCTTCTGGATCCAGGAGTTTTTTGAAGGATTCTTTATCGTTGTGAGATCGGCCAAATTTTGGAATTTTGGCATATAACTCCATCCAAATGACCAGAGTATTTGGTAAAAAAAAAAAAAAAAAAATGACAAGAAAGGATGTTTCGAAAGTTAATCTGAATCCAGAGAAAATTCCCGATACTATCATCCAGAACACACAAAAATAAGGGAGTCGGAGTTTTCAATGCTGAAAGGCAACAAACGAAGATACAGACATGCAGCTAACACCAAACTGATCTGACGCATCTTCCATAGCAACAGAGCTAGATCCAGAAGAAAACCGCCATGATGGAAATATACATAGATTTTTGGAACTATTAAAGCAATAGTGATACAAGCATGAGTCCATTGCTGTTGGTATGTTTTCCTGGTCAATGATGTAGATTAAATGAATGCAGGAGTGTAAGTTTTTGTTGTAAGTCACAATATGAGCTGCTTGGTGGATGTCTGCGCTCTCTGAGTGCTTTTCTAGTTGAACTGACTAGATCGCTTTAATTGTATTGCCATTTATGATATGAATAAAAAAGGAATGATTGGATCAGAATGCTGGATCGGCCTCAAACATCCGATATTCAATCCAGCCAATTAGTCAACACTGGAGCTGATATCTGATCCTGGTATCGGATTGGTGCATTTCTACTTTAGTGTAAAAATGCCATACATGAAGGAGACGTGCAAAAGACAGATATTTAGCGCTAATAATGATTGTTTTCTTACCCTAACCAGGTTGTTTTCTTTTGTTTACCTGTTAAAACAAAGCAGGGGTGGATCAAACCTGAATCAGGAGGCTGAATTTCCTCATTCAGCTCTGCAGCGCTGCTAACCAGTTATTCATTTGATTCAGATGTGTTGGAGGAAGTTTACATCTAAATGCATGATAGTAGCACTCGACGACTGGATTGGGCACCTGAAATAAAGGTGTTGGCTAAACACAGCTAGGAAGTGGTACGGTTTCATTATAATGTGATGTGTTTGCATGTAACCAAGGCAACCAGCCAAATGATGTCCATGATAGTGGCTTTTGCGCTGACAGAACATGGTATTTTAGTTCTAGCTGAGGTCATTTTGTAAACACAACCAAGTTGTTTTTCTGTCCGTCCAAGCAGGAGGTGTTCACATGTTGGATTTAACCCGTTTCACAGAAACGTGCATGTTAGAAGTTCAGATGAATAAACAGACAAGACTATAGAAGCAACGTCAATAAAATGATTGAAATTAAAAGAAAAGAAAAAGAAAGAAAATAACATTTTGTGGGAGAAAATTGTTCCCAACATAATTTATTTGTATTGGATGACTGGAGCTGCGTTGATGATGACAAACTTTATTCTCAGCTCTTGCTCAGCTCTGGTGTTTGCTTTTGATTTATAACCATAATTTCTTTAAACCCTATAGCTTGCCAGAGGCATCTGTTCACAGTACTCAGACTGAAATGTCACTTTTTTTCTTTTTTTCCCCCTTTTGAAGTCATCAGAGACGTCATGTGACCTTCACATCATGGTGCTGTTCAGTTTAGACTAGAGGAACCATATTTAAGGACATATTAGCCTTTACAAGGAGATGCTTTGGATGTTCTCTCCTCTTAGTGGATGAAAGACTGGTCTGCTTGCTGTATTGAGCTGGAAGCTTCCCAGTTTTTTTTTTCTTTCTCTGCCAGCTTTTAAAAAGCTCCAGTAAACTTCAGATCGAAGTGTCTTTGAAGCATTTTCAGCAGCAGGACGATGGTGACAGGAAGGAGGAGGCAAAGAAATGTCAGTGTGACAGCATCCCTGCTGATGAGAGCAGTTTTAAAGCAGGATAGTGCTGTTTTTTAGTAGTTATGTGTGTTATTAATGTGGAGCTGGGCAATATGGACCAAGCATCATATCACCATATATTTATTTTAGATCACGATATACGATAAATACCAGTATTTTTACCTTAATTTGTCTGCAAGCTTCATTTCATATCAGACACCTGATTTTTAGTATTGAAACATGTTTAGCGTAAAGGTATGGCTCCACTACAGTGATGGAACTGACAATACACTGGTTTGAAATGTTTGTTAAATCAAAGTAATTAAAGATAATTTGCAGATTTTTTAATTATTTCTTTGTAAAAGTCTTATGGGGCATTCCAGACAGTTTAAAGGGATGGGAAAAAATATCGATACACTGAAATATCGCAATATTTTCATTTGCCGATACCATATCTATATCTAAAAACGCTGTATTGATCTACTTTAGTAATGAAATCTCGCGAGATATCAACGTTTTGTTATGAAATCTCATGAGGTTTCACAAAATAATGCAAGATTTCATTGTTCTGTTATGAAATCTTGCGCTATTTTTGTGAAATCTCTACTAATACCGCAGTATAATGATTTGTGTAAATATCATATCTATCTCATGTAAATATCATATCGCAATATCAGTATATCGCACAGCCCTTTATTCATGTAGCTCTTCCTTTATGTGTGCATACTGAGTGGGCTGGCGGTGTGTCTGGACGTCTTGCAACCAAAGGAGGAAAGGGTGAGGGAGGGCTGGAGGGAGAAGGGAGTGAGGTAAGGTAGAGTTTTAAACCATTCCTGAGTTTCATTGGTTTGTTTGTTGAAAATAATCACTTAAATAACACAACTATATCAGCCCTATTCGTTACACATAACAAAATAGTAAAGATTTAAGCTTAACAGGGTTTCCGTGTTGGACAGATCTGCAAAGATGAGAACTTGTAGCATGCCCGGTCCAGTCTAGGCAGGGATATATCATATGCAAGCTCAGCTCCAGTATTCTCCCTTTGCTCAAATCTTCTGATTGAGTAATTCTCTCTTGAAATAAAAGTTGAATTTCAACACTTTTTTTCTCCACTCCTGCATACATGCAGGGTTTGCATTATTCACCGTGCTTTGGCTGAAGTATGAAATCAAATATGTGCATGCTAACAAGATGGAGCATTGGGGTAGCCCTGAAAAATTAAAGATCTGTGATAATACTCGAGCCTTTTAGCCTCCTTATCGTGTGTGTGTGTGTGTGTGTGTGTGATGCTGCACGAGTGCGCAATCCAAACCTGTCAGCGCTGAGGAAATGAAAAAAGGTTCCACTTTCCCATGACCTTACCTGATACCAGAGCTGAGGAACCCGGCCAGGAGGTGCAGGTGAGAGGGTGGTGAAGGGCTGCCGTTTCCATGGTTATAGTTCCCACACACACCAGTGAAGCCAGGTGTTTGTGAGAGTGACTTTGTGTTCTCGTTGACTGAAACCTGGAGGCTGGTCCCATGCCTCCAGAGTGTGTGTGCAATGAAGTTAGAGTTAGATAAAAGGCAGCAGACGGACGACAGACAGGATTACTGGCAAATTAAACAGTTCAGCTCTGGCCGCATCACTGTCTGAGTCTATGGTGTGTGTCTTTGTGTATACTTGGAGGCATCAGACCAGACCACAGTGCAGAGATAAGTCCTGTGTGGATGGATTTAATATAACTAGTGCGTCAGAGTGTGTGTTTGTGGGCAGTTATGGACCATGTGATGACAAGAGGATTTAGAAAAACAGGTTTTCTCTCTCCCCTGTGTGTAATGGGTTAGTCACATTAGCATAAACCTACACAGAAATTTGTTGCTCTTGGATCCAGTTGGAAACACCCGGGTGGATGAATTCAGTGGCCGAGGCCAATTAGATTTGGTCAAGTTACCGAAGATCTTATGAGCACAATCAAAAGCAACAGCTTCTACCAGATATTCAGAAATGTCTAAAGATTTGCAAAACAAAAGTCTTTTGAGTTCTTTTACCAGAGACCAGAAAAACTTGCCAACACATCTGTTTTTTTAGTTCAGTGTGAAAGAGCTAAATTGGTTTTCAGTCTCACATCAATAACTCTGCAGTAGTCAAGTATATTAACTGGTGCTGATCGGCTTTAGTGGGAACACAAAAGCCATCAATCCTTACACTAAGTGCTGCACTCAGGGCTGCAAGAGTGGGTTCAGTTCACTTTCTGTTAACAGAATTACTTTTTACTGACTTAACATCTCACATGAACTCTCTAAAACTGCCAGCAACAACTTTCAAACAAAGAGACAATAACTCATTTTACCATTCAGTCTCATCGTGTGGGAGAATGATTGCAGCCTAACAACAAATGTTGCCCCCTTCGTCCTGCCGCGTGTTTACTAGATGTGGCTTAGTTTCTGTGTAAGTTGTAGCTTTCAGCACTGAAAATAAACGCCCCGGAACTGGTGGCAGCTAGTTTTTGTGGTTGCACTGGTGTTTTTAAAAAGCTGCTACAATTAGGGCTGCCCGCTAACGCATCAGTTAGATTAATTAATTACACTGCAAATTAGTGTATCAAAAAAAAAAAATCGTGATTAGAAGAAGAAGAAGACGTGTCAATGAGTCACTGTACAGAACTTTATAGGCTGTGTTGGAGCAGGTTTGCATGGAAAACTGCGGCCCTTGAGGACCATTGTTCCCCATGACTGCTTTAGCATATATGAGATTTAAATGTGATTAATTAGATTAATTATTTACAAATCCTGCAATTAATTAGATTATCTTTTTTAATCGCCTGACAGCCCTAGTTACAAATAATTACTTTTGGTGTAAAAACTCTATTCATGGTTATTTTTTCTGCATTTGTTGGAATTTTATGTCTATTTAAGGTAGCTGTGTCTTTTTTTTGTCATTGATAATCTTGATTTGTGCACGTGGCTGTTTTTTTTCCCCCTTTTGTTTGATTTGTATCTGTTTTTAGTCTTTGCATGTATTTTTAACTGCTTTCTATTTGTGCTTTCTCAGTGCCACTTTGTTTTTACTTCACAATCATGGTTAATGTTCTAAAAAGAAAAAGAAAAACTAAAAGAAATTTGTATTTCACATGCTTGTTTTCTTTAGGGTAAAACATTAAAATCTGTCTCTTGCATTATTGCACAGGTAACTGAAATGTCACCCGTGCAGAAGATTTATTTACTTTTCCTTTTTAGCATAATGATTATCACTGAACCATAGCTTAAAGGAAGGGCAAATCAAGTATAATGACTGCATCCAAATGAGTGTTAACACTCAACAGGATTTCAACCTGATGTATTTTGGCATCTGTCGCCATTAGCGCCGGTCTCCTTGGTGATGGCAGATAAATACCATTACAGTTCTGTAACCTATTTTTGCAACATTGTGCAAATACACACGAGCACATGCATGTATGCTTTCACCAGGGCTGAATCCTCATTATGAGCTCCACCTCAGGCCTGTGCCCTCAGAGATCACTGCTGCAGACAAATCAACCTGCTAATGATGGAAATGCTGCCGTTTGAGTTTCAATGTAAAACCCAAATATTCTACATTTTAATCATTTTGTTGAGAAAAGCAGATCACCCACATATGTAGTCCAGCGAGCTTAGCTGCATTACTGAAGCAGCTTTGCCAGCGAAGGCCATCGATCACATATGCACGCCCCTGTTAATAGTTAATCAAGTGTGTACAGGAATGCATGCACCGGTCTGTTTTTGCATGCACATGCAGAAGACGTAGAGGTATCAGTAGCCTCTCTTTCTCTTCCCCACTTCTACTGAAGGTCACATCGTTCTGCGGGGGCTCGTTACACTAACAAGCACTCAGCTTGCTCCCCAGGGTTCCATCAGTGGATCTTGCTCAGGGATACCATGCCGAACTGTGGTCAACACCATCCTCTGTTCTTCAATTTTTAACCAGCATTCTTTTTTTTTTTTTTTAAATCAATGCTCCTTTTCTCCTTTGATGTACTTCTAACCTCTGAAATGGGAGGAGGAGAAGGCGAGCTCCTCCTCATTCCTGGAGGGAAAATTCGGCAAGGGAAAATACAGTGTGTGATAAAGATACTGTCACTGGCTAACATCCTCTTTGTGCTGATATTGTGTGCACGGGCTAGAAAGCAGAAGAGATTTATGTTTGCAGTCAACAGATTTGTCACTGCGCGGGGAGGTGTGCAGATGAGTAAATAGAAATTCTGACATTATCTGCTTTTCACAACAGATGTGCAAATTTGCAGCCTGTGCTGCTGCCAAAATGTACATTGTAAACACACAAAAAAAAATGGGAAGAAATGAAATAATTCTGTTTCCAGTTGTTTCCACTGGCTCTGTATCAT
This sequence comes from Atherinomorus stipes, assembly GCA_023101725.1. NCBI lineage: Eukaryota > Metazoa > Chordata > Actinopteri > Atheriniformes > Atherinidae > Atherinomorus > Atherinomorus stipes. Next base: position 511,088 of record JALJCO010012637.1, read on the forward strand.
TAGCAGGTAATGAGCATACTTCACGCATTTTATATTTGGTTAAAGGTAAAGTTAATAGCATGCCGAACAGGATGAGTAGACTTAATGATCATCCAGAGGGCGTTCATCATTTCTTATTCTCATCAGCTTCCCTGATGATGAAACTTGTGTTCATGCATGAACATGAGGCAGCTGCAGTGCAGGGAATACCTGTCTTTAAAGCTTGAGCGTACACCCTTGTTAGTGGTTCGAGCCTTTTTTTTTTTTTTTATTCCTGTCCGTCCTTCAGCGCTTTTCCATTTGAAGTAATTGAAGAGAGTGTGTTGGAGGCGGATTGTTGCTCTGGCTGCTCCCACCGAGCCGCTGCCAGCAGCTACTGCTTGGTATCGAGTTGTGTAAAGAGCTGAGATCCCGCCAAACAAATGCTGAACTGCAGCTTCGCCCTTGGCTTGTAGTCACTGCTCTCATTATTTATCCCTGCAGCTCTCTGCTTCCCACTTGCAGCAGTTTGCTGTTTAAAATGTTTTCAGGAGTCCAGAAAGTAAGAAAGCGAAGGTCACTCGTATGTCTGTACCGCACCGCTAACAGAAATTTATTCCGACAAATAAAAGAGTCACTTTTTCTATCAGTTTGAGCAGTTAGTTGCTTTGTTATCCTGTAATTACCCCCATGCGGCTGAATCAGCTGCTGTGAAGTTAAAAGTGGAGGACAATCTATAAAATTTCTTTCAGAAAAAAAGGTTCAAGTTGTCATTTCTTACTGTTTTTTTTTCTTTCTCTTTTGCAGTCATGCGGAGGAACCCCTTTGTGTCTGAAGGCTGCTGTAGGAAAGGGTCTCGCAATGCCCTGCAGGAGCTCTACAACCCGTCTCAGGTAGAAGCTAACACACTCCTACAGCTTTCTTTATTTATCCTTCAATCATCTGATGGCATCAACACGGCAGAGGCTGGACAGTTTTACTGTCAGTAAATCATTTATGAATTTATTTAAATGACTGAGCCCTCTGCTCGTTTTTAAGTATCTGCTTAAAAGCTACAACCCCATAATAAAATGAGTCCATCTCAAAAATCATAAAGTCACTTTGATAATCTCAGACATGGTAGAGGGAATACTTGTGAAGTTTAATATGTATAACAGTGTCAGGACTCTACTTTTCATTTGTGGGACAAAGTTTAATTTTCAGTTCTGACCAGAAACTGGTGTTATAATGACAGCTGCCACCACTCAACATTCGATATGTCCATTTGGAGCTGTCTGATGCGTGCCTGATGGAAACGGATCGGTTTCAGCTGCTAGATTTTAAAGGAAATGTTGTCAAACATTCAAAAGTCAACTACCAGCATATATAAGCTAAATATGTTCCCGTTGCCACTACAGAAGCTAATTTGGTGTTAAATATTTGTCTAATTTCCAACACAGAAGTAAGACGACTGACTGCACTGAACCACTGAAGCTCTCGACCAACCGCGACACGTTTTACGCCCATTTCATGACGTCACCCCAGAACAGACACAGATTCAGAAGGGTCACAGAATTGGTTTTAGCACCGGCTTTGTCAGTCGCGTGGACGTTATTTGTAAAAATTGATGGATAATCGGACTCCGATCGAGGGAATAAAATGGAGCAGTCTGTTTTGGAGCTGTATGCTTGATCCAGACTCTGATATGGAGTTTGAAGTACATACGGTGCCACAGAAACTCCTGACAAGTAAGAAAATAAGCTAACAAGTCATAGGCTAACAGTTAGCATTGAGCTGGGACACGTTTTGCACTCAGTGGTGTTGTTGTCTGTCTGTGAGGAGTTTTTATGGTGGGAACTGCGTCAGGTTTCAGAAGTAATCCCTGAGAAAAAACACTTTAATGCCCGAGATTCATAAAGTTGTCAGGAGTGAAGTTCACACACAAAGTTGAGTTTTTTTTTCTGTCCCTGACGATAAAATCTAACTACTTCTGGCAAGTCGATTCGTCCAGTGCAACAAATAAACTCCAACGCTGAACGCAACCACAGTTTTTTCCAACTTGCCGTCGTCTTCTGAACTCTGGAGCTCACCTCTTTTAGCTGATGACTTCTTGTCTTTGAGAAACTCTTCCGGCAGGCTGTTCGTTTCTTCCTCAGACAGTGTGTATAGGTCAGGATTCTCCTCCAGTTTCTCTTGAACAAAGAGGGCGTCTTGCTACGATGCCGCATATGCACATTTGTCGCTTCATGTTTTGTGCCACGTCGTTACGTACACCGGTGGTCAGTTAGTCGTGTTAAGGAAGCTACAGCTTGGTCTGAATATTCATATATATGACTCAAATACTCACAAATGAAGAAAAATAACAACTTAAATGAAGTTTTTATGTGGAAATAACACACCAACATCCTTAAAAGTCCATTTTTCATTATAGGGCTCCTAATATCAAGGTGGTACTCGGAGATGCTGATGTTTTCCTAAGGTGGTGCTTAAAGTAAAAAAACGACAACCGCATGTTTATCACTGTCTGAGTGTGTGTTCAACTTCCCTGAGTCTGTAACTATATGGATTACACAGTTTCTTCCACATGAGCTGGCCTAAAAAGTTTATAACAAAAATAACTGAGTGACACATACACATACAACTGTCTTTCAGCACTGTGCTGAATTTTTAGGCCTCTGCTCCAAAATTGCAAACCCACAATGAAAAGACTATTTCTGCAACCACAAGGTCTATTTGAACACTTTGAGTCATAGTAAAGGGAACACTTGTGAGATTTGTTGAGATGAAATATCCGCTTATGTGCTAGTTATGAACAATAAAAGACGATGGTACATAGCATGAATTTAAAAGGTGCCAAAAAAAAACACAAAAAGAAACAAAATAAAGGCCTCTAGAGCTTAAAATGTTTTATATAAACTCAATAATTGTGGTATTAGAGATGATCATTTGCTAAATGTGTCCCCATAAGGACTAAAACATTAAAACAATTGAATAAGAGGACAATAAACTGAAACATACAAAAAGATGGGTAAGTTTTAATGTTTTTTTTTTTCTGAATAACCCATAATTAAACTACAGGGGTTAGACAATGAAACTGAAACACTTGGTTTTAGACCACAATAATTTATTAGTATGGTGTGGGGCCTCCTTTTGCGGCCAATACAGCGACAATTTGTCTTGGAAATGACATATACAAGTCCTGAACAGTGGTCAGAGGGATTTTAAGCCATACTTCTTGCAGGATAGTGGCCAGGGGTCTCATTTATAAAGCTTGCTTACGCACAAAACAGGGCTTGAAAGTGGCGTAAGTGATTTTCCACGCAAAGTTTCTGATTTATAAAAACAAACCTGACGGGAGAATGTGCGCACCGGTGCGCACATTCTGAACTTTGCGCACGAACATTTTGGAGACGGGGAAACTGGCGGCACCGCTGGTGAGATGATGAACTTAAGCCACTTTCATGCATTTAACCATTAATATCAGACTGTAGAGCCTCGTATGGTCCTCAATTAAGCCATACAACCCATAAGCACCCATTCAGGACTTACAGCACAGTGTGTTCGAAGTGTATGTTCATCTTCAAATTATGTAGCAATGACAAGTTTATCTATAAAGCAAATTAATGTACAGGATAATTCAAAATGCTTTACATAAAACATAAAAAGCATTGCAGCAGGGGTGCAGCAGAGAAAACATCAAAACGTAAAAGAATAAAAGATTATTGTTCCATTAATTGTGACAAGCTGTATAGCAATTACTGTAATTACTGAGTAAACATAAATACTGCAGTGACACTGTTGCGTAATGCTTTACAATGGATGCGCTGGCATTGCTTGAAGACGATGCCAATGGCAGGATCAGGATGGAGAGAGTCTTTAGAGACCATGAGGATTTTCTGGCCAATGATGATGACCGGCTAATAATCACATTTACTTTTGCAGCGCTTTTGTCTATGAACTGGACCCAGATACCCTGACCACCGAAACCGTGCCCACCCCGACGCATCAGCAGCTGCTGACCACAGCGCACTCCGTTGTGGAGCCATCAACCTCAGCAAAGATCGGCGGAGGTGTTTACAGGCGAGGGGAGGGCACGGGAGGGGGAATCGCGCTGCACCACACCAAACAGGTGTTCTGTGTTCTGAATACAGTCGCTCTGACACGGCGTTTCCTCCACAACGACTTCTGGAACAGACCTCCGTCACATCACCGCCACAACAACCTGCTGTCACTCAGCAGACTTACGTTTATATGTTTCCTGTGACGCCAAAATAAAATGATTTTGTGAGGCTCCACTTCACCAACAAGCACCTCCACTTCCGTCTCCGCGAAATTACGTTTAAATTTCTTTTCGATCGCCACAATTCAGTTTTAAATGCCTCAGATCAGCTGGCTCATTTATATGCAGGAACATCCATGAGGTGCTTTGCATTGACCATCTATGGTAGAATGTGGGCGTGTAGGAGGCGGAATATGAGCCAAATTCACCTGCGCAAACTTCCAGGAAGAGTGTGATTTATAAAGGGGAAGCTGCTTGAATCTGTGCGTACGCACGGTTTTATAAATCTGAATATTTTTTGGCGTACGCAAACTTTTGGTTTTGGGCGTACGTACACTTTTAGTAAAGATCCTACGCAAAGTTTTATAAATGAGACCCCTGGTCACTACGTGATGCTGGTGGAGGAAAACGGTTCTTGACTTGCTCCTCCAAAACTCCCCAAAGTGGCTCAATAATATTTAGATCTGGTGACTTTGCAGGCCATGGGGAGATGTTCAACTTCACTTTCATGTTCATCAAACCAATCTTTCATCAGTCTTGCTGTGTGTATTTGTGCATTGTCATCCTGATACACTGCACCGCCTTCAGGATACAATGTTTGAACCTTTGGATGCACATGGTCCTCCAGAATGGTTCAGTAGTCCTTAGCCCATCTAGCACAAGTCCTGGGCCAAGCGAATGCCGTAATTTGGGCAGCTGTGGTTTTACGTTTTTTGGATACAATCCGGGTTAGCACCCGAACATCCCGTTCAGACAGCTTCCTCTTGCGTCCACAGTTAATCCTTTTGGATGTGGTTCGTCCTTCTTGGTGGTATGCTGACATTACCCTGGATACTGTGGCTCTTGATACATCACAAAGACTTGTCTTGGTCACAGATGCGCCAGCAAGACGTGCACCAACAATTTGTCCTCTTTTGAACTCGGATACAATGTTGTATGCATTGCAATGTTTTGAGCAAAACGTGCTTTTTACCTGCTAATTGAACCTTCACACTCTGCTCTTACTGGTGCAATGTGCAATTAATGAATATTGGCCACCAGGCTGGTCTGATTTAGCCATGAAACCTCCCACACTAAAATGTCAGGTGTTTCAGTTTCATTGTCTAACCCCTGTATTTTCTTTTTAAAGATAAAGAATGCAGCAGGTTTCCAGAGAGGTTCAGCGTTCCAAATCTGTGTTGCTTTACCAGAAAAAAACCTGCGAGTCAAAGATGTTTAAAAACTTTACGGCTGGCAGCTTTAGTGAATCTGCTGCCACACTTTACTTTCTTGTTATATTAACAGAAAACTGGAGGAGCGACTGTTTAAACCTTCTAATAAAACCTTACTTTGTGGAAATCAGTTTACAAAACTCAGAGTCGTATTATTCATTTAAATGTGTCACCTCTTGGATTTTCATCCAGGGAAGGGAAACGTCCTCGAATGCATGAGCAACAGGGCAGAGAGCTAAACGAGTGAGTTCAGACCCTAAATGGATCTGATTAATTTGTCATATCCGTCACTGAAAACCTGTACGACAACAGCAAGTGAGGAAAGACTAACTTAAACCAGCAGATTAAACCTCCAGCTGGTGTAGATGAGGTCTGCCAGACATCTGATGCTGTAAGTTTTCTTTTTTCCCTTCCATACGTGTGTTTTCTTTAAGAAAAAAAACCGTCACTCTTTGACTCTTGTGTCCCTGACTGCATGAGCATGCACCGTCCTGTTCAAACAGCAGATGTTTCCAATGATAATGGAAATCTGTGGAAAAGTGCAGCACTCATTGTGATGGACCAAACCTTAATATGCAAGCTTAAGCTGATAGATGCCATATGGTAGGACCTGAATTCATCAACTAACAAATGGAAATGAGGGTAAAGTTTTTGTCGTTGATGGGCAGAATCTTGCAGAACCCCCATGCAGGGTGTCGATAGACTCTGCAGCTGTGGCTGTTGTGTTTGAGCATCACCGAGGAAAGAAGCGAGGCCAGAGGACGCTGCTGGAGGAGATGCTGTCATGGTGATAGATTGAATCTGCTCCTCTTCTCCTCTCTCATCAGTGTCTGAAGCTTCCTGCCGTCCTGCCTCTCTGTTCCGCAGCCAACCCCGTCCTCATGCTACTCTCCTATTGGCGATTTATCACCTTGCCCCCTGGTAAAAGCCTGCAGAGGGCTTTAAGTGGTTTTCTGGATTGCTAAGATTAGACCAGGTTCACACGGATTCACTGGAAGCTAATTTTCCGTGCAGGATATTTCCACACCGTCTCACTCATGTGAAGTCTCATTGATATTTTTCTGTGTGCACAGCAGGGTGTTACTGCTGCTGCAGTCCTCTGAGGTATGTGGTGGACAGACAGCTGTATGTATGTCTGCGTTATTCTCTGTCCAGGTTGAACTGGAGGAATTCAGTCAGAACATTTTTGCCATTTTTCCCTGACGTCTTCCCTACAATGATGAATTCATTTGAACCTGGGGTTGAATTAAAACCCGCACGTTAAAGAAACGATTGTAAGTTTTGGTTCCAGATCCAGAGCCCTGACCTGTAGGGAGAGACCTGGGGCCGTATTTATTGAGGGTCTTAGAGGGCCATTTTAGTCCTCAGCGCTGAGAAGTTAGGGAATTAATGCTACTCTCAAACTCAAGAAGAAAAGCTATTTATTAACTTTCTCAAATCAAAGAATCACTACTACTGCTCCAAATATTTAAAGGGATATTGTGTAAGTTCTCCTGTTATCTTTTTACAAAAATTGATTATTTGGTTCAAAAGTGTTTTCTCCATTAATCAGTAATCACTCCCATCAACAAACTGAAGTGCTCCTCTAAGCTCTGAATTTGCCGTTCGTATCACTCATATATAGATTGAACGGGTCGGTTTGGTGGGGGCTACCATGTTGTGTCGCCATGTTTTTACGTTCAGTGGAAGCGTGACTGCAGGAAACCACTGAAACTCACCGGAGACACCAGAGCTGTCGGCTCAGTTCGAGGTAATGCTATTGAAAAGTCACCGCGGTGCAGTGGGAGGAACCGAGCGTTACACTGATGCTGCGTTCATGTGCAGTCGGGCAGACGGCCGTCAGTAACAAACCAGATGTCATTTTAATCACAGAAGCCGAGAGAAAGACGGTAAAACGTGGGTCAGGAAAAACAATACGACATCGCCATGACAACATATCAGATGTGGACGAAGTCACTGTAACTGACAGACCACGTCTTCACACAGAGGCTTGTTGATGCCTTCACATGCAGCGGCTGTCGTCCGTCTGCCCGGTTTCATGCAAACACAGCATGAAAAGTACGAGGGAGCTGCTCATGATATACAATTATTACACAAAGTCCCTTTAAGAGACATCCAGAGGTGTCATAAGTGGGTCAGAGTTGCCCGTTGAGGATGGCACTGAGGCGAGGATGGATGTTCTAGCTTTGTTTGATGACCAACATCTAATCTAATGGTATCATGTGGACAGAATGGGTATAATTTCTGTTACGGATTTCAGAAGGAACCTAATCTTACCGGTAACCACATGCAGCAGAGATTTCACACCGCGATTAAAAGTCATCACAATTCTTCCATAAAATCCAAAAATGCACCAGTACCGTTGATGATTTGCATCACAGCCATCATTCAACCATTCATCCAATCGACATCTAATGGAACCTTAGACGTCTCGGCTAAAAACAGTCTACCACTGGTCTAAAAGTGAAAGTATTTTAGCCGTTTTAGACCGTAGCCCTAGCTCCGATGAACTTAGACTAGCTTAGACTAAACCTAAACTGCACTGTACATTGATCAGTGATTGGCCAAATCTTTTGATCCAACATTTGACCATCATTTATACAGCCTACTGTACAGTTGTTTTTGATATAATATTTAATGATAATGGATTAAATTATAACGTCTAGATTCAGGCTAAAATATAGACAGTTGGGTGAATTTTGGTCTAAACTTAGACAAGACGTCTCATAGACGTCTTTGGCTCGCGATTGGTCCATTAATCCATCTAAAACTGTACTCACGGCACCAGGTACTGCTGTAACCCTTCTCTGAGACTCACATTTAGGAAGATTCAGTCCTCTAAGTTGCTAAAAGTGTGTGTGAGACACTTGATTAGTAACTTTTAAGTGCAGCTTCTAGCAAGGAATTTTAAATTTTACTCATAAGTCAACTCTTAACAGTGGGAGTAATTCTAAGAAGTTTGACAAATACCATTATTCCAATGTTTATCATTGATATATGGGAGGTGGATGGTCTAGTACTTAATGTCGCAGGCTTTGGTCCGGACAACCTGGGTTTGAGTCCCTACTTACTGTAGGTGATCCACTATGGATGCTTGAGCAAGATCCTTAAAGACCCACAACGTAACTTTTTACCCTTAAAAATATGCGTTTCAGTGTCGTTAAGATGGCAAACCAACATTCATTATGTGCATTTCTCGAGTTTTCACTGCCCAGCGACGTCCCAAGGCTGAGAAATCGCACCATGCAACTATCTCCATCTGGGCGTGGCATGATGTTGCAGCTGAGTATTGGTTATGCACCATGTCACATGCTAGCAAACAGAAATACACACAGCGGGTGTTTTGAATGTGCATCATGGTGGATTCGGCAAAGAAACGCAAGAAAACATTATTGGTGGAAAGAGGAAAAGAAAGAGAAGAAGGGACAGAGCAAGAGTCAGAATAAGACGGTATTTTACTGGCTGAAATAAGCTCACAGTACAGGCAGGATGCAAGATGGATGCCAGTTTACTCTAGAGATCGGTTAAAAACAGAGCTGAATTTCCCAATTGGTATTAATAAAGTAAAGTTTATTAGTATTATTATCAAGACCAGATCCAGAGTTCTGGCCTCTTCTCTAGGGAGAGACCAGATCCAGAGCCCTGGCTCAGTGGCTGCATTTAAATGTGAGTTTTAATGGAGGAAATTTGATAAAGTTTTTGAATAATATTCTGATGCTTAGCTGGTGTTGAAATGTTGGCATGTTGGCAGCTGAACTACATTCATACTTTAGATGATCAGCCACGAACCATGTGAGCTTTGTAGAATTTATGATGTTTCTTGCGATAATTTATTTCTAAAAATGCTGATTTCCTTGCCATCTTCCCTTTTTTTAATTACTTTCTAACCTAACTCATCTGTTTGTTTTAAATCTTTCCTTTTGTAGTTACAACAATGTACTTAATGAGAAATAACAGAAAAATGCTTCTTTGGAAGTTAACTTTTATCAGTTTTTTAAATTATTATTTCCATAGAAATGAATAAAAAGAATATTTTTTTTCCTTCTTTTTCATTTAAGACTTTTTTTTAAAGTTGAGGTTATTGTGGTGAAATGATCAAAATCTTAGAAAGTAATAACATAATGTAAATTCACTTTTAACATGACATGGTGAATATGGCTCTGGAAGGTTTAGTTCCACAACTTTCAATTACAAACACAATAGTCAGTTATTACTGGATTGAAATAATAATTTCTCAGAGCCACATTTCCATAAGACACAAAAACAAACCAGAAACGAAGCTCTTGTCTTCCAGCGGCTTCATCTTGTTTCTTAGATAGAAAAGAAGCCATTACCATTCATCACCATTCAGCATTTTCTAGCTGCAGCACATTTTTAATGTTACATTTAAAAAATGACAAAGCATAGTGTGACTATTGGTGTTTTCTGACAGTGAGCGGTTCAAGGTGATTTACAGCGACTGTACCGTCTGAATGATACAAGTTTTTATCTTCAGAACAGACAGATCAATGAAGGGAATCCATATTGGAGCGACACCAGCTTCCAAGGCTGATTTATGATACTGTATCCCAAAACTTCCTCACTGTGTCATATTGCTGTCAAGTCAAACTCTAACTGAGGTTTTTATTGATTCTTATCCACACAGTTATGTGCTGCGCATGTAAAACATGTTAGCCTGGTTTCAGAAACCTGGATATGATCTGAGCTGGAACACATGGCTGATGGGGTGGGATATTGTTGCACACATAATTAGAGATATGAATAACCCAGGGTTCCCACGTGTCCTGGAAAACCTGGAAAATGACTGAACATTTTTCCAGTCTAGGAAAATGCATGGAAAATGAGAAAAAGAGTAAAAAGTCCTGGAAAAGCTAGAGTTGTCCTGGAGAATATTTTTTTCCAGGACAACAATAATATATGTTTGTGAAAAGAAGGAGGTGTAGTGCTCACTGGGTCAAGTCTGAAGCAACAATGGCTCAATAGAAAATAAACCAGCAGGTGCGCATCAAACTTGTGGCCGAAAAACATTAAAAAGAAAAAACGATGAGTTGAGGCACTCTGGATTTGCAGGTGACTGATTTGATTCATGCACCAACGCTTTTCAGGTGTTAAGCCCTCTTTACCCTGATGAAACAGCCGAAACGTGTTGGTGTGTGAATAAAATCAGTCACCTGCAAATCCAGAATGCCTCAACTCATCTTTTTTCTTTTTAACATTTATGTTTGTTTTAAGCTGCTTCATCTCCATTTTGTTTCTACTTGGTCGCTGCTTCGACTCTACTTCGTCACTACTTCGTCTCTACGACTTATCTACTTCGTCACTATCTACTTTGTCTCTACTTCTTCACTACTACTTCTCTACTTCGTCTCTACTTTGTCTCTGCTTCGTCGCTGCTTCGTCTCTACTTCGTCTCTACGTCGTCTCTACGTCGTCTCAACGTCGTCTCTACGTCGTCTCTACGTCGTCTCTACGTCGTCTCTACGTCGTCTCTACGTCATCTCTGATTTGTCTCTACTTCTTCTCTACTACTTCTCTACTTCATCACTGCTTTGTCTCTACTTCATCTCTGCTTCGCGCTGCTTCGTCCCTACTTCGTCCCTACTTCTTCTCTACTATTTCTCTACTATTTCTCTACTTTGTCACTGCTTCGTCTTTGTTTCATCTACTTTGTCGCTTCTTCGTCTCTACTTTGTTTCTGCTTCCTTGCAGCTTCGTCGCTGCTTCATCGCTGTTTTGGCTCTACTTCGTCACTGCTTCATCTCTGCTTCATCCCAGCTTTGTCTCCACTTCGTTGCTCCTTCATCTCTACTTTGTCTCTACTTCATCGCTGCTTCGTCGATGCTTCATCTCTACTTCAACACTACATCGTCACTGCTTCATAGCTGCTTCATCGTTGCCTCATTGCTGCTTCATTGCTGTTTTGGCTCTACTTCATCGCTGCTTCGTCGATGCTTCATCTCTACTTCAACACTACATCGTCACTGCTTCATAGCTGCTTCATCGTTGCCTCATTGCTGCTTCATTGCTGTTTTGGCTCTACTTTGTCGCTGCTTCGTAGCTGCTTCGTCTCTACTTTGTCGCTGCTGTGGAATTTCTTAGTCTTTATTAGTCCTGAAAATGTCCTGGAAAGGTCAACTTCAAGAAAAGAGTGGGAACCCTGTAACCAGGTGTCCCAGTTAAACACTGGAAGGGAAGTAAATAGTCAGCATTTTATTTTTACCCTCTCTTTCTCATAGATCACTTTACGATATGTTTCTTACACAGACTCACTTCTTACACCGTGTATCAGCTTTTCTATATGATTACACAGCAATGAGTAAATGAAGTTATGCCCGGGGACATGTCAATAAATGAAGGGGCTGGAGGTCAAAAGCCAGCCATTCTTCTGGAGGCTGACCCCACCAACAGCTGAGCCCCAGCAGCCTTCAGGTCACTGATATAGTTGAGATGGTAAAGACAAAAATCAGTTGCTAGAAAGCAGCATCCCTTCCATTTTCTCCAACTAGCAGTAAAGTCCTTCCGTCATATTTACATAATAAATTTATGATTTGTGCATACATTATTAAGGCTCCATCTTTAGGAAATATTATGTTCATTTTCACTGCTTTTCAGATGATATTTAAATCTACCTGCCTGTGTCTGCAGCTGACATGGATGAGTGCAAATTTCATGATGAAAACAAAATCTTCATCTTTGGTCAGAATAGCAACCCAGTGCTCTCTGTCCTTTGCTTTGTTGATTGTAAGGTTTTATTGATTGTTTATAAATGCCTGCATCCCTTGTGTCCATCATACCTCAGTGATCAGTGCAGATTTACACGCAGTCCAAAGCTTAGACATCAGCTGATCACTTCCTACTGCTTATGAGTGAGATCTTTTCCATCACTGGGTCTAAGTCCGCACGTAAAACTTTGTTCTCCTCGCAGGCTTTCAAATAATTCACCTGGTCCGGGTTTGCTTCAAAGTTTTTGATTTTGCAAAGTGAACTGCTCTGTTTATGTTTTATTGCTGCCATGTGTTTAATAGTGATGTTTTCTCATTTCATATGTAGGTCAACAGTTGTTGTTTTTAATCGTGCTACAATTTAAATTGAACTGAATGTAGGATTCATGCATGGACGAGACAGTTTTTAGCTTTAACTTTCATGTCAAAGGGTGTAATAAATAGACAAATAAACCTTTCATGTTTGTTCTGCTCATCTTCACCCTTTTACACATCTGAAATAAACTATTTAATTCATGGTTTAGATTCTCTCAGAACCCCTGGAGGCACAGTCAGCAAGGAGTAACAAGGTGCCTTTGAGACCTCTAAAAACAAACACACCTTCATCTTTCTGACTTTTAACCTCGTGGTTTAGAGCACAGACTGGAGACAAGATCTGCATCCTCAGGCTCAATACCGTTTTTTTTTTTTTTTATAATAACTGAAATCAGATACAGGCAATGTGAAGTGAGAAACTTTATGTTTGCAAATACTGTAAGTACAACTTAGCATAATATATTTAAAGGTACAGTATGTCAGAATTACTGACATCTAGTGGCAAAGATGGGTATTTGAAAGAAAATATTTTTTTCTTTTAAATTACTTCACATTCCAAGCACTGTTGTAAATTTATGGTGGCCATTAGTGGTCAAAATTCTCCCAGACATAAAGATGTTTTCATCTGTGAGTGGATCCAGTGTGTCATGTGCAGCTGACTGTACTATGGAAAACTATTTTTCATGTCTTTCAAGGCATTACTGAATCCCAAACAGTCTCTAACTCCTATAGGGAGCCGAAGTCACGCCCCTCTACTTCCGCACTATGGGACCTGAGGGACGAAAAGATATGAATGGAAGTCAATGAGGAGAAAATAATTCTCTTCTGGTCCCAGTCGTTCTCTTTCATGGATTCCAGATATGTTGGTTATGAATTTAAATGAAAATTTTCGTGCAAAGAAAAGACAAAATACTGCCAAGATTTTCGATAATTTCAGGATTTACTTGAAGCCACTTTGTGGACTACAACTGTCGCCGCAACTGATGACGTCGCTCCCTGCGACGGCCGTGAATGAGATCGGACATCATTCCATCGGCGTAATGGAAAACCCCAACATTTCCTGGCTTAAAATGGTTCTCACCTCTGTTCATGCTCTTTTTCCTGTTCTTGAAAAAAAATGTTAAAAAGCGGTGACGTGTTGGAGTAAAATCACAATGGTAGCGTACTCAGGCAGCTGCTGACGCATGTCGCTTGCGACGAGAGCTGTAGTCCACAAAGTGGTTTCAAGTAAATCCTGAAATAAATCTAAAATCTTCGCGGTGTTTCATTTTTTCTTTGAGCGAAAAATTTTCATTTAAATCCATAACCAACATATCTGGAATCCAGGACAGAGAACAACTGGGACCAGAAGATAATTTTCTCCTCATTTTTTTGTCTCTTAGGTCCCATGAAGCGGAAGTAGAGGGGCGGGACTTCGACTCCCTATAAAACAAAGCTGGTACTGCAGTTTTAAAGAGGGTTCTCAGTTCACACACATTGTTTTGTCCATTCAGGGACACCGTAGTAAAAATGGTGGAACAAATATGGCAGCCTCCATATATGTGCACCTTCCAGCAGTAGATATAAATGACTCATTCTAAGAAAATAAACACATAATTCTAGTGCAGCGATTACACATCAATAGAAACACAGCTTTGAATTATTTATCACATTTTTCTCCCACTGACCTTTGATTTTCTACATACTGTACCTTTAAACAAAAAAGTATAGAGAACCAAGTTCTAACGTCAGTACTTAAAAACTTGGGTTTGGGGCACTGATTGGCAGCAATTTGAAAATCTCATTAAGAATTATTTTATTCACATTGGACCATAGAAAATATTAGCTACTAGAAGTGAGATATTTTGCTATTTTTGATAAACATTTGTTCATTTTGAATGTAATCCAGCAGCAAATCTCAAAACAACTGGAACAGGAGCAGCAAACAGCTGGACTAATATTGATACTAATAACAGCTGGAGCATGATGATCGGGTTTAAAAAGAGCACCCTTAGAGAAGCAGAGCCTCTTACAAATAAAGATGAGTAGAGGTTCAGTAATCTACTGAAAGCTAGGTTTGAAAATTGTGAAGCAATTACAGAATAACATCAAAATATATGTGAAGACATCTGTGTGCGTGATTTAGATTAATATTGGATCCCATCCTCAGGCCCTCGGGCAGCCCTGCATTTAAAAACAAGGTTGTCATGGAAATCCCTGCATGGGCTTAACAACACTCACATAAATTATTCCCAAGTTCATCCACAAATGCAGGTTAAAGATCAATCATTCATGAAGATGATCTGGAAAAAACCTTCATCTTCTTTGGACCAAAGTGAATTTAAAAAGGCTTGAGGCAAAATAGAAAACTGTTCTGTGGTCAGACAAATTGAAATTTGAAATTAATTTGACAAATCATAGAGGGCTTATTGTCCAGAGCAAAGAGGATAATGACCATCTGGCCTGTTACCAGAGTTCAGTTTGAAAGCCTGTATACAGTATCTGATAGAGGTGCGTTAGAACAGGCGACTTGCACATCTGGAAAGGCTCCATCATCACTGAAAGGTTTTAAAGTAGCGTATCATCTAGATGGCATCAAAGGCAGGTCTCAGTTCCAAGATGTTTGTGTATTGTTGTTAAATGAGGACAGAATGACACACAGAGGTAGACGTGGCCCTGTCCCGACCTTTCTGAGATGTGTTGCCATCATTTCAAGATGTTTTTCAGGAATTTGGCATGTTTTCTGTATCTGCAACTTGTTGTATTCTGTTTCACACAGTGATCCAAACTTTAATTTATATATATGACACGTTGTTATTGCATTAGGACGGACAGCAGTGGGAAAATGCAGAGAAATACAGTAAACAGGCCTGGGAAATACTCAACATTATAAGGCTTTTTCCTTTTTTGTAATGCTCTGAGTGCATCTTGTGAAATTTTGTCAGTGGCACCAGTTCTTTAAGTCGGTGCAGTTCTACAACGGAGCTTCAGGAACACTCTTCTTCCACTTGGCGCGGTGATAATGATGATGGAGCGTGCTCTTTAAGGCTGCGTTTATTCTCCTCATTTATTTGACCTCTGTGCTGACACAGCAGGGCGATTAATCACAAAATGCAGGATCATCCACAAAAAGTTCCACACTGACTCAGGTTGTGTTGCACCACATAATGCTGTTTGCAGTATTAGTAACACAGCAATATTGTGGGGGTTTCATGAGTTTTTGGCCAATGCAGCTTAAATCAGCTGCTTCATTCCAAGATGTTGAGCCTGTATGATAATCGGACCTAACTGGGAATTTCTGCTGCTTAAACTCATTGTTAAATAAACTGATTCAGGGCATCTGCATCAGAACTTTGCTTCGTTTACCACCCAGAGGACTCAAAAGTGGACATGATCGATATGAAACCATAAAGTAGCTTGAAAATACTTTGAAATAATTCTGTATTTAAAGCCCTGACAGTGTTCGTCTGAGTACCTGACTGGTTTGCTGACCAGCTCTCCCAGGCCCCTTTCCCACCGAGCTGGTTGCAGGGCTGGTTTGGAGCCAGAGCCAGACCGGTTCTTTGGTTTTCCACCACCTAAACACCGGCTCCTGGCTTCCAAAACTGGTTCTACACAGGCACCATCTTTTTTGCTGGACTAGAGTGAAGAACCAGTTCACATAGCTTGCGTCAGGGGCGGGGTTAACTGGTCCGAGGAGGAGACCCGTTGTTTCGGACTCAGAGTTTTGCATAAAGAGTATATCATCCACTAGTCCTGGTTTCAGTGTTCATTGTTTCTTAATCATATAAGCAGCAATAGAAAAATTTCCTTCACTGGTTGGGTGCCAGTGAAGCACAACGCTGAGCCTCACGGGTCATCATGGTGCCGAACTGTCTCAGCAAAACATTTGTCATGTCCACAAAATTTAATAAAATTCTTATTCTTACCCATGACCCACCCACACCTGTAAAATCCATGGTATTTTTACCCCCAACAAGCAGGTAAAACAACCTGCTGCAGGACTCTGCTTTGAGCAGCTACAGAGGACGATGACTGCAGCTGCTTACCAACGTAGCAAAGTAGCAAGTTAGTGAATAAAAAGCTTCGAAACGTATTTGAGGATCAGAATAGGCATATGAATCAATCATTGACTCACTCACTGCATCTATTTTCCACTTTCATCCATCTCAGGGTCATGGGGTTTCTGGAAATATCCACGTATTTGTTCAGTTTATTTATTCATTTTTAAATCTTACCACCTGAACCTGCCTCAACCAGACAGAAGGTGAGAAACACCAACTTCAGTTGCACACAACAAAGAATAAAGTGAAATGAAAAATAAATACTAAATAAAATGTTGAAAATAGTGGGAAAATTCGTTTATGAAGAAAAACAATATGAAAAAACACTTAAAGCATCGATAAAAAAATTATTACAGAAACAAATTTTCAGGAAGAAAATAATATAGAAACATACAAAATGTAATCAATAACTTCGTCAATTCTTATTGGGAAATTTGGCTCTGCATTTTACTCATCTTTAGTAGATGTTTACTACAGAACAGTGGGCTGCTGGGCAGCAGTTGTGAGGGATTAGGAGTCTCACTCAGGGGTCCTTTGTGATTCGGCTCTGTTGCAAGGCCTGGAACTTGAACCTGGTTCCTCCAGACCCAAATAAGTGTGGAGGAATATTATATTACTGTGGAAATTATATAGAAATGCATGATTAAAAAAAGAATGAGACATTAAAGAATGTATGTTGAAATAAATGTATATTTTACAACAAAAAATCCAGCAACCCCCCCACCCCTCAAAACTGGTTTGGTCCCGCCCATCTGGCATATTCCAGATAGCAGCAGTAATGGCTTAACTTTGTTTTTATGATAAATTTTCTAAATGCAGGTTTTGAAAACTGTCAGAATCTCCTTAAATAAGGAGGTTAGATGGGGTTGTGATGGATCTGGTTCACCGCTTAGACACAACACCTGCATGCCCAAATTAAGCTTCTCTCATCCAGATAAGGCTAAAAAGGGATTTTTTTAAAATAACAGCAGTAATAACTTTGTTTCTGGATGCTGGATGATAAAAACTTAAATCTAAGTCTTGAAAATGATCAGAAACTTTGTAAATAAGGAGAAAAAAGTGGATTTTGGTGGATCTGGTTCACCACCGGAACAATATGCTGGAAATCAGCTTCTATCACAGCTTCTCTCTTGATAATTAGTCAAAGACTTTCCCAGATAGTGTTTTACTGATCGTTCACATGTGTGGGGATGAAACTGTAGGAAACAATTGAACCAAACTCTCTGGGTGCTCAGCACCCCTCAACCTCTGGTCCTGGAAGCACCTCAGATATTTGATTTTTGTCCATACAGAGTCTTTGATGCATCATCGTAAAGCCTAATTATTCACTTTTTACCTCTGCAGCCATAGCCATCTGTGTTTCAGAAATGTATGTGTTGAGTTATGTTAATAACATGATGGAGACAGGTCACTTATGCGCTTCGTAAATGAATGTAATCACTGAGGAGAGGGATGTGCCTAAGTGCGTCTCTGCCAGTAGATAATACCCCCTGACTTGTTTCACCAACAGTAGATATCCTGCTAACCACACAATCCCTTTAATTTGGTGTTTGTTTCCCTTCCTGTCCTCACCCGGGCACCCTGGGCCAGATTACGCAGCTGAAACTGGCACCGACTTGAAATAAACGCTGCACCTTTCACCCACAGCAAAGAAGCCCGAGCGGATGTCTGAGTGTTGCTTCGCTGTAAAAGCTTCAGACCAGAGCGAATGTGGGCGTGGGCTTTTAGATGTTTGTGCAGGAAGCTGAATAAGTCATTCAGGGTTTAAAGATGAAGGGATTTAGATGAGGAGGCTTTACTATTTTTTTGTTTTTATCTCTGGAGGCTGCGTACAAACAGAGCAGAAGAAAGGCAGTAAAAAGAGATACAAAGGGATTTAGAGGAGACAAGGGCTCTGCTTTGCTCTGAGGAGATAAACTTGAGGAAAGAGGAGCTTTCCTTACAGAAGGCCGATGAGAACTTGAATTATTTTGTATTCTCACTGAATATAAGGGGAATTTTTTCAGCATACAAGCGGCTTGTTTACTGAAAATAGAATGGGCTTTGTAGAACTACGCTAAACAGAAGCAATTTAAAAACTACATTTCATCTCTGTCTGGAGGTCTAGAGGTGATGATTCCTGTTAAAGAGAAAGCAGGATGTCAGACCTCAACCAGTTTCAGACAAAAAAAAAATTACATTTCCATCACCTGATTTTGTAATGTTAAAGATTTACTTTGCCGCAAGCCACTAAAAGGAAGGCTATTCTCGTTACTTCACTTCAGTTACACAAAAACTGCTGCCTGAATGTGGTATGGGAAAGATGATCCTTTCCACTTGTTAAGTGGAAATTACCAGTGTGTTGGGTTCAAGTGATTTGTTGTCGTAATGAAGTTAAACACTATCTTCGACTGACTAGCTAGCTAGCTGCTAACTAGCATCTGCTCTGAGGACGTAGACCAAACAATAACCGTGTTTTTTACTAGCAAAGTTTGAATGGCGATGTTATTAAAGTTCTTTATGTCACAGAATTTGCAGAAAACTATTAATATGATGCAGTATATCCCAATTAGGATATTTTCGTTGCTCTCCCGCCATGTTGAAAGGTCAAAATTTACCTCATCTGGGCAACGCGGGATGTCATAAAGTTTTTCCAGCTTTCCAGTGGAAATTATGACATGAGTGGGTGTTCAAGTGCAATTTTGATGTCGGACTTTGGTATTTATACGATACCACATGAACGCAGCATTAGTCATAACTGATCTTTTCAGGTCCCAAATGCCAACAAAATGTTTGGGAAAGACATGAACTACTAAAAAATGCATCACCCCCTTCAAAACACGCAAGTTTCTACATTTTATATTTAGTATTTTTGTTTATTTTTCAGTTATTTGTAGGTCATTTGTCTTTTATTTGTGGTGTTTTTTTATTTCTTATTATTTTCATGAGCTTATAATTTTTTTTATTTTTTTTCTCTCTTTTTTCCTCTTTTCTTTTTTTTCTTTTTCTTTTTTTTCTCTCTTTTTTTTTCTTTTTTCTTCTATCCTTTTTTGTCTTTCTTTCTTTTCTTTTCCTTCTTGTAGATCATTTGTCTTTTATTTGTGGTGTTCTTTTTATTTCTTATTATTTTCATGAGCTTATAATTGAAATCTTTGTTCAGTAACCATTTACAATCTGAGTGATCTTTGAGAAACAACTTTTTGAAACTTCATCTGAACTGT
Organism: Atherinomorus stipes; assembly: GCA_023101725.1. Lineage (NCBI taxonomy): Eukaryota > Metazoa > Chordata > Actinopteri > Atheriniformes > Atherinidae > Atherinomorus > Atherinomorus stipes. The sequence continues at coordinate 530,795 of JALJCO010012637.1, forward strand.
CTGCACTTGAACCTCTTTAATTTATTCTGCTTAACTCTATCAGAGACGACCTTTGCAGAGATAATGTTTACATATTCTACTATAATTTGATGAGTTTAGAGCCACAGCTGGATTATTCCAAAGGGATATTTGTTTTCATCCTTAAAGTGATTGCTTTTTGTGTTTTTGTTTTGTTTGTTTTTTGGTTTTTTCTCCTAGGCAAGTCTGAAACTTTTTAATTTGTGCCATCTTTGTTTATTCACATCTTAAATTTCTCCAGTGGCTCAGACTATTTACATGTAGATTGACCTTGTGGTTGCAGATACACTCATTCATTATAAGTATTCAATTCCTGAGCAGAGGGCGAAAAATTTGACGCAGGGCTCGAAGTGTTTATCTGTATGTGCCACAACATTATTTGTTTGAAATTTTTAAATCCAGTCCTCAAGCCATCATGTAAATCTGCTTGTTTTTTAAAGGAAAACATATTAAAAGCAGCATGTATAATCCACATTATCAATATGTTTCTTTTCTTACCAAAAAACATACCAGACCATATCCGTCCTTGCACCCGCTGTGTCAAGGCCAAATCCTGTTTAACCCTTAAAGAGTTAAGAGTTGCGTTAAGGTGCAGTAAGAGAAAAGCAACCCATTCACTGACTTCAGTTTGCTGACAGAGCAAGATGTCTTGGAAATGAAGTGAAATGAAGCCTGAGCATTTTTCCCCGTCATTTAAGACAGTTATTGCAATATATGTTTTACTATTGCAGCTTCAATAACACCCTATAGTTTGTAATTGAGTTATATCAACTAAAGCAGTGGCTTTCAAACTGGGGGTCAGGACCCCCATGTAGGTTGCATGATAATTTCAGGGGGTCGCCAGATCATTATTAAAAAAAAATAAAAAATTGAGGCTACATTTATCATATCAATTTGGGAGTTTGTGGTTATCAATATTAACACATTATTGTATAGAAATGAATCTGTTAGATGAAAACATTTCTTAGTTATTCCATAGATTACTTAAGTTATTACTAAAACCATGTTAAAATTTGTCATTATCTCAGTGAGAGAAACTGATTTGGGGCATGTAGGGGTCTTGTCACAACAGTGAACCAAATCCACATGAAAACTTTTATCCTTGCTTATTTATGAAGTTTCAGATAGTTTTCAAGCTTTACACGTAGAGTTTTTGTCATTGATTGTCCAGAAACAAAGTTATTACAGCTTCTACTCTAAAAAATTGGCCCTATTTTGCTGAGAAAAGCTGAATTTAGCACTTGGGTGCTTTTTTCCACAGATAATCCACTGAAATCCATTTTACTCTCCTTATTTATGAAGATTCGGACAGTTTCAAAGCCTCATATTACATCGCCATTAGATGTATCACACAATTAACCCCTCAGTCGCTTTTGGTGCTTGTTTGAAAACCATTCACATATAATGTGTATTATAATCACAAGATTTCATAATTACTCTACAATCTTAGATGATGGAAAATCATGTTGAAAACAGCTTGAAATGTTGAATCTTGACATGAAAAAATGTGCAAAGATCCTCTTTCTAAAAGGTCCAATCCCCCTGTTGATACCATACTTTTTTAAAAACTACAATGCAGCTGTGCCTGAGCAAGAGAATGAAGGATTTCTTTCCTTCTGCTGTTTGATTTTTGCTCCCTCAGGGGTAAAAACAGCTTGCTGAGAGAAAATGGGCTCATGTTAAGCAGTGAGACACTTTGATGACTCTTGAGGGAAAGTCAGAGCAGTTTGTCATTATCTTGTCTGTTTTTACTGTAATTATACCCCCACTTTGTCTCTTTGAGATGCATTTGCACACACACCAACCCACTCTGTGGTTTCTATATCCCTATGGGGACACTCCACTCCTGATGTTTAACATCGCAACTGAATGCATGACCCAAACCCTTACCCTAAAACATCACTCTAACCTTGACCTCTAAACCAAGTCCTCACCCCTCAAAAATGAACTTGTTGCAATTTGGTCCCCATGGTAACTGGAAGTCCCATCAATGTTAGTGTCTTTTATCACGTAATGAATGCACACACACTGACAGACAGTGGTCTCTGATCAGAATGCATCCTGCACGAAGAATTTGGGCACAGAAACACAGCAGCACACACACTTATTCAAACAATAAACACCAATGTATCCCAGGTGGACTGAAACGCATCACATCATCACTATGTATCAGGGATTTAGCTGGGAATCCAAATGCAGACTCTGAGGCAGAACGATGGTTTATATCACCACGTTTTACTGGGGAATAAAGTGTGGGATGACAGCCAGAGAACGTCCTGAGGTTTTGGGTGATGGATGGAATCTGACACAGGAGAGCAGGGTTAAATGAAGAGGTTGGCAGAACTTAGGCACAAAATTACAAGCTGGAATGAGATGGATGGAAGATGAGGCTGTGATCTGGTGGAGAGATAAGCCTGGCTGGTTAGGCAGCACAGGTGGAGGCAGATTCTCGCAAATTTAATTAGAGGGGATGAAAAGAAGAGAGCTCACTGCAGGAGCCATCAGCAGCACCACATTCTGTATAATATTTAGGAATGCACGATTGTATTGGATGATTAGTGCAGAGAAATTAAATATTTTGTTTCCCACAACATGTAGATAAGGTGGAACTTAGCTTGTGAATGAGTCATGAGTTTTATCGAAGTGGTTTTAACTTTGAGTCATCATGATGTGAAGCTTAGAAAGCCATTCTTTTACTCAAGCCACTTCAAAAGCAATGTGACTGAACATGTGCACGTATCCAGATCCTGCCTTAAACAACAAATCTGAACTATTTGTTGCCATTTCCCAAGTTTTAAACAAATACAGGCCAAAAATATTGAATTAATATGAGATTACTGGTAATATTTGAAAAGCATTTATAAAATTTTCTACTTCGGATTGCTAGTCCACTATAATCTTGCCTCCTGGAAAGGTCTGCATTCCTGTCAGAGAGACCGGTTCAAAGTCTGTGATGCTGATGTGTGACGCAGTTCCCTCTTCCTCCTTTGTTTCTCAGTCCCTTAAAAACGTCAGACTCAACAGACAGAGCAGTGTAAATGTTTATCACAGGCGAACTTTCCCTTGGGAAGGAGGCATGTTGCAGGTTTAGTGTTACTGGGAGAGCCTGGCTAACCCAGGTGTCCAGTATCATGCTGGTTTAAGCTGAAGTGACCAAAACATGGAGTTCACCGACCTCACTTTATCTTGTTCGAGCTGCTTTCTGACTTTATAAAAAGTTTAAAAAAAGATAAAAGAAATGTATTAAAAAGGATTTACTTATTCTTTTATGTTGCTCTTTAGGACGTTAGAGTCAGAGCATCAAGCCTGGTAGAAAACACCTGATTGGTTTTGCTGGAGTTAAATAAGAAAAGAATTCTGACTCTTACTGAAAGACGATTTCATGTTTAGCAAATTATTCATGTTTGCATTATTAGCCACTTCGGGGAATTGATTAAAACCTGACTAGAAGCCTTGTGTACCTGTGTGTTTGCAGGTAAGTTTGCCTGAGCTTTTCGCTCCTGGCATGTACACTGCGCTCATTCACTGCCTCCTTATGTAACAGCATCGGTACAAATATCACGAATCAGTAGATACACTGTTTTAGAATTTTTATGTTTACTGTTTTTCTTAAAGGTTACGGGGTGTTTGGACAGTAGAAGAGAAGTTTTTTGGCTGAAATTTTCAGATGCAGCAACTTGCTCACGCTAGATGAATGTGGAGGGGTTTGGGGAGTTGGTGCTGCTTCGTCTGAGTTTTATCATCACTTTTACATTAGCTCAGTTAGCTTGAGGCCAACAAAAAATAGAAGCACCATCAGGAGAAATGTGGGTGTTTTACCGTTGTGGTAAAGATGGAGTTGCATGACAGAAGTTCACCAGTAGCCAGTTAAACTAACTCAGGCGCATTTTGCTGTGTTCTGATTACATCCAAGCAGATAGGATACCCAGATTAAAGGGATACAACACCCACAGAATGATGTGCCGTCATTTTCTACTCACCCTCATGCTGAGCAAGACTCTGGAGCACTTTTTAAATATCTCAAATGCAGCCGGAGATCTGTTTTTTTTTTTTTCATTATCTGCTGACTTTCATATAATGGAGGTGACTGGCACTCCCAAAAAAAAAAATGTCCATAAAAGTCCAAAGAAACTTGGCAATATTCCTCCATACTGCTCATCCAACGTAATCCAAGTGTCCTGAGTGGGTAGCGTCCAGAGTTTTACTCGAAACTACATCATTTAGTATAATTTTATAGCTTAAACAGTAGTACATCACACCTATATGTGCATCCATGCGAGTTCACGACACTATGGAAGCCAACGCCTACTCTGCTGATAATGCAAGCGTAGAACAAGAAATTTGCCGTTTACAACACCAGAGGGGTTGGCTATTGATTTGAAAGAGAGAAAGAAGAAAGACAGAAAGAGCAATCTCGTCTGCTGCAACCTTCATCTTCCGTGGTGTTGTGAACTGGCATATAAATTATTTAAATGGTTATTATGCCCATACTCCCTTCAAATATCATAAAAGAAATAAAAATGCACAAAAAAAAAAAAGGGAATAGGTTGAAGGTTAACTTTCTTTCGTTTTACAACCTGGACCTTATTTCTAGGAGTTTACACGTGCATTTACTCATCAGTAAAATTTTTGTATCACTTCGACTCCTTCAGAAAATATTACCTCGAGTCGCCCTTCGGCGTACATCCATATAACGGGAGAGACGGGTCAGTCTTTCTAAAAGGAATAATACTCGTTCATTCTACTTAAAGTATTGGTGAAATCAAGGAGTTTTGCTGCAGATAATGCCTTATAGAGAGGCCCCGTCTCTACCATTATATGCAAACGCTAAAGGGCGACTCAACGTAATATCTTCTGAAAGAGTCAAAGTGATACAGAAATTTTACCAGAGAGTGATGCATAAACTCTTAGAAATAAGGTCCAGGTTGAAAAAGAAGAAAGCTATCCTTTGATAAGTCATTTGTAACACTGTAGTTTTCATATTTATCACTGTTGTCTCTGTAAATAAGTGCATTAACATCAAAACTCTTTATTTAAAGTGGCTCTTAGAGGTCTGTTTTTCTTGGGGGAACTTTTTATGCTGCAGGACGTTTTGAAAAGCTCGTTTTCTCTGGTCTTTTCCCTGTTATAGGGGGAGTAAGTTTTTTTTTTTTTTTTTTAGTTTCTCTCCTCTGGCCGAAATTCTCATAAATGACATATTGGAAAGTTAATACGCTTCTGCTTCCCAATGGGAAGAATTAATTTGCCTCATAAACGTTCAGCATTGTTAAAGTTTTACAGCACGGCCTCATCTTGTTGCTTTTTACTGAGTCTCAGGTGAAGTGTGACGCAGCTGAATGTCAGGTGTGTGTTTGGTTGCGATACACTGGCAGCTTTATTCGTGCCTGCTCTATGAATGCCAGTCTGTGAGCGGGGAGACAGACTGCCTTTAGAGCTCAGTGTGTCAGAAAGAAAGGTGCTTTGATGAATCCTATTGATCTTTGTTCAGTTGGCTTCACAGCTTGTGAGCGGAGCTGATGCGCAAACTCAAGACAAGCAGTGCAAACTGATCAGGTTTACAAAATGCTGAAAAAGCATTAAAAAACCACTAGAATAAAACTAAAGCAAGAATAAATTCTATTGCTGCACTTTTCTTTCCCCTTATTCACTTAGAGTGAGAGAAATATTCTGCAAGAGCCATTTTCTTCCAAACTACACCAGTTCTCTATTAGACAGAAGGAAAAAGAGAAGAAAAGCCTTTAAAAAGAAACAGTCCAGCTCAATTAACCTGTTTAAAACCACCTGGTCGCCGGCGCCCAGGCTGTGTTTTAGTCACACTTTTCTAATTTATATTTTCAGACACTAGAAGGTGTAAGCTTTCAAATGATGTCTCACACAAGTAATTTGGCCTTACAGTTCCTCTGTTATTTGCATTTCCATTTGGGTATGCAAAATAGGCGAGGATTACTTAAAAAGGTGGGAGTTAAGAGGTTAACTTGGGAAATATCTAAATAGCAGAATTGACTGCTACAGTGAGTATATTGCAATAAAGAAGCAGCGTTTTGTTTCTCAGAGTGAAGGCTGTTTTTTCGACAGCTCATCTAAACGGAGCACTTGGATGCTCTGCAGAATCCCTGGGCTACATATCACAATGCATTAGCATCTCATTTTCAAGCAAACAGTATTTAAAAAGTATTTTCTGGTGGTTCTGAGAAATATATTATCATCAGAAAGCTGTTTGCATGGTAATTCAAAGTGAGAATGAAAGATTCTGCAAATGTGTTGCAGGATGATATTCTAATAGTCCTAATTTTTAATAATTTCAACTCTGTCTCAAACGGCAGGGCCTGCGAGCTGGCCTGGAGCAAATGTTTGCCTTTAAAGTAAATGCTATGCTGTGTGTATGCTGTGGCCTTCATACCTTGAGGTGTTTTCCTTTGGAAAATGCAAGGTTGTCCTTGCGTTCATTGCCAATCATGTGCACATCATTTGAAACCATACCAATATAAACTGTTTATTTCCTGCAGCTTACATCTATATAATCTGGAAAGAGCATCAAATAAGATACAGAACTCCTGCTTAATAAGAGTTATAAATAGAAATGCAACTAAATCCATCAAACTAAATTGGAATAAATCAGATGTTTGGACTTTGAAGCTGCAAAAATCTAGTGGTTGTTATTCCTTTCTTGGATTTGCGTCATTGTGGGATTTTTAAGGCAGAATGTAGATTTAAAACTTAAGCTCTCTTCTTTTTTCTATCATCTGTGTGATCACTTCCTGGCTTCCTTCTTTTATCTGTGTGCCTTTGCAAGCATCAGTGGATCAGGAGGAAGCTATTCATTATCACCCCTGCAACAGCTCAACGCTGACCCTCAGATCATATTTCAAACTCGCAATAACTTTCAGAGAGAATAATACAGCAGCAGCGGGGAAATAAAGACTTGATATATGGAATGCAACCGTGGCATTTCCCGTCACTTCCTCACATATTTTTATTGTGCATGTATTTTTTTTTTTTTTTTAAACCAACAAATGCACGGTGACGTGAAAAAGACGGTCGCCGTGCATCTGAAATGGGCTTGTTTTGAACTTCTCCGGAGGTTTGAAGATAAGAAAGTGGAGACTTTCCTGTTTGCATATGGAATGCTGACAGCAGCTTTCACGGTGAGATTAGGTTTAAATGTATGCATAAGGATTTTCTGTCCTGCTCTCTATTCCGAATTTACTCCCAGTTTTGATGAAGTTTGCCAGAGAGAACGGATGCAAATGTGAACAGAAAGCAACATCTTTCACACAAACACACACCTGCGCAACTTTGCATCTAAATCAATATACTATCTGTCTTCTGTAACACCAAGTAATTCATCATATAGTGCAGTTGCAGAGGGAATCTGCTGAGCTGAAGGTTTGAGGTCTCTGCGGAGCCTCGAACCAATTGAAAGGGATCAAACTAAATTGACCATATTATATGAAGTTGCTAACTACCTTAAAAGCTGTACTTTATGACTTGCTGGCTCTTATCCGTTGCTGACCCACCAGTCCATGTGCACACAGAGTGCTGTGGAGAAAAACGTGCAATCAAATAGCAAGTAATGGTTTCTGCTCTCCCTTGGGAACAGCTTGACATGGCCAGAGGTCAGCAACCTCCATCTCCATCTGTGTCAGTACATCAACTGTCTCATCTTATTCCTTCTCCCCTTTCCCTTCATCCTTTCATCAAAACTGCCGGAGAGAGTTGACTGAGCTCCTTGATGAAGAGATAAAAATCACAGAAAGTCATCTTGTGGAAAGAAGAGAGATAAAGGGGAAGAAAACAGGCAGAGCAGGAGATGACAAGATCCCTTCTTAGGTCTTTTTTTCCTCCCTCATGTTGAATACAGACTTTTTACTGTAGAATGGAAGGCTGCACATTCACTGCGACATTTGTGGGAATAATAGCTTGATTTCTTGGAGGATTTTCATCAACACAAAGCCGCTGTTTGTTCTAAGATTTCGTGCCATCGTGGGCTTTGATTCTCTTTTTTGATGTTGACATGAATAGGGAAGAGTGACATACATTTGAAGAGCAAAGAAATGCACAAATGAAGCCTCTCTCCTGTAAATTCCCCCCAAAATAACTTCATTTTCCACATTAACGGGGACAAGTCTCATAATTACACTTTATTTATGGCTGTTGCAGAAGATGCATAAGTTATAGAAGTCTTGTGCAAAAATTTTGGGAATCAACAACATTTGACTACAGACAAGAGGGGCACTGATCAGAGAGGTAATAAAGAGGTGAAGAGGTAATGTTGAGGAAGCTGCAAAGTTTCACAGCTACCTATGAAATATGCTTTTTATGTGGAGCTGCAAAGCAAATACCTGCGAAAATGAAAAAAAAAAGGGCAGGGGGTGCACTACATACTGCCATAACAATCCACAGCAGTGGCAGCATCATGCTAAGGGAATATTTTTCTTGTTTTCTTGGGAAAATAGTCAGAAGTGAGGAAGCGATGGATGGGGCTGGATGCAATCTGGTTCAGTTTTCCAAAGAAATGATACAGGGACAGTAGAATTGATTTTTTTTTTCATAAGAAGTCATGCTGTTTAAGAAACCCTAAAGTAGTCTTAAAATAGCTCACAAGTCCACACCTCTTTTCATGTTAGAATCTGTGGTATCTTTTATAGACTGCTGTACACCAGTGGAACCCATCCAGACTGAAAGAGCTGGAGCAGATTTTCCGTCAGGAGTGGACAAAACTCCAGAGCTAAACTCCAAAAGATTCAAAGAGAGCTGCAGCAGAAATGACTGCAACAGGGAGTTTTACAAATGGCTGAATATATAAGCAACTGCAAACAAGCTTTCTTCTGTTTATAATCTTTGTTTGTTTGGTTTTTTTATTAGTATTAGCTTGCAAAGTATTAATCTTTTGTTGATCATAAACACGGAAAAAAAACTTCCAATTTGACTGATGGTTTAAAACAAATGTCAGGGAAAATGTCAGGGATTAGAGGTTTTGCAAGGTCCTGATAACGTTTAAGTTAATGAGTCATTATGCAGAGCTTCATTTGACCATTTCCAATCCTGGTCCTCGAGGACCCCTGCCCTGCACGTTTTGGAGATTTCAATACTTTAACACACCTGACTCAAATGAAATGACCAACAGCCTATGAAGCCCTACACAATGACTCATTCATTTGAGTCAGGTGTGTGTTGGAGCAGGGAGACTTGGAAAACCTGCAGGATTGTGGCCCTTGAGGACCAGAGCTGGACACCCCTGCACTACTCTCAAACCCAGTCCAGTCCTCAAGTGCTACTATCTGGCACATTTTGGTTCCATCCCTTTTCCAACACACCTGCCCTTATCGAAAAATAGTATATGCAAGTATGCTTGAAGTATACTCATTTTAAACTTTAAATAAGACAGTATACTTTCAGTTTACTGTTTATGTTCTTATCAGAAATATACTTAAAGTTTACTGTCCATTTACTCATAAATATACTAGAAGTTTGAGTATATTTAGCCTATAATTATATTTAAATTTTTGAACGATATGCTTTAATAGTAGTACATTCATAGTATATTTTCACACACACAGGTATCTTTGTGGTGTACAGCAAGATTTACTTTCTATTATGTTTTAAAATCCTATCTTGTAAGATTTAGGCGCTAACCTCCAGTTCATATCATACATATTACTTTTACTTTACTTTAGTGTACTTTAGTATACTTAAAAGTTTGCTTTCTAAAAGTAAAATTAGTCTTTTGTGGAATAAACTAAGTATAACAAGAAGATTACTTTCAGTGTACTTGAATTGAACTTTTAAATACTTAAAGTGGGCCAATTTAGTCCTGAGAAGTATACTTGTTTGTATACTGCTAGTACATTGGTATCAGTGTACTTGATAAATAAAAGTACACTTGGGGGATATACTTTACCATACTTGAGTACACTTAATGACATGTACTTAAGGAATACTTCTTTTTGGTAAGGGTGAATTATGTGAATGGCTCATTAGCAGGCCTTCGCAGAGCTGAATGACGTGCATGAGGATATTAGCTATTTGATCTCTTGGAGAGAGTATATTCTAAAAATTGTATGATAGTAGCTCTCGAGGATTTGACTTGGGCACCCCTGCTCCAACCCCTCATTCACTACATAGGGCAACACTATGTAGCACACTACTGTGTATGTAGTGCACTCATTCTACTGGAGATTAAGACACAAAGCTGACTATTCGCCTCACTACAGGAAAACATGTTTATGTTTGAACACAAAACTTGTTACCTTATTATCTGATAAGAACTTAAATGACATGCAACATTTCTGTCACAATCCAGGAAGCAAATGAAGCACCTAAGAAGAGGCAGTGAAGCAGGCTTCACTGAGACTAAAGATGCTGTAAAGTCAGGCTTCTTGGAAGACTGAGCTGAAGACTAGACTGAGTGACAAACAAGGATCTGGCAAAGAACAAAGGAAACCAGGCAGAAGATATACTGAGTGACTAACGACAAATGAGAAGCAGGTGCAGGAATTAGAAAACAGAAAGCAGGTGGAACAGTAGATAAACAGAAGATTCACCCTGAACAAAAGAAGCATGTAGTATGAAACAAAAACTTGAAAGAGAAATAAAATGAAAAACTGATCTCAAGAAGACAAAAAGAAAAAGAAATCTCCCAAATTCTGTCTGCACAGTTAGAGCTCAAGCCTGGCTGTAAACCTGCTGAACACATCCAGCCTCAGGAATCAACTCTGAGATGAATCTGATCAGAGATGGCCGACATTGTTACATGAACGCCTCATAAAGCCACATGATTGGTTATTTACATGATGGACAGATTTAATGCAATCATAACGCTTCTGACATACACAATGCATACTGGTTCAGAAGTAGGGCTGTGCGATATACTGATATATCACAATATGATATTTACATGAGAGAGATATGATATTTACACGTATCGTTATATCGCGGTATTAGTTTTGCAAATTTTTTTTGCTTTATTTTTTCATAATGACCCGGCTGCACCTCGACTGACTACAAATGGGTCACCTGATTTATTTAATAAGGGTGGGAAAATACATCGATACACTGAAATATTGCGATATTTTCATATGCCGATACCATATCTATATTTGAAAATGTGGTATCAATCTATTTTACTAATGAGATATCGTTTTGTTACGAAATCTCATGTGATTTCACAAAATACCGCAAGATTTTCACAAAATCTTGCAAAATTTCATTAGTAAAATAGATTGATACCACATGTGTATTGATATTTTTTTCCCACCCCTATTATTTAAACTGTCTGGAAGACAATCATCCCCAAGACTTTTACAAAGAAATCATAAAAAAACAGCTGCATATCTTTAAATACTTCGATTTAACAAATATTTTAAATCAGTGTTTTGTCAATTCAATCACTGCAGCGGAGCGATACCTTTACACTAAACACGTTTCAATACTAAAAATGCAGGTGTTTGATATGAAATCAAACTTTCAGACAAATAAGGGTAAAAAATACTGCTTCATATCGTATATAGTCATCTAAAATAAATATAATGTGATATGATATTTGGTCCATATCCTCCAGCCCTATTCAGAAGACGAGTTTCCTTCTTTATTTTGAGCCCTTTGACCGATGAAATGCTCAATAATAATCAACTTTTTCTGTTTCTAACAAAGATATGTCCACCACAGTCCAGCTCTGTCATCCAGAATATCCAGTAATGAATCTTGTAAAAGTAAAAAAAGGTTGCAGACTTTAAAGGTGTTTGACTGGTTCCTTCGTTTCCTCCTAGTTAAAGCATTTCCACGCCGGTTAACTGATGTAGAACACATCACACAGCAGCTCTGTAAGTCATCAGATAAAGAGCCCGGTTTCCCCCACGTTTTTGTAGCAAGCTGTGTGCATGATGAATTTCCCACTTGGAGACATATTGAAAACTGGCTTCAAAGAGCAGCACACATTAACCTCTTTAGTCAGGCTGTCTTCATGCAAAACGCTTGGTGGTGGTCCCTTACTCCATGTCGGCGGCCCTCCCTTTACTTGGCCACGGCCAGTGTATCGCTGAAAGGCCACACTTGTTTGGAGAGTAAAGATCCCGGCCACAGTGCAATCATTTGAAATTCCTGTGAGGAAACCAGGGAGCTGGCCCGGAGGGGAATTCAGACCCAGAGGAAAAATAATCAAGAAGCATAAGAAAATATTCCTGCAGATGAGCCCTCAAGCTGTTCTCACACTCCTCGTTCCTCCCCATCAGCCTCTTCCTTCCCCCCCTGCAGTGCTGTACTTCATCACAGGCTTCACAGTGAATATGAAATATGCCTCTGATAACTGACTGCTGACTGGATCTGCCCATATTAAACATTCAATATGTGTAATATCCTCCAATATCATCATTTCCCTCTAAAGCTTCGAACTAATCTCCCTCACAGACTCAGATAGGGGAAATATAGTCAATAAAGAGATTAGTGTGATAATAAAGGCTGAGATTGATAACTTTTTTCTATCTGCCAGTCTTTTTATCTTCCCCTCTTCTTCTCCCAATTCTCCTTAACTGAGTTTTATTCGTTGTAGAGAGTTTTCCTGGCATTGAAATGGTTTCCAGTCATCATTTTGTTGGCACTACGTAGGTGGTGTAAAGTCTAAGGTTCGGTGTACAAATGTCTTCAATATTTTTTCAGATTTTTTAAAGAAAAGTTGATCATTTAGCATATTTGTTATCAGAGATTAATCTGGTGCCAGAAAAACCCAAAAGTTCCTGACATTGTCTGACATCTTTAACCCATTAAAATCCCATATTTATTACACATTTTATATTTTTACATACTAACCCTTTTATTTGTGCAGTTCAGAGAACACAGGGTTTTTTTTTTCTTCAGTTCTCAATTTACATGTTGATTTTTTTTTTCCTTTTCCTTCTTATTTTAATCCTTTACATCTCAGGAAATGATTACTTATACTCCTTATATCGCATACTGTTAATTTATTATGTTGGAAAATAAAGCTACAATCACACTGCAGGCAAAAGTGGCCCAAATCCAACTTCTTTTGCTCATATGTGACCCATATTTCAAAGTCTGAGCAGCACAAAATCCAACTCAGGTCACTTTTATATGTGATATATAGCCGATCTTTTTCATCCTGACCTCAGTCTGATAAGTCATGTCGCATTTCATCCAACCTTTACGCCACTCAAGTGAAACAGACATCACACTTGTGAATTGACCAAAGCAGCAAGATTGAATGTTAATATTACTGTAGCGGAAACAATATATCATAGTTTTATCAGTTCTGATTACACATTTTCAAAATAATACACACTATGTGTTGTATCCATATTTAGCGCCATAAACACAGCGTTCTTTGTGTATACGGGTCACTTCAGGCCAGACAGTTCATATATACAGTAGACCGAGGGTGGTCACAGTGAAATTGTAAAGTAAACGACTATGCAAAGATTGATCTAAAAACAGATATTAGCAAAAAAAAAAAAAAACAACTAAAAAACTGGAATTGAGCGTTCGGACCTGCAGTGTGAACACACACTGTAGTCTTAGATTCACCAACATCTTTAGTACAGTTAACTTGTATTGTAGAATGAATTTACTCTAACAGTATATATTAAGTCATTACAAAAATATGGGTTGTTTTTCTTTATGGTTGTCCATGTGAGATCACATAAAATTAAATGAAAAACACCATATTAAATCCAGAGACAATTTTTTCACAAATGATAAAAATTAACCAACTTTTGTAGGACTAAACTATTTAAATTTGTCGTTTCTATGTATTTTTAAAGAGCACATCGGCCTTTTTTCATAAGATGACAAAATTTCCTCAAGTCTTGAAGAAATGTGTGTGATGTGTTTTGGGACCCTGGATTAGCCTTTTTGTCTTTATGGCTTTTTCCTTTTTTCCTTTGTCCATTAATTATCTCCTCTAGCTAAATGGATCTTTTTAAGGGTGTGGAGTGACCCAATTGACACCCCTCTCTTCCTCGGGGTCTGCCTCTTTTTAGATCTGTACTGCTCTATAACCTCTGGAACTTCCTTCTCAAGCTAACTGAATTAACAGAAAACTGCAGCAGTAGCAGCTAATAGTTTAAGATGTGGCACAATGAAAATCTTTCACTTGGATCTCATCTCAAAATCCTACTTCCCTCCCAATCCCTCCTGTCCTTGTGTTTCCCCGCCTAGTCGGACTTGTCTGGGACTGCCGTCCTGCACCAGGCCAGGAGGGATCAGGTGGTTGATGCCTGCCGGGTTTACAGTGCGTCCAGTCGGAAGCGACGAGTACTGACACCCGGAGACCTCAAACACCTCGTGGTGGATGAAGATCACGAGCTAATCTACTGCTACGTCCCAAAAGTGGCCTGCACTAACTGGAAGCGAGTGATGATGGTGCTCACAGGTCGGGGCAAGTACAGGTGAGTCCAGTACCATGCAGTTTTACATTTACAGTAACTGTGGTTTACATCGTACAAGGGGTCATTCATTCTGCTCTAAGGGGCCAGTATGTAGTATTTCGCAGTAGCAGTCAAGCTGCAAATTGTGACCAACTAATGGTGTTTTTCCATTACATCGTATGATACAGTACAGTTTGACTCAGCAAAGCTCCTCCATGAATCAAGACAGTAATCTCCCAACAGCTATTTATTATTGCAGCATGTGTGAAGCTGGACCACAGACATTAGACTTCAGTGTGTGTGTGTGTTTGTTGCATTGATTGAACAGCTTCTATCCAAAGCACCTTGCAAGCGAGGAGTAAAGTGTGGTTATTGAAGTAAATAAAATAACGGGAAGATTTAGATATCCTTTAGGTGATAAGATGAAAGTTTAGCTCCAGTAAAACTGATCAAACCCTTACTCATGGTTAAAGAACATCCTCAACAACCCAATTCCAATGGCTGGAGTTTTGTGTAAAATTAAATAAAAGAATGCAATAATTGTGTGTATGTGTTTGTGTATTAAGCATAATAATAAATTATCAACAACAGAACAGAAACATTTAAGAGGAGAGGAGAAAAAGGTTAGTGTGAAATTGATAGAAAAACCAAAGAAAAAAGGGGGGTTAAACCCCCCCCTAAAAGGGGGGGAGTCGGATTTTTTAAAAAATAGAAAAAAAAAATCTCCTTACAGGGGGGGGGGGGGGGGGGGGGGGGGGGGGGGGGTAAAACAAAAAAAAACAAAAAAAAATAGATATTAGGTCATCGTGAATCTGATGGCAGAGACGTGTCTCAAAAAAAGTTTTAAAAGGAGTGATAAAAGGCTGGAAAAGGAAGTGTTACTAAAATCTAACAGTTGAAGGAAGATGCCACTGATGAAGTTAAATGGCATAACAAGAGCACCTTAGAGCCTCTCATAAGTAAAGCTGAGCAGAAGTTCTAAAAACTGATGCAATAATTTGATGTGGAAAGCTGTATCAAATGATGGGAAATGATATTGTAGAGAGATAAATAACAATCCATAGACTTTCAAAGGGAGGGGATACAGCTATTGGAAATACTTCAGTCTTGACATTTTCGAGGTGAGCCACTGCCATTAAATTGAAATGAGTTCATACATTTCAAAATTAAATTGTCTCACCTTCAACGTTTGATGTCTTACAAGGTGAGGCAACATTTTTGGAAGAAGTTGTTAACTCATTATGCTCCTGATTGCAGTACGTGATCTGTGTGAACATAAAAAGTCTCCCAGATTCATTTAGTAAATTATGTCCCTAACTTTCAAACTTCATGAAACAAGAAGTTTGTCATTGTGAGCTTTTGCAGAGATGGTGTTACACCAACAAGGTGATGATCATCTCCGACCAATCAAGAGTCACACAGAGGAAAAAGACCAACATTCATTCATTCATATACTGTGCTGCTTGTCCAATTCATGGTCATGGGGGCCTATTCCAGCAATTATCAGGTGAAAGGCAGGGTACATCCTGGACAGGTCACCAGGGTGTTGCAGGGTCAAGACAAACATAGTTCAACTTGAAGCAGAAACAAACAAACTAAGAAAAACTATAAACTGAAGTATTATGTGAGAGAAAAACACCAATAGTCTTTTTACACTAGTATCTGTCTCCACCTTCTATTACAATTGTGTACCGGCCATTGTAGCACAGCAGGCCAAAAGTCCCATGACATAATTTTCATGCAACACAAACATGACACACAATCGAAGACATCAAAGTGATGGTATACCTGCTGCTCAGTCTGTGGATGTTTGTCAGACTTGTGGTAAAGTAGAAAGCCAGAGAAGACTCTGAGCAGCAAGACGAACACTCTTGAAAAGTACAGGAGTTTGGAAGGAGTCATGTCTTATCAATCCCTGGCCAATCAACGGCCTCCACTCTGTTGACATCACATTTTTGTCTCCACAAAGTTCGTTTGGAACCCCGACCATATAGGTGCTACAAATGTACCTGGTACCAGGTTCTATGTAATGGAAAAAACGAGTCGCGTAGATACTAATAGAAAAGGGTCTATAGGTGTCCCACTCTCACTCATCCAGGGAGTCAGACCCTCTTTTTTAGCCAGTGGTTTTGGTTTTCTTTCTCTGAAACCATGGTAACACAACAATTATTGGTTCCATAGAAGAGACTTGGTTTGTTATCAGAGGCTAACTGAACCAAAACTATGAAAGCTACTCTATTCACTTTCCAATAGGTTCCCTTAAGTCAGGGTTTCCCAACCCTGGTCCTCAGGGACCCCTGCCCTGCATGCATTCCAGGTTTCCAACTCCACCACACCTGATTCAGATCAACTCAACTGCTCATCAGCTTCTTTGCAAGCTGCTATCGAGCCATTCATCTGAGTCAGGTGTATTGAAGTAGGAATATCTGGAAAACCAGCAGGGCACGGATCCCTGAGGACCAGGATTGGGAAACCCTGCCTTAAGTTGTACACACTGCTGCTTTGTAACTTTCTGTCTGACGTACTGTATTAGTAGAAAACCAATATGAATACAGTGTCTTTATGGTTTTCCTCGACAGTGATCCAATGGAAATCCCCTCCAATGAAGCGCATGTGCCATCGAACCTGAAGACGCTGAATCAGTACAGCATTCCTGAGATCAACCACCGCCTCAAGAACTACCTCAAGTTCCTCTTCGTTCGTGAGCCCTTCGAGAGGCTGGTCTCTGCTTACCGCAATAAATTCACCCTCAAGTACAACTCATCCTTCCACAAGCGCTTTGGTACTCGCATCATCCGGCGTTACCGCAAGAACGCCACACAGGATGCCCTGATCAACGGTGCCGATGTCAAATTCAAAGAATTTGTTGAGTACCTCGTGGACCCCGCCACGCAGCGTGACGGCCCACTCAACGAGCACTGGCAAACCGTCTACCAGCTTTGTCACCCTTGTCACATCCACTATGACTTGGTGGGCAAGTATGAGACGCTAGAGGAGGATGCAAACTACGTGTTGCGGCTGATCGGTGTCGGCGACTCCCTGCGCTTCCCAAGCTATGCCAAGTCCACTCGCACCACAGATGCCATGACTGCTCAGTTCTTCAGCAATATCAGCACTCCAGAGCAGATCCAGCTCTACCAGCTTTACAAGTTGGACTTCCTCATGTTCAACTACTCCATACCCAGCTACCTGCGGCTGGACTAATGGACCACAGAGCTGGGACTCTGAGATGGGCTGCCTTATTCAAATTGAGGCTTCAAAACGAGTGAGGGTCAGATCTTTGGAAGCAAACTTGATTTTAAAAACTGTCATTGTACTTTGTAGTTGCAGCGTCTGAAATCGATACGTAAACAGTGCTGAAGGATTGAGGCCATGCGTGCTTGTCCGGGTATAAGTTGAAGGATGTTCAAACAGCAGATGCAGAGAGCACTGACGAGATTGGACCAAACGCATGCAAAAACTGAAATGTGTTGGTGAAGCAGGTCTTCAAGGTGTTTTAAAAACGGGAGCTCATCCTCAGAGGACGAACTTAAAGAGGGATTTTTCTGATGATGTTCCCTTCATGTTGAAACAAACTGCTGACAAATTAGGCTGCTTCAGTTTCTGCTAACAGCAGCCTTGCACGCATCCTGACCCCCAACGCATCGTGGGAGCAAAGCTTATCTCCCTTCCCCCTAATCAATAGAGAATCTCCGTCAAATTGTAAAGCAGATCTTGTCCTTTCGCTGCGCTGTCAGTGTGGTGACTTAGCACCCATTATCCTTGGCTGTGTAAGATTCATCTCAGAAGAAAATTGGCTTATCACCTCCACAAGGATGCCTTGTAATCGATGGCTCCAGGTTTCACTTTCAAGACCTTTTTCAGCTGCAACTATGATGGGGGTAAAACAGTTTAACAAAGCCAGCCGTCACTGGTTTGTAACATTATGATGTTGGCTGAAAGGACTTCTTTGTCACACCCCGATGACTTGGTGAAATCAGCGACTCCTGCTACCACAGTCAAGCATACAAGTCACTTGGAGCGGCAGGAACTGGTTAGAAAGGAACAGGATGTGTTCATGCGGTCGGGTATATCAGCTGCAACAGCTGAAGTAAAGAGACAACCTGTGGGGTTGTTAAATGGTTAAAGTCTTCGTGGATGCAACCAGGGCCACCTCCACAAGGTCCTTGCACCCAACCAAACATGTCTTTCAGTAAATTAAGATTACCCATTTGTCTTCATTCTTATTTTTGTTCTTATTGTCTTATGAAACATTGCTGCGAGCAGCAATAACGAAAGATTATTTAATTTGCTTTGTTGGTTGAACTAAGAGAGTAATTTTGTATTTTTCCTTTCCTGGGTGAAGAATTCAAGACTTAAGACTGTTGTTAAGAGTCTTGTTTTTTTCATAACTTTCCTTGCTGTTTGCTTCTGACGCATCAAATCCATCAAAGCCTTTTCTTCTCTGAGTGATTTATTGTACACTTTACCTCTTGGCTTTGTCCTTCTGTGCACGAGTTTGTCAGAGATCTATTGCTTACTGTCCATTACCCAATTTCAAATGTTTGGATCTCAACCAAAATAGCCAAAGGTCTCAGACACTGAAAGTCAGCCTTCAGTCTTCAGGGTTTCTTGTTGCTATTTAGCAAATTCAAAACAACCCCCCCCCCCCCCCCCCCCCCCCCAATCCAATACACACACACATATCCAGAGCTCAAGAAAAGCTTCCTCTTTACGTGTACATGTCTAGATTAAGCCATAGAATTAGAGGCAGCATCTATAAAGTGCATGTGATTAATGGTTAGCAGTGCTAAGGTTAATAACTGCTGCACTCTCCATTCCAGGCTGTTGTGTAAGCATTTTACCACAGGGAGACAATGTCACGCCTGTCTGTCTCACGCTCCGGAGAGAGATGGAGTCTTTCCATTTCTTCACTTCTCTGTAAAATCTAAACCAATCAAGCTTCCAAGTTGTTGTTTCTTTCTTTTTTTTTTTTTTTTAAAGCAGCAATATTTTGTTAAACAGAACTCAACTAGTGTGCATACTGTCTTTCCCAACACAGTTGCATCTTATAAGTAAATTTCGGTATTTATTTGACAGATATCTTCTAGTTATTAAAGCGTTTAACCCACCAGACTCTTTACAGTGAAGCTATTGATAGTGGGGGATTGCTATTGAGTGCTGACGCCCCTGAAGCGTCCAGAAAGCTTGAAGCTAGTCCCTGCAGTTTAATTAACTTGCAGTTTTTGATCTTTAGGGTCTCCAAAGCCAGAAGTTGATTGTTCAGAAATGGATTTGTGGTAATTAGCAAATATGCACCACTGAATATTCCAACTGATGCTAGCTACTGTTAAGGAGTGGAAGGTACAGATACTTCATGGATTGACATAGTGCGTCCTGGTTTGTTAGCTGATATTAAAGGTTTATGAAGGTGACATTAAGATCATCTTCCATACAAACTAAATGTGATAACAATTAGGAAAGGTTTGTTTACCTGGTTGCATTCTAGAACTTTGCTGCTAAATTTTGCACACTGTTCCTTTAAATTTGTTTTAAAGGTGCATTGTACAGACTTAACATGTCAACTTCACTTTTGTCATTTTCCCAAATTGTGTAGCACTAAAAAAAAAAACTAGCTTTTAAATTGTGTTTAGGAAGCATGATTCTCTATTAGTGGTGCATAAGAGATGAAAATTCAGGAAATCTCAGTCTCAGCTTCTTTAGTTTTTATTGGGGGTTTTTGTTTTTAAACTATCTTATGAACTACCAACTTTATGAGGATGCAGTATGAGATCATTGGAGTGCAACATGGAAGGTAATTTTACTGTGCAAACACTTGAGTTGAGTTGACTTTTTTGCTTCTTCTAAAACTAGAAGTAGCTCTTACAAAGTTTGTTTTGTAAGAATGACATGTGGGGTTACTCAGATGTAACCCTGAATAAGAAAATGTTGGGATGGTTAAAAAAAAAATGTGTAAGAAAAACACAGATAATACTTCTGAAGAAGTTGCAGGAAGAATATGACAAAATAGTAGCTCTCATTCTCCCCCTATTTCTCTAATTTGGGGTTGCAGACTAATTTTTCCACCCAGAACATACAGTATAGTATTGTGGTGGATTTGCTGAAAACCCCACGTGTGCACAAGGACAACCCGTGTAAAAAAAAAGAAGAAAAAAGTCTGTAAACATCTGGGAACTAAGAATACGACCTGCTGGAGCTTTGGGAGAGCGGTGGTCTTTTGCTGCCCCATCCCAACATTTTTCAGGGTAAAAGATAAAATTTAAGAAGCAAAATTTTTTCAAAAATAAATTTTCTCACATTTAGAATTTTATGATTTTTTAATGTTCTGACTAATTATTTATTGATGAGATTTGCAGATAATTCCATGTTTTCATTCACATTTCATAGAATGCCCCAGTTGTTTTTGGAATAAGGGTTGTATACAAGGTTTATAATAAGAGAACTACGATTTTTGTTCCTTTGTTTTATTGTTTTTTTCTACCCCTACAAAGACATCTGGCTCTAATAAAGGACAGAAGCTATGGGCCTGGCCTGTAGCCTCAGTCCTCACCCTTCATAGAAAGAATGGCTGTATTCTCAGCATGGCCTCCTCCTGGGTCAGGATCACAAAAAATGCACACACCCGCTTTGCACATTAGCACAGCCGCTGATGCTAATGCCACACTGTATCTTACTCTGCAGTTGTACCAAGAGTGTCTGTGGTTCAACTTAAACTGCTTATTTAGCCCCCAAAATGGAAAACAAACTATACACAGAGGTCCTCTTAGCCTGCAAACAAGCCATTACTGATACATTTCTCCTATCCCACTCAATGCCAAAAGTGGCCCCCTGTATTTTTAAAAACAGAAGCATGCCAATGTCGATGATCACTGCTGCCCGTGCAGGAAAAAAGACAGCCTGATTAAACAAACAGAGGTAGTAAAAATTCCCACAGGGAATCAGGCAAGTATACAGAGACGCTTGCTGACTCTGCCAGGACAGAAACAAACGGCCCAATTTAGAGTGTTTTTGTTCATATTCTTAACTCCACAGTCAGCATGACTCCAGTCCTGTTCACTGCCCAGTTTTCTCGGTGTAGCAGTATTTATATTCAAGCCGTCGAGTATATTTATGATGTTTTTCAACGACGTCTACTTTTAGACTGAAAAGGAACAGAGGATGACTTCTAAAAACAACAATGTTTTTCTCAAGGAGTGGATGTTGTTTGTCTTTATACTTTTAATGTATTTTATAGTTATGCGCAAATAAATATAAAATCAGGGTAAGATGTGAAACGATAGTCTGGAGTTATTGAAACTATTTTTCATGATAAGAGTTCACATTTAGTGTCTTTTCCCATCTGTTCTGCATGGATCCATGTGCTGATTAGCAAAGCTACAAAACAGTTAGCCTGGCTTTGCATAAAATATTGAACTTTGACTTCATATTAACATGTTAATGGCTAGGGATTTCTTTTCATGGCTACCTTACCAGCTTACACAGTTTATCATCAGAAAGCATATCAGGCTAGTTGTTATTAGCATTTCAAGTTACTAAGCTAATTACATTATACTTTGTTCAGTGATAGAAGTTTGGCAATACTATGTGCAGCTGTCACTTTGTTCTCTAAAACGAACAGATATGCTAACAAACATTAACGATGAACTATAGTTAGCGTGTTTTATGCTCGAGACAGCCATGTTGGATTTTGAGGTTGTGTTGAGCAGGAGAGCTCATGTGAGACCTGCTAAAATAAGAAGAAGCCACTACTGACGCCAGAATTCAGGGTTAACTCTGAACTCTGCCCTCTAGTGGATGTATTGGCTAACAACCATGCTACGCAATGGACACATGACAGAATGAAGGCAGTGACATTTAAAACAGAGATTATTATTTACGTATTTCAAAAGAGCATAAATGGGCCTTAATGCGCATACATCGTACAACAAAGCTCAATGCATTTTTTGTTTTGCTAACTCTCTCCTGTGTTTTCAATGTTATGCAAAGGTTAGCTAATTACACTGTAGCTTCTTACATATTTAATAGATGTGCCATATCGATTCATGACATTTTCCAAAAATTGTACAACTGCTCCATTAAATAGAAGAACACATAGAACATATGAATAAAAAAAAAAAGAAACAAAAATTTCAAAAGGTGTATTTTTTGTTTCTTTCCTGTGCCAGAAGCATTATCTAAAGTTGTGTTTGACCAGAAAACTCATAATGCCATATCAACACAGATGGACAAAGCCAGGTGCTTTTTAATACCCCATCCTTCCTGCTTCATGTTGGACATATCAGTGAAGGGGAAGGATGTTTTTGAACAATGTAAACATGATGTCAATCATTCTGATGTTATGATCTTTTTATTATTATTATTTTGGGCTGTTATATCTGGATGTGATATTAATAACTAGTGGTTGCCTCATACATACACAGAAACACGCCATTGTGTGGCATTCCTGTTTTTCTGTGCCTTTCATTTACAGCAACACACAGACACTGGAAAAAATGCAGAGCAGCACTTGGGCCGTGAGGACAGCGAGCCCAGTCACACAGATGATGAAGACCACTGGGACCTACAGTTTATCTCTCATAAATCATACAGTAGAAAAAAAGACAAATGTTGAGACTGCTTTAAAAAGTAATGTGAAATTATCCTCACAATCTTACACATGGCCAATTATTTCTATGGCATACAACACATTAGCCTGTGTTTTAGCAACTGGACGATTATAGAAATTGAATCCTGGAGCACAAGAAATGACAAAGTGCCTATTTTTTTAAACAATGTAATACTGACTGCAAAGAAAAATGTCTGTTTTGTCACAAACATTTGACAACACAGAGCACATATAACAAATATTTAGTGTCAGGAAGTATTTAGAGTATTTAGCTCTCTTTGGAGCCAGGAATTACCATTTTTTTTAAAAGAAGGAGCTAAAAGGGGAAACTTTTAAAACTAATTATTCCAGCAAATACCACCATAATGATTTTTTTAAAATGAGAAATCTCTCTTTAACTGAAGGCTACTCAGTCCCATATCATTTCAAGACTATCCTCGCCCCTGCAAATGATATTACAGTGGGTGAAAATATTCCCTTGTGAAATAGGACCCCCCTTTGATTAGTCAGTGTGTACAATAGTGCTTGTTCTGCACATTCCAGGTTGATGTGGATGGCCGGTGTTAACAGTCTTTAGATATGTCCACATTACTGTGGTCACGGCCTCAGTGAGCCTGCCAAGTTTCATGTGTCTCCGTGTTGCCCCGACATAATGTTCGTCCTTCCTCACTTAGCAGAGGTCGCACACCTTTCCAGCTGCTTCACATGCTGCCAGATGGCGTGGGCGTTATGCTGTAACCTGTCCAGTAACGGGTGTCGAACCTTTTAACTCCTTACAGACCTAAAGCAGTTTTAGCAGAGTTGCTTAGGCCTTTGAGGGTTAAATGAGTCCTAAATCAGCAGTGTCTACTGAACTCAGCATTTTTCACCACATGTGTGCTAAAATGCTACATGTTGTGCTAGCGGCTTAAAAAAAAAGTGTATGTGCATGACAACAATCCACGCTGCACCCGCTCTGCCTTAGAGGGAAAGTCTCCAAGGAAGGCGAGACACTCATTCCATCACCCGCCGCTTATTTATTTATTTATTTATTCACAGATGACTACTCATACTGCTTCCTCTCTGTCACCATGGCAACAAATCTAAACTCTGTATCTCATGTTTCCTCATGGGACAACCTTTTTCTGTTCTGCCCCCCTCTTTTCATTTCCGGCGTACTTACTAAAATCATGAATTATTGACTGTGTACTGTACACTGATTGTGGGAGAGTGGTATAAATCCTACAGCGGTGCAACCCCGAGTTCATCCTGTCTGATGTTTTCTCAATAAAATACGGCTAAAACGCACAGTGCCCTGCAGTGCTTCTTTCTGAGCTGATGTCATGATGCAGCTAAGCGTAGCTATCAGCAATAATCTGACAAACTATAACTATGAAATGTGTTCTTTTCATTCTCACAGCAGAACATTCACAAACCTCCTTTTCCGAGTTTATTGGTTGACAGTTCATTTTTTTTATACTTAGTTTAGTTATATAGCATCAGATAAGTTACCTCAGAGTGCTCCACACAGATAAATACCCAACAAATTCTGTTAGCATCTGCAAAACATAAACCTTGAGCATGCGGGAAAGAAAATATATTACATTTCTGCAAAACCGTTGCTTAGTGTCAAAACCATTTCCATGCATCTGCACCTGTACAATACTTTTTATTCATACCTATTCAAGTTTTGCCTCAAGACTCATGGATTTTGTCATAATAGAAGGAATTTATGTGAAATGTAGAAGTAAAACTTAGAAAGCTTTGCTTTCAGCATCCAAAATTCCAAGCAGGATGTGTAAAACTGTTCAATTTGATGGGCTAATGGGAGAAAACACTTCCTTCTTGTTTAGATTCTAATGGAAAATTGATCTCAATTAATATATATATATATATATATATATATATATATATATATATATATTATGTAAGTTATGTCTCTAAGTCTTACCTAAGGTGCACATCAAAATGTGCTTAAATATCCATATCTTAATTTAAACTTAATATAATGCACTTGTGCAACTGCTTTTCAACACAATGGCTAATCAGCCAATCACATGGCAGCAACTCTATGCATTTAGGTTTGCAGACATGTAGCTCAAACTGAGCATCAGAATGAGGAAAAAAGGAGATTCAAGAGACTTTGCGTGAGCATTTCAGAAACTGCTGATCTACTGGGATTTTGACACACAACCATCTCTAGGGTTTCCAGAGAATGGTCTGAGGAAGAGAAAATATCCAGTGAGAAGCAGTCATCTGGACTAGAACATTTTGCTAAGGTCAGAGGAGAATGGGCAGACTGGCTGGAGATGATAGCAATGCAACAGTAACTTAAATAACCACTGGTTGCAACCAAGTTATGCAGGATACCATCATGGGTTAAGGCAGCAGAAGACTGCACCGGGTGCCACTCAGGAACAGGAAACTGAGGCTGGGATAGAACAGAATATGTTTGGTTGTCATTACAAAACATGATGCAACAAAATTAAGGTACTTAACCATTACAGTGTACAAAAAAATAAAGGACAAGAATAAATAAGCAATTCAGACACAGAAACTGGACAACAGAAGATAAAAATGTTGCCTGATCTGATGAGTCTCCATTTCAGCTCCATCCAGATGGTAGGCTCAGAATTAGGTAGGAATCAAAGACTGTAGAAACTATAGACGTAGTATCCGGTCTCGTCTGAATAGGGGAAAGTGAAGTGTTGGGCGTGTTTCATCGTCGCCATCTTGCCTTGTCACGTGTCGTCACTCCCGGAAAATACTAAAATGGGCAAATCGCAGCCTCTGGGCAAATGATTGGGAGCTTATACTAAACGCTAACCTAGCTAACTCAAAACTGACCGGAGCTAACGAAGATTAGCCCCCTAAGAAGCAGGGTAAAGGTAAGACACACTTATACTTGCTATTTGCTGACTAAAAACCCCCATTGTGCTTCTCTGCTACAGACTGAGACCTTACCGAGAGCAAACAAGGAGCTAACCAGGAGCCACCGGTCGGCAGGCCGGTCAATCAAAGGACACGCCCTTAATTATGTGTAATTTCAAGATTAAAGGCCCACAACTGAACTTTTAGTAGTTTTCTCAGTGACATGTCACCTATTGACAGCTAAACTAGCATCCATCTTGCATCGTACCTGTACAGTGATTCACTCCAGCCAGTAACAGACAGTCTTATCTTGACTCTTGTTCTATCCCTTCCTCTCTTTCTTTTCCCCTCTTCCTCCAGTAATGTTTCCTTGTGTTTCTTTACCAAATCCTACATGATGTGTGTTCAAAAAACCTGCTGTGTTCATATCTGATTCATATATGTTTGCTAGTAAATGCGCGGTGCGCAACCAATAGTCAGAATGCGTTACGCGTCCCAGATGGAAAACTTACATAGCCTACTGCTGTTTCTGAGCCCCGGGACGCCTCTGGGCAGTGATGGCTCGAAAATGCGCATAATGAATGCTGGTGTTGAGTCAGAAACGCATATTTTTAAGGTCTAAAAGTTATGTTGTTTGTCTCTGAAAAACATCTTAACAGATGAGTTAAAAAAAAATCTACCCCCTCACAGCTGACATGAATATAAACTTGACCTATTAAACCTAAAATGATTTTTTGAACTGTAAACATGTTTGTTTGGCATTTTTAACATGGGAGTTTATGGGGATTTGCTCTGTTTTGGAGCTCCTATAGCGGATGACGGGAGAACTACAAATATTTACTTCTTCCAGGTAGTTTCATAATTGGCCACTGGAGGTTGCTGCTTGGTGGAAACATCATGAAAATATGATTCCATCATGCCTTAACAGTTTAGGCTGGTAGTGGTGTAATGGTGTGGTGGCACACCTTTGGTCCCTTAGTACCATGCAGCATGGTTTAACCACCACAGCATACCGGAGTATTGTTACTGACCATGTCCATCCCTTTATGACTACAGTGTAGCATCCTCTGATGGTTACTTCCAGAAAGATAATGCACCATGTTATAAAGCTCAGATCATCTCCAACTGCTTTCTTGAACATGACATTAAGGTCACTGCACTACAATCGCCTCCACGGTCACTAGATCCCAATCAGACAGAACAGCTTTGGGATGTGGTGGAATGGGAGATTCTCATCATGGACGTGCAGCAACTGTGTGATGCGATCATGTCTATATGGAGAAAAATCTTTGAGGAATGTTTCCAACACCTTGTTGAATTTGTTAAGAAGAATGGAGTCAGTTCTGAAAGCAAAAACTGGCCCATTCATTCATCTCCTTCATTCATTTAGGACCCAGGTGTTTCACCACCAGCCATACGAATTGCAAACCTAAAAGTCAACACCTGATCAGATTGTTCATTTATTTACTCCTTACTCAATAAAAAATGTTTAAAAGCGTCTCCTTATATCATTCAGATTGATCGTTGCAGCTATGTGATATCATCAAAGTTGTAGTTTATGTATGAGTATTAAACATCTGGACGCAAGAATGAACAAAATGAATATCTCAAAACCTTGAGTTTGAAATGTTTAGCGTGGCTAAATACCACAAACGATGTGGGCTGCAGCTAGCGGTGCGCTGGCTTCTAAATACTGCTCAGCAGCTGTGTTTGTTTCTCAGCCTACGTCTCTGTCTCTGCTTCACTGCAAAGACCCCCGTCCTTCTCATCATGCCAACACTGCGTTCCACCACACTCCAGGTTTCCTTTAAAGTGGCCCGCTCCACAGAAATGGGTCCAGATTCAAGAAGCACCACATAAAAAACCAACTCCTATCCATGAACACTGCAGATAGGAGTATAATTAGTAAAATATACAGCCCATTAACTGACCTTCTCAGACCTCAGGAGTCCATGTGTCACATTTTAGTGGGTGCAGGCCAGATTTAACCATTTGGCAAACCTTTTCCACCTCTATAATTATTTTCATGTTGTTACTGACATATTGTAAGTATTAATTTAAAAAGAATTGATGGTACTCCAGCTTTTCACTGCTAAAAATGCACAGGAAGAGGAATGAGGGAGTAAAATGTGTCCAAACTCCACAACCAGATGAAAATCCTGTTATAGAAGGATACTGCTTGCACAGAGTGAAGTTAGCTTTAACTTAACTGCTTAAACATGCGATGATCAAGGCTGTCATTGGCTAATGTGCTCAGCTGTTTGCTGTATAAAATAACTTCATGTTTCCAAAGAAAGTTACCCTGCAAACTTCAGCAGAATGCGCACAAGTCATCACTTTCTATCGCTGATTTCTCTCTTGTGGTTATCTTAGTCACAGCAGATGGTACCTTCTAATTCTACAAATTAAATCAAGTTCAAAATGATCATCATTTTTGCCCGTCCCAAAGCAATGGTAGGCTTTTCCATCACCAGATCTGAGCAGGACACTTCGGAAGTGGGCCACTCAGGGTAATAGCATGGACCCACTCTTAAATTTTACTGCAGAAATCTCACATTAACTGAGCGGGATCTACACTCAGCGGCTTTTAACTTCAGAATGGGCCATCAAAGAGTTTATGGTACACTTGAACAAATCCAAGGATCTAATAAATATTGATGCAATTACAACTTTTAACATTAAAATCAGGTCTTTACACCCATATTGTGATAATTACAAACGAGTCTTTCTCATCTCGGCACCGCTGTGTAATTGGATATGTAAGCCCTCAATGTGCCCTGCTGTAAACAAGGCACAATGAAATGACAGGGAGTGGTGTTTTGATGGGAAAATGTGTGCAGCCACTTGCCTGATGCCTTGTCAGCACACACACACATGCACACTTACATTTGGCAGAGCTCCTCCTCCTGCCTGACCTTGTGGTCCTGACTCTGAAATACACACTGGCCTTCCTGCCCTCTCCAACTATAAACCCTGTCATTAGAGGGAGGCCCAGCAGTAACTGGTGTGTGAGTGATATGTGTGTGTCTTTATGTTTCAGTGGAAGCTGAAAAACAGAGAGCCATATTTAAACCAAGAGGAGTTAGGTACGCTTCCAGGCTGCTGGTGTTGTGTTAGATACATCGTATGTTGATATCTTTGATGTTGATTTTGGAGTCTACTATCCCCATTCCACATCTTTAGTTTTTTTCTGAACCCCTAGTGTTTTTTTTTTTAAGTTTATAAAGTTCCTTCATAA
Source organism: Atherinomorus stipes (assembly GCA_023101725.1). NCBI lineage: Eukaryota > Metazoa > Chordata > Actinopteri > Atheriniformes > Atherinidae > Atherinomorus > Atherinomorus stipes. The sequence continues at coordinate 559,884 of JALJCO010012637.1, forward strand.
CATTTCAGCCACTCAGCATTGCTGCCCCCACCCCCCATCCCCTTCAGGAGTTTATCAACCAATGAGAAAAGAAGAAATGAGTTTGTTCCTGAAGTTCCCTGACCCATCCTGTAAAGCAGCACCTCTACAACATTAAGTCTTAAAAGAGGCTGTGCAGATTTAAACTTTTAAATATAATCTATGTAAATGCAGCTGAGAGCAGGTGGGCCTTTAACCTGGATTTAAATAAACTGAGTGTTTCAGCTGATCTGAGGCTTTCTGGGAGTTTGTTCCAGACATGTGGAGAACAGAAGCTCAACATAGCTTCTTCAAGTCTGGCTTTGACTCTAGGAACTGATAAAAGACCAGATCCAGATGACCTTAGGAGTCTGGTAGGCTCATACTGGGTCAGAGGTCACTGATGTGCTTTGGTCCTAAACCATGCAGAACTTTATGGACCACTAACAGGACTTTAAAGTCTATCCTCTGACGGACGGGCAGCCAGTGTTAAGACCTCAGAACTGGACCGATGTGGTCCACTCCTCTGGTGTTAACTCAAGAAGCAGAGCTCTGAATGAGCTGCAGCTGTCTAACTGATTTTTTAGGGAGACCAGTAAAGACCCTGTTACAATGACCACACTGACTAAAGATGAATGCATGGACGACTTTTTCCAGATTTTGCTGAGATACCAGATCAGGTTTGAATAAAACAATTTTTATTTGTTTTGGTTTTCTGAATTAACAAGATAATTTAAAACAACTAAATAAATAAAAACGTTCTGTTTTTCTGAATTAACAAATAATTTTTTCCAAAATGAATAAATAATAAGAAATAGAATAAAAATGTTCCGTTATTCTGAATTAACATAATTTAAAATAAATGAATGAATAAAAATGTTCTGTTTTTCTGAATTAACGAATGACTTCATAGTGGATGGAACTGTTGGCATGCAGGTTTTGCAAGAGACGCCTTCGTTTCCATCAGAGAAGCTTTAACATGTCCCATTTGTTGAGTTTAATTCACTTTAACTTTTGGGATTGAGACACTGAGAAAAAAGGACCCTATAGGCTATAGGGTCACAATACATGACTGTCACAGTTGTTGCCGATTTTGAAAAGACTGAGGAGTTCCCACTAACCAATTACATTCGTTCAAGATTGGGAATATACACATTTAACGACTGTATCCTCCATGAGATCACAGACAACAAGATCATTTTAATCCACAGAGGAGGCAGAAATGTACCAACTGGTTGTGTGCCAACCGGCATTATACAGAAAAGAAGATGACACAAATAATCTTCCAGATTCTCTTATCCATTTTGTTGTAGTAGCAAATTATAATTTAGTGGAATAAATTGTTCCTTTTGAATTGTTGTTAAAAAAAAAAAAAAATTGTTCAAGACAAATAAGAGTACCTTGTTCATGAACAGTGGACCAAAATACCTGTCAACAGGTGTAGAAGTCTTATTGAACATTACAGAGAACACTTGAATGCAGTGATTACCTCAAAGGTGTGTTCAACAAAATATTAGAACAGGAGCCTCATCATGCTCGTTTGTTTTATTTTTTGTTTAACATTTCTGTTGAGCCACAATTCCAAATCAATGTCATCATTTTCATAATTTTTTTTACTCAATATTACCTTTATTAATTTCAACTTAATTTCACTGTCAGCTTATTTTTTTCCGACCTTAATGACAGGGTGTGAATAAATTTGAGGTGAGGTGAGAGCCGGTAGTTGTTGGGATGTTTGTGACTGATGGGAAAAAGGAACAAACTCCCATTATCTTGTTAATTCAGAAAAACAGAACATTTTTATTTAGTTTTTCTTTTGTTTTAAATGATTTAATTAATTCAGAAAAGCAAATAAAAACTGTTTCATTCAAACCTAATCTGATGTCTCAGCAAAATCTGGAAAAAGTAGTCCATGCATTCATCTCAAGTCGGTGTGATCATTGTGACAGCATCTTTACTGGTCTCAATAAAAAATGTTAACTGGAAGAGGCCCCAGGATGGAGCCCTGGGGAACTCCACATGTAATTTCTGTCTGCTCAAAAGTAAAGTTACCAATTGACAAATTACTTCCAGTTCTCTAAGTACGATTTGAACCGGGAGTCATATAATGTGGTCAACTGTATCTAATGCACCACTGAGATCCAGTAAAACTAACACTAACATCTTTCCCCCATCAGTGTTCAGACGTATCTCATTAATGACTTTGATCAGAGCAGTCTCAGTGCTGTGATGCTGTGTAAAACCTGACTGGAAGACATCATAACAGTTGTTTTGTCTTAAACAGTAATTAAGCTGATGAAAAATGGCTTTTTCAATGATCTCACTAAAAAATGGAGGATTGGAGATTGGCCTATTTTTCAAATTAAATACTACTTTAACTAATACACACAAATTTGTTTACACATGACAAACAATGTTTTACATGCATAGATAACGAGTCAATTCATTTTAAAGGAATAGTTCCCCCACAGAATGATTTAACTTTATTTTCCACTTACCCTCATGGTGAGCAAGACACTGGAGCACTTTTTTAATATCTCAAATGCAGCCGGCGATCAGGAAGGCTTCTCTTTTTCCCCCAACTTTCATATAATGGAGTTCGCCAGGGTCCAAGCCAAAAGGTCCATAAAAGTCCACAAAAACTTGTCAATTTTCCTCCATACTGCTCGTCCAATGTAATCCAAGTGTCCTGAGTGGGTAGCGTCCAAAATTTATTAAAAACAACATAATTTAGTACATTTCTAGAGCCTAACCAATCCTATATCCTTTTTCCTGCAAGCGCGCCGAAGCACGTTCACGACACTACGGAAGCCCTGGCGTTCAGAGCCTACTCTGCCGATAATGCAAGCGTAGAAGAAGAAATTCACTGTTTAAATTGTACTAAGAGCGCCAGAGCTGCAGACAAACCGGGACAAGCACAGGAGGGGTTGGATATTGATTTAAAACACAGAAAGAAAGAAAAAGAACGCGTGATCTCGTCTGCCGTGGCTTCTGTAGTTTCATGAACATGCATCGGCGTGCTAGCTAGAGATTCAATGTAGTACTGTTTAGGCTCTAAAAATATGCTAACTCATGTTGAAAATTTGTCTCACCACAGATTCGTGGATAACACAGAGTTTCACAGAGGTGAAAGGTAAAGAAATGTTAAGAGACTAAAACTTCAGTATTAAAAAATAAAACAAAACTGTGAAAATTAGCTAAAAAAAAAAAAAAAAAAGATAGTCTGACTCAGTCATTGTAATCTCCACCCACAGGCAGCTTGTTGCAGTTTGGTTTTCTCTCTTCAACTCCCTTCATGTGTGTTCTGAAAGCATCTGTCCTAGAGCGTACCTTTAGATAAGGTCCAGCTAAAGTTCAGACCTTTCATCATGTGTCTTCCTCTTGGACAACTTTGTCTGGAAGGTTGTGATATTTCTGAACCATGTAAAAGAATTTGAACACTTGCATGAAATCCGAACTGATGCACTGCATTGAATAATTGTGATAACATGCTTTTCATGCTTCGTTGCCACAGATAACATCAGCTTCCCATGACTGGGCTGAGCAGACTCGTGATCAGAATGCAGTCGGTCCAGGATCCCAGCAGCACTTTTTCAGTCAATTCAAATCTTTTTCCCCTGAAAAGAACGATAAATAGAGCCGCCCCCCCTCTGCCCTGGAGCAGGCTGTTTTCTCATCAGTTTCACAGTGATTATCAGTACAGATGGGAGGGTTTTAATGTAAAACACGAAGTGTGGTTTACAAACTTTTGCAGGTGATGCAGAGACTGAATGATGCGCTGATGTAATAATAAATCACCCACTGATTATTGCAAACAATGACATTCAGAGATAAAGGTTTAATTGACAGAATAATAGCTGATCACTGCACTCACCTTCCAGGCATTTTGCATCCTGAAGGTTAACGTTGCCATCAAAATGTCATCAGTCATCAGGAAGAAGAATTTACATCATGAGATGGCCTGGTGGTCCAAAGGAAAGCTTTCACAATTCACAAATGATCTGAGACATCTCTTTAAATTAACATTTTCTTTTATTCTGTCTGTTTAGTGTTGGAAAGGACGATAAGACCACCTTCTGTTTTTCCAGATATCATAGCAAACATACTTTCCTGCAGTTAGCCTGAGAACTGCTGTCTGTCTGGTGGATTTGTTTAAATTCAAACCTTGAACCATTCCATTTGTCAGAAGGTCACACAGAGTTTCTGTTTAACCAAAAGCTTCAATTAAATAAATCATGAAACAATCAGACTGAGTCTGTCAGTACGTTAGTATGGATGGGCTGTCTGGATGGGTGGTATGTGTGTCAGTGAATGCCTGTGTGCAAAACCGTAAAGAGCAAAGGTAGGTCAGGCCTGAATCCAGGGCGAACCGGCTGTCTGGATCTTCAGGTCTAATTTACAGCCTCAACTCTTACAAGCACATGAGCCAACTTGATGACATCAGAAGAAATGGACAACTAACGTGGGAATGAGATATTTAAGTTGAGGCCATGCATATGTGCTTAATCAAAGAAGTTTGTAGGATATCACTTTCATAGATCATATTGTTCTTTAATATTTTGAGGTTTTAAGCAGGATGCATTTCACATAGTCAAGAGATCCAGTCAGAGACTCGGGGAGCATTCATGCTAGCCCTGCTAAAAGGCGGTATAGAAGATGTATGTGGCCACGCCTTTATACAACGTGCATGAGCCAAGTCCAGACACCGGTGTCTAGCAGACAGCAGGTACAGATTCTCCCATCATGTCACAAATGCAAGTAAGACAGATATCATTGTCTGAATGTTGCTAACTGTTAGCAGAATGATTGTTAGCTACCTGCTGTAAACATCAGACAAGATTGTGCCGCTTCTGGCACAAAGATTACTCTCACCAATCAATCACTCTCATCAATTACTCTTGTCTATTACCTGTAGATTATTGCCCTACCCCAAACCTAATTAAAACATGCCTATAAACAGAAGTGTCCCCATCAATTTCCAGCTTGAATCGCATCATTTAAGGCCTTATAAAGTCCTTCTACTGATCAGGCCCACGTGGGTCTCAAAAGAGGGTAAATATGGCCAGCGTAGATAAACTAGAGCTGTTATCACCCTGTGAATGTTCACAGATACTAGGAGGTTCTGTTTCCTGTTGCCAAAAACTCACCTGAAAATGGATCTGTATTATGCAAACACAGGGACAAATAAAAATTCCAAACATGAAACAAAAATTTTCTTTTAATTTGGGTGATATTTTTATATCTGTTGAAATAGTGACATAGGGGGTGGTGGATCCAGTAAAATAGGTAAAAATCCAGTAAAAATCGGGGTCCAATGTCGAAGGTGCCGGAACGTGTTGCAGCTGGGTCCGGCTCAAAATAAACCCTGCTGCTCGTCAGGGAACGATACTCCCTGAAACAACCGCTGGCTAACAAGAAAGAAGATGAAAATGTGGTTCGTCTCGTTTGTTACAACTACGGAGCAACACCAGGTTCATGTAGTCTTGGAGATTACTTCGGTGTTCGTACCAAATGAGGTTTTCATCCGAATCTGTCCACTAGGCAGCAGGAGAGGCAGTGAGTTATCCAACATGTCGTGCTATGACACATCCTACTTCACCTGCTCTTGTTGGTTCCCTAAAATGTCTGTTTGCTTTTATGCTGCAAGCGAACTACACCAGGATTCACTTGACCCCGAGTTTTTAAGCAGGCCAGACTTCACTTCTTTGGTCGGCACCGGAGTACAAATGCACGTTCACCCTGCCTTCAACGGGACTGAACCATATGTGGAAGCAAAGCACGGTTCGTTTTTAGCAGACCAAACAGTTGCTGGGTGAATGCACCCGCGATAGTTTGGCCCCTAACCAGCACATACCCGACCTGATCACGGTATAAATCAGTAAGTCGGGTTCCTGGGGTCATCAAGTGGAGGTCTTTGAACTGCTCCAAGGAGATCCAATTCTGATGGAGGTAGTATGACAGTTGACGGTCCTGTTCCTATGCCTTAGATTGATCATGCGCCCTGGCTACTTGGCCAAGGGGATGTTCCTTTGGCTGAAAGGTCAGCATGCATGTCTCCGATCAAGAAGTCGGATGATCAAACCCCACCTGGGCCCTCTTTTGTCCTGCCAAAGTAGTTTTAGTTCCTGAGGTCCAGCTCTGTGGAGGAAACCGCCCAATGGATGTGCAGCAGTTAAATCCGCAGCAGTTGTTTGATGCTATCGTGTCAACATGGAGCAAAATCCCTTGTTGAATCTATGCCATGAGGAATTAAATCAGTTCTGAAGGCAACAAAAGGGGGTCCAACCTGTTATCAGAAAGGTGGACTTTATAAAGAGGCTGGTGAGGGTATTTTGCGTTTTTTGGACTTTCAGGATATTCCATTGTTTCTATTCACACTGATAAACTGCTGTGAGCCACAAAATAACAAATAGTAAGAATGACCGACCTTCACGATGCATGGATGGAGAGACAAGACAGGCTGTTTGTTGCACGGCGGTACAATGATTAATGCTGCTGTCTTGCATCAAGAAGATAGTGGGTGGGACGGATGTTCACTTTACCAACAGAAAATTGTTAATTTAAGCAGTTGGGCCTGGTATGCATGTAAACGGAATACCGGAAAATACATTGTGTTGATAATGATGTTCTGATTTTCTGAGAAGAAAAATTCTTTTAAGTGATTACTTGTAGAGGACTGTTAGTTATTCCCACTGATACTAAGAAACTGGAGGCTAAAAACAACACAAAAAGGATGACTAAAGGTGAGCTTATTGGAATCTCCACAGGGGTGGAGCTGCCGGGAGAGCGCAGCTGCAAAGGTGAGAAGATTGCAGTGAGATTTCAGCGTCCTCAAAGGAAGCTATGTGAAATGTGAGAAATACTCCCCGATTGTGTCGCACAAGTCTGTGATAAGGTGTCAGATGAAAGAGGGCCAAAGTTGCATTGTGGGTAATGTCAAAGGCAGATTTAATCAAAGACTGAATCTAGCTGTATGATTTATAACCAAGTACAATTCTTAAAAAAAAAGAAATAAAAACCACATGTAAGGGCTCATCTTTGTTTTGTTCCTTCATTTTATCATTAATTTCACAAAGTCGCACGAAGAATTTTCAGGGGCTCATCAGATCATTTTATATATATTAAAGATAAGCTTATATTTATAAATTTGGTAATTTTCTTAAAATTAAAACCGTCCAAAATTAACACGTTAATTTACATGTTAACCACAGTTAATTGGTGCATCCTTTTTCAGAATATCTGAGTGTAGCATGCTGTGACCAGCATGTTCCCTGGCATATGTGATGATATACCTCTTTGCATTGAGATGCATGTCCCGGTTATTTTTTATTTAAACCCAGCTGTGTTTGAGTGCAGGATGGAGGGCACCAATTTCCTTTCCAGGCAAGTGATCACATAGAGCGAAAAAGGAATCGTTGTCGCCCAGAGTCTCTCTTTAGTGATATGCGATTACTGTGTCTGAGGTTTTTACGAAATACCGTTCAGACACTGCTAATTCCCCCACAGGGAGTTCGTCTCTTCTTGCTGTTTAGTTTAAGTTTGGTGCCAAATGAGATTGATAACCGCCCAAATAAAGACAGCTCAACTGCCGTTTCTCTTCAAGAGCACTGAGCACCTTCTCCAGGCTGAGTCATCTGTCCTCTGCAACAGTGCAATCGATCTTCCCCTGTCAGAGTCAGGCTGCTGTCGGTAGAGACGATAGAGGACACTATTGTTGGGGTGCACAGGTCACATTGTCACATCCAGGCTGGCTTCCAGCTGTCTCTGGATTCTCCCAAGAAGTGATTCAACATTTAGGACAGCAGGATGCTGCCCATGTGTGGAACGAATAGGACAAAGAACTGCAGGTCAAAGCAGGTCGACCGAGAATTCGAATTAAAAAACAGACATCAAGAGGAAAGGATCAGATCTAGACAGTCCGTTGCATTTGCATCATAAGAAACTTGAAAACAGGATGTATGAAGAGAAATGACCTTAAGTGCTGCAGAGTTGACGGTCATGTGAAACCCACCGTATAGAGATGCAGACCACATGATGCAATGGTTTGATAAGACCCTCAGATCAGAACAGTGTTGCTCCTTTTCTATTTTTACCTCCTTGTTTTCACTGTAACCAACTGTTTGAATATGTCTGAGCACGTCAGCCTGACTGACACGGCCGACAGGCCGCTGGAGAAATCTGTTTCCAATTATGTTGTGCATGAAGCATCTATTGTTTTCTGCAGCACCCCAGGGAGGCGCTGAGGGGATTCATGAGCATGCCGCTCGCTATTGCTAGACCTCCCAGACTCCCCGTCCAGCTGAGGGGTCTACGTTAATAGCCCAAAGGGTGGCTGGTAAAAAGGGGGGGTTTAGGTTTCACTGCCCCTCTGGTCCCAAATAGCTGTAGGTCACCGCTGCTCGGCTAGAACCTCGGAGACCTTCGACTCTCTTTTTATTAAGCAAGCACGTCCAGATTGACCCTGTTAAAAATGAAGTCTAGACACTTAAAGAGGCGCGTTGTTAAATGCGGCACAAGCTCGCACCCAAGATGGAACGTGATTCATTACAGCTTCTTCATCGTCACTAGAAACATGAAACACATGCCTTCTACCTGCTGCAATCATTTCATTCAAACCTGAAACTTAATTTTCATTCTCTTGGCTGGCATTAAAGGATAACTTTCTTTTTTTTCAACCTGGACTTTATAAACCTGGAGTATAAACTGTACGTGCATTTACTCACCGGTAAAGTTTCTGCATCACTTTGATTCCTTTGGAAGATATTACGTTGAGTCGCCCTTTAGTGTACGTCAGTAAAATGGCGGAGACGGGGCAGCCACTATATAATTATCTGCAGGAAAACTCCTTGATTTCATCAATGCTTTAAGCAGAATGAACAAACGAACGAGTACTATTGTCCTGTGAGTTCAGAGTTTTGCGAATGGGCTCTTTGCACAACTCCACTACTTCCAGGTAGCTCCTTTGTTTCCTGTCTTTCATTACTGGACAAACTGATTAATCCAGGTGTGTCTGGCCATTTTCCTCGTGATTACTGAGGTCAGGCACACCTGGATTAATCAAATCGTCCAATAGACAAAGGAGCTGGCTTAAATTAAGGAAGTAGTGGAGTAGTGCATCGAGCCCATGGAGGGGAAAAACAATACAAAGTTATGGAGGCAAGATTTCAGGAACCCTGACATCAAAGTTAACTGTTCCACATTATTATGCAAATTCTGCTTTTGTTCATTATGTCTAAATAATAAATGAAAATTACAAAATATTTTTTTAATTGCCCAAAATTAGGTGATATAGTAAACTGAATTTTATTGGAGAAAACCAGCAGTGATGAAAACAGCATCTTTTTTGCAGATCACTCAAGATACGTTTCCAATAATTCTGCAGAACAGCTGCAAAAACATCAAACACGTTGTGAAGAACTGAAAATGTGCATTTGTTGTTTTTTTGAGTATGTTGCAGTTTGCTTCTCTATAATAAAGAAAAATAAAACTATTTTTACAGATCAACTTCCATGTTTAAGGATAATGTTCTTTTTTTTTTTCAACCTGGACCTTATTTCAAGGAGTTTATATAAATTTTTTTGCAAAAATTCTCTTTCAGATTAAAAAACACATTCAAAGACTGCAAAATGGTTCATATCTTTTGTCTTATGTAGGTAAATCCTAATCTTTAGTAAGTTAAAAGGATGTGCCTGCTTGTCCTACTTTGCACAGACAAATAGCAAAAAAATAATGGCAGTTAAGGTGGGGACTTAGGGACCGTATGCAAACAGACAATTGAAGAAAAATAACAGACAGAAGGCCAAACGAATGAATGGAAACATTTTAAAGAATATAAATGGGCACTGGAACCTGTCTGTCCTCATTAATAGCGTTGTGTACTAAGGAGTCATTAATTACTGTACTCCTAAACTTGCTCAGCAGCCTGCAGTCTGGTCCCATGAGCATGCTGGGACACATATCCTCGTAGTGTAGAGGCTAAAGGGGGAAAACCTACACCAGAATAAATTTTACTTCCATCACCTACTCTACTTTCAACAGCTTGTCAAGCAAAGTGCCGCCTGCTGTGGCCTCCTTTTAAGATGTGGTGCACCATTAGAGTGAGAGGTTCATCTGATGAAATGAAACTGCCAGGTGAGTCGGTCAGCGGTGTTATCAACCAGGCGACCAGGGCATAACCTTGATTTCCTCATAAAAATAGACGTGTTCAGGCAGGTGGGTCTGAGAGAACAGATCTGAATATACTGATATATATATGTGTATATATATATATATATATATATATATACACACAGTCAAGGAAAAAAATTAAGAGACCACCCTTGTTTTCTCATATTTCTTGGTCATTTTAATGCGTGGTACTACTAAAAATACATTTTTCTGGACAAATATTGTATAGTGATAACAACAAAAATAGCTCATAAGAGTTATATTTAAGAACTGATACTGTATCTAGCCATTTTCCATGCTTTTCTTGAGAAGTGATTTTGGTTATTTAGTTTTTACATCAATAGCTATGGCATTGTACTGCCAAAAACAGCTTTCAGGCATTCTATATTTTCTTTCTGTCTCTTTTAGTCGCATGATTCACACAACAGTTGGTACTTGATTGCATAACCATTATTTTTGATGACAGAGTTGGTGTTTTAATTTTTTTCATGGCTGTATATATACAGTATATATATATATATATATATATATATATAAATATATATATATAGTATATATATATTTTTGATTTTTTTATTTAACTTTTATTTAACCAGGCAAAGACATTAAGAACAAGATTCTTATTTACAATGCTGGCCTGGCAAGTGCCATAGGCACCTGTAGGGCAATGTATATATATGTATATATATATATATATATATATATATATATATATATATATATATATATATATATGTATATATAAATGAGAATACTGTGAGAAGCTCCAGTATTGTAGGCTCAGAGTGTCACATTCTAATCAGGTAAATAATCCAAAACACTTCCATAAGTACCCTGAGCCTTTAAAAAGTCCCTGTCTTGGTTTAGAAGAATTCACAATCATGGGGAAGACTGCTGATCTGACAGTTGTGCAGAAAACCATCATTGACTCCCTGCACAAGGTGGGAAAGACACAAAAAGTGATAGCAAAAGAAGCTGGTTGTTCTCTGAGTGCTGTCTCAAAGCACATTAATGGACAGTTAAGCGGAAGGAAGAAGTGTGGAAGAAAACGGTGTTCAAGCTGGAGGGCTGATAGCAGCCTGGAGAAGATGGTCAGGAAAGGGCCTTTCAAAAGTGTGGAGGACTTCATATGGAATGGACCTGCGAGCTTCATTAAGTCCAGCATAAATGCAGCTGTCTACCAGGACATTTTGGAGCACTTCATGCTTGCTTCAGCAGACCAGCTGTATGAGGATGCAGACTTCATCTTCCAGCAAGACTTGGCACCTGCCCACATTGCCAAAAGTACAAAATCTTGGTTTAACAACCATGCTTGATTGGCCCACAAACTCACCTGACTTGAACCCCATTAAAAACATGTGGGGCATTGTCAAAAGGAAAGCTGAACGGGAAGAGACCAAACAATAAAAAAAGAGCTTAAGGCTGTGATGGAAGCATGTTTTTTCTTCCATAACACCTGAGATATGCCAGAAGTTGGTTGCATCCATGCCACGCCGGGTTAAGGCAGTTATTCAAGAAAAAGGGGCCCCACCAAGTACTAAGTACAGATGCAAGATTTTACTTTAGTAGGCCCGACTTTTTTGTATTTAAAGTCCTTTTTAAATTGATTTCATGCAATATTCAAATTTTTTGAGTTTTAGAATTTGAGGTTTTCTTAAGCTGCAAGTCCTAATCAGCAACATTCAAACAAATAAAAGCTTGAAATATATTGATTTGCATATTATTTATCTATACAATGTGTAAATTGTAACTTTTAAGTTGAATTACAGAAATACAAGAACTTTTTACGGATATTATATAAGACATTAGGGCAATGTTTACTCCTGGAGTGGATACTGCCACCCAGAGCTTTGCCATTTCAACAAAACAAGTCTGTCTTTTTAAGACTGATCCTTAATCCAGTCTTGACAGCAGTGGCAGACCCACAGAGTAAATAAGTTCATTCCCAGGGAAATCTCATCGACTTGCTCGAGTCCATTTTAGCTGCTGTCACACAAAGATAATCTGACGTCTTTGCACATTTGATGCAACGACAAACAACGCATCACACTGCATATGACTGCCAGACTGTTGTTCCATAGGGTTCCCATCAAGATCAAGCCTTTGTGGGAACAGACAGTAAACCCTGTGCTGGCTGTTCCCACAGAATAGAGACTTAACGGCAGCTTTAACAAGAAAACATTAGCTCCTTAGTGTCTGGGGGGTGGGCGAATGTGCGACATCTGTGCTGAAATGCATGTTTCCCTAATAACTGAGGTCGAGTAAAGAGGATGATGTTGTCATGGATACCATGAGTGAGCACAGATCATATCTAGCTCTATCTAAAAGTTTAATTTCAGGCAAACAGGAGGAAGATACCCGGCTCAATTCTCAAGCTGCATTCAGAGCTGATGAGAAAGGGATGGAAATGACCACGTGTGTGGAAAAGATTGTCAACTAAAACAACCAGAAAGGAGACATTTTCAAATCAATAACATTTATTTAGACATGTTTTGGCCCAAATGAGCCAGAAAAGCAAATAAAAGATCTCATTCCAAATTGCAAATATATTCACAATCCAAGTTCATGTCATCCCAGAGGATCCAGCTTATCATATACCTGCCAGTAATTAAATATAAAATATGTCATTTAAGAAGGAAACTCTTAAAAAAAAAAAGACAACAAAAATTCTCAGGAGTACAAAAAGAAAGTCATTGCACAGTATTACAATGAAATGGAAAGAAAATCGCATGAATGGCATGACAGTGAGAAAAAACCATGCCAGCCAGTGAATCTCAAGAGGCACATACTGAAGTTGGAAGAGAGCCACTGGCTACATTCATACAGATACACTCACACACACACACACACACACATATTATGCTGCAAAAGTGATTTAACTAATCAGTTTGTATATGTGAGACGATTTTCTGGAGTCACTGGACTCTGATTTGTTTCCTCCCATCCTTTAAATGCAGCCTATTTGCACAAAGTAGATAAAGTCAAGCAGAAAGTTGGCATTAAATGCTGAAAACAGCTTATACGTTGTTTGCATGCATGCAGAAACGATGCATACATGTAAACAGCATGTGACTGGCATGCAAACATCCAGCCATGGAATGTGAAGGTCCTAGTCTGTGTAAACCTGACCCATTTAGACCCGGGGCGAGCAAACACTTGGGGGGATATAGCGGGGGGGGATCCAGGCAAAATATACAAAAGATTTTATGGCTTAGTGTCAAAGAAGCGCTGCTTACTTTTGGAGAGTAAACAGGAGGGAAAATGATGACAGGATGCAGAGACGCACATAAACATGGATGTGTTGGTCAGTCTAAGGAACTGACTTCCTGTTGAGTTTTCTGTTTATTTTATGAACAACACCTCTCCGGTTTCTCACATTTGCAGACAAAGTTTTATTATCTGCCTTTTTTTCATTGGTGGAGAAAGCAGACTTTGGCAGCTACAATCAGTTTAGGATAAAAGAAGAATGAGGTTTGTTAAATAAGAAAACAATCAGCTCATATTCTCCCAACTTTAATCAAAAGAAGACGTCATGTTTGGCAAATTTAATACGTTTCTGACGTTTTTTTTTCAACCCGGACCTATTTTCTAGCATGAAATACATTCATTTACTCACCCAGACAGTTTTGGTGCAACCTGAATTCCTTCAGGAGATATTTAGATCCACTCTAGATCAGTGTATGTCCAATATAATGGAAGTGATGGGGCAACCTCACACAGCCTCTAAATAAGGCATTATCTGCCACAAACTCCTTCATTTCACCAATGTTTTGTTACGAACAAGGGGCAAACTCCGCCTCAGAACAGTGAAGCTCGCTTCTGCGTTGTAAATAGTGTAATCCTCCCTTCATCCGCTAGGGGCTGGCTCCAAGAGCGAGCAAATCCCCATAGACTCCCATGTTAAAAACGCCAACTTCACAGCAGAAATAAACAGGTTTACAGCCTGGTTCAAAAAATCATTTTAGGTTTATTAGGTCAAGTTTACCTTCATGTCAACTGTGAGGGGGGTGAATTTTTTTTATAACTCATTCGTTTAGATGTTATTTATTCTTCAAATTACACATAATTAAGGGCGTATCCTTATGATTGACATGCGGCAGACCGGAAGCTCCGCCTGCCGACCGGAGGCTCCTAGTTAGCTCCTTCTTTGCTCTTAATAAGGTCTCAGTTTGTTACAGAGTCGCACAACGGCGGTTTTTAGTCAGCGAATTGCAAGTCTAAGCATGTCTTACCTTAACCATGCCGCTTAGGGGGCTTATCTTTGTTAGCTCCTCTTAGTTTAGTGTTAGCTCAGTTAGCGTTTAGCCCACAGTACGTCAGCTGTCAATCATTTGCCCCGCGGCCGCGCTGTGCCCATTTTAGTATTTTCCTGGAGTGACGACGTACGTGACACGGCAAGATGGCGACGGTAAGACACGCCCACCTGGCTTCACATTTCTCTATTCAGAAGAGACCGGAAGCTACGTCCAGTAATTATATACAGTCTATGGTTACGAAACATTATTTGGTCCCCCCCTGTGAGCTCGAAGCGTCATGAAGTGGCTTTTTTTGTGGTGATTCGTCCTTATTTACAGGCATTTACTTTTTATGGTGCCGCATAACAATGACGTCATCAAAGCCGCCGCAGTAAAAATGTCTGTAAACAATGCGCAAGGTTGCCCGCATCACTTCCATTATATTGGACATCCGCTGATCTGGAGAGGATCTAAATATCTCCTGAAGGAATTCAAGTTACACCAAAACTGTCTGAGTGAGTAAATGAACATATTTCATGCTAGAAAATATGTCCGGATTGAAAAAAAAATGAACGTTCCCTTTTAGTGTAAGAGAAATGGTATATGTATAATGCTAATGAAATTGATAATACAGCCATTACTGTCACCTCCTGTTTTAAAGCACCAGCTTTGTCATTTCATATCTCCATTGTGGGTTTTAAAGGTGACATGTGATCATTTTAAGCCTTTATGTCAATGAGCTTGGCTCCAGTATTCTTTAACAGGCTGTAAACATCTGCAAATGTTTAGTAAATTTGCCTTTTAGAGTAAATTCTTAGGGGAAAAAAGCTAAAAAAAAGCTACTGTTTGGTTAGCAGTGAAACGATGAAGGTATTGTTTTAACAGGGTGAACTTGAAAATAACTTTAGTCTGGTTTGTTTTTCCATGTTCCGACTTTGCCAATCTCAATCTTACCGTAAACTCATAACTTGTCCCAAACTAAGACGCAGATAGCTGCGAGATTAGATTTGCTGCTCCTGAGACACAAATCAGCAAGGCCTCGCTTACACACATTATTATTATTGTAAAAATACACACACACGCTCAGATTTGCAGCCTGGAAAAGTCTGCAACCTAAACACGAAGAGAAAAGTGTAAACTTATAATATGAAACAGAGAAAAAAAAATCATGTTATTCCCTTTAAGCTCTGGATGCAGGCTGCTTCAAACGCTCTTCTTGTCCTTCAAAGCTACACAAAGCAGGAAGGCAGGTATTTTGTGACATAGTGGGTGGTAAATCCCCAAAACATATTCTTCATAAAGTTCTTTCAGGAGACCTTCATGATGCAGGAGGATTGGTGAGCAGATCGGACCACCCTGCTAACAGCAGCAGGGCTTCTAGATCATTGTAGGTAGTTTATGGTGTTTTCCTGCTCTGCTTAATAACATCCAAGAACTTTGGTGCAAATGATGCAGATCAGAATTGCTACTAAAAAACAGTTGAAAGTGAAAGAATATAATGTTCTCTGTGTGTAAGAAAAAAAAAAGAAGAAGGCATGAGCAGAAAACAGTGTCTAAACCAGCATGTGGTTTAAGTTTCATCCAATATGTGAAGCTGAGGAATGTGACAGAGAGAGAGCACACATTCCCACCAAGCCTGAGGGCGCGAGAGGTTATATGCCAGGCGGTCATACTGTTTTTTAGTCACCCACGTCGCTGTCCTGGTCCCCTATGAGCCATAGGAAGTGGAAGCTGAGTGCCAGCAGGGCAGTGCCCAACAAGTCGCCCAGAGCAGTCAGGTAAGGGATTGAAAAACTGTCGGGGTCTTTGCCGCTGCGCCACATCGAGTGAACCATCCAGTCTGCTATGCACAGCAGCAGCAGCACCTAGAAGAGGAGGACAGGTCGTCTTTACATTTCAGTTTATAAATAGCTTATTTAATAGCTTTTAAACTTAAAAAGACCTAAAAGTGATGAGCTGCATCACAGTCACTGCTCAGAGAATGAAAGCTAAACTGGCCGTTGCTTGCTAGACTGCAGCAGCATGACCGACTCTGAAAGAAAGTTTTATTACGACTCAGAAATGGGTTTTTGTGTTTATAGGACATTATATGGCAAAAAGAAATGTTGGTGAAGAAAATGCATTCATGAGAAAAAGCTGAGATGAATAAGTGTTTTAACCTGCTGCTCAGAACGACTTCAGTAAAAGCACTCGGACACTTAAACTGCTGGAGAACCAGAGCAGAAGCTGTAATGGACGGAGTCGCAGAGTTATGAGAGACTTGTTCATAAATGAAGTTTTCACACATGGAGGGAACGTGGAGAGAGAAAAAGAGTAGTCTATTAAAAGATAAGGACAAGACTATAATTTAAAGGGAAATGAGCTGTCCAGAGTTTGCAGCGGAAACATTCTAAAAGCAAAAAAGTACAAGTCATTTATTAACGCTGGCATGCTGAGAACATCAGGGATGAAGGTGTCGAGAGAAAACACGGAGAACTGATTGTGATCAGACCTGTGTTGAAAACACATGAAGGTATGAGTGTGTTTGACAGCTCTGCTTGTCTTTGAAGGTGGGGGGAATATCTGTGATGCAGCGGGTGATGCGTCCTGTTTCTCTCTGACAGTCTTCATAGAAGTGCTGTGAGGAAATGTAAGAAGCTGCCAAACCAACTCAGGAGTGCAGGTGTTCTGACTTTCATTCACCATGACAGCGAGTCGCGGTTGGAGATCCACTCTACAGCTGCGCTTGTTACTTTCATAACACCTTTCCCCAAAGATGAAACTATCATCACCACCAGAGGGGGGAAAAAAAGCCTCATAAAAAAATAAAAAATTAAATAAAATAAAAAAAAAAAAAAAAAACCTACATAGATAAATAAATATATAAATTGAAGAAAAAAATTTTTAAATAAAAGCAGATAAAATCAAACATAAATATTAAATAAAAAATGAATATCTTTATAATAAAAACAGATTCTTATTTTATTATTAAAAATTAAACTAAATAAAAGTAAGTCAAATAGTAAGAAAATATTATTTAAATGAATGTATTTAAAATGAAAATCTAAATTGAATTTTATTATAAAAATAAAATAAAAATATGTGTGTGTATGTACAGTCTAGGGATAGACAGATACAGCTTTTTTGAGGCTAATACCGTTATTTTCTCATCAGCCTCAACTGATAGCCGATACAACCTACCGATATTCAGGGCTGATATTATGGGCCGATATTGCATTACCAGTATCAGTCCCGTACTATATACCAGCAGCAGGACTTTCCTATAATTTTTCATATTAAAGTATTTTGACTTTGTGAGCAGCGAATGATTAAAATAAAAGTCCAAGATGTTTCTGACTTTGCCTGCAGTTCAAATCTGTAGTGATGATGATATGTCTGGGCTAAATCTTTGCCATCTATCTATCTTTCACTGCTGTCGATCAGCAGGTTGCGGCTGCGGCTGAATATGATGAAGGAAACGATTAAAACTAATTTTACAACTTATAATATAAAAAGCTTCGGTGGGCCAGAGCTGCAGGCTTCAAGCGCAGCGTCTCCAGCAAATCGGTCGATGCCGATACTAGCAAAAAACACAAATATCGGCCTAAAATATTGGCCGGCCGATGTATCAGTCGATCCTTAGTACAGTCTACCTTAAAAATTATTCATACCCTCCAATTAAAGAAAAGGCTAAATTCACAATAATAATTCAAATAACAAGAAACTAAAGAAAGTAATAATAAATAAAAATTTACAAATTTATAATTTAATGAAATAAATGATTGTTTTTGAATTGTGTTTGGAAATAGTAATAATAAAAAAAACAAACAAACAAAGACCAAGACACATTAGAGCGTCTTTCCTGTGAAAGGAGGTGTAGAAGTCTTTTTGAGCATCACAGAAAAAACCTGATTGCAGTGATTGCCTCAAAGTGTTGCTCAAAAACCTTTTTTACTTCGGAGTCCCATTGTGCTTGTTTAATTGTTTGTGTTTGTTTTTAATATTTCTTTCAAATCACAATTCAAAATCAGTGTTATGATTTTCATAGAATTATTACTTTTGCCAGTTTCATCTTATTTCACTGACAGCAGATTTTTTCCTTCTTTAATTGGAGGGTAAGAATAACTTTGAGGACGATAAATATATATATATATATATATATATACATATATATACATACACACATAAATATTGGGGATGCACAATATAATCGGCCCCCTAACTATATTGGCCTTAAAACTGAGTATCGGACATTGGCCACCCCACCGATATTTACCGATAAGCCCACTGTTTCTAAAGTCTAAAAAAAACGAAAAACATCTTCTTTTTCTTCTTCAAAAACTTCTTTTTTACAGACTTTAAAACTTCTAAAGACTAGGGGTGGGAAAAAATATCGATACACTGAAATATCGCAATATTTTTATATGCTGACATCATATTGTCATTTAAAAGTGCGGTATCGATCTATTTCACAAACACAATCTCGCAATATTTAATCCTTCTATTACAAAATCTCACGAGAATTCACAAAAATTTTGCGATATTTTCGTATGCTGGCATCATATTGACATTTAAAAACGCGGTATCGATCTATTTTACTAACGAAAACTAATGAATATCGTGAAAGTTTGCAACAGAACGATGAAATTTTGTGAGATTTTGTAAGTAAAATAGATCGATACCGCATTTTTGAATAAAGATTTGATATTGGCATATGAAAATATCACGATATTTCAGTGGATCGATATTTTTCCAACCCCTATTTTTCAAAGTGTCGGAAATGGATAACAAAACTGCTATTTGCAATGACTACTTATTTTTTCCAGCTTTAATATTGGTATGGATATCGGTTATCGGCCACATCAGTTTTACAATATTGGCGTATCGGATATCGGACAAAATTCCAATATCGTGCATCCCTAATATATATGTGTGTGTGTGTACTGTATATGGGTGGTAGAGGAGAATGATGGCCAAATTGTCATCCATGTTGAAAAGACAACTCCCACCCCCTCCAGAAGTCTCTGACATCACTGCAGAGTTCCTTTAGTTAGTATGAAAAGTGACGCATAAATAAAATCTGACTGATTGTTAGAACAGAAACCTCTACATCCAAATCCAGTTCATTATAAACATGAACAGCACCAAAAGAAAAATGGATTTTTATTTGCTTTCTGTGCACGACTATCTGCCCTTGGTGCAAATATGGGCTTAAATGCAGAGGTTTATTACCCGACAGGGGTGTGTTCAGTGAGACTGAATGAACCAAAACCACGTAGCAGCTGGCAGGTGTTCAATTGTTGCAACGTAAATAACAATCAATGAAGTTAGTAATAAGCGATGCCCTTAGCTCTGACCCTGACGGTTCAACATTATTGAACAGACTCCTCATGCAGCATGAGCTGAGTGACGCCAGGCATCTACTGGGTGAAGCTGTCTGGTTCCCTGAGTCTGGGCATGCTCACCTACATCTGCCTCTGTCACCTTTTCTGATTACAGTTCAGTCACACAGGTGGCAGAAATAAACACACAGAGTTAACCTTGTTCAGTTTGTTGTGGCTGTTAGCAGCAGAAACGGCTGACTGCAGCTCCTCTGGGTCTTTAACAATCCTCAGAGACACAGAAAGATGGAAGATCTTTAGATTAAACAGCCGACGAAGTTTATTCAATTAATCCACTTTAATAGGATTTAATTCAATTTAAACATGAGCAACTTTTCTATTAAAGATCAGATTTGCCGTTTTGTGGCCGACACGTTATTTGATAGAACAAATTATAATGATTAATAGTTTCCTGTTTCATAAGTTGACATAAATCAAGTGTTTTGTTATTATTCTGTCAAATATTCAGTGAGCAGTTGCACAGGGGCAGGCAATCGTAGCACGCTGACACAAATATCTAGTCAGCTAATCACATGGCAGCAACTCAATGCATTTATTATGTAGACATGGTCACAATGAGCTTTCATAATCTTTCATCTGTATATAGTTTAAGGTTGTTAGATTGCAGAGTTAACATTTTAGCAGAACAATTTCCCAAGAAAAGGGAGATTACTGGAATTGTACTCGCAGGGAGATTTGTTTGGAACAACTCTAAGGTGATGGAGGGGGTTAATTCTCCCCCAAACCAGCTGCATGTTATAAAACGTGTTAGCCTGAAGGACTTAAATACTGACCGACCCTACTCTTCTACATGCAGACTTATGGCTCTCCGAATCTGTCAAAAATATTTGCCAAAGTATATATTGCCAAAAGTAGTCGCCCACCTGCCTTGACTCACATATAAGCTTAAGTGACATCCCATTCCTAATCCATAGGGTTCAATATGACGTTGGTCCACTATTTGCAGCTAGAACAGCTTCAACTCTTTTGGCGGCTGTCCACAAGGCTTAGGAGTGTGTTTATGGGAATTTTTGACCATCCTTCCAGAAGTGCATTTGTGAGGTCACACACTGATGTTGGACGAGAAGACCTGGCTCTCAGTCTCTGCTATAATTCAAAGGTGTTCTATCAGGTTGAGGTCAGGACTCTGTGCAGGTCAGTCAAGTTCCTCCACACCAGGCTCTGCCATCCATGTCCTTATGGACCTGCTCTGTGCTCTGGTGAACTAGTCATGTTGGAAGAGGAAGGGGCCAGCTCCAAACTGTTCCCACAAAGTTGGGGGCATGGAATTGCTAACGAACGAGCCCGCTAATTAGCAACCACAGTCCAAAATGTCTTGGTATGCTGAAGTATTCAGAGTTACTTTCACTGGAACTAAGGGGCCAAGCCCAGCTTCTGAAAAGCAACCCCACACCATAATCCCCCCTTCACCAAACTCTACACTTGGCACAATGCAGTTGGACAAGTACCGTTATCCTGGCAACCACCAAACCCAGACTAGTCCATCAGATTGCCAGATGGAGAACTGTGATTCGTCACTTCAGAGAACGCCTCCACTGCTCTAGAGTCCAGTGGCGGCTGCTTTACACCACTGCATCCCACACTTTGCATTGCACTTGGTGATGTATGGATGGATGCAGCTGCTCCACCATGGAAACACATTCCATGAAGCTCTCTGCGCACTGTTCTTGAGCTGATCTGAAGGCCACATGAAGTTTGGAGGTCTGTAGTGATTGACCATTCTTTCACAAATGTAAAAACACTCTGCGTGTCTTGCTAATTAATTTTATACACCTGTGGCCATGGAGGTGATTGGAACATCCGATTCCCATAATTTGTATGGGTGAGCAAATACTTTTGGCAATATAGTGTATCTGTGTCCATTTCAGCTCCACATTCAGATGGTAGAATCTCTCAAAATATGAGCGATACAACCTCAAAGTTGTCTGCATAGATCAGTATTGGTTGATATCTGGAATTAAGAGTTGGACAATACCGGTATATCAGATATCGCTAAAACAAAACAAAACAAAACAAACAAACAAAAAAACGCCAATATCAATCATCCCTACCTCAAATCGTCAATGTCAACCGGAAACATACTCAGTTAATAATCGATGCTTCTGCAAACACATTTTTTTATTACAGGTTTCTAATAATTAGTATTTAATGTAAGGAATAGCTGATGGCTGAAATCTGCTTGAACATCTGAGGCCTGTTTAGAAGACAGTGCTTAAAAACATAAAGCTTGACCCAGTTTAAATGACTAACTTCCTTTGAAGTGTGTTTGTTGGAACTATGAAACTATGCATGTGAAGTTATAGAAAAATATTAACATATCTCCTGAGAAAGTCCTGATATGTTGTGGTTTTGTGCTTCTTACTCTGGAGCAGAGCCGAGTGGTTTAAAGACCAAAGAGCTCAGCAGACAGAGGGGAGATAAAGCAAGCTCTCTCAGATTTGCAGGATTCAAGATGTGACACGATAACACTGATAACATCTGACAACCAGCCTCGAACGAATAATGAGATCTGAGCTTCAGAGATATTTATGTTTCCTCAAGGTGGCTTTAACACAGTTACTGTTTGTCTGGAAATTGACCCCAAAACTTTAATGTTTAAATGTACAAGATGGATTTAAATGGGAAACTCTTAAGTGCAGGTCTCTCATTTTCTTCCTGATGAGCTTCAGTCTTATTTTGTACCTGCATGTTTTCATGTTACTATTCATTTGGTACGTACTTTTATGTTTAAACCACTATGGATTTGTGTAAAACTATTCCCCATATAATGCGGAATTGTGCAGGACTATATTTGTCTTTTCTGCTCAGCGATTGGAGGGATGTCACAATGACTCGAGCCATTCTACAGAGCAGTTTTAATTTTACCACCTAATTTTCTACGGCTTTCACTTTAAATGGGACATTATCTTTACTGCAGTATGTGTAGTTTCCTCTTATCACAGCTGCACAGAAGCAACTGCATTACTTTTTGGTTCAACTGAATGACTTTATCAAATACCACCATGTTGACATTGTGACTTTTTCCCTTTTATTTGGTCTCCCGACATGTTTTTAAAGACATTTAAATTAAAGTAAAAACCTGAGAGGAAAAAATTTCAATGAGTCCAAGGAGGGATTTTCTCCCTTGTTAAGTTTTTTTAGGGCAGTCACAAAAACTAAAAACATCAGCATGAAGAAAGTGATGACAGCTTTAGATAACAGGGCCTGAAATTCATTTCTAAAACAAGTGGAATTCCCTGCTTACATCCTTAAAAGACAAAAAAAGACCCAAAACAAACAAAATAAGCAGAGCCAGAAGAGTTTAGATAACAAACAATCAAACTAATACATTGGCATAACAATTGGGGACCCAGATAAATGAAAGAAAAGCTGTTATTTTTATAATTGCGCAGGCTTATATTTAATTCTAAATATTCCCAAAACGCCTCACATCCAATTAGTAGTTATGAAAGCAAAAGAAAAAAACTAATTTGAGCTCACAGCGTGGGTAAACATCTGAACTTTATTATGTTTTGACTCCAAGAGAAAAAAAAAAAACAAAAAAAAAAACACTTGTCTTTACTTGTGATGCTCATCGTTGTCTTAAAAACGCTGCTGGAAGCGACAGGTTTGGTTTTTTCCTTGTTTTCAAATCCAAGAAAGTTAAACAGAACCAAACGCCCACACGCTCACACTGATTTCCTGCATTTATTGCAGAAATGTGCTGCATTCAGTCTCATAATGAAGGTTCTGCTGTTCTGCCAATCTCTGCACAAATACACTGATGACAAAGCACTTTAAATGCTCCGAGTAAGTTCTGCAGCATCCTTCAATAACTCATTTTTCCATTCAGTAATAATCTTGTCGCTATTAGGCAGTGCAGACAACCCATTCAAAAAGCAGAATTCCGCCTGAATGCAATCAGAGGACTGATCAATATTCTCTCTTTAGTGCTTGTAAATACTGAGATGTGAAACAGGCTGGATGCAGACTCTTCTTAGCCATACAACACCCTCCGGCTCATCTCTGCCAGCTGCTATTCTATCTAGGACTGAAGTACCCTTGGAGCAGCTCCGCTGGCAATGGACTTAATTGATTTGGAAAGTCTCCAACTCCTCGGTGGCCGGGATTACATCCTAATGTTCCATGTCTGCATCAAAGATTTAGGGGGAGTCTTAAAAAAGAAAAAGGCTTCCAGCACGGCAGCGGCACGACACAAACACACAAATAGACCAACTAGATTCTTAAAATTCCAGACATTCAGAAAGATCATGGTGCACCTTAGGAAGTAAAAAGCAGCCATTCATAATTCAAGCTGCTGCTCCATAATTATTCTAACTGCTGCCAAAATGTACAGAAGGCGCATTCCTGCAGGCATGGCCCCAAACCACAGCGCTCAAGGAATTCACGGGATACACACCTGCTTGTTCTCCTTCAGTGCAAATGTCAAGGAGGAGACACGTCCACAGGCCTCTTTACCGTATTCACACCAAAATTAGCAAGTTTAAACTGTTTTTTGGAAAATGTGGTGATTCAAACGTGGATCATCACGGACAAAACTATAAGCTCTATCAATGTAATCTCAGCTGAACACATTTTTACAAGCTGAATTTAGTGAAATCAGTCACAGACAGCTGATGGTTTAAAATGACACATTGACTCTGCAAAGGCTGCTGAGGGGCCCCCAATCAAACACCATGCAGTAGAGTATTCTCTTTATGCACAAACTGGAGTATAGAGATGGGAAAAAACCATTTGGACTGTAGATGAAATAGTCCATTTGCATGTGCATGAGCCTTTTAGCACACTCGTCCCAGATTTCTGCAAGCGTATTTAACAATAAGATTATGCTGTGGTTGGAAGTGAAGTCTTGTTTTAGAGATGCTGAACGGCATTCTGCAAAAGAATTGTGTGCTGCGCTCAAACTCATCAGAGCTGTCAAATTTGTAGGATGTAAACAAGACTAGAAACATAGCAACAATAGAATGGGCAATTATTTGGTCAATTTTGATATCATGGCAGAAAAAACCTCATCAGCCGAATCGTAGATAATATTATAGGCCCTTAAAACAAGCATGCTACATCTTGTCTTTGAAACCTTCTGTCATTTTTACTGGTTAAATTGGTCCTGAAAGTGCTTCAAGCATTTATTTGCATATTGTATGTGTTAATTTCTAAATTTGCGCACAAATGATGCTTCAAACAAATGCAAAATACATGAAGAATCCATAATAATCATGCTTAATTACAAGCAAGTACTTTTTGGGCCTTACAGTGGCAAGTTGTGCATTTCTGTAAAGAAAATAAGTGCATTGTTCTCAATGTTGTGGCCCCAACCAAGCATGTAAATTTCCACTGGTGTCAAGCCAAATCTGAGCCGATAAACACCCTCCGCTGCTGCAGAGACGTCCACAGAGACTAAATACCGATCAGATGTTTTACCAATGCAAACCAAAACATCAGTCAAAAAAATATGCTTATAAATAAGTAGATCTTCGTCGCAATTATGTAATCATTATCAAAATTATTTGGCATAACCACTCACTGATAAGGCTGACTAATAGCTGACACCCTTAATGATGCCATATTGTTGTACTGATCTACTACCAGCATAACCGAGATTCATTACAACCAGCAGCTGATGTTGACATGCCCTTTACTTCTTACATTCACATGATATCTTGATGAGCTTCTGCTGATTTATTTCCAGACGGCAGCAGTAACAGAAATGTTGTAGCAGTTACTGAGGACGGTGGATGGTGTTAAGCAAATGGAAAAAATATAAATAACCAAGAACTTTGTCGGACTGGCTGCAGCTAATGGTTAAAGATGCTTATACCTATGAGTTGTAGTGCTTGATGGCAGGTGGTTAAAAAGAATAAGAACTGACATAATACCCAATCACTTTAATGATTCAACTGTTCCTAAATTTTCATTCATCTATTTTACATATTACTGGATTTAACCACGAGCTGGTGCTAATTTTTAATCCAACGCATGGATTATTCATCTGCTCGAAACTAGCTTTAGACACTGAATGGAGCGGGGCTTGAAGCAGGGATACAGAGGCATGGTTAAATAGTATTTCTACGAGAAACTTTGTTTTAGGGGGAAGCTATCGTAAAGGATAGTACACCCACAGAATGATGTGCCTTCATTTTCTACTCACCCTCATGCTGAGCAAGACTGTGGAGCACTTTTTTAATATCTCAAATGCAGCCGGAGATCGGACAGGTTTGTTTTCCCCCAACTTTCATATAATGGAGTTCACCAGCATTTGAAACAAAAAGGTCCATAAAAGTCCACAAAAACTTGGCAATATTCCTCCATACTGCTCGTCCAATGTAATCCAAGTGTCCCGAGTGGGTAGCGTCCATAATTTACTAAGGAAAGAAAAAAAAAACCAAAAGGAGGAAACGGAGAATAAAAAATAAAAATTGCGGGTCAAAATGACATCATTTAGTATATTTTCATAGCCTAAACAGTACTACATCGCACTCTGCGAAGCACGCCCATGCGAGTTCACGACACTACGCGTGTTCTTTCTTTCTTTCTTTTAAATCGATAGCCATTCCCCTCCTGTGTTTGTCCGCAGCTCGTTCGCTCTTGGCACAACATAAACAGCAAATTTCTTCTTCTACGCTTGCATTATCAGCAGAGTAGGCGCTAAACACCGCATATTCCGTAGAGTTATGAACTTGCATGTTCTACTGTTTAGGCCATAAAAAAATACTAAATGCTGTCGTTTCAAGTAAATTATGGACGCTACCCACTAGGGCTGTAATGATTAGTCGATTAATCGACTAATCAACTATCAAAATAGTTAGTGACTAATTTCATAATCGACTATTGTTTATTGTTTATAAGCTTTATTTTTCCTCTCAAAACTGCCACTGTACCTTCCCTGCCTTGTCTGTCTGGTCAGCTTTTCTTGAATAGTTTATTGACATAAACACACACTACCAGTGAAAAGTTTGGACACTTTTTCCAATTAGATTCAATGAGAAAGTGTCCAAACTTTTGACTGGTGCTGTAAATATGCAGCAGTTTTTGCATGATCCTATTAGTTGACTAATTGACAAAATAAACGGTGACTAATGGATTATCAAAATAATGATTTGTGACAGCCCAGGTTTGTGGAGGAATATTGCCAAGTTTTTGTGGACTTTTATGGACCTTTTTGTTTCAAACGCTGGTGAACTCCATTATATTAAAGGTGGGGTAAAAGAAAATGTGTTCGATCTCTGGCTGCATTTGAGATATGAAAAAAGTGCTCCACAGTCTTGCTCAGCATGAGGGTGTGTAGAAAATGAAGGCACATCATTCTGTGGGTGTACGATTCCTTTAAGCTTCCTTACTCATGTAAACACGCTGTAGACGTTCATGTTGAGCTCACCTGCAGTACAGCAGCAGCCAGGTAGACAGACATGAAGATGGGTGTGAGGGTGGTGTGGCCACTCTTCATCAGGTGGATGGTATAGAGGAAGATTAGGTGACCAGGGATCACTAAAAGTAGGAGCACCTGAGCAGAGCGATGATTTGCCCCTGATAATCACAAACAGGACGGGGAGGAACAAAGTTACAGTTTAACACCGTGAATCTGTTTCTTTGCAGAAGAAAATAAGCCTCACTTAAACACTCATCAGCATTTGTCAAAAATAATTATTCTCATTGCTGCACATCATTTCTGAGTAGAAAATAAAATATCTACAGTGCTGACCTGTGCCGCAGAATGTGCGACAGGGGTAGTAGCAGCCCTTGGCCTCATCAGGGACTTCTCCAGGAGCACAGTGGAAATGCAGATGGGTGGATATCCTGCTGGACTGTATGGCCACTAAATTCCCACCAATACCTGCATATAAAAGAGGGATGTATGGTTGATGAATGGAGCAGAAATGACAATGCTGGTTGTGGTTAGTGACAGCAGGTTAGCACCGTCTATGACCGCTTTCCCCTTGAACTGTTCAGGATTCTGGCTCAGACATCCTCAGACATTCAAAACGGCTTAAAGTGCAGTCGCATCCTCAATCAATCAAGGAAAAATAATAACATTTACCCAGTCTTTAAAATCTCAAAATCCCCATTTTAAGCATCTCAAAATAAGAATAACATCTGTAATCTATATTCACCACCACAACTGTCATGAAGTCATCTGAGGGGAAGCTTTTTAAATTAGTCACAATGAATCCAAAGTTATGTCTACGCATGAAGTTTTTACACTAAAAGAAAATATTTATCACATAAAATAAAGATAAAGCCCCTCCAAATGAAGAGATACATAAAAGAACAACTAAAAGAGTTAGAGGAAAGGGTAGAAGAAGCAGAAAAATATAATCCAATAGATCAAATGAGGAAATGGGATTTCTTTGTAGCCGCCAGGAAATTTGTATTTTTCTCTGCCTTTGTATTGAAGTATCCTGTTCATTTCTGTAAAGGCATCTGGTGGAATATAAACAGCAACAAAAAACACAAGGATGCATCTCATCTTATGCTTTAATTATATTTCCCACAGTAACTTCATTTAAAAAGCTTTTTATTTATTTAGTGGCAAACATTTATCATCAACCATGGGACACTATTACAGTGCAGAAGTGATTAAAGTTGGGTTTGTGTAAAACAAAAAAAGAAAAGCTTTATCCACAAACAATTTGTTACAGAAAACACAAGTAGCCTGAGCAAATGAGACATGGCTGTTACAATTCCCATCTGGTTTACCTGTGGATCTTTTAGTCATTATGTTTCTGAGGAGCCGCTAATGAGCTGCAGCAGCTTTGGCTCAGCGATGGATAATTACATCAAAATCCAAGAAAAGTCTGCCATAAAAAAAACATATATAGATGAGCAGAAAGCAAGAGATGAGTTGATGATGTGGAAGCACAAAAATAGTATACAAAAGTAGAAAAGGAACAACTTCGAACCGTCATGGAGAATTATTTAGAGGTATGGGTGTCGTTTTATGCACACAGAAAGATATTAACATAAAACATTTGGTCATTTAAGTGTAATTTCATTCTTTTACTCCTTCTGTCTTTGACTATTTGCAAGCCTACTTCAACTTTCACACAGTCCAACTCCAACATCGGTGCTGCGCCATGTAACCCCTGCTTGTTGAGCCAGGGGGGAAGAAGCCAAGTTTAAGTGCAGTATTTGCAAAAGCAGCAGTTACTTTCTGCTGAGTCTGGTTCTAAGTGCTACATAGTGGGGGGTTTGCCCCTCTCAGGTCTCTTACTTATTTTTTTCAACATTACCTTGGGATATTTTGTACTTGTACAAGTAACTTTCTAACTGTACTAACTGCCTACACATTAATTAACTTGTAATAACTTTCAGTCAGTGAATGATTATAGCCAGTGAACCTTTTCCTTTTTCATTTTTCTTCAGTTTTATTCAACATGAAGCAGATTATCACTCAAAACGTTGATGCTAAAAAAGCCAATTTTACATACTTATGCTGCAGCTAACTTAATGTGTTTTAAACATTTATTGAATGGAGACTAAATTCAAACAGGAAGCTTGCATACAAACATAAATAAACAACAGAGAGTTGGACAAGAAATCAAATGGTAGCTTTCCTTATGTGCGCCCCCTGTACTACTGGGGCAGCATGACGTGTGTGCATGCAGACCATTTATTCACATGCTACGTGGCACCAATCTACATGTGGCATACCAATATGGCAGGGAAAAACTCTGGTAAAAGCTGCTGCCAGGTAATAAACCCCAAAACAAAACTATTCAAACACTAAGCAATTATATGGTCACTTAAATGGCGTCCACCTTAGTTCTGCTAATTTCAGCACTTCATGGAAACCACACAAACTGATTACAAAGAAGACTGTCATTACTGTGCAATGAAAACTCGGTGTGTTTCTAAGGGGGAATTTGGGCGTCATCCCTCATTTTTCCTCACTTTGATTGGTTGATAAAGGTGCTGATCACTAAACTGAACCAATAAATTCAATAAATGAGCAGTTTTAGGCATCAGCTGACGTCGACAATGAGACAAACAGTTGGATTTGGACGAAATAAAGTGACATATTAGTAAAACAGCTAGTTTTACAGTCTGGTTCCTGAGGAAGGCCAAATGGCCTGTACATGTAGGGTGCCAAAATGTGGACAAATTTGGTGGCGCTGCCTGGAAAAACCTGTGTTGAAAACATCTGAAAAACTGCTCAGATGAGCTTTTTCTTAGCATTTCCTGATGCACACTCACTCATCAGTTCTTACTTTAGATGAACTGAGCTGCTATTCTATGCTTTACAAGGGATTTTAACTTCAAGCATAATGTTTTTATTTGTTTTAGCTTTTTTCTCAGATTATACAGTAAAAATGTTATTTTTTTCCTGTAGTAATTTCACATCTCAGCTTTCCTCAGAGACCAAGATTATACATATAGCCCTCATAGTTGTAAAAATAAACTCAATTCATTTTAAATTTGAAAAACGAAATATAAAAAAAGATGTTAGTCAGAACCATGAAAAAAACAGATTTCCAACGTGTGCTTTTAGAGCGGTTTTTGAATCTGAAAGCAAAAACAAAGAAGCAGCAGTGTGTGAGTCTCAGATGAAACCCCCCCCCCAAAACACATCTGTTATCGTGGTGAGTGTATCAGATCAGACACTGCCATCACCTGAGGGTGATGTCTGTTTAACTTGATCTATTGTGGCTCTTTGTCAGCCTGCTGACATTCCAGAGCGTTAACAATGCTCCCAACAGGCCTGTAAACTTTACAACAAGCCCAACCATTCATTTCCCCTCCCCTCTCCATCCTTTAGACTCTCTGCAACAGATTCACCTTTGCTTGGCAAATTTATCCTGGTCTTTAAAGGAATGTTTAAGTATTTGCCTTCTTCTAAAGAAAGAAAGAGGGACTGATATCAAAAGCTTTTGTAAGAGGACTATATCTGTGAAAGATGGGGAAAAAAGTGCTGAATCAATCATCCAAATAATGATAAAAGAAGTTTATGTATTCATTCAATAAATGAGCAGTTTCAGGCATCAGCTGATGCAAAGTGGTACCAAAGTTTTGCATCCATTAGTGGCAAAGCTGCACATCTTCACTAAGAAATGCTTCAAATCTGTCATCTATGCAGATGAGGACCCCAGGAAGAGTAGCTGCTGCATGAGCTCCAGCTAATGTTCTTAATAAAGGCTATCTAGGCTAATGACATCCACATGTTCATCACATCCCACGCTGCAGAGATGTATTTTGATAATAACTAAATATTCAGTTTCAAACAGGACTATCTGTCACTGTCAGGCCATGCTGAAAGTCAGAATGATAATTAGACTAATGCTCAGACTGTGTGCCAATTTGGACTCTCAGGCTTTTTCTCCTTGAGGGCATTCATGATGCATTTTGGGGTAAGGGGGTGGAGAGCATTTTCACCACCTCAGTG
This sequence comes from Atherinomorus stipes, assembly GCA_023101725.1. Taxonomy (NCBI): domain Eukaryota; kingdom Metazoa; phylum Chordata; class Actinopteri; order Atheriniformes; family Atherinidae; genus Atherinomorus; species Atherinomorus stipes. The sequence goes on from JALJCO010012637.1 coordinate 591,041, forward strand.
GGGTACAAGGGTAGCATGAGGGAGGTTTTGGGGCAATCTGGCTTTTTTAGGTCACTGGGTCTGTCAGGAGGAATGAGGACAAGGTGGATGAAGAGTTCTGGGCTGCGCGGTAACTACGGGGGGTCTCTGCTGCTCTCGCTGAGGTCGTGGAACTTTTCATTCAATTTGCATGTGGCAAAATAAAACACAAAATAAGCAAAACAGTAAAGAGGGAGAAAAACATAGAAGGAGGAGATGTCACAATAGCTGATGCTTTATGTCAAAACAGCGACGGAGGGGAAGGAACAAACATAAATATGCCAAGAAGACGAGGAAAGATTAAAGCTCCTGCTGATGGCTGAACGTCGGCTACAGAGAGAATGCATAATGCACAATGATATCTGCAAATATCAGAAAGGCAGATCAGAGGCTTTTTAAGACCTTCACATCACCTGAAACGGAATATTGCATCAAAACAAATGGAAAAATTTATGAAAATAGAAAAAGAGTTCATTTTAATCCATTTCAGATAAAAAAAAAAAATACTTGAATTAAAGAAGTACAATGAAAAATTAAGAGATATAATTATAAATACTTCTAGTCCTCCATTAGTCCACAACTGATCTGCAAGAGAAACTGCATGAATAATTCTAAATTGTTATAATAATAAATAATGTAGGGATGCAAGATATAATCGGCCCCCTATCAGTATCGGCCTATATCGGCCTTAAAACTGAGTATCGGACATCAGCCACCCCACAAATATTTAATTGATATTTAACTGATCAGCCCGCTGTTTCTAAAGTCTAAAAAAAAAAAAAAAAAAAAAATCTTCTCCTTCTTCAAAAACTCCTTTTTAAATCTTCTAAAGACTAGGGGTGGGAAAAAAATAGAAATACACTGACACATCGCAATATTGTCAAATGCTGATATCATATTGACATTTAAAAACGCAGAATCAATCTATTTTACTAAAGAAATCTCACGATATTTCATTGTTCTGTTACGAAATCTCACAAGAACACACAAAAATTTCGCAATATTTTCATATGCTGATATATTGACATTTGAAAACGCGGTATCGATCTATTTTACTAATGAAATGTTGTGATATTTAATCGTTCTGTTACAAAATTTTGCAGGAATTCACAATATATCGTGAGATTTTGTAACAGAACAATGAAATCTCACAAGATTTTGTTAGTAAAATAGATTGATGTTGAGTTTATAAATATCGATTTGATATCGGCATATGAAAATATTGCAATATTCCAGTGTATTGATATTTAACTCACCCCTATTTTTTAAAGTGTCGGAAACGGATAACAAAACTGCTATTTGCAATGACTGCTTATTTTTTTCAGCTTTATTATCGGTATCGATATTGATTATCGGCCACATGAGTTTTACAATATCGGCATATCTGCAAAAATTCCAATATCATGCATCCCTAAAATAATGAACCTCAATCTAACCCGTCTTGTCTTTGGAAGAGGTACAACTCATCTGCCTGGACCACAGATGGTAGTGTCTTGTTCAGAAAGTAGATTTCCTGATGTTGCTTTCAACTTAATTTCTGGAAAAATTCTCGAATTAAACTATTAATGCATAAAAGTCTGGACATCTGATTGTGGGTCAACATGGAATTGGGTAAAATGAAGTACTAAAAAAAAGTTTAGCTGGCAAAAACAACATTCTAGCTGTGCACCGATAGTTTATATGATATAAACCTATTGCACGTCTGTCCCAAGGGCGTCTTACAAATGTTACTCTATCAAAGTCAGATCAGTATGTTCAGTTTGGACTGATGTTACTGGCTTGATCACTGAAATGATGCATCACTTTAGACTCGTGTGTCGCAACACCTCTTTTAAATGCCCGCAAAAGCATTGTTCTGTGGTCTGGATGTGAAATGCTAAACGGCTAATGATTGTTAATCAGAAATAATAACTTCTCTTTATAGATTTTTTTTTTCTAAATCTGTTCATAAGATCGATTACACAGCAGCTGTTCACCATTTCAGGTGTGTAAAGCGTTTCAAGCAGCTGTGGGCGTAACCCCAGAGCAGTCACATGTCTGATGACATCATCATTCCCTAAACTTTTGCTGAAAAGCAGCTAAAATACACAAGCAGAATGACTCAGGTTTTCCTCAGCTATACAGAAATGTTGCAAATCAAAGATAGTTAGAAACTTTGTTCTGAGCTGGATTTTTTTGTTTGTTTTTTTAGGATGCAAAGACCAAAACGAAATGAAACACCCTGCACTAATAAACAGATGCTTGCTTGATACCCCCGCTGCTTTGTGTACAGAAAAGTCTCAAAGGAAAACCAATTAGTCAGAACTCCTTTCCCCATCTTTTTAAATGTGTCTAATTAACGTCATTAAATGAAAAGCTTATCTGGAGCTGGAGTACCAGAGCCAAAGCAATCGTGGCAAGCTCATTGGCATTTGAGATGGAGGTGATATAAACAAAAAAAGACAAAGGAAAGAAAAGGCAGAAGTTCAGGTTTAAGTGGGGACATATGGACCGTGGTGGACTGCATAAAGCAGGCTCATTAGGTAACTTATTTATTCTGCTGAGCGTTAGGAGTCTTTTTAAATAACCTTTCTCTATCTGGGGACAGTTTACTGAGCAGACTTGCTCCCGCTATTTTCACATCCACCATCATTCACATCTGGAAGCTGCACAGCCACAAGACAAATAGACTCTGTGCTCCATTATCCATCTTGTGTATAAACACTTTGTCTCCATCTCTGCTCGGAGGGTCAAAGACTGCATTAATTAAAAAACTGAAAGAGATAAATGAGACAAACAACAACAGGGTAAGTTTCTCTGTTACCAAACTTCTAATTTAAACAGCTTGCTGCCATCCTCTGAGGAACATAAAGCTGTGGTGTATCACTGCTGCTCATTAAGACAAGATTTCATTAGGACAGCTTTCTACTAATTACAACAGTTCAGAAAGAAAACACCCAAACTGCAGCGGAGTCCTTTTCTATTATTGCTGGAAGTGGTTTTCAAGTGATTGGACCTGCTTTGAACATCAGATCTTTTCGAAGTGTCCTTTTTACTTCTTGCATGCCATTATTATGGAAGTATTCATCGAGTCTGAATAGAGATGGCAAAGAAACAGACCTGCATGTTCAAACCACTTCAAAGAAATCAGAGCTGCGCACCTGATTAAAAACTAAACCTGAATTACAAAGTGACTGCAGAAGAAAAAGAGGCGGATCTGATGCAGCATGAGGAGCAAGGCAGAGATGCACAGCTGAGTTTTTCCCGTATATTAAAACGTTGACCAAACTAATGGCTGAGGCACGCAGGGCCCGTTCACATTCGGGGGCATATTTACAAAAGTTTTGTGCCTGCCACAAAGATGCTTTTGCCTGTTGGAAAAAGAACAAAGTTAGAATTTACAAATCCGGTTGCATGGATACTGACATTTGCAACTGATTTTTTTGTGTTTGCATTTATAGGGTATTTAGTTGCAGAGTGCAAAATTTGGGAAGCAGCATTTAAATAAATCCTCAGCATGAGCTTGGCTTCTTGTAGTTTACAGGCAATGTTTTTTTTTTTTTTTTTTTTTTTGGTTTTTTTTTTTGGTCCTGCAAGAAAAAAGCATGTCTAAGATTTTGATATTGAATTAAATTAAAACAAAACTGATTTTGACCTTTTGCAAAACCCCGCCCCCAAATGGTCATTGCCACACATCATTACCATACTATTACTGACTATAAGCTAGGTCAGACATTCCCAAGATGCTGAAGTGATGCGACTATGGATTGTGTAAATTTGACAGAAGGTATCCCAAGAGTTTGACAGGGGGGTTGTGATCTTTCCCATTTCTAAAGCCGGAAACACACCTACAGCATTGCCTACAGTGGATTAAATGGTGTGAGAAGCCTCATTCCCAGCTGAATGTCTTGCAAATAAACAAGCTCATCTGCTCAAAGGTCAGGTTGTGTTGTCCTGCTGTAAAGGTGATAACATCAACAAAATTGGACAAATTTATAATAAATATCCGTTGATGCTGTATATTAGGATATCATTGCTAGAAGATTACCCTTTTAGCACGTTTTCCACTGATCGGTCTGGTCTAGGTTAGGGCTGTGTTTAAAAAAAAATATATATATATATATATATATATATATATATATATATATATATATATATTTCCCAATTCTGAATCGATTTTCATATTAATTTCTAAAAGATCAATTCATTGTGTCCAGAGACAGATTTTTTTTTTTTTTTTTTTTAAATGACCATTTAATTTTAATTGGGTGAATTTTTAATGTCATATTTCAGATAATGCACCAGGTGATATCTCTGCCGTCCTCTGTTTTCTTCCCTGGATCTGTTAGGGTACTATGCCCCACAGCATATTTGTGAAAACAACTATGTCAACATTAGGGGAGAGGGTTTGGTCAGGTAACGGCTAAAAATAGATGTTTTCAATAAGAGCAAACAAAATCGACATTGGATTGGTTTGGACCGGACTGAATAGAATCAATTCTAAACCATGAGAATCGAATTAAATCGATTCTTGAAATTTGAATCGATACCCAGCCCTAGTGCTTGAGACCGGTATGCTTTAGCCTTGAGAACTGTTGTTTCCCCTTCGTTGCATATTGTAATATTTTGAATACCTTCCTCCACGGCATATTGTAACCTCTCTGTCTCGATCTGTAGAATAACGTGCTGGTATTACTCCAGAATGAGTCACTAATACTCTCTTGTATACCAGCCATCCCTGTTATGACTTTAGCTTACACCAGTCAGCTACAGGAAGCTTAACAGTAGGGCTGTAACGGTATGTGTGTTTGTGTCGAACTGATCGATACACTACTCTTGGTTCCTGTACCAAACTGTCGGGTGCAGGATTGGTTTATTTAGCTATTTTGCATGCCATCAGCCATAACTGACGGACCAGTAAAATAGGGCTGGGTGATATGGACTAAATATTATATCATAATATATTTATTTATTTACCCTTATTTGTCTGAAAGTTTCATTTCATATCAAACACAAGTTTTTCAGTATTGAAACATGTTTATCTTAAAGGTATCGCTCCACTTCAGTGATGGAACTGACAAAACACTGGTTTGAAATGTTTGTTAAATCAAAGTAATTCAAGATAGTTGGCTGGTTTTTTATAATTTCTGTGTAAAAGTCTTGGGGAGAATTGTCTTCGAGACAGTTTAAATAATAGGGGTGGGAAAAAATATTGATACGCTGAAATATTGTGATATTCTCATATGCCGATACCATATCTATATTTAAAAATGCTGTATCGATCTATTTTACTCATGAAATCTTGCGAAATATTGTTTTGTTATGAAATCTCATGAGATTTCATGAAATACAGCAAGATTTCATCATTCCGTTACGAGGCAATTGACCAACAGAGTAACCTGCTGTGATGTTTAATTTTGTAATGAGGATGAGTGAAATGAAACGAGAAGCTGAGTCTGTTAAATGCTGCTCTTAAAACTCAAATGGTGTCATTTTAGATGTGAACGCATGTTTGTTTTTTTTTCCCTTTTTCATTGAAAAGTGTAAAAAACAAACAGCAGGACGTTATTTTAAAACATTTTCTTTAGCTACTGTATAGTTTTTTTTTCTCATTGAAACAATAGGCCAAAAAAACCCAAACAAAACAAACAGCTGTGATGTTAAATTTTAGTGAACTTAATAAAATATATTTGTATTTTTTTCCATTACTTTGCTGAAGAAAAACCGAACCGCGGCATAAAAGTACCCAAAGGGGCAGGGCTTTTGCGAAAGGTTAATTGTGTTGCACAATTTAAAGACGAGCATATGTGTTTCTACCATAGACTGTATATAATTACTGGACGTAGCTTCCGGTCTCTTCTGAATAGAGAGATGTGAAGCCAGTTGGGCGTGTCTTACCGTCGCCATCTTGCCGTGTCACGTACGTCGTCACTCCAGGAAAATCCTAAAATGGGCACAGCGCGGCCGCGGGACAAATGATTGACAGCTGACGTACTGTGGGCTAAACGCTAACTGAGCTAACACGAAACTAAGAGGAGCTAACAAAGATAAGCCCCCTAAGCGGCATGGTTAAGGTAAGACATGCTTAGACTTGCAATTCGCTGACTAAACACCGCCGTTGTGCGACTCTGTAACAAACTGAGACCTTATTAAGAGCAAAGAAGGAGCTAACTAGGAGCCTCCGGTCGGCAGGCGGAGCTTCCGGTCTGCCGCATGTCAATCATAAGGATACGCCCTTAATTATGTGTAATTTGAAGAATAAATAACATCTAAACGAATGAGTTATAAAAAAATTCACCCCCCTCACAGTTGACATGAAGGTAAACGTGACCTAATAAACCTAAAATGATTTTTTGAACCAGGCTGTAAACCTGTTTATTTCTGCTGTGAAGTTGGCGTTTTTAACATGGGAGTCTATGGGGATTTGCTCGCTCTTGGAGCCAGCCCCTAGCGGATGAAGGGAGGATTACACTAAATACAATGCGGAAGAGAGCTTCACTGTTCTGAGGCGGAGTTTGCCCCTTGGTTTCTACATGAGCTGAAACAAATGGGTGCAAATATGTGGGTTGAAAATCTTGTGTTCTGATACCGCCTTTCATCTTTTGAGATAATGCCAAAGTCACCAGAAGAGGAAAGGTTATAATGAAACTTGAACAAACTAACTAGAAGTCTGTCCCTGGGTTGCCTGAGCTCAATAATCCAACATCTCCTGGATATAAACACCAGACAAAAAAGGATCAGGCATGAAGTCAGCGATGATGTTGCAAACCAAGATGCAGGATAATGTTTCGCTCACTGTCGATAACGGAATAAACATTTGCTTCAGAAACGCTGGGTGGTGTCTGAGATCACTGACCAAGGGACAAATCATCACATTGCTTCAAAATACTCCAGCAGTTAAACTTAAACTAGTAAAGCAAGGTAGATTTCTACTTCACACTGGATGTGAGCACAGTCCCATCATAGCCTTTATGGAATATCAGTGGGAATCTCGTTGGTGTTGCCATTCCTATTCCCCTGTACATCTAACAGAACGCAGCCAGATGATGATGACAAAGATCCGCCTTACATGTCCTGCTCCAACGATTTGGTCATATCCATATACCTCAGAATCGGTGCATGAGTCCAGTTTCTCCTTTTTTTTCTTTCCAAAGCCATCCTGTTCAGCATCGACTGCTGGAACCAGTGGCCTGCCTTGTAAAGCAGCTGAAATCCATGTACGCCGCAAAAGCACTAGTTGGACGCAATAATGCGATTAAGGTTTTATCTACATAAATAATAAAATGAATTCTTAATGAAAAACATTAATTTGAAAATGGTGCCACACCAGAGGCAGCCTGTTGCCATGGCTTTGTTTGTACTGTGTATTTTTTTTGCATCCTCTTGAGCTTTTTTTCCATTAAAACACTGATTTCTGACATTTTTTTCCACTCTGGATGGGAATCTGTGCTGCTTAAATAATTTCTGCTGGTACATCTGGCTCTCCCTGTTGGCATGATTATGAACAGTAGCCATACCAACTGGAAAGTTGTTTACACGCATGAGCAGTTTCCAAAAACCCAAGTATTGCTGGGAAAAGCAGCTTAATCCCAGACAAATTGAAGAGGAGTTGTTGTGTATGTCGAGCAGGAGCAAAACTAAGACCAAGTGTCAAAGCAGCTTCATGAGAAAGCCAGACTGCAGGTTTTCCCAGCAGAACAGAGTGTTGTTACAAGAAGGGCAGTGTTACTTTATCTGACAGTGGTTTAAGTGTTGAGCCTGAGCAGTGTTCATTAAAACATTTGATGTAGCTTTTTTTCCAAACTCCTTGTCTGCTGTTGCCTTTCAGGCTACACCTACAAACCCTGCAGAACAAAAAGAAAAAGTCAATACTCACCATTGATAACTGGGGTGTACACTACAATGCCAGCGAGGTTTGGGTCAGAGACTGTTTTGTCCAAGATGAGTCCTCCGATGCTGCAGAACACAACATTATTAGATCAGATGCTGTTAAAAAAGATAAAGGAGAAAACAGAAAAAGGGCTGGTGCATATAAATGAATCTTAAAAGGTCTAAAACAGCACTCCAGATTGTCAGGCTTCTAACTTTTTTCCCTTTTCAGCATTCAATACTTTTCCAGACTCTAATTTCCAGATTTCTGGGTACATTTTTCATGGCATTTTCAGACATCTAGGTGTTTATAATAGGGATGCACGATATTGGAATTTTGGCAGATATCCGATATGTCGATATTTTAAAACTCATGTGGCCGATAACCGATATCAATACTGATATTAAAGCTGAAAAAAATAAGCAGTCATTGCAAATAGCAGTTTTGTTATCCATTTCTGACACTTTGAAAAATAGGGGTAGGAAAAAATATCAATACACTTAAATATCACGATATTTTCATATGCCAATATCAAATTGATATTTAAAAACATGGTATCAATCTATTTTACTTACAAAATCTTGCGAGATTTCATCGTTCTGTTACAAAATCTCATGATATTTTGTGAATTCTCGCTAGATTTCGTAACAAAACTATAAAATATTGCAAGATTTCGTTAGTAAAATAGATTGATACCACATTTTTAAATGTCAATATGATATCAGCATATGAAAAATTGCAATATTCAGTGTATCAATATTTTTTCCCACCCCTAGTCTTTAGAAGTTTTAAAGTCTGTAAAAAAGAAGTTTTTGAAGAAGAAGAGGAAGAAGTTTTTGGGGGTTTTTAGATTTTAGAAACAGCGGCCTGATCGGTTAAATATCGGTTAAATATCAGTGGGGTGGCCGATGTCCGATACTCAGTTTTAAGGCAGATATAGGCTGATACCCATAGGGGGCCGATTATATCATGCATCCCTAGTTTATAACATGGTTTATACACGGTTTATGATAATATGTTGCCAAATACTTGGCAACAGAAATACGCAGTTTTAGATACTGCAGCTCAATCAAATCACCACACCAACATTAAACCTTTTACTTCAAATGAAACGAACTTAAATGCCTGAAAATCCTCACACAAATGTCCAAAAGCAATACCTATCACATGGTTTCCAAAAATGGCTGAAAATGCCATCAAGTGATCAGCATCTGGAACTCCTACAAGTATACAAGGTTTTTCTGTTTCCTCTTGGCCAGGTCACCATTGGAAATGAGAATTGACCCACCTGATTATAAATAAAGGTTATTGAATAAATGTTACTACTAAAATAAAAACAATAATAAGTTAGTTTTATGCCTGTACAGCAAAAGCTCAGTGCTGGGAGCTCAGCCCTGCAGTAAAGTTATGAGGAGGAAAATCACACTGTTGGCAATTTTTTTTCTACCAGCAGTAAGTATCTGAGTTAGCTGTTATAACACTTCACAATAATGATCTATGTTTGGATCGTAACCAGAGAAAAAGCTTAAAGAAGGTACGTGGTCCTTTAGGGAGCTCTTCAGTAACTCGTAATGACTAAAGCAACAAGGTGCTTTAGTCATGACGGAATGTTTGTCGTGTGTTTAAGATATGTTTTATTAAGTTTTTTAATTTATAACAACAGCATATCAGAAGCTTGTTCATTTTAACACATTGGGACAACAAAATGCCAAAATGCAATTTACAGAGAACAGAAGATGTAGAACAGGTGACCAACCGAACCCCTTTAGGGGAGTTCTAACCTCTGAAAAAATGTGATTTTAACATATAGATTCTATCTTCTGGTGAATTCTTAGGAAAATAAAGCTAAGAAACTTGATTTTTTTTTTTAAATACTGTGACATTGGGAAGCTGTAATGGACTCACTTTACCTTGGTCTTGACCTCAATCTTTAAGCAGGTCCTGCTCCATTTGCACCTCAGCCCTGAATCAAGCTGTGCTACATAAACAGCATCTTGCTCCTTCCTGGGCCAGAATTCCTTCTTTCATGAACATAAATGTTTGTTGAGGCCAACCCAGACTGAACCTGGTCACATTAAATGGTCCTCCAGGGATCATTCAATCGGCCACTTGTGTGTGTTTTTGTTTCCTTCTTATTTTCTTTTTAACAATAACACAAATTAAAATCAGGTAAGAAAACAGAAGCTGTGAAGATCACATTCCCATGAGGGAGACCTCTTTTGTCACATTGTATTAATTATTTGTGTTGTTCCAATTAAACCTCATATTTTACATGAGTGCCATGTTCAGATTTTTTTAAGATTGATTTTTGGTGAAAAGCAACAACTTTGCAAGTATGACAGAAAACAAAATAACAATAATAAAAGAAAAAAAATGGGAAAGAATTGAAAGTAAAGAAATTTGAAGTTCCAATATGACCGACTACTTTTCTATTCTTTCTCAATCTTGGGAAAAACTAAAAACTAATTCAATACTTTTCAAGGTTGTGGAGAAACTGGACTGTTGATGTAGATAATAAAATATTTATATCCCCTCATTCCGTCCTTCAACAAAAGCCTGAAAACACAAGTTGTATCAGCTTCACGGTTTGTTGAGAGGCAAGTGCTGCAGAGAGACTGAGCACGCTGGATCATAATTCCCTTCCCACTGACTCTATTTGTAAAACAGCAGGCTCAAAGGGACCAGAGGGTGTATGTGTTCGGGTGCTGCAATTTGTTTACTGGATGAGTCATCAAATGAGCCAGACACTGGAAGAAGCAAACATAGAAAAGCTGTTCTTTCCCCTTCCAAGGCTAAGCACACACACACCTGCTGATGACCATGGCAGTGATGACTGGCTCCCATCCGGAGTAGAGCAGGGTGCGGCTGGCGGGGTGCTTGGAGGAGATGACGATCCACAGAGGAGTCAGACACATGAAGAAGGCGCAGACCAGCGATGACACGTATGGATAGGAGTCTAGGGATGAAGAAGAGGCTGAAGATGAAGTTAGGTTTCTCTGGGCCACAACATGAAAGACGGTCAATCCAAGAAGTTCGTGACGCTTGTGGGTAGTGTTGTGTTTCCATATGCATCAGGTCTATAGCTGCTCCTATAGATTACCCATCACACCCTGCTTTCCAAACATTCACAGATATGTTTGCATTAAATTTATGGAGATGATTATTTTCTCTCTTTTGACTAATTAAACATTTGATTACATTGAGAATATCAATGCTAATGCAAGCAATTATCTCTGGGCTCCATTAGCTGGAAACAAGCATACAAACATGGTGATGGTAAGTGCATATGATTATATATTCACAATCTTCACAAAGCATACTAGTATTTGCAAAACATTAGGAATATTTCAGCCTGATGGAGAAGGCATCTGTTTTCTGCCCTTTAAGCCTTAAACAAACAAACTGGAGAAAATTAAAGGATACTTTTTTTTTTTTTTAACCTGGAAAGTATTTCTATGAGTTTTTGTGCATTTACTCACCGGTAAAATTTCTGTATCACTTACACTCCTTTGGAAGAGATTATGTTGAGTCGCCCTTCGACATACATCCATATAATGGGAGAGACAGGGCAGCCTCTATATAAGGTATTATCTACAGAAAAAAAAAATGAAGGAGTTCTGCTGTAGATAATGCCTAGATAATGTAAGGCTTTCCTGTCTCTTCCGTTATATGGATATACGAAAGGCGACTTGGGATGGACGATATAATCGGCCCGCTATTGGTATCAGCCTATATCAGCCTTAAAACTGAGTACCTGACATTGGCCACCCCACCGATATTTAACCAATATCTTAACCGATCAGGCTGCTGTTTAAAAAAGTCTAAAAAAAAAAAAAACCAAAAAACTTTTCTTCTTTATCTTCTTCAAAAACTTATTTTTTACAGACTTGAAAACTTCTAAAGACTAGGGGTGGGAAAAAATATCGATACACTGAAATATCGCGATATTTTCATATGGTGATATCATATAGACACTTAAAAACGCGGTATCGATCTATTTTACCAATGAAATCTCACAATATTTCATTTTTCTGTTACGAAATCTCACAAGAATTCACAAAAATTTTGCAATAATTTCATATGCTGATATCATACTGACATTTAAAAACAAGGCATCGATCTATTTTACTGACGAAAACACGCGATATTTCATCGTTCTGTTACGAAATCTCATGGAAATTCACCTAATGTCTTGAGATTTTTTAACAGAATGATGAAATCTCGTGAGATTTTGTAAGTAAAATAGATCAATGCCACATTTTTAAATATTGATTTGATATTGGCATATGTAAATGTCGTGATATTTCAGTGTATCGATATTTTTTCCAGCCCCAGTTTTTTAAAGTGTTGGCAATGGATAACAAAACTGCTATTTGCAATGACTGCTTATTTCAGCTTTAATATCGGTATCAATATCAGTTATCAGCCACAGGAGTTTTTAAAATATCGGTATATCGGATATCGGCCAAAATTCCAATATTGTGCATCCCTAAGGGCGACTCAACAAAATATCTTCCAAGGAAGTCAAAGTGATACAGAAATTTTACCGGGAGTAAATGTAAATGTAAACTTTTAAAATTTCAAGCAGAAAAAAAGGCCTGGGGCAAAGGGATAAACTCCTACAAATAAGGTCCAGGTTAAAAAAAAAAAAGAAAGTTGTCTTTTAAATTAACTAAACAAACATATTTGTGCGAAACTTCTCGCTCAGATAAAGCAAACTTTGGATGCATTTACTCCAGCATTTATTTCTAGGGCCCCTTCTTTTGTTGGCTCATAGGAGAATGGTACAGTACGGTCAGGGCAGAGTAGCTGGAGTCACACAATACAGTCTACTGTATATTGATTGGAGGACACAGAAATGTCACTGCAAGTGACAAAAGCAAGCACAGCGGATCACATCACTCTTCACACGGTATTTAAAAGATAATCAGAAGAAGATGCGAGAAAACAGCAGTAAAGTTTGGTCAGTTCTGCAACTACAAACTTAACCGGGCTATCATATTGTTGTTAGTTGTGTCATGTTCGCTGACGTCACACTATGATGCTATGCTAGGCATTTGCCCATCTCTGAGCTAGATGATCTCCTTGCAAAAGGATAAAAAGGGTTTTCTGTTAAACTCAACATATAGTGAAGTTGTAGCTGACCTCAACTCCTAACATATAAAGAAAAAAATTATTTATTGAAGCAGTATTTTCTGGGAGGAAAGAGGTCGTCCTACATCCTTCAGACAAACATCCGACAGCAGCAGTGAATTATTAAAGCAACAATTGATACTCATGTCAGTCTCTGGGAGAAAAAGAAAAAGTCTTAGATCTTTTAAGATGTTCCTAACTTACAGGAAGGAAAGTTCAGTCCCAAATGGGAATGTAACTGTTTACATATTTTATGAAACAGTGTGAGTTTACACACACACTCAGAAACTTTATGCTTTCCTGTCAAAGAAGGATGCTTAATAATGAGCGAGCCTGTCAGTTATTCAGAGAGAAAGTTTATGATAAATATTGACAAGGTTTGCTGAATAAGTGGGAATAAAAAGTTAAATAAATTTTACAGTAAAGCTGTTAGACTTTGAGTTTTTTTTTAACTTGTGTCTCAGCTGTATAGGAGGGCGGACTCTCGGGTTGGAGAACCAGGGAGGAATTTTGACAGGGAAACTCATCAGGAGGAGGCCTCAGAAGATCCGATTTGCATCATACAAAACAATTTAAAACTGAAAACTTTCATACAAATACATAAAAATGGTTTTCAAAATTAATCCTTCTCTTTTTTTTTAGTTTTATTTCAATAAAAGATAATGCGCAAATGTTTACAAATTAAAGTTAGAATTTTATCTCTAATAATAGCAAACTGCAGCTAAAAAAAGAGCATCATTGTGGCTACAGTATGAACAATGTTAACACACATAAACTAATACTTAATAACTAATTTCACAGTTCATACCACTGGGTTCATCACCTCTTGTGGCCTGCCATTAAAAGGTCATGTGGTGCCACATCAACACATACTAAACATGATCTCAAGCTCTGGAAATATGTCTCTGTACTTGTATCCTATGTCAAGTTCTCACTTTCCAAGGTTTTTATCTTTTATAACTCCTCTTACAAAGAGCACTCTGTAGCAATCCTGTTTGCTAAAAGCACTAAATAAATAATACAGATTCTTCTTGGTCTGGTTGCTGTCTGTTCTATACCTGGTTGAAGTCTTTCAGCATTAGAAGCATTTGAGACATCTTTTTTAGATGAATATCTACAGGATTTAAAGTATGTTTATCTGACAGTTTGATCATAAGTTCCAATTTAGCGCAAATGTGTCTGACTGGGATAAAGAACAACAGAGCCACTGTCATGAATGTTCCCCAGCCAGACCAGCCTGCCATGGAAACATGGAGTTTTGTTTGCTTAATAAATTTAGCTTCTGTTGCTGAACAGCTCCTTTCATAATGGCAACAACTATGAAATATTAATTACATAATAACAATAATGCATCTTGTCCAGTTCAATTATAACTAAAGGTTAATTAGTATGAAATGCTTTCCAATGGAACCCCCTTCCTGTATATGATGTTTTAACTCCTACAAGGTGGTAGACTACAGGTCTGGTGGCATGAATTAAACACGTGGAATGTGGGACGGGAGGAAAGGATATTGCAGCCTTGATTTAAAAAAGTGAGGCAGGAGGGACCCCTACTGGTTACCCGAGGAAAGTGTCACAATACACGGCACCAAAAGAAGCAAAAGTCTTGTTTCAGAAAACTTGATCCAAACACACTCCATTGTAAAAGATAATTGTCATCAGTGTTTTAAGTTGCATTAAAGCAAAGCCCAATTCCAAAAAGTTTGGGTCCTGATCTGCACATCTCATCAACCCGTATCTTATTTCAAATAGAACATAAACAGCGTCTCAGACGGTTAAACTGAGACATTTTACCATTTAATGGAAATAAACAGGGGGGGACAGCAAAAGGTTAGAAAAATAAGTTTGGAGGAATCAAAAACAACTCGAAGAGCATTTGATGACTAATTAGTTAAATTAGCAACACCTCAGCAAATAACTGGGGTAATAAATGGGTATAAAAGGACTTTTCAGAGATGTAAAGATGGACAGAGGTTCACTAATTTGTAGCAAACTGTATCCAATTGTGGAACAATATCCTAAAAAAAAATTCTAAATGTAAAATTGTGGAGACTTTGAAGATATGACCATCTACAGTGAATAATATCAATAAAAGATTCAGAGAATCAGAAGGATTTTCTGAGAACAAAGAGACAAGGCTGAAGGTCATAACTGGATGCTTGTGATCTTCAGGTCCTCCAGGCAGCTCTGCATTAAAAACAGACATGATTCTCTTCTGGAAATAACTTTATGGGCTCAGAGCTACCAGAAATCTCTTCTGTGAACAAAGTTTGCTTTGAAATCCACAAATGCAGGTTAAAGCCCTATCGTTCAAAGACGAATCCAGAAACACTGCGGCCTACTCTGGACCAAAGCTCATCTCAAATGGTCTGGGGGAAAAGTGAAAGACTGTTCTGTGGTCAGATGGATCAAACGATGAAAGTTTATTTTAAAAAACCATGGATGCCACGTCCTACAGACTAAAGAGGAGAGGGAACATCCAGCTTTTCACCAGTGGACAGTTAAAAAGCTGCATCTCTGATTTAATGGGGTTGCATTAGTGCTGATGGCAGAGGCAGCTTCCACATCTGTGAAGCTCCATCATTACTGAAAAGAAGTCATAGAGCAACATCTGCTTCAGCAAGACACATACTACATCCAACACAACAGCACAGCTTCACAGGAGAAATCGGGTGCTGAACCGTTCTGCTTGCAGTCCTGGACGTCTATCAGCTTATCGCTGCCGGCGACTCAACTGCTGTGTCATGAAATCTGACGAAGCAGGCAGTTCAAGGTTATATTTTACGGAGTGGATCAACAAACAACAAGAGGCACCTGCTGCAGAGGTCAACAGCCTCTCTCAAACAACGGAACCGAAAGTTAGAAACTAGCCATTTTCTAACATGTAAAGCAGGGATTGCAACGGCAGTCCTCGAGGGCCGTTAATGGTTAATAACTGCCAGTTATTACTGTATCATATCATATTATTATTTTGGTTACGCCCGTTTGTTCATAATAAAATTAGACTTTTTTCACTGGTAAGTTACAACTAAAACAATATCAAATATTATAATACATGGCAGATGACTGGATAACAAAATAACGTTCAATCAGTACTCTGTGAACAGTATTTTTGTTTTCAGAAAATCCTCCTCTTTCATTTCTTACCAATACTGCGTTTTAGGGGTGGTAATGTTTCCTGAAAACTTCAGATAATAACTAACTATCCACATACATAATAGATGCTGCGGCGTGATGTTCCGTTAATATTTTTATACATAATAAAAGCAATTAATGACAGCGGGGTGTGGTGGTTAGCATGTAACCGTAGAGATGTATATTAAGTTGGAGTTAAAGAAGGAGACAATATTTTTTAGATGAAAAAAATAGAGGTAATAAGAGAAGAATTTAAAAGCTCACGGGATCTAGGTAAGGTTCACTTTTAATTTTACACAAAGTCCAAAGATTAAAAATTTTAAAACTCCCTAAAAAAAAAGGGTTGTGTTCTGTCCTTTTTGAACAGAGGTGCCTATCCCTGGCGTAAAGATTACACAGCATCCCAGCCCTGATGCTGATTGGTTAGTTGACCTGTCCATGAGTAAAATTCCGCTTCTGATTGGTGAGCTTGGCTGGCTGGTAAAGAGATGGCATGTAGTGTGTGTTTACAGTAGTTGACAGAGCAGATCCTGGGTCAGCCAGGAGCGCTGGAAAAACCGCAGCTTTGGCGATAACGGGGTCTGAATTCGCAATTTCGATCTGAAAACACCACCAACAGAAAACATTCGGAGCCTCATGAAGCAGAAAAAAAAAACATCTTTGAGACGCTTTACTGCCATCATATTCAACGTGTATGAGGTGGACAAAGTTTGGCTTTGCTTTGTATCATCTATTTTTCAGTCTATTTGATCGACTTTACACCATGAGGTGGAAACCTGGTGTCATACTAATGAACCTGTTACAACCCAATCTGACTAATAAAAGCTGCACAGTTTTAGAAGTTTTCAAGTTAAATGAAGGACAATTTAGTCCTCCTTTCAGAGGTTTTGTTCAGGAATCCATCTGAGTGTACTTTAATATCACCTGCTGGTCAGAATATGGGACTATTTTCATCCACACAGACTATTTTAGCTTTGTCACCATTAATACGACCACCATCAGCATTTAGCATGAACCAATCTGCTCACACAAATTTTCATGCCTTGTTCTCAGTTTCTTTTATAGGGCAGACAGTTTCTGTCATACAATTGGTTGCCTGGGCCAAAAAAAAAAAAAAAAAAAAAAAAAAATCAGTGATGACAATAGCACCTTTCTGAAAAGTTCACAGATTTTACACTCGAAGTGCTCTGAGCAGCTGCAAGGAAAAAGTGAAAAAAAAAAGATGCTGGGTTTGGAGCTCTCTCTTTCCCCAAGACTGACAAAACAGCTCACACCCAGAACAATTGATACAAAAAAAAGCACTTGCACTCAGACGGAAAACACCACGGGACACAAGCCTTTAATAGCAATGACTAATGTGCTTACTTCTTAACAGCAAAAAGAGAGAAAAAGATAATGAAACAGCATGAGTTCTTAATGATGGACCAGCAAGTGAGTATTTAGTAAGTTCAGCATGGAGCTTGGTAAACTCTTAAACTGACAAGCGATTTAATTGAAACTCTGCATGCAGCCATAAATCACTTTGAAATCAAGTTAAGCTGCTTGTATTTGGGGAAATTATTCTCATCATAAAAGAACTGAAAGGCATCATAAAAGACCATTTTCCACAGATCATTCAGCCTCTTCCCATGTGTGCCTATGTTAACGACTCCACAGCCAAAATGGCTTCACGCATCCAAAAATCTGTTGGTTTTTTTGCTATTCAGCATCTTAGTTTATGTGGTAAATTCCCTCATTCCTCACTAAGCACTACACCCAGCCAATGAAGAATGGGGATTTCTTGTGTCATGTATCGATACTGTAACTCCTGATCCCCGAACAGATCTTCTGTTTAACTGAAAACTGAATAATTAAACCTCTTATGGCTTTAATATTGGATGGGGAAAGACTCTCCACCTCCTTCCTGAATCAGTCAGTGGAGATATGAAAATGCTACTGACCTCCATTCACAGTCCAGACTTGGTATCTCCTCAAAGTCTAATTTGACTCGGCAAAACTTGCTCTGCAACGGTAAACTCGTAATGTAAAGAACAAACTAAATTCACTCACTGAGCGCCAGGTCTGATCGACTTCCTATACAGGTTTTAAGTTTTAAAGAGAGATAATTGGAGAACTGTGCCACTGTTTTTAGCAGCAGACCAGAATAGACAGTACCAGACAAGAGTTCAGAAGCACCTACCCATTAAATTTGAATAGACCTTTTCATTTACACTACCAGTCTAGTCCAAACTAGACTGGTAGTGTAAATGAAAAGGTCGTTTTGATGCAAAGTTAGCATCAAGATGCTTTGATTAGCAGTAGAAAGACAAGTTAGATAAGTACAAAACTATCTAAGGAGTAACATGGAGACGTCACTGCACCATATAAGTAAACCCAGAACCCACAATGAGGTGCTGTGTAGGACAGAATGCATATTTAACTCTCACACGCACCTCTGAAATCACTGCATATACTAAAATCGCTTGCACATATACTTAAAATCAACTTTCACATACAAGCAACATCTCATAAACCCATGATAATTTACACATACATGCATGAAATTAAAACCCCACGCATATACAACCTATCCATTCTAAATCAGTGATGACAATCTCATATACAAGAGGTTGTGCATGCATGAGCTTATAGTAATATAAATTAGGTTATGTTTGAGAATATGTGAGTTCATAGTAGTATAAATCAGGTTATACATGGCTATGGATGAGCCGACAGTTGTTTGAATGAGAAATTGCTGAGATTCAAGAGTAAAATGAGTACTGTGTACTGTGACTTGTCGCAACAATTCAGTGGAGAGTGTGGGTTGACTATCTTAAAATACTACTAAACTTCAGACTCCTGACTCCAGCACAGGGGGGGGGCATGGATTCTAAACCAGGCTCAAGAGTAAAATGTGTTGTATAACATCCAGTAGGTGGCGGTAATGCAGCAGAGTTGGACTGCCAACAGCAATAAGCCATCTAAAGAAGAAGAGAGAGGACTAAAAATGTAAATAACGTACGATCCAGTCAAGCAGCAGTAGTTAATAATATTTAAATAGTTGTTTAACATGTCAGACGCACTCTCCGCTGAATGGCTTCAGTGAGTCACGTTACATTATGCATTCTTCTAATTTTATTCAAACCAGGGTGTTTACAATGCTATTTACAATATCATCAACTCACACAGATGTATGTATAATCTCATTTATATAACTGTGAGCTCACACTTAAACACACAGTACTGTTATCACTGGTTAAAATGGGTGTAGGGTTAGTTTATATCTGAGTAGCTGCTTGTGTGTACATGTGAGAGTTGATTTTTATGTTATGTGCAAGTGATTAGAGAAGTATATGCATGATTTCAGAGGTGTGTGTCGGAATTAAGAGTGAACTTTGTCCAATATGGCACTTTGTTATGAACTCCCAGTCACAGGCACCGCTCTCTTGGCTGTGTGATACACGGTGTAACACGGTGTACAGCGACCTGCTGGAGTAAAGCCTGCCTTCACATCATATTTTGAGCTGCATGCTCCCAGTGTGTTTTCCCAGAATAAAGTTTTACAGCCTGGAAATGCAGGCAGTTTGTGGTTGAGTGCTGGCTGAGCCTCTCACTCATGGTGTCTCCCTGATAAAACACTGGAATAACATCCATCTTCATAATAAGTTTATCAATTACTCAATCTAGCACTGGGGGGGAGCTGCAACTCCAGAGGGAATGTGCTGCTGTGTGTGGATGCCAGTTAGCGGCAGGAGCTCTGCCAGCTAGAAGGGAAAACTGAAAGCAGCTTGTGCCAACTTTGAGGAAAAACCAGTGATTCTTGCTTTTGGTGACTGAGAGTAGCAGCTCTCATTATTTCATTACCGTTTGGTCACTACATTATGAACATGGCAGTTAATTTAAGTGAGCTGCTTTTTCATGGTTCCGCCATACAGGGGCAGGAAAGTCCCACAGTGAACCTCAGCAGCGAATGCCATCTGCTTCATCGTCTTGAGAGAAAACATGAAAAGAAACTTGCATATCATACATGCCTGCTCACAGGCAAAGTTTCTCACACTAATGTTGGAGCAGTAATTACTTTAGCGGCAAAGCTCAAAAGCAGAAGTTTCAGACAGAAGGAGTGAGAGTGAGAAGAGCTCAGGAGATTTGCATGCAGCACAGTTTTGAGTTGAAGCAGAACACATTTACATGTCCAGAAACTAAGCTCTTGATGATGATATACCCCCATAACTGGCAGCACTTGTTAAACTAACATAAAAAAGGGTAAAGAATCATTAATGAGCTCACTAGCAGGTGACTAAACGTAATTGCAGCTTATGCACATGGAGTCATACGCTTTGTGTCTGTAACAACCAAGTAAACAAAGTACTTTTTCACATACCCAGACATTTGTAGAGGCCCTGGCTGATCCAGGCCAGGATGGCCAGGGTTATGAGGTCACCAAAGCTGGCCGCGATTGGTGTGGCCACGTTGTCTGGATTGATGCCTGTCTTCTTGGAACCCACAATTACCCCAACCATGATTATACCTGAATATGACACAAACATGGTTGGCGCAGTTTAGTGATAGTCACTACAAAAAGTGTTTTTTTTTTTATGTTAGATAAATTGAAATAATATGGAAATATGTGAAGTGTAGATAAATAAACTTGAACTGAACTGAACTAAGTGTGCAAGAACGGCTCTGACAGTTTATTTTAAGCTGTAGGACTCAGCTGTTAGCGTGCATATGTGTGTGTTTACCCTGCAGCAGGGAGGCTATAAAGGCTGTGGCCACGCTGCTTGAGCAGAGCAAAACAGCATGGCTCATCTGAAACTTCCCCTCTGGGATCCAGCCGAGAACCACCGCTGCTACAGCTGCCAGGAAACCCACCACAGTGGCCTGAACCTGCAGCAGATAAAAACTGAGTTACTTCAATCATCAAAAAAGCAGAACTTTAAGAGTTATCATGGTTAGAAAGAATTAGGCTCAGATCTGTCTACAAATAGTTGTGAAATACTGAACATGACGTTCAGGTATGATGACTGCTGGTGTTGCATAACAGACCGCACAAATAGCTCGTAATTACACCGATGTTACATTTGTTATGGCGTGTTTTATCAGTGTGTGGGTAGATGATTAGCAGGGCTTGTGCTGCGTCTTGCTGCACAGTCAGAGCTCAGCAGAACAATTTGAACACCCACTTCAAAAACATACAGTCACCACTTTCAGATGCAACATGTTAAAAAAAATAATAATCATAAACCATTAAATATGATTCCTATGATAAAATATGGAAAGTATAAGACTAAATAGGCATCTGTTATTAAGAGGAACATTAAATCACACAAAAAAATAAATAAATAAATTTTAAAAAGAAAAAAAACTATTATCATTAAGAAAAATAACTGATAATAAAAAATAACAATATAAAGAAAAAATAAAATAAAATAAATGATAAATTAATCAATCAATAAAATGAAATATTAAAATAAAGGGATAGAATTTAAAAATACATATCTAAAATATTATCTTTACCACAATGTCCATATCACAGACATTCTGCCTTGAAACAGGACAAAGACAGATGTACCTAAGAGAAACTTGTGAACAGCTACATACATATAAACATCTGTTGATTCATTGGAAGTAATATCATTATCCCAATATTAAATAATTATATTGCAGAACTTGTTTTTCTAATTTTGTGCAGCCCTGCTGCAGCATCAGTGCACTTTTACAGAGAAAGGACACACCGAGTCCAGATTCACGGCAATAACTGTGTGATTACCTGCTTCAGTGCCAGGTTGCCTATGATGAGATTCCACTTCTCTATGGGCGAGTCCATCTTACCCACATTTACCTAAGATGAGAGGCAGAGGAGAAAGAGAAATGAATTATGGGCTAAATTATGAAATCATATTTCATATAAGCTAACAAGTAACTAAATGTAGAAAGTTTCAAGAGATATTTATAAAAGGTATCCACATCTACAATCCTTTACATATTCAATTAAACATTGCCTTTGTAATTTTAACATTTACTTTTATATTTCCTACTTTTTTAAAAATTATTGTTATAGGTGGAGGCTGATATGAGCCTGTTTGCGCTTTTTTTTCCCCTCTTCCTGCACTGAACCATCTGCCCCATTCTTTTCTATCAACTGTATATTCTAAATGTGCTAAATAAAAGATCAAGAAGAACACAAATAATGATTTAATGAGACTTTTGAGTTGCTGTAGCTTTCTTTACCCTTCTATAACATCATTAGAATATATGGGCTGCTGATTAAAAGACCCCAACTGTGAGAAGTAATCATTAGAGTGAAATTCTGATTCAAGAAACAGATCAAGAAAGGTAAAGAAGAAAAGTGGAGAGGGACCCTGACTGGATGTGAAGATCAAAAAGGCTTGCAGCCAGACAGCATTTTTCATGAGGCCATCCCAACCACCGTAACATCTTGTAACCATGGATGTGAAATCAGTCAATGCCAGGCATGATGAAATCAGCTCTCAGAATTCAGACAGAACCTCTACAGTCACTGGAAAGTACCGTTGTGGTACTTTCTTTGACAACTACATAGAAGAATAGTAGAAGGACTGATTTCCTTCCAAGTGGACAGAAGTTTTCCAGGTATTTATATCACGTTCAGGAAGGTTATAATCCAGCCACAAAATAAAATGTTTCTTCCGAGTCTTTATACGGTAAATGTATAATGAGTGATCCATAATGACACCATAACTCATCACATTTTCATGATAAAAAAGATCTCTATCACTGTTTGGTTGCTAGGAGACCTCTATTTTGACCCTGATATTATGATGAAGCCACTTTCTGTTAAACATAAGCAGCCAAAGGGCAACAAGTACCGTATTTTCTGGACTATAAGTCCCACTTTTTTTCATAGACCTCTACCCTCAAAAAACATGTTTATCCATCTTAATTATGATCATTTACAGGCATTAACTTTGGAATTGAATTGATTGGGTAAGTTTTCGCAGTAGGATATGAAAAAATCCCCCCTATTTTAAATAAATAAATACGACTTATACTGTAGTGCGACATGTCTATGTTTTTTTCCTCTTCATGATGCATTTTTTGACTGATGCGACTTATACTCAGGAGCGACTTATAGTCCGGAAAATATGGTAAGCAAAAAGTGAAATGTCCTCTATGGCTGGAAACAAAGATAAGAAGTTTTTGATACACTGTGGTGCCAAAAATGAGCTGAGTTGAAATAATTCAATGAGAAAGTATGTACAGTCATACTCAAAATTATTCATACCCTCCAATTAAAGAAGGAAGTGAAATAAGATGAAATTGAAATAAATAAAAAATTCTATGAAAATCATGACACTGATTTTAAATTGTGGTTCAACAGAAATATTAACAATAAACAAACATAAAAATAAAACAAGTAAACAAGCATGATGGGGCTCCGAAGCTAAAATTTTGTTGAGCAACAATTTGGGGCAATCACTGCAATCATGTGTTTATGTTCAAAAACACTAATGTTCAAAAACACATCTGCACCTGTTGACAGGTATTTTTTTCTACTGGTCATAAGAAAGATGCTGTAATGTGTCTGGGACAGTTTTATGTGTTTGCTTTTTTTTTTTTTTTTTTATTATAACCAAATGCAAACCAATATTCTATTTCATTAAATAATAACTTTTCAATTTTTTTAAATTTATTGTTAGTTTCTTTAGTTTCCAGTTGTTTGAATTACTATTGTGAATTTAGCATTTTCTTTAACTGGAGGGTATGAATTATTTTGAGGACGACTGTAAATAGTAGCATAGAACAGAATGACTGTAAATAGCAAAAACCAGCTGGAGGAAAAAGTGTAAATATGTCGATAGTTTCTGCTGTGTTTTTGTTTCAATGCAAACATTGTTTCCTCTGAAAACCCAAACTTGAAAGAATGATATGCAGATGAGAAAAGGCTTGGTCACTGTTGATCTGTGTTTTATTTCTACAAAGTATCGTCAGTAATAAATTACGTTTTGTTGTATTTGTTGGCCTTTATGGTGCAATATCTATTGATACATACGTTTTACATCATTTTAGTCTCATAATCTGACAACCAAGTTTTTCCTGGAATATAATGTTAGGATGTTGACTGGGATTAAAAAGCAGGCGGTCCAAAAATAGCAAGTCACGGCTTGGATTTTTAAGAGTTAATAAAGTCATGTTGGAAATACCCCGCTACTTGTCTAATTATTGCAGAGTCACCCGTCATTTCCCTGCTGAGGAAGACCTCTGCAGCATGAGGACAAACTGCTTTTGGGGAACCACAGAGGAGAATTTGCTCACACTGTTCATGTTGACACAGCGCTGTGAATGTGGGGCTTGTGTTCAGGGAGCTGGAGCCGACAGGAAGAAAAATCCAAACAAAGACAGAATCCTGCTCAGTCGCTTTTACACTTTCTTCCACCTCACAAAGTTTCAGGAGCGCAGACAAATGCGGTTTGAGAAACATCTGCTGAATAAGTGATTGTGGAGACGCACTTTTATGGGCTTTCACACTGCAAATGTATGCAGATATGGCTCAATAAGACACAAACCTCTCTCCACCTCACCACTTCATGATATTTACAGGTTACACTCCATAAAGCTGGCTAATCGGCCTCTGCAGAATGCATCAGAGCTTTAGCCACAGACACAACAGGACGGAGAGTTTGGAATTACAATCAGGTCGGTGATGTGGAATCACAGAAAGCTCCAAGTCCTGAGTACTGCTGCATGCATGTGAATGGATGAATGTGGCTTTTAGTGATAAAGTGTTTTGGGATCAGCAGTCTGTTCACTGTTTACAAGTGGCCACACAAATGATCCCATTCCATCAAAATTCACCCAAATGTAGCAACAGAAAATAAATAAGCTTTTTTGACAACTAAAGTGGAATGGAAAGATACTGAAGAAAACAAACATGCAAAATAGTGAAGAGTAGCGCAGCATGACGCTGTATTTGAGCCACCTGATTACTAGAAGAAGTTCATGAGAAAATGAAACTAGGTACTCTGTACT
Organism: Atherinomorus stipes; assembly: GCA_023101725.1. Lineage (NCBI taxonomy): Eukaryota > Metazoa > Chordata > Actinopteri > Atheriniformes > Atherinidae > Atherinomorus > Atherinomorus stipes. The sequence goes on from JALJCO010012637.1 coordinate 616,164, forward strand.
AGACTAAAACATTTAGTTCCTACATACTGTTGTTTGCACAGCTTGTACAAATATTGCAGCGTGCAACGTCCGTGCATGTGTGTGTGTGTGTGTGTGTCTTACTGCTGTAGACAGCCTTGAGGCCAGAGTCATCTCCAGGTTTCCCTTCAGCCCGAGCAGAGCAGGAACCAGGATGAAGATCTCAGTGATGTACTGGAAAGCTTCCCAATGCTGTGAACATAAAACAGACCATTTTTTAAAAGCGTGTCTGACCTACTTTTTTTTTTTTTTTTTTTTACTTTGTTATCACTAAACTTCATTTGACATTTAAATTCCAACTCCACCTTGTCATGCAGATCGGGGACAGACTTGTCAGGACGCTGCAACTAAACTCAATAAAGGCTTCATGTATAAAGAGCTGTGAACATGGATTACCTCTTACTAGCAGCTATTAGCCAACTTAAACCAACTGTTACTTATTTTTTATACACTGCAAGTACATCAAAGTATAAAAACAGCACATGTCAAAGTATTCAAAGATCTCCATCTGGCTTCAGATTGTGGACTCGTCCTGTTTGAGCTCAATCCTGTGACATGATTAGTAGGGATGCACGATATTATCGGCCCCCTATCTGTATCAGCCTATATCGGCCTTAAAACTGAGTATCGGCCATCGGCCACCGCACCGATATTTAAACCAATGAGCCCACTGTTTCTAAAGTCTAAAAAACCCAAAAACTACTTCCTCTTCAAACACTTCTTTTTTTACAGACTTTAAAACTTCTAAAGACAAGGGGTGGTAAAAAATATTGATACACTGAGATATCGCGATATTTTCATATGCCGATATCATACTGACATTTAAAAACGCGGTTTCCATCTATTTTACTAACGAAATCTCGCAATATTTCAACGTTCTGTTACGAAATCACGCGGGCATTCACAAAATATTGTGTGATTTTTTTTTGTAAGTAAAATAGATCGATGCCGCACTTTTAAATATCGATTTGATATTGGCATATGAAAATATCGTGACACTTCAGTGTACCAATAATTTTCCCACCTCTATTTTTTAAAGTGTCGGAAGCGGATAACAAAACTACTATTTGCAATGACTGCTTATTTTTTTCAGCTTTAATATCGGTATCCATATCGGTTATCGGCCACATGAGTTTTGAAATATCGGTATATCGGATATCGGCCAAAATTCCAATATTGTGCATCCCTAATGATTAGATCTTATTAGATTTATCTCCTAACTTTCAGATGGATTTTATTTTGTTCATGGAAACATGAGATTTTTAAACACAGCAGTGTTGGCATCTTTGGTTCAAAGTCTGCTTTGTGGTGGAGTGAAATTAGAGAAATACTTTTTATTCACTGGTGAAATAGGAAAGAATTTAGGACCATCTTGTCTCAGACTGACGCTTCATGCTGATCCAAAATACCTGCAGGGGCTAACAAGGCAAGTCATATTTATCAAGGTTTTCCTTTTCATCTTTGGCTTTTCCCTCCTTTAGTCCTCTACTCTGCCTTTTCTTTGGTTTGTGAACCACTGGTGTAACTGGAACAACTGGTTTCGAACTTTGCATCTCTTCCCCATGCTGTCAGATGTTCTTCTCCTGGTGCTATACAAATAAAACTGAATAAACCTGAAGTAATTTACACCCAAAAGTCCCTCCACAAAAGAGAAACACAGGTGGTAAAGGACTGCTGACATCATGAGGTGCTAAAGGTCATGCAGTACTTCCAGCTGGACATGCGGCATCCTTTTGGAAATTCTGGTCAACACTGATCTTCCACAGATTTCACTAGAGAGCTGGGTGGGAAAATCAAAGCAAGAACACTATTTCAACATCACTGGGACATTTCAGGATTGCAGCAATGTGAAACAACAGCTTTAGTCTAGATGCCAGCTTTTCCCAGATCAAAATATCAGTATGCAGAACTTAACGTAAGAAACTTTGTTGATTTTTACACCATTAATACACAATAAGGGGGAAAATATATTTTACTGGAAGATGATGCATCCCTAACCTCTTAGAAATGTTCAAAACTGTCAACACAAGCAACGTCTGAGATGCAGAAAAACTGTGAACATCCTCATCAATCATCAAACTGACATAAACTGGTGCTCTCACAAAAGTAAGCAGAGAAAAGCTAAAAGAAGACAAGAATATATCATGAATGACAACACTGGCCCTGGAGGACAAAGGTTTGAGATCCCGGCGTCAGGCAGACATGGTCAAGACGACTTGCTGAAGTTCAAAATAAGCATCAAATGAAGAAGAAAAGGGATTTTTGGGACTGCCCGTGGAATGACGGACTGGTCTGAGCAGCAACTGATTATCTACTGGTATGTAGAAAATTTCTGAAAGTCCATTCAGCAGCTGAAGACAGTGTCATTCCTGTCAGCTAATTACAGGATATAGAGGCTAAAACCTGCACAGACTCACCCAAATTAGGTAACAGAAGATTAAAAATGTTGCTTAGTTTGATGAGTCTCCATTGCAGCTCCATATTCAGATGCTCGGCTCAGACTTTGGTGGAAACATCACAAAGGCATGGATCCATCCTGCCTTGGATCAACACTTCAGGCTGGTGTAATGGTGTGGGGGAGATTTTCTTGGCCTCTTACTACCAGTTAAGCATCATTTATGACCAGTGGAGCATCTTCTCACGGCTACTTCCAGCAGGATAAAGCACCATGTCACAAAGCTCAGATCATCTTCATCATGACAATGAGTTCTCGGTACTCTAACGGCCTCCACAGTCACCAGATCTCAATCCAACAGAGCAGTTTTGGGATGTGGTGGAACGGGAGATTCTCATCATGGATGTGCAGCAACTGTGTGATGCTATCATGTCAATATGGAGCAAAATATCCGTCTGGTAACCGAAACATTCACTCCATTTGTTTGTGCACTCAGTACCATGTAAATAAATCATCTTTTTTTTGCATCTAATAGCCTCTAAATTGTTCAGTGTGCGGACCTCCCTTCTTTTTTTTTTTTTTTCATTCAGACTTAATAAAATAGCCAGGGAGTGTGTTTCATACTTATGAAGTTTGTTGTGCAATTGTTTCCTTTGTTTGTTTTTCCAGAGAAAAACACCCTCACAGTGCATCTTAATCAAAGTTGGCAAAGTTGACCTTATTTTCTAAATCAGCAGACCAAAGCTTGTTCAATAATAGAAACAACATCAGCGTTTCAACTCTTATTTTAACAGAAGTGGGTTTTTTTCTTTGCTGAGATGTTAAAAAGTGTATTATCTCATTTCTGTGAAATCAAACGGCGCAATAATAATCAGTGATTGTTACATTACAAAGTGTCTGACATGTACTTTAGTCATGGCACAATTATGCAAGGGAGGAGTAATTCCCCATTTTAGTTTATCCCTTTCATGAGCTGACACATTGGCCTGTTATTACAACCACACAATTGTGTCTGTTTATACCACTGGTATTAAGCATAATAGCACAAATAACCTTTGAAAGATGTATGTATTCTTCCTAAATAGATCTTAAATTTAAAAAAAAGTGGGTAAACATATTATCAAAACTTCACCTGGGGTTTAATTGTGGTTTTGACACCATGACCTGAAATGTTCGCCTCTCTCTGCAAAATGTTGCATTAACAGAACAATGGCCGCAAAATCCAACTATTTGACTGAATCCGGCTTTAATCTGTGTTTAGCTCTAAACTATGCAGGTTGCTCAATAAAAGCTGTGTTGTAGCTCAGCTTACCTGCACAATATCCAGCACCATTCCAGCTGATACGGTCCCAAATCCGGCTAGAAGGAAAGGCACCAAAATCTGCAATGCCATAGCAAGCGGGGACTCCTTGGGCATATTTGACATATCTACTCCCAGCCTTTCTTCCTGATCTTCTTCCTCCTCAGCATCTGCCTCATCACCAGAGAGTCTTCTCTCAGGTAACATTGGCTCTGTCTCAGAGTAGCCTCCATCTCCACAGTCAGACAGAGTTACAGAGTTTCGAGAGGCCCGATCAAGGACCCGCCTTCCTTCTATATGAGATGTCTCCTGTCTGTAGCCATTCTGTAGTGAGCCGCCCTCAGGTTTAGCTCCGAGGTCCACCATGGCCAACCGCTCCTCCTGCAGTTTGGTATAACCAGTGGGAACCATGGTTTGGAAAAATGAGGTGATCCGTGCCGAGGGCACAGGTTTCAGGGAGAGAGCGCTCCACCCGCCACCTGCCCCGCTCATACGCACAGTCAGGCTAGAGCCAAGGGAGTCCCCTAAAGCTCCTCCCAGATTCTGGATGCTCATGATGTGGTGGAGGATTGCAATGTCTCATCTCTTGTTATCCAGTCTGATGCCAGGCTTAAAACAACACATAAAGTGGTTTATACTGGATCAGACATACCACCCATGCCCCCACTGGTCTTTGGGATGCATCTGTCTGAGAGAAAATAAACAAGTGAGCAGATAAGGAAAAAGGAACAAAAATAAATAATATTTGCATTTAATTGTAAGGGCTTGATGCAGGAAGCAGCCATACATTCCTTTTCTGCATCAGAAATATAGAAATGCAGCTTTGATTTAAACCAAAGAAAGAAAAAACTTCAGTGTGAATCACCAGAACCAGAAACTACTTTGTGTTTTTCTTCATTTCCACACCGACTTCTAATCATCCATTAAGACTGACAAAAACTACAATATTGCATCTTTAACTTGACAGAAAGATCATAAAAGAAAACTGATCATAACTGGAATCTGTTAATGTTTTGATAGTTTGTTTTCATCTATTCGCTGTGTACATGAACCAGACAGCTATAGAGAAGACAATTTAGTCTACTTCATCACTGTTCAGGCCTCCGCATCATCACTCTCAATTTATCACATAATTTTAGCGACTCTGTTTAACGTCCTCTAACAACAGAACCAAACAAATTTACTAAACAAAATCACTGGCTCAATTCTTGTTAGCTAAATAACACGGTGCTGTTAGCTAGCTGTGTAGGAATCAAAACAGTAGAAAGCAGGTAAGCTCCCGTTTCGCTCAACGTTATGCGTGAACCAGTAGAAAACTAGCAAGTGTTGACCAGTGAAAACATAAACAGTGAAATACTTAATCAAGTCTCTATATTTTTCTATTTATTTTCTCTTTTTAATAGTTACCTTTCTAGCAAGAAGTAATTTCAACCAGGAGTAGAGATGCGAGTCTTCGTTGACAGGCTGCCAACCAGCTCCGCGTCACAGCAAAAAGTGCCACCAAAGATCGTCAATAATAAGAAGATGCAGAAACTGTTTTGAAAAAATTGCCTTTCTTTCTTTCTTTCTTTCTTTCTTTCTTTCTTTCTTTCTTTCTCTTCTTTCTTTCTTTCTTTCTTTCTTTCTTTCTTTCTTTCTTTCTTTCTTTCTTTCTTTCTTATACAGATTGCCTCAATGCAGTTATAAAAGCCACAGCATATACAGTTAATCAACAGAAACATTTTCCATTCATATTTGATGAGTGTTAATTCAATTAACTAATCTTACAACGGACCATTATTTTATACAAACATTTATAACGTTTATGAAGTACAGAAAGTCAGCTTTTCTCATGAGATGAGATGATGATTAACTTGGAATAAAACGCATAATCATTATTATATATCGACATAGAAGTGAGACCTCTCACTACAACTATTCTCTCTGTACAGAACAAAAAGTGCCACTCAGATATGTTGGTTGCACCGCGCAAGCGCAGAGTACACCTAGTCTGATTAAAATTTACCGATAAATCACACATTTTAAAGTTCCGTGGCTTTCAAGGGTTTGTAAAAACTAATAATTATTTGATTAAGTTAATTAAATGAGGCGTGAAAGTGATATTCGTTATATTTTTACGCCCAAATGTGTTTTTTAGCGTGATGGCGCTTCCTGTCCGCTAGAAGGCGCTGTTGGACCAGACGTCAAATAATCATATCCTCACCTCTGACCCGGATGTAGAATATATTGGGGACACATGTCGAAGAAAACAAAGTGCTGCTTTTCCTAAGATGGAATTAGATTCAAAGAAAACGAGTTCACGGGCCTTGTTGACATGCGGGAATGGCGGAGGTTTGAATGTTTCGTTTTTCTTTTTGTAAAATGAGGGAATGACCGAGCTTTAACTATTACACTAAAAATTGACAAAACAGCTACTCACCACACTAGTTTGAGACAAGTCAAACGGGTTTATTTACTTTGAGCATCACAAACACCTTATGTATTTCATTTATTATATAGAATAATGTAATTTATAATAAATATGTCATAAATTCAGCTTTGTACGTATACGCGTTGTTCCAGATTTCTTACTGCAGTTTTTAAGGTTATTCTCAGTTCAGCCTTTACTTAAGTGTCTCATTATTGTCCATATTGTTGCAGATCTTTATAGATTAACTGTTACCAAGTGTCATTAACTGGTTTCCTGCGTCAACAGGTCTCAGTGAGAAACTTCTCCTCAAGCCAAAGGCTGCCACATCCCTGCAGACAGAGAGAGTCCCAAGAAGCAGCGGTGAGACTCCCTCCCAGGAAGACAAAGGGTATTATAGTGTGTGCTGATGGTTCATGTTTGTTTTGTTTTGTCTGCATCAGTGCTGGAGCGGCTGCAGAACTTCCTGCCTCAGATGGCCGAAGCCAACAAAAAGCTGAAGCAGCAGATGGAAGATGCTCCTGCTGGATGCTTTGACATAGAGAACGTGGAAGAGACAGAAAGGGTCATAGAGATGGTGAGTGTCACTTAACTTTCTACCATCATGCTGTGTCTCCTTGTCATTTTTCATAGTTATGCACACTGTGAAGGGACCAAAAGATGTGGGAATAAGTGCTCATGCCATCAGTACCGTTTTGAAAATGTCTTATAAAGAAAATAGTTTCATTCATCATTTGATTTGATGCAATGCTTTACATGCAACTAAAACTTATCAATACATGTAAATAAAGTCGTGTAATTCCTTTTTTCCCCAGGACGTAGCGCTGGTGGAGCTCAACGAGTCTGACGGCGATTCTGATGGAAGCGAGGACACTTCAGACTCTGAGGAGTCATCGGACTCTGAGGACGATGACGGCCAGATCACAGAGCAGAACCTCAAAATGCCTGGACACGAAGGCAAGAAGAAGAAGGTCAACATTCAGGTTGTGGAAGAGCAGCGGGAGTAGCTGAGCTAGCTGGACGGACTTGGCCAAGTTTCTTCTCCACTTGAGGCGTTACCTGAAACTACCTCTGGGTTTTTCTTGTGTGTCTCCTGTTGGGGGACAAAAAGCTCCTGCGTGGAGACTTGCAGACTTCCCTCATCCCTATGGGAAAGATATTTGAAATGTATTTTTGTTTATACCGATAACTGATACTATAATAACTTCATACTGTCTGGACATCAGCTGAGCGTGTGACCTCACTATTATGTGTTCAGGTTAAATACTGTCCGGCAACTTTTTATCCACCATTTTCATGAGGTTTATACACATTTTTATATCAGTTTAGGCACCGGGGGTGCATGCATACATGAGAGACAGAATTAAGAAGAAAGATATAAAATCAAAGACTCCATTTATTAATTCTTGTTTGGTGCATTAATTATTTTTTATTCATAAATGTTCGTTTCATCCTTACATTGTTTTAATCAATGTTGAGCTGAATTTTGTATAGTGCCTTTCATGCAAAATTAAAGTTGCACAAAGTCCTTTGTAATAAAGAAAAAAGAAAAATTAAACAATAAAAGTTTTTAAAAGCTCACTCCCAACTTTATTAGCTAGGATGCACCCTCCTGATACCAGGTTGGACCATTTTCCCTCTAGAATTGCTGTTGGAATGAATGAATGAATGAATGAATGAATGAATGAATGAATGAAATTTATTTATAAAGCACTTTTCATACAAATGTAGCACGAAGTGCTTTACATATTAAAAACAACATTTCATTAAAAAGACAAAATGACGAACAATTACACAGGTCCCCCCCCCCCCCCCCCCCCCCACAGCACACACACACACACACACACACACACACACACACACACTCCTGGCTTGGCACTGCTGTGAGGAAACGATATCTTGGGGATCCATCCACACTGAGAGCCACCATGGTCTCCGAGGCCACCACCAGGGGGACCCTCCAGGTCCCGGCCACCAGGGGCCCCCACACCACAACCATACAATTGCAGAGCAGGACCCCCTAGCCACCCCAACCGAGAGAGCCCCCACAATGGAGAAAACCCCACAGACCAAAAAGCCGAGCTCTCAGTGTGGAGGACCCCCACGAGGAAACACTGGAGCTGATTTTAAGATACTAAACCAAGTAAAAGTCAATAAGAGCAAATAAAAACTACAAATATAAGATAGATAATAGATAATTAATAAATAAATAAAAATCAATTAATAAAACAGTCAAAAATACAAATAACAAATTAATTGAAAGCTAAGTTAAAAAGGTAGGTCTTGAGCCCCTTCTTAAAAATTTCAACAGTCTCTGCAGCCCTGAGGTTCTCTGGCAGGCTGTTCCACAGACGAGGCCCATAATGGTTGAATGAGGCCTCGCCGTGAGTTTTAGTTCTCACTTTGGGAACAACTAAAAGGCCGGTGCCAGAGGACCTCAGGGTCCGCGAGGGTTCATAATTTAAAAGCAGGTTGGATAAATAAGAAGGCCCAAGACCATTAAGACATTTATAAACTATTAAAAGAACCTTAAAATCCTTAAAATGGAGCTTTGTGACATGACACACGTGACATGAAATTGCCCTTTTTGATGTGCATGGTGTCTCATAAGGTGATGCACATCATTGGCAACAATATGCACAAGGTTGCTGGCTTGCTGCCATGTGATTGGATGATTAGTTATTTGTGTTAACAAGCATTTGAACAGGTGAATGTATGAACCAAATGCAGTGCTTACAGACGGCAGTGTACGTATTGCAGTTAAAGATATTTTTGTGATAAAAATTTCATATGAATCCCACAGAAATGCAAAGCAGTATTTAAGCTGAGACATTCTTAAGGTCCATAGACTGGGCCATAGGAAGAGAAAGATAGCCTAATTCCTGGTGGCCTGGGCCGAAACTGGCCAGACTGGCTTGTTTGTAGAGTAAAACAAAATAAATAAGAATCAGGAGCATTACTTTAATGTGACTGATTGTCTTACCTGATAGAGAACAACTACACTATTTTGCCAAAGGTATTTGCTCACCCATCCAAATCATCAGAATCGGGTGTTTCAATCACGTGTGGCCTTCAGCTCAAGAACAGTGTGCAGAGAGCTTCATGGAATGGGTTTCCATAGTGATAAGCTACATCCAAGCCATACATCACCAAGTGCAATGCAAAGTGTGGATGCAGTGGTGTAAAGCAGTGTTTCCCAATCCTGGTCCTCAAGGACCCCTGCCCTGCTGGTTTTCAAGATGTTCCTACTTGAACACACCTGACATAGATGAAAGACTCGTTAGCAGGCTTGAGAACTTGATGACCAGTTCAGTTAATCTAAATCAGGTGTGGTAGAGTTGGAAACCTGGAATACATGCAGGGCAGGGGTCCCTGAGGACCAGGATTGGGAACCCCAGGTGTAAAGCACGCCGTCACTGGACTGTAGAGCAGTGGAGGTGTTCCCTGAAGGGATGCATCGTGCTTCTCCATTTGGTGTTTGGCGGTTGCCAGGACAACGGTACTTGTCTGACTGAATTGTGTCAAGTGTAAAGTTTGGTGGAGGGGGAATTATGGTGTGGGGTTGTTTTTCAGGAGCTGGGCTTGGCCCCTTAGTTCCAGTGAAAGAAACTCTGAATGCTTTAACATGCCAAGACATTTTGGACAATTCCATGCTCCCAACTTTGTGGGAACAGTTTGGAGCTGGCCCCTTCCTCTTCCAACGTGCACCAGTGCACAAAGCAGGTCCAGAAAGACATGGATGGCAGAGTCTGGTGAGGATGAACTTGACTGGCCTGCACAGAGTCCTGACGTCAACCTGATAGAACACCTTTGGGATGAATTGGAGCGGAAACAAATGTGCTTCTGGAAGAATTTGTTAAAAAATTCCCATAAACACACTCCTAAACTTGTGGACAGCCTTCCCAGAAGAGTTGAAGCTGTTCTAGCTGCAAAGGTGGATCAACGTCATATTGAACCCTATGGATCAGGAACGGGATGTCACTCAAGCTCATATGTGAGTCAAGGCAGTCGAGCGAATACTTTTGGCAATATACTGAGTATACTTGTACTTGTGCTTTTTTAATAAGAGTTGTACTTAAAAATACCAAAAGTGGAGTGAACAGTGCAAGTATTCCTAGTGATTGAGTTTGTGAACACAATTTGCATCATCAGGATTACACAAACGGAATCAGAGATGATACCCACACAGCTGAATGAAATACTGTTTATTGAGGGGACAGCTTATCTTTTTGAAAGAGAGTCAGAGAGAGAGAATACTCGCTTCGTAGCCCTTGCTGCCTGGAATCACAATGTGATACAAATATAAAACTAATTTCACAACTTTTTCACATTAGTGATGCATAAAAACATCTAGCTGGTGTGTCAATAAAGGGTTATAACCTGGTTATAACATATACATTTTTTTTCTATGACAAAACAGTGTCAAAAATATATGAAATACTCCTTTTATCCTTATTTTGTAAAAATAATACTGACAAAAAAAGTCAGATTTGACAAAGGAAGGAGAGTGAATGTCAACATTTAGGATGCTGGAAATAAATGGTGTAAACAACCAAAACAATGCAGACGGAGATAAAATAAAGACAGCTAACAACAGCTTCCTCTAGTGACAATTAAATACTGTATTTTTACAATGTTTTGTGTGTGCATACCTTCTTTAAATGATATTAAAAAATAAGGCTTTTCATGTTTCACTTCCCAATCAAATATGCCAAACTCTACATTCTGACTTCAAACTGTGAACCATTTCTAAAGGAAACAGTTGTTATTAAATCAGGTTTTACCTTCCCTGGTATGATAAAAACAAGCCAGTGCTGTTAGAGAGCTCTTGGCTAATTTGTTCATGGGTGCTCAGACATCTTTAGGTGGCATGACAGGGCAACCAAATCTCAAAAATGAAATGTGCATCCACAATTTAAAGGATTTTTAGAGTCAAAACTAAAATGTCAAAGTGATCAGATGTGAATTGCCTCATTAAGAAACCTCATTAAGACTTAAGTCAATCAAAAATAGCATCAGTATTACTTCATCTGATAAATAATGTATTTGTGTATCTGGTCGTTCTCAGAGTTTGATGCTCTTATCATGCTGAGTTCTGGCCAGCGAAGAAAACTTCACCAGTGATGTCTAGTTGAGTCCTGAGCGAGCACTTAATTTGCTTGTATTCATTCATGAGTGGTACTCAAACAAACAAAAATGGTCTAAAAATTTTAGGTGTAGCTAGACACACTAGGTACTGCAAAAGAACTGAACAGTGTGATGTTATAGATCCCTATGGTTATTGAAGAAACATTTAAAGGTACAGTGTGCAAGAAATACTGACATCTAGTGGTAAAAATAGGCATAGAAATGACTTTAAGTTGGCCATCAATGTCCAAAATTCTTCCAGACAAACACGATTTTATCTTCAGTTTCCTCGGGGGCAGCAATGACTGCAACGGGTTAATACTTAAAAACTGTGTACATGAGTAGCTACTGTCTTCTTCTATGTGCCTTTAAAGGCGTTACTCATCCCAAACAGCACTCTAGCACCCATTAAAGAAAGCTGGCACTGCAGTTTTAAAGTTGTACTTCCATGGTCATTTCATTAATATTTCTGTGTTCTCCATTATTATTGAATGCATTCTGCATCGTTTCTGTTTAAAAAAACCTTCTGGTTGCTTTGTATCCAGCTGTATTTGTATACTAGAAGAGAGGCTTGTGGTCCAACGGCAGCTTTTCCGGGTCCTTCTCATGAATTTCCGTCTGAATGGCTGGCTCCCATGAGTGTATGAAGGAAGCTCCGCCCTCCGCTCTTATTTCATTACAGACAGGAAATAGAGCCGACAAACAAGTTTGTTCCGCTATGCTAACAAACAGTTAGCTAATTAGCTGCTCAACTCCGAAGCTACAGTCGTGCTGTCTTTACTTCTAGTGTGTAGTGGAGGGTTACCTGCCTTCCAATGGACAGATAGAAACCCCACGTGGGATACGCTATTTGCAATGTGACGTAGAAGTGCAAGGCTGTTCCCGATTCGCTCTTTTCTTCGTATTGTTTCTCTGATGAGAAAGCACAGCCGACTGGGGGAACGCAACGCTAGCAAGTCAGCATGTGTAAGTAAACAAGGGGAAACCCTCCGTATTTCAGAAGGAGCAAGTTAAACGGGTTTTCAGTGGAAGGAGGCCTTTAAAGCTCAGCAGGTTCTCACTTCATACAGTTTTGTCCATTCAGAGACACTGGAGTTTCTGGTAACTGCGAGTAAAAGGCAATTAGGATTAAAACCCTACGTGACAAATCCTACACTGATATTATCGGTCGATATTGGCATTAAAATGTGATATAATGAAAAATACCAGTATCAGTTTTTTGGACTGATTTAAAGGTGCCATGACATCAAATTTCACTTTTCTGGGGTTTTGGGTGTATAATATGATCTATTGTGCACTGATGAGGCCATGTGAATGTCCAGAGTGAGAATCAAAGTTCCTGTTTATGGTCTGTCAGCTTTGTCTCTCTGCTCAGAAACAGTTGAATCAGACAGCAGGCTATCATTCTACGTAGTTCTATCATTCTACGTAATTTAATTGCTCCAATAAGAGCACACTATCAAGTAAACAGCGCCCCCCCCCTCTCTCTCTCCTAACGGCCTATGCACCGTCCGCTCCCCCCTCCCCTCCCTGTCTGTTTCAGCTTCCTGTATGGAGCAAGTAGTAACTTCTGTGCAGTCAGGTCTGGATTTTCAAACAAATGGATTTAAAAGAAAACTTCTGCAGCAACACTGAGGGAGGGGGCCACAACCTTGTCATTACCTGTAAGTTTATTTATTTTCTAAATGCTGTCTTGTCTGATAACGTAGCTCAAACTGTCTGAAGTGCCCATGTTGCTAGCAGTTAGCCTTTAGCAAACTCCGATCGCAGCTTGACCTAGATTCTCCAAATAAGGTCATAGCCAAATAAGGTGTAGCCAATCAAAATGAAGTCAACGTGGTCTCCGGGTAAAGCTCCATATCATCACCGCACCCAACTGTATAACTGAGGAAGTGAGGTCTGGCGTTTCAAAACAATACTCCGCTGTAAAAAATGCCGTTTTTTTCTTTGGAGTGTTTACATATGCAGTAATGCCAACAACATAAACTAGTTTTTAACTGCTATGTCATCACTCCTTTAAAAAAAAAAACGAAAACCTCGTTAACGTCGCAACAAAATCTCGTGAGATCTTTCTCCATTAGCAGCAGTTTAGCATGTATGAAGTCCCTGTTATCCTGGAAGAACTTCATATCCCACCATTCCTTTCAGGTCACGTGACCATGGTGCAGCTGCTCCTGCTACAGACTGACTTTGAAGCTGCTTATAATATGTCTGGTTTTAAGTTGTTGGTTAAGTTACCAAGTTGTCAGAAACAATAAAATTAGCCACATGTTGGCTAATACCTGCTAGTATCTGATATCTGGCAGCCAGATGTCCAACATGAACTCTTCTGGCTGAGTTAAGGAGATTTTGGGATCTTTGTTCTCAGTGCAGAATATAGTTGTATTCAAAATATGAGACATACAACCTCACAGTTGTCTGCATATATCAGTATCGGTTGATATCGGAATTGAAGAGTTGGACAATATTGGTATATTGGATATCGGTAAAAAAGCCAATATTGAACATCCCTGCTTTGGGGATTTTTACAGCATCGTAGTGAGCTGTTTCACTCTCATTTCATTTCTCATTTCCCAGACTCTTCATTTGTCATCTTCATAATAAAGATTACTAGAACATCCGGGTGAATGAAGCAGAAACATTAGCTCAGGTTAAAATGAGCTCAACTCATGTTGATCCCAATGAAAGATTTACAAACCAAATTTCTCATTGTCTTTTTCATAAAATCCTTGTCTCGCTCTCCGTTTTTTATGCCTCTGTGAGGAACCCTGAGGTAACCTCATCATTTCACCCACTGGAAAAGACAAAAATACCAAATATAAGGTATCTTTTAATATAAAAAAAAAAAGTCTGCCACTCACGCTGACCACCACTTCATGCTATGCATGACTAATGAATACAAGCAATCTCCCGAACTCAACCTGAAATCAACTATACATACATGTCCAGTAATGAGAGAAAAAAGAGTTAAAGGAACAGTGAAGGCAGCATCTCTAGTAATAAGGAAAGGGTGATGTAGTATGGATAAAAATCAATAAAGATAACAGCACAACTAAAAGAGCTTTCAGGAGGAAATAAGGAGTGCTGTTTTGTTTTAAATGTTAAACCCACTTCTGTGTTTCTTTAATGCTTTTTTCTAGAAACTGAAATACAAACAGCTCGGCTCACATTAGGCAGGGTGGTGTCCAGCTGAAGCTTGATCCAGATGGAAGAAGAATAAAAAAAAATCTCTTCCCTTGTCTGAGATTCGTGTGAATTTTCAGAGAAACCCAAGAAAAAGACAGGCACCTTGTCCAAATCTGTGGCCAAAACGAACAACCACGCTCTCCATTTGTTTATACAGTACTCACGACCACGCACGTCCGCACACACTCACATTCTCACACACTGACTGGAAAATGGCTGTGCAGAAGCACACTGAATGCACTGAATGCTGGATGTCCGACCCGCGCAGACTGACCAGTTCTTTTCCTGTACAGATGCGGGTCAGAGGTCGCTGGGAGAGCCTCAGTACTCCACAGTGACTGCTTTGGTCTTGAGGTATTCCATGAGGGCGTCCTCTCCTGGGGTTGAAACAGAGCATGAACTGGTTAGCAGCTTGGAGCCAAAGAAGCGATTGTTATACACTTCTATAGAGTACTTAAGTGTAACATTTTAAAATCATCTGACCCAGTATCAGTTTCTACTGACCGAGGTCTTTGCCGAAGCCCGACTGCTTGAAGCCTCCAAAGGGTGAAGCAACGTCGGTCTTGTTGTACGTGTTTACGAAGACGGTTCCGGCCTCCAGCCGCTCGCTCACATACATGGCCTTGTTGATGTCGCGGGTGAACACGCCCGAGGCCAGGCCGTACTCGGTGTTGTTCGCTCTGAAAAGTACGCCGTCCACATCGCTGGGGTTTGGAGGGAGAGGACAGAGGAGGAGTGGCGGTTAGCAACAATGCGGCAGCTCGATGCCAAACTGCCACTTACTTTAACTTACCCATTTTTGAATTTGGACACCACCATGACAGGGCCAAAAGACTCCTCTATGGCGATGAACATGTGGTCTTCCACGTCGGTGAAAACAGTGGGCTCCATGAAGAAACCTGAAAGGAAACAAGTGTTGACTAAAACCATGCACACAATTCATTTCATTGCTCCATTAACAAACATTTCTAATTATCAATTCATTCAGCTTTGATCCAAGAAGTTTTTAAAAGTTTTGCATAAAAAGTGCTTTAAAATAACATCTTGATAGATGAATAAGAACACTTTAAAGAGGGGGTTTCATGTCATTATTAGGCACACAATTCCCTTTTATGGCACAACCAAATAACTGTGTTACCTTCAGTAGTTTTGAAAACACAGCAAACATAAAAAACAACCTAAAGAAATGTGAAATCTTTCCATGTCTGTATCTGACACCTTAAAAATTCACTGCTGTCCCTTTAAGATGCCTCCTACTGTTTCTGACACGCCCACTCCACTCATCACAACACTCTGATGCTCTGGTGGGGCGGAGCTCAGCAAGGGAGGGGGAGGAGCTTCGTGGTATTGGAGGTGCTCTGTGGTAGCAGCCGTTCTGGCAGCCATGTTGGTTTCCACAGGAGATTCAGGGATTTCTCAAATATGCGTGAATGAGTCAAAGAATGCATTCACACCAGGATAGTCCGGGACCTTGGTCCGATTGGGCGGGGATTTCTGAAAAATTTTGCACCTTTCTTTGCTTCGGTTTGCGTTCAAACTGCATTAAGTGAAGCTGACCAAACCACCTGGTTAAACCACGATAAATAAACAACTGCCCGCTCGGGGGCGCCGCTCCCCGTTCAACCACTGATCAATGATGAAAAAGCAGGAAGAAGAAGAAACCCGGACTCCGTGATTAAAGTGGAAATCTTTCTGCTTCCTATAATTAGGGCACTCCATCTCTGTCTACAGTTTCCAGTTGTTTTTCATTGTTTTGACTTCAGCTTCTTCAAACACGCGCTGTTTGCTTTGTTTTCCCTCCGACCCAAACGATAACCTACCCCACCTCTTCTTCTTCTGCTTTAGTACGGCCAACAAACGCACCTTCCATTAGGTGCGCTGGATAGTCAGATAGTCAGTTTGCAAGTGAACTGAGACCCCCGGCTTTCAGGCGGACCAGAATCTACTTTTTTGGTGCGCACCAGAGTATGGTTGGTGTTCAGGCCCCGCCAAATGAAGCGGACTATCCGTGGAATCGGACCACGCTCCATTTGAAGTGGACCAACTTGCCAGAGTGTGAACGTACCCAAAGTAACCCCTGGGGCATGTTTTATGGGGAGGGAATGGCATGATAACATAATAAAAAGCTCAAAAAAAGTCATTTTTGCATGTTTACCCCCCCCCCCTAAAAAAAACCTTAGACCACCTGATGATGAGGGGCACTGGCTGGTTGCCTGAGTGTGATCTACCTGGCCTGTCCACCTGTCTGCCTCCACACACCAGCGTGGCTCCCTCCTTCACCCCCGTCTCGCAGTACTCCAGCAGTTTGTCCAGGTGGGCTTTGTGGTTCTGTGGGCCGTGGTCTGTGGACCGATCCAGAGGGTCTCCGATTTTCATCTTCTTGATCTCCTCCACCTTGAAGGATGATGCAACAGCAGTTTACGTTTAAAGCTGGTTTAGTTTCTTTTTGTTTAACTGCTGCCATTAAATGGTGCGGATCAGGCAGTGTGGACGGTGCATCGTGTCAGCGTCCTGGTCCTCTCACCACTCGGCTGATGTACTCATCGTGTATGGACTCCTCCACGAACAGACGTCCAGCAGCTATGCAGTTCTCACCCTTGTTGAAAAACACCGAGCTCATGCCCTGTGGAGGACACAGAGCATTAACAGTGTTCAACATTTAGAAGAAACAACTTCAGCAGAATTTAAAATTAAATCAGTGGTTTAACATTTTAGTTAGTGTGTTATCAACACTAATATCATCAGGACACTAATTTAAATTTATTTTAAATGCTGCAACAAATAACAGAAGTTGGGACATGGTGCAAACTCTAATGAAAACACCTGCAGTGATCCGTAAAACTCATGAACAAATATCTGTTCACAATAACGTGGAGAGAGCAGCAAATGCCAGAAGTATATTTTAGAATTTTATTTATTAATAGAGCTGGCAAATGATTAAAATTCTAATCAGATTAATTACAGCTTACACATAAATCAACCATTATCAAAACTATGCCTGAAAAATGCTTATTTTACTGTATTATATCACAAAAAAGGAAAAAGGCATTTGTTGAACTCGAGGCCCAACAATGGCATGCTTGGCGTTGGCATGGTGACGCGCTCATATCAACGGCAATTCGGCATCCATCTTGCATCCTATCTGTAGCAGTCTGAGCCCTCTCTAGCCAGTAAAGGCAGTTTAATCTTGACTCATCTCTTGTTCAGTCTCTTTCTCTTTCTTTTCCTCTCTTCCTCTGATAACGTCTCCTCACATTACTTTGTTGAACCAGCCGCGTTTGTATATTGGGGTTTCTCAGCCTCTGAAGGCTGCTGGACAATGACGGCTCTTGAATCGCACATAATAAATGTCACTGTGCCATCAAACTTGTCAAACATCAAACATGAATGTGGAGTTTTAAGGTTGGAAAGTTACATAATGTGTCTTTAAGCTTGAACAGCTTCGGGCAAAGTGAAACTCCTTCTTGCAGATTCCATAAATCACTTGAAGGCTTTTTTTTTTTTTTTTACTCAAATCCATCCATAGAGCTCATCTTGTTCCATCTTGCCTCCGGACACTTCCGTGTTCTGCCATCATATCAGAGAAATGACAGAAACATGTGGCTGGTCATGCTGCACATGCGTTAAAAAGGTTAACGCAATTCATTACATAAATTAGTAACCGCCGTTAACGTGTTATTTTTAACAGCCTTACAAGTAAACATTGTTTTTCCTTTAATGTCAAGTTGGGACACGGGCACAGTCTGACGTTTGAGCATTGCAGTAAAAAAAATCGACAATTCTGACACAGAAATCGCTGCATGGGTTCAGGAACACTTCCAGAAATCTACAAATGCAGATTAAAGCTCCATCATGGAAAGAAGAAAAACACTGACTTCTCTGGGCTAAAGCTCATTTAAAATGGTCTGCGGCAAAAGCTGATCTGTGGCAAGGTTATTACAGTTTTGAAATTTTCATTAGTTTTTATTTCCATTTAGTTTTTCAGTTTGCTTTTTTATTTCAGCTTAGTTTTAGTTAGTTCAACAAATGATTTCCTAGTTTTAGTTTAGTTTTTATCTTAGGGAGGGGGGGGGGGGGGGGGGGGGGGGGGGGGGGGGGGGGGGGGGGGGGGGGGGGGGGGGGGGGGGGGGGGGGGGGGGGGGGGGGGGGGGGGGGGGGGGGGGGGGGGGGGGGGGGGGGGGGGGGGGGGGGGGGGGGGGGGGGGGGGGGGGGGGGGGGGGGGGGGGGGGGGGGGGGGGGGGGGGGGGGGGGGGGGGGGGGGGGGGGGGGGGGGGTTGGGGGGGGGGGTGGGGGGGGGGGGGGGGGGGGGTGGGGGGGGGGGGTGGGGGGGGGGGGGTGGGGGGGGGGGGGGGGGGGGGGGGGGGGGGGGTTGGGGGGGGGGGGGGGGGGGGGGGGGGGGGGGGGGGGGGGGGGGGGGGGGGGGGGGGGGGGGGGGGGGGGGGGGGGGGGGGGTGGGGGTGGGGGGGGGGTGGGGGGCGGGGGGGGGGGGGGGGGGGGGGGGGGGGTGGGTGGGGGTGGGGGGGCTGGGCGGGGGGGGGGGGGGGGTGGGGGGGGGCGGGGCGGGGGGCGGTGGGGCGGGGGGGGGTGGGGGGCGGGGGGGGGGCCGGGGGGGGGGGGCGGGGGCTGGGGGGGGGGGCCGGGGGGGGGGGGGGCGGGATGGGGGGGGGGGGGGGGGGTGCGGGGGGGGGGGTGGGGGGGGGGCGGGGGGGGGGGGGGGGGGGGTGGGGGGGGGGGTCGGGGAGGGGGGGGGGCGGGGTAGGGGGCATCCCACATAGCAAAAAAACAGAGGAAGAAGAAGAAAATATAAAGAAACACTAAAAAGGAAAACCAAAGCAAAAAAACAACAAGCAAAAACGCCACGAAACCAAAACACGCGGAACAGAGGCGAACAACAAAAAACCCCCGAGGGAGGAGGGAAGAGAGGAGAAAAGGAGGAAGAAAAAAAGAAAAAAAGAAAAGAAAGAAAAAAAAGAAAGAAAAAAAAAAACCCCAAAAAAAAACCAAACCAAACAAAAAAAAACAAACAAAAAAAAAAAAAAAAAAAAAAAAAAAAAAAAAAAAAAAAAAAAAAAAAAAAAAAAAAAAAAAAAAAAAAAAAAAAAAAAAAAAAAAAAAAAAAAAAAAAAAAAAAAAAAAAAAAAAAAAAAAAAAAAAAAAAAAAAAAAAAAAAAAGAATTGACTAGTTTCAGTTTAGTTTTTATTTAGTTTTAGCCTAAGTTTTAGTTTTTCATGTATTAAGAGAAAGTCTTGAAATGTAGATATTGAAAAGGATGGAATGATGTGTGACACAAAATATGGATTATCAAATCCTTTTATTTTAATTCCCGAACCACAATTATTCAAATTATTTGAATGTATATCCAACTGTTGTTTCAACACTTAACAGGCCATTATCCAAACATGCAAAATCAGCCCACATACAGCTCTGTGTAACCTTGAACTTTTCATGAGCGTCTCTGTGAGAACTTTGCAAATGAACTTTCAAATTTGTTGGATTTTTTCCCATCAGTCTTCATCACAACACACTTACTTTTATCGATAAGTGGGTCATACTCGAAATAATCCAATGGTTTATACTAAATACTATAAATATTTATAAATACTCGAATAGTATTTATAAATACTCAGAAATGCTGTGGCATTTTCGACCTGCTGCAACTTTAGCCATTTTTGTCTGCTAAGCACCTTCTTCTAGTTCATGTGCTGCAGATTATAGCCGCTATACTGCCACCGTCTGGAGGAAAAGTGGAAGAACAGCAGCTGCTGCAGGACAGGCATCTCACGTCTAATCAAGGGAGAAAACGAAGTAACAAGAAAAACTAAGTTGAATTTATCTACAATTCAGTTCAGTTTTAGTTAGTTTTGCATTGTTCTTTGTAGTTTCTATTTTGTTTTAGTTTTTTTCTTAATTTTTGTTTTTATTTTTATTTCAGTTAACTAAATTATTATTTTCACTGCTAGTTTTAGTTTTAGTCTTAGTTTTAGTTATGGAAAACAACCCTGGACTGTAGTCAGGTGATGAATCAAAATCAAAGAGAACACTGAGACTCAAGAGGAGCTTCTTCCCTCAGGCTGTCAGGTCTGTGAACGCACACAATGTTCTTCCACCGCTGCCTCTTGCACTTGTCAAAACTGATACTCACACAGTAAAGTATGTCATTTTAACACCAAGCTGCTCTTCTAATTATCCCGTTTTAACCGCTGCACTACTCAAAGTATTGTACTTCACTCTGTATATACAGTATGTTGTTGATATTGTGCAATGTGCATATCACAGCATGACTATTGCATTGCACACAACCATTTTCTTACTATGTTTTCATTAGGTGTTAAATGGGTGTTGCACAGCCTTAGAAGCATGTTTGCATTTCACCACCATCTTGAATGTGTATGTAATAAATTTTTAAAAAACTCGAAAATTTTAATTTCCTTATGAAAAAAAGAAAAAAAGGACCATCCAGCTCATTATCAACACCTAGTTTAAAATCTTACATCTCTGATGGACTGACCTGCAGTTCCAACATTTAACTGTTTACTTTATGTAAAATTTTCTGTATTTTACTGTAAAATATCATGAAGTAGAAAATACAAAAAAAAGGGGAACAACATTTCTCTCTTAAAGGTCCAGGTCTCCTCAGTCCCACGTGTTTACAGGGCAAACCTAACCGGTGATTGTCTTTCATCCGTCAAATATCCTTTAAGTTTTTAATTTATTGATCTATAAAATATGAAAAAAATAGAAGCAATCTACCCAAAATGTCTATTTCCCTGTCACATGTTCTCTCACCATACGAACAGCCTTGTCCATGTCACAGTCACTGAAAATGATAAGCGGTGATTTCCCTCCCAGCTCCAGAGAGACCTTCTTCAAGTTACTGACCGCACAGCTGGAGGAGAAAAACAAAAAGAAATCACATGAGACACCAAGCTGTAGTCTTCTGATCCAAAAAGCAAAGACACTGTGCGTGCTTACCTCTTCATGATCTGTTTGCCAATCGGCGTGGAGCCAGTGAAGCCCAGCTTGCGAATGTCTGGATGATCGGACAGACGTTGTCCTACCATTCCACCTGGATGAGATGACAACAGGACATGCAGTCACTGAGTAATAGATGCCAAATAAAACTGAAGCAATGCTTATGGTAAACTCTACAGTGGAATCAGAATAAGAAGTGAGGCGGAGAGAGAAAAAGTACACTAAGACCCCTTCTTGGGAATCCAGGGGGTCTTGCTATGAAACAAAGCCTTTGGGGTTAATAGGAAGCATTATCTCTGATTTTAACATCCTGGTGCATTTTTGAAAGATGAAAAAGAAAAAAAAAACTTTTGGTTCATTACCAGAGCCTGGCAAAATATTGATGACTCCTTTTGGAATACCGGCTTTCACCGAAAGCTCAGCGAACTTCAGAGCAGTGAGTGGAGTAACCTGTAAACATCAGAAATAAAGCTTAAAACAAAAACAAGGCTGTCTGAGCGGATGTTCAAGTGGATGCAAGTACTACACCAGGATGAAGAGGTAAGAATGATTTCATCGTTTTTTTTTTTTTGTTTTTTTTTTAAATGAGCATATGCTGACCTGTGCAGGTTTAAGAACAAGCGTGTTTCCTGCTGCCAGGCAGGCGGCACTCTTCCAAGCCAGCATCATGAGAGGGTAATTCCACGGGATGACTATGGCACAAACGCTGCCACAGAAAGAAAAACCCACAAAGCTCAGTGAGACACACTGACTAAACAGAAAGAGGTGAACATCCGTGTTTGGCTTGTGCAGAGCTTTACCCCAGAGGTTCTTTCTTAGTGAAAGTCAGGTTGCGGTTGGGCCTGGCTTGGTTGATAGGGATCGTTTTGCCCTGCAGAATACAAAGAGTTCATATGGTGCATTTCTGTCCGTCATTAAAATTCACAAAGCTTCTGTTTGGGTTCTAATCAACAAGAAAAGCTTCCTACCTGGATCTTGTCACACCAGCCAGCAAAGTAGCGGAAGGTCTGGATGGACATGCCTACGTGTGTCTTGAGGGCGAGTGTGTACACGGCTCCCGAGTCGATGGACTCGATGGTGGCTAACTCCTCCTGGTGTTCCTCCATCAGGTCTGCAAGCCTGGACAGAGGCAGTCAGAGGGGGGAGTGTGAGGGTAGCCTAATATTTCAATTCAAGAAAATTTACTAGGGCGCTGATAACTGAAAAAAAAATTCAGCTACTTGCAACCTGAAGCATAACCCCCTTCCCCAAACGAAACAACAACCTGTAGTTATGTTGTGCATGGCCCCAATTATTCTGATCATGTCATCATTCCTCTAGGAGGAGCTACTCACTTGTACAGCAGACTTCCTCTGTCTCTGGGATTCATCCTGCCCCAAGGACCGTGATCATAAGCTTCTTTGGCAGCAGCCACAGCTCGATCCACATCTCCCACTGAGGCGTAGGACACCTTACAGATCACCTGGGTGAAAAATGTTTTGCTGATTAAAATGTACAAGAGTGGTGACACATGGATGGACAGATGAAAGGATGGTCCGGTGCCTTACAGATCCGTCAGTAGGATTGATGGTGTCATAAGTCTTCCCGTTTTCTGCATCCTCGAACTTGCCATCAATAAAACACTGGTAGGGCATTTTCACTGTCATGTTGTTCACATCTTTGGTTGCCTGGATAGATAAAAAAAAAGGACTAAATGAAATGAAAGTTTCTTGCCTGACTGCTTCACTCACTCATTTTAAGCTATTGATCAGACTGACATAGTCGACGACCAGCTCCTCCTCCTGGTCCTCTCCTCTGAATCTGCGTACAAACATCTGGATGAAGTCCTGGAAGGTGGTAGCCATGTACACATCCTCGTTCTGCAGCTGGACGCCAGCGCACTTCTGCTTCACCTCCTCCACTAACCTGAACACAGAGACGGCTCTTTATCAGTGCTTACAGATGCACCCATTTCTCCTTTCTAGAAAATAAATATTAATTGATAATCCCTTTTTATTTCATGGCGTTTTTTTTAATGAATTTCAATTCTGAAATATGACAGCAACTCACCTAACAACATCCATAGAGGCAGCTCCGGATTTAAAGAAGTCTGTGGTGTCCTCAATGGCTGGTACGTTGCTAAGGATGCCCTTCCAGATGTTCTGTATAGAAAAAGAAAAAAAAAGATCTATTTTTGTCAATTCAACTTTTTTTTAAAATTCAGTTATTTGTCAGTGATGGTAAAAAAAGTTAACTTGCCTTGATTTCTTCTGCCATCTTCTTTTCATCATCCGTTAGCTCCACGCTGGAGCTTTCTCCAGAAGAGAAATACTTAGAGGCAGGGATCATCTTTCCATCCTCAAACTGCAGGTTCTTCACCAGGAGCTGTCAATCAAATAGTGACAGAGTAAACGGATAAATACAGGAACATGACAAAAGGTTGAGCTGACACATCTTTATTTGAAAAGTCAGCTTTGTTTGAATAACCCATCAGTTAGAAACCGTGCTACGTCAGGGCCTCAGAGTAATAAAAGCTCAGCCAGCCGCTCTGCTCCGCTTGTTTACTCTGGATATTTGTTTAATAGTAAGATAAACTACGAGGAAACTCACAGCCTTCCCGTCAGTCCCGTACAGGACCAACCCGTTCTTTGTGACGAGGCCAGGTTGGGAAGCCCCCTCAATTTCCAAAGGCTGACCAGCTGGTGCAGAACCCCCCAACATGGATGAGCCATAAAGGGTCACAGACTGAGGACAGACAGAGAAGCGTTTACAACATGTGTTTTATGTATCAATGAATATTCATAAAACTTGTAAGGTAAAAAGTTCAGATGGTCCTGCCCATTTTAGAAAAAAAAAAAGAAGTTTTTTTTTTTTTTTTTTTTTATGTGAAATTTACAGAGATCACGTTTACATTAAATGGCACACTCAGATACAACACAAAGTTCTGGTTTCTCCAGCTAAAATAAACAGTCGAACTTGTTTTTACTACTGATTTACAGAATATTAAACTTTCTTCCTGGTTACTAGAAAAATAATTTCACTGTCTTGTCCATCCATTTATCAATTTTCCATAGCTGCTTTAAATAATTTATAGAGAAATACTGCTTTAAATGATTATTAAAGAAACACTGTATATATAATTAAATCTAATTCTAATTAAGATTTCATTGTACATAATCAAACTTTTTCTACATCAAGCTATGCAGGCTTTTTATTTTTATATTTATTTATTTTTAAATTAATTTATGTCTAAATTTCTCTGTTGTTTGGCAGTAAGGTCGTTGTTTCTAATCGAGGATGAATGGTCACCTGTGAGAAAAACGGACAACCACTTGCCACAGACACCAATCCTGCCTTCTAGGATCTAAAGTGAGAAATGCTAATTTAATACATTTACTTCAAAATTATTAAACAAATGGGAAATTCAGTGAGAAAATGTAGAAATAACGAAAGAAAATATTTAATTTAGAAAACAAAATTATTTCTCAATTTCTGTGATTAATTCCATATTTCTTAAGCTATTTTTGGCGACATGATGATGTGATGTTTGTAACGTCATCATGTCACAGTAAGTAGGTTACTGGTTCCAGTCATGGCTGGGGTCTGCATGCATTGTGGTCCTCCAGTTCCCTCCCATGGTTCCAAACATGCATTTTATGCAAACTGTATATGGACTAAAGGAGTGGATGTGATGGTTGTTTGTGATGGAACTGTGTTGGTGTACTGCGAACTCTCGTTCTCAGTCATGAGTACTGAGAATGGATCCATTTTCTTCATTTCTACAATTATAGCATCTTTGATCTTGCATACAAAATGGATAGATGGACAGATGACCACACTTATTACTAGGGATGCACGATATTGGAATTTTGTCCGATATCCGATATGCCGATATTTTAAAACTCATGTGGCCGATAACTGATATCGATACCGATTTTAAAGCTGAAAAAATAAGAGTCATTGCGGATAGAGTTTTGTTTCTGTTTCGACACTTTAAAAATAGGAGTGGGTAAAATAAATATATGAATATGTGTTTTTATAGCAATAAACAGATTAAAATGCGGATGTCTCTTTAATTAAAATTAAAGTTTGTGTTAAAATATATTGTAAATTCCAGAGAAATCTCGTAACAGAACGATGAAATATTGCGAGATTTCATTAGTAAAACAGATCGATACCACGTTTTTAAATGTCAATATGATATCAGCATATGAAAATGTTGCAATATTTCAGTTTATCAATAATTTTTCCCACCCCTAGTCTTTAGAAATGTCATTGTCTGTAAAAAAAAGTTTTTGAAGAAGAAGAAGTTTTTTTTTTTTTTACACTTTAGAAACAGCGGGCTGATTGGTTGATTGGTTAAATATCGGTGGGGTGGCCGATGTCCGATACTCAGTTTTAAGGCTGATAAAGGCCGATACCGATAGGAGGCCGATTATATCATGCATCCCTACTTATTACTGCACGTGTTGAACGGTTAAATAATTATTTAACACCTTTAACTCTTTTTTTTTTCTAAAATGTTGTCCCATCACTCTATTTGAGGACATTAATCAGTTAATGTCATCTACCATAAAAATTATGGAAAGGATGTCTAGATGCCTACTTTGATGACAGAACCTGTAACATCTGCATCAGCCGACAGACAGCAGCTGTGTGTGTTGATTCTTTGTGTACATGTGTTCCAGGAAACGCACCTGACCACCAATGACAGTCCAAGCCCCCGGGACTTTGTCATGGCCTCGGATCCAGTTGTGGATGGCCTCAGCTGGCTGGGCCAAGTTAACCTGGGAGATGCAGGGAGAAACCAGTGTTCACATTGCTGAAGGCTGACATTTATCTTCAGAGCAGGTAAAAGGGGATGGGTGGGGGTTGGGGGGGGGCACATGGAAAGTTACGCTGGGAAATAAACTGCTTCACTAAAAATAGCACATTGGAGCACGCTGCTAGCGACGTGGCTCAAAGCAGCAAATCAGAAAGCAGCTAAGATTGGCCCCACCTCTGTCTTTCTACTTTTAGGAAAAACCAGCATAAACCAGTCAGTAGTCGCTCTCACCGAGCCGCGGGAGCAATTCAACAGTAAATTTCCAGGCTGTCTTCTGAATGAGAGTGTTATTACACTGTGCAGCTGTCCAACAGCTTGACGCTGAAAAGTACAAGCTGTGCTTTTGTCTGGGAGGCAAAACAAAATAAAGTTTTAGCAGTATGACTTTTGCAAATTAATTGAGATTTTTTTTTTTTTTTTGGGGGGGGGGGGAGATTTGCTGCAGTTTCTCTCTTTGTTTGTTGTTGCAGCATTTCCTCCCACATGGGAATTTGCACAGAAAAGAATGCTGCAATGTTTCAGTGAGCTGTTGCTGGAAAACGACGCTCATTCATTCAGACTGACTTCATGCAGTCAAACTCTCACCATGGAGTTGGATTTCTTCTGAATGCCCTCGTAGCTCGCGCCTTCTTCTGTCTGGGGAATTCGAGCCGCCTTTCCATCTGCAATGAGCTGCACTGATTCCACCTACACCGAGAGTGACAGCTCAGTTTGTGTCGTAAGTTCATGACAGTATTCTGCTGACGCTCCTGCTGGCTTACCATGGCTTTGATGCCCTCTGGGAAGAGGAAGCGGTTGTACAGCGTGTCCACGGTGTCATTTGGCTCAACAGCACACTCTCTCTGCAGGAGAATGGGGCCGGTGTCCAGTCCATCATCAGCCCAGAAGATTGAGAAGCCAGCTTTTTTATCACCATGGATGAGGGTCCTTATGACATACAAAGAGAAATAAACTCAAAATAAATTGGTATGTAGGTTCATATTATTGTCTTTTTGTGTTTGAAGTCAGTAAACCTGACTAATTAAAGCAGAGTGACATAAATAAATCAGAGGAAAGACAATGGAAATCAAATTAATAAAGACTGCGGGTCACAAGCTGTCTAGAATTTATCCTCATCAAGTACATGAATATTGTACCTACACGTTCATATCTGGTTTGTAAGTTACCACCCTTTTCCCTGGACACATACAGGGGTCACTACATAATGGGGGTTTGTCCGGGATATTCTCCTCTGCAAAAAGCTTAATCTAAGCTAGATTTTGTTTTAAAACTTTATTTTGAACCTTGGGGATTGAGTTATGGCTCAGTTTGCTTTGGAGTGTTTCTTGGAGGATCCTTCATTCAAATATTTGTGTACAATTTTTAAATTTTCTCTAAATCTTCCTAAAACATAATGAAAAACAAAATGATTAATTAAATACCTAAATATGTCACAATTTCAAGTTGAAAAACATTCAGTTGGTCGCCCAGATAAGTTACTCCCCCCGCTAAATGTCAGATGTTAGATTTTGAAAACATTATTCAACCTTTTCAGCGCTTTGCTGCCCTGTTCTGGCTTATGTGATGATGATATCACATTCAAAACAAGCATGCAATTAAAAGAAAATGATAACAGTGTTAGGTATTTGTCTTTGGTGCTCCACCAAAGGGAGCACATTGATTGAATGCAGTCTTCTGTAATTGAAAGATAGGTCAAGCCTGCAGGATCTTTCTCTAATGAAGAGGACAAACTGCCAAAAACCACAGACAACAAAGTAGCATAAACAACAACTGCACTGAAAAACCATCATTGCTTTAACACTTCATTTTACTTCACCAAAAAGCTATTTTTTCCACTTTAATTCAGTCTTTTTCATCTCAGATCAACACTGAAGGACAAAGAACAGGAAAATCTCTGCTATTTACAGTAAATTGCTGTCCCCATGTGGCAACAAAATGCTGCAAGATGAAGAAGAGTGTTTGACCCTCAACTTAGAGACAGTGAAAATAGTCCAAAGCTTTAATACGAACATTTGATGTGTTATTTGTACCATCTTTGTTTGCAAACACGACTGCAGCTGGGTTTTACAAGAATAAATACAACTCCAGCTTAAAGAAATATTTTGTATCTGCTATATTATATGCTCACATACTTTATTTTAAGAAGTTTAATGAAAGCATTAATAAATGCATTATATCTGTTCTTCCTGATGCCTGTTGTTGCAAATCTATTACATACCACTTCTACCCTTTATTCAATTATTTTATCTCATTGATTCATTTATATATTGTTAATTCTTATATTCTTATTTGTGAATTTATTTTATGATTTATTTATCATTTATCGTTTACTGACTGTTATTAACATATTTAATATCGAATCATATTTTGTTTTATACCAGTCTTTTTCCTTTTGTCCCCCCCCCCCCCCCTTGAATTTCCCAGTATTCGTATTATCTTTAAATAGTTGTAAATACATTCAGGTGCAAATGGGGTTAAAGCTGAGTCTGAGCTTAACCTGCTTACTGTAGCTTGCAGCTAAGCTAGCTAAGCAGCAGCTTTAATTCATGAGACACACAAACACATTTAGCTTAAAAAAAAGGTCATTTGAAAGTGAAAACTACTTATTTTGATCTCCTGGTGGAGTAAAAATGTTATAAAGGCTGTTCAGGGCATTTTATAGGTGCGGTGTGTAAGAATTGTGTGGACATAGAGGCCGTCCTCCAGTGAGCAGGAACGGAAGTTGGTCATGTGTGACGTCACCCCCCAGTTCCCACTTCCCAGTTCCGAGGTAAATGGAACGCAGCAGAAGTCCACAAAAGTCACCTCCAATGCAGACTCGGAAAAGTGGGCGAAGCAAGTACACATCCAGGAAAGTGGAGCGTACTCGTCTTGATGCATTCTTTGAATTGGAACAGTACTTGGACCTCTATTGTTGACATTTCAAAAGTACACAAGTACACAAAAGTACACGTATTGAGAAATGGCCAGAAATTACTTCAAATGCCAACGGTGGCTGTCAGTGGCCAAAATCCTCCAGACATAAACATATTTCCATCTGTGAGTGGATCAAACAAAAGTTAATACTGTAGTTTTAAAGCTCAGAGGGTTCTCACTTCACATATGCAGTTGTTTGTCCTTTCAGAGATACCATAGTAAAATGGTGGCACAAACATGGCAGCTGATGTGTATGTGGACCCAGCTCAAGTGGATACAAATTACTCATTCTATGAGAACAGAAAAATAACGGTTATTCTTGTAAAGTGATTAGATACCAATAGAAACACACTTTCTAATGATATGTAAAAAATTTGGTTACTGACTTTTGATTTTGCTACACACTGCACCTTTAAGAATTGGACAGAGCTAAACTAGCTAGTGCGGCTAGCACTGTGGTGATAACAGAAGCTGAGAGATACTAAGGGTGGAGAACAGACAAGCCAGAGGAAAGATAAGAAAAGTCAGCGTAATGGGAGGTTGGCATCAAACATAACTGTCTTTCCAAGGAGTTAAGCATCAGGGAGGTCTGAGGCTCTGCTCATTCACGGCTTGTACAGTGGATAAGAATAATACATCCAGGTTAGCAGGAAGCTAAACTTTGGTTACAGGTCACATCCTCCCTCCTCCTCTACTCTTCCTCACCAGTTTATGGCAGAGGCTCCTCTGTGCAGGGGTAGGATGGAGGGGTGGTAGATGATGGAGCCATGCTTGGGGTGGTCGATGACATTCATGGGGATGAACTGGGAACAGAAGGGCATGACATTCAGCTCGGCACCCACAGCTTTATATGCGTCCACCACCTCCGGGATGGGCTTCCCCTTGACTCGCCACCTCGGAAACTTGAAAACCGGCGTCCCGTCTTTCTCCGCTGCCACCGCTTAAAAGAGAGAAGAATGTTCAGAGTTGTAGTTTAGAAAAATCTCTCAGGGAAACAAAAAACTAAACTTGCACATGCACTAGTAGGAACAGATATAACTGCCGTGTTCAGCACTTTGTGTTAGCTGTGGCTGTTTTAAAGTGCTATATAAATAAAGTCGTATTGTCTTTTAACTTTTGATACTGTTACTCTCTGAAAAGGATTAAATGAGCAAATGCAAACTATTTTATACAGTGTCTGTTCTCTTATTAACATTATGCTTTGTGAATAAAATAACGTATGGTTAGGGTCCCACTGTACTTTAAAATTCTCAAACTTTTTGAGCAACAACCCCCCACAAATAATACACCAAATATCGTTATCTTAGGGTAACTAGATAATGCCAGCGCAAACTAAAGGGCATTTAGTTTATTTCTGGACATCCCAGTCCCGATCCCCAGTTTGAGAACCACAGCTTTAAAGTAGGGAGGTTTTCAACTGTAAGAAGTGTTGTATGTAATGAGTCACTATGACCAGGAAGTGTGTGTGGCAGTTTTAACTAGTTCAGATAAGCTTTACTCCAGTCAGAACCAGGTTTACCTGCTTTATCTACAAACTAGGCCACAATAAACCTGGCAGAGCACAGCCAGGTGACCCAGATTTCTCATGGCGTGGCTGGTTTCAGTACATCAGGGGCCACAAAAATATCAACTTTAGCTTAAGGTCTCCAATCCATCAATGCAAGTATTAGTACTCTTCACAGAGGAAATATTTGAATATTTTCAAGAAAACATTAAGGTAGACAGAGAGATGGAGAGGTGGCTGACAGCAGTAGATAAAGTTTCGTGCAAAGATTGCATAGACTTTTCACCTAAGAGCTGCATCTCCAGGCCACACAGGGCCTCTCCCCACACAGACAATAGAGCCAGTATTCCTCAACTAATGCAGGATAAAGGCCTGTCATTGTCCTGGGCCACTGTAGAGTCAACACGCATCTACCTCAGCCACAGCACAGGCCTCCGGTGACCCCGAGCCCGGATCCAGGACAAACACGCTCTCAAGTATGGGTTCCACAAAGACTCTTTCTGGAGGGCTCAGGTTCCAACCAGAGCCACGATCTTCAGAAAAAAAAAACCTTTAGAGAAAATGCTTTTTATAGCATCTAATTAGAAAAGTTTTTATCCAAAGCACCTTTTGGGATTGGAGATTCCCGGGGGAGAACAGGAAGGTAGACGGCAGTATAACAGAGAGGTTGCTGAAGCTGGGAATTTTTCTTTCTCTCTCTTCCTCTGTCTTTAACGGTCTTGTTTTTAACTTTCATGTTGAATTAGCAAAGCTATGACTGTGTGAAGTGGGCTCCAGGGCAAATGGATTATGACCCAAAGGATCATTTTTATCTGCTGCAGGATGTTTTTCACTCATCGATATACTGTATAACAAATTAACTTTTTCCCACCTTGAGAAAAACTTTTTAGCTTTCAAAATTGATCTTTCACTTTACTTCTCACATCATTTCATTAATATAAAAAGAGGTCAATGTTACCATGTGCAAATATCTGAGGCATTCATTGCAGACTTCTTGTGGATATTTCCCACCCAGTCTCACTGGGAAATCTGCAGGTGTGTGTGTGTGTGTGTGTGGTGCTTTTTACTTGCTCCACAACAGGAACCTCATCTTGTATTCTCTACATCAGCGGGGCCAAAGTCAAGTCCTCAAGAGCTACTATCCTGCAACTTTTAGAGGCATTCCTTCTCCGACACACCTGAATCAAATAGATGGCTCGTTACCAGGCCTCTGCAGAGTTGAATGACATGCACATGAGGTAATTCAGTCGTTTAATTCAGGTGTGTTGTAGCTCTGAAGGACTGGACTTGGGTAACCCCGCTCTACATGCTGCAATAAAAACACAGCAGTTTCTTTGGCTAATTGACAGATGTCTCATAGCTAGTCTTTCACTGACCTTCAATATCAATTATCTTTATTTTTTATGTTTTTATTATGTAAATTCATAGTAAATGGGAGTTTACTATGAACTTTTACATAGAGGAAGTTCATAGTAAACTCCCATTTACTATAAATTTACATTATAAAACATGAGAAATAAATATAATTAATTATCTTGTTAAAAATGAATAAATAAATTGTAGAAATGATAAATAATCATAACATACAATTTATGCAGCTCTAGAATAAGGTTCTTTGTCATAAACACAAGTATTTGTAATACGGTAATATTGTATTTTTGAAAGGGGGGACCTTCTGAAGTACCATGAAGTAGTTAGTATCTTACATGTAGTAAAAAATAGTCAGAACACGCTCAAACTGGGGATGCAGGGAAGGGAGCTAAGGGCCAGCCAAGCTAGCAGCCACTAAAACAGGGGAATAGCGCATCTTTCTCTTCTATAAACAAAAAAGCTCAAAGCTCATAAATTTATACCTGTATAATTATGTAAATGCATTTTGTTTTCAAAATATCTTAAGTTTATGAGGTTTGAATTATTCAAGATGGAAAAAATACTTCTTTCACCTTTTGAGCATCTGCTACCTTAGCTAGCCAGTTAGCTCTCTATTATGAGAGTGCTCTATTTTCCACTGCAAGTGACACTGAGAAATGTACACAAGTCCACTTGAGAAAAAAAAAAAGCCTAAATTAAATAAAAATATTATTTTTTAGGGCTCTTTTAGAGGATTATTTGGGTGGAACCAAATAACTTAAAGGTACAGTAAGTAAAAAAATCAAAGGTCAATGGCAGAAAAATTTGATAAATAATTCAAAACTGTGTTTCTATTGATGTGTAATCGCTGGACTAGAATAGCCGTTACATGTTCAATTTCTTAGAATGAGTCATTTATATCTACTTGCTGGAAAATGGTTTTCCACCATTTTTACTACGGTGTCCCTGAATGGACAAAACAATGTGTGTAAAATAAGAACCCTCATTTTAGGGAGTTTAATCCTGGAAACGATGTCTTCCTAACAGTGACAGGCTTTATTCTACCTAACAATTTAACTGAAATACAATACATTATCGATTTATTTAATTCAGCTGGAAATTTAGAAACTACATTACAATAATACAACATTTCCTCACACTGATGCTGTTTTCATGTTATTCCCTTTTCTCCGCATCAAAGTTTTATTTGAAAAAAGCTTTGTATTTCCTCTTCATTGTCCATTTCGGTGTTTACAGAATATCTAGAAGTGAAATAACAAAGCCAAGATGTAGAAAACAAGAGTGAACTCACCGAGGGGGTCAGCCTTGCCATCTTTATCAGGGACTGTAAACACACCCACAACTTTGTGACCCTGTTTCCTCAGGTTGCTGTACACCTCCTGGCCAAACAGGCTCTGACCGATTATAGCTAGTTTTAGCTTATTCTGGTAGTAATGCTGTAAGAGAAGTAAAAAGTCATTCTTAGATTCAATTAGTGCAGATAAACAGATCTAGAAATACAAAAATAAATTGACCACAGTTACTGAAATGACTTGAGAATGACATAACACTGTCATAGAGTATACTCCCAGTATTTCTTACACACCCAATTTTGCATTTTATTTGATTTGCACAGCCATAAAGTAAGGGGACTTGCAATTGAGAGTAGGAATGCACAATATTGGAACTTTGGCCAATATACGATACCCTGATATTTCAAAACCCATGTGGCCAATAACTGATATCGATACCGATATTAAAGCTGAAAAAAAATATGCAGTCATGGCAAATAGCAGTTTTTTTTATCTGTTTCCAACCCTTTGAAAAATAGAGATGGGAAAAAAATATCGATACAGTGAAATATCACGATATTTTCATATGCCGATATCAAATTGATATTTAAAAACACGGTATTGATCTATTTGACTTACAAAATCTTGCGAGATTTCATTGTTCTGTTAAAAACTCTCGCCATATTTCTGAGAATATTGCGATATTGCAGTGTACTGATATTTTTTCCCACCTCTAGTCTTTAGAAGTTTTAGTCTGTAAAAACGAAGTTTTTGAAGAAGAGAAGAAGAAGAAGAAGAAGAAGAAGAAGAAGTAGTAGTTTTTGTGTTTTTTTAATACTTTATAAACAGTTGGCTGTCTGATCAATTAAATATTGGTGGGGTGGCCGATGATCGATATTCAGTTTTAGGGCCGATAAAGGCTGATACCGGCAGGGAGCCAATTGTATTATGCATCCGAGAGATTTAGAAAAAAAAATAGCTGTCAGAGCTGCTAAAGGTTTCTAACTTTTAGAGTAATGAATCAAGATTCTAGTTTAGATTTTTGTATTTCAACTAAAAAAAATGGTCTCAAAACCCACAATGAGGGAAACCCTGTACATCTATTAGCATTATTGATTATTTTCTCAGGCCAAACTGAAAGTTGGACTTTTTATTTGTTTTATAGTAATTCATAGTGGGTCAACTATATGTCCTAACAGTTGTCGGCTCTCGGGTCCTGGCTTAGGCCAGCTCTGATAAAAGCCATTGGCTGAGGGAAGGCACAACCCTCATCCAGAGAGCAGAAGTTCAAGTGCATGCCTGTGGCCCCACCCGTCTGACAGTAACAGCACATGTGAAAAACGAGAATGTATCAGATTTCACATGCGCATCCACTCGGTCCTGTCAAGTGCAGCATGCACCACAGCGGTTACATGACATTCTGCAACGTGCTTCATGACGCATTCATGTGCACTACTCACCGTTTAGATCATTAATAAAGCGGAGAAATTGCTCCGCATCAGGTTGCAGAGCTGTGCAAATCCTGATGAAATGCTGGGTTAATTGTCAGCAGTCTGCTGCTTGCAGATCTGTGGGATTGTTAGTAAGCTGCTGACAGCGTACATTCAGTACCTGAAGTCCATATGATGATGCAACTTCTCCACTTATTGTACAGTAGACAGAGAAGTGAGAGCAAATCTGGATGGTCGGTGAGATGTGCGAACATGCACTAACGTGGCAAACTGTGCACCATCATTTATAAGGATACAAGACCTGACGGATAACTGATCTGCAGTCAGAACAGTCTGGCTCAGTTCTCCTAATGTACCCTCCATTTAAGCGTGGCATTCAATATTTCCTGGTATCATCTTCTAAAATAAAACGAAACAGAGCTACTAAAGTGACATTCATTCTTTGCAGCTGCCAAACCGATAGTACTCACGGAGGAGGTGGAGAATTTCCTTATGACTTGACTCGCCGTCCACAACATAATGGCGGTGTTTGTAATAAAAAAAAATGAAAATAAGGGATCCAGAAACGGGGGGAAGAATGTATCCAACCTGCTTTTGAGGTATGCACTCTGCTGTCACCTCGCACCTACCCTTATGTGTGCGCGAGTGCGTGTGCCGTGCCACAGAGCGAGTCAGAGGCAGTGACCGATGCCGTGGTATGTACGAGCTTGCCACAGCCAGCTTATACTCGCCAGCACTCAGTTATAGTACGTGCCGCTTTGGAGGCTACGTGCGCGATCACGCCGCGCGTTCACACATAGGAAGTTCTTTAAATTGTCAAGGCCATGCTGGAGTGCGGGTTCAATGTTGCAACAGTACACCTTCTGGTATGTTACAGTGGAAATGCGAACAAATTTTCTAAACATGTAATTTAATACCCATTCCATATAGTTTTATTATTATTATTATTATTTTAGCTACAATTCATATAATTAGTAGTGGCTGTAAATATGGACACTCGACTAAATGACCTGGCCAGTTCTATGTCATAACTGTGTCATGTAAGAGTGCGCTGCCATATTAGTTGACCCCAAAATAGGCAGCATTTCCACATTGTCACATACCTTTTTCTGCTTTACACCAGGGGGTAAACATCAGCATGAAAAAAATGCCCTAAATTTCTCACGCAAACCATGAAGGAAAGTCCATCCACCTGACTTTCCAAGAAGACATTCGGATTTAGAAGCATGTTCTGTGGTGATATATCCATTTGTTGTTTACACTTTGCACTAACTGCTTGTCTTTTTGCGTAATTTTGTTTGGCGTTTAGACTTGATCTGTTAAAAGTATTAATTTATGTGGCACTAAGTCCTCATCTTTTTATTAAAAGAACCTAAAATATAGATATTTATGTAAAACGTTATTTTTATGATTCATTGGTTCTAGTATTTATAGCATGTTTACTTATTTAGATTATTTGGTTTATATATTAATTACACTGTTTATCATTTCTACTTATCTTTTCCATGGTTTTTTTTTCCTACTTTCCTATTTTTTTTTTGTTCAAACTTAACATTTTTTGCCATTTTGTTAAACATTAAAAAATAAAGCTTAAATATTCTTTTGAGTTTATCCTTTTATCTCTTTTGCAGCTATGTGAACAGCCCTTTTAATTACACCCAATCTGTTTGAAAAGTAGTCTGTTAACTACGTGGGAGCAGTTAAAATCCTGGAGAGAAATTATAATAGATTACTTCTATTATTTTATAATTATGTTTTCTGTAAAAGATGGTAAAAGTGATGTGAAGCAACATTTCTGGTGCAGATTTTTTTTTTTCCTTTGTCAGTGATGGACATTTCCTAATATGAATTTAATATAAATTTTTTAAGCTTGACTGCATGTTAAATGTAAAAGAATACAGTTTCAAGGCTTCAAAACTGACATGGTTTAGGATTTCTAACTTAAAATTGCAGGTTTTGCAGGCTCGATTGAAGCATAACACAATTATAACGGGGAATATAACTGCTTCCACCCTGCAACTAAAGTTTCAAGCCTTTCAAATGTAAAAGGACGTTGCATAACCATGCTAACAGTAAAAAAAAAAAAAAAAAAAAAAAAAAAACAGTAGCACATGGATATTTGATGTAGACAACTGCTTATACTTTTGGTTCTTCTAAAGCAAATATAAAATTTTGATTTCCCACTTTCTTTGACTTTTTCACAAAAACTTGCACAGTAAAACAACCATTTTTGATCATTTACATAAAATAGATGACCGCAGAATTAAAACTACAAGACTACAAACTAACTGCTGCAAGCTGACATTTGATATGTTACTGCTGTTGCATAATCCTGGCTCTTTGCTTTGCAGCATTCCCCTGCTGTACAGCTGCTTTACTCCCACACTGAACAGGGTCTGACCCAAACTGCATCCGGTAGCGTCCACTTCCAACTGCCCTGCACAGGTTCATGCAGAGCAAAGGTTCAAAATGGTCAGCTGTCGACTGGCAGTGGAAAAGCACCGACATGCAGACTCATTCGTGGCATCTAAAGGACAGTGCAATCAATCTTACAGGTACGCGAGTGTCACATTCAGGTTGGACTGTTCCCCTGATAATTTCCTGGCAAGTGCCTTTATTCCCACTATTAGATGTCCCTTTGTCCCATGAGATAGTGAAAGGAATATAAATCAAATTAGGTCAGATAATATAAAAACTTTTCCTGCACAAGTGAGAGCCATACAGTTTTAAAGTTAGCAGAAAGAGACTTAATCAAGAAAAATAGATTAGTTTAAAGGTACAGTATGTAAAAAGTCAAAGGTCAATGGCAGAAAAATGTGATATGTAATTCAAAATTGTGTTTCTATTGATGTGTAATCGCTGAACTACAACAGCTGTTATGTGTTTATTTTCTTAGAATAAG
The DNA here is from genome assembly GCA_023101725.1 of Atherinomorus stipes. Taxonomy (NCBI): domain Eukaryota; kingdom Metazoa; phylum Chordata; class Actinopteri; order Atheriniformes; family Atherinidae; genus Atherinomorus; species Atherinomorus stipes. Next base: position 653,789 of record JALJCO010012637.1, read on the forward strand.
TCATTTATATCTACTTGCTGGGCGGTACACATATGGAGGCTGCCATATTTGTTCCACCATTTTTTATTATGGTGTCCCTGAATGGACAAAACAATGTGAGGACCATCTGAACTTTAAAACTGCTGAACCAGCTTTGTTTAATGGTAGTTAGAGACTGTTTGGGATCAGTAATGCCTTAAAAGACATTAAAAGTAGGTCCCTGTAGTTCAGTCATAGCTGGATCCACTCGCAGATGAAAACATCTTTATGTCTGGGAGAATTTTGGCTCTTAACAGCCACCGTACATTCACAACAGTGCTTGGAATATGATGTCATTTGAAAGAAAACATATTTTCTTCCAAATACCCATCTTTGCCACTAGATATCAGTAATTCTTACATACTGTACCTTTGCGGCAGGAAACACTAAGTGCTTATAAATAATAAATCAATCAAACTACAAGATCCAGATCTGATACCCTGCAATTAGCTTTCCTGAACTTCAATTCAAAATATCAGAAAAGAAAGAAAAGAGAAACCCAAGGGAGCAGCTGTGATTTATTTGTGAATAACTTGAACTACATCAAAAAGAGGACTAACAGTAAGAGCACAAGTGGTGGAAGTTGCTCAGGGGATGCTTCCCACCTCTGCTGATGACACAGAACCCCACTCTTCAGTTTCTGCTTCCCCCTCACTGCTGCCGCAGTCGCTCGCTCACACGGTACAACTGACCGTTAAAATCTCAAACAATACTATTCACGCGTCGTGCTCCTGGATGAGAGGCAATCTTTGAAGGCAAAAAAAAAAAAAAAGGGGAACATGCCCAAAAATCTTTAACATTCTGGAGAATCTGTTTACTTTGTGTCACCACAGGAATCACAGTGGGTGAAAATACTCGTGGATTATTTTACCACTAACAAAATGCCAGTGACGGAGGCTGCGAATGAAAGAGAAAAACTATTAATGTTGATGGATAAAAGATTTTCACAGGAATCCTGGATAGTTTTTGACTTTTAAAAAAAAAATCAATTTAGCTGGTAAAATACAGAATTAACTGTGTGTGTGGGGGGGTCCAACACTGGCACTTTGCTATCAAACGGCCCCAGCTGGTGCATATAAAAGAAGGTTTCAAGGGGGTCAGGTTCATTTCCCCACAACAAAGGACTCATGCTAGTGTTTCACGCTCTACAACAAGTTACAGGTGAAAAAATGACGAATCACTCTCCCTTTAGTGTGGGACTGCTGGAGCAGCGAGGGTAGTGATGGAGAGGTCACAGGAAGCGAATCCCTGCTCCAAACTGGACGCCGTCACATATCCTGTCAGAGCAGAGGAGGAAAAACAAGGAGAAGTCCGGATTTTAGACGATATCTTACAATGCTGCAATGTGCTAGCAAAGACGGGCAAGAAGAGATGCTCAGGGTATAAACATGTGGCTGATCGCAGATCTCACAAATAAGCAGGACTTTTAAGTGATAGCAGTTGCATTAAATGAAAATCTGCAAACCATTACTTACAATAAAAAAAATGACTTAGTTGTCTGTAATACATCCTTGGACAAACACCATCCCTATTAACCCTCAATGTTTCCTAAATCCCTGGCAAAAATGATGAAACCACCATTTACAAAACATGTTTGTTCTGTTGCTTTAATGACTAAATAAATAAAAACACAGTAATGAAACAAAACTAAGTTATAGAATAATGAAAAACATCCCAGTTTGCTTCAATTCTCTGCGGTAAAAACTTTATGCATGAAAAACAATATTCTTCATTATCCAGTTCAAACTTTCTCATCAGCTTTGCGAGATGCAGCCTTCTAATTTCCCTAAACTTTCAGTCATATTTAGATTCAGACTGTTAGCTGAGTTGATACCGTTTGCTTTGTGGGAAGACTCACTGATGACCTCAGCATCATCAAACCTTCTTTTTACTGATCGGATGAAAACAGTCTCCAAAGTGTGTCAACATCTACGTGCACACTTACTGCAAAGGTGAAGAGCCCCTCCCCTGCTCCTTTACCTGGCTCAACTTCATATCAATGATGATAGAAATATTTGTGTGTTTTTCTTTTTTTAAAACCTGCATCAGACAAGAGCTCCTGCATCGTCTCAGTGTTGATCTGTGGATCCATCACTGAACATCCGATCCTCCACAGTTCACAACTGCTTCTCATTACTCCACCGCAGGGGTCTCCAACTCCGATCTCAAATGCAGCTACTGTACCCTGCACGTTTTAGAGCATACCCTCTCTAACACACCTGAATCAAATGGCCAATTACCTCCGGCACATGTCATTCAGCTCTGCAGAGGCCTGCTAACGAGCCATTCATTTGATTCAGGTGTGCTGGAGAAGGGTTGTAACCAAAATGTGCAGGATAGTAGCCCTCGAGGACCGGACTTGGAGACCTTTGGTACTGTAACCTTGCTTTCTTCTGTTCAGGTGTTCGTGGTGGTTTATGTTTGAATGCATTTGCTTTTCATTTAATTTTTCAACTGATTTGGTTTTAAACTGCCCCTGAATTAATTAAATTAAATGAAAAATACTTTTATTTATCCCAGAAGGGAAATTCTATATTGCAATAGGCTCTCTTTCTCTCTCTCTTTCTCTCTTTTTCCCCTTAACAATATAACATATATACAACAATAATCTATAAATCAGTCAGTCAGTCTTGTTCTTCAGAGTGATGGCTGCTGGTAGGAATGAATGTCTGTACCTCTCCGTCCTCCAGCCTACTGAACATGGACTGTGTGAATGAATGGACCTGAAAGCATCCATCTCGTGCGCTTGAGATCTAGTGTCAGGTGTAAATGTTGCTGTTGCATACAGAACCCAGAATGTTATGCTCCTCACTGGATGAGGGGTAAAATGCCTGATATCATTGTTGGGTAGCTCCAACTAAAACTTAAAAAAAAAAAAATTCAAACTGGACTCCAACCTGTCGCCGCTCTGAACTCCCATTGGCACGCAGTAGTTGAGCTCCAGCCTGGCGATGTTTCCCAGCCGAAGCACGATGCCCGCCCCGTAAGACCAGCGAATACACTCGGCCAGCTTCTGAAGATGCGCCTGTGGACCGTCACCTGCACAACATTCAACCAGAACAACTGAAGCACGGATGGGGGATTTGGCACATCCTACATCTTTTTTTTTTATTTATCCATTTGTTTATGAAGAGATAATACAAAACTGTACACATGCATCTTACATGACTTGCAAAATTTCTCCAACTTTTTTTTTTTAAACATGAAAAACACCATACAAACAGAACAGAAAGAAAGAAAAAAAAACCTTTAAAAACTTAATAATGGGAAAAAGAGCCTGGAGAAGCTGAGGTCCAGACCTGGTAGCACATTCAGCATCATACATGGACCCACCATAGTTGAGGTTGCAGAGGTTGCCTGCATTGAGGAAGAAGTGTGTTCTAAAAAGGTCTCCGAAGCCTCCTTTCCCCGGTCTGAATGGCAGCGGGGTGTAGAGGTGCAGCCCACCTGCCCAGTAGGCCTCGCCCCCCAGATAGTCACCTGGAACAAACAGGAAGTTGCACGCTGTCTTACACAAAGCTTACACATCCATCTCTCCTCTACATTAAAGCAACCCTTACCGTGTTGCATTGCTACACTATTTTTTCAATAGGGTAAAATGCTATGAATGAGGTAATGACAGACCCCCCATCAACCAAAATAAAATATTATTACAACATCTAAATTTTTAATGAAAACTCCAACCAATACTTGCAGTGATATTCACACCGAGGACTGGCCGAGGGACCTGCCTGTCAGACCTTTGCTTCCACATTAGTAGGCAGAGGGATGGGGGGGGGGTCTTTTGAGTGACTTTTGGTCTTTTGAGTGTTGATATTCAAATAATTTTGTTGTTCTTTCTGAAATGCCTCAATAAAACTTATTCTAGTTTAACCCCTTGTGCAAATGATGCAACGCATAAATCTAAGTGAATTATTTATCTATGTTTTACCCACAACCATCCGCTGAACCTCAGAATTGATCTCAGACCACATGAAGGTCTCAGATGGGTCGATTTCCTTTTTGCTGTGCAACATCAGCTACACTCATCTTTTGTTTTAGCTTTGATCCTTCCCTTCGCTGGAGAAATACGTCCCACTATCTCCAAGAACCACGAAAAAGCAGAAAATCAAACACAACAGTCACCTGTTGCTACGTGACAAGTGACTGGTTTTACTTTCTCCACTGAAATGATGCAGATTTTCAACAATTTTGCACTACTGTGACAGAAACTCTCAGCTTTTACCTTCACTCTGCGGCCCAATGCTGTACATGCCAAATCCCCGTACACTGGTGGGACCTCCAAGGTAAAACCTGGAGAAACACACCAGTTCATCGTCCAATCAGAGAACAGATTCACTCAAAATCACAAGAAAAAGGATTTATGTTGACAAAAACTGTGCTGCTTACAAAAACGTCCCTAGACACATTAAAAACGGCTGAGATCATATGGGGGATTAAAACTAAATAAAAAAATAAATACATAACTACTGTAGAGCTGAATAAATCAGACAATGCAAATGATTTAAACTAAGATAAAATCTTGCATGATGAGAAAAGATTGCATAAATTTATTTTAAGAACTGACCATTAGAAATCATTATTGCTTTAATTTCTAAATGAATTTAACCATATAATAACAATAATATCAAAACTTATCAACTTAGAAATTTAATTTTCAGTATTATTAATTGAATAGTTTCCTTCTTTTTTAATCCCTGAAGCTATTTACATACATTTTTTTTCTTCATGTTCATTTAATAATTTACCACAAAACAGCTACTTCTGTATTTCTGTTCCACTGTAATGTTTTTTTTTCCTATTTGGCCTTTTTAAAAAAATATAAAAAAAATCTTATATTAAATGTTTTCATTTCCTTGTCAATTCCTCTTTGCGTTTCCCCCCTATTCATATTTTTTAAACACAGAAAGATATTAGAAAACAAAAATAACATAAATGGAAAATGAGTAGTGATGTTAAACACAAAGTAAAATTAATGCAGCTGAAAAACAAAGCAGAAATGTACATTTATTTCACTAAATATAAATTATTGGATGTATATGAATTAGTTTATTTTAGTTGCATTTATCAACACACTTTTTGTTGATTGAGCCATTTATATCATTTTAATTTTTTCATCTATTGTAGCAGTATCAGTCCTTTGTACAACAGCAGCTTTTAGATCAAGAGGAGAAAAAAGAAAGAAATCAGATGTACCTGTCAGCGATGCAGGACGGCTGCCCTCCGATGGGATAAAGCATTCCACCCCATAAAGAAGCAGACAATACCTACGAGGACACAAAAATATTTGCCTTTATTCATCTAAAAGAAAAAGTACATTCAGAAAGGCAAAGCAATGCAAAAAGTAACTTTTCTACAACTACTTGATGAAGCTTTGTCGCCCCCTACTGGTTAAATTTGAGAGAAAAAAATGCATACTTAAACTTTGCTCCTGATTTAATTTAGGAATAAAGTTGGAAAGTTTTGGAATGACTTAATTCTGTCATACAGAGTCCCAAAACAGCCGTCTGTTGAGCTGTAGCTCGAAATCCTCTTTCAAAAAGCTGGCATCTCCTCCGGTATACCCGGCCAGTTCCTGCAGGGCAGTCACACACACACACACACACACACAGCAAACAAAGAAACAAAGGACAGGGACAAGATCCGGTATGTTTAAATAATTCGGACAAAAGCTGCACTTCATTTCCAAACATTTGCAACTATTTCAAATGAAGCTCAGAAAGACGCATCACTCTCTAGAGAAGCTCAGAATAAAAATAGTAAATACAGATTTTAATGTAAATGACCGTCTTCATTTCAAACTTTAAAAAAGCAAACATTATAATAAGATAAGAAGCCTGCAAACTGTCCTGAGCTGTGAAAGAAACATGCACATGGATTAAACACGGATTTCTCTCTCAAACTTTTATCTACGAGTGAGGGATGACCACAGTCTGACCTGCGGGATGACCAGAGGTACTTCCTGCTGAGTGACTGCTTATCTTTATCTGGATTATCTGCATGTTAGTATCACCTAAATCTAACCCCCAAAAAATGGTTTCCATGGAGACCTGTATGATGCCAAGAAAGGAACCTGTTTGCTGTTTCTGGTTGTAAAAATCTACAAAAATGAAATTTACTAAATCTGCTGCTTACAGAGACGTTTACTTCATCTATAACTAATGAAAATGAAAATAATGCAAACAAAAAACAATCTGATGCATCTATTTGGGTTGTATTAGACTAGGGATGTTCGATATTGGCTTTTTTTTTTTTTTTTTACCGATATCTGATATTGTCCAGCTCATAATTTCCGATATCCAATATTAACTGATATATGCAGACAACTGTGAGGTTTTATCTCTCATATTTTCAGAAATACAACTATATTCTGCTCCGAGAGCAAAGATCCCAAAATCTCCTTAACTCAGCCGGAGGAGTCCATTTTGGACATCTGGCTGCCAGATATCAGATGATAGCAGGTATTAGCCAACATGTGGATAATTCTAATGTTTCTGACTACTTGGTAACTTAGCCAACAACTTAAAACCAGACATATTATAAGCAGCTTCAAGTCAGTCTGTAGCAGCAGCAGCTGCACCGTAGTCACATGACTTTAAAAGGAATGCTGGGATATGAAGTTTTTCAAGAATAACAGGGTCTTTTCTACATGCTGGAACGATGATAATGGAACAAGATATGGCGAGATTTCGTAACGGAACAATGAGATCTCCCGAGATTTCTTTAGAAAAAAATATTTGTCTGAAAAGCCGATAATATCATTAGGTCAATAATATCAGCAGATTCATAATATCAGACTAGATACACAAATATCACCATGAAGTAGATCAGGAATATCCAAACTGCCCCCTGGCCACTATCCTGCAAGTTTTAGATATTTCCCTGATCCAACACATCAGACTGGAGTAAAGGACATCATTAACAGACTTGTGAGGACCTTGAAAGCTGTTGGATCATTTTCATTTGAATCAGATGTGTTTGAACAGCAAATATCTACAACATGCAGTACGGCAGCCCTTTAGAGGATGTTGTGTGTTAAGTAGCCAGAAGTCTGACACTTACAGATGTACTTCCCTAAATAAAAAGAATAAATAAAATATAATAATAAAACTTTCTAAAGACGACCGATACACATCCAGTTTTGCAATAAAAATAGTTTTAAAATGAGCCAAGTTTGGTTACTGGTTCAGATCTTCCACATATTTACTTAATTTGACGGTTTCATTTCCTCAGAGGAATCAGCCCCCCAAACCAACTCCCTTTCCAGCAAGACTCTGCTGTTTTACATTAGTCCTTCCAGCTGAGTGGTCGACCTCCAGGTTCCTCTAGATTCATGATATTTTTGTCTCATTTGGAACTAATTTGTAATCTTGTGAGATTGGTGTCATCGTTAACACATTTGTGGATATTTAGCCACCATTTCCACCAAAATAAGCCCCTGGATTACTGGATAACAGTTATAAACCCTTTTACAGCTTCAATTACGCAAACACATTTAGCATTTACTGACTTGTAGAGACTTCCTGACTAAAACACTGACAACTAGCTGAGAAATAACATTTCATCTATCAAACACAGAATTGAACACTTTCTGTAAAGTGTCTGTTCCATATTACATAGAATGCAGTGAAAGTGTATCCTGGTGATCCCCTAAAAGCTGTGCATGTGAACTTGTGCTTTCACACTGACCTGGTTGATGCGAAATAAGGCACCTCTGCTGGGAAAGATGGCAGAATTCCTTGAATCAACAGACACAGTGTGCTGCAAACAAAACCAACAGGAACTCTGTTAAACAGCTGTGACCAAAGCGGTTTGAGAAGCTTTTAAACCTGCTTGAAAATCAGACACATCAACAGCAAATGTGGAAAATACAAATTAGGTGGAAGAAATTCTGTGCTAAAAGCTAGAAAATTGCTTCAGGCTCTACCGAAAGGGCTGATTTTAGCGAGTGTCCGCTCTCCTCGCGCACGGCGAAGGAAGCGCTGCGTGCCAGGCAGCCCAGCTCTCTCCAGACACCCTCCCACTTCAGCGTGTGGTTGGTCATCCCAAGAGGAAACTGCAGAGATAGTCAGGTGTGAATGCAAAGAGCAGCAGCCGTGCAGGGTGTCAATCCTGGATGAGGTCAGATTTAAGCTTTTCTGACTGTTAGTTGCAAAAAATAACATACACACACACACACAACAACTTACATTTAGCTCTGCAGACACGCCTCGGTCAGTCTCTTTTAGGGAGCTCCATGGAAACTGGCCGGTGACTTTGTACATGTTGAGAGACAGACTGAGAGACAGAAACGTGAAATTTAAATAGAACTTTGTACAACCAAAAGCACACTGTTGAAATTAAGGTAAACATGTTAATATGTATAAAATGGAAGCTCTTAAACCAGGACTAACACACTCAATTCAGTCATTTCTTGATTTATATGCCCAGCTAGACTCAAATTAAGGGGCGTCACACACACCTCTACAACCTTATGTGGAAGCAGTAATTTTCCTGAGCAAATGTTACAGAGTTCAACCATTACAGCGAGAGTGAAAGCTACAAATAAGATCAGGCTGAGAGACGGCCAATCATTAAAAACCTGACCTGATCTGCTCAGGCAGCTTACTCCAGAGTTTAGGGAAAGTTTTTACGAAAAATGCTCTGGAACAAGTAAAGATCCTCTACGAGAGGATCTCAGTGTACATACAGGCTCATATGGTTCTAAAAGCTCAAATAAAGAAGGTAAAAAGACACGAAAAGCTTTAAAAGGCAATAAGTCATTGAAATTGGTTCTAAAACATACTGAAAGCCAAACAAGAAGAGAGCTGAAATCCTCTTCTATGAATCTAAACTGGGTCAAAGATGGTGGTCTGATTAAAGGGGCAGATCAAACTCTTAACGGCAGCTGTAACTCAGCTGTGCATATCACCTTGTGTGCATGAGTTATTTTGTGTTCACAAAGACACTTTTATTGCAAATTTAGGTTGCAGTGTCAGACTGACAGAATAGCAGGTGGAGCTCACATACCTGTACAGCGAGTCACTGCTGTCTGTGTGTTAGAGGAACGCGTCATTCTGCAGTAGGGCTGCGTGATATACTGATATGATATCGTGATATGATATTTACATGAGAGAGATATATTTACTCATATTGTTGTATCGCAGTATTAGTTGTGCAAATTTTTTTTGTTTCATTTTTTCGTAATGACCCGGCTGCACCTCGACTGACTACAAAGGAGTCACCTGATTATCACGACATTTTCATATGCCGATACCATATCTATATTAAAAAACACTGTATCGATCTATATTACTAATGAAATCTTGCGAGATATCATCGCTTTGTTATGAAATCTCATGAGTTTTCACGAAATACTGCGAGATTTCGTAACAGCACGATGAATTCTCACGGTATTTTGTGAAATCTCATGAGATTTCGTAACAAAATGTTGTCTCGTGAGATTTCATTAGTAAAATAGATCAATACATCGTTTTTAAATATAGATATGGTATTGGGATATGAAAATATTGCAACATTTCAGTGTATCAATATTTTTTCCCTCCCCTATTATCTAAACTGTCTGGAAGACAATTCTTCCCAAGACTTTTACAAAGAAATCATAAAAAAACAGCCAACCATCTTTAATTACTTTGATTTAACAAACATTTCTATTCACTTCTGATGCACAAAAAAGGAGGGAATGTGTTTGATGGATCAATGTGCAGAGATTGGAAAAGCCTGGGAACTTCTCTGAGGACGCACTTGCGTTCAAAGTATCCAGGCTGGGGTTTGAAGAAGGACAAGCCATACGATGTCTCCTTTGTCCCGTAGGAGAACTGGAAGGTGAGCTTCTCAGCCCGACCAAACATGTTGGGCAGCTTCAGACCCAGAACCTGGCAGAGAACACAAAAGAGTCCCAAATTCAGCCTTCCCTCATCAGCCAGGGAGGTCTTAAACGGCCCGTGTGTTGCGTTTCTCACCATGCTTCCTTCATTGTTGCCAACCATAGTGTTGTAGCTTCCCGTCAGCCGCTTGACCTCCGTCACCTCGAAAGTTACATCCAAACCGTTGGGTAGTGCATCTTTACCTGAGGAGAAAAAGCCAATCAGGGATTAGTTAGATGACTGAAGTTTATATTAAATTCAGCGCTGGGTGCTACATTTCACTACCTTCAGATGTATCGATGAGAACCTCCACGTCCTTGAAGATCCCCAGGCGGAGGAGCCTCTGTCTGGCAACGTGAGCCTTTTTCATCACCTGAAACAGACCTCTCAACTTACTAAACATGACACAGATTATTTCAGCATCATCACGTTGTTATAGTTGCATAACGAATACGAACATCAATGAGATTTTTGGCGTGGAAAACGTCAGAGATCTCGTAGCCGAGCAGATCCTCTTTGGTTCTTCCCAGACCCTGGATGTTGACATGCTGGACGACAACCTGCAACCGGACGTACAATAAGTTAGTTTTACTGTTCTCAATTAATCTTTTTACTTTGATAAATAAAAAATATCCATTTTCTATTTATTCCTTTTAATATATTAAACGGTATGTACTGATACTATGATAAACAACTATCCTAAAAAAAGCTTATACTGTCTTTTGAGCAAGCAAAACCAACCACTTACACTCTATTAAATTATGGTAACAGAAAGTCAAAGAGAGGCCCTCTGACCATCAGAATAGCATGTAGAAATCATGGAAATCATTTTGAAAAAACAATTTTAAAGAAATATAGTTAAATGAATTCTTCCAATTGTGTTCATCTGGATAATAAGCAAACATTTCCACAGAAAAGAACTTGAATATACTCCCAAGACCATAGCAAAAAAAAAAAAAAAAAAAAAACTAATAAAAACAAAAAACAAATTGCAACTAACCTCAAGCAATAAAAATTAGCTGTCTTAAAGAATTCAAATTTAACATGAGGTGCTGAGACACCACCACCACTCACATCTTTGTTTTCCAAGATCTCCTGCTTGGAGTCCTGCTCCTGTTCTGGAGGCTCAATCAGGTCATCAGGGTTGACACCCAGATCCCGGCCATGCATCGGGAGAGGATCCAGACTCTGCAAGGACAAGTATGATGAAGCATCCTGTTTGGTTTTTCTGACACAGATTTGCAATAAACAAAGTTTTAAGAAGCAGTTTGCATGTTTCTTTCTTCCTAAGACTGTGTCTAGATGGTCATATTTTGATAAAACTTGCTAAATAGTTAATAACAGACACCAAGTTCAGGTTTATCACCAAATGCTGCATTCCATTCCTGCACTTGCATGTGGTTATCAGCTGGAGAACATGCAGAAAAAATCCTGTAACTGGGATGCAGCCCTCCTGAATACACCTGCAGTAGTATAATTTCAAGTCAAATTATCTTTATGAGATTTGATGCTTCACATGCTAATACTGCCATAACCGATGCATTTTCTCTATATTGTGTAGCCTTAGTAACAACAAGAAGATGAAGGTGCTCAAACAAAAATTGTTAACTAAAAAGATATTACTGTGTGGCTTCTTTAAAGCCCAACTGTTATGGAAGAAGGGAAAAAGGTCAATGGGTGGGGCTCCTGGAGGAGGGTGCCATATACTTTAACCACTGAAAGTCATTCTAGCGGTAGTAATAAAGGAGAAACTTAATTAGGGGGATTAAATAACATTGATGTAATACTGAAAGACATGTTTAGCTTTTCTTTAATTGTATTTTGGACAAATAAAATTGATTCACGACATTTATTTTTTTAAAACTATTAATACCCTCTAAATTAATATTATAATAAAGTTCATTCATATGGTGACATTTAATCAAAAACTTGTTAAAATGTACATTTAATGCCTTACAGTCTGCACTGGCAACCTTTGAGATGTGTTAATTAGCTGACGGGTAGCGTTAAATTGTTTCACGTACAATAATTTGGCAGCATGCACTTAAATTTAGACGTCTGTTTGCTATAATGTTCATTTTTAATGAAGAAGCTGTAACAGAACATCGAGTACACATGCGGATGAGTCTGCAGGCTTCAGCCCTCACTGGACAGGGAGGTCAAGGCTACGAAACTGCACCAAGGCTAGCTGGAGGAGGGAAAGGCCTTTACCTTCGCATGGACGGTCCCCATGATAAATAACCGCCGCTGTAGGCCTTTTTAAACGGAGTTCGGCGCTCTGCACGAGGGGGGAAAGTGAGAACTGACAGCGGTTACTGTCTCGGGTACCAAGCCCCCTTCATGGGAGACGCCATGACAGTTGCTGAAGGCTGGTGTTGTGTTCAAATGCTCATCGGAAACTGGCGTTGACTGCGGCCTTATCATTACACCGCAGATACCTAAACAACAAAAGACATTATTAAAGTTAAGTGATATTAAGATTGAACCTTATAAATTCGTTGTCATGTTTCTCTAAGCTGAATATGCTAAACTACAGATTGCAGCGTTTTTTTTTTATGGCAACAGCACAGCATGTTAACAAGTACAAGCAATACTGTAAAACAATTTTACAACAGCATGACAGTTATAAGACAATTTTCCTTCATGCGACATTTAGAAACTGATCTTTAAAATGCCAGGAAAGGGAAAATAGTTTTATACCAAAGGAACAGATAAAGGATACTAACAAAGATCCTTTTGATGTTAGCTAATTTTCTGCTCTTAAAGGCATCATTGCATGCTTTTTCTGATTGGATGGAAGGAAACTGTATTGATTGGGTTTCTCCAGCAGAGGGCGCTGTTTGTCTTCTCTTTGTTCTGCAGAAAAGTGCCTGTTTGTATGCCTTCACCTGCTGGTTTGTATCATAGATTCAGCACAGAAGACTGCACCAGTTCATTTGCTGAATGTTTGGCGACATTACTGTGGATACATTTTCAATGACAGACTTATAATCTCTTGGCCTTCAGGTAAAAAGAAAAAAAAATGTGAGATGCATTTGATTTTTGATATTAATGAAATCAACTGATATGGCTAGGTCTATCTGATTTTGCCGTGCAAACAGCGAGGTCAGAGGTTTTAAAAAAAAAAAGATTTTTCATTGTTTTTATTTATCTATATTAAAGACATTACAGAGATTTGGTCTTGAAACTGAATTATTTTGCACCTTTTGTGGAGACCTTTGCTGAATTGTTCTTGTAAACTTAGATACTTTGGCTTAATGTCCAGTTTTATGAAGCAACTTCAAGATGAAGACAGAATAAAGGAGAAAAATTTCTTTAAAAAAAAAAAAAAAATAAATAGATAAATAAAGTCTTTTTTTTCTTTTTTTTTTAAATGATTTTTTTCACTATTTTGTACGACTGATGTCATCTTTGGGGAATTTCCACATTCTGAAAAAGCAGTGATAGACCAAACTAAATCCAAACCAACATTTTTTAGTCAGTATATACCCCTGGCAAGGCTATTTTTATTTTATTTTTGTCTTGTACACATTGTAAATGCTTTTGTTCCATTAATAAGGTTTACAGTAAAAGTTTAAAAATAAGTTAACTTCCAACCTTTATCAAGTTTGTTATAGAATATAAGTTTTGACTAATCTTTGGTTTATTTACATCTGACTTAACTGACCTGAGCTGTGGTTCTTGGTTTGGCTCACATCACAACAACCTGTAGTGTTTTATTGTGACCTTAAAGGGACACCGTGTAACTTTTGGCCACTATAGGCATAAACCTGTAACTTCCCACAGGCCACACAACTGTCAAAAAATAAACAGTCTCTATCCGTGCTTTGGAGTTATGTTGCAGACCACTTTGACCAGCTTATTTGAAGACATGGAGCCATAAAGCAAAGTGTTCCACAGTACATGATCCAATGAGAGCAGGAGCCACTCCTGCAAAGTTACGTCTGTTTTTTGAGGAGGGCAGCCGACTCAGAGCACCAACATGTGTCAAGTGTTGTATATTGACATCAGAAATCATCTATTATAACTTATATTATTAATGATATCATGATATAATATCTGACTAATATTTGGGTCAAATGTTACACAGTATATCTTTAATATTTGCTATTTGAAAACAAAATTTTCCAAAGTATTACTGGCTGCTGGTTTTTAATGATGGAAATAAATTGCCTGTCAGGTTGCCCTGGTGAAAAATGAAGGAAGAATTGTGGAAAATAAATGCGCAACTAAACTAAATCATGTTCAACTAGTTCAATTTCATTGTCTCACACAAATTTCTTTTGTAAAAACATTTTTAAACTGTCAATAATACTATCAACAGGTAGAAAAATGCTGACATCATTGCATGCTCTGTACTAATGGATCCCAATCTATTTTTTCCTCGGATCCCTTTCATGCAACCCAAAGCTGTGGACCCCTTGCCCACCCAGTAGGGCTAGAAAAAAATATTGATACACTGAAATATCGCGATATTTTCATATGCTGATATCATATCAGTATTTAAAAATGTGGTATCGATCTATTTTACTAATGAAATCTCGCGAGATTTCGCCGTTCAGTCACGAAATCTTGCGGGTTCTCATGAAATCTCTCAAGATTTCATAAGATAATGATAAAATCTCGCGAGATTTCGTTGGTAAAATAGATCAATATCGCATTTTTAAATATCTATAAAAAAATCTGCATATGAAAATATTGCGATATTTCAGTGTATCGATGTTTTTTCCCAGCCCTTTCGCCCAGTGTTGAAACCATGCTTTCATGCTGCCATAACATGTTTCCTCATTATAAATGATGCATTCTGGCTGACTCCTTTCTTTTTAATAAAACCAAAGTTGAGGTAATAACCAATATTTGGCCATCATTTTTATTTATTTATTTATTTATTTTTCACAATAAGGATGGTTAATCTGCACTGTGGCATTTCTCCGACATGAAACACCAAAATGATGACAAACATAAGTAAATCCACCGTAATTAAATTGCCTCTTTGTGGACATGGTCTTAATCTGAATAACACTGCCACTGAATAGCCAAAGCCTCAGGGATCCCCTGTCTTTTTTGGAAGACCCCTTGAGGTCCAGGGACCCCAGGTTGGGAACCAATGCTTAGGTGAGAATGTGAGGGTCCCATTAAGACCCTTATACTTTAAAATAGTGCTTTTATTTGTCAAACTTCCACAAAATCACCAGTGTGTGTGTGTGTGTGGGGGGGGGGGGGCACTAGGTGTCCTCTTAATCCTTAAAACCTCCTTATATGTTAAAACCTGTTATAATCCAGGAAAAATCCCAGTTGAGCAGCTATATAAAAGTCAAAATGTCACCTACACCATGCAAATGGTTTAATGCAACAGTAGCGTAGAAGTTTAAAAAAAAAAATCTGACGCTATAAACTGGGATTTTCTGGAGCCAAATAACACATGAAACATGTCTGCAAACTAACGCCTTCAACCTGCTCCAAAATTCTTCACGTAAGAGTCATAACAGCCCCGCGACTTTCCAGATATTTCACTCATCAAACTAAATGAGGCAAGTGCAAATCTCTTCTTTACGCTCCATCTGCATAAAATGTGCGTAAGCACATTTTTATTATCTGCAGATTTAAACGACTTCAAGACTAATAGAGAGCGTTTTCACTCAGAGGCCTACATCTCTGGGACACCATCACTGCACTACATCCTTGTACGCTTCAGATTTTGGCCGCAGCTGGACCGTGACGAGCACAGTGTCCTCAGCCGTTCCAGGCTGACGTCTGAACTTCTTTTCTTTGGAGGAAAAACTCAAAGTTTGTTTCATGAACCAAAACCAGTTGGAAGCAGGACACAGAAGTCCAACACTGGTTCTTGAAGGTTTTGGCTTATGGGAACTAAAATAAAATATTTTCACTGGTTTTGTGTGATTTTTTTCTTCTTCTAGGATCCAGAGGTGAAGATAGAAGTCATGAGGAGCAAAGAGGAACAAGGATGAAATGTTCCTGTCTGTCTCCTTCTGGCACGTTAGTTTTACATCTTGGGGCTTCCTGACTCTCAGCTTGCCAACCAAATCAATGAAATTGATTATTTCTCGCTCCTGATTAAAATTAGACAAGTACGTCATCATTTTTATTCCATGATTTTACTTCCTTTGGAGAGTTTTGGGGGATCCCTGAGACCCCGGCAGCACCACCCGCTGCGCTCCTCACCGCTCTCAGCCGTCTTCTCTCCCTCTTCCCTCCTCTCTCTCTCTCCTACCGGTGCCAAACGAGCCAATCAGAGGGCTCCGATTGCTTCCTCTCTGTCCTGCCCCCCACCCTCACTCCACTGCCCACCGCTCCCCCCCCCCCCCCACCGCTGCCAGTCCACCAAAAACGGTCCTCCTCCTCTCCTATCAGAGACGCACATTCACACATGCACCCCACACACTCACAGACACACGCACACACACACACACTCACACACACACACACACACACACACACGCACACACACATGCTCAGTCCCAGTCCAAACCCCCAGAAAAGCCCTGCTGGATCCTCACATCGTCTGTCAGCATGGGGAGCGCTTGTTTTTCCCGGGACGTTTGTTTGTTTATCCTCCTCATAAATACTTGCAGGGTGATGGGGAATGTCGGACACGCAGGTAAGGAAGGACTCGCGTTTTCTCCCCCCTCTGAGTCTCGTTTCATTGTAAACCGTTACATGTACTTTTATTTCATTTTCATATCATTATAATCATCATTATTATCATATTATTTATATTTTTGCTTTCGGTCTTACCGGTTTTTTAAGGAGGAACGCGCGACAAACTGCGAGAAATATCCAGATGAGACCGCAGACGTCTTTAAAGTTTCCAACCAGAGGTCCAACGTCATTACAGATATTATTATGATATTAAAATGGCATGTGTGTGAGAGCGCGTGTGTCTGATAGCAGAATTGTTGCAAAAGAAAACAGAAATGACACTCACATAGCAGCGTTTGCGCACATTTTCGCCACCGGTGGAACTGCTGTGTGACATTAAGCATGGGTCACATTTCAGAATGAACTTGGTCATTAACTAAATCATAGTTTATCAATGTAAATGACAGATTTCTGGTAGAAAATCAGCTTTACATCACCGTCGCGCCCCCCTCCGAACTGCATATGTGACGCGTAAAAAGGCTCGGTTACATTAGTCTCCCAGACTTCACTGGAACTTCTGTTTGCGCCTCTTCGCCAGTTTCAATCGGAAACCGCAGCTTGATCCCTGGGTTAAGCACTCATTTGCTTTGATTTTAGACTGAGGGGGTTGCCTGTTTTCATATAGGCTATCACCTTTGGAAGGGGAGGGGGAGGAATCGGCGCAAAATGATTTACCGGGGGGTTTGGGTTTGTACAAGCGTCCGCTAAGCCCGCTAGAGAGCATCTCTGCTTCGGGTTTTGGTGGCTGGAGAAGGGAAGGGAGGTGGAGGACCGTATGTTTGTGTGTATGTAAATGTTGGTTTTGGGGGTGGCGGTGGTGAGGAGGAGGGGGGTTGGAAATAGGGGCCGTCAGAAGTCCCAGGAGGAGGAGGAGGAGGCAGCAGGGGCCCAATATCGACCCTGCAGCAGCAGGAGAAGCACATTGTTCTGCCTCCCACCGCCGGTGAGGAGTCATTATTGACCCTGACAGACACCGCGCAGGGACGCGCAGGAGGGGCAAAGAAACTGAAATAAAGAGGAAAAGGGTCCCCTCTGTCTTATCATAGGAGATGTAAACTTGTTGCTGCCTTGCTCTCCTCCTCAGGCTCCCACCCTCCTCCACTTTCTCGCTCATTGCCTCTTTTAACAGCAAAAATATTGATCGTAAATCCTGTTTTATCGCTCATTTACTGCCTTTCTACGGCTGAGGCGGGCTGAGGGTCAGACAGTGAGCAGGAGCAGCACGAGCCTCATCCAGCCACGTTGCCTAATGTATGCAGAGGCTATTTATACTCGGACTGAAGCAGGGATGCAGAGAGCAGCTCTGCTGTGATGCAAAGGTTTGACAGGAGGAACCAAACCACGTCTGCGTTCTCAGCATCCCCCTTCCTGTGTTGCGCGTGTGTAATGAGCTGCCCCTTCATCCTTGGATTAAAACCCAGATGTGACCAGCTCCTCTATCAATAACCTGATCAGTTGAAAAGCCCTCAGGCCGTCTGTTCTCTGCATGTCCACTGCTTTAAAGCTTTTTTTTTTTTTTTTCAATGTGCAAAAACTGCAAGTAATTTATTGAACACACTTTGCAAAGACGTCCTGGGATTTGATTGATTTAAAGGTGCAAATGAAGTTAAATTAATGCTGAGTGATGCAGCTCCTTAAAAAGAAAAATGGAATAGTTGGATGCTCATTGAAGGCCATTTTTGAAACCCTCTTAAAAAAATATCAGTTTTATTCATCAAAGTGCTTATTGAGTGCCATTTGCGCAACAGTTTGACTTCACATGGAATGTTTCCCTTCCTTTTTTTTAAAATAAGAATTATAAATGAAAAGACAAAAAACAATCCTCTTGCAAAATGTCAGACTCAAGTCATATTTGAAGCGGCTTTTGCCGATTTATTAATAGTGTTCATGTACAGAAGTCACGAACAGTCATGATTTAAATCTCTTTTGTATCTTATGACAGCAAGGGGTGTTTTCTTAAGGTAATTGTCGCCAAGTAATCCTTAACACCCGACTCACAAAATAACGGGCAATTGGCCTTTGAACATCATGTAAAAACTGACAAAAATCTGCATGAATGTACCATTTATTACTGCAAGAATTATTGCAGTGCAAAAGGTATCCACCAGGGGGCAGTGCACAGATGACAAGCATCTAATTGCACACAACAAGGTTTTAGGCAAAGTTTTTAACGTAAGATGATGGAATAGGCTTCCGAGACGGTAGATAAATAGTATACACAAAGCATTAAAGGGTTAAATTACGTGGTAATAGCTCATTCTCAAATTTATGCTGATCATTTTGTGATGTCCAGATAACAAACCTCTTTATCTTGTGGTTATCTCAACAAAACAAAAGGCAGATTTCATGAGATTTAAAAAAACAAAACAAAAAACAAATTCATCACATGAAAGTAAAATTTGTGATCTTGAGATTAATAGAATAATTAAATAATAATTAAGCAGTGATTGCGCAGGCATGGCCACTTTTGGCTTCCATATGGTGTCTGAAGGCTCAAACTCATATAATTTGTCCTGTTGCTTGTCTAAAACATAATAATAATAAAAAAAAAAGTCTGGTTGGCAGCCAACATTCGGTGATGTGAACTAAGGTTTAACATCATGTACAGTTAAACTTAATAAAAAAAATCATGAATTTATGAAAGTGATTTAAAAAGGATAAAAGGAAACAGATGCCACGGTTGACACGCCTTTCATCCTTAAACCTCCAACATCTCAGGCTACTGTTGTATGTGTTGTTATCCAGCATCAGTCCGGCTCTGCTCCTTTCTCATTTTCACATTTAAAAGATGTTTACTTGAATGCATAAAACCTTTTATTAAAGGTGACAGACGGTCGGCTGTTGAAGCGTTGGATCATTAGTCATACGAAACACTGAGCTCACTGAATCCTCAGGGACTGGAGTCTAATTAGGTATCGATGTTTTACATTTGTGCAGATACAGATGAGTGCGCGGAAGACACAGACGACTGCCACATCGATGCCCTCTGCCAGAACACGCCCAAGTCTTACAACTGCATCTGCAAGCCAGGCTTTAAAGGAGATGGCAAGCAGTGTGAAGGTGAGTTCCCATCACATCACAGTTGTTTTGGCTCATAAGAGTACTGGTGAAAACCTGGCTGGGGTTTAAGCGTTAATACACATGTGCTTTTAAATGTTGAGGCAAGAGCAAATATGCAAGTTGTTATTGCTCCAAGAGCACATTGGCAAGCAGTTGATGGAGTCAGACTGGTCAGAGTCCAGCCGGTAAAGCCTGGGTTGAGAAGAGTCTTCAGGCATTAGCTTCTTTCACACAGCCTGGTTAAGGCCTTTATTCCACCTTACAATCAACTGTGTTGTGCATTTAAACTTGTTGCTGAGGTACTTGCAGACCTGAATCAGAGTTTCTAGGAATGGCGGATGAGACACAGCACACTTGACTACCTGTTTGGGCAGCATCTTGTGCTGGGTGGTGGAGCTGAAATTTAGGTGTCATTGCATCAGCTTTTGTGTGGGTTACTGTTTATGAGCAAAAGGTTGCATGATGAGGGCGCCCTCATAGCAATACTATGGTGTAATCTTTAAATGAAAGGGCATATGAGATTTAAAGGTACAGTGTGCAAGAATGACTGACATCTAGTGGTAAAGATAGGTATAGAAATAACTTCTAATGCCAAGAACAGGAATGGACGGTGGCCGTCAGTGACCAAATTTCCCCCAGACATAAAAATGTTTTCATCTGTTAGTGGATCCAGTGGCCTCAGGTGTGATGAGTACACCTGCTGGTGACTTCTTCAAAGTTGTATTACATGTCTACTGTCTTCTTCTGTGTGCCTTTTACTAGATTACTATAGCTTGTTACATACTCCATGACAAGCAGGAACTTTGTTCTTGCCCGCGAGGCTGCATGAACAAGAAAAAAGTTTGTTTTCATCAATCACCCACTGATTATACTGTACATTTACAATAAATGTTGTCGTGGCAGGACAGAGTTGCGCACGGGGTGGTGTCCACCACGTCGCATTTTAAATGTCACCTGTTGTTTACATTTTCGTACTTTCTCACCACCTCGATCAGCTCTTTATTAAAACTATCCGTTCAATGTCGCCTCTGCGGAAATGCAGAGGTGACAACTCTCTGCTTCAAGCATCTGTGTTAACCCCGCCCGCCTCAAATGTCTGACCAATCACACAATTCTTCTCGGAGCTACCCAAGAAGAAAGTACTGCTCTAACTCTGGGCTCAGACTGAGTGCAATTCGGGTTAAATTAGAGACCAACACAGTCGAAACAGCTCATGCGTGTGAACGACATTAGCATCACTTCCACTTGTCGCCAGAGGGGGCGAACTTCTGGAAAAAAGCCGGAACGTTGCGCTGTACTCCTTTTAAGGCATCTCGTGATCGTGATAGGAAGAGTAATGTGTGGTGAAAGGGCAATAGTCAGATCCAGGTACCAGGTTTGTGAATTGGCAGAGTTTACGAACAACCTTTAAGCTAACACTAGCTTAAAGGGACTAGAGGCAGGAATATAAAAAAAACCAAACATGCATGTCCATTTTTTTAAATATTAATGGGTGATGAAGCGCTAAATACCAAAAATAACGTTTCCACCAACATTTCTCTCCGTTGCCTTGAACAGGCTGTGTGCTGCAAAATGCGCTGCAATTCGGACGTGACGTTTTTTATAACTCATATGATTGCAGCTTAAAGCACAAAGCAAAATATCGAAGACCTGAGACAAAGCGTGCAATTGAAATACAGTAGGCTACAATAGCTTATTCAGGTTGCATAACTACACATTTTCTCTGCAGTTGGACATTGGTATTGTTTTACTAGACCGCACACCTTAAAGTGTAAAAAATAAAAGAGTAACGAATGCAAATGAGCTTAAAATGGAGACCAATGCACAGTTTACTTTGTTTTATCTATTATTTGATCAGTGTGGCTGTCGTCAATGATTATAACAGCGGCAGATTAATTTGTGCAATAATAGAGGTATAATAGGCAAGGCAAGTTCACTGGTATGGAGCATTTTATTCAAAATGTAACTCAATGTGTTCTAATAGAAAATGAAGAGAAATGCAAAGTGACAGAAACTGAAATCATGTTAAAACATAATTACAGCATAATTAAAAGGGTGTGCATAAACCATAACAAAGAGATGGATGTAAAGCTCACATTCACATCTTTTTCACATCACAAATGACACCAAATATTTTATTAACATGGATTTCTAAATCAAAACCTTTGCTCCATGGATCCAAAAATAACTATAGAACCAACAGCTGCTATTTCAAGGTGTGTTAGATATATGCTAAATGAACTCTTGAGTAAGTTTAAACATTGGATTCAGTAGATACCAAACAGTGAAGGACTCAGATTGGCTTTTCCTTGCAGCATCAGTCAGAAGCAGCCACCTCAGACGATATTTAATGTGAGGAGAAAAATCAAATCTACTCCTAAATGCAAAACTCTTGGTTTCTGCATGAACCTCAGCAAGTCTAAAACATATTTCCACTCAACATAGCCAGCTTCTGATGTAACTGCAGGTAAAACAGCTGTTTCACAACCCCCACATAAACACATTTCATACCCAGTCATGCACCCGCCTACAGGTTCTCCTAATTAACGGGGAGGAAGTGGACTAATTGAGGGTGTTAGGGTGAGACGGGGGCAGCACCTGGCTGAGCTCTCACACTTCCACTCACTTCTGCCTCAAAGCACACCACAGCTGGAGCCCACCAACTGAACAGTTATGCCTCCTCTCCTCGCCCTCTCACACATTTATTTACGCATATGCACACAAACGCTATGTAATCCACTAATCTTTTCCCATGTACGCTCCGCTGATCATCGCAGTGGATTGTCTTGAAATAAATGATGCTGCAGCATTTTGCTGTTCCAGTCTTGGTGAAGTTAGAAGAAAAATGTTGGTCTTCTTCATTTGATTTTTTTTTATTAATTAACTGCTGTTTGGCAGCTATTTACCTTTTCCATCATGTGTGTTCTACCTTGATTACTTTAAAAAGCATGGTCATGGTTAAGTCGGTCATGTTTCCGATCAGAAAATGCAAATGAGCACAATAGAGTTCTGTTAGCTTGAGCTAATATAACTTGCCCATAGTTGACATATGCTGATGTTGTGTTTGCTACGTTGCTATGCTAATGGAGGAAACTAGCCCAGCTGCCCTAAAGGGGACAGTCACTCCACCAAATCATCTGAGAAGCAGTCTTTGAGATTATTTAACATTTTTATACAGGCCTAGTAATAGACAAAGATAAGGCAGCTTGCAGGTGTCTGTTATTGTACAACAACATAAAACTGGTGACTCAGCTGCTAGCTAGCCACCAAAGTGAGGCAGCACAACTGAGTCAGTGTGAAATGCCGTCAAATTTAATTCAGTTCAACTCAAGTAAACTAGAAACTTACCCTGTTTGGATGAAAATTTACAATAAAGGCTTCAGATCGTACAATGGATCTTACTCTACAGGGCACTCTGATATTAACTTGAAGGTAATGTAGCTAACTACTAGTTAGCTACATTAGGCTAGTAGCCCCTATTTATGCTAATGTTGCTACACTAATGAAGGAAACTAGCATGTTTATTCACTTAACAAATCATCTGGGAGACAAGTTTTCTAGTCACTCACTATCGTAGAGTGGGAAAGAAAAGGCAGTTTGTGACTTCGTTCAAAGCAGTTGCATCACACCACGACAGTAAAAAACGTTGCTTCTTCTGCTAGTCAGGATTGCCAGATCTTGCAAGAGAAACAAGCGAACAACTTGATAAAAACAAGCCCCAAAAAGCGTAATTTGCATACATATTATTTTAATCTAATTTCATAATTCATTTTCTGTACTGCTTGGTTCAGGCCGCCAGTCTGTTGCAATGCCAACATCAATTCAATTCAATTCAATTCAATTCAATTCAATTCAATTCAATTCAATTCAATTCAATTCAATTCAATTCAATTCAATTCATATACAGTAGAAAATGGAACAATATTGTTTTGCATGGTTGAATGGGAGCATTATCTCTTTACCACCATTTTAAACAGTAGCCTTTTTTTTTGATTGGCTAATAATAGGCAAATCTGGTGGAGAGGGAAGGAATTAGAAATAGGGATGGCACAACATAAGTTGGAACTTACTGAGAAATATTGAATTGCAAAATCTGATGCCCTGCAAACTCCTACTGCAAGGAACTAAGTAAACAAATCACTTTATTTATATGGAGTCACAGTTTACTGTATTGATAATAAAGATATTCTTTTATGCTTACAGCATATTGCAATATGCTTTTTTCAAATTTGAGGTTATTTTTAAAAATGTATTTAGATATTAAGTGTGGAATGGACTGATTTCAGTGGCTGATCCCACAGTTTGAGCATAGATACTAACACTATCCCACAAGTTCAGTTCAAATCCATTTAAATACAGTCCAGTTCAATCTTGACAACTTGGATTGAAAAGAAGATTTGATGCAATCAGTTGGTTTCCTATATAATTCGGCAATTCTTTTCTATGAATTGATTCAAATTTGAACATTTATAAAATAGACTAATGTTAATCATGTAGTGGAATTGTTGTAAGTGGATTATAATTGAATGGCAAAGAATTGGATTGAATTGGACTTTTTTTCTTTTAAAAGTGCCTTGAGATGGTTTTGTCGTGAATTGGTGCTGTACAATTAAAGTTAAAATGAATCAAATGATATTCTAATGAAGTCCAGTTTATGCTAATTTAAATCCAGTTTAGATCAGTTGATTCATTACTTTACTAAAATAGAGTCCAGTTCAATGTTATACTTGTTTTTCTGAAATTCCATTTTGTAAAAGTTTTAAGAAACAAACTCACTGAATCAAATTAAATCTTTACTTTAATTCAACCTCATGCTTCTAAAAGTGGCCTTTTAGAAGTGTGTGATCATGAACTCACACCATCTGAATGACACGTTCTGAATAACAATATCTCTTCTGTCCTCTGAGCGGAGACAGAATGAGGTTTTGGGCTGTTCAGGAATATGATCCTCACATAAACTTGGTGTCTGAGCAGACCTGAGCTGCCAGGCATTTTTTATGACATCACTTCACCCAGGCATGCATTTAAATGAATGTGTGTGTTTCTTTTTGTGCGTAAAAGACTTTCACTCTGCTTGAATGTCAACTGTCCTTAATCACATCATTGTTTCACGTCCAAGATTTTGATCTCCAGGATGTGCATGGGACGTGCTTCAAGATGCACTCTATGTAACCCACCTCCTCATCCCGGTGACAGAGCAAAAGCTTGAGACAAGGACTCCAAATTAAGGCAGCTGGCGGATGAGAGGTCACCTCTGACCCTGATGATTAGATATGGACTCTATAATTGGCTGGCTGTGTTTTCCATCAACAGGCATTATTGGCCACTTTGCTAGCCAGCACCATTAGCGGCTCCGCTATTCCTGGAAGCACCTGGAAGCAGAGCGTCTACACACACTCTGAATCCCTCAGGTCATTCCTGCCTCTTTATTATCAGCATCACTCCAGATATGCAATCGCTCTACACTCAGATAAAACATGCAACTGTATTAAATGTCCAGGTTATTAATATTTCATTTATTTTTACCCACACCTGCCTGCTATTTCTTCACCTGACCAAAAAAGAATTGTGAGGCGCTCCTGAAATCTTGCAACTTTGATCGGGCCTTAATAGTTCCATAGATACGTACATCTGTGTTAAATGTTGTCTGCCCTCATACTCCCCACGTGTGCTTTTCGTTGGCATCGTTGTTGCACATTCCATCCCCTAGAGGGCAGTACGGAGTTCAGTGTTAACTTCTGAGTTCTGATGCCAGTTTCTAACAGGATATCAAACATGGCGACGGTGGGGGAGATCAAGATAATGCTCAAAAAGAGATATAAAATAAGGCAGAGCTGGAGACGGGGTGGTTCATGCAGCATCATCGTGACTTCTTCTTTGTTCCTTTTGCTTGTTGCAAAGGAACAACTGTGCAACACTGCCCCCACGATTTCAGGTGGAACTGCTCAATACTGCTTATATAGAGCATAAATGAGCCTTAATTCTGCTGCTGATCATAAGAAGTTGAATAAAACTCAGTTTTTTCAAATTCCCGATTTTCATTAGGGTGCTGACCTGGAAATGTGTGATTAAATCTGTTTTTCTTTTATGATTTGCTACCTTTCAAGACTTTCTAAGTATTTATTTAAAGGGACATTGTGTAAGTTTTCCTGTTATCTGTTCACAAAAATCAATTATTTCATTCATGTTTTCCATTAATCAGTAATCACTCCCATCAACAAACCGAAGTGCTCCTGTAAGATCTGAATTTGCCGTTTGTATCATTCATATATACCTGGAACTGGTCAGCTCGGTGGTGGCTGCCATGCCGTGTTGCCATGTTTTTTTACATTGGGTCGAAGCGTGACAGCAGGAAACCACGGAAACTCACCGGCAGCTGTCGTCCGTCTGCTCTCTGCCCAGTTTCATGTGACTGCAGCATGAAATGTCCGAGCAATATACAACTGCTACACAATGTCCCTTTAAAGACTTCTTAATGAACTCTCCATGATTGTCATTCATTCAATGAATTACTCATAATTAAATTAATAAGTAATAATAATTAATTCATTTAGTTTTGGGCGTCAAAAATGCGCAAAGTTGGACGCTGGGTCGTTAAAAAGTCAGATGCTTGGTTTCCAGCGTCAAGACACCCCCGATGCACATCGAGGGATGTCCAGCCAAGACGTCGAGGGTGTTGGAAGGAGCCTCTCCTTGTTTTTCTTCCCTTTCACTGGTCTGTTTGCACAATAACAGATGCAGTAGAGAGAAGGGCTCGGCTTTATGTGATAAACAAAGCTAGGGAACGTCGTTTTAGGGCATTTCTGCTCCATGTCTGGGTTCACCAGATAATTCCAGGTGTTCTAGGAGTGATGAGTTTCACCATTTACTCCAGGAGCTGCACGCTGACGAGGGGCGCTTTAAGCTTTCTGATCCGACCCAGTTTAACGACCCACTGTCCCGATGCGGAGCAGCATTATAAGCCCAGTGAATCCCATCAGCATAGCAGGTCATCAAACCGCCGTTCAGAAACCGGGACCGGACGCAGATCACAGTTTATCCTCCTCTGACTTTAGAGAGTGAGGAGATTCCCCTGGTTCTTCTTGGTGTTTCTCATCCTGTCATAAAATATGTGTCTGTCTCATGACATTCGCTCTGATTGGTTGATGCCCTGCATCAAAATGCCAAAGTTCAGATTTTCCAACTTTGGCGTCTGACGCCCTTGATACACACGTCAACGCTCAAAACCTCAAAACTCAACCCGCGAAATGTGTAAGGCCTCCAGATGTGCTGCGCCCACCGCGCATGCCACCGCGCAGGCTTTTCAACGCCTTCTTGACGCGCATCAGCCATTGACTTTGCATGTAAACCTGACGCTCAAATTGTGTTTGGTCTGAACACACGTGAGACTTCAATTGATCGTCGAAATGTTACAGGATATTGTTTATTTACCCATAAAGAATTGCATAAACAGATGACATAAAAGTCATTGTGACACAGCACCAAAGACAATCCTACTAATCCATCGTTTCTCACTTTTGCTGGACCACACTGACTAAGTAGTGAGAGTAGGGCTGTAAGTATGCGTATGCTTTCACATAGCAAGTAGATACATGTCCATTCAGCTTTTATGCCTTATTTACCTACTGTACTCACATTTAGGCTACTAAGTAAATGCTCTTTTTGTCAACATTCATAACCTTATGAAAAGGGCAAAGAAGCTTGCATACCCCCCTACAAGTGGGAGCTTTGGGTGATGGAAGGAGATGTGATACCAACGTGTAGCACAAGCAGAGTTGACACAAGTGCTGGAAAATGTATAGTTTTTGCAAGCCCTCAGAAATATCACAAAGATATTTTGGCTAAAAACAGAACAAACACAAATGTACTGAAGAAGATCACATCCCAATTCGAGCATGTGCTACTTTATTTTTTCTTTTTTTTTTGTCTTTGGCTCTGCAGCATAAAATGAAAGAGGTAGATTATTCTCAAACAGGAAAAGGAAAACAGATATGGAATATAGTCCACATATTATGAGATCCGGTATTGAGAAAAATTTGGATACTTCTTGTGTTTAATATGAAAAAAAATGTGGCCCAACTTGGACTACTGCTGTAAATATCGTACACAAAACAAACAGCAATTAGCGCCTATGCTGTGTAGACACCACCCAAAACCACAGAAGCAAAAACAGTGAAATAGCTTATATATTTATATCTCTACAAAATTACATAATCAAACGTTTACTGCTTTTGAAAGACATCATCATTTTCTCCATTAATGTGCAGACCAGCGCATTCATCACAGCACTTCCCTGGCAGATGTTATATTTGCATAATGGAGTCATTGCACCGTTATGTTTGATGAATGACAACACAGCGGTCCATTGAAACAAATGAAGAAACTGCTCCGACTCAGAGCTGATGAAATGCTGTTGGGAAACACTCCCTATTAAAAGACTTGGATCAGGGTCAGGGCCTGGAGGACTCACTTGGGGCCGTAAACACAATAGAGATCGACCTTATGTTGAGTTTTTGAAAGCTTTGATGTTCTCTTACTGAAACACTTGCAGAGGGTTTCCTGGAAAATCCTCCAGTTCGGAGCAAACTATGCCACAAACATGAAAGTGGAGCAGTAAACAAAGCTCAGAAGTAAACAAAAATGTCAAATGATTTACTTTTTCAGTTGCAAAGGAAACGCTAAATGTGCAGAAGATGATTCTGCGCGGTCAAAGCTTCTATTAACCTTTAATAGCACGTATATTTGGTGACAATGAAACTGTGAAGAAACCAGTGAGAACATTGGTTGTGGAAGATCTGCTCTCTGTGGCGCCACGGCTAGAAAACTCTGACTTGACTTTTGACAAGATTTTGTACTGCTTGGGATTCAAGGTCCGGTGACCAAGGGATACAACCTGTGCTTTCAGTCTCTCTGCTACGCTTGTGCACTACAAATTAGCAGCTTCTGGACCACATTGTCTCGCCCCGGCACTTCAGCAGGATCACATCCCAGATCTCACTCAGACTCTAGATGTCTTTCTTCTTATTTACGAACTTCCGACTTCTCCTCACATCAGTGCTGTGTCTGCACACAACTCATTTTCTCACTTGAGTGTGTTTCACCGATTCTGCTCTCCACTGAAATCTGATCTGGTGATTATGAACGCTGCCCTCTCTGCAGACTTTTCCACAAGCTGATACTGCTGGCTTGTTATGGAAAAATTTGAACTTTTATCCCTCTGCTGTCAAATGTAGGAGGAGCTGTGCATCACTCAGGGCTGCTTTGGTGCACATATAGGCTCATGTGTGCCAAAGGTGTCTCCCTGTTAATAGAGAAAGTTACAGAAATGATAACAACTCAAATATTCCACCATTACAAAGCTGAGAGTTGAAAATTCAAAGGGTCATTTTGAGATTAATCATGTAAAATTAAGAATAATGTGCTGTGAAAATGAAAGCTTTGGGAGATAAACGTGTGTGTGGTAAAACTGTAATAATATGATTGTGGAACCTTTAAATCACTAACTTTTCTCTTCTTTTTTAAAGTCACAGCCCTAAACCAGAGTAGGCAATACATCAAGCTGAAAAGCACCAAAATCCTTTATGTTTTTCCCTAAAGCAGCATATCATATTGCCATAATTCAAATGAGCTTGTCAAAAACACATAGCCACAGAGGGCTGTGATTGTTAGCACCGTCACCTTGCAGCAAAGAGGTTCCTGGTTTGAACCTTGGCTGAGGCCTTTCTGTGTGAAGCTGGCATGGTGTTCCTATGCTTCCATGTGGGAAGAAACACATGTATGTCATTTTAACTGGTAAAAGCTCATGGTTTTATCTGTGATGGACTGGCAACATGTCCAGGGCGTATTCCACCTCTTATAGCTGTGATAGCACAGTGACCCTAAATTAGCGTAAAAGTGGATGAAAACATTTTGTGTAAAGCATATCACAGTGGCTGGAGCAAGCAAAGAAATACTGCTTTTATACATGTATAAAGAAATTAAAGGTGATAGCCATAAGTTTAATTCCTCCTGGCTTACTTGACTAGCATTAGTAATGTCATTGAATGGCTAACTGTTAATTAGCATTGGCAATTGTTAAACTAACATGTTCAGGAGGAAAGTGGCAACCTCCACGGGGCTTTTGAGGCCCTTCGCTACCTTCATCCTCATCCTGCTTTGTTTTTTGTCTGCTTGAATTTGAGAAATGTACAGTAAGGCAAGGAAGATGCTATTTCTACACATAGCAATTGAGTTAGCAACTTCGGATCTAATGCTAATAGTAAAAAAATCCAAACATTTGGTAATTAGATGTAAGTATTTACTTTTTAGACCTGCCAAAATTGATAAAACAATATTAATAATATGCTTTAAAAAATTGGGCCAAAATTAATACTTTAATTCTGCACCCCTCTAGATTTTTTTATAATTGCATTTTCAAATGATTGTTTTGATGGAAAAGCTGTAACTATCATCTCGAAATAGTCCTTTTTTTTTTTTTTTTTTTTTTTTAAAAAGCAGCTTTTTTGGTCATTCTTAGCCTTCTTACTTTATAGGCCCTGCCTCTCCTTTTTTTTTTGGGGGGGAATACAGTGGTTCTTTTGGTGAATAAGTGAATATATTTCCACATTTTAAGCCGTGCTACCAAAAGGATTTCTGTCGGTAAATCTGGTACTTTGGCATCTGTTATATTGTGTCAATATGTCAGTCGGAGAGTTTTTTTTAAAAACCCGCTGCTGGCTAAATGAAGTCCAAAGGAGACATAGAGAATAGAGTCAAACTATCTGTCTTTTGGGCATAAAAAGGACAAGTTTTCAGCTGAGTAATGACACGGATAGTAGACCCCTTTGCTTTTTTTTTTCTCTTTGCTTTTAGGGCAGACAGATTTCAAAAACTGAAGTAAAAAACAAGAAGAGACTGCTCGTTTAAGAAAGATGGTCTACTCCTGAAGATGTTCCAATAAAAGAGTGTGTCAGTTCCCCAGTGTATGAACTTTCTAGCTCCAGCTGATGCTGTGTCACATCATCAGCTGTGATTGGGTTTCAGAAGCAGGGCCTGAATCTCTTGATTTAAACTGCATCATCCTTTTTCTTCCTCTGCTTCATTTTCAACTTTTCAACAGTTTGTCAGCTGCTCCACCAGAAAAAAAAAAACGCACAAAACCCCCCGAAACGTTCAGTTTATGTCATGCAAATGTTTGAAATGAATACAGCTCCTCTTTCCTTCTCCCACTCGGAACTGACACACCGACCACAAGGACAGGAAAGCTGGTGGCAGCAGTGCCTCCTGGTTCAGAGCAAGCATCTGTTTATATCAGGCACTTGGGTTTTAAAGAACAACAAACCAACAAGATCAACAAAAACTTTGTGAACACAGAATATATTAGAAATATAGACCATAGTGCCTGAGAGATGATAAAAATCAAGTAAATGGAATTTTTCCTCTGCTTCATACTTGTGAACATGAAAAAATACTATGGAGAAAAAAATGCAGCTTTTTTTAAAAAATGTATTTCATAGCAAGAGAAAAATGTTTTATTTAAAGGGTCTTTTTTTATTTTATCCATGACCATTTTTATTGTACTTACAGCTAAAGGTGAAAGACATATCTACTTGTCGTTGTCCACATACATGGCAGCTGCCTTATTTCTGCCCACATCTTTACTACAGTGTCTCTGAATGGACAAACAACTCTGTGTTAAGTGCAAACTCTCTGAGCTTTAAACCTGCAGTCTTGGCTTTCTTTGATAGGATAACACCATAACAGGCACACAGAAGTAGACACATGTACACAGTTTGAAGTAGTTACCTGCTCGATCATCGCTGCACCTGAGGCCACTGGATCCACTCACATGTTCATATCTGGAAGAATTTTGGCCAACTGTGATAGGCATTTAAAGTAATTTGTTGTTTGTCATTTTTACACACTGTGCCTTTAAAATGGTCTTTTTATGAGAACACTTTATGTAAAGATTTGTTATTTACTGCCATCTTGATCTTGAATCCCTGGAGGAGATGTTGTGTTCAAATGGGACCTTCCTGGATAAATAAAGTAAGCAAAATTTGTTCAACAATGAATATTACCAGTTGGCACGTGATATTGTGGCTCAAAGCTACAATCTAAAAACGTAAATCTTAATAACCATTCATGTGTAGAGTTTTATAATGGGTCATGGCTTTGCATTATCTAGTCTCTGCTGTTGTCGCTGTTGCCCTCTCATAACCAGCTTTCAGCCAGTGTTGCATGCTTTATTGACCAAAAAATAGCTTTTCAGCTCCTGACAGAAGCCTTACCTGGTTTTCTGGCTGGAGAAAATTTACTCATGGATGGTGTAACTTTATTCCTGACTGACCTTAATGCAGATGATTGGTAGAGAAGGGAATGAAAGAGGCTTTAATAAACTTTGAAAAACTGAAAGCACAGCACGTGCCGCAAATAAGCCCAAAAGCAAAAATACAAGCAGCAAAAAACTCCTTTGTTTCCTGTCTTTCATTACTGGACAAATTGATTAATCCAGGTGTGCCGGGCCACAGTAACCACAATGACAATGGCCAGACGCACCTGGATTAGTTGGTTTGTCTAGTAATGGAGGACAGGAAACAAAGGCATTGTCTCAAGTTTAGGAAGTAGTGAAGTCGTGCATACAGGCCAAATGAGTGATTATCCTCTCTGTAACTTGAAAGATAAAACTACTGATTAAATTAGTATTTTTTATAATCAACGTGCAACATAAAGTAAAAGGTCCAAAGTCCAAGATATTGTAAAGAGTCGACCCTCTCAAGTGGAGTCCAATCATAATAAATATAATGGTGGTTAAGGTGTTTATGAATACTTGCTTTAGCCTCACAGGAGGCCTGGCTGGGGTTTTCTGTGTGGAGTTTGTGTGTGAGAGGCAGAAAATAGGCCTGTTTGGACTGACCGCATCTGACTGCATGGTCAGACGAGAACCTCATGAGTGTCAGAGGCAGACGACAAAAGCAGTATAGACAAGCCAGACAAGTTTGTTGGCGTGATGACATGTAACTTTGATTTGAACGCTTTTAAATGGTCCAGTTCACTTGGTAAATTAATTTATTTAATCATTTACAACAACATTGTTGATCTGTCAGTAAATTCTTCATTAAAGGAATAGTACACCCACAGAATGATGTGGGTGTACTATTGTGAGCTCACGACACTACAGAAGCTGCGGCAGATGAGATTGCATGTTCTTTCTCTCTTTCTTTCTTTAAAATCAGTAGCCAGTCCCTCTTGTGTTTGTCCGCAGCTCGTTCGCTCTTAGCACAATGTAAACAGCGAATTTCTTCTACTGTGTTTGCATTATCGGCAGAGTAGGCGCTGAACGCCGCAGCTTCCGTAGTGTCGTGAACTTGTATGAGCGTGCATCATGGAAGTGCAATGTTGTACTGTTTAGGCTATAAAATGTACTAAATGATGTCGTTTTGAGTAAATTATGGACGCTACCCACTCAGGACACTTTGATTACATTGGACGAGCAGTATGGAGGAATATTGCCAAGTTTTTGTGGACTTTTGTGGACCTTTTTGTGTTGAGCCCCAGGGAACTCCATTATATGAAAGTAGTGGGAAAATGAAAACCTCTCCGATCTCTGGCTGCATTTGAGATATTAAAAAAGTGCTCCAGAGTCTTGTTTAGCATGAGAGTGAGTAGAAAAAGAAGGCATATCATTCTGTGGGTGTACTATTCCTTTACTATTTCCTCTATTCTGTCAAGGGCGTCAAGTTTACATGCATAGTCAATGGCCAATGCGCATCCAGGAGGCATTGAAAACCCTGCGGTGCGTTATGTGCGTCGGGTTATGTGTGTCTAGAGGGGTTATGCATGTTTTGTGCATCGAGTTTTGAGATTTTGAGTGTTTGATGCGCGTCAAGGGCGGCAGACGCCAGAGTTGGAAAATCTGAACTTTGGCCTTTTGACGTGGGGCATCAACAAATCAGAGCGACTCATTGTCGCGACGCTGACACACATTTTCTGACAGGACGAGGAACACCAAGAAGAACCAGGGGAATCACTTCACTGAAGACAGAGGAGGATAGACTGTGATCTGCGTCCGGTCCTGGTTTCTGAACTGCGGTTTGATGACCTGCTGTGCCGATGGGATGTAATGGGCTTATAATGCTGCCCCTCATTAAACTGGGGTGGATCAGACAACAGCTGAAAGCGCCCCTCGTCTGTGCACAGCTACTGCAGTTGTGAACCTCATCACCCTCAGAACACCTGGAATCATCTGGTGAACCCAGACACAGAGCAGAGGCGGCAGACAACGACGTTCCCTAGCTTTGTTTATCACATAAAGCCGAGCCCTTCTTTCTACTGCATCTGCCTTTGTACAAACAGACAAGACAAGAAAAAAAGAGAAGCTCCTCCTGATGCCTTTGACTGGAGGGCTCGTGTCTTGGCTGGACATCCCTCGATGCGCGTCGGGGGCGTCTTGACGCGGGAAATCGAGCATCTGACCTTTTCAGCAACCCAGCGTCCAACTTTGGGCGTCAAGGTGCGTTTTTGACGCCCAAATCGCATTTAGTCTGAACACACCGTAAAGTGTATAAAGCAAAATGGAACAAACCCATTGTCTTCAAATTGCCTCACACCAATCACCTAAATGGGACAAAGCAGCTGGAGAGCGGTGAAGATGGTGTCTTCAATTGATAGAATGATAGTCAGGTGTGAGTGGGCACCTTTTTACTTTAAAGAACATGCATTTGTGGGCCAACAGTGAAAAGAATCAGGGGATAGTTTGAAGAATAATTAAAGAGGAATAATTTTACCATTTGGAATGACTCAGTTATGATAATACTCTGGAACAAATTTGATTTTGATGTTATTTTCCAATATGAACTTGAATTTCATCCCAGTCTGCAAACTACAGCCATTTCACATTTTGTGAGAAATATCTGTACAGTGTCTGACAGGTAAATTCCCACATATATTTATGTGTGAAAAGCTTGGGCAGATAAAGCTCTGAGTTTTTCCCCTCACCGAGTGCCACTATGAAACACACCCAGCCTGTTTAACAGAGGCAGACGGAAAAAGGGCATCGCATGGGAAAAGCGGATGGCGAGGGACACAGCACGGCTGGGAGAGCGAGACGAGAAGTGTCAGACGATTACTAGGCCATTGTCTGCCTGGTGTCCGCACCTTCGTCATCAGTCAGCCACTGTTCTTACTGGCTACCTTCAGGCACGGTTACATAACTCACTTCAGACACTCAGAAATTGATCCCACCCAACACAGATTCTGCCCATACACATCCTTCTCTGACTTTTCTCTCTGTCTGCCTCTTCTTCGTTCACACTGAGCAGAGAAGGTCAAATTCACTGAAGCAAGGGTTTTATATATAGATACAGACACCTCATGCCAGCAACTCGAACCATTATCCTGGTAGGCTTTTGACAGATGACTGGTGCTGCTGGGTGGAAATATCTCAGGAAAGCCTCTAAGGGAGGAAAGAAATTTCCTGCTGTTAAGTAGTTTATTTGGCACAATTTCAATCTAGATACAGATTTAAAACTGATTGATAAAATCCCTCAAAATTAATTGCCTTATCTTGATAAGAGTATGTGGCTTGTTCAAGCAGCTATACGTATTCTTAGTTCGAGTAACTGAATTTGTAGGAAGATAATATATACAATTATTATGTGACATATGTATAGCACAGTTAAAAGCTATATTATGAGTCAACATCTTTGAGGACTTTGGGTTTAGCTACAAGATGGTGTAGTTACACTTTTCCACAACCCCAAACTTAATATTCTAAATTCCTAAGCTAAAGCTTTATACTCAGTTTAATAGCTACATTTGAAAGCATTCCTTTGTCATGGAAACACTACAAAGGAAAATAAAGAAATAAAGAATAAAACAAAATGAATAAAGGAAGAAGACCTACTGATTAGTGTGGTTGTGGCTACGCTAACAGCAATGTTAGCAAAACACAAGGCTTCATTTGTCAATCCAGCGCCACATTTTCCAAACTCAAGATGAAGTTTGGTGATATCCGAGGCGTATTTCATTAAACCAATACCATCGTCTGCTGTTAGGAACATTTGCAAGCTCTGTCAGCCAAGACGAAGATCTGCATGGGATGAGTTTCATTTGCCACGAAGGTGTTTGAAAAACTTTGCGGCCCATGTCAGGATTCGGTCTTTGATTCGGATTTTATCTTTATCTGTTGGCTGGTGCTGTCACTGGTCTTAACAAGACATGCTGGGCCCTTTGCTAAAAATAAGTTATTTAGTAAGAGCTTGCCATGATCTAAGATGTGTATGTTGTTGTTTTTCAGTTCCTGTTATGTTGCGTTACTCCTTTGTAAGCTGAGAAGGTAACATGGACATGACTGTCTGCAGCTAGCCACTGCTAACATGACCATAGCCACGCAGGTTAGCCTCCCTGTGAAGGTACGACTGCAGACAAAGTCCTCTTAAAGCCAATGTCTTATCATAACTGAACACTTTGGGTATATGTCAAGCGTGCAAGGCTCTGATGCTCCTTCTTTGAGACTTACTGTTCAAACGTGTGTTTGGAAAAATCTCGGACAAAGTGATACAAATGCAAACCAGTGCAGTGGACACTCAGGTTCTTCTTCTTCTTCTTTTTTTTAAAAAAAAATAAATTGGGGGTTTTTGGTGTCGAAGGGGAACTAAGTGTCACAGTCTTCCACATATGCATTTGTTTGATGTTTTTCTGTGTTTGCAGAAATTTTTTTTTCTGTGATTTCCCTTTTCAATTCCTCTCGTCTTCTTCTGTCTTTCCCTTGACAAAGGCAGGTATATGTGAAGTTGGGTTTAGGACTCAAACTTCCCATCTGTCACATTGGTCTGATCTGAAGAGTGCAGGCTCTTCCTGACAGAAAGTTGACAGAAATAGGTTTTCACACACTTACAGGGGAACATGCATCTGCAGAGCAAAGTTCTAGGCTGTTGTTTTTAGCCAGGGGTTGAAATCGATTACTGCAGGTTGAAGAATAAATTTTCCAGAGTGGAATCACACCATGCCAGCAAAATGTGTATTGTTTAGTGCCAAGTAGATTCAGTAAAACAACTTCCTACTTCTTTACTCTCCATTTAATTTTCTGTCTAAGTCACAAGCCTGTTCAGACCATCTTTCCCATTTCGTCCAAATTCCACCACCTTTTTTTCTTTATTTTTCACAGGACAAATGAAAATTTGAGATCATTTTATTCAAAATGATTGATTGTGTTGGTGCTCAGATGAGTTTAGCTGTGTTTCCACTTCTTGCAAACAAGTCATATTATTTTCAATTTCCAAGGGTGTTATCAGCAAGGTCATATTAGATCCCATAAACATGTGAAGCATTCCCACTCTGGCTTTTAATGTGTTTTACTTAGCTTAGTCAGTGGTGAGCATCCTTTCTTTTTATATGCCATTACTGTAGACAATGTTTACCTGCTTTCTTCATGAGATACATTAAGCTGAAGAGAGCCATCAGCAAATGACCAAAAATTCAAACATTTAGGCTAAATATAAGTGGTTGAAAATACCTTGTAGAATTAAAGTTGTCTGCTTAATTTAAAGCTGTTTGATGTGGCTCTAGATACTTTTATGTTGGAGCCTTAAATGTAATGGGGAGGATATTAACTTTCCACATTACCATCAAAACTAAAAGTTTCTTTCTTTTTTTTTTTCGAAATCAAACACAATTAACGCATGCTATTTTGCTGTGTTCCATAACTGACTTATGCAAATGTATTTTGTATTTGTTCTTTTAAAAATCTTTATTTCAGAACTTTTCATGTGTTAGTCTTCCTTTGCTTGACTTGTTTACTGTATGTGAGATTGAATTTACGTGAATTATGTTGCTGGTACCTGTGAATGCTGTGCAACTGTTTTATGTCAGAAAGCGTTTGCATCTGCTCAGTGTCCAGGCCCGGGTAATGTCCACAAACAGGATGTGGAGCCATGCCACTGTTTCTGTGTGCTTGTTGCCCATGGCTGCTGTGTACCAACTTTGCATTCCTGCTTTGTACCATTTGTACCATCCATCAAACCTGACTACTTGAGTCACAGACAGGATCCTTCTGAGAAAGTTCTGCACTCCAAACAACTAAAGGCTGCAATCAGAAACAGATCCTGACATTCTGGGTTTGTTAAAACGTGTCATGAGTAAATCTGAGGTACTGGAGCTTATAGCTGTAATGATGGTTAGCTACATAACACATTTATTGTTTCTAAGATTTACGTTATATAAATATTTCCATTATGAAAAATTGATAAACATCCCATCTTAATATTAAAAAGTCTCTTTCTAAAATATGCATGATTTAAATCTTAGAATTTCTATTAAATAAATCAACTTTAAAGTAATACTTCAACATTTTTCAATCCTAAACTTTTTGCTTTTGATGTGTTACACTGACATGAATGAAAATGATCCATGTATACACCTCATTCCGAATAAAAAGTGCCAAACTGAAAGGATTTTCATTCAGTTTCACAGGGGTGGAAGATTCGTTTTCCCAAACCAATCTTGGTATAAACATTTAGTCAGCAAGATGTCAGGTTGCTTTCTTCCAGCGCATGCTCTGCCTCTAACTTCTAATTGTGTTCTGCTTCATCTTACAAGACTTGGCCCAGAGATGATGTCCACATGTTGTGCTATAGAGCTACAACTACATCATTTTAAAGACATTTTGATATTAATCCTGAAAGTTTTTTTTAAAAATTTGTTTTAGGGGAGCCTAAAACATTTTAACTTGGGTGTGTGCCATTTTCATTTATTCTTCACCAGGGACACAGAAACTGTTATTTATACATATTAGCAAATCTCTCAAGGGTTCTGTTTACGATGACTCCAAAAGTATTCAAATAAACCTTTATTCTTGCAGAGATTTACTCATGTTATTATGGGTATGCAGTTTTTGAGCAGAGGTGTAAAAAATGCACAAGGCTCAAAAGGGTTGTTGATGGCATTTTTCCTCTGTAACTGGCTTTGCAATACATTTCTATGCTGATGATACTCTTGTATACTGTAGAGAAAATGTTTTTTGAGTGAAAACCTCTCCTGGCTTTTGAAAGGAAAATTGGGTTGCAACCTCAAATTAGCAATACCCAAATAATCTAATCTCCTAACAATGTACCGCTCTGCTGAACCTATCTGTAATAAGCCACTTTCAGACTTGCATTGTGTGTGTGGTAAAGTCCATTAGCTCTTTAATTGGACTTGTCTTTTCAAACATGCCGCTTCCTCGCAGACTTATTGCGTCCTGGGCGCTTCCAGACATCAGGAATTGCTTCGGATAAGCTCTTTAACCCTGTCCGGAGCATTTTCTTGTGCGTTCAGCCAAAACAAAGTGCCACAACTTTTCTGCTCTTACGACATCGAGCCGGTACATGTCCGCTATATTTCTGAGGTAAAAGAGCGTAACGCATGTCTGAATGCAAACGGTACAAAGGACAAAGTCTGCACTATTACTGCTTTCCAAAGCAAGTCGCAAACGGACAATACTGTTTTACAGAAACATGCAGGGGGTAGCATTCTGTGGTATCATGCTGTCACATTATTTAGTATTTCTTATATTTTTGATGTGACTGATACCTACAGTCTTGAAAATGTCAAAAGTTGTCATTCAGACCCATCATTAAACAATAAGGGCCTGATTTACAAAGACTCCAAATTGCGAGTCTTATGTCTTTGCCTCGCAAAAAAAATAGCGTGCGCTGTCATTTTAGCGTTTGCGGGTGATCTACAAAGATTACACGTGCAATCTGTAACAGGCGCAAACAGCAGGATTTAAATGAGGATTTAGCGTGCGCTCTCCCTGCGCCACGGAAAGTTCAGAAGAGCATGTGGTAAACGCAAAATGAAATTAATCCTGATAGAGAGATGTTAGTTTCAGAGATATAATGAGGCAAATAAAAAACAGAATATAAGATAAATATGAAGAGTTCATTTGAAAAAAAAGACAAACGCCATTTAGAAAAAACGGAGATAACTGCTTTTTGCAAATAAACTCTTCATTTACTTTTTGAATATTTTCAGAAAATCAAGCTCACGTGAAGTAGAGGGTTTTGATGATGTAAAATGGAGATATGACGTTTGTACCCAACAGCAACAAAAGCAGTTAACTCCGTTTTTCCACAGTGGCGTTTGTCTGTTTTTGCAAATGAACTCTTCATAATAACTATAAATAAAAATAATGCAGCAGGTTTCTCTGTGGATCGTAAGAAGAGGCCAGTTTAAGGACATGGATAAGGACACGCTGTTGAAGATGATCTGATATTACGCACAGACTGCGCGCTCTTTGGCACAATGCCAGGCGCGGGACCTGCGTAATTGCCCCCCACCCCATGCAAAACTCAGTAAAAAAAATAGTATCATTAGTTTGTGCGACGTTACTGGTTATTTTCACTGAGTTTTTTGTGGGGTGGGGGCCAACTTCACGCAGGACAGCAACCTCAGAACAGCAGCAGCAGTCGCTGCGGCGTGGAGGAGCAGGAGATGATTTTAATTTAAAAATATGCCATTGGCAAAAAGTAAAAGAAAATAAAAAGACATAATTAATACCAGCTTTAACTACCATGAAGCTGCAGCTGCAGATGTTCTGGTTCATGTCTAGAATAACCGGTGTTTAACAGTGATGTTGATTGTTATTTAATTAAATAATGAAAACTTGATGTGTCGCCTGAACACATCATGAGAAATGATTCTGACCCGATGTCTGCAGTCCTGTGTGCAGCATCTTTCAGCCATCAGTGCGTAAAGCTGCCAGTTATACCTGCTTTTCAGACGTGCTAAATTACACGCAATTTTTTGCCCCCGCTTTCCTTTGAACAGTTGATAGATCACATTGCGCGTGTTAAACTGAGGTTTTGCATAGTCTCCTCCCAGTATTTTGCGCCTTCTGGCAGAAACGCCCAGTTTGCATATTCATCTGCAGCAGATGCGCAAAATGGACAGCGGCGCTATTTTGCCCCTTGACAGGCGCAAACCTCCTTTTGCCCTGCTTTGTAAATCAGCTCTGGCGGATTATTGCGTGCGTAATGAAGATAGCGCCTGTTTTAACAAGCGCAAACCTTTCGTAAATCGGGCCCTAAGAGTCTTGACATGAATTCATAAAGACTAAGGACATCTTGAAACAATGCATACCGAGTAGGGGTGGGAAAAATATTGATACACTGAAATATTGCGATATTTTCATATGCTGATATATTGATATTTAAAAACGCAGTATTGATCTATTTTACTAAGGAAAGCTTGCGAGATTTCATAGTTTTGTTACGAAATCTCAGGAAATTTTGTGAAATGTCACAAGCTTTCACAACAGAATGATGAAATCTTGTGAGATTTTGTTTTTAAATATCGATATGATATCAGCATATTAAAATATTGCGATATTTCAGTGTGTTGATCATCATTCCCACCCCTAATACCTAGTATACCATAGATACTTACTTTCTTAAAGTTTGGGTAACACATATCTTTCTTTTTCAGATATGGACGAATGTGAGAATGACTACAATGGGGGCTGTGTCCATGAATGCATCAACATACCAGGCAACTACAGGTGCATGTGCTACGATGGATTCATGCTGTCCCATGATGGACACAACTGTTTAGGTATGGCTGGTCTTTGTTTTGAACATGTTCATCATTTGTTTGTATTTCTATTTCCACATTTCTACATTCACTCTACATGAAAACATAAATCCTTATAAGGAGGGGATTGGGGGGATAACCCATTTAAAAAATAATTTGATAATAATCATATACATATTAATAATAAAATAATAATCATATATATGTAGACTAAAATAAATAATAATATAATTACTATATATGTGTTTATAATTATATGAAAAAAAAAAAAAATATAAAGCTATAAATAATAAATATAAATAATAAAAATAATTAAGCTTTAATGCTTATTACATAAAAAATAATAAGAGAGGAAGATAATAATATATAAATAAAAAAAAAAATAAAAATAAAAATAAAATTAAAAAAAATATATATATATGTGAAGAAAAAAACAAAATAAGACCCGGAAGAAAAAAAATATAAAAAAAAACAAACTGTTGTAACAAGAGAAAAAAAAAGATGAAAATATTAAAATAGAAGAGAGGAAAAGACGGAGAAAGACACAATAGACCAACTATTAATTATAGATTTAAAAAAAAAAAGCTAAATATAATAATACAATTACAAGATGTAAATGAAATATAAAATAAATAATTAATTTATAAAAGAGGCAACAGAATATAAGAATAAATTAAGTGAAAAAAGTTAAATATAACGAAATAAAACAACCACTAGAAGAAAAATTACTAGTTGTAAGAGAAATAAGGGAAAAGAGAGAAAAAAAACAAATAGAATTATTAAATAGAAAGAAATTTATTTAACACAAAGGGAAAAAGAGAAAAAAAAAATAAAATTGAGAAAAAAAAAGAAAACTAACACCCAGAAAAAAATGATGAAAAAAAAAACAAATAAAAAAATGATTAAAGAAAAAAAAAAAAAGTTGAAATAAAAATTAAATAAGAAATTAATATCTCTCCAAAAAGAGTAAGAGAGTTGAATCTTAACTAAAAAATAAAGTAAAAATAAATGAGAGAAAAGAAAAAACACAAAAAAAAGTAGAAAGAAAATTCAAAAAAAAAAAATAAAAAAATAATAAGAAAATTAAAAAAGACATATAGAAAAAAATCACAAAACAAACAAAAAAAAATAAAAAAGAACCAAAAAAAAAAAAAAAAAATTTAGTTATGTTTTGAAAAAAACAACGAGGAAAGAGAAGAAGAAAAAAAGGAGAATAAAAAACGAGAAGAAAAAAAAACACAAAAAAGTAAAAATAAAAAAATAAAAAACAAAAAGAAAAAAGGAAAGATAAGAAAAAAGAAAAAAAAAAAGAAAAAAAGAAAAGAAGAAGAGAACAAACATCAAACAACAAAGAACGAAAAAAAGAAAAAACAAAAACGAGAAATAAAATCTAAGGAAAAAAAGAATAAAAAAAAATGAAAATAAAAATACAAAATAAAAAAAGCAAAAAAAGAAAGAAAAAAAAAAGAAATAAAACAAAAAAAAGAGATAAAGGAGAAAAGAATAAAAAGAACTGAAGAGAAGAAACAGACAAATAGAAAAGAAAAAGACAAAGAAACTAAGAACCATCTATCATAACAATCAATAACAAAAAAAAATGGGAACGAGGGAAGAAAAGCGAACAGACAAGATAAAAACAATAAAATTAAAAGAAAAAAAGAAAAACCAAAAAAAAAAAATAAAAAAAAAATAAATCAACTTAAAAAAGTTCAAGAAATTAAAGAAATTCTAATAAAATAACAAAAAGAAAAAAGGAAAATGAAAGAAAAGACAAAAGATAAAGAACTAAGAGAACTTGAAAAAAACTAAAAAGAATAATGTTGAAAAAAGAAAAAAAAAAACCATAAAAACAAAAGACTAAAGTTAGTAAGGAGAAAAAATAAGAAAAAAATAAAAAAACAATTAAAACAATAACAAAACGCATCACAGATAATAAAATAAAAAAACAAGAAGTAGTGGATAAGAAAAAAAACAAAAAAAACAAAGACAGTGAAATACCCCAAGAGAAAAACAACACAAAACAAAGCAAGGGTAAAAAAAAAAAAATAAAAAGTAGTTAGGAAAAAACAAATTAGTAAGAAAAAACAAATAAAGAAAGAAAAATTTAAAAAAAAATAAGTAAAACAAAGTTTACATCAATCCAAGAATAAAAAAAGTGTAATAAAAAAAGGAAAAAAAAAATATAATAAAAGAAAATAAAAGAAAAAATAGATGAATAACATATGAAAATATAAATAGAAATAAAAAGAAAATTATAGTTAGTAAAAAAATATTTTAAATTCTAAACTAAAACTAAATATAAATATAAAAAAAAAATATTTAAAGTGTAAAAAAACATTAAAGATATAATATAATAATATAATTTAATAAAAATAAAATCTAGAAAAATATAATAAAAGTAATAATAAATAAAATAATATCTATTTAAATTATAATATTATGATAATAATAATAAAAAAAAATAAGAAAAAAAACAAAACACTATAAACATATTAAAATATTAATAAGTGAAAAAAAAATAAGTGAAAAAAAGGTAAAAAACCAAAAAAATTTAGGAAAAATGAAAAAATTAAAGAAAAGAAAAAGAAATAAGAGAAGAATTCTGAAAACTTAACTAGAAAAAAAGGGAAAAATAGAAAAACAAAAAGAAAACAAACAATATAGATAAAGAAATAAAATAAATACCTAT
Source organism: Atherinomorus stipes (assembly GCA_023101725.1). Taxonomy (NCBI): domain Eukaryota; kingdom Metazoa; phylum Chordata; class Actinopteri; order Atheriniformes; family Atherinidae; genus Atherinomorus; species Atherinomorus stipes. The sequence continues at coordinate 697,631 of JALJCO010012637.1, forward strand.
AAAATTATATACAAAAAAGAATTAAAAAAAAGGAAGTAAATATAAAAAAGATAAGAAATTATATTAAATGAAAGAATTAGAAATAGAATAATTAAACTCAAACAAGAATGAAAAATAAAAAAAAAAAACCAACAAAACAAAATAGTTAAATAAAAATAATAAAATAAAAATAATATAAAACATCTATAGAAACAAAATATAAAAAATAAACATAATATTTACTGATAAGTAATTAATATAATATATATAAAAATCTAATTATTATATTATAGTATATTATTTATACTGATAAATAATATATAAAAGAAAAATAAATAAGATACTTAAATAAAATAAAATAAGAGAAATAAAAAACCTGCTCATTAGAAAAACAAAACCACACCAGGAGGGAGGCTAGGCTTGAGAAGAAGAAAGAAAGAAAGAAAAGAAGAAAAGAAAGAATAAAAAAAGGAAAAGAAGAAAAAAGAAAAGAGAAAAAAAAAAAGAAAATCTAAACAAAAAACACGGAGAAAAGAGAAAAAATAACAAATTAATACGAAAAGACCAAGGGAAAGAAAAAAAAAAAAAAAAAGAGGAAAACCGAAGCCAAGAGCGGAAACTTAGAAAGGGAAGATTTGGGAAAAATTAAGGATGAGAGAAGAAAGACTTAGGAAAGAAAAATTAAAAAAATAAAAAAATAAAACATACAAAATTTGTTAAATTTTTATATAATAATTAATTATTTATATCCTTAATATAATATTATATTATATATTATAAATCCTTGAGTGAGAATAATAAATATCTTTTTATGAATAATAAAATTAACAAAATCAGTTCATTTCCAAAGTTTAGCCATGTAGCCCTCTGCTTCACTTACTGACAGGTTTATTAACTTGATATGTCGGTGCTCAGTGGTACAGAGGCACAAATGGTTGAGACATTCTTAGAAATGTGCAAGGCAGTGCAATCACAGGACTACGTGATGCATGTACAGTAGAATTTTCATATTTACTGAAAGTCACTGTCATACGATATTTTTGTGAGATATTAAAGATGTGATATGGAACATATAAGCACATGTTGTCAAGCTGCATCCCCTTTTGCACCTGTTGTAGAACATGCACCAAAGTACAAGTAGTCCTCAATAGTCTGTAGCCTGCCCTTTTGTTGCAGTGCAAGCGATCTTTTGCCATAGTTATAAAGTGGCATTGAGGTAATTTTTTTTTTTATCTCATTACTTTCTGTCCTATATTACACAGTCCTAATAAGGAAAAATTTTTGGAAAATTTCCAAGCATGAGACACTCCCTGAGGAAGCTGCCTTGTGCTGTGGCTAAATCCGCTTTCACACATGCACTGGAGTCCTGAAATGTTCTAGAGTTGTTCTGGAGCAGTGGCATGTGAGAACACAAATGTCTGCAATATTTGCTCAGAACTTCTTATGAAGATTTTCCAGCCAGGCCTCTATATAACATCTCGGGAACATCACCTGATAAAACAATGTACAAATGTGTCTGCTGTCGCTGGATGAATAGACGTGTGTGTGGGTGTGTATTCTGGTTAGATTTAGTCCTTTCTGCTGACTTCTGCTGCTTTTCTTTGCTCCTCACTGCTGTGGATATGCATGGATAAATGCAGCCTCATTTTCTTTGTAAGCTTTTTGCAAAGAAGAGTGATTTTTCACACTAATTTCTGCATCATGCACGACCTCCCATTTGCTCCACACTGCCATTTTCATGCACCAGCAGAATCCCACATTTATTTTACATTATTTTCTCATGTGTGAAGTTGTGCTTCACCTCTGTTGCTGCAGATTTGTCAGGAGCAGTTTCAGCAGCATCACTATCACTGACGCATAGTTATGAGGTTGTTATGAACTTTAGTAGTGTCCATTCTTGACCATGTTTACAGAGATTTCAAGTTTCACATCATTGGATCCTGATTCTGTTCAGTTTGGTCATGCAGTTGTGGATGGATTTGAGGATATAACAAAATACAACAAAATAGTCCACAATTTAGGGGTTTTCATTCATAATCTGAAGCATAAAGATAATTTAAATGATGTGGATATATTAAAGGGAAGGATACACAAAAATAAGATGTGAGAATTTTTATTTACTTAAAAATAAATGGTGGTTTTAGTATTTAAAGTCAGCCTCTGGTGGTCATTGAATGAACAGCAGGGATTTCTTCAGCATCCATCTCACTCATTGAAACTGGCGTGTAAAACTCAGTTGTCCCAGGAAAAATTTTCCCTGACGACATTCTAGTTTTCCACATTGGAGCAGCGTGCTGATGGGAAATTGCCACTGTAATTGTCTGCAGTTAACTTGCCCGTTGTGTTGTTGTGGTGTTCTGTGTGTTGTGGCTAAGTGAAGAAAAAAAGGCGTAAGGTTAGTGGGATTCACCACATGTGTTTGTGCCGCTAATTCTAACAATAACTGGGATTTATGGCCCGGCAAGGGGAAACCAGCATGTGTCTGTCTTTAACCTCGAGACTTACTTTATTTGATGTCGACTGGATGCAGCCGTAATGAACTGCTGCTAATTAGATCCGGGTTACTGAGTTCAAACGAGGCAGTAAAGTGTAAAATCAGATGCACAATCTCTATGATCACAGAGCCAACACGAAGATGTGCCGATTCTTCTTCTATTTAATTACTGATAGAAATTCTCAGTTCAATTCAGATTTTATTCGTTGTACTTTGTCTTTACCTCTTTCAGTATTTCTATTATTTTTCCCATTTTTTCTTATATTGGTCTTATTCATCCACGGCCTTTCTTTATCCCATTACCTTTTCTTCTTTGGTCCAACCCTTTGTTCTTTTTTCCTATTTGTCTTTCTGTTATCCGTCCTCTTTACTTTGGCTGGCAATATGTCTGCCTATTTGTTCTCTTCTTAATTTGTCCCTCTCTAATCTTTTTTTTATTTAATTACCTCCTTTTGCTTTCTCCTTCCACATTAAGTTACATAACATACAAGTTCATTCAAATCATTTTTTTTTCACCATTTTAATTTTTCATTTTTACTGTAAATCACGAGGCACTCCTCTCATTATCAGAGTGAAGAAAATTTCTTCCTATTTGTACGTTTTGCCTGCAAATCAAAGCATTCGTTAACAGTTTGGTATCATATTCACTGTAATGCTGTTTAGACTGGAACCCGACCGGTACAGATTTTTTTGAGGCCCAATTTTGCGTCTGCAGTCACTTACTGGCTTTGAAGCTGTTAGCTAAAGGTGAATTTATAGTCGCACGTTGTCTGCGTTTGCATAACCGCCGTAGCCTCCGCGTAGGTCTGCGGAGGCCTGATGCGTACCGCTCTGGACCCGACGTGAGTCCTGGCTACGTGAACGCAGAATTACGCTCATGTGATTGGCCGGAGTGGGATTACATGATTCCGGATTTCCGGAGGTTGTCGCTGGATTTGCGCCGTTCCGCCATTTTTAAAATCCACAAAGAATGGATCAGATAGATGAGAGACTGATTGAGGAGATTAGAAAATATGAACATCTTTATGATGCCTCATCCAGGCACTTTCCAAGAGGAAATGCTCCCGGTAAACCATCGAAGAAGACTGCTTTGTGGAGTTTACAAGATGATACCAGCGGAAATCTGTACTTAAGTCCATTTCCATGCAGAAGTTGGCATTTATCATTTTGGATGCGAGTATAGGATACAATCAAATCTCACAACAGCTCAGAGTTCGTGTACTCAAGTTTGAGTTAGTGAGGGTTTGCGGCGCAACAAAGCAGAACATGAAAATATTTAAAAACAAACCTAAGAGCGTCATTTATTCATAAATATTCACATATCCAGAACTAAGAATTAACCCATTTGCAAAAAACGGGAAAATTTATAAAATAGATCCCCATAAAAAAAAAAAAAAAAAAATAGCTGTAACTGAATTTCATTGCTTCATTTATCTCAGAAAAGTATTCAAATCATTAACGTGTTATAGTTTTATGTGACAAGTGTCATGCACTCTCGGAGCATCTCAAGTAATCTTTACCTTTAAGTTGTTTAAGTGCTCAATCAGTAGACCGTTTCCTAGCTTAGCTATTGCAAGTTGTCTTTTCTTCTGTCCCTGTCTGGGTCAGGCTCGGATCTGACCAGCCCCCACCTGTCAGTGCGATCAGGGTCAGGGTAGAAACAAGCTTCATATTGGACCACTTTTTCTTGACCTACATAAAGGCTAAAGAATTGTGACTTTTTTTTTTTTTTTTTTTAGCTATTATTAAACTTAATAAATAATAAAACAAATAAGATTGACCTACAGATTGAGACTTATCAATATCTCAACAACAGGGAAGCTGACTAATCCTCTTCTGTGTAACTCTGGTTTTTAATTGCTAAATTTAGGTTTTGTGCAATTCCAGATGTAATGGAAACCCAGCTTCTGACTCTGGTTTTTAAGCTGCCAAACTACACCTCTTTATCCCCCCCCTCCCCTCACAAATGGGGATTTCTATCTTGACCCCCCAAAAGTTTCTTTTTGGCAGAATCTCTCCTCTCCATGGTTCAACCTCGCTGGGCAAAGCCTCTGAACCATGAGTATCTAAAGGCGTAACCATGGTTGTAGCATTAAAATGATGATGGCTTAAAGACGTCAGATTTATTAAGACTCTGTTGTTCGTTCGATGAGATTGGTCAGACTTTTCGCGACTGTTTTCATGAAAAGCAGCTGAAGTTTTACAGGCACACAGATCAACCCAATTTGCTGCTACGAAACAGCTCCACTGGATGATCCACAATATTCTAATTAGAATAACTTCTTAAAAGTGAGGAAACAAGTGAATCACTTTCATTCGCATCTTTGCTTGAATCCCACATCTTAAGCAGGCTTGAGCGGTGGGCGACAGTGGAAGATAAGCAGATTGTGTTTTTGAGTTTTGACTCATAGGAAGCATATTATCACCTACAACTATTACATATTATATTTACTGTCATCAGTAACTGTGGAGGTGAGTAGCAGCCTCTGAAACATGCCAGTCGCAGCAGAGGAAAGACCGACATGTTCCACTGCAGTTTAAGCTGAGCTCCAGTCTTTGCTTCACACAACCTAACAGTTTATTATGATGTTAAATGCTCATGTCTCTCATTCAGCAAGAGATTGACTTTATAAATGGGGGCACATTTTCCAAAGCAGCACTGCGCACCCTCTTTTTTCCCCCCTCTCAACCCATATACATCCACATGCATGCAGTTAATACGACCTGTCGGTGTGCAGCCTCAGTTTGAAAGGTCTTGGCTGTCATGTCATGAGCCATCATAACATTGTACGTCAGTTACTTTTGCTTGAGTCAGCTGGGATGAGTTCAAAGACCCTGTAAATTTTAATTCACATGCCTTCCACGACTGGTACAAAAAAAAGTAAAGCTTGTTAACTGTCCCGCTTCCTGACTAATTAATCATAGCTGTGAAAATAATGTCAAGCATTGGAACTCATCTATCTTGATTTAAGCATCTCCAGTGTCACAGGCGTGAGCTGGAGATGCTAAAGATTGAAGCCCAGTGGAAAGTCGCAGTATAAATACGTTAGGCCATCATCAAAGTACAACAGCTTATTTGAAAACAGCATTTTTGCCCTGCTTGTTTGTTTTTCCGTGAAATTTCACACTCGTTTTATTTCTCACACGCTCTTGGCCTGCTTGTGAGAAGCTTTAAAGTCTTTGTGGCTTTTAATAGACCTAAAGCATGATATTGGGAAACCTCAGAATCCTTGTAGTGCTCTGAATTAGCCTTGGATGACATACCACACTTTGGAAAATTGTAGACAACAGTTTGCGTGTGCGTGCAGGAAGTCACTCCATCATCTTGCAGATGCACTGTGTCAACAAGTTAGGGCAGTAATTGATTTAAGATTGCTTAATTGTGCTCTGATTAGAGAGCGGCCTTCTTTGGTTCCTTTCTTCCTTTTGATTTTGACTTTATTTATTTGGTTTTGGCGTGGACACAGCTGGGCTCAATGTGTCGACGGTTCAGTGCCCTCTTTGAATGTCTGGTGCGCTTGTGTGAGTTTATTTTCCTTTCCTTTTGACATGTCTTTTTCATTTTATGTGGGGATTGAGGAGGTGGCTGCACAGCGGGGAGTCATCGACCGCAGCATGCACAGTCTGGCATGTTAATGTCGGGAGGTGTAGAACAAGACAAGAACATGGCCGGGGGAGGGGGAAATTAAGATTTTCTGTAAAAGAAAAAAACAAAAACAGAACAAAAAAAATCCCACACTTCATCTACATTCATGTAATCTTAAATTTTAGTAAGATAAAGGGCAAAAATGCAGATTTAAGCACACTTAATACAAAACTTGTTTAAATCCTTTGTGCTTAATTATTTATACAGTTGAGATTAAAAGAGAGGCATTTAAAGCAAAACTTTTTCCTCTGCTTGAGAACGTAAATGTGTCCTTTCAGTCAGAACTTACTCAAACTTTGAGTAAGTTCACAACCCTGGCATTTTTGTTTTGAGCTCTTTCGATTGAATATTTTAGATGTGCAAGGCTGATATCCCACTTATTCCATCTGTATCCTTGCCTAATATCAATGTTTGATGATGCTGCATTCACTGTACCACAAAAATTGGGCTTTTTGTTTTGCTGATACAATCAAATCTCATTGTTTGTCATCTACTGTAGTACAAGTAATTTCAAATAATACACCAAAGTTATCTCAAGGTGCTTTTACACACTCAGTCCAATTTAATCCAATCACATTACATGATCCCCATTTTTCCAGTTTTCAATAAGTGTTCTGTTTTTAATAACTGACATGCTAAGGAAACTAAAAAGTTGCATCAGATCTTCTCTTTGAAGCATCCCTCGTTCAGAGCATGCATCAGAAAAACTTGCAGGGGAACCAGACTCAGGATGGTCGGCTGTCCACCTTGGCCGGTTAGGGGTGGAGAGGACTAGAAAGAGGGGTGAATATTGGTGCGTTCCAGTTGTCTCGGGATTCTGAGCAGACGCGAGTTGGTGATGTCATTACCAGGTATTTTTGCGTTCCAGTTGCACCAACTTGGGAAAAAATAGACATCTCCAAAACAATCTGTGAACGAGAACAGCTAGAAAATAATACATTTCTAGCTAGAAAACAACACAGATGTTATAACAATGTTACCATGACAACAACAGCCAATTTCAGTGTGTGTGTTTAATAAACAACACATATTCTTGCTGCATTTTAAAGAAAATAAAAAAAAGACCACCACGAGACAGTAAAATTCAATAACAACAACTCGGTGCTGTTTCCACTTTTAACTTATGAACAGAAAATATCTGATATAAAAGTTTAGTAAACACAACAACGGTACTGGATGCAGCCATCTTTAAATCTACAATCTCGGGGTCCTCTGCAAATTACGAGCTCGTATCTTGGAAAAACAAGTTCATGACATCACTTCCTCGGAAAATCACCTCGGGAAAACGATTTCCGAGATAATGAAATGAAAACGAAATGAAAAATGAAATGAAATGAATGAAATGAAAAATACTTTATTTATCCCAGAAGAGAAGTTCAACATTGTAATAAAGCTCACTCTTTTTTTTTCCCTTTTTTTCCTTTCTTTTTTTTTTTTTGTTTTAAACAATATAACATTAATATGATATAATAACATAATAATAAGTCAGTCAGTCAACTGACTAACTGGAACGTATAAGCACCTTAACTCTACCTGCTGAGAAAGAAGACAAAAAACACAAGTTGACAATGGTGTTATGTATTCATGCATGAAAAAAGAATAAAGAGAGAGAAGCAGTGAGGTGCTTTGTGTGTTATAATCCCCAGCAGTCATTAGACTCATTTACAGGGGCGCCTGCAGAGATTTTTTAGGGGTGGCCACAGGGTGGCCAGAGAAAATAGCAGAGTGGCCAAGGGTTATTAAAGGATAACTTTTGTTTCTTTCAACCTGGACCTTATTTCCAGGACTTTATACTGTACATGCATTTACTCACCAGTAACATTTTAGCTATTTAGAATAGTTGTAGATCTGTGTATATCCATGTAGTGAAGGGGCAGAATGAAATGGCCTCTGTAAGACATTATTTACAGCAAAACCCCTTCATTCAACCAATACTTTAGGACAAATGAATGAACGAACGAGTACTATTGTCCTGTACGTTCAGATTTGGCTTAATGTAGTTATGGGGGGGGGGGGGTTCTCCACATGTCTGCATGTCCACAACACCATGGTCAACAGTGTTTCAGAGTGTGTGTGTGTCGCAAACTAATGACTTCACTAAACTTCACTATGACGACCTTACCCACACTGAAAACCGTAGCTGAAGATGGTCTCAATTGTAATGTGAACAATCGAAACTGGGGTAGGGTGGTGTCAGCCCAGGGCCAGGCTAAGTAGGTGCTAATGAGAAAGGGGCATTAGAAACTGTTTGGGCACTGCAAAAACTCAAATCTTACCAAGTTTATTTTACTCATTTCTAGTCAAAATATCTGATCACACTCAAAATAAGACAAAAATGACCTAAACAGAAACATTTCAGTGAGATATAGGAACTTGATTTAGCTTGTTCCATTGGCAGAATATATTTTTGCTTATTACAAGCAAAAAAACCTTTTTTCTTTCTTTTTTTTTAAAAACTTATTTTAAGAGTAGCTAAGAATTTTTTTTGCTTGTAATAAGCAAATAAATTCTGCCAATGGAACAAGCAAAATTTTCTTGATAAGATTTCTTGAAATAAGATGCATTGCCTTAAAACAAGTTCCTATATCTCACTGAAATGTTTCTCTTAAGGTAATTTTATTTTTTTTTCGAGTGTGAACAGATATTTTGACTAGAAATGAGAAAAATATACTTGCTAAGTTTTGAGTTTTTGCAGTGTATTCCCTGTGGGGCAGTTCTGCTTGATGAATTTACATAAGAAAGGCCGGCAGAACCGCAGGGGTCTACGGCAAAACAGCAATGGCAGAAAATGGCAAGTCTAGTGTAATATTTTGTATTTATTCTATTTTCATTAGCTTTTAAATATTTTTGACAAATATAAACAAGGCATGCTACGCTAATAGTACATAAATGTGGATATGAAAGAAAAAATATAATTTTCACTGGGGTGGCCAGCTTTTTTTCAGGCCCTGGCCACCCCTTGGGGCTGCCATTGCTCATTTATGCTAAAAACACATACGAACACTAACCGAGTCTTCTCCTTTACACGCATGTTACAGTCACTTTCAGAGTTTGCAGATTAGCAGCCAGACAGAAGTACCTCCAGAAATCATAGGGTAAGTGTTAGCTAACGTGCAACTAGCGAAAGAAACTGAGCTAAGCTGCACAGACCTCTTACCTTAGATCTATTTGTTTCTGACTGTTTTTTATTGCACACTGGCATTCATTCTGTATATGGAGCTCTGCAATGATCCTGAGGCTGAGATTGAACAACTTTACCAGGATACTCCGACAGCTGAATTTTACCTTATGCACCACATCTGCAGCTGGATATCAACACACTGCTTTGAACAGGCGCTGTGGTTCATTTATCAAATAAACACAAGTAGAATTTTTCTGAGGAATAGAAGAAACGGAAGAAAGGGGAGCTGATGCAGTTTCTTTGTTGTTTTGAGCAAAGCACGTCAGACGTTAAAACCGAAGGGAATTGTGTCAACTTGTAGAAAAAAAGCCGGCATGTTAAAAAAAATCTGCTTTGAAATCTGTTTTATTCCACAAAATCTTTTTTTTTTAAAGTTCTTGTATTTGAGCAAAAATCCATTCAGATGTTTATTCTGTTTATAAGAGTGTTGGTACATTTAAACAAAGGACGGTTGAATTTATCAAACAAAATTCCCTCTCTTGTTCCTCTATTTCAGCTCAAGCTTGTCCAGGAAAATTAGAGAAATGACTTTGCAAGATTACCACTTTGTATGTTTAACTCGGTCTGCTTAAGATAAACATCTGAGAAGTTTTTCCAAAGAAGTTCCTTGTTTGTATTATAATTCCTCTGCTGTGGCTCAAGGAAACCTTATCATGGGAAGTATCACACAAAAAGAAGAGAAGCCACATTACTTTTAAGTGAACTTGGTGCATTTTTGCAGAGTAATATTCTCTTGGCCCTCACTGTTAAGATTAAAGCTGTAAAACGTCACACCAGGGGCCAATCCTGTCAGCTAAGATCAGGAAACTGAGGAAATGATTGACACAGGCTCACTAAACTGAGATGATAGAAAGAATGTTGTCTGGTCTGATGAGTCTTGATTTTCAGATCCAGATGGATAGAAAGATAGTAGGCGTGCAAATCGAACTGAACCGTATGGGTGTCTATCAAACCACGAGCACTGTATATCTAAAGTCAAACGATACAAAGTTTTTTATTTATTCTATCAACTTGTGTTCTGATGATGAGCTCTGTGTTAAAACTCAGTGGATCTGTGTTTGACTACATTCAGATCTGGTATTTGGAACTACTTTGGTTTTCATATTGAATATGATCCTGATGGTAAGCCGTTGTAGACAAAAGGACATTGGGTTAAAAAAGGCATGGAAACCGACTTTTATGTATTTTAAAAATATCGAACTTTGACACTAAAGTATCGAACCGAACCTTGAATTTTTTGTATCATTGGACCCTTACACTCTCAAAAACAGAGGTACGAGACAGGAACATTTCTGTACCTATAGGTACATTTTTTTACAAATGTTCTCTCAAAAGTGCAATATTGGTCTTTATGAGGCCTGAAGTGTACCTATATACTATGGAAAAGGGTCCAAAGTAATATAAAGTACAAATTTGTACCACTTCAACCCTAAGGGTACCTGCAGCATTGAAAAATGTGTAACTTGTACAATAACTATAATTAGCAGTACTTCTACATAAACAGTAGTATAATTATAGTTATTGATTTTCATAATAATCATAGTGATCATGATATAATCATATGTATATACAGTATTACATGTGTTTGGCCTAATATTTATAAAATGATTAGTCATTTATTATAAAAATCTTTGATTGTTGTCATAATCTCTATTTTATTGATTTTTATACATTATTTTCAATTTGTTTAATTGTACTTTAACTGGTGCAGCTTGATAAGGTACAAAAATGGACAAGGACTGAAGGGTACAGAAATGTCTCTCAAAAAGGAACACCCTCAGTGACAAGCTTTGTACCCTTTTAAGTACAAACTGGTACCTCTATTTTTGAGTGTGTAGATAGATAGATAGATAGATAGATAGATAGATAGATAGATAGATAGATAGATAGATAGATAGATAGATAGATAGATAGATAGATAGATAGATAGATAGATAGATAGATAGATAGATAGATAGATAGATAGATAGAAATACTTTATTCGTTCCCTCCAGGGGAAATTCAAATGTCTAGTGGTGTGTGCAAGCATACCAATAAGCACCTGCTTTCAAAACATCATAAAAAGATTAAAGCAATAAATAAAAATAGTTAAAAGCTACCATCAGTAGCAATAAAGTGTCTATGAGTGAGATTTATTGTGCAGTCTTATTGGGGAAAAAACACCTCTTGAACCTGTCAGTCCTGCAGAGAGGAGATGGCTGGTGTGGCCCCGGTGTCATGCAGGGGGGTGACTGAGGAAGGTTTTCATCCTGCTCCTGATTCTTGTCTCCACCAACTCCCCAACAGAATCCACTATCCTCCCCATCACTGACACACACTTCCCAACCAGTATGTCAAACTTGTTGCTCTCCCTGGTTGTCACCCTGACAGAGCTCTGGGGTCGCCGTTAGCGCAGAAAGGGTCAGAATATGATGTAAACAACATGAAAAGCTATTAATGAGAATTAAACAGTCACTCTTTGTTTTTTATTTTTTAAATACAAGCTCTCCATTCTCATGCTGTTATTACAAAGTGTGGAGTTAAATAGATCCATCGTTCACAGGCTGCAGAGTAATGATGTCAATGTAAGTGGGTCAGAATGGACACAAATAATCATGTTCTTGTGAATCCAGCTTGGTTTGTGGGCTGCTTTTCATTCATTAAAAAGCCCCTGACTCTGTTATAGTAAACATGGACTCTAAGTGGAAAAAGATCGACTTTGACTTGAAGTATTTAAATTTACTGTCTTCAGAGACTGAGTGAAACCTAAAAGCTTTTGCTGGTATTGCATCTTAACGGGGACACATCGTGCCCTTTTCTCACAAGCTGACACTCTTCGTCGAGGTCTTTAAGTCCCCAGCTGAAAGCTAATACTATCACAAATAACAAACCGAGCTTACACTTCCACTCACCATAATGATAGAATAATAAATGACTGGCAGTTTTATTCTCAAATACTTTAATTTCCCTCGTCCGCAGTTTGGTCTCAGACAGCTGGTAATGATGACTTTATTAGCCTCTCGTTACGAGTCATGTGTCAACGGGCCAAGATTGTTAAAACACTGCACCGCGGAGAAGATGAAGTCACATAGGGCTCCATTCATAACTGTGTTGTAATTCCTACATTGCATATTGGCTAAAAACCTATGGTTCAAACGTTTGTGTTTTGAATTATTACAAGCTAATTTCCAACTTTTTGATTGGGTGGGGAGATTAAAATGCTCGTTAGATATGGGCTTTCCCAATCTGGATGTAAAACGTATCATAACCTCACTTATTAGTGTTATTTTATAAGTGTATTTTTGGCTGCTTATGAGAATTTGTTTTAAATAGCAAAGCAGGAAACAAAAGAAAATGTGTTTAAACATGCCAATTCTGAGGTACAGTAAATGCAGCATGATTTGAATATGAAATTGGGACATGAAGATTAAGAAGGTGACCATGTAGGTGCAAATATAAATGCATTTTGCACTTTACATCTTCATCTTTATGTGCAACTGTTTGGTGTCTCCTTCAGCTTGACCTTTCCCATTTTCTACAGCTGGCTATCCCAAGCTTTTAGCCACCCTGCCACTTTGTGAGGCGCCATCACTGTATTTAAACAAAATTTTACAGGAGTTTAACCAAACAGTATTCAGGGGGCTCTGAATGAAACTTGCAGGAGGACCTCATGGCCTGTCCTCACAAAGAAATGTTGGCAGAAGTAAGTTGGAGATTACATTTCTTCCCTGTTTCTCCTTCTGCAGCCCGAAAATTAAATGTATCATTCATATTAATGGCATCTGTTAAACCATGAGATGTGCTTGAAATAGTGTTAGGAAGTGCAATAAAAACAAAGCCGAAGGTTCGGCGAGGACACGATTTATGATTCAACATCAGACCAATGCAGAGCATACACCATTATATTTACACATAGACTGGAACTTTATGGGTGTGTGTGTCCACAACAGAAATCAGTGTTAATGTAAACTGGACGTTCATGCACCTTCCAGAACAGCTTACACTCACTAAAGTTAGCTACAGCTGAGAAGTAGCACAGCTAAGATTTACAGGCTAGTTGTATTCCTAAATTTAGGCTCTTTACTTAGTTTTTTTTATTCTTATTATTGTTAATCATTTTGACAATTATTCTTTAATAAGATGACTAAATAGTTTAGATTAACTTACATATTTTAACTGAACCAGCAAGTTTACTGGCAGTGTTTACATAAATCACCCAGCAGGAATGGGTGTTTTTTTGTCCATAAGGTCCAACCAGTATGTTAAAAAAGGCTAAGGAATTAAGCGATACCTCACCCACCAGTTAGAGCAGATGGGATCTTTTGTGGGGGCCCTTCTAGAGATTCCTGAAAACTGGAACAGGGTGATGTTTACCAGTAGTAGCATCCCGTTTTTCTTTTAACTTTCCGCTAACGTTCTAAAAACGTATAGGAAGTGATGAGGCAGATTTTTTAAATTCTAGAAGAATGTTGTGTCATTCTTGTCTGATGCAGGGTTGTAGAGTGCCAAGAGTCTTTCACTGCCGGGCGTTTCATTTCCTGATAAGCCAGATGTTATCTACTGATGATCTGGACTGCAGGCTGAGCAGTTCAGCACCAGGACTCTTCCCACCTGGAACTGCTATTATGATGGATGCAGTGTGTGGTTCAGCAATGGCTTGCTTTAATATGCAAGGCATTATGTTTGCATATGACTGATTTGTATGACAGATTATCTGGATTTGCGGCTTGCTCTGTAAACTGTGTTCATAGACAGAGATTTTTGGACGTGTTACTGAGCCCATGCAGTGATTTCTGCTACAGAACATGTCTGATTTAATGCAGTGCTACTTGAAGGTCTGAAGATTACAAATATCCGGTTTTCACCCTCAGTCGTGTCCCTGCACTCCTAATACTCTGAATCTTTTGATGGTGGGATCTTCAAAAGTCTTCACAATTTTAGGTTAAAGGTACAGTATATAAGAATTACTGACATCTAGTGGTAAAGATGGGTATTTGAAAGATGTTTTCTTTCAAATGACTTCATATTCTAAGCAGTTACAGTTACAGTTATTCTAGTGAAGCAATTACACATCAATAGAAACACAGTTTTGAATTATATATCAAGTTTTTCTGCCTCTGACCTTTGATTTTTTACATACTGTACCTTTAAGGAGTTTTTTCTGAAGCGATTAAACAATTTCTAGACATCGTTTGTTGCAGATAGGTGAACTTCAGCCCATCTTTACATGTAAATCTGTCGCTCTGAAATGCTCCTTCACCTCTGACTTGCAGTGTTCCACAGGGGTCAGTGCTGGGACCCGTACAACTTATCCTGTATGTGACCTTTGAGCCATCTTATATACACTTACAGTCATATCATGTATCACTTTTATTTGAATGACACACAGCTTCACTTTCACGGTGAGACCTCTAAACTCAGTAGACTCATTTATTGTGAAAGCAGTAAAAGGCTGGATGCTGTTAGCTGAACTTCCTTCTGCTACTGTATATCCTTAAAAGTTTCCTGTCATAGCTCCAGATGACATGATTCCTGACATAATGCAGAATAGGGATGCATGATATTGGAATTTTGGCCGATATCCGATATGCCAATATTTTAACACTCATGTGGCCGATAACCGATTTTGATACCAATATCAAAACTGTAAAAATAAGCAGTCATTGAAAACAGCAGTTTTGTTATCAGTTTCCAACATGTTGAAAAATAGGGGTGGGAAAAAATATCAATACACTGAAATATCATAATATTTTTATATGCCGATATCAAATCAATATTTAAAAACGCGGTACCAATCTATTTTAGTTACAAAATCTTGCAAGATTTCATTGTTCTGTAACAAACTCTCAATATTCCGTGAATTCTCGCGAGATTTTGTCTATATCTATACTACTTATTTAAATGTCAATATGATATCAGCATATGAAAATATCGTGAAATCTTCGTGAATTCTTGCAAGATTTCGTAACAGAACTATAAAATATTACGAGATTTGGTTAGTAAAATAGATTGATACCGCGTTTTTAATTGTCAATATGATATCAGCATATGGAAATATCGCAATATTTCAGTGTATCGATATTTTTTCCCACCCCTAGTCTTTAGAAGTTTTAAAGTCTGTAATAAAGAAGTTTTTAATGAGGAAGAAGTTTTTTCTTTATTTTTTAGACTTTAGAAACAGCGGGGTGATGGTTTAAATTTCGGTTAAATATCGGTAGGGTGGCCGATGTCCAATATTCAGTTTTAAGGCTGATATAGGCCAATATCGATAGGCCCATATCGATATTGTGCTTCCCTAATGCAGAATCTGGGGTCCTTGTTATTGACAGTTTGCTCAAGTTTGAGAAACTTAATGGTGTTATATTATAATTCATAGTCATCCAACCTCCAATCACTGGCCCAGTCTTGTCCTTTAGTAAACTGAGGGTCATGGCCTCCCATGCAGGCATGGAGATCTACATCCATTCTTTCATTTAACCCCATATTGATTACAGCAACGCTCTGTTTTCATCATGCAATAAAACCATCCTTCATCACTTACGATCCATGCAGAAGGCTGCAGCTTGGCTCCAGTCCCCAGGTCAAACAAACATTCTCATGTCACCTCCCCCTGCTCCACTCCCACTGGCTTCCAGTCACCTACAGGATTCATTTCTCAATAATCACCATCACATACAGAGCGCCACGTGAACAAGCACCCACACATCTCACAGACCGCATCCACGCCCACATTACCTCACGCACATGTAGATCTTATAACCAGAATCGGCTCTCTGTCCCTTCGCTCGCCTGAATCTCTGGGGACAAAGCTTTTGTGTAAACTTGTGTTACTTCAGTTCCTCCTTTTTTTTTTTTAAATAGAAAATTGTATTCATATCAATCATTATTTTGATGCTCTGCTTTATGTTTTTTTTTTCTTTTTTCTTTTTTGTAAAGCACTCTATGATTTTATCACCACCACTATATAAATAAATTAAATGCATTTTTCCAGACATTAATGGAGCTGGAGTTTACAATGTTAATATCTGTGTCTATTTGTTGATGCTAATCCACTTTAATCAATTCAGATGTAAAAAAAGAAAAAAAAAAGTTGCTCTTTTCGGGCAGCTATTGTTATGTGATTAAAATGTGATTAATCAAGATTAATTGATTATAAAGCCTCTAATTAGTTATATTAGTTTTTCAAATCGAGTCCTATTCCTGGTAATGATGCTCCTCCAGTTGTCTTTAATTGTGACGATTAGTTTTTCATCCTTTTGTTTTGGTGTGTTGCTGCCATTAAATTAAAAATGAGCTAATATTATCCATGAAATGATGTTTATATTCTTTAAGAAATGAAATGAGTTTGTGAGATTTGAAAATAATTACATTTTGCTGTTTTTTACATTTTACTCCGTGTCTCAGCTTTTTCAGAGGCTGACATGTCCGGTATAATCCAAGTCAAGTTAAATATATAATCTTTTTCTTCCATTCATACCTTTTTTTTTTTTTTTCTCAGCAGCACATTTTTGCTTGTGTAACCTGCCTGTGCAATCTCAGGTCAGCTTCTGCACTTCAGGCTAAACACAATGCAAAGTCACCCTGGTCAGGGGCTAGCTTAACACACATACACACCTCACACACACACAGGGGCGGTCCTGTTTGATCCCTATTAAAGTCAGTCGAGGGTGTAACATGTTTCCACTTCGCTTCAGTCCCATCAAAATGCCCTATTGGAAATTTACTGGCCTTTCAGCAGCACAGTAGGGCCCTATAAACACACTTGTGCACCAGTATTTGCACATAACACATTCACACACACACACTGTGTGCAGTTACATTGACAGACCCCTGCTACCACTTTGTTCCAAGCTTTTGATTCACTCATCTACCGTAACAGGATGAGCATGTTAGCCAGTGAGGACATCATATCTGTGTGTGTGTGTGTGTGTGTGTGTGTGGCTTTAACATTCCTGACTCTGCTGTTATCCCTTTCATTAGACACTGACAGGCACATAAATTTTCACTGACATGTACTTATTTATAAGCCCTAATGGGCTGTTATTGCGCGATGCTACTGTGGCTAATTTTATCTCCCTCACTCTCTTATATCTATCTGTCACTATGTCTGTCCATCCATATAGATGTGGACGAGTGTCTGGACAACAAAGGTGGATGCCAGCAAGTGTGTGTGAACACTATGGGAAGCTACGAGTGTCAGTGCACAGAGGGCTTCTTCCTCAGTGACAACCAGCATACCTGCATCCACCGCTCTGATGGTAAGACTGGGACAGTGATGGAGACATTGCTGTCATTCCCTCCCTCCTTTTGCTTTGCCTTTTTTTTAGTTTATAATTTCATTCAAACACTGGAGTTAAAATTTGTAGAAACAAAAATGTTTCTCTTAAAGAAATTTAAAATTAGTTACAGTTTCTTAGAAGTTAAGACACTGGGGACAAATTTAGCACCCTTTTAGGTTATTATAGAAGAAATTGGTCCTCTCAAAAACTGCGATAAAAACTTAACAGATAAATATTTTTTTCACTTTTTTTGCTCAAATGACTCATCTTCACTCCTCATTAAAACTATTATTCTAACCAGTATATTCTCTTTTGGTTACATACAGTTTTATACAAAATTATCAAATTTATTATTCTAACTTTTATTTAACTTTTTATTTATGTATTTATTTTTATTTAAGTTTTATTTAACCAGATAAAACCAGATAAAATCCTAATCTCTTTCACAAGGGTAACCTGGCCAAGAGGTCAGCAACATGTCAATTTAAAACAATCGGACATTGACCAATAGCAGATAAGTGCAGACATGAATAACCGCGCAAGCAGTGCTCGATGCTTTCATATTGTTTGTCATTTAAGAGAGGGTGCTTCAAGTGAAACAACTCATTTTCTCATTTTGTGGTCTGTGACTCAGCGTACACATGGCGGACAGTCAAATTAGAAATCTGTTTTTTTCCAGGGATGCTTAAAAGATCAAAATCAATGTTTTACTCACTTTAGTACATAAAAAACAGCCTCTAAACATGTATTTGATGGAAAATAACTCATATTTTGCTTTTTGATGTAAGAAAAAAAACCCATCTTGTTATTAAATAGGCATTTGAAGGGAAATAATAATTTGATGAGTATGTATTTTGGCGCACTAATTAGGAGTGAAGTTCATCGAGCAATTTGAGCAAAAAATGTGGGAAAAAATATAAATCTTTAATGTTTTTACAGCAGGTTTTCGGGGAGGATTTAAAAAACGAATTCTCTAATACACTCTCAAAAATAGAGGTATGAGACAGGAACATTTCTGTACCTGTAGGTACATTTTTTACAAATGTTCTCTCAAAAGTACAATATTGGTCTTTATGAGGCCTGAAGTGTTTTAAACCATGAAAAAGGGTCCAAAGTAATATAAAGTACAAATTTGTACCATTTGGGTACCTGCAGCATTGAAAAATGTGTGTAGCCTGTACAATAACTAAAATTAGCAGTAATTTAAACAGTAGTATAATTATAGTTATTATATTATGATTTTCATAATAATCATAGTAACCATAGTAATAATTATATGTATAATTATATTATATGTGTTTGGCCTAATTTATATATATATAATAATAATTCATTCATTATTAGCATATTTGATTTTTTTTCATAATCTCTATTTTATTGACTTTTATTCATCATTTTTCATTAGTTTAATTGTACTTGGTACAGCTTGATAAGGTACAAAAATGGCCCAGGACTGAAGGGTACAGAAACGTCTTTCAAAAAGAAGCGCCCCCAGCAACAAGCTTTGTACCCTTTTAAGTACAAACTGGTACTTCTATTTTTGAGTGTGTAACCTGAAAACGCAGTAAATTGAACTTGAACTGTGAAACAGATTTTCAGTCATGCAAAGATTTGTCTGGACTTTGAATCTTAAGGAGAAATTCAAGGTAGATGATGAAGAGAAAAACTATTACCAAAATAATATTTTTGATCAATGTCGATCTTGATGATGCAGAATTTGTTCATACTGGTAGTTTTTAAAAGTATTCCAATTATGATTGTAATGGGAATTGGTTTTTTTTCTTTGTCTTAAACTATTATACTCCTTGAGTTGAGATTAGTTTTCTGTTTGGCGCAACAAGTCTCATCAGCCCTGATTTTCATGCTTTCTGCGTAGTTCAGTTACACACCTGCTCTTGTCTTGACTGAAGGTCAGAGGTTTAACTATAATATCTCAATAGGGTTCCTGTGAGATCACAGGGAGATTTGAGGGCATTGACATCACGCCTCTAGCCCGGTCACCCCCCCCTTCACCCAGCCTGACAGTGACAAACATTGGGCGTGATGACCATTATGACATGCATGTTTGGAATCCATTTCATGTTGGCTGGGTTTCTTAAAAATCCTCTGACCCTGCTCCCCTGGCATCTCAGAGCCATTATGTCAGTCACATCTACTTTATGGGTTCAATCAGTGGCGGCGGTGATCCTGACGCGAGCAGGGGTTGCTTTCTCCCGTCCCTCCACGCACACACACATTCTCCAAACACAATAGTGACATGCACGCAGCTGTGAATGGGGACAGTGTGTCACACAAGTTCAAAGACAGATGAGAGGACAGTCATCTGTCATCTCCTCATGGGCACAAAACGAGGAATGTGAGTGGTGCAGGCTGAGGGCGAGAAGAGAGGGGTCAAGGAAAGGAGGAGGCGAGGACAGAGCGCGACCTCTCCGTTATCCTGACGCTCACTACTGAGGACTCGCGGTGGCGGTGTGGTCATCGCGAAGGCATGTCAGGAACCGGTTTCAGGATGTTAGAGGATTCTTTGTGGAGACGTCAGAGAGGGGGATGAAATAGGTGCAGAAATAGATGTGTGTTTGCTCACTGGAAACCCCGTAAACAAGCATGTACTTATCTTTCTTTTCCCCCTCTCTTTTCCTCTTCTTCTAAACTATTTCAGACTCATAAGAGGGGAAACACTGTCGGCGACAGTTCTTTTTACTTTTTTTATTCAGCCACATTTTATATAAATATTTACATTCATTGATTCATTTGAATCCTTCAAGCTTTATAAATTATGTTAAAGCTGTAAGTTTTGCCAATCTTTGCACCAAGTTTGTCTGTCCCACTTATCCGTTTATCCTTGATTTATTTTTCCAATGAGAATAATTTCTGCTAACATGTGTAATTTGTACCACTTTCAGAGATGTTCACAGTAAACAAGTAGGGAAAAGGTTTGTGGTAGAAGTCTGTGGCCCCGCTTTGGCTGCCCGTCCTGAGTATTTAATTACAACCAAACAGTCCTCTACCTTGTCCAAGATCCACAATAAGACACTTGTCTTCTGTCCTTCTCCTGGACAGGAATAGCAGCAGCATCCCTGCGTCCCACAGGAATCTTCTAGCGCCTTCTGTTTTCCTCTTCCCTGTCATGGCACACGCTCTCTCCTCTTTCCACATGTCTCACGAGTTTCTCCACCTCTCACAGCCTGTTTATTTCCACTTCTTTCCACATTCGAATGGTTTTTCAACCCTCACTCAAACCGCATGTGTCCGATTTGATGCTGCTTATGATACTCTTTATTTATTTTTATTTTTGTTGAAATTTAGGATATTTTTCTGTTTTTCAGATTTTTTTCTGCTTTATTTTATATATATCTATATATATATATTAGGGCTGTCAAACAATTAATTTTTTAAATCGCAATTAATCGCAGAAGCTTCATAGTTAACTGCAATTAATCGCGGTTTGAATTGCATGTGTGATATTCTGTTATTTTGCATATTTTTCAATGGCGGCTCCAAAGCTCTGGAATAGTCTTCCTGTCTCTGTTAAAGATTCAGCTTCCATCATTACTTTTAAAGCAAAACTGAAGACTCATTTATATGTTAAAGCTTTTGGGGGTTCTTAAATCCTTCTATTCTTTAATGTTATTTTATTTTTATTATAATTTTGTGTCAAGCACTTTGGTCAACTTCGGTTGTTTTTAAATGTGCTATACAAATAAATTTGATTTGATATGATATCAAGGAAGTTCTAAGCCCATAATTAAGTATATTTTACCATAGTCTTCATTGGGAATCAAATGAACACATATAATTTTCTTTTTGACCTTTGTTTATTTGAAAAAGTGCATGTAGACCAACTTCCAAATATTAGGAAGAATAAAGTAATGCAATGTTTACTTTGAGAGATTAAATATATCAGGCCACTCTCTTAAGATACTTTAAAATAAACAATAGCACCATTGGAAAAACAATCATAATTTTTCGAGCCGGAAATAACAGCAATCAAGTCATATGTATCACTGGTAGGAAATTTCTATGTCTCTTATGACAAACAGAACAGCCTAAAACAGGAGTTGCCAAAAGTTTGGCCTGGGGCCAAATTTTTTCCACACCAACCGAAGGCGGGCCAAAGTTAGCATGCAAAATTTGTTTTTTCCAAATATTTTTTTCCCCCTTATCCCTAGATTTATTTCATAGCCTACTCGTATGCAGAGCTGGATTAAGGAAGCAGGGGCCCCTGGGCAGAAAGTCTTGAAGGGCCCCTCCAATCACAACCAAAACGACATTGGCCGCGTTTCCCAGTTAAGATTCTTCTTTGGATTAAAGAAGGCCTCAAGGAAGCTCTTCCCAACAAAGGATCGCAAAGATACGCCCGTTTCCCAGATTGCTTCTTTCACGCGTTCTTATTTCCTGAGAAACGTCTTGGCTACGCTACATCTTTAGAAGGTCCTAACAGAAGCTATCCACTTCCGGGGGTGCTGAAAAAAAAGCAATCGAGGTCAGGTATACCGATCGACACCATTCATTTAGTGTGGAGGTTATTTTCCGACGCTGATATTGAGCCCATTTATACGTTTATGTGTTTGTGCAAGAAGACAAACTGTTAAAAATATGCATGTGATTACCAGTGATTGCAAATATTCATTGAAAAGCTCATTGTATATTGTGTAATTGGCCAAATTGTGCTAAACAGGTGTAGGCGATTGGAAATTTACAGATGCCCTATAAATAATGGTCATTCTGACGCTATTTGTTGACGTAATGGCTGAAGGGAACCCCGCCAAGAGGATTCCTGAAACGTGCGTGTGTGTCATATCGATGCTCAGTAGTAGAATCGGGAAACGGTGGCTAGGTGATTGAAACACTGAAAAAGGGTAACATTTTCTTGTTCGCAAAAAAAATAGATCAACTCCTGGAACTCCTGACAAGCTTCAGCCAAAAACGATATGCACCAAACTTTCAAAAACTTTTTGTTGGGTTACTGTTGTCTGGGGAAATCTTGGAGGATGTAATCACCTACACACATCTTATGTTAAATGAGCTCCACATGGCAGCATTTGGTAAATGGGCGACATACTGTATCTGGTGCGTAAAGTGTGCGTCGAGGATGACGCACGTGCATTCAACAAACAGTAATCCCGCAAATGGTTGACGTGACTTAATAAAGAATGGCTTGTTCTGCCACTCACTCGTGCCCAATTCTTCAAAGGCCTGCGTAAACGCAAAGTAATGGGAATGCTCCACATATTACACTGAGAGGTTGTGTTTGCCATTTTTGAATCACTGCCCAGTGCCACCTATGATTTTTAACATGACCTTTGTGCTGAGGTTGGCAGAGAAAGGTAGTCAGGGGGACCTAAATAGGTGGTTCGGGTGGTACTGAAGTGTTTTATAGTTCAATATCAAAGTGTGGCCGGAGGGGGTGGTTTGGTGACTGGAGGGGGTGGTTTGGTTTGGGGGTGGTTTGGTTTGGTTCTCTGCACAGACATCTGATGCGGGTCTGATATGGGTATGCGTAAATGGCCATGCTTTTATTGAGCGAAGCAGGTGCATCTCATCATGAACAGCTGACAAATGCGTAAATATGACGTGAGTCCTCATAGATTGCGTATAATTTGCGTACAATTCCTACCGCAATGTTTTTGTTTCTGTGGTTGATACCCACAGGCCTATCTTGCCATAATGATTAAACTTAACCACAATATTTTCTGTCATTCACTCGGCAACTACAGTTTTCTTCCATCATAGATGATTGACATTATGACATGAGTGAGAAAACATGACTCAATACAACAACTGATCCGTGAATAGGTCCATTTTTAATAATTTCCATTTTCTACTTTTTTTTCACGGGAAATAGTGTTGTTTCCAAAAGTGACCAGTAGATGGGTCTGTTGTTCCCTTAGCAGGGGGGAACGTTAAAGAAGGTTCGAAAGAGTGGGTCTGGCCGCTCCTGAAAATAAAGAAGCTACTAAGTTAAGAGCGCATCTGGGAAACGCAACGTCCAAACAAGGCACCTTTAAGAAGTGACTTAAGGAGGACCTCAGCGTTAAGAGTGTCTTAACTAATCTGGGAAACGCGGCCATTGTATATAATGTCCATCAGATTTCACACCGCATTATTGTAAAACAACATTTCTCAGCTTGCAGCAACAACATGAAGACACCACATTGCAATCAAACTATAGTGGATGTAAATATCTGGAATTTCTTTGCGTCTTTGTCTTCCTCCCATCTCTGTCTTCCTTTGTCCTCCTTTCAAGTCTTTATAAACTATCAGAGCCAGATGACAGACCAGTTGTCCTCACATCTCACATCATGAAAGTCCTGCAGAAACTGTCATTGGCTCACCTCAATAAGCAGTCACCATCTCTCAGGATCCATTCCAGTCTGCATATCATAAAGATCTTGATGTTGAAAGCACCATCATCTTCCTGCTTCAGAGATCTCACTCTCATCTGGACCAATCAGGCAGCACTTTGAAGGTCATGTTCTTTGATTTCCAAAGTGTTTTTAATACGACTCAGCTGCTTTGTTCCAGTATGTGAGATGCTCCATCAGTTCCAGGTGGATTCCTCCTCCACCACCTGGATCTCTGACCAGCTACCAAACAGACCACAGTGTGTCTGAGATGGAGGTCAGCAGCACTGGAGCACCACAAGGCACTGTACTCTCACCATTTCTGGTCAGTCACTTGGTGAGATGGTGCAGAAACAATCAGCTCATCTTCAACATAAACACAACATAAGAGATGATTGTTGACTTCAGGAAGAACTGGACTCATTTATTTTCTATAAATTCTATAACTCAGCATTCCTAGCTTGATGGATAAGCTTTTACTTGATATAGTCAAAGTTCTCTGTTTTATCTTCAGCATCATGACAGCCACGAACTCACCAGGAGGACGGACTGAGCTGCTCAGAGCTGAATGAGCTTCTGTATGTGCACCATCAACCTGTCTCTGTTTGGTTTTTCCTGGTTTTTCTTGTCTTTTCTCATCAGTATGCAAAAAACTTGTCCTCATTAGATAAACCTGCTCTCACCAGTTTAATAGTTACAGTCCACCCGGCCCCTTTTCGTTTTTCTAAATAAAAAAATCTCAGTAATTAGTTTGATAAATCTCCCACAAATATCTTTTGTGTGAATTCTTCTGCCCCTTTTTGAAATTACTAAATCTTTCTAGATTTTTTTTTTAGGTCTAGATAATAAAAAATAAAAGTGATACATAAGACAGTTAAGGAATAAATAGAAAATTATACATAGGTTGTAGACAAAGCCAATAAGAAAAATTGCCCCAGCTATTGAAAATAAATGGTGTCACATGATGTAAGAATAAATATCTAGTGTACAACTGCTGCTCATCCTCATCCACAGATCCAGCAGGAGCTCTCTTCTTCCTCATAAAATGGATGAGGATGACAAATTTGTGCATTTGTCTAGATTGTCTAATCTTTTTTTCCTTCACTTTGTGATATAATATGTGCAAACGAATGTTTAGTAAATAACAAAAATATACTAAATGACGTCGTTTCGAGTAAATTCTGGACGCTACCCACTCAGGACACTTGGACTACATGGGACGAGCAGTATGGAGGAATATTGACAATTTTTTGTGGACTTTTATGGACCTTTTTGGCTCGGACCCTGGCGAACTCTATTGGGGGGAAACGAGAAGTCGCCCTGATCTCCGGCTGCATTTGACATATTAAAAAAGAGTCTTGCTCACCATCAGGGTAAGTGGAAAATAAAGTCAAATCATTCTGAGGGTGAACTATTCCTTTAAGAGTAATTGACAGGCCAACAAGGGGAGTGGGTAGTGTAGTGGTAACGTCACAGGCTTTGGCGCGGCAGACCTGGGTTTGAGTCCCCGACACGTCACTCAGGTGGACCACTGTGGACCCTTGACCATGGTCCTTAACCCCCACCAACTGCTGCCGGGCGCTTTAATTAGCAGCCCACGGCTCTCACGTTCAACCTGAGATGGGTTAAATGAATAAAGAATTTCCTAATTGGTGCACTTATTGGGATTAATAAAGTGTTTTGTTTTTTTTAACAGACAAATGAAAATGTAAGGAATGCAGAGATGATTGGCAGGTGTTTTTTCACTTTCACAGCTGATGTATAATAATATTTATATATTTAAAGTTTTTCACTAATAACGTATGGGGAAGTGAACCCAATTTCATTGAATATTGCAACAATTGTTAAAAGAAGCATCTTCTATAACGCCTTTAAGACATGAGAACGTTCCCTATGAGACAAGATGTTTTTTGTTTTGACACAAGAAGAATATTGCGTGTCAACAAAGCAATTGCCAAAAAACCCCACCGAATCAGTCAGTGCAGTTTATGTGGCACTTTTCGGCTGGGAACCATTATGCTCTGCCTGGAAGTTGGAGGCCAAGGGGGGGCTTCTTTTGAGGAGATTAGGGTTATTTATGTTGTTAATCTGGTTGACAGAAGCTCAACTTTTTCTCAACTGTCAAATTTACTTACAGTAATGGCGCACGTCAAACTGCAGTGCATCATCTGTTCAGCTCTTAAAATAAGAAAAAACAGCTGATGCCAAGGTGATGATAGCATGCTTTAAGTCATGCCATGGCCACCTCAGTCCCCTGACCTGATCTCTACAAAGCGTGTTTGGGATTAGCAAATTAACAAACTGCTTTTGGAAATGTCTTCCACGTGTTCCTTGAACGTAAAATGAATAAATATATTGAAAACTTTTGTCAAAAGATCAACCAAAGGCTGTCATTCTGTAATAATCTCTAAAAGATCATCATAATTTGTCGTTTCTGTAAATGATAGAAGTCATTTTAAAAGAGTCAGTTTGTATTTTCATTGCTGTGAGCAGGAATGAACTCTTGTGGCTTCTGTTGTTGCGGTCAAGCCAAAGAAGCCTCTGACTGAACCCACTCTGTTGTTTAATCGCTATGTTTGGTAGAGTGTGTGCAGGAATGTCCCAGAGTCTAATCGTTGATGGCCAATCTGCAGAGTTAGCAGGGGGCTGAGACTTTTGGATTTAACTCTTCAGACATCGTGAAGAGGTGGAGATGTGGAGGACAGTTGCACAAAAACAGTCTGAGGGGGATGAGATGTAAAGAACAGGTTGTTTGGCTCAGACGAAAGCAGGCCAGAAGATCATTGGATCAAAGTCGTCACATTAAGGAGATGAATTATAGTGGGAGAAATGGAAGTGAGCAGCCTGAGAAAGACCAAGATGAATAAAAAGAAACAGCTTTTCTTACTGAAGTTGAACCGCAGGCATAATTTGAGCGTTTGACCCGACATGTGGCTGCACTTCTCATCACGTGCACTCACGGCCAGTCTGCTGTAAGCGGATGGCACGCTGTGTGTTAATGATTCGCTGTAGCTACAGTGGGCAGTTCTGGGCTTTAGCTTGCACCTTAAATTATGCGTCAGAAGGGAAAACCATCATGCACATCACTCTTTTGTGTACGTATGTGTGTGTGTGTGTGTGTGTGCAAGGTACCATGTTATGTGTTTGAAAAGGAGGCACTTTGTGTTATAAGTTTCAGCCTACAACTCATTTCTTTCTCCCTTACTCTCATCTGGGGAATAATATAGTTTAGGAATATTTGTCCCCTTACAATATGTTTTTACTTTTTTTTTAAAAATTAAAAATTGTTGGAAAGTTGGAATATTTTGATTTTGGCTTTTGATACAGTTTTATCTGACAAACCTTTAGTTTCTCTTGACTACGCACCATTTCACAATATGTGTTTAATTCGCTGAAGCAGTACAGAGATTGATTACGGTGTAATATTCAACTCTGACGTCTCTGGTTTGACTGGATCTTTCTCTTTGTCTGATTTATTAAATATGTGTCTTCGGATAATGCGGCCTCGGCCAAAACAGACTGAAAACAATATGCTTGTAAATTCTACCGTAAGCTCAACATCAAAACCTCTGGAAAAGTGGGAGTTGGCAGTAGTAAGGAAATTTTAAACACCATCTCACATGCTTGATGATCCTGGAGCATGCTTGGTTGCAGGAGTGTTTTGTGACAAAATAAATCTTATAAATGGAAAGTTATAGTTAAGAAAGATGCATACATAAAAGGCTAGAGGCCTTATTGCTGTTGTTAGGACCTACTGATCCTAAAAGTAATGCCTAGTGGTGAAACAGTAGCCCATCATATGACACCTTATGATATTTTACACCACCTTATTGTTTTTGTAACAAAAACTATGTCAAAATTATGTGTCTTACTGTTCCATTATTTATCATGAGGGTAAGTAGCAGCCAGGTGCTGCTAATCAAATGCATTTGATTAACTGATCATTAAAAATGCATAAGCACCTGTACAAAAGCAGGTTTGTGAGATTGATATACACAATGCCAAGGAGGAAAGACACCAGCAGTGATCTTTGAGAAGAAGCTGCTGCCTGTTCGTGTGAAAAGGATTAATCACAAGTGGAGGGTTCCCAGTCAAAGTGAGTGCAATAATCGGAATGAAAAAGCCTTAACGATACATCTGAGACTCTATAGGCCTCAAATCAATTTTTTTTCCTGCTAGCTAAAAGGAAAATGGATATAAAACAGGTCAATGGTGACAAAATCGTCAGCAAGTCCAAAACAGACTGTCTGACAATGACAGTAATGAAGGTGTTACAATTGTCAAAGTCTGGACCTTGACCGAGACTTTAGTTGTTTTCAACCTGGACCTTATTTCTAGGAATTTATACATGCATTTACTAACCAGTAAAATTTCTGTATTACTGACTCCTTCGGATGATATTTAGATTAGCTGCGATCCACGTATATCCATATAATGGGAGTGAATGGGGCAGAATGAGTGGGCCTCTCTATAAGGCATTATCTGCGGCAAAACTCCTTAATTTAATCAATTATTTAAGACGAATGAAAGAATGAATGAGTACTATTGTCCTGAGTCACAGTCACTGTCACAGAGCAGGAGTGAATGAGTTGTACTGGGTTTCTTGTTGTCTGGCTAGCTAGCTGCTCTCTCAGCTTTGCTGTGGCCAGTTGAGTGTGGATAATGCTCTCAGTAACTAACGGAAAGCTAAATCCAGGTCCAGGTTAAAAAATAAACAAAAGTTATTCTTAAGCAAGATTTCTCCATATTTATGTGACAGGCTGATAACATCTCATCAAAAAAATATTATTTCAAAAGTTTTTCTTCTAAAGATGGTTCTCAAAGTTAGTGAATCATG
The DNA here is from genome assembly GCA_023101725.1 of Atherinomorus stipes. Lineage (NCBI taxonomy): Eukaryota > Metazoa > Chordata > Actinopteri > Atheriniformes > Atherinidae > Atherinomorus > Atherinomorus stipes. The sequence goes on from JALJCO010012637.1 coordinate 726,370, forward strand.
GGATGCAATCAGTTTTTCCCACACCTCTTCTAAATGTTCTTTATTCAATCTTCATTTCATTCACGGTTTGGTTAATTACATTTTTTTTTATTTAATTTTCTTGCACACGAAAAAGTCCTGGGTCAAACTGCTGGGTTAAGAAGGGACCAACTAATTTCTGCATTATTTCAACCCAGACATTTGGGTTGTTGGGTTGTTGCCCCAACTTCTGGGTTGAAGTAACCCAACATTGTAGTCAATATAACCAAAATTCTGGGTTAAAGTAACCCAAAATTGTGGTCAATATAACCCAACGTCTGGGTTAAAGAAACCCAAAATTGTAGTCAATATAATCCAACTTCTGGGTTAAAGTAACCCAACATTGTAGTCAACATAATCCAACTTCTGGGTTAAAGTAAGCCAACATTGTGGTCAACATAATCCAACTTCTGGGTTGAAGTAAGCCAACATTGTAGTCAACATAATCCAACTTCTGGGTTAAAGTAAGCCAACATTGTAGTCAATATAACCCAACTTCTGGGTTAAAGTAACCCAACACTGTAGTCAATATAACCCAACTTCTGGGTTAAAGTAACCCAACATTGTAGTCAATATAACCCAACTTCTGGGTTAAAGTAACCCAACATTGTGGTCAACATAACCCAACGTCTGGGTTGAAGTAACCCAACATTGTAGTCAATATAACCCAACTTCTGGGTTAAAGTAACCCAACATTGTAGTCAATATAACCCAACTTCTGGGTTAAAGTAACCCAACATTGTAGTCAATATAACCCAACTTCTGGGTTAAAGTAACCCAACATTTTAGTCAATATAACCCAACTTCTGGGTTAAAGTAACCCAACATTTTAGTCAATATAACCCAACTTCTGGGTTAAAGTAACCCAACATTGTAGTCAATATAACCCAACTTCTGGGTTAAAGTAACCCAACATTTTAGTCAATATAACCCAACTTCTGGGTTAAAGTAACCCAACATTTTAGTCAATATAACCCAACTTCTGGGTTAAAGTAACCCAACATTGTAGTCAATATAACCCAACTTCTGGGTTAAAGTAACCCAACATTGTAGTCAATATAACCCAACCAAAGTTGCATTGGAGTTGCAGTAATTTGATAATATTGCAAGGATGTACAGATTTCACAAGGATTGACTGGATTTGCATCGATTGTTGCGTTTGTAGTGTTGCAAATGTTTGTTAGAAGCTTTGGGTAAAATTGTCACAAATACAAATATTTAAGAAAATAATTTAGCCCATCACTTTCATTATCTGGAGTTTTTTTTTTTTATCTGTTTGACATATGATAATGCAGTTGTAAAGAGATATACACTGTAAGATGCTGTGTAGTTTGGTAACCATGGTAGCATATGCTATATCATCATTATTTTGTACAATATGTTTATTCCGAAGCTTCAAATCAATGCGTTGGAGGAGCTTGAGTTGTTGAGAACCACGGTACACGTCTGCTTTGCAGTAATGTCATGGTTTGAACAATCTATTTCATGACAGGAAGCTGTTTATGCTTTGGAAATGGTGAAGTAAAGTCAAAGGCTGCTATTATTTAAATGATTATACAGAAATAGTTTGCACATAATATGTGTATTCAGCATGCCATGTGCTGAAAGAGAGAGAGGGGCAGAGAGAGAAGTGGATTGTGGGAACAGGGGATGGGGGAGGTGTGAGTGCTCGAGGAGAAACAGAGAAAAAATAAACACGGAGACAAACATGGTGGATTGGGCTGGAGGTGTTTATTTGGAGCTGTGCAAGTAGAGGAAGCAGGCTGAGGCTGCTGCACTCAAACACACACAAAAACACACACACCTAAAGACAGATGCACAGACATTTATGCACACACGCACTCACACACACAATATCACACAATGACACATGCATATGTTCTTCGTGATGAAGGAATTCTCACTTTAAACAAACCAAAGCAGGAAATTGGAGGTAAGGGGAACTTTTAAATGACAGGCATGGGGCACGTGGGAACCCTAAAGTGTAGAAAGCTCTGCAACACAAAAGTCCAAATTTAGAACAACTTCATTTGTCATGCACATGCACACTTTATATGCAGTTTAATTAACCACAGTTTTATGGGTATAAGCATGCACAGAAGTAGTTTGACTTGGGTACAAAAACTAAACCTGTTTTGTATGCTGATCAGGTGCTTTATTCAGACCCTTTACGCTTACAGAGTCAGATTGCAGGAGTGATAGAATGCTCCAGTACTGAGGAAAAATGAATAGTCACCGATAGATCACAAAATGCCATAAAGCTTTATTTTTGTTTGTGCCAAAAAGTTTGGATATGAAAAGGTGTTGCTTGAAGAAATTTACGCTCGATCCACTTTTTTGGCACACTTTGGGGCCCTACTGTAAGTACCAAGGGAGCATTGTTTGAAGCCACAGCCTACCTGAGTATTGTTGCTAACCATGTCCATCCCTCTATGACCACAGTGTGGCATCTTCTGATGGCTACTTCCAGCAGGATAATGCACCATGTCACAAAGCTCAAATCATCTCTACCTGTTTTCATAACCATGACAATGAGTTTACTGTTGCCTCCAGATCTCCAGAACAGCAGCTTTAGGGTGAGGTGGAACAGGAGATTCTCATCATTGATGTGCAGCAACCGTGCTAACAAAATCTCCAAGGAAAGTTTCCAACACCTTATCAAATTTATGACACCATGGTACAAGATTTAAGACAAGACAAGATTTAAAGGATCTAGGGGCAGGATAGAAATGAGACTTGCGAGTGACCCAACTGGCGCTCTGGGTAACTTCATCTACCAGCTACTGATGCTATAGCCAGTGTTGCCAGGTGGGAAATATAAAATTATCGTACCAGAGACTCAAAATTATCGTATTTTGAGGGAAATTATTGTACAACCATCATAAGTATTTATTTATTTATCTATTTACATTTATTTCATGAGGAACAACCCATTGAGATGAAAAATCTAGTAAATCATTCTGTGGGTGAACTATTCCTTTAAAGACTGGACATGCTTGTGTATTCTTTCACAATTCTTGGCAAAATAAAGGCAAAATAGGGTAATTTATGCATTTGCTCTAATATAACTGCAGCCAGTGGAAAGCTAGTTTTCCACAAGGATTTTGCTCTTTTTTTTTTGCTTTTTGCAAAGACGTTGGATGAAAAATTATACTGTGATTATAGTGTTTTTAACTAATATGGCCATTTTTTTTTTCATGCCGTCTATTTGGCTCTTTTCTTAATTGAAACTTGTAATTAATAACATAGGACCTTGACTGCAATCATTCATTCAAATGCTGTTTTCTCAAGATCATGAGTTAATTATTTAGATAACAACGCCTGTTTTGGGCTGATAGTAATTTATCTTATCTCATGAAATTAGCCTTTTGTTTCCTTGAGCTCACAAGATGATTATAATAAGCTTGAAAAGTAACATATAATTCCGTCGTTTTATCCAGCCACAAAAAAGGGAGAGGATCTATAACTAGTCAAGGCATGCATGTGTACTTCTGGGCTTTTTTTTTTTTTTATGAGTTTGGTGGATGTCTGCTATTGAATCACATCTGTGGGCATAAATAGGAGTTTAACCAACTTTAATAAAGCCAGTAAATGCTCATCAGGTCATGTCATTACTTAGTAGATTTAATTTTCCACATTAATAAAATATAAAGTCATCATAAGACACATTAAAACATCCATTTTAATGACAAAATTAGTTTTGTTATCTTGAGATAAATACATGATAAAAACTCAACTCAACAGCATAAAGGATCAAAGAAGTCGAAAAAACCCTCAACCTCAGTGGGTTGTGTTGAATTTCATTGGCCCGATGAGTTTTCCTGCAGTGTCGTGGCAAAATGTTTGCTATTAGTGTCGTAGTGTTTGTGTCCCAGCCCTGAGTAAAGTTTTGAAATGTTAACTTCAGTCTTATTGAGGTCTGCAGAGGTGAAATCTAGATGTTTTTGTTTGATTTTGAATGAAGTGATTTTCTGTTTTCAGTGTATTAAACCTTTTTTGATTCTGTTATAAAGCTGAGAAGATGTGTTTGCTTTAATGCTACCTGCTTTGTGTGGGATTGGGTGGGAAATTTTCTTGAAACACAGCAGATTTGCATTGACACACTGATTACCAGCTACTGGAAGTGAATGTAATTCTCACCTCTAAACTACATACGCTACTATATTATATATTTAAAAAGATACTTCTTCAAGTATTGATTTACGTGTGATTTTAATTTTGAAAGTAACCTCTAAAGTAGCCTGTATTTCTCTCTGAGGTAAATATGAATTATTTACATGAGAGCAGAGGGTGGAATTCACCTTTTTCACTATTCTGGCCTCTGGTATATTTTTAGGCCAGAGTTTGTCTATGGTCAGTGGAAATGTTTAATATGAGAAAACAGCGCTGACCCGGTGTTGAGCTGCTGCTCGGTGGTACACACATGAGGAATCAACCGTAGGGACTCATGTAGCCACACATACAGAGTCCTCTGGTTTCATCAGTTTCCATCCTTTGCAGCTGGAACTGATGCGACAACACCTGTGTCCATGCCATTATTTGATTTAACACAAACTGTGTGATTCAAACACTTTTATGAGTTTTACATGAAAGAGTCATTTTTTAAAATGCTTCCTCATAAAATTTTTATTTTCGTGTTGAATGTTAGTAGCTGGACATCTATTTAAATGTGGCGACACATCATCGGCTAAGATGAAGATGCAAGTAGCACATTTTGTCCACACATTGTGTGTTTGTACTCAGTGTGTCAATGAGTCATTTTTTGTAGTTTGCTCATTTCTTGGCTCCAACAAAGCATACAGGTAAAGCATCATGAACACATGAATCTGTCAATGCAGAATTACATCTGTTTTCCTCTACAGCCAACGAGGAGGGGCTGCAGGGCCGCATGCAGTTCAAGAGCCTCAGGTAGTGTTGTAGCCAAGATATTACCAAGACATTACCGAGACCAGGGATCGAGACAAGACCAAGACATTGCCGTGACCAGAGACCGAGACAAGACCAAGACATTAGACCAAGGACCGAGACCAAGGCATTATACAGGACTGGGTAATGTCTTGGTCTCAGTGCTTGTCTTGGTTGTGGTGGTGTGGTCTTCACTAGCCTCAGGTTGCAGACCCCTGTCCCAAAAGGACACAAACAACACAAATTGTATGTATTTTGGATTTTACATCACGGTAACAGCCATTTATTTACTTTGTACAAGAAAGGAAAATAACCCCAACCGGTATTGACAGTCGTAAGATTAGAAGTAATTGTGTGATGACATGAAGCGTGAAACAGGAAAGAAAGAAGCTTACATAGTAAGCAAGAGAGAAGAAGGCAGTTAATGTAAAGATAAACAGAACGGTACGGTCAATTTAGTCAAATTTGTATTTTCATTGTTCAGGTTTTGTGAAAAAAGTGTAAAGTAATATCAATGGTAACACCCAAAAAAACTAACAAAAAGCAGTAAAGTGCTGGTAGATGTGGCTGCGAAACCAAAACCATCAAATTGAAATGAATTGTCCTGATTTTAAATCATATCATAATAATCGAATTAGACAAAATGGGATAGAAATCTGCAAAAATAAAATAAAGATAAATTAAAACAGTTTCTGTACGAAAAAATGAATGTTTGGTCATATTTAACCATTTTATGTTTTTTCTGTTTCATTTCAATCTTATCAGTTTGGCTAACAATCATCATCTTTACTATTCTACCATCCACGTTTGGCGTGCCCTGCAGAGGGATGCCACAGTTGTCGGACTAAGAATCGATCTGTGAGGTGTCATAAGTTGGTTTCTTAGGAAGTTTAGGAATGATTTTTATGTAACATTATAGTGTCACAGAGGAACAGCTGGATGAATGATGTCAGATTTCCATTAATGTTGTTGAGCACTGACAAAAATATCAGAATGAAATATCCATGGATAACATTCCAGTCCCAAATCCTGTTAGGATTAACAATCCTTTCTTGTAGACTGTGCAATATTCCCGGAAAGTCAACATTTTTAGTGGAGACAGAAAACCCTTGAACTGTATCTGATTATTTCAAACAATTCTTGAAATATTTTATGTGGATTCAAATTAAAACTTTGTTTCCATAGATGCTGTTGCTTCAGGTCACAAGGCAACTTGTGACCTTTCTGAGTTCATTTTCCGTTTGTATTTTTTGAGGAGTGGGACTGGATGCTGGATGCCCGTTCAGAGCTTAAATTCAGCTGGTTTCCCTCCAAATACATTAAAGACAGGTCGTGTTTAATAGAGCATCAAAGCTGACGGTGTTCTAGCTTTGAGAAAGCAAAAGAATAAGGATGTGTGTGTGTGTGTGTGTGTGTGTGTGCATGTTGGTGGTGGGGTGAGAGGTGGGGGGGGTCTATTTGACAAAGAGATTGGGAAGGGTTATTAGAAAGGCACGATCCTTATTTAAAGGAGTTCAATGCAGCCAGTTGAACAGTTGAAGAAAAGCTCTCATTGAAATTCATGGCTTAGCACCTATAGCACTGTGGTTTGAGCAGCCCAGTTAGAGACGCGGTCAGTGTCTGACAGATTTCAATTAAAATGGCATTTACAGGGGAGGGTGGAGGGAAACGTGGAGGGAGGTTGAAGACAAATGTTGAGGAGGGATTTTTGTCTCTGTCTAATCCAGTTTTTAAATGACCAAATTATCTTTAATTTGTTCATTTCTACACCAGTTTGAGTAACTGATGTCATTGATTTTCAGCATTCGCCTCTGAAGGGTGAAGCAAAAGTAAAAAAAGTCTGATTTTAATATCAGCCTCCCAAAATGAATTTTCATCACATTTCTGAAACTGAAGCCACTGATGGAATTGATGCATGGTTACTCTTTCTTTGTCCAAATAGCACTGCAGATTCAAAATGGCTAATAAGTGACTTCAACATCCAAAAGTGGCTGATGGGATGCCACTCCTGCTGGAGAGCTGTTCCAGCATGAAACCACGGTTACCAAGTTGAAACAGAAATAAGGAAACCTAAGCTGGAGCTGTTATTCTGTTCAGCGACTTTAACCATTTAACAGACAAGCATACACAAACTCATATGTTAAAGACACATAACATAACTTTTAGACCTTAAAAATATGCGTTTCAGACTTGTTTTGATGACACAGCAACATTCAATATGCGCATTTTTGAGCCGTCACTGCCCAGAGGCGTCCTGAGACTCAGAAACAGCTGTATAAGGTTTCCATCCTGTGACGTTGCAGCCGACTATTGGTTGCATCTCGCATCATGTACTAGCAAATGTATATGTAGCATGCTACATATACATTAGTAGTTATGTCTGAATAATTTCATAAATGTTACAGTACAGTACCGCCTCCGGTGCAGCAGGGGTCGCCACCACTTTGTTCACCACAATTATTCAGCTCTGAAAACAGTTCGAAAGTCCTGCGCTATCTTCTGCTACGTCAGCAAGATGGCGGCCATTTAGTGCGAGTAGTGTGCTTCGTTTCACACTTTGTTTTTGCCCGTTATTAGGGCAACATCCTGGTACTTTCAGAGCACTAATTTTGGCTTAAATGACTCCATGAACGCACTGCACACTCAAAAAGAGTGTTTGAAGTGCTCAAGTGCACGGTTTGACACATGGCCTGTCTTTTACTGGCTGGAGTGAATCACAGTACAGCAGTGATTTTATCCTGCTGGTTTTCCAGGTCTCCTGCTGAAGCACACCAGAGTCAGACTCAGACAAGCTCTGGACAACTCTGCTAATTAGTCAATGATTTCAATCAGGTGTGTTGCAGCAGTGAGACATGGAATACCTGCAGGATACCGGTCCTTGAGGACCAGGATTGGGGATCCCTGCAGTACAGGTACGATGCAAGATGGATGCTGGTTTAGCCGCTGATAGGGGGCGCATCACTGTGTGTCTTTAAGTCTAACAGACTATTACAGTATCTACAATGTTTATTTTGGCTTTGTGAAAAGAAAAATATATTATTTTATCTTTTTTTTTAAGATAGACTCAGAGATTTTGCTCCATACTGACATGATAGCATCACTCAGTTGCTGCATCCATGATGAGAATCTCCCATTACACCACATCCCAAAGCTGCTCTGTTGGATTCTCCATCTTCTACTGTCCAGTTTGTAGCTTCAGTTTCCTGTTCTTAGCAGACAGGAGTGGCACCTGGTGTGGTCTTCTGCTGCTGTAATCCATCTGCTTCAAGGTTGGACGTGTTGTTTGTTCGGAGATGCTGTTCTACCTTTGTTATAACTAGTGGTGATTTAAAGCTGCAGTCTACAACATTGAGAAAAAAACAGACTTAGCCTGAAAATGAAGCAACGCAAGTTTCACGTTACTTCCCTCCCTCACCGCTGCACTCATGCGCTGCTTAAAGACAGACAGAACACTCCATCAGACGCTGCTCTGGCTCTGATTGGTTGTTTTGGCTCGTCCCGGTGGATTGCACATCGCTGTACAAGCAGGAGGTGGGCCCAATTGAGCCAGTTTTTTACAGATTACATGTCTCATGTACTGCTGGCTGGGCATAGGGACGGTTTTAACAATTATGACAACTGAATAATATTTTTTAAAAGTTATAGACTTCAGCTTTGAGTTACTGTTGCCTTTTCATCATCTACAACCAGTCTGTCCATTCTCCTCTGACCTCATCAACAAGGTATTTTCATCCAGACGGCTGCTGCTGACTTGATATTTTCTCTTCTTCAGACCATTCTCTGTAAACCCTAGAGATGGTTGTGTGTGAAAATCCCTGTAGATCAGCAGTTTCTGAAATACTCAAACCAGCCCATCTGGCACTAATAGCCATGTCACATTAAAGTCACCTAAATCCTCACTCTGATGCTCAGTTTGAACTTCAGTAAGTCATCTTAACCATGTCTACATGATTAAATGCACTGAGTTCTTGCCATGTTATTAGCTGACTTGACATTTGTAAAAAAAAGTGGCCGATAAGACTATATTTTTGCCTCAGGTAACTTTACTTTGGCTACTTGTAGTTCCTCTAAATCTGATAAGACATATCACATCACTCATGGAAATACCTGATATAACCACTGAATCCTGGCTGCCTCTTAAGCTTACAATGATTTTTTCTTTTCTAAAGCCGGAGCTGCTGTCGGACATTTCATAAAAACACTGACAGACAGCGCTTCTCATTCAGAAGCCACAGCCGTTAACCAGAACTGTCAGTTCGAGGAGAACAGGCTTATTCTTTTTGGAAAAAAAGCTTTGAGTTCATATATTCTTTGGCTGTCTTGCATGAGCTGCTCTTTGAGGTATTTCTACATATTCCTGCTATTGTACAGGTCGGGGGATTGTATTACCGCAACACCTTTTACTTTACCTCTTGGGGTATTTCATTTTCGCTTAATGTATGTCAGGATCATTATCTGTTGTTTCTTTTTCATCTGAAGTGTTTTTGTAGAAAGTAAGATGTTTTCTTCCAGAATTTGATGGCTTTTAATTGAATTCATTCTTCTCTTTGCCAATAAGATGTTTCTCTTGGCTGCTCACCATAAACCTGAAACATGACTGATTGACTCCCACCTGCTAAATAAAAGGAAAAATGTTCCTTCCTGAAATTCTGTAAAGGACTTTTATACGGTGCGGCCAAAAAGTTGTTTTACTTTATCAGACTATAGAACTTATTTCCAGTATGGATCAGGTTTTCTTTACATGCGATACTTATCGGCTTAATGTTTTAGTATGCAGTTGTTTTGTTTTGGATAGCATCACATGATGGGGACTTCAACCAACTTTGTCCAAGACAATTTATTGATGTAGCTTTTCAGTCTGAATTTTGTATTTTTGAACATCTAAACCTAACTTGCTACTTTTTTACCAGCCTACATGTAAAATAACCATTTTTTTTTACTTTCTAGGGTTCAAAATTGAGAGGGAGCATTTATTTAGGTAACTGTGTGTCACTATAGGTATTTCCACATAATGTGACAGCAGTTGCAGTCATTCATTCATTCATTCATTCATTCATTCATTCATTAATTCATTCATTCATTTCAGCTTTCTGTCTGGAGCTCTGAACAGCTGTTTAATAATCTGTTACAAGATCACATCAACCATAAAGGTGTTAAGACAGCAAATTAAACAATCATAAGCATCAATATTAAAGCCATTTTAAATATTTAAAAGATGAAAATTCCTTCTTAGTGCAAGCCAAACTTTACTCATACATAAAAGTTTTTGTTGCTTCCTGGCTGGCTTGGATATTTCGCTGTCCGAGGTCAACGTGCGGGCCTCTTCTGATTTGTGTTTGTTCAGTATCATGGTCCTTTATTTAAATAGTTATGGAATATTTGTGTAGGTGTTTCACATTATTGAAGTTTTAATTGTCGTCAGAAGTTATCATCACATTTGCTCTACAGTTGAATGGAGCTTTGAAATCTCTCTTTGTCCCTGGTGAGGCGATCAGGTTGTGCGGCTGGCGTTCCGCATCACCTCATTCCTCATCAGCCTCAGAGGAACTGGGAGGAGAGCTACATTACTCTACTCTTTCTCCATCTCTCTCCTTCTTTCTGTAAACCATCCTCTTCCACATTCTTGTCCTCCTCTTTCAGTCCTGCCCTCTCTATCTGTCTGTCTTTCACCAGATTCCTCCTTTTTCCCTGTCTCACACTGCACTCTGCCAGCCAGACTTATGGGGCTTTGGGGTGTAACGCTGCAAGAGTCAGGTTGTAATAACATGGCTGTGATATGCTTGGACCTCATCTGGAGTTGGAGCTCCTCAGAGAGCAAAAGAGATGTGTGGAGAGGTAGATAAAGAAAGGCAGGCAGAGTGAAAGAGAAAGACAGACAGAGGATAATAAAAGAGACAGAGGAGAGACTGTGTGAGAGACCGATTCTATCCAGGGGGCTATTACTGGGCCATGAAGACAAGGGCCATGAAGATTCAGTGTTTTATCTGGACATGCCGGGGCTCCCCATGAGGAACTTCAGTCGTTGTAAACTTGCTGACCTCTGCAGTCAAAACAAAGCTGCACACTTGAGCTGGAAGGACAAAACCTTTTTTGGACATTTTCATCCCTAACTGCAGGCAAAAGTGGTTAAGACACTACTTTTTATGTATTGGAATAAAGTCTCTTTTTTTTTTAAAGCTTCTGAACGGCAGAGGCAGCTACTTACTCGAGATTATATTACCAAAGAGTCCTCAGCATGCGATCCAGCATTTTTTATAGAAGCCTGCAAAGGAGACATGGTGAAAACGTGCAAGCTACAAACTCAGACAATAGGTAGAGTACACTGGCATCATTGGAGGGACTTTCTTGGAAATTTATGAATGCGTTTGGGTTTTAAATTTGGGTTTTTTCTTACCTCAGCAATCGTACACCTGACTATACGGTACAAGACTGTCTGATACCTATAATGCCCCTCTAATGACGAGGGGTGTAAATCACCAGTTTAATCACGATACAATATCATATCAATACAGTGGATAGGCGAATTGATGTCTGCCGATATATCAAATTTAGTCATTTAGTCATTAATTTGTGTTCGATAATGGGTTTTTGGATCAATTTACGATCAATACATCAATTTATATTAATGCATCGATATAGATCAATGTATTGTTACACCCCCTATTAATGAGATCAAATGGAAAAACACAAAATCTTGGCCATGTGTTGGTATTGGAGGTTTTGAGTCGGATGTATGTCCCCCAGGGATACTGTAGCAAAGGCATACTTTTATGGGTTTTATCATTTTTGAGTACTCCATGGCCACGATATAAGTATCTTGTTCCCATGCTTTGATCATCAGTGGCCACAGGATAGCGTCTTATGGCCACACAACATGCCATAGGACACGATCCCAATAAGAGTTCATTTTCCTTTTTATTGATGTCACCAGAGGAGCTCTGTAGATGCCACACTGCATTAAAGCAATATGATCTGTTAGGCGAAGTGCACACTAGTACATGGAAGTTGGCAGAAAGGGGAACTTTTTCATGCCTGGATCTGTATGGGTTAAAGAGAGTATCCAGCTTATAAGTGGAGAGTTGAAAAGCCTGCATCTCTGATGGGATGGGGTTGCATTAGTTTCTATGGCGTGGGCAGCATCCATATTTGTGAAGCTCCATCAATGCTGAAGAGTACAGGGAGGTTTTAGAGCAACATATGCTCTCATCCTCATCCTCTCTTTCAGGGTAGGCATTGCAGATATCAGCAGCACAAGGCTGAACCACATGCCATGATTTGACAGAGGAAGAGTCTAGGTCCTGAACTCCTCTTGCAGTTCAGATCTTTCACCAATCAAAACCCTGGAAAAATTTGGCAACAAAGGGAAGGACTGTTGAGCAGTTAGAATCCTGCGTCAGACAAAACTGGGACATTTCTCTCCAAGAACTCCAACATTAGTCTCTTCACATCCCAGATAAGATGAGTTGCTGCCATCAAATTCAGAATGATTCAAAGTTCAAAATTGTAAAATGCCGCAGTTGCAACATCTGATATGATGCTTATGTTTGGTCAGAAAAAACATTTTGTTTTATGAAATGTGCAGATCATTGCATTTTTATTTACTTTTTTCACAGAGTAACAACTTTTTTCTGAAATTGGGTTTGTAAATACAAAAGTTAGTGAAAATTTTCATGTGGAAGGTGTTTTCCAAAATGTTCAGGCTCCAATTTGCTGATGAACATATGGGAAGAAGAATAAGGAAGGCCTAAGTAAAAAGGGTTGGGGGGGGCTAAGCATCATATTTTTTATTGGGGGCGACCACCCTTTTTTTTTTCTGGAAAAAAAAAAACTAGTGGAAAGACTGAAAAAAAAAGAAGAAAATGGAAATAATTAAAAATGGACAAGGAAGTGTTATTTGGGTATTTCTCACAATAAAATATAAAGGAGGAAAAAAAAAATAAGAGAGAGAGAGAGAGAAAAAAGGGGTAATTATAATAGAGAGAGATCCTCTTATAATAGTGGAAAAGTGTGGGATAACACAGAAAAAAAAATTGGGAGGAATTGTAGAAATTATACACAATCAATGAGGACTAGTCATATTTAATTTGTTAGGTTAGAGGAGGATGTTTGTTAAAAAAAAAAGGCATTCATAAAACTAATCCAAGGGTTTAGAAAAATTGGAAAAAACAACAGGGGGGAGGGGAGAAAGTGAAATGTATATGTTTATGGCCAGTTTAGTTTTAAATGGATGAAGGGATTTGAAGAAAGAGAAGGGGGAGAGAAAAGAAAGAAAAAGAAAAAAAAATAAAAAGAAGGAGACAAGAGATCTGAGCTAGGGAGGGGGGGCTGGCTGTGGTGTGGGGGGGGGGGGAAGGGAGGGGGGGGGGAGGGAAGAGGGGGGGGGGGGAGAGCAGAAGGAGGGGGGGAAGATGAGACTTGGTTTGGCTCCTCTCTTTCTTCCTTTTTTCCTTTTTCCCCCAAAAAAAAATATTCCTTCTATTTCTCAAATCTAACCCAAATCCCCTCAGGGGGGAGAGCGGGAGAGCCTCTTGGTGGGGGTGGTCTCCAACAACAAAAAAAAAAGAGGAATAATTTAATATGGAAATTAAAATTCCTACCCTGTTACAAATGCAATTACAAAAATACAAAAAATAAATAATAATGAATACTGATAATATAAAAACATTTAATTACGTTCTCAAGCAAAAAATAAAAAGGAAATAAGGAAAAAAACAACACCAAAAAGAGGGGAACCCTTTTTTTTCCGAGAGTGAGGCAAAAGAGAGAATTAGAAAAAGAGGGAAAGAAGAGGGGAGGGATTTCATGGGGGGGCTTCTTATAAAAAACCATTATCAGTTTTCTCAAAAGCCAGTTTGTAAAAAGCAACTGCACAAACGGAATAGGACAAATGAAAAAAATGAAATTAGAGAAAATGTATCAGTTATTTCTTTACTACCACATATTTCAAATGTCTTGTGTATCAGCAGGTCAGTGCGGAGACAGAGCTCGACAGATCTTATTGAATATAGACGTGCAGTGTTAAGGTGTCAGGGATGATGCAGGCTCTGCAGATGACTGAGAGGCCATGGTTTGCACCCCGAGCTCTGTTTGCTGTTTTAGGCTCAGTTGTGCTGAGTGACGGGACTGTGTCCGCCTTTTCCTTCTGCCTCGGTTTATTTGACTTCTCCAAGGTTTAAATTGATTATAGAAACATTGCTTTCTTATGAGTTTAGTTTTCAAACAAGGCCAAAGCGTGTATTGGCCACTGTTCAAAGTTTTTTTTTTTGTGCCCCTTGGATTCATTGCTTTCCTAATTTTATGAGTTGTTCAGAGTTCAAATCTGGCTGTTAAACAACCCCTGTATACAGTTTATATTTGCTGATATACATGATGCAGATTTTATGACAAGGGGAAGATATGGCTTTGTGTTTTGTAAATTTACACATACTCAAATCAAAAGAAGGGAATGGAATGACAAATGCACAGATAAATGAATGTCAATTATGCTTTCCTCTGACTTTATGACTTTTTAACATTTCCAATCCCTGAAGCATCCCAAAGATGCTCGTACATTGATTAAACACTCATGCAAACATGCGTTAATGTCTGCAGCAGTATGAGGTCATGGGGCATTTGATGTCCCTGGAAAACAAGTTATCTTGAGGGCAGCTTTCAGTTAGGCTTAGAAATATTCGTACAAACCCATTTCATGATTTGGGCTTTGCATGTCAATTCAAGGGGTTGGAAAAATATCCTTTGAAGCATTTAGGAATTTCAACCAATTTTTGTTGTGAGTTCTTTGCAGGCAATGACCGTCTGAAGTCTGGAACCCATGGACATCAAAACCTGAGTTTCCTCTTTTGTAATTCGTTACCTGACGTTTACTGGAACTGTCAGTTGGTGCCTGCTTGTGGGTTTTTCCACATTAAGTTTTGTCTTTGGCAAGTGAAATTCACAGACAATTATGGAAGCTGTGCACACCTGTGCTACTCACTGGGTACCCCATGTTTTACAGAAGATATGGTGTACTTTGGATTATGAGCTGTTCCAAGCCTTCTTCATACTTTCTTCTTCCCATCATTCTGGCATTGGTTGATCTTAGTTTCATCTGTCCAAAGAAGGAACTGACCCAGAACTGACCTAGCTTCTTTAAATGGTTTTTGGTAAAGTCTAATCTGGATTATTTGAAATTGTATTTGAAATCTGTTTAGGCCTATTGGGCCTTTTGGGCTATCCTCAATAGCCATTATCTATCATCTCAGGAATTACATATTTATCTGCCTCAAGAATGATCTATTCTCTAGGTTGATGAATGGTTTCAACTTTGTGGTGGACCCTCTGTATTTGCTCTCATAAAGTCCTCTTTTTATGGTAAATTTACTGATACACCAACTTTCCAGAGAGTATTCTTTTCTTGGGTGGATGTTGTGAAGGTTTTTTTTTTTATCACTATGGAAATGATGTTTCCTTCCATGGACGTCCATATTTTTTAGAGTTCCCAAGTATGCCAGTGTCCTCTTTCTTTCAGAATGTACCAAACTGTTGTTGTTGCCACTCTTAACATTTAAACCACATCTCTGATGGATTTGTTCTTTTTCCAGTCTAAGGATGGTCTGTTTCACATCTTGTGGGTTTACAACAACTGCTTCTAATGCAAGTCCCATTCCTGGAATCAACTCCACACCTTTTACCTGCTTGACTGATGATGGAATATCAAAGGAATAGCCTGTGAAGCCTATGAAATAGCCTTAAAGTTAACCTTCCAATTACTTTTGGTCCTTTGAAAAAGAAGCAGCTACATTTAGGGGGTGTGGCCCGGGGAGGGGGGGTGGGGGGAGCTGGGTTCTTTGGCTTGGGGGTGGGTGTGTGGCCGGCGTAAGATTTTTTGGTTAAGAAGGCTAAGGGCTTCAAAAAGGTGAGTCGCCCGTCCAGATTGCTTTTTGCGCGTTTTTTTCTGGAACGTTGGTGCTATTAGAAGGTCCTAAGCGCTTCTTGGGTGTGAAAAAAGATGGGGGTTCCGGCATTTGTGGGGGTCCGCGCTGTTTGGCCATTCGTTTGTGTTTGGGAAGAATGTAAATGAGTCAGGTGAATTGAAGTTGTTTGGTGGAATGGTAAGGTGTGGCGATTGGAATTTAAGATGCCCTATAAATAATGGTATTGCGTATTTGTTGACGTATGGTGAAGGGAACCCCGAAGAGGTTCTGACGTGGTGTGTATTGTGTGTGAATGGGACGGGGTGGTGTTGAAATGAAAAAGGGTATTTTTTGGAAAAATAGTCTCTGGCTCCTGAAAGCTTAGCAAAACGATGCACAATTAAATTGGGGTTTGTTGTTGGGAAATTGGAGGATGTTACTCACAATTTGTTAAATGGCTCATGGAGATTTGGAATGGGCGAATCTGTTTGGTGGTAAGTGTGCGTAGGATGACGCACGTGATTAACAAACAGTACCCGAAATGTTTGACGTGACTTATAGAATGGCTTGTTCTGCCACTCACTCGTGCCAATTCTTAAAGGCCTGCGTAAACGAAAGTAATGGGAATGCTCCACATACTACCTGAGAGGTTGTTTGCTATTTTTGAATCCTGCCCAGTGCCACCTATAACGCATCTGAATAGGCGATCTGACAGCACATTAGAGGACTGAAATGCTGGCGATAAAAGATGTACATACACAGTGTCACTCCGTCTGTTGGTTTGCTACAAAATTTGCTGGAGCATGATGTCTGATACGGGTATGCGTAAATGGCCATGTTTTATTGAGCGAAGCAGGTGCATTCATATGAACAGCTGACAAATGCGTAAATATGACGTGAGTTATAGATTGCGTATAATTTGCGTACAATTCCTACCGCAATGTTTTTGTTTTGTGGTTGATACCCACAGTTTATTAACGTAAGCTAAGTATAGGGGCCTTTTGCATAATGTTAAACTTACAAATATTTTTGTATTCACTCGGTCTACAGTTTCATTATAGATGATTGACATTTGATGAGTGGAAAACATGCTAAATAAACATGTCCGTGAATAGGTCATTTTTAATAATTTCCATTTTCTCTTTTTATGGGAAATAGTGTCGTTTCAAAAGTGACAGTAGATGGGCCTGTTGTTCCCTTAGAGGGGGAACGTTAAAGAAGGTTCGAAAGAGTGGGTCTGGCGCTTGAAAATAAAGAAGCTCCTGAGTTAAGGCGCATCTGGGAAACGCAACGTCAAACAAGGCACCTTTAGAAGTGACTTAGAAGGACCTAGGTTAGAGTGTCTTAACTAATCTGGGAAAGCGGCATTGTTGTTGATGACTGCCTATATTTGTTTTTGTGTTGTGCCAGTGGGCTGGGCACCTTGTGGTGTATGACACTGAATAAGTGAATTGAAAAAAAAAGAAGCAGCTACATTTAAAGAGCTAAAATTCCTAAGCCTTTCTTCCAGTTTTGATGGGAATACTCTCAGACTGCAAGTCTGCTCTTTAAGCTTAGATTGATTAGATAACTGTATCTTGAATATGCTGTAGTGAACAGCAAAAATAACAAAACTGGCACCAGTGCCCATTTATATATGGACCTGACTGCATGTGGCTGTAAAATTGTGAACTTTTCCGCATTAATGCTGCCATTATTGAAGTTTAAAATAACTTTGCTAAGGGCTCTGATACAACCCCACCATCACACAGCCTGCTTGGTCTTGATGGCTCTTTTTATCCTTGGTCCATAGCTTCCATCCCAGATAAAGAGGAGCTGCTGCCTCTGAATAGAGCTGACACAAGACTTACGGCATTCTTGTGCAGAAAAGCCTTAAGTGACTTTTATTCATTTAATTACAGATTATAGCTCTCGACAAGACTTCCTAAACTAATCTCTTGCCTATATCAGCTGTTGATCAATGGCAGCAGTTGACACAATGCTGTCTGAGACTTATACTTGCTTTTAATTACCCATATGCATGTTTATCATGGCTTTGTGTATTTTTGTGTTTGTTTTGACATGTTGTTTGTGCACAGTCACAAAAATATGCTACACATTCCCAAGCTGCAATATGTAACCGTTGGCGTCGTGTAGAGACCACTTTAAACAGATTTATGATACGACAGCAGTAAAAATAGCGGAAGGTTTCAAAGACAAGCTTGTTGACCAAGTCTGAAGTAATTCCTTCCATCTGTGATATCCCTGCTGCTGTTTCCTCTGCTTTGATCTTCAATTAAACCAACCTGAATCTTGCATTTAGCTCTTCATATTTAATTCTTTTTTATTTGATAATATTCTGAGGTGTTGCAGTGAGAGTCTTCCTCAGATTTACTGACGAACAGTATAGTAGGTCATTCCTGCCAACAGCCACAGCCCTTTGAAACAAGAACATAATCCAATGAATATTAAAATGAATTAATATTACTACAACATTAGAATTATCATGTTATGTAAAGACTCACCCTGTTGTTGATTCATATTTTAAATCAAACCATGATAACACCAAAATACTGACAATCCCTGCTAGAAAAGGATCATTATTTTTCTTCTTACCTCCTTAAAATTGTTCCACCCTAACTTTCTTCTGTCATAAACTGCAGGCCTGGAAAAGGAAATATATCTACTATAGGCCTATATTAATGAAGTAAATTAAACTTAAAAAGATGAAACATGAAAGTTCTTAGATTCCTCTTGTCTTCAACCAAATGAAATTCCAATAAAGGCATCACTGTTTTAATTAGCAGCACTTTCCAACTTTCATTTTGAACTTTGATGTAAAGGGCCTGCTCGGCGTGGACAGCTCGATTGGCAGTGTTTAAGAAAGAACTTTTTGTTCTTTAAGGGGGCTTGCAAAGGAAAATGGCACCCTAATGAAGCCCTTGAAGTGCTTTTGGGCCACACGAAGAGGCATGATTTACTGTGGGAACCTGGAAAGGGTTTTATGTATGTGGGGTCAGAGTACAATGGCTCTTCTTGGGATGCTTATTTCTTAAATGGAAGCCAATAACCTCAATGATTTTATCTTTTCTTATAGTTTACAGTTAGTTTGAGAAGTTTTTAAGTTCATGTGCAACATGTCAGTCACCTAGAAAAGCAGAGGGGCAGCTGTTATTAGATTAATCAAACTGACATCTATATACATTGACCCAGTCTTTCTTTGCCGTGGTAAAACCCAAATTAATTACTGTATCTTTTAAGATTGGCTCCTCAACCAGAGATCTGAGAGCTTAAAGGCTCACTGCAGTTCCTTAGACTTGAGGACGGATATCTATGAGGATATTCCTTGGATCTCTTGAATCTGTTGGAGCCACTCTCCCAATTTTTGGTAGCCAAAGACGTGCTTTGTTCACCATTGGCACCGGTATTGCCTCCACTTCTGGTATCTTTTCTACGTCCTCCCAACGTTTGGTGTTTTTCAAGCCTCTCATCTTTCCTCTTTAGGTTGTGGTTTGGGTTTGCTACATCATACAGCCTTCTTCTGTACTTTATTGACCACCTCAAGGTGAAGTTGGTTAGCCATCACCAGTTTATCAGGATGGATCGACGGCATCTCCCATTTTGCCCCTGGGATTTCCACCCCAACTTTGTACAGATGCTCCTGGAGACCCAGTCATGTGTTTATGGTGCTCCATGTATGCCTTACCTGGCTGCATCTTACACCCTGCTACTATGGGCTGGATTGTCCAGAAGCTCCCTTGCAGCCTGGACCTGGGGTCCTGTTTCTTTCAGTGATGGGTGATCCTCTGCTGTATTTCAGACCTGGCGAGCTTTTTCTCGCCACCACTTCTCAGTATCAGCCAATTCTTTACAGTAAGTTGTGGGTAGTACACATCATACAGAGGTTCATCCTTCCACAATGGGTCTTCCTCCTCTTCAAGGCTGTGTTTCAGTTGCCTGAGAACTTAGTTGATGAAAACCAGCTCCAGCCAGTACAAAATCAATAAAATGTTGTGCTGTTATTGCACTTGACATTTATATAACTGATTTTTCCCTCCTTACAGTCCCACGAGCATCTGAGAACAAAAGATGATGGACTGAACTAATTATGAAGTCACTGTTACAAGAATGTCCTCTTAAGGGACCTTTTGTTGTTGAAAGGACAGCTCTTTGTGCCTGATCAAAAGTCACAAAGTAGTCTGCTGGTCGAGCCCGTTCTCATGAGAAACTGCGCAGAGAAATGAGAAGTAACCAGCTACCAAAAGCTGCCTTGGGAGAAACACTCCCAACTCCCTCCCTTCTTAATTATGTCTTTCTGGCATCTGATATGAGTGTGAAGCAGACGGTTCCTTCACGGAAACCCAAAGAAAACAACGCTGAAACTTTCATTAGCTCGGACTTTAAAAATGGCATGGGATACGCATCTTTTATGATTGAAGACGTGTAATTATGGTATGATAAGAAAACATCATCATGGGTGCTGACTTTCAGTGATATCTTTGCCTGGCCTCATCCTCCCCCCTCAACTTTCTGGAAAAGATAGGCTATCTTTCCTCCGCTCTTTACTTTATCCATCAGCTCATCGCTATGCTGATCAGGATCCTGATACTCATCTGCCTCTCATGTAGTGATATGCATAATTATGAACAGACTGGCAACACATTAAACAGATCTAAAGGAATGAACTGATCAAGAAAATAGGAAATAAAACAAAAAGGTAGTAGCAGCCGAGCACAGCAAGGGCTGTTATAGTCTTTAACTACAGCTGATGAGGAATTGTTTGGCTTTTAGATTGTGGGAAAGCAGGAATTTCAGAAGCATTTTTTAAGCAAATAGGGGAATAAAAGGTTGACATGACCTCTGGCTGTTCAACTCAGCTTGAAGATTGGACTCCATGTCACATAGAACAAAGAAAAACACGTTTCTGCTAAGACTCCCTGAGCTGTCAGCTGGCTCGTGATTATAGATAACTGCACCCGAGAGGATGTCTTGGGTGTGATTCTGGGCTTATAATGATGCAGTGGATGTAGGTCGTCAGCGCTGAAGTCAAAACAATCACAGTATAAAATCATCCCAAAAGGGTGATTCAGGTTTTTCTTTGCAAGGCTTCTACTCATTTAATTTTGGGTCTTGCTTTTTCTTATCAACGTATGTGCTTTTTCTTGCATTTACCTTTCATTTAGTCTTTGCACTAGACCTAATGTCAAACCTGACCTCTTACTGACTAGAGTCCCCTGTGCAGGGGTCAGCATGTGTATGTGCAGTACAGCAGATCTTTGCAAATGTGAGAGAGCTTTAATCTTAACGCGCAGACAAGGGGACGAGGAGACACTCAGCTAAAAGACTAGCTAACATGTTGTTTTTATAGTGAAGTGTTCAATCTTCTTACAGTATGATACATTAGCGAAGACTTCTCATTGGATCTTCATGGTGTTTCTAAGGTGAATTTGGGGGGTAACCCTCAGTTTTCCTGAATGATTAATGATAGAGGTGTCGATTATTAACACCTATATTTATGATTTCCTCAGACATTTACCTTTGTACTGAACTGGGCTGCTATCTGGTTTTTCACTGACTGTAATATGGCTTTCTTTTAGGAGAAGTTAACCATTTAAGTTTTCTACTGTGTTCCAGGGGAATTTACCCTGACACAGTAACACATATTGTTATTCTGATACTTCTGTACTCATCTCACATATCTCAGCTTTCTTTCGAGGCCAAGATTTTACATATAGACATTGTACTGTAGTTGTGAAAATGAAACCAGATTTATTTAGGGGTTGTCATCTTGGACAGGAAGCAGAAAAAAATAGGCCTTGTAAAGAGTTGAGATGCTTTTTTCAAGCTAAAATGATTTGCATTCCATGACTCAGATAAAGTTAGTTTAAAAGCAAGGGAATTAGTGTTTGGTAGATTGTTTCTGTCCTCTTACTCCTTAGTGTTGTATATACAGATGCGGGCATGAAAAAGTTCCCCTTTCTGCTGACTGCCAGCCACTTACCAGCCACCAGTGACTTGTCTGTTAATTCAATCGCACAGGGGAAACCATTTTAGAGCATAAATGAATGCCCAGAACAAGGACGTTTCCACACGCCAAGTTTGGACAGCCTGCATGATGACGTATTTGCGGGACAAATCGTTCAGCCAGTGATAGTGCAGGAATAGTGCAGGAATAGTGCACCATCACTGCTCAAATTCTGGCAGAAAAAGGCAGAACTTTTTCATGCCTGTATCTGTACATCAGTGGAAAAGCCTGATTATTCAACTTTACAACAAGGTGCAGCTTGCGAGGATCTTCTTGTGAGCTTCTGGAGACATGGGATCCCCACTGGCTCCAGAATTTTTTTTTTTATGTCTGTCTATCCATTAGGTGCAGGTCATTCATCTGTGACTGACACAAACCTGACAGCACCTGAATCTTTAAAAAAAGAAAAAAAAGAAAAAAAAAGGGAAATTTGGCCTTTTTTTGGGGACACTGTCAGCACATTTTGTTGTTGCTCACTCCACAGAATCATGATCTTCACAAGTTATATGTGACTGTAAGTGTTAAAAATCAGGCTTTCCAACAATGGAATTTTTATGTTTTCACCCAAATTTACATTGCATCATCAAAAGTTTTTGCCCATATGACAACCCCTATGTCTCTGTTTCCTTCTCTTGCACAGATGGAATGAACTGCATGAACAAGGACCATGGCTGTGCTCATATCTGCAGAGAGGCTCCAGGCAAAGGCGGGGTGTCGTGCGAGTGCCGTCCTGGCTTTGAGCTAGCCAAAAACCAGAAAGACTGCACATGTATGTATCATATGGGGTTCCCATATCACCACTTTGATACACACAAATATACAAACACACCTCAAAGAAAATGTCTTTCTTAGTTTCACAGTTCAAAAATACATTGAAATGTACTTTGAGATCCTGGATGCGTTTGTGCTGCTCTTTATTTAGTTTAATCATTTGCCAATTGACTTTTCATCATGTTTATAAAGCCATAATGTTGTAACACTTTTTTTATTCTTCCTAGACAAGATTTTATTGCGGTTACGTACTGTTGCGATGATAAATCTAACTATTTTGTGTAATAAGCATCTGCAATAGCAGTGATGGACAAATTCCAGTCGGCCTTCAAGGGTAAAATATGAGGGTGGACATTTAATACCAAAATCAGTTAAGCATGTCAACCCGAGCTGAAGGTGCTGAAGGATTCAGTAGAGAGAATTCATGAGTCTAAACAGCCCTTTACAGCTCAGTCCCTGTTTCTCACTCTTCTCCTCGAATGCCTGCAGCCATGGAATTTAGGACTGATGTTGTTGAGGGGAAAAAGTAAGCTTTTAGTTACACGTTTTTTGGCATCATATCTCATTCTGCTCTCAGACAGAATTTAAGGATTGTGAAAGCCTCTGAAAGGCTGTAATGCACCCCTGCTGTGGTAATATTTCATTAGCAGCAGAGGCCCAGAGCTGTGCCAGCCTGTTAACCATGATGGCGCGGGACAGTAGTAAACAAGTGATGAAGGGAACGGAAGTTATATCTTCATCAGCTCCACACACATCATCCTTTTCTTCACCACTCGTGCCTTTTTGTCTTCAATTTCTTAACCTCTATTTTCTTTTAAAACTTTTTTGTTTTGACAAGCCAGTGCAAAGTTCTACTGTAGACTCCAAATAAATCAGCTTTGAAGGTGTAAGCATTGCCACACATTAGGGATGGGTTCTCTCTTGGGCAGAGCTGGTTCATTTAAGCTGCTGCAGCAAAGAATATGATAGAAACTGCCTTGTGTCATCAGTTCAGGCTACTGGTGGTGGTGTACCGGTGTGAGGAGGATTTTCTTGGCTCAATTTGGTACCAACTGAGCTTCATTTAACCACCATAGCCTACCTGACTATTGCTGCTGACCATCTCCATCCCATCATGACCTCAGTGTAGCATCTGATGGCTACTTGCAGCAGGATAATGCACCACAAAGCTCAGATTATCTCCAACAGCTCTTTAAAACATGACAATGAGTTTCCTGTACTCCAATGTCCTCCACAGTCACCAGAACTTAGAGCAGCTTTGTGTGATGGAACGGACGATTCTCATCATGGATGTGCAACAACTGTGTGATGCTACAGTATCATGTCAATATGGAGCAAAATCTCTGAGAGATGATTCCAAAACCTCGTTGAATCTACTATACCACAAAAAATTAAGGCAGCTGTGAAAGTAAACAGGCGGCCAACCCGGTATGAGCAAGACGGGTTTGATAGTGGCCACTGGCTGTAACTGTAAGAGAATATTGCTAAGTGCATTAGAATTAATATGAAACCATTTTCGGTCCAAAGGTGGTTTATATTTGACCAAAGCATGATTTAGAAGTAGCAGGAGATTTTATTTTTATTTACTTATTTTAGCTGTATTTTACCTGGCAAAACATTAAAGGTAGAGTCCAAAGTTTCCCCCCTGAAAATAAACATTAGACTTGTGCAAGTGAAATCAATCTCAAACTGCGCCTTTGGGCCTTTACTCGCATATAGTGAGGAGTTTGAATGCAGCTCCCTCTCCTCCCGACTGTAATTTGCATTTTTGCTTTGTTATGGTCTGGTCGGGACATTTCTGGGTGGAGATTTCTGTTTATATTACCAGCCAATGACAGAGCTGAGGGCATGACACTGTGTGGGAATAATCTCATGATTGGAGCAGACGCCAGTCACTCGAACTCTCGAAGAGGGGAAAAAAAAAGAAAGAAAATGGCGGATGCCTTGAAGAAAACGTAAGAGCTTTAGATAGTGCACGTTGGAAAACCAGGGTTAATATTGGTTTGGCTTTTACCTGCTTCTGAGCTCTGAACGAGGGGCTTGAAGATGAATATGCTGACGAACGAGGCGGCCATTAGCCTGAGAAGGAGGGGCGCTCAGTTTCAATACTGTTGTTTGCAAACAGAAACGGTGGGGGGGACTTTGGACTCTACCTTTAAGAAGAGATTCTTATTTACAATATTGGCCTGGAAAGTGTTTGAAAACACTTGTGGTAGTGTTGGATAGTAATGTGTTATTTATGCTGTTCCTTTTGTTCAGTAACGAATACCATAACGCATTACTCTTTAAAGGATAAGTTTCTTTTTTTTCAACCTGAACCTTATTTCTAGGAGTATATATGTGCATTTACTCACCGGTAAAGTTTCGGCATCACTTTGAGTCCTTCAGAAGATATTACGTTGAGTCGCTTTTCGGTGAACGTCCAGTATAATGGCGGAGACGGGGCAGCCTCTGTGTAAGACATTATCTGCGGCAAAACTCCTTCATTTCATCAATGCTTCAAGTAGAATGAATGAACAAATGAGTGCTATTGTCCTGTGAGTTCAGAGTTTTGCAAATTGTGTTTTTGTTGTCTGGGTTGCGAGCTGCTCTTCTCAGCTGTGCTACGGAGACACGCGTCGGGAATGTGCGGCCCCAAAAAGTGTGTAAAACACCCTGATAACTAATGGAAAGATAAATCTGGACTCACGGGAAAATAGTACTCATTTGTTTGTTCATTCTACTTAAAGTATTGGCCGAAAATCAAGGAGTTTTGCTGGAGATAAAGTCTTATATAGTGGCTGCCTATCTCCTATTTTACTGGAGGAACACCGAGGACAATTCAGCGTAATATCTTCCGAAGGACTCAAAGTGATGCAGAAATTTTACCGGTGAGTAAATGCACGTATAAACTCCTAGAAATAAGATCCAGGTTTAAAAAAAAATAGAGAGTTATGCTTTAAATTGTTACCTTTTAAAGTAACAGATTACTTTTTGGCTTTTTGGTGTAAGTAATCAAAGTAACTGAGTTACTTTTTTAATGCAGTAGCTAGTTAACTGTTAATAGTGACTTTTTTCAGTAACTAGCACAATACTGCTTGTGGGGTAGGGGAGGAGGGAGGGGGAAAAAAAAGAACAAACGTGCAAAAAGAACATCCATGCTCCCCAAAGGTCTCCTGTGAGATGAAAGTGCCAACCACAAACACCTGTAAAGCAGTATGCCACGTAGAAGTGAGAGCAAGTGGACAATCCAAACACGCTGTGACTGTTACGTACTCATAAAGAATGATTTATTGTTCCTAATACATCTCACCTGTTGGGTTGTAAGTGCTGATAGCATAGTAACAGAGTCTCACGTCATTGCTACAATTAAAGATTATCACCATTACTCCAGATGATGCTGAAAATCTGAGGGGTTTTTTTCTGTTCAACTGTGTTTATATAATCACATTCTACATATATGCAATTGATTAATTCCCCCCTTCTTATTCTGTTTCTATAGAATTTCTTCTCAGTTTATATCCCTTATTGATCACCTCGTCTCCATCATTTTGTCCCTCTTCATCATTCATATTTAATTCTGTTGCATCTCCTTTATGTCATCAAAAATCCAGTCCAGCATCATTTATTTCTCTCTTTTTACTGCACGATACAAATGCCCCTCTTGGCGCTTGTCTGCTTTACAAACCGCCTTCCAACATCAGACTCTTTATGTAGATGGATGAACACAAAAGGTTTTGACCATATCATCAAAAAAGCTGTACCAAAAAAACTGTGTTATTTGTGTTGTGTTATCTTTAGTGACATGTAACTATGGAAACGGCGGCTGCCAGCACACATGTAATGACACAGACACGGGGCCGGTGTGTGGCTGCCACCAAAAGTACGCCCTGCACTCAGACAGCAAGACCTGCATCGGTAAGTGACAACAACAAACGTCTGCAACCACCTTCCCTGAAGCTGGTTGACTGTATCACCTGTTGCATGATGGGAGGCTTTGAAAAGTGCAACACAAATGACTTGGTTTGCAGACAGACCACTGCCTACACCATCATTGCTTATGGCACTTAAAAAAAACCCTGGGATTAAATTTTTTTATGATTGTTTGTGTATTTATTTATCAAAGAGTCTATCTTGAATGATCCTTGCATATCTGCCACTGTTTGGATCTGGCTTCCTTCCCGTCTCTGTATGTTGTTGCTGTTTTCAATTAAGTCACATTCTTGCAGATTTTTTTGTTGTATATTATTTCAAGCTAAATGATCATTTCTGACAAAATTGGACAAATGTGTTACTTGCCTCAGATATGCACACTGCAGAGTACCTCATCTTTTGCAACTGTGGACAGGTTTCTGTGCAACATCATTGCAGAGAAATGCACATCCAAGGCCCAGAGAGCACACCCAGTTTGTTTAGCAGAGCTAGCCTGCTAAATGTCAATCACCTACAAAGGTTCACAGAAATTATTCAGGATTCCAGGGAAGACTCGAAGATTGTGGATCCAGTCTAGTAAAAGAGCAAACAGGCCCTGGTTGCACATGCATCCAGTATGTTTGAAAGTAAAAGGCCTTTCTATCAGTTATAAGCGAGCAGCCAGTTTAAAGGAATGTACACCCAAAGAATGATGTGCGTTCACTTTCTACGCACCCTCATACTGAGCAAGACTCTAGAGCACGTTTTTAATATCTCAAATGCAGCCGGAGATCCGGGGGGGAGGTTGTCATCCCCCAACTTTCATATAATGGAGTTCACTGGCGACTGAACCAAAAAGATCCATAAAAGTCCACAAAAACTTGACAATATTCCTCCATACTGCTCGTCCAATGTAATCCAAGTGTCCTGAGTGGGTAGCATCCAGAATTTACTGCAAACGACATCATTTAGTATATTTTCATAGCCTAAACAGTACTACACTGCTGTTTTACGACACTACAGAAGCTGCTGCGTTCAGCGCCTACTCTGCCAATAATGCAAGAGTAGAAGAAGAAGTTCACTGTTCACATTGTGCTAAGAGCTAACGAGCTGCGGACAAACAGGGACAAATGCAAAAGGGGTTGGATTTTGATTTAAAACAAAGAAAGAAAGAAAAAGAGAACGCGCAGTCTCGTCTGCTGTGGTTTCTGTAGTGTTGTAAACTCGCATGGTGCGCTTTGTGGCAGCTAGATGTAGTACTGTTTGAGCTATAAGAATATACTAAATTATGTCGTTTCGAGTAAATTATGGACGCTACCCACTCAGGACACTTGGATTACACTGGACGAGCAGTATGGAGGAATATTGACAAGTTTTTGTGGACTTCTATATATAAAAATTATATAAAAATTATATGAAAGTTGGGGGAAAACAAAAGCCAGTTGGATCTCCGACTGCATTTGAGATATTAAAAAAGTGCTCCTGAGTTTTGCTCATCATGACGGTAAGTAGAAAATGAAGGACCATCATTCTGTGGGTGTACTATTCCTTTAAGGACTAAGTTGAGCCTCTTAGGATGTCCTCACTTTGTTGCTTTTATCATTTCAGGTGGACATGTGATATTGTCTTTTTTTATAGCTGTAAACGGAAACAAACAAACAAACAAACAAACAAACAAAAAAACACATCTGAGGACGAAATCTTATTCCCACATCTAGACACACATGTTTTTACCAACTCATCTGTCGCCTTTGGTTTCCTTTTAGTATCCATTATCTACAACAGCAATCATGCATTTTTTATGCTAAAAAAGGTTATTCTATGATGATGTCTTTTTTTTATATATTTATTTTTGTTTACCAGATTAAATCTAAACATTACAGATGCATGCACAAATAACCTATTGTATGCGCAGGAGAGAAAATGATAAGAATGCCAGTAGTGTCTGGTGTAAAACAAATGACAGACACTGAAACTAACATCCATCATGTCAAAACTTGGCTCAGCAACCAGCAGGCGGCTGACCTGTGCAGAAACACGCCTCTGGTACCTGGACATGGATGTTCATTTACATCTTGCCTTTTCTGTTTTCTAATCAGTAGAGCATAAATAAGGCATTCCAGGTAAGTGAAGCGGTTCATTTCTTTTTCTTTTCATCTCATTTTCTCTACAGATTTAAGCTTGCAGAGCCTGAAAGTTATTGCCAGTTCCCGTAACTGGCTTTTTATTCCAAATTAAACTCTGATTCAGTTCCTTTGATGATATGATGTCTTTGATTGACTATTGTGCAACTGTTCTTGTGCCTTGCTTTACAAAATAAATAAAGTTGTCAGGTCATGGGCCTAACATTACCCTGTATGTTGGTTTTGGATTGCAGTGTGCAGAAACAGCACTGTATATGTAATGTTTTGGCTGCTGGACACACTGACAGGTTGTCATTTATCATGAATCATTTACTTTGACTGAATAATTAATTAAACACAACATGTATAAAAACGGTTCCTTCGAACATATATTGATGCCAGGAGTAAGTAGCCTTGTTAGCAGCAAAAGAAAGAAAGGCAAACTAATGAGAACAATGACCTTCAGGTAAAACGATGCAGATCACAAAGAAGAAGGTCTGTTTCCTTTTCTGGGGACTCTGCCATGTGGTTCCTCTTATTTGGCTTTTACTCCTCAGACATTTCTAACTGAAACACTCCAGAGATGCTCCTATAATTCCCTGCAGCAGTAATCTCTAATGTTCAGGTCTTACTTCCCTGCAGCCGGTCTCTCTAAGCTGGCAGCATTACAGGTCTTAAAATCTCTTTTCGGTTATTGCTGTTTGGGAGTCCATAGGAGCTCCGTTTACAAGTTCTGGCTAACTTGTATTTGGATGGTGGGAACTTTTACAAACAAATAAACAAAAAAAAAAAGAAAGAAAGGAAAAAGGAAAGAAAAAAATGGACCTCTGTATGTTTCAAACCACCTGCTTAAGAAGAAGATGGTTCTGCATCATCTGCAGAGGATGCAGATAATTGTCTGGACACTGGAGCACACCTCCTTCTCTCTGTCTCTCCTTCTGTCTTCCAGTCTCTCTGTTCCTCACTGTCCTGACACTGATGGCAGAGTGGTGCCAGATCTTGACTGCTGCTAACCAGGGTCCGAATTATACATTCAGAATTGGGGGGAGGAAGAATATTTTCTTCTTATAATCTTTTTAATCTTTACGGTATCTTTGTAGTCTCCTTTACAACTCAGTCCTGTAGGTTCACTCTCCCGTCCTCATCCCGCCTGCTCAAAAATAACCTCCCCTTCTGTCTCCTTAATACAGCAGCACATGTAAAACTCATCATTATTCATGTAATAATGCTCAGTATTAAGCTACATAACAACCACAAAGCAGGCTGTATTATTAAGTCCTAAGAGACTTTCTTAGGGCCTAAATAGAGACTAATATCTGTCTTCCTCTTGCTCATGTTGGCTCTGTGAATGAAATCTAAGTATGGTTTCATAAAGTAGAGATTAATTTAAATGACTACAACTACAATTAATCAGCTTTCAGTACACATGGATGTATATCCACATATACGTACAACAACCCAAATAGATTAAACTCCTGCCTGAGTGAAAATTACTGTCAGGGGTTATTTCTAAAGCTAACATCAAAAAGGCAAAAGCCTTTTTTATTTATTTTTTATTAAAGTTTAATTTTTATATTCAATAAGTATTTAAAATTTATTTAATATTTAAATTCAATATTAAGTTTTAAGACATTAATATTAAAATTATGTAATAGTTTAATAGGATGCCTCATGCCAACACACAAATAAACAAATAACACAACAAACACGCAAAAATCTGAATTATATATATCTCGTCAATTCAACAGTGTCTTAAACTTGAAATATTTCCCGTAATGTATACAGCGAAAGTAATATTAATGTAATTATACACCGTTGGGTTAAAAAACGAATTACAAAGCTATTGCGTTGTTTGGTGCAGAAACACATACAATAAGATGTAAACTTTGATCCGCGCAGCCCTGAATATTTATGAAAATCTGAACCTGAGTAAATAAAACAAGGCAAGAACATCCAGGACAGGACAACCTGCACTGTTTACTATGAGGCTGAACTACTAGAGTCCAAGCAGGTGGATCCATCTCCTCTCCCGCTGCAGCATCGGCGCATGTATGTATTACATTATTGTGATTTTAATTTATTTTGTCCAGCTTCTCCGTACCTGGCAGAGGAGTCCGCTGGATCTTTGGATTGTGCTGTCCAGGTTTTCCCTCATAAACTCGGTCAGAAAAAAACTGCACGATCGATCCACCTTTTATTAAATACTTCCACATTACCTGATCCAGAACGTTTGGAAACCAAAAAACAACAACGGAGCAAAATCCAGTGCGCTCAAACTGATCACCTGTCGCTGAAAAGGGAAAAATAAAATATCTGAAAGCCAGAAACTAAAACATTGTTAAAGTCATAAACTAGTTAGCTTGTTATTTACATTCATCTACTTGCACTGGGTGCATTTTTTCCTTTTTTTCTGACGCTTTTTGCTCTGACGACTTGAACCAGTGACAAGCAGATGACAGTACGATGGTCTGGTCCGTGTCAGGGGTGTCTAGCATTTCACTAGAAGCATCTTACTGGCATAAATATGGAATCTATCATTTATTGTAGTATTCATGATTGTGGATAATGAAGTTAAATGTTTGTACCCCCCCAAGTCTGTTATTTGCCCCTCTTTCAGGGGGGATGGAGTCTTAAAACCCCCGTAATCCAAACTATGCTGCTAACCCGTTTTCTTTGCAGCGACTTTGAAGAATTGGGAAGCTCCATGGAGGAAACAGCTGCAGGGTGCGAGCGGAGCGGAGCGGGAACTCTCCTCTCCGTCTTTTCCCTGCGTCTTGTCTTTTCTTTCTCTGTGTCTGTTTCTGTTTATAATTTGAAGCGAGAAAGGACCTCTCTGTTTGGGGGTCCCCGCTGCTTTTTGGGTCTACCTTTAACCCCAGCCTTCCCCCCACCCCCTTTTATTTTTCTTTTTATAGCATCGTCACTCTGCTCCTTCTTCCTCCCACCTCCTCTCGCTTTCTGGTGAAAGTACCTGATTGCCTGTCTTGTCTGAGCATCCATGTTAAAACCAAATCAGGTGGAAATAAGGATTACTCCTCAGAGCACCAAGAGGAAAGAGTAACTCTGGGATTTGGGTGGGGTGGGCGGGTGGGGGTCCTTGTGCCAGACTCTGTGGTTAAACGGACATCTCAATTGCAGCCTGATCTTAGATAAAGCTCTGACAAATGCAAACCTAACCTCCCCCGCCGGTCCTCTAACTACTTCCTCATTCACCACCACCGCACAAGCCCCAAACAAATACTGTAACAAAACAAACAAACAAACAAAAAAAAACAGCCAACACAAAGATGACTTCCATGCCTCACCCTAAATCCATCAGCAGTCATTGTCGCTCAGGGTCTCGCTCTGTCCGCCCCTCTTTGCTCTCATAACCTGCCGTTTCCACCGCATGTCTCCACTCACATCACATCGTCCACTTGCCTCTTCCTTTCACTAATCCCTCCGTTTGTCGTTTGTCTTGTTAACCAGCTGCATTGGAGAGCCTGCGCTGCATTTGTGTGCTCTCCCTTTATTCCTTCTCCTTTTTATTTCATTTTCTCTTGTTGAATTGAAGTATACTTTTTATTGTGGTGTTGTGTTTATTGACCCCGGCCTTTCTGTTTCCTTTCAGTGCATTGGTTTGTACCATTCTCCTCCTAGCCGTAGTAGTGTAGAGTGATTTAACTCCCCTCCCCTCCTCGTCCGTCCTGCATAGGTCTTTAAAACAGCGCCTTCCCTATAGTCCCATAGACTCTTTAGGAATGAGTGGCTGGGACTTCTCTCTTCCCACCTCTTCTCAAACCTGGCCTACGCCTCCACCCCTCGCACACACTTACATTTTTATCTCCCACTCTGGCAGATTTTTCTTTTTTCACACACTCAAAAGTGCACGCACTGGTATGCGCGAGCTTTTGATTCAACAATCGCACATTCACACAAGCACATTTCCCCCTGTTAGCTCAGCACCAGAAAGCTTCCATTCATCCCCGAGTGTGCTTCACAGAGTCCTTCACTTTGTCCATCATCAAGAGAAGACAGAAAAAAAATGGTAGCAAGGTGGGGCAGTGGGGGGAATGGAAGGGACATTAATTGTGCCCCTATCTGCCCTTCCCACCACCCCATAAGACATCAAAGGCCTGTCCTTTCGCAGCAAACGGCGTCCATTCATAGAAAGATGCTCATTCAGGCCTTAATGACTAAGGCCCAGTGAAAGGCTGGCTCCCTCTCTCAGCCCCATCATCAAACCAACGTCCAAAGCGGGACATGCATGCCGCATTAACAGCCGTCTGACACCCTACAACCAGTGCAAACTGCCTCCGTTTCTCCTCCCATCATTCTCTCTTTACCCCCACCCCGCTGCCCAGCTTTTTGGGAATGTGGTTTTTCCAGCGTTGACTGTTAAAGCCAATTGTGATGTGTTCCATAGACAAACAGGCAACCAGCGCTGCCCCCAGACTACCCGCTCCTCCCTTTTACTTAAATCTCTATGCATGTTCTCCCCACACTCTCCCTTCAAAGCTCATATCTCCGTGTGCAACTGTCCTCCCCTCATACACTCTTCCCATTGTGAGCCACGATGGGATGGACTGTCTTTTTTCCTTCAAACTTTCCTCTTTTTTTCTTTCCCCCCCGGTTTTCTTTATTCTCTCTCAGTAATCTCGTCATTTCTCAGTTCTTGGAGCACCTTTCTCTCTCTTCATTGCCCTCTCATGCACCATCCCTTGTGCGTTTTCTTGTCATCGTCACCTAATTTGATTTGCTTGTCTCTTTGCCCACATTCGGAGCAGCTTGTCTTGGAAATGTCGGACACGTCTCCCTCCCCCTTTTCTTTTTTTTTTTTTTCTCTTCTTTCTACGTCATTCTAATACGAGGAAATTATTGCCGACAAAGTGTGGCTGTTTGATATGGAAGACACAAACTCCATTGGCGACAGCAACGTCAACATCAGAATCGAAATCCGGCTTATTGTTCACCCCGACCCCGTTCCATTCCTAAAACCCCCAACCTCTATCATTTTTTATGCTTTAATCTGGTCATTCTTCTTCCCATCCCTACCTTTTTGCCTACCTACCGCTTCATTTTGTAAGCTGCCCACTGATACTGATCAGTTTCATTTATTTTGTTTTTGTTCTTTTGATTTGCTCCAAGGGATTTATCATTGTTTGGGGATTAACACTCTAACAGGGATTTTGGCGCCTCTTCATCGCTTCTTGCTTCTTGGCTTTGTTTTTTTTTTTTTTTTTTTTTTTGCTCAAACGCCAAGAGGGGCTGAAGGTCTGGTCATTTGGGCTTCTCATTAACCTGCTGCTCACTGTTTGTCCCCTTGTCACTTGTGTTTTAGAGAAAGATGAGGCTGCAATTGAGAGCTCTGAGTTCAATGCCACGTCAGTAGCTGATGTGGACAAGCGAGTGAAACGGCGGCTACTTATGGGTAACTCTTTTCTTCCTCTTTCTATGTGTTGCCATGCCGCTTGTGCTTGTATCCCCCGACTGTACATCTCTTCGTCCCTCCTCGTTATCCTCTCTCTCTTTGTTTTTTAAAAAACATTTTTGTAAACCTTTGGTACCCACTGTGTCCACCCCCACAGTCACAGTTCCTTAGCAACTGTATCCAAGATTCTATCTGGAAAAAGACAAAAAGAGGTCACTGTTTCTTAGAATCCCCCCCCCCCCCCTTTTTTTATTTTTTTACCTAACACTGCCTATTAAGTTTCTCGTAGACTAAGATTTCTGTGACTAACTCTTCTTTGCACTTGACTTCACATACTTTGTGTTGCATTACCCTCATTTCCGATAACTCATCCAAAACTCTCATTTATGAGATATTTATCATGAGATGCGCTTGCACTTAATAAATCTCGGTCCAATCTGGTTTTACTTCATTGCTGGGTGAAAAAAACCAAAAACCAAAACAATTCTGATTCTTCCATTTAATGAAAAACTAGAACACCATGAGTAGGTTTCTGAAGGATTGAATCACTCTACTGTTGTTGCTTTTGCGCCTTTTAGAATTATTTTATGAACAAATAAATGTTTTTGATGCAACTCAATAAAAGTTTTTTTTTTCTAAAGCTGCACTTTCACAACTCTTTCTCCATTTAATTACATTTTTTTTTTCTACTCATTAGTTTGAAAGTCAAGGGTCTCCCAACAGAAAACCTCCCTGGTGTAACAGATTGCAAACCAGTCTGTAATCTATGGACTATTCTCATTTACAAGTTTCTTTTAGCAGGTTCTGGCCATTGTGGCTTGAAGAAAGAATGGGAAATATGGTCTTAGGGGCTTCTTCTTCCCCATGTGGCCTCTCTGTCCTTTTCTCTCCTCTTTTGGTTACGTTTTCACCAAATGTTTTTTCTCCTTACTGGCTACACCCTGCTTAACCTCCTGTTGTACCAGCATGTGTCCTGTCCCAACCCGAAAGTCATGTTGAAGGACTGCCTTTTGTATTTCTTATTCACTTCACTGAGATCACACTACCAGCTGCTATTAATGAATTTCTTCTTTGGAAATGTGTTATTTTTAGATCAGCTCACTGCCATGAGATTATCAGTCATGACCGCACCATTCGGTGGCATTGTAATGTGTCCAAAGAAACATTGTAGCTTTCTGTGAGTACTAAAATACCCAAATACTTTTTATTTGTATATTTACTGTTGCCCATAAAGATGGAATAATTTTGTTTTCCAATTTTATTAGCAGCGGTCTGT
The DNA here is from genome assembly GCA_023101725.1 of Atherinomorus stipes. Taxonomy (NCBI): domain Eukaryota; kingdom Metazoa; phylum Chordata; class Actinopteri; order Atheriniformes; family Atherinidae; genus Atherinomorus; species Atherinomorus stipes. Next base: position 761,660 of record JALJCO010012637.1, read on the forward strand.
AATTCTGGAAATCTTCATATCACTGATTTCATTCCCATTTGGCTGCAAAAAGAAAAATCTGTTTATAAAAACACAAACAAACAAACAAGCAGACATGTAAATATAGTGACCATGATTGATAGAAAAATAAAATTTTTAAAAAGCAAAGTGAGTAAATGTATAAACAGGTGAATAAACACTTAAATAAATAAATTCAAAATAAATAAATGAATGAATGGATGATAAATATGTAGAAGTAATTAAACAAATCAAGCCCACTGAATCAGTAAACAAACAAATTAATTCATGAATAGATCAAGAATTGAATGATTAAACTAATTTAGTTAATGAATATTTTTCAAATGCATAGATAAATTATAAATAAATAAATTCACAAAATATGCAAGCATATAAATAAATATATCCACGAAGCTTCATGAAAATAATTGAATAAACATATTGACACAAACATGCACAACATGTTTAATTTAGTAAATAAACAAAATGAATCCACAATGTTTGTAAAAATACTGTAAATGAATAAGTAAACAAGCAAGTACATGAGAGAAAGAAAGAATGAAAGAAAGAAAGAGAAAGAAAGAAAGAGAAAGAAAGAAAGAAAGAAAGAAAGAAAGAAAGAAAGAAAGAAAGAAAGACTTTTTGACTTTTAAACATACGTTTATTTTCCATCCATTACACCAGCCTTATATGGTAAAAACACCATGCAGAATAAATAAAAGAAAGAGAAGAAAGAGAAAGAGAGAAAGAAAGAGAGAGAGAAAAAGACTCTGTAGAAAGATTTGTGCAAATATGCGCAGGTCAAGTTTCAGGTAAAACTGCTGAGTTTTCATTTAACCGGCTCACCTCGTTGAACTGGGGAAGTTTACAGTTGTTTGGTTTATTCCAGAAAATGTCAGGATTGAGCGACTTCTACTATTTTATAAATGATGAAAGAAAAGCGCCTCATAACAGTGAATTCACTGTTTGTAGGAAATCAGTAACGCTTTTTGTGTTTTCAGGTATTGATTGCATTTGTGCTGAGTCATGTTCTAACTTCCATACTGATGTTACATGTTTTATAACACCTCAATACCTGAATATGAGTGTTTTTTTAGCTTCCACCATCAACACGTGCAGTATGAGTATGGCAGAGCAAACGTGTTTGCAGGCGGTAGCTGGGTGCACAGAGTATACCAGCGATGCACTGGCAATGCCTGGACAGCATCAGCATGTTAGATTTGACACTGCTGTCCATTGGCCTGTTTATTCTGACACATCGCTCCTGATTCTGCCATTGCCACTATTACAGAGGGGAGACGCCACACTGATTGAGACAAATGGAGCTGCAGGGGAGACTCTAATGAAAATGTGCTGCAGGGTGGAGACAGGCTATCAAAAAAAAGAAAAAGTGGGAAGAGGAAAGAGAGGAGTTTTCATGTTTACTGGTGACAGGCTGTAGCTTCAGATTCAAGACAGATTTTTTTTTTTTTTTTTTCCTTAGGGGCCGTCCACACAGCGCCAAATTACAGCAAAGCCGCCAAAAAATGTAAGAAATCTGCCCTGTCATCCTCACGAAACCAGTGATTAGCCTCCTGAAACCGGGTTCCAAGGTAGAAAGGTTTGAAACCTCGACCGGTTTGTGTTTCATGGGGACGGCATAACCGTGCAAGCAAGCCGGGGTGGATATGACGTCAGAGTGAAAACGGGCATTGGTCTTGTTAAAAAAAATTAATAAAGTTCTTTGAAAAAAATTCACAACAGCAACGGCGTCGGTGAGCGGCTGTTTTCAACTGTGTAGAAAACTTTAGCGTTTTCCTCGTAAATCCTCCGCCATCTTTACCTTTCTGCTCTTCCTTTGTTCATTTCCAATGACACATGGTGCATCTTTATTTGTGCATCCGCTGTGTCTTGCTCTAGGTTTGGAGTGTCACACTTTAATCATCGTAGCGCCACCCACAGCCTTGTAGGATGTACTACAGTGGTTTCATGGGGATCGTGAAACCTTCCCCCGGATTTCTGATGTCGGTTTCACACGTAAACCGGCTTCAGCTCTGTGTGGACTAGGCTTTATTTGATCCCGAGGGGAAATTGGGGCTTTGCATTTTCCCCATCTTTGTAAAAAAAAAACAGAGGGGGGAGCTAAAATAAAAGGCGCGGGGGAGAAGTTGGGGGGGGTAAAGGACCTTGCTAGGGGGTCAAAAAATTAATCAAAAAATTAAAATACAAATATTCATAAATGTCAATATTCATTTTAATTAAAATAATGGGTGGGCTAGTTTTTAATAAAATTAAATAAAAAAAGGGGGGAAGAACCGCGGGGGGAAATCCACAAGGAGAAAAAACTAAAACAAAAAAAAATCTTTTTCTTTTTACAAAAAAAAACAAAACATCATATAAAAAATAAAAGATAATTTTTTTTTTTTCTGGCAGGATTACAATATTTATATGATATATAATTATTAAAAAGAGTAAATTTTCTATATCACTTTATAAAGAAAAAATGTAAGTGGTCTTCGAAAAAAAAAAAAAAAAAAGGGGGGGGGGGGGATATAATATAAAAAGTATAAAATAAACCTTATTCTTTTCTTTAAAAAAAAAGTAAAATGAAAAATAAAAAAAAAAATATGGAGATATAGAGAGAAGAGAATATTGAAGGTTGGGTTGTGAGGTTTGTTATTAGTTTTGGAGCTGTTGGGGGGGGGGAAGACGGGAAAAAAAAAAAAAGAAAAAATAAGAATGAAAGAAAATAAATCACATTAATTATATTTCTATTATAATTATAAATAAAAAAGAAAGATGAGAAATGGATATTGAGGGAAGGGGGGGGGGGGGGTGGAGGGGGGAAGGGGAGGAAAAAAATAAAAAAAAAAAAAAATATAAAAAAAAAAAATAAATTAATAATTAAAAATTAATAATAAATTGGGAAAAAGAAAAAGAAAAAAAAAAAAAAGTTTTTATTTCCGGTTGGGTTGTGCAAGGGGGGGGGGGGGGGAGAAGAGAAAGACAAGAAACAAAAAAAAAAAATAACCAAAACAAAATATCTCTTTTTATATAAATGGTGGAATTGGGTGGGGTCCCCCATCCAGGAACAAACAGCGTGTTCTTGCAGAGTCCAGCTATAATCAGCGTGTAGTACATGTATTCAGCTCGAGTCATAATGATCCTGGCACCCTTTCAGATCAGATGTACAGAATGATTGATAATAAAGTGTCGGCGTCTGGCATCTCTACATCAGATAGCACGTGTCCACATGCTGTCAGCTGTTTACTGAGCACGTGGAGCCCATCCATGCTCTTCTTGAAAAAGCCCAAATAAAACATTTGATAATAAATAATAAAACCATCTTATTTTATCGGACTTGTCTAAGATAAGAAGGGGAAATGTTTTAAATGGAGTGTTACACACGTGACACACCAGAAGCGACACAGGCTGCCCGTGGCGACAGAGGAAAGGGTGCTGAATGCGTGTTGGTTTGTCACAGTAAAGTGGTTAAGACAGACGGTTGGGGTGCAGATGGTAGCAGGTTTGATTCCTTGCCGTGGCTGACCTTATCGGTGTCGTCTTCAATGTTTTCTTCAATTCACGCAATATGATATTAAAAAATTGTACAGGAACTTATTTTGGGGGGTATTTTTAGTTAGTTATAATAATACACTTTTCTAGCATACACGTGTTGTTCAGTATGCACTGAACCTTTTAAATAGTAGCAGTGACATTCAGAACTTGGCTGCAAGATTCAGATTACCTAATTTGTAAAACAATGGGGAGTGGATGGGCCAATTTAACTATGACAGTTGGGGGGGGATCAGAAAATTTCTGGGAGTGCTGGTGTTAAACATGCTGCTTCCATGTGGTCTTATTGCATCCTGGCCACGTTCTGAAAATGTTCCGGATCTGAAATTACAGCCACACCCTCCCTTCACTTCTGCCCCGAACATTTTTTGGTGCATTTTGCCAAAATGACGAGTCACAACATTTTTATTCTAATGACATTTTAATCTGAGGTAAAAGAGTGGAACTTTTTCTGAACGCAAGCAGTATAAAAGGAAAAGTCAGCTCTATTGCTGTTTCTAGAGCAAGTCTGAAAGGGGCTGGAAATGCTGCGGCATGTCGTTTTGGCTCACTGTGACTGCAGGTGCGACAATCAACCTATGCACAAAATTTCCCGATATCTGAACATATGTGATATATTGAGATATTTGAAAAGATAACTCTGATTAACGAGCAAATGGATTTCAACGCAAATATTGCACGATGCAAGTCTAAAAGCAGCCATAGAGGCCAGGAACAGAGAGCATTTAATGCATGCATGCCAGAAAAAAGGAAGCAATGAGCAAAACAAGAAAGCTGAAAGGCATCTGGCTGCATTACAGTGATATTAGTGACTTCAAAGTTAAGTCAGAATTTGATCAGAGAAAATACTTGGTACTTTCTCTACAGTGTCATAATTTAGAGATTGTCCTCTTTATTTATTCGACATGTTTGCTGTCAGTCTGTGTTCAGTTGTTTATGGGCTCGATGCACAAACTGATTAATCCAGGTGTGTTTGGCCATTGTTGTTGTGGTTAGTCTGGATTAATCAGTTTGTACAGTAATAAACACAGGAAACAAAGGAGCTGGCTCAGGAAGTAGTAGAGTTGTTCATAAAGGTCTGGTTAAAATGCTCATCAATAGCAAATGTGGGGTTTTTCTGCAACAGCTACAAAAAATGGACAAAATTAGTTGAATAAATAAATATGTTTACCACCACAAACTATTCAATTTATTTTAATTTAGCATGCAGTGTTGTCCAGAAGCTGCCTGAACAAAGAGCAGGTGAATGAGGAAAAACATTAAAGGCAGGGTAAGGGATCCTAGAAAAACGGTTTGACCAAGTTACATTTTAAAAGATACACAACCCGAAACCACGTCTCCAGAGTGCAGGAGCATGTGCGCGGACGGTTTACAAGCAAAGATAACTGATAACAGCCGATTGGATAGCTCGTTAGCCTGCTAGTAAACAGCTGAGGAACCACGTTGTGCATTAAGTGTTAATTTGCCCACCTCCAACTTCTTCTGCGGCCTGAAACATCCACACTGCAAACATCAACACCTCCATGACTTGATCCACGACCTTTTTTTTTTTTCTTTTCGGTGCATTGTAAGAGCAAACAGCTACACAGATAGCCTAACAGCAGCAAGCATTCACAGCAAGTTGTGAGTGAGCGAGCACGCGCATGGGCGGGGGGGAGAGGGGGTGGCGAGACAAACAGCCTTTGAGGTTGATAGACATATCATCATTCAGTCAATAAGTACGGGATGTTCAAAACAATTGGAGTGGGTTTTTTCAGTCCTGTCCGTTCCACAGGTGACTAAATTTTTTAATTTTTGTGTCAGAGCATTTAATTAATTGGCTGCATTTGGGGTGTGAAGGAGATTTTAAGCAATATACAGATGCAGCATGAAAAAGTTTCCCTTTCTGCCGACTGCCAGCCACTTACCAGCGACTTGTCTGCTAATTCAGTCGCACAGAGAAACGCCTGTGTTTCCAGGGGAAACGACTTAAGAGCATAAATGAATGCCCAGAACAAGGATGTTCCCACACGCCAAGTTTGGACACCGTGCATGATGACGTATTTACGGGACAAATCATTCAGCCAGTGATAGTGCAGTAATAGTGCACCATCACTGCACCACTTCTGGAAGAAAAAGGAGGAACTCATGCCCACATCTGTAGTAAAAAATGCTCCTGGAAAACATCATCCACCCTGCCTGAAGTTGTGTAAAAGAAAAACCTGTTGGTGGCTGGAAAGTATAAACTCAGCTGATCCACTGCTCACATTGAGAGAATGTTGTTACTTTTGTTCAGCCCACCCTCAAAAAAAAAAAAACAATCTTTGGCTAGTGGTAACTTTAGGAATCTACCAGACACATTAGCTGGTGATAAATGAAATCAGAGTTAGAGCTCTGATTGTACTGACTGTTTGGGAACTTCAGCAAAGCCTTAGTAAACCTGAATTAAACACGAAATCTGGCCGATCTGAGAGTTTATCACTGTAATAACATCCTCAGCATTTAAAATCTGGCTCCAGTTTGTCTCTGTGAATCTTTACCAGTTGCACGTAGTTCGCCCTCTCGCTCTCTCTTATCTTTAACAGAACATGGCTAACAATCCTTAGCCTTTCCATCCAAGCAGTGTGACTAACGTGAACATACTTATTTCCACTTATGTCTTCACCTTTTCTCAGACTCCCTCTTTGTGACATACTCTAACGCCTTTTAATGAATCTCCTGCCCTTTTCCAGTCTGAAAATGAATTTTATTTGACCTTAACTTTCCAGCTTCTACTTAACTGTTATTCTGTGGACAGTTCTTTCCTCCTGCCTATTATGGCTGTTTCATCCAACATGACATCATATAATAAATAGATATTCACCTAGTAGTTATTGTTTCAGCAGTAAAGAGGCTTAAAACAGATAAAGCTATCCAACCTTGACGTTAAAATAAATTATCGGAACTAAGAAGCTAATGTCTTGCTTGTTTATGCATTGTACTGTCTTTTTTGTCTTTTATGTAAAATTGTATCCAGTTGTCCTCGAAGTATGTTCATGTTAATCATATCTGTCCACTGCAAGTATAAGTTCAAGATTACAGCAAAACCTTGACAGTAGCAGCTTATAACACCTGGTGACTATGACTATGAAATGAAGCGACAGCTGATTGTTATTGAAAATGCTTTTATTGGCTTAGTTTTATTGAATGAGCCAAAGAAGGTTACATTTAACTAAAGAAATCCAAAATTTGGCCCAATATTAGCTTGATAACTAACAAATCTCACATACAGTCACTGCATAAATGTTCATGGACTTTGTGGTTATCTAACTTTTGAACTCATGCAAACTATTCTCACTCAGTCCAGAGATGTTGCCAATGTCCAGGAATCAGGGTCTCTCTTTTCCCAACTTCATCTTCACCTTCTCCTTTGATTAACATTTCACCTACACTTAACTTAAAGGTACAGTGTGTAAAGGACAAAACAATGGCAGAAAAATTTTATACATCATCCAAAAGTGTTTCTATCGATGTGTAATAGCTGCACTGGAATAGCTGTTACAAATTTATTTTCTTGAAATGAGTAATTTATATCTACTTGATGGGGGTGCACATACATGGAGGCCGCCATATTTGTGCCATTATTTTTACTACAGTGTCCCTAAATGGACAAAATATTGTGAGTGAAGTGAGAACCCTCTGAACTCTAAAACTGCAGTACCAGCTTTGTTTAGTGGGAGTTAGAGCACTGTTTGGGATAAGTAATGCTTTAAAAGACAGTTACTCATAGTACATAGTCATAGTCGTAGCTACACCCGAGACCACTCACAGTTGAAAACATCTTTATGTGTGGGAGAATTTTGGCCACCGTACATTCACAGCAGTGCTTGGAATATAAAACATCTTTTCTTTCAAATACCCATCTTTACCACTAAATGTCAGTAATTCTTACATACTGTACCTTTAACCAAAACTAAACAGAAAACATCAGTGGCACATGTGGACAACTAGAGATTGTTCTTCATAAGAGCAAGTGCTTTGAAACAGTAAGATAAGTTTCCACCAGAATAAAGACAATGACAAGATCACATGTAAAATTACTATAAAAGTTGAGGCAACAGTTGCTCTACTCTTTAGTCCTTACAGTCGTAATTTCAGACAGATTTGTACATTTATTTCTGTTTCTTTCAAAACATGGCTGAACATGTTAAAAATTGCAACTGAAAAGGAGCCTGCTTACATGTTCATTTGTAGTCATGTAAAAATATCAAAGTTCTGTTTTAACAAGCACATTGTAACTTTATGTAAACAAATATGCTGCTTTTTTATCCTTTTATTTGCATAAGGAACGCATTCCATTGTGAGCAGAATTGTTACAATTAATTAGGGGGCATAGTAGAGCACTCAAACTGGATAGTTACCAAATCAGTCAGGTAAAAGCAAAACTATAAACATGGTGATGATAGAAGTTTGCATCTGTTTAATTCTGAGAGCCAACAGAAAAAACATCAACAATAGTGTCATGAATATATGCAAGACCCATACACTGAGCATGCCGTGACAATGGCCAATATGTGTCACTCTGTTTGACTTTAACTTAGAAAATAGCACTGACCATTTTCCAGCACATAGGATGAGCTTATTTGTCATTGTACAATGATATGTCAGATGTACGTAGTTTTAGACTTGGTCAATCAAACTTCTTTTTGCCACTGTCAACCTAAAACCTTACACTTACAGTATGCTCAAACATTGACGTCCCCTCCCATTAAAGAAGGAAAAAAAATTAACTGCCAGTGAAATAAGTTAAAATTAACAAAAGTAATAATACATAAAATTTTTAGGAAAATCATGACAAAGATTTTGAATTGTGGTTAAAATAAAAAATAAAGAGATAAAAATAAATACATAAATAAAAGAAGCAAACAAACACGATGGGGTTCCTGAACTGAAATGCTGTTAAACACAATCAGACTTCTGCACCTGTTGAAAGGTATTTAGGCCAACTGTTCTTGAGCAAGGTGCTCTTATTTGTCTGGGGCAGTTTTGTTTGTTTTATATTTTTTTCAGTCACAATTCAAAATTAACTTTTTTTTTTAAAAATACTAAATTATGATTTCATACATTTTTATTCATCATTTCTTTAGTCAGTTTGTTACTTGAATAACTATTGTAATATAGTAATAGCCTTTTCTGTAATGGGAGGGGATGTAAGCTAAAGATAGACTGATACATTGGCTGGCCGATATTTTAGGCCGATATTTGTTTTTGTTTTGTTTTTTGTTTTTTTGCTATTGTTGGCTGTTAACCCCACTTGGCATAATTTACAGATGTTTTATATAGTAGATATTTATTGCTAGTTTAATATTTCTATTTAAAGCTTGTTTACAAGTGCACTGTTTCTTGTTTATATATTTATTTGAAGTGCTTTGTTCTTTTTTATATTAAAGAGTTGTAAAATTACTTTTCATTGTATCTTTTATTATATTAAATTGGGAGTCAAATGCAGTATTGGACCCAAATATTGGCAAGTTGTATCTGCCATTAGCTGAAGCTGATGAGAAAATATTGGTATCATATCGGCCCTAAAAAAATCTGTATCGGTTGTCCCTAATTTAAACATTTGAGCAAAACTGTATCTGCTCAAATTGGTTCCTATGCTGCACCTACTGATTACCTGCATATTGCAGCTTGCAAAGAGCTCTATGAGCATGTGCACAAACAAGGATTCAAACAAACACAAAGCAACCAAGGAATACTTGTGTATGTGTAAATTTCTATGACATCTGTGTAGTGAATTTAGCTACACAAACGTGTATTATTATCTTCTACAAAGTTCTGGGATGACTTCGACAGTTTCCCACAGTGTTGTGCCATTTAACATACAGTATTTCAGTCTCAGTTTTGCAACTGCACATTAACTTTGGAGACACTTAACAAGGTGACCACCATTTACATTATTCCGAAATTTGGACCCATCTGAACTCTTTAATTGCTTCTTATCAATAATTCATCATCATCATGGTGAGATGGCTTCCTCCGCCACAGTTAATTTCCAATAACAGCCGCATCACAACTGCTATCAGCTGCTTATATAAAATTTCAAATAAATGCTTTATTTTGTAAGTTTTTTTCTTATATCATAAAAAATTAAGAAGAAAAAAAAGTTTATAATCTTTATTCTGTTAATGCTTAATACGGGTACCAATCACTTAAGAAATGAAATAAAAATGCTTCATTTATCCCAGAAGTGACTACACAATACTATAACCAACAGATGAAACACTAATATGAGGTTGAGAACGTGACTTTATATTCAGTCAGAGACGAGACAGCTCCTGGCATCAGCTGTAGTTCCACCCACGGCCAGCAGATGGAGCTCGTGCTTCATGCTGACCGTCTCAAACAGGCCTGACGTGTCTGAAGACATGGCGTCCATCTCACGGAAGTCGCTCATGTCTCATTAGCTTCGGATTCGCCATCCCTAATATATAGTTATACCTTCGATAAACGAGTGTGGGCCTTCACTGCCTTACACTTTGGAAACTTGGAAGAGCCACTCGCGGAGATCGCGCCGCCATCTTTGTTTTAGTCTGAAGTCGCATGGCGCCGCCATCTTTGTTTTGGTCTGACGACGCATCGGTACGCATATTTTGCGTCGACGTATTTTTTGCGTCGACGTAATCGGTTACGTCGACGAATCGTCCCAGCCCTAAAGTAAAGGAACACGTCTCTTTCTTCTAAGGTGAGCTGTCTAACCTCCTTCTGGGTCCAGTCTCAATCTGATTCCTGCTGCTATCTGCTCCATCCTGCACACTGCCTGCGGTTTTAAACCTCTTCATCACCCGAGTATCTTCCTGCAGGATCTAGGACCGAAGCTCATCCCTGACTCTGATAACAAATTGAGAAAATGTGCTCACAGAGAGGGATGTTATAGCAGCATAGACACCAAAGTTCAGTTAGCCTAATTAGACAGAAAACAATATATGGATATTTTACATGAAATGTAGGCTACATGATTTTTGCTGATTTCACTAATGAGGTTGTTGACCTAAGAATATCAAAACCAGCCTGTAAAATCCCAGTAATGGAGGAGGTAGCCTAGTGCAGCAGAGGGAATGGCCCAAAGATGCCAATGGTGCTAAATGGAGTCTGTAAGACTAACATTTCCAGAAATGGTGAAAACACTGTCTAAACCCATCCTTTATGCAGCATTTGTTTCTCTTAAACTCAAATGAAAACAATTTTTGTACAATTATTATGTTGTTCTGTGTGTTTTAGTTTTTGAAGAAGTTTCCACAGGTGGCGCTCAAACTACAGTAGCTTGTTATGCTAGGTCTACATTTTATATTCCCACTAAACAAAACTTACAACAAATGTATAAGAATTCATACTTTTGTATGAATTTGTATGAATTGTTATTTATTTTCATTTCTAGCTTTAATCTTGGCCAAAATGCATGCAGCTAACCGTACACAGCTCTGGGTTAGCAGCTTAGCTATTATTCAAAAGGCATAAAAGTTTATCCTAATTTCTCTTTGAAATTTTTTTTTCTAGATAGCATAAGTTGCTATAATAACTAAATGCTATTTGAGCAGAAGCATTTACTGGCAATTCCAGGTCTCACCAAATAAAAGAGAAGCTTCATGGAGAATTACTCCCCACCACAAACTCGCTCTCAAACAAAACCGGGTTATGAAGGAAAAATGGTGCTCTAGAAGCTTGGAAAAGGGGGCTGAGGATGGTATGAGGGGTTTGTCCAGCACATCAATCAGGCCAGGCAGCTTGTCTCGGTTCCTGTGCTCAGCCTGGCCCTCGGGCCTGACTGGGCGTGGTCTAAAGAGAGCGGCTCTGCAGGACTGAGCTCACCTCAGCTAATGATAGGGCCCACTGTACTTGGTATAAATCACTGTGACCCATAAACACCACCTCCACACATTCATGACGTCTGTGCACATTCACCTTTACACTCACGCAAAAAAAGCCTTATTGATTGTGTACACCTGTGTGGGCACATACAGCTTAACACGCTTACAACACACCTGACAGAGGCCTGAGCTGGGAAGTGAAGGGGTGACAGGGGTCTGTTTTTACCCTGCAGCACTTATCAGTCAGACTGCCTAAATAATGGAATGCTCCCCTTGCAGACCTTATTCTGGATGGACATGAAAAGGATGAAATGATAAACACAGTGAGAGACAAATGCAAGCTAGAACACAGGCAGTGAGGCAGATGTTATTTAGAGTTGCATGCGGGAACACAAACAAATCTTTAAATGCCTTCCTGTTTCTTAATAGAAAGCATCCGCCATGTTGGCACAGATTTCCTTTGTCATGCTACATTCTGAGATGGTGCCACCACAATGTTCCCCAAATAGAGATGTGATTTCCTGGTATTTTACTGTAAATCCTTTATTGAAATGTATTTACTGTCCTGCAAAAAGCTGTTTGAATTCCTAAAGGTCACTTTGGGGAGTAGATTTAGAAAATAGTGACTTTTAAAAGAAAATGTACTGAATGTGATAAATCCAAACTTCTGCAGAACTGGGAGCTTCTCTTGAAGTGAGGTCCAACCCACCAAAAACAGAGCGGTTTGTAAGAGAAACGACTAAGGTGCAGCTTTAATTAATCCGTTCCAATAAATATGAGTAAATGTCAAATTTCAGCATCCTCAGCACTTCTTGAGGCCCATTGGGCAAGGGTGTGCTGTGCTTTGCTAAAAGCAACAGTAGCTTAGCAGGTGAGCTAGAGTTACCATGAGCTTGTGTTTGTTTTAGGATCAGCCTCAGCAATATTCACAAGTCCCAGCAAACCTTATCTGTACCACGTACAAGAACATTTTTCAGCAGGAAAATATACACCCTGGCTCTGCACAGTGTGTTCTAGACTTTCACCTCTCGATGTACTAACTTTATTTTTCCATCTACTCACCTTAGCTTTACCTTTTTGATTTGGGTTAACTGATTTCTTGACACTTTTGGAAACAGGACCGACCTCTGGGCCAAAGATTCCTCCACCCTACGTTGTCAGCACAATGTCATGTCTTGTTATAATAATACACCGTCTATGATAACGCCTGATCTGACTTTCTGTGTATGGACATTGTGTTTATCTGTATGAAATATATAAAATGTCTCTCTTCATCAGAATTGGGACGTTTTGACATAATTTCTTCATCTGTGTTTTGACAAAGCTCCATGAGAAAAGCCAAGAATACATTAAACCCCACTGTGCTGTCTGTGTATTCTTCTAAACATGAAGCTTTGTTTCGACCCATGTCACCTCCAGTGTCTGTTGTTTCATGACGTTTTTTTTTTCTTTCCTTTTTCTAAGCTTCGCTCAAATGTGAACAGCTTCTTTTCTCTCTTTTTCAATCTCTCCTGCATGTGTAGAGACCTGCGCCGTCAACAATGGCGGCTGCGACAGGACATGTAAGGACACGGCCACAGGGGTGCGCTGCAGCTGCCCTGTGGGATTCACGCTGCAGCCTGACGGAAAAACCTGCAAAGGTTAGTAAAGACATGAAAGTGTGTGTGCGTACATGTGTGTAAGGGGTCAGCGGTGCCTGGCTGCTATTGACTGAACGCTCTGTGTGCGCAGAGGAGGGCAGTTCACCCTCAGCCTGCTATGACTGGCATCTGAGTGATGTAGAGCCAAAGCCTGAGCCCACCATCCGCCCAACTTTCAACTGCACCGGGCTTCTGTTGCGGTCACTTGGCGATGGTGCCGCTTGTTGTTGTTGCTTTTGCAGTTGAGCATTTCTTCGTTTCCGACAGGCCAGCAGTGACGTCAATGACGATGGTCCGTGGAGAAGATGCCGCAGCGTGGGCCTTAACGCCCCAAACAGATTGCTGAAGCATTTTGCCGTTACTCTAAACAAACATCTGAAAGAGGCTAACCAGTGGGCCCAAAGTTGAGTCACACACTGGTCTTTGTGGAGGCTTTATTCTGCTGAGGGCTGGACAAAGCAGGCCGGGCTGTGGGAAGACTTTCTGTTTCCAAGCTTGGGAGCATTTAGCCTCAAGCTCAGAGACAGTGTTGTTAGGAAAAGTCTTTGGTGCATATTTGAAAGAAAAGGGTCTTTCTTCTTAAAAAAACATTTAAGTTAGTCATTTTAAAACATGAATAAACAAGTTAACAAAGACAGAACTTTGACAAAACAATTGAACAGAAGTGATGGTACGGACATTGATAAGCATAAGCAAGTTTTCCATGTGATGTGGTGCAAATGGGGGCTATGATGTGAGAGTTTGTGTACCGCCCTGTTTAGATGAGTAAGGATGACACGATACTGATACTGAATAAAGAGTATTTACTTAAACTGAGCTACTGACAAACAAAGGACGTGTGCAGGATGGCTAGCTGAATCAAGGTGTGTGGAGTGCAGAAAAGACCGAGGCTACATTCAATGCTCAATTCAGATATTTCCTTGTTTTGTGTGATTGTGCACATTATAATTTGATGTGACTGCTATAAGAATCCAGTGTAAAAAGTCTGAGACACCTCCTTCCTCATGCAGAGAAATTTATGTAAATATTGATGCTATACGTTAGCATGTTCTTATCAATTTTCAAAGTTGTTTTGCAATTAGACAAATTTATGATCTAAAATTGTTTTTTTCTCCATTGTTTCATTCAATCTTGTTATGTCCCTTATTCTCTGGCACAGAAGTGTGACACCAGTCTCACTTCGATGAGATTTCACTTTGAAACACATGGGATATGAGTCCAATTTAGCATCAAAATGGATTGGATTTGAAAAAGTCAGATTTGTGCTGTTCAGACCATTACAAAAATATCAGATATGAGTCACATATGGGCAAAAACGTAGGATTAGGGACAGCTTTGTCTCCAGTGTAGCTGAAGGCCCTGCACATGAACAGATTTCTGTTTGCATTTGTGGTTATTTGCATGCAAATGCAGTATTTTTGGCAGCGAAAGTTATCCAGGAGAAAAAGGTTCCTGAAGGGTGTTGGTTGTACACGGTTTCAGTGCTGTGAATAAAACTACAGATATGTCGAACTGATACCATAGTTTTTTATGTATAATTGTTTAAAAGAGGTAGGAAAATAAGTTTACTTTTACAGTACCTGCTCCTTCTCAGACACTTTGTCTTACATCGTGTTCAGACCAAACATGCTTTGGGCGTCAGGGGTGTCGGGTCCATGTGAACGTGCGACATAGGGGTGTCAAGCCCTCTAGCGGCACATTTTGAGCTTTTAAGCATCCGACACACGTGATCCATGTGATGTACGTGACATGTGAATCGTATGTTCAAGGTGGTGGACGCCAGAGTTGAAAAATCTGAACTTTTGCAGCTTGATGCAGGGCGTAGACCAATCAGAGCGACTCAGTGTCATGATGCAGAGACACATTTTCTGACAGGAAGGAAAATAACAAGAAGAACCTGGGGAATCTCTTTACCAAGACAATGGAGGATAAACTGCGATCTGTGTTCGGTCCTGGGTCCCAATGCGGGACAACAGGTCATCAAACTGGGCCTAGATCAGGTGAAAGTAGCGCTGAAAGCGCCCATCGTCAGCGCTCAGCTCCTGGAGCCGAGTGCACCAGCTGGGCGTAAAAAACATTTTTGACGCCAAAATCGCGTTTGGTCTAAATGCCCTGTTATTCTGTGCATGTTTGTTTTAAATTGTGTTTGAAATGATGATGATGAAAGTGGATAATTTGAGAAATGTCTTTTGAGATGACGTTTTTTTTTTATTTCAGTTGTATTCTTTGTGCAAGAATTGGAAAATCAAGGTTTTTGGCCTGCGAGGTTAAATTTTGCATTAATATCTTCCGGGTTTAAAATTGGAATGTGCTTCGTTTACATGGAAATGGCTGGCTTGGACATGATAGCATAGATGCTAACCTTGCTAACAGGACTCTATCCATGATTGTAAACGTAATTGCTAAATAAAACAACACTCCTGTGAAACGGCATGGCTGGTTTTGGTCAGTCGGACATTGAGTTGGTGAACAACTCGGAGAGAATGGTGTTTTTTTGCATTACAATTAGTGCGAGTCTGTTATGATTTCAGTATGATTGCAGATTGTTGTGCAAAGATTGGTGTTTTATCTTTTAGTTATAGTCTAAAAGAGATATTGTGTGTGTGAGCCATGTGGTTCCGCATTTCTTTTGGTCAATGGTTGACACTGCTCATCTGCTTAGCTTGGATGGTGAGAGGGAGTTGTGGGACGCTTCTCTGCCAACCAAATCCAAAATGTCAGACGAGCTCTTGGAGTTAGACAGGAGTTCTTATAGAAACTGGACATGCCGATCGTGTGAATGCTGGATTGCTGTTTGCTTATCAGAATCTGGGTACCTCGGGTGATGTGAGCGTACTCTTCCAGATTTTATAATCCATGTACGTGTGTGTGTTCCTGAGGATGTGTGTTTGCAAAATGAGTGTCAGGCAGTCTGAGAATGTGGCATGTAGGTGTGTGAAATCTTGGAGCCGGAGCTGTCTCAGGGCTGCCAGGCAGACGACGCGTCGGCAAACTTTGAGATGTTTGAACAGTGAGGCCCACGCTGGCCCCTGTCCCTCGGTCTCTCCCACTCTCCCTCCCCTGACGTAACCACAGCCATACAGACAGCACCATCCAGCTGCAGATGGAGTAAATACAACCCCCTGGCAGAAATAATGGAATTGCCACTCAGGGTGAATGTTTATTCAGCTGTTTTATTTCATTCTTATTTAATTATATGAAAAAAAATCCACAAATCATTCAAGTGGCACAGAACTATTTAACAGATGAACATTCTGGCTACAGGAAACTTTTGAAAACTGAATAAGATTGTGAGAAATCAACAGTTTCACTGATCAAAACTGAACTTTTCTTCACCTTTCTTATAGCTGAAGGATTTACCTCTTTTTTTCTTTCTCACCATAAATTGAAGAGCTACACTCTGTCTTCAGAATCAGAATCAGAATCAGAAAAACTTTATTGTCATTGTACCGGCGTCCCAGTGCAATGAAATTCTTTTAATTTATTTGTCATTTAATAGTTTAAATGTTTTGTTAATGAAAAGTTTTAATGCTGATAGCTTTGTAGCGTGATGCATCATCATCCTGAAATATAACGTCAGCATCACCAACCCTCTGATGAAATGATGAAATTTCACTGTGATTGCCACCCCGGGTAGCAGATACTTTTGGGCCAAATCTGGGCGACTTTGGGTACTTATGGCTCAGTTGCGGCTCTGGCAAGTGTTGTGTTGGCCAGAAGTGGGCCAGATGTCCTCAATGTGGTTGACAGCGAGACCCACCTTGTGGGCCAGAGGTGGTGTTAACATGATGGCAGGAAGCCTGCATTATGCCAAATTCCTTGTGAGCCACATGTGAGGGTCATGTGATTGGGTTTTGGCTGCCACACATTTGGCCAACACTTTCAGTCAAGGCCAAATTTGGGCCAAATAAAATCCACATTTGGGCCAAATTGGGTTAAACATTTTTTACCATCTGGGATCTCCCCCGCCTCTTTACTATGGTAATAATCCAGTATCATTAGAAGAGCAAGGGGCAGGAATTGTGAAAGAATAAACAAGCATGTCCAGTTTTTGTTATGCTAATGGGTGATGAAGCGTTAAAAACCAAAAAGAACCAGAAAGCAATCAGATTTCCATTCTGCTTGCTTCGATGCTGGACAGGACAAGTAAAAAAAAAAAAAAAAAAAAAAAAAAAACCAAAAAGAACGAGCCCACCCATGTCTCTCTCCGTTGCCTTGAACAGGCAGTGTGCTGTATAATACGCTGCAATTCGGTGGCTGAATTTCCCGCACAGTCCAGCGGATGTGACGTCAATTGACGCTGCATTGTGTCAACTCTTTATCCACTGTAAGGGATAGTTATGGATTCTTCTGTGGCATTACGAAAAAGACTTTATCAGTGTAGTAAACAACAGTATAGCTTCAGTTTGTGCACGCTCCCATGTCAGCATGGCTGGCAGTTACCCAGAGCGCCAGCTACGTCACTCACGAGTCTCATTTCATATTCTGCCCCTGGATCCTTTAATGAGTTTTATGTAAAGTGACTTTGAGCATCCAGAAAGGTGCTGTACTAGTTTGATGCATTAACACTAGTTGTTATTATTGTGAGAAGTTTAGTCTTCATCTTTATTTTTTATTAGGATTGCCTCAAACAGATTTTTGTACCATCTCTTTGTTCAGTACAGCTTTTTCACTGGATATCACTTTCATCTAATCACTGACATGTACAGACCATGACTTTTATCTCTTTAGCCCAATAGCTATGTATTCTAAAGTTGTTAGTGATGGATAAGTTTGTTTTTTCTTGATATAAATACCATTTTTCTCAGCTGTGTTATTGCAGTTCAAACAGAAACAATAACCTATGTTTTAGCCAATTTGTGTCATTTTATTCACCCTGTTAAGTTCATGTCAGTCATGTTTTCTGCAGTAATCTGTTTAAACTGTAGGTTTATTTGCATCCTAGAAATGTAAAATGATATAATTTCTTCCCCTTCTTGATGAAGAAAGCCCCCCCCCCCAAAACAAAATGATTCTGTACATTTTTGGAAGGATGTGTTAAAAAGACAAAATATTTAGCTGTTGGCTAAAATAATTCTGTGATTTTGTTTTGATTTTATTCTAAAGTTTGTTCATCAGACAAAATAAGTGAATTAGTATCCACCAAAAATAGTAATTCTGCCATTGTTTTGACAGAAGAAGACTAGAAGAAATAAACTAGAGGAAAGGACAAATAAACAGGCACAAATTTAACATAATTATTGATTATTTCTAAATCTGTTTCTAGAAAAAAAAAAGTAAAAAAAGACACCCCCAAGTAATTTAATCCATTAAATCCATTGTAATTAGAAAATATAAACAACTCCAGAATTTGATGCCAGCGACACTCAAGATTGGCATTTCTGCATGTTTTCCTCATCATTAAATCAGTAAAATTATTTTCATTCAATAGATAAAGTCAGAAACCACTGGTGGTGCCTGAGACCTCTGAGCCAATCAGGGTCCAGTGCATGAGAAACTATCCTGACACCGTGATCAACAGAGCCGGCTCTAGCTTGGCTGCACCTTCGTAGATCAAGGTCACTAATATTACCCCATCCAGAATATTACCGTATCCAGAAATGTGACTTGAAAATGAACTACACACATGGCTTACGTTGGGAAACCTGGTCTGTTTAGTGTTCCACTCTGGATGGGGCAGCGAGCCGATTTAGAAATATGAAATCATTTTTTGTATCCATCCAAGACCAAAACAACTCAGAATATATTCTTCTATGCTTCTCTGCACTTGACAACTTAAATAGGAAAATAAATCAATAAAATAAAACCAGTGTATTTGATATTGTTTGACTATAGTCCATCATAATATATAGTAAATTATTTGATTATTCATTATCATGTTGATTTATTACATCAAAGCATTTTTTGGGTTGCATTTCTGTGAACATCCAAGCTTTTCTGAAAATAGTTTGTCTTTTTTTGGTTGATCCATCATTCCATCTTTCTTTTTGTTCTTTTCCTAACTTCCATCTTTGCTCCACTATAATTACAAGGAGGCTGCCTTACGTCACCATAAACTGTGTTGAGTTATTTGCTGAGAGTGCTGATGTTTTTAATCAAATAAAAATATCATAGAATATCATTGGATTTGCTGCTTGTACTGGAAATAAAAATGATGAGGCAACCTCTAACAGAATCAACTGATGAAAAACATGCAAAAATGGAATCCTTTTGCTGGAATAACATTTCTCCAGCAGCTTGTATGAACACTTCCACTCTGTCTCTTTTAGGTAATTGTGGTCCTAGCAGAACCCAGCATTTATGTTGGTGGAAACATGAAAAGTCCCCCTCGGTTTTTTGGGCCTGAGTTGAGTGGGGAAGATGGATTGGGGTGCAGGCTAGCTGCCCCACGCCCACATAATATGGTTGTGTATTACCCCCCAGGCTTCATAAATCTAGTACTGAGGGGAGCTTAGAGACACCACGCAAGCAGCACATAGCTACCTGTGCATAACGCTGAAGAAGCACACTGATGCAAAAGCAAAACCCATGCTAGGACTTTCAGTAAGTACTATAGAGTTTTAAACATTGTGACTGATCAAAACTATGTTGAGTAAAATGACAGTTTGAGTTTTGGATAAGGCATTTATTAACATCTAAGTGTGCTTGCTTTAAATTAGTCTACAGAGACAATCAAAGGGCAAAGACGTGGTTATTAACACCAGGGATGATCCGCCTTATAGATCCTACTTTGAAGCTTCTAGTTCAAGTTAAAGGTTCAGCTCACCTAATCTGAATAAAAAAATCTTCATATTATTGTGTGTACTATCTGTTCTATTTGATTTCAGCTTCACCTAAAAAACACCCTGTATGACAAAAACTCTGTTTATGTCCTTTTATAGTATCGTCATATAATGAAAATTGGACATAAAAAGTCCAGTTTCCTGTTTCTAGAAAACTGAGTAACACCTGCATATTTAAGTAGTAGTAGTAGATATTAGGTTCTTTTGAGTCATCGGTAAAGAAATACAAAACTCAACATTTTCTGAGGAGGACCATCTGATGGCAGTCCATGGCTACAATTGTTGGCCTCAGATTAGCAGCTAGCTAGCTAACTGTTCACCATTCATCATGGAAATGAATTGGTCATGTTTGACTGAGAGGTTAATAACCTGTTTGTCTGTGATGTGAAAAACAAACATGATTTATTAACTAATCCAGCAAATCAGCAGTTTTTTCACATGCAGATAGAAAGTTGGAGGAAATGAGAAAACAAAATGTGGTAACAGTAAAATTATTCTACTAGTGTCTGAGGATGGTCCTGATTCTGTTGTTCAAGGCATTTGTCAGCACTGACGCTCATTTGGGACAGTAATAAAACAGAAAGCTTTCCTTCCCATTTTACCCAAAGTTGGACAAAATCTTATGAACTTCTGACCCAGCTCAAATGAGTTTGCTCTTTAGTCCTTTCACTATTGACAGGCATATTTATGGGATTTGTTAGTTTGTACAACAGTAACCCTGACTAGCATGAAGAGTTATGATGGCTAACGATGAACTCTGTTTATGTGCACGTGGCGGTATATTTGAACTTCAGTGGCACTTGTAATCACAGTTGTGTTAGCAGTGTTTTATAGTGCATATACGGAGGTATAATTTCTCACATTTAGCATTTTATGAGACGTAGTGGTTTGTGGCAAGATAAGTGCCATCCTCTGAGGTGGTCTCATCTAATGTGCCACTAAAATGCTTTATAGTGACAGACAGCTCTCTAACCTTCTCTCTGTCTATCTGTGTTCATTTACTTGAGTGGAAAACCAATGGGATGTGCCCTGTCGTGCCTGTCTATCATAATCATTTCAATATAAACTATGCAGGGCATGTTAAAAACCCACCTGAGTGATAAACGCCCTTTCATCTGTGCTGACAGACAAGGCAGTTCAGCCTCTCATGATGACAGACGCACCAACCTGAGGAGGCGTTTCATTACGGGTTTTCATGCTGACAACTGGATGAAAGAGACTTGAGACATTTTCTTAACAGTTTCCAGATGTTTGATGAGGAGGTGCACATTGGAGGTTAGATCTACTGTAAGATATCTGTGTACTTCTGTTTCTGTGCAGTAATTAACACTCATTAACTTGCATGCTAGTCTGCATTTTCTACTCTTACAAGCTTCTGGTAGGTTTGATCAGTGTGCACGCGGTTCTATGTGCTTTTATGGATGGCGTGTGGTTGTGGTTCTGTACAGGAAACAGCGTCTGTTGGCACCTGAGACATGTCCTTACTGGTCTGCATTCCTTATCTACCTGCAAAGACCAGAAAATGCACTGTCATTCAGATTCGTGTAAACACAATCAGATCAAATGGACAAGAACGGGATTGTATCAATTTCACAAGAAATGAACAAACACTTGAAAAAGGAAAATCATACGATAGATTTGTTGAATTTGTTGGTAGCAGCATGCCTCAAGAAGGGCTGGAAAAATAAGCGATACAAAGAAACTGAAAGTACTTTTCAATTGATCAGGCTAACTAGCAACAGGCCAGTAACATGGCTAGTTATAAAAAGAGCATCTTAAGGAGGAAGAGTCTCAGAAGGAAAGATGGATAGAAGCTGCAAAAAGTTGCATTTATAAAACAGAATATTTCTATATCCACAGCTCATAATATCATAAAAAAACTCAAAGAAATCATGCAACCTGAAGGCTTTTAGGCATTAAGGCAGCACCGCATTACAGTAACAACAGGTATAATTCTAAACTTGATCTCAGGAACATTGCTAAAAATTGCTACCTGTAAACACAGTTTATTGGGGGCATCCATGAATAGAGATTAAGGCTCTGCCATGGAAAGAAGAAGCCACGTGTTAACGTGATCCAGAAACAATCTTTTCTTTGGGTCAGTGCTTATTGAAAAAAATGATTAAAAGCTTTGAATATATAAATATTATACATCAGCTGTGAAAGTAATGGGGCTGAAAAAACATCCACCAATCATCTCTGCATTCCTTACATTTTTCATTTGTCTGTTGGCTTGTCAATCACTTTTACTCTCGAAGTAAAAGTGATTGATGGTCAGTTCAATGGGTAATAGGCGAGACTGATCAATGAGAGTGATTGATTGGTGAGAGCAATACTGTGTTGAAGCTGCGGGCACTCATCTGATGTTTACAGCAGGTAGCTAACAATCATTCTGCTAGCAGTTAGCAACGTTCAGACAACATTTGCTTTACTTGCATTTGTGACATGATGGGAGAATCTGTACCTGCTGTCTGCTAAACACCAGAGTGGCTTGTGCGTGTTATTCTGTGACTGGGGGGAGGGGGCTGTGAATCTAGCAGGTCTTGCGCATGCGTATTATTAAAAAACTCACGAACAGTTTCTGCTTTCTGAAATGCTGAAACATCTTCTATAGCGCCTTTCAGGCAAATTAAAATTTGAAAACCTTCTTTGAAAAGCATGGGCTCTGCATTATCCTTACATAAGAGAAGAAGATGATTTATTGTATAGGCTGCCCTCAGTTAAAAAAGCTTGTATCTCTTAAGATATGAAGTATCTGAAAATGCATTACTACGTATGGAGATGGGAACTTGCACATCTGGAAAGGTTCCATCAATGCTGAAAGGTATAAACAAGTTTAAAAACAACATATGCTCCTATTTAGAAAAAGCCTTTATTAGGAAAGGCCTTGCTTACTTCAGTAAGACAGTACTAACACTGAATCTGTTACAACCAACGACTGAAAAAAAAAAAAAAGTATCCGCTCATTCATGTCTGAAGAGGGGAAAGTGAAGCCAGTTGGGCGTTTCCCACCATCACCATCTTGCCATGTTGCTTGTGTCATCACTCCCGGAAAATGCAAAAAATGGGCAAAGAGGCCACTCCGAGCTGCAAGGCAGATGATTGACAGCCAAGCTAATGCTAACCGAGCTAATACGAGGTGAACAGGAATGAGCAAAGATAGGTAGTTTAAAGGGAAGACATGCTCAGACTTGGTGTTAACCAGCTAAAAAACCACCACTGTGCAACTCTGCTACAGGCTGAGGCCTTCTAGGAAGCTAACTATTAGCCTCCGTAGCTAAAATCAGCACCTGGTCTGCTGCCTGTCAATCAAAATGACATGCCCATGGCACGTTCTCAGATATTTTGGGTTCTCATTGAATGATGTTCAGTCAGCTCCATTCAAGGCTATGGATTATAATTCTTATAAATCAAGGATGGTGTATAATTTGCCGTGTTAACATGGGT
Source organism: Atherinomorus stipes (assembly GCA_023101725.1). NCBI lineage: Eukaryota > Metazoa > Chordata > Actinopteri > Atheriniformes > Atherinidae > Atherinomorus > Atherinomorus stipes. Next base: position 784,907 of record JALJCO010012637.1, read on the forward strand.
ATGGGGTCACAAATTAATAGGGCAAACAAATATTGCTCCTCAGGCATGATAACCTAGTCATAATTTTTTATTCCTTGTTACCTTACATGACTGCAACATGGCCAGCAGTCACTGCTCCAGCCAAATCACTTGCTGTTTTATTGTTGCATAAAACCGAAAGTTTTCCTTCGCTCACATGTGCCCGTGGAGTGTTTGTTGTTGTGCTTGGGTCGTTTAATACCTGAATAAATACACGCTGCCTCCCAGCCTCATGTCTGTCCTCTCCATGGGCGAAGAAAGCCAATGCTCTCCAAGAGAACTAGACCCCTGTCTTCCATCCCTAATTATTTGTGGAGGTTCAGGTTTCTGTAAATCTATTCCGTTTAATTGCTTTTTACTGCAAATATTTGGTAAAACTACACAGCTCCTCTTTGTAATGTGCAATTTGTACAGTATTTGTATTAGCTGCACATTCCTACTCACAAACCTAAAAGGGATTTAAGTGGGAAGTCTTTTACCCCCTGGTTGGCTTGTTTCACCTCAGGTTTCATTTTCCAGTTGGAGATGATCTTATAGAAACCTGGTCCTGCTCTTGATGGACCATCCTTGATGGCTGGATGGAGGAATCAGAGGTGAGAAGGTGGAGGTGATTCACTCTTACTGTACAAGTTGATGACTGTTCTTTAGGGTCCTCTCCTCTGAAGCTGGGGTTGTCATACAAACTCTGGGCTTTAATGCGGCTTTGAGGCTCACAGAAGAGCTGGTGGGGGTCAAAGGTCTATGTGTGTGTCACAGTCTCCGTAGCACACACAGAGTTCACTTTGAAATGGTTTATCTTGGCACCAGATAACCATTTAACCAAGAGATTTCATTAAATTGTGCTTGTCAGGAGTCCTGTTTTTAGGTTATTGATATATTCAGTTCAATAAATAAATGACTAAATAAACCAAGCAAAGAGATTCTGATGGGTTCCGTTTGTCTAAATCTACTGGAATAAACTATTTTTTGTCATATCATTTTTCCATATTTTCTCACTATAATTAATTTGATTTTTGTAACGTTATAACTTTTTAACTTTAAAAATAAAAGATGTTTAGTTTATATTTTGGGCTAAATTTCTGTAAAAACAGAGTTGTCAGACTAGAGAGAAACATTTTGCTTTCGTGTCTAATGAGCACAAGCTAGACAGAGATGAGAAATCTCTCCTTTTCAGCTTCATATTTAATGGTGCAGTCATCCCTCCTTCATTTAACCAGATAAAATCCTCATTGAGATTAGAAATCTCGTTTTAAGAGTGACCTGGTTGAGAAGGTAAAAAAAAACGCAAATTTATAATATACCACAAAACAAACAGACATGAAAACAGTGGCTGAATGCTGAATTCAGCTTGATGTTTATGGAAACAGTCCACAGTTAGACATAATCTTCTTTCAATTTTGGGGTAGGGATTTTTCTTTTCTTTTTTTTTTTTTTAAACTACCTTCAGTCTAAGGTGTACCACTCCAAACTTTCAGGTTATTTAACTTTTCTCAAATAAATTGTTTATAAAAGTTATAGCATAAAAAAAAGTTTAAGTCGTATTAAACTGGACTTTTGTAAATCTGTAAACTGTGTCCCACTATTTACAGAAAATAGCTGATGGCCTGTCTGTCAGCAAGAGATAAAAGATGCATGATAGGGCTGCATGAGGTTCAGGAGACACCCAGCTCCTGGCAAAAGATGGAACTATTGATCGAAGACTGGAGGGCAGTATTGATTGTCTGGAGTAAATGTCAGAGATGGATCCCAGGAGGCAGCCTTTATGTGTGTGTGCACAGCAGTATATGCAGGACTGTACAGGAAAGGTGACAAATAACTGTCAGATGGTGAGAGCTGAGTATTTCTGCAGACATAATATCACCACTGTGTGTCTTTATGGGTGTAAATATTTTCAGATATCAATAAATATCGTTGTTTTTGTAATGTGATTGTTAAAAAGCAAGCAGAAAATTCTCAGTGGGATCCAGCTGCTTCTTAGCGCTGTGCATGTGCACTCCTGTGTAAAGTACCTAATTGGGAATGTCCTCATTAACAAATGCCTTCTTTAAGTTTGCTTCAGGCTATCCAGATGTTGGAACCAGTACATGTGCACAGATTTTATTCATAGTTTTTCATCTGTTTAATATTTTGAAATTCCCAAACACACATACAGGCATTGCACTAGTTAGTTATTTATCCATCCATCCCGTAGCAGCTTTTCTCCCAATGGATATATCTTTATCACTATTGGGTGTTTTGTCAGTGCATTTTGCACAGACATTCATGTTCTTATTATCTACAACTGTGCAAACAGCTGCTTTTGAAATACTTTGCAGACACATTCAGTCTCAACAATGAAACCAATAAGCTGATGCAGGATCCTGAATCAAACCTTATACAGTGCAAAGACTTTTTATGCACAAATTAATGTACAGACCTTAGATTATTTTTAAAAAATGACTGTGCACGCAGCTTCCAAGCATCAGCTTGCACAATAATATTTACAATATGGTTTTGCTTTGGGCAGAAACAAGTCTTCTTTTATGGATGTCATTGCATACATTTCAAAGGAATTATGGCCTGAACCTCTACCTTTTCATTGGCTGTGAATACCTCAGATCTTGAGCTCAGTCTTATAGTTTGAGATTTTCTCATTCATTTTGAGGGTGCATTCAAAGGGGTAAACTCTGCTGGAAAAGTGTGAAGCCTGGAAGTTGAGTTTAATCGTTGTAGTTCTTTCTTCATCCACTGGCTCCAAAAAAAGTAAATCTTCATAGACTCCCATGTTAAAAAGGTCACCTTCACAGCGGAAATAAACATGTTTACAGCCTGGTTCAAAAAATCATTTTAGGTTTAATAGGTTAAGTTTACCTTCATGTCAACTGTGAGGGGGGGGGGGGGGGGGGGGGGGTCAATTTTTTTTATTACTCATCCATTTAGATGTTATTTAATCTTGAAATTACACATAATTAAGGGCATATCCTTTTGATTGACGTGCAGCAGATGCCAGCAATTAGCTCCTTCTTTGCTCTTAGTAAGGTCTCAGTCTGCAGCAGAGCAGCAAAATGGTGGTTTTTAAGCAGCTAACAGCAATTCCAAACATGCCTCACCTTTAGCCTGCCGCTTAGGAGGCTAATCTTCGTTATTTCCTGTTAGTTTCGAGTTAGCTCAGTTTGCATTTAGCCCAGAGTAGATTGGCTGTCAATCGTTTGCTCCGAGGCTGCGCTTTGCCCAATTTAGTATTTTCCGAGACGACACACATGACACGGTAAGGTGACAATGGCGGGAAAAGCCCAACTGGCTTCACTTTGTGACCGGTTACTACGCCGTCAGACGGCCATCCATGCTCTCCCCTCACAAACCTCTTACAGTATAAGCAGACTGTGAGGCAACGTTGCTAACTGTGCTGCTAGCAGTGCCTTTTATCTTTCTGAAAGTTTGTTTTCCTTGCAAACTGTTTATGAACACAGCAAAATAAACCATGGAAGAAGTTGCAAGAAAATGATTTAACAGCCACATTAACTGAATGAAAGACATTTGTAAGACCATAAAATTACTGGCTCCTTGGACAGTGTTTGAGCAGAATGATTCACAGTAGTTTTCAGTAAAGGGAGCAGGAAGAACACTGAGGTTGCACACGTCAGGCCACCCTTTCCTTTCACCCACTTCCCCCCTGACTCGCCTTTATCTGTCCTGTCTCTCTTTTCTCCAAACTTTATCATTTCAAGATGTGTGGAGGCTTGATGTATTTACTTAAGCTCAAAGAATATTTAAGCTTCATTAAGGGTAATTATACCCCGTTATATGGCATAGACATCCCCAAAGCGGCCATTAAGCATGGGTAGATGCCGTGGTTCTGCCAGTGTTTGCAGTTGCCAAGATAATTAAGAAGCCATGTCTGTCTGTGCTGGGGAGTCTCAGGGTTGTATCCACTGTTTTTACATACAGTAGGCAGCGAGGTGGAGGCGAGGGGAAAAAGGGGAATGTTTAAGAAGGGTGTGTGCGTTTTTCAGTTTGTATATACATGTGTGTATGTGTACTGTTTGCCAACATGCCTGGCAAATGACAACTGACTTACCCAAGCCAAAGATTTTGTCTCCATCCCATAAATTTAGATTACCAGAAATTCCCCAGATGCACAAAATGATGGCCTCAAAAATTTCCTGAAATTTTTGAACTTCGGTTGTCTTGGTATCAGGGGTGTGTCCCCAAAGAAAGCCATCCCTGTCAGTCTGAGGAGAGCCGGAAAATAGCTGTGAATGATTTCAAAGTGATGAGACATAAATTAACAAAGCAGTGGAGGAGAATATACAGAGAAACATTTTACAAAACTACATGAAATTAAAAAAAAAAAAAAAAAAAACAGGACATGAACAAGTAATTAATGAGCAAAATTCTTTCCAGAGTACATAACTGTTTGCATAAATGCATCGCTCCTGGTCTGACATAACACTTCCTAGATAAGAAATATACTCAAAGTCCTTACTTGTCTTCTTCTCCATTTAAAAAAAAAAAATTCTCTAAGCTTTATTATTTTTCCATCAGCCACAGAGGAATCTGTTTTAGCTGAGTCAGACGTAGGGCCAAATCCCTTATAAGGCCACTGATAGGGCACAGCAGGAATCAAATAATAGATTTTTACACACAACCAGTTGTTGTGGATTCATGCCATAGCTCCATATTAGATTAATAGTTCATTCAGAAGCGTCTCCCAGGGGATATGGTGTGAGATTAGCAGGGCAGGACTAAGTACACTCTGAGGGAAAACATGGTGGTAGGAGCTTAACTCAGCCCCCTATCACAAACATTTCTGCTCTTGCAATTATTTCACCTTTGCTGCATTGTAACGGATTAAGCTTCACTCTTATTGTGCATTGTTCATGGCTGAAGGCTACAGTATATTTCTTCGACTGTGTTGCATTATCCAACTGTGTAACCACGGAAACCTCTCGAGCCTTCGGCCTTCATAATTCTCTGTCATGGTGCCGGATACGCAGTGCAATTTCCCACCTGATCAATAGGGGTCGCTACGCAAGACTGGGCTAATCCCATGATGCCAATGGTCGGTAATCTCGGTGGTTATTTTGGTTCCGGCTACAGTGAGCAATGGCGTCCCAGAGAGAAAGACTGTTGTTGCTGCAGCTGAATAACATTGATGGAGAGATTTTAGTATTTCCTCACTTGTTTGGCCAAACATTCTTGGGTCGGAGTAATCTCTTTGTCTTCGTAAGCTAGCCTGGCTAGGTGGTGTTTTAAAAATGGCGCTGCCAATGTTTACATTGTGATAGACAATTCTTATCGTGTGTTCCAGTTGTCTCGGAACTTGTTTTTCCGAGGTAATTTTCCGAGGAAGTGACTTGATGAACGTGTTTTTCCGAGATATGAGCTCGTAATCTGCAGAGGACCCCGAGATTGTAGATTTAAAGATGGCGGCGTCTAGTACCATTGTTGTGATTATTAAACTTCTATATAAAAGATTTTCTGATCATAATTTCCAAGTGTAAACAACACCGAATTGTTGTTATTGAAAAACAAATATACTGAAATTAGCTGTTGTTATTGTGGTAACTTTGTTATAACGTCTGTGTTATTTTTCTAGCTAGAAATGTGTTATTTTCTAGCTGTTCTAGCTCACAAATAGGCTGTTTTGGAGATTTCTGTGGCTTTATTTTAAATGTTCCCCTGACATTTTCCACCTGGGAAGGGATTCTCCTCTTAATTTAAAAAAAAAGAAAAATCCTGTTTATAGTTGTGCAGTAGATAGAAATGACACAGGGAGTACTACTGCGTATGCACTTTGACATTGTTTCATATCGATTAGGTGATCCTAAATTCAATCAAATAAAAATTGTATTGTGACTGAATCTGAGATATCGTCAAACATTAAATTGATATCCACTGTATAATATTGTAATATAAATATTGTATGATATTGTATGTAGCAATATTATGGAGACCTACTGTAGTCAAATCCATCCATTCATCAACTCTGGAAAGGTCCCCAGTCCACCAGGGCCAATACAGAGAGACATACAACCACAGCTTTATTTGTTGTTTACATGTTTTGTTTTGTTTTTGTGTGTGTGTGTGTGTGTGTGTGTGTGTGTGTATTGTTATTTTATGTTTTGTTTAAATCCAGTTCTGCTTAATCTGCATGGTGCCTTCAATTTTCTTCTTCCACTGTTCCTCCACAGTCACATATTATTCTACTTTACTCAGACTTCCTAAGTGTAGTGATAAGCTCTCATGGTTAGGATGCAAATGTTAAAGCAAGAAAGCGTAGATTTTCACAGACTCCATGCTCATTGGTTGTGGCTCCTAGCGTACTGTAATGCTACCCAACAGCTGCCTAAATTATCTCAGTTTTTGAGCCGAAATCAAGTTTAGAGCTTAAGCAGGTGAACCGAGTCAAAAGTGTAAACCAGTGTTGAAACCAGTTTAACTGGTGATAATCTGACTTATGTTGTATTTTAGTACCTCCACCTTTCCCTCCTCTTACTTTCATCTGCGGTCTTTCAGCCTATCCAATGTCCCCTCTCCTCCTCTGAGCTGTTTTTCTTTCTCCTTTTTGATTTTCCTGTCTCCCTCCTTTCCCAGCTACTACTAGTGCTTTTCTCTTTGTTGCTTTCTTCGCTTTTCTTTACAGTTCCTCTTTTCTTTGTCCTTTTTCCTAAACTCCCTTCTCCATCGTCCCACCCTTCAATTTTTCTGTGGTGTCTTGCTCGACTTATTCCTCAGCTTAAAGGATGTATGTGTTAATCCCTCGCAGTTTCCATCACTTAGAGCGCCAATCAAAAAGGGCTTAGGTTGTGTAATCTACCAGAGTATTGTTCCCTCTGCTCCTTTGCTCCTGCCCCTCATCTTCTCTTCTGCCTCTTCTCTTTATATTCCTACCTGGTCTTCCGCCACTCTGTTAATCCGTCTAGCCTGACCTCTTTTACTCACTCCACTTCCCTAAACCAAAGTTTGTTTGGGTTTTTTCCCCCCATGTACATAGTTCTCATGATCTGAGTGGTAAGAAGTAGCGGAATGTATTCACACTACAAACCAGCGAAGAAAGACAAGATTTTGCAGTTTTTGGGTTCATCTGAGGACATAAACGAGGCAAGGAAATAAAGCTGGAGGGTTGGGGCTGCAACCAAATCCACCACGAGGTTTGTGGTTGGCAGTGAACATGGTGCCTCTGGGGCGATTGCATTCCCCTTATTAATGTTTCAGAATTTGTGCTTCTGAATCGCAGCAGCACGCCTGGGCTCGAGTTCAGGTGTCCAAATTTCATTTTGCAGGGATTCATCAGGCGCTCACTCCCAGCGCCACAAACATGCCAGTGTGTTGGATGAAGCATCATAACACACGTTGTGGCTGCACAGCAGACAGTAATCACTCATTTTACGGGTCATCAGCTGTTTTAAATGAAGAATGAAGGAGCATTATTAGACTTATCAGTTGTAACATCTTTTCCTCTTTCAGTGTTCAAGGGAATTAGCATGTCATGGGATGCCACAGTGGAAGTCTGACTTATTTTAGCAAAGCTATCCTAAACTAGCAAGAGAAAAGTTGAAACTGAGGCTTATTGTTCTTGGTTATCTATTTTCCTGCTTAACAGGGATTTGAGTTACCGTGGTTACTCATTTGTTTTGTTGAATCAGGTGGACTCAAGCAAACAAACTTAAAGCCAAAGTTATGACACAAAGTTTTCCATTCTCCGTTGTCGATTTCTCCTTCCAGATATCGACGAGTGCCAGGAGATCAACGGTGGCTGTGACCATTTCTGCAGAAACACGGTGGGCTCCTTCGAGTGCAGCTGCCAAAAAGGCTTCAAACTTCTCACTGATGAGCGGACGTGTGAAGGTTGGTGACGGACAGCTGTCAATCACATATTTAATATTCACCAGCTGTTCCATCAGATTCTGTTTACTCTGAGACTCTGTTGAGTGCTGGGTCCCTTACAGGCAAAGTAATGCAAGTTAATTTGCATGTGACATTTCATGAGCATCACAATTCAAAGTGCTTTACATAAAACATTTTTATTCTGATATACTGTGATGTTTGAGTTATAATATAGCTTTTTTTAAAGCAAATCTATGAGTGGAGCTACTGTATATAGCTAACTTTGACTGGAAACAGGAAATCAGGAAGTCAGTTTGATTTAGTCTCATCAAGAGATGCAACAGGATAATTCTTCATCAATCCCAAAAGAGGCTGTTATTCATCCATTTTCTATTCCTATGCCCAACTCAGAGTCAAGGGGGCGCTGGAGCCACTTGCGGCTTTAATTAAGCTTCGGTGCGAAGGTCTATTGGAACTCTAGCGTTTATTCTTCTTCTTATTATTTATTTTTATTATGATTATTATTATTCTTTTTCTTCTTCCAAATGAATGCCATTTTTGGGGGCCCTGAACATGCTCAAATAGTCACCAAATTTTGGCTACCCCACCAAATGAATCTGAAAATGTTTTAAATTTGCCATTTTTGTGACCACTCGGGTGAAACCTTTCATGAAGTCCCTAGAACTGCACGTCATGGATTTTTACCAAACTTGCTACACTTATTCTACATGTCAGGGCGGACAATAAAGCCTCTGGGACCTACGCTCTAAAGTCTACAGGAAGTCGGCCATTTTAGGTCAAAGACACCATTTTGGTGTTTTACTCACGTCACATTTGCATTAACTCCTCAGAAACCACTAATGGTACGGTCATGAACCAGTTGCTATCAGTTAAGAGACTGGGTATACTGAACTGGGCTCCAGAGATTTTACCTGCACCAGGCCTTCTCAGCAGTTTATCTTTGCAGTTCTCCACAGGGCAACTTTAAGGGTTATATTAAAGGGTATGGATTAAAAATCTACTTCCATCAGCTATTTTTTAAGGTATTCAACTGCTTGTTAACACAAATAGTTAATCATCCAATCACATGGCAGCAACTCAATGCATTTAGTTATGAAGATATGCTGAAGATGATTTACTGAAGTTGAAACTGAGCATCAGAATGAGGAAGAAAGGGGATTTAAGCGGCATTGAACATGGCATGGTTGTTGGTCTGAGTATTTCAGAAAGTGCTGACCTACTGGGATTTTCACACACAACTATCTAGAATTCACAGAGAATGGTCTGAAGAAGAGAAAATACCCAGTGAGCCGCAGTTGTCAGTTGTCTTATTGATGTCAGAGGTCAGAGGAGAATGGGCAGACTGGTTGGAGATGACAGAAATGCAACAGGAATTCAAGTTATCCCTGTTTACAACCAAGACATGCAGAGTAGCATCTCTAAACACACAATATGTTCAACCTTGACACAGATGGGCTTCAGCCTCAGCAGGTCACATTGGGTGCCACTCCTGTCAGCTAAGAACAGGAAACTGAGGCTACGATTCACACAAACTGGGTTTCCTTTCCACCTGGAATTGAGAAAAATCTAAATATCGCAATTGAAAACCACTAATGAAACAGCTAAATTTTGAAAAAAAAACCTCTCAAATATTGAAAAACAGTTTTTACGCTCTCATGATTTCAGACGTTTCAATAAAGCAGTTTTTCGCAAGAGTGTAATGGAAACATGTTTTTTTGCATTTACATGCCATAAAGCGCGACGTAGTGGGGTAAAAACCAATTATTCCTTCTTGATTATAATGAATATGATCATTAACAAGCATTAAAGGGGAAGTTTATTTTTTTTTCATTTTTTTTTTTTTTTTTTTGCTGTCACAGATGTCACTGTTATGCGACACCATAGCAAGTAAATGTCTGTAAATAATGATTTATCACCACAAATAAGCAACTCAAAGCCATTTCGAGCTCACAGGGAGGATCCAACTAATGTTTCGTAACAAAACATTGGTGAAATGAAGGAGTTTGTGGCAGATAATGCCTTATTTAGAGGCTGCGCCAAGTTGCCCTGCATCACTTCCATTATATTGGACATACGCTGATCTGGAGTGGATCTAAATATCTCCTGAAGGAATTCAAGTTGCACCAAAACTGTCTGAGTGAGTAAATGAATGTATGTCATGCTAGAAAATAGGTTCAGGTTGAAAGAAAGGAACTTCCCCTTAAACTGTGCAATCGGAGTGATGGGGGAGTTTTATCAGTCACATACAGGCCTATATATAAGAAAAAAAAAAATCACCGTAACTCAGCAAGCTGGGTTCATTTTGGACAGCATACAGATGGTTTAAGTTCTTCCTGTATAAGAAGCGACTGACCACAAACTTTTTATGTCGTTTCCACACATTTGTAACACATGGCCATGACTCCATCATCTCTTTTCCACATGTTAATTATATATCACCAGGATTTAATAATGCGTGACCATGGGATAACATCTGTCCAGTGCCTGGTGATTGTATGAGATTGTATCAATGAGAGAATTTGTTCAAATTTCCTCCGCAGAATCCTTTTTGTTTCATGCAATGCTCATGGAAGACCCAGCTGTCATGTTTTCTTGGTATTAGCTGTTTACCTTGTCCTGTATGAGAGCCTCAGCCTCTCCTGGATGTTTTTATACCAAAAAACGATCATGTGATTTTTTCTAAAACAGTAATCATTTCAGTGTCAACAATGGATATGTTGTCTTTGTTTAATTTGCAGGTGAATAATTCATAGATTTACATCATAGCAGGGTACGTTGAGCGTTTCGTGTGAATTGTATTAAACTTTAAACGCGTGCATTGCTTAGAGTAAAAAAAAAAAAAGTAGAGGGTCAAATATTGCAATTAACTCGCTGTTGTTGCGACTTCTTTCGGCTGGGCGTGTAGTGTATAATGTTTGCATGACCAAAGGCAGATTCCTGGTTACAAGTCACAGCAGGTGAGATCAGACAAATAAATGATTTTTATCAACAACAAAACCCCGAGGTTCTTCTGTCCTCAGCCCAAAACCACCAATGGGGAGTCAGTGTGTGCATGTGTGTATTCTTCACATGTTGGATTAACTGTGCCTCATTTGGAGCTTTTAGTATGTGGTGTTGAGTGTTATCAGCCACATCACAGCATCAGTGTCATTTTGTATCACTATTACAGAAACATTTATCCCACAGTGTCACGGCTGTCAGTAGTTACCCTGTACATCCTGTATTGCCTTCAGCATGACCTTAAAATGAAATAGAATGTCTTTGTTTCCCTCTGTCTGTGAGTCTTTCCAGAGAAAACAGCTTCTGGTTGTACACTTCATGCCAGCGTTCAAGCATTTACCAGAAGTGACTAAGAAACCCAGTTAGATTTATCATTTACCGCAGCCTCATAAGTAATTCCTACAAATAACTTCCTCTGTTGTAAAGACAGAGTTGCCAATATCTCTTTCTCTCAGTATATAGAGATACATACTCTATACATATATATATATATTTATACATATAATATGATATGTTTATATATATATACACTCATACGCATGTTTATATGTATTTGTGTGTTTGTGCACGCTCCCCTCAGTTTATGTAAACTTTGCTTGAGGGCTAGCTCCAACCACACAGGCAAGGTTTTCCGAAGTCCTCACATGGACATTTGCCTGGACTATTTACCGAGCCAACATTCAGGCCTTAACAACTTCCTCTGCATTACAAACTCCATTATAACACGCTGTATTTTTAGCCCCTGTAAAGCCCCGTGGAACAGCCTGAAATAAACCAGGTGAGCCTGAAAAGCTGCCCTCCATTCCTACTAGATTAATAATATTTGGTTCTCGACAAGTATACATAAACACACACACACACACAGACATAGGCAGGCATACATACACATACACAGACTAAGAGTAACATACGTAATAAGAAATGACCTAAATTCTGAGATTTAAAAGAAAAAATTTTGACTAGTAAATACTATGTTTTTTTTCCTCTTAATGTTCTTTAAAATTTCTGAACCAGGAAAATGTGATGGCCACAATGTAAAGTTTAGATTTGTGTGCGCACCTTAAAGAGGTAGTTTGGAATTTTTTTTACATTTTTGAATTAGCCAGGCTGCTATTTATCGCTGTGAAACATGGTGAAAAATCAGAGGGAGTTCCCACTGAAAGACATTTCTAACTCGGTTTTCTTGGTCAGTAGTGATGATGTCACCATTATTCGTCTCCATCTCATGGTGTCGGTGTTCCTCGCCTGTTCTCTGTCTTTGGTCTCGCTTAGATATTAACGAGTGTTCCTTTGAGAGAGCCTGTGACCACACCTGCATCAACTACTCCGGCAGCTATGAGTGCGTCTGCAACAAAGGATACATCCTCTATGGACTCACTCACTGTGGAGGTGAGTGTTAAGATCTATATGTCACATGTGAGCTAACTGAGCTGTTTTTTGATGAGAAAGTCTTTCTGTTCAGTAGTCGGTATAATTTTTCACCTCCCTCAGGAAAATAAAAACAAGATGAAGAAGCTCAGATGTTGTGCACATGGTCTCTGTGTTGTTAGATATTGACGAGTGCAGCATCAACAATGGGAGCTGCGAGCACGGCTGCATCAACACGCAGGGTAGCTACGAGTGTGTGTGTCCACCGGGACAGAAACTCCACTGGAACAAGAAGGATTGCATCGGTAAGCACCGGCTGTGTGTGTCTGCCGTGCGTGGCGTGGCGGACTCCTGGTGTAACAGATGTGTGTGCTCCTCAGAGGCAGACAAGTGTCTTCCCAATGGAAAGCCAGCCCCCCGAGCCCAACTGACCTGCACCAAGAGCGGAGGGGCGGAGGTCTGCTCGCTGTCGTGCCCCTCCAACGCTCTCTTTCTCGCAGGTACACACAAACACAGCCATGGCTCCATCACTTCTCATGAAACTATCTTACTGACTTTTCTTGGAGATGTCACCTAAACTCAACCATCACTTTGCCTGTTCCGTTCCGAGAAACCTGCAGTAAGCCAATGTACCAAAATATTATAATTCATATGAATATTGCCTTTTTTGTCCTAGAAAAAATCATTTTGATTTAAAATTTGCGTATGATTTTGTATTTAATGTATAAGTTACAAATATATATATTTTTGTTCCTTAAACATTGCTAATTTGTTATTTACTATACAGATATAAGCTACAAAGTAGCTCTTTTACAGGACCATTAATATATATCTGTAATTATGATTGAGGCATTCAGTTTTCGAAACAAAATTTCATTGACTGATTTAAAGAGCAGATGGACTACATGAACTTTAATTGTCACAGCTGAATTATTATTTTTCTTTACATATTTACTTTTTCATTTGTCTAAAGGTTGCCTTGTTTTTTCTAATTGGGTGCACACACAACATTTACTCTTATTCTTTCTGTATTTATTTAATAAATACGCAATTGTTAGATAAATGCCTCGAGGATGATTCTGAGAGGCTGAGGTGGTATTGTCAAGTTAATAACGTAGTGAATAAACACAAAATATTCAGGTTCTAATCAGACAGAGAGGTACTGCATTCATTTCCTTACGCATTTTCAGCTATGTATTTAATATATTTGCATTGTTTTATTTGGGTTATCTTAGCACGTGAGCTCTTGTTTTATGATTTGTTGAAAAAAATAATAACAATCTTAATATATTGGATCTTTTTTATTATTTGAAATTTTTTCATATTTATACAAGACAAAACATACAATTAACCAAGACATATACACAATAACACCACACAGAAAGGGAATTAGAGCATGCTCCTACTTAAATATCAAGATCTTTAACAAAAAAAAAGAAGCTCTGATATGATAACTTAGACTGTGTTAACATGCCGTACAAGTGGCTGCCCTCTGGTGGTCAAAGCAAAGTATTGCATCTTCTTCATACCTCTCACTCCCACTGATGCTTAATGAAGCTGTTTGTACTATTTATCGCTGTATTTATGGACTCCTCAGGGGGTTCTCTGCACAGACTGATGTGTTTTTCACTCTCCAAGGTTTTCTTGGCTTTACCCTCTCCAACCTTTTGGCCAGTACCCCAGGCTCTCCTGTGATAGTAGTTAACAGGCATCTGTAGATTGATCACATTCTTTGATCACGCACTTTTTTCCTCAGTTCGGCCTTCGCTTAGTTTGACTTGGCAGCCATTGTGTGAGAATGATAGATAGCTCTGGAGAATGAAGTGAAATATTTGTTTTTCTTTCTTTTTGGAGTACTTTTTAATTTTAGGGAGTGGGAGCCATGCAAATTCCTGTGGCTGGATGTAACCTTGGCTCTTATTTAATTGTCTCACTTTTATAATTTCCAAAGACTTCATCCCTCTTTTCTTACTTGAAATGCATCTTTGCGTGTGCATCAAGGGAGAAAGAGAAGATTCATAGTTCTTTAGTTTGACTTAAATTTTGCAATCAGGGTTTTAAGTCACATGGAAGCAAATATTTCTCTTGGCTCTTGGCTTGTTTCTGGATGATAACACCATTAAACATCTTTAAAACTCTTTTCAACTCCCACAGCTGTGCAGCGGCTTACATTATCACCTCGTCTGACATTAAAGACTTCCCTAAGCTCTCGTGATAATCATTTCTGATGTCTCTTTCCTCATCTTGTTCTTATGTGTGTTGGTTTCTTGCAGACTCTGAGAACAGCTACACACTGAGTTGCGGCGTGCCCGTCCAGCATGGTAAAGCTCCTCAGAAGAGGAATGCCACCTCTGGTTTGCCCACCTGTGCTGGTACAGTAAACGAGCCTAGACAATGACTGCACTGGACAGCTGTCATTATCTGACACTTAGTTTCACTTCACCATTGGATCTTTGTCCATTTTGACTTCAGTGTTTTTCACAGCAGAGCAAAACTAGAGCACCAACCAGAGCAATAACTCAACCATGAACAGCCTATAGCTCAGACTGTTACAAATGATTGGGATATTGCCCCCAAGTGGCAGCTAAATGCTGTAAAATGTAGACATGCGTTCGCAAAGCCCCAATAAGGGGAGATCCCAGATATACAATACATTCATACACTTAGGGTTAGGATTGATGGGCAGGGGAAGTGGTTTGTAGGCATTAAAATACCAGATCAAGGACAAAACAGCCTTTCTAATCATTGTTATGTCATGTAATGTGTAACAACCTTTTGTTTCTCTCTGATGAATAAAGATACGCTGGCACCACCCATCAAGCAGAAGGCCAAGTTTAAGATCAAAGACGCCAAGTGTCACCTTAGGCCCCGCAACAAGGAGAAGCACAGAGATTCATCCAGACAGAATATTCAAGGTGAAAACCATCACAGAGTTTATGTAAAAGTCGGGTGTTAGAAATACATTTATTGCATATTTTGATTTACTTCTTAAAAATTTTAAACATTAGATTAAAAGCAACTGTTGAAGTACCAGAAGAAAACTGATATATTTAATGACTTTTCAGTTTAATGATATTTTCATGCACTTTGTTTATGGTAAAGTTTTCCCTCAGATTTGCCTGCATTTGATTTTACTTATCTGTTATTGTCATTGATCCGTATTCTGAAAGTGGCTGGGATCTGTGTTGTGCACCAAAGTGGTTCTCTTTCTACCATTCCGATCAAATGTTATGTTGTAACTAATAACAAGTCTTCCTCCTTAGCACCACTGACTTGTGGGGGTTTGCTCAAGGATCTATACGTAGACATGTTTTTACTCTCTTTATATATGTTCCTGATATAGTACATTATATTGCCAAAAGTATTCGCTCGCCTGCCTTGACTCACATATGAGCTTAAGTGACATCCCATTTCTAATTCATAGGGTTCAATATGATGTTGGTCCACCCTTTGCAGCTAGAACAGCTTCAACTCTACTGGTAGGGCTGTCCACAAGGTTTAAGAGTGTTTATGAAGGTTTAGGAGTGTGTTTATGGGAATTTTTGGCCATTCTTCCACAAATGCATTTGTGAGGTCACACGCTGATTTTGGACGAGAAGGCCTGGCTCTCAGTCTCTGCTCTAATTCATCCCAAAGGTGTTCTATCAGGTTAAGGTCAGGACTCTGTGCAGGCCAGTGAAGTTCCTCCACACCAGACTCTGCATCCAGGTCTTTTTGGACCTGCTTTGTGCACTGGTGCACAGTCATGTTGGAAGAGGAAGGGGCCAGCTCCAAACTGTTCCCACAATTTGGGAGCATGGAATTGTCCAAAATGTCTTGGTATGTTGAAGCATTCAGAGTTTCTTTCACTGGAACTAAGGGACCAAGCCCAGCTCCTGAAAAACAACCACACACCATAATCCCCCCTCCACCAAACTTTACACTTGGCACAATACAGTCAGAAAAGTACCGCTGTCCTGGCAACCGCCAAACCCAGACTCGTCCATCAGATTGCCAGATGGAGGAGTGTTATTCGTCACTCCAGAGAACGCCTCCACTGCTTTAGAGTCCAGTGGCAGCTGCTTTACACCACTGCATCCGATGCTTTGCATTGCACTTGGTGATGTATGGATGAATGCAGCTGCTCAACCATGGAAACCCATTCCATGAAGATCTCTACGCACTGTTCTTGAGCTGATCTGAAGGCCACATGAAGTTTGGAGCTCTGTAGTGATTGACTCTGCAGAAAGTTGACGACATCTTTGCACCATGTCCGTCAGCATCTGCTGACCCATCCATCAGTTTATGTGGCCTACCACTTTGTGGCTAAGTTGCTGTCATTCCCAAACACTTTAATTTTCTTATAATACAGCTGACAGTTGACAATGGAATATTTAGGAGCGAGGAAATTTCACCACTGGATTTGTTGCACAGGTGGCATCCTGTCACAGTTCCAGGGTGGAATCTACTGAGCTCCAGAGAGCGACACATTCTTTCACAAATGTTTGTAAAAACAGTCTGTATGACTCGGTGCTTCATTCTACACACCTGTGGGCATGGAAGTGATTGGAACACATGATTCCCATAATATGGATAGGTGAGCAAATACTTTTGGCAAAATGGTGTATCATATCCGAAAATTTGGTTATACTGATGATACAGTGCTTCATTTATTTGTGAAGCCTGGAAAGCATGTGGAATATGTAGCCCCTCCAGACAAGTGTCTAGCTGCATTTACCAACTCTGTGTCTCAAACTTTTCTGTATCTACATCACATTGAAGCTGAAGTTCTATTTTTGGCCCCAAATCAGGTTCTTGATAATTTTCCCAGTCCTTGGCTCCTGAGCTGACTCCACTTCAGCTCATTTCTTATAATTTGGTCACAAACAATAACTCCTGTTTCTGCCCATTTGTTTCCTTTCTTTTCTAGTGCATTTTAAGTTTTCTGTCCTGATGCTTGACATTACTCTACCTGTACATTTCCTTTTTTTTTTATCCTTCCCATTTTGTTTGTGTACTTGCTCCAAATTTTAGACACAGCAATAATTAATTTTGTCTGTATTGAATTTCATTCTGAAAAAGTTTTATATTCCTTTCCATTGTTTCCAGTTTCGGTTCTCTTGTTAGGGCCATGCTTTGTGTCAGTCAGGTGCAACAGCTCATCAGCAAGCAATTTTAATGCAAACTCATTTTCATGTTTACACTAGTAGGCAATTGTTTTTAAAAAATGCAAATCACAAATTGATTGAATTTTTTTCCTTTTTATGCACAGTGAGAAAAAGGGCTTTGCTAACGTTGCTCCTTCTACATGGAACAGTTTGCAAAAAGACTGTAAATTATCTGAACATATTTCTTTGAACGCTTTTACGTCTAAATTGAGAGCACTTGAAATTGCCTCTTTAAATTGCAACTCTTTTTGATTATTTTTAATGTATATCTTGTATAATTTTCTGTAACTTCTGCTGCCTCTTGGCCAGGACTCCCTTGAAAAAGAGGTTTTCAATCTCAATGGGACTTTCTTGGGAAAATAAAGGTTAAATAAAATAAATAAAAAGAATCTAAAAAAGGATTTTCCTTTTAGAGGGTTAAGGGTTCCACAAAATTTGGCAACAAAGCATCTTACAAAGGCTCCATAGTAGTGTCACATCACTCCAATTTGTACGTCACAACAGTGTCAAATTTAAAGGGATACAACACCCACAGAATGATGTGCGTTTATTTTCTACTCACCCTCATGCTGAGCAAGACTCTACAGCACTTTTTAAATATCTCAAATACAGCCAGAGATGGGGGGGGTTGTTATCCACCAACTTTCATATAATGGGGGTCACCGGTGCTTGAAACAAAAAGGTCCATAAAAGTCCCCAGAAACTTGGCAATATTCCTCCATACTGCTCGTCCAATGTAATTGAAGTGTCCTGAGTGGGTAGCGTCCATAATTTACTCGAAACAACATCAATTAGCATTTTTTTATAGCCTAAACAGTCGAACAGTGCACTTCCCCGATGCGCATTCATGACACTATGGAAGCCGCAGCAGACCAAATCTTTGTTTCTTTGTTTCTTTGTTTGTTTGTTTGTTTCTTTCTTTCTTTTAAATCAATAGTCAGCCCCGGTTTGTCCGCAGCTCGTTCGCTCTTATCCCAATGTAAACAGTGAATTTCTTTTTCTATGCTTGCATTATCAGCAGAGTAGGCGCTGAACGCCACAGCTTCCGTAATGTCGCGAACTCGCATGGACGCACATTGCAGAAGTGCGATGTTCTACTGTTTAGGCGATAAAGACATACTAAATGATGTCATTTTAAGTAAATTATGAATGCTACCCACTCAGGATACCTCGATTACATTAGCAGTATGGAGGAATATTGCCAAGTTTTTGTGGACTTTTATGGACCTTTTTGTTTTGAGCACCAGTGACTTCTATTTTATGAAAGTCGGTGGATAAAAAAAAAAAAAACCCTGGATCTCCAGCTGCAATTTAGATATTAAAAAAGTGCTCCAGAGTCTTGCTCAGCATGAGTGTGAGTAGAAAATGAACACACATCATTCTGTGGGTGTTGTATCCCTTTAAGTAGCAAGCCTTCCTTTTAAACTACATAACCAGACCAGAGGAAACCAGACCTCCACTAGACCACTTCAGTTCCCAGATTCCCTCTTTTAGATACTTTGGATCGCATTTGAAGAACAGTTTTCTGGTCTTAAAGTGTGACTGATTCACCTGTTCAGGATTCTGCTTTGTGTAACTTTTCGTTGCTTTTCAATGTTTCACGTTAACTTATTTTTCACCTTGTTTTAATCTTGCATTGTAGATTTTCTCTGTAATTGAGGTTTTAAAAGATGAGAATTTATCTTTACTTACTTCAGCTTCTGTTTTGTTTTCAAAGGAGGCCAGTTCCCATGCACAGATGACTGTCAAGTAACTTTTGTCAACCTCAAGTGCGACTCATCAAAGAAGCGGCGCAGAGGACGCAAATCTCCTTCAAAAGAAGTTTCCCACATCACCGCCGAGTTTGAGATGGAGATGAAGGAGGAGGAAGCCTCAGGTGTGGTGGTCTTTCTTGTCTTATCTCCTTTTGGAATATATGATAGACATACACTTCAGATGTAGGAGAGCTTACAACACTTTTATCTGAGAGAAACTGTCTTTTTTTTAAATGGAAAAAGTGTGTGACAATCTTTGCCTCAGACTCCTGTAACCTTGACTGCGTGCGGGAGAGGATGAAGCAGAAGCTGCAGAATGCAATGCGAACACTCAGGAAGTCGATCAACAAACAGCAGTTCTACATCCAGTTTTCCGGAACGGAGTATGAAGTGGCCCAGAAACCGTCCAGAAACCCAGAGGGAGCCGAGACCTGCAGCACGGGACAAGTCCTGCGAGATGGAAAGTGTGGTAAGTCTAGAGTCTGATAGGTGATCTTGATGTTGCTGTCCTGTCCGAAACTGTTTAACTGTGTATTTTTTCCTCAGTGAGCTGCGGCGTGGGGACATTTTACAGCGGGGAGCAGGAGCAGTGTGTCCAGTGTCCTCCTGGAACATACCAAGACACAGTGGGTCAGCTGTCCTGTGAACCATGTCCCAGTACTGACGGACAGGGCATTGCTGGTGCTAAGAATGTGTCTCAGTGCGGAGGTAACTGACCATCCCATCATTACTTTTATCTTGCATTGTCAGGTATTCTTATCTGAAATGAGATATCTGCATAAGCAACACACAAAAACATGAACATTAATGATTAAAGAATCCATACGGACACAACTTCCACAAACGTTTTAATGAGCAAAAACTTCAATTTTGAGTTTGTCAATATGTTTGAACCTTTTTAATAGACAAGTGCAACAGACTGTCAGTAAAGATGGGATGAATGCATGCTTATCGTTGTGTGACATTGCAACTTCTTCTAAGTTTCCAATCATTCAGCAATTGAGAAAACTAATTGTTGCAGTTTTGCAAGAGAACTTTGTTTCTACTCTTCCTATATCAAATATTTCAGCTTCTCATCTTCACGATGCTCCTGTCGTGTCTGAAAGACAGATCTCTGTGGTATGGCAAATATCAATAATCTGATACAGATGTTGAAACCCTTTTTATCCCAGCTGACCCTGTGTTTGACTTGGATTCACCCTGGACAGGTCACAAGTTCATCATAGAGCTGATGTCATGGGAAAAGTGACCGTGCACTCTCATACTCAAACCTCTAGAGGTTTTAGAATCCCCATTTAATCCAAACGCTTGCTTTAACTGTCGGAGCACCTGCAGAAACTCTTTAAGTCACAAGAAGAACATGAAATCCCCACAAAGAAAGCCCTCTGAAGAGTAACTCTGCATTAGGATCCTTCCTGCTCTGACTGCCATTCATGGCATTGTTGTCAGCTCAGAATAAAGAGGAGGACAGAATATGAAAATAAAGACAGGTATATTTTTTGTTTCACAGGTCAGTGTCCAGCAGGTCATTTCTCTGCTGATGGGTTCCGCCCATGCCAGCCCTGTCCTCTGGGTTCCTATCAGCCAGAACCAGGTCGGGTTCTGTGCTTCCCATGTGGAGGAGGCCTCATGACCAAGTATGAAGGATCTGTCTCCTTCAGGGACTGTGAGGCTAAAGGTTAGGCTTTGTGGCTGTGTGTATTAGCCTTTCAGATTTCTTGCTCTGTCATGTCTGTTCATACAGTTTTAGGTTGCAAAGGTCAAATCATCACTGTGGCATTTTTTCCACCAGCCACATTAATTAATTTATTGCAGATTTGTACCTGTTTAAGATGTAGATATTAAAGTAGTTTAAAAGTTGTTTGTTCAGTTGTTTTTTTTTTTGTTTTTTTTTTTAGCTGTGTTAGCAATGCGCCTCTACAGAAAGCATCGTCAAACCATAATTTTATTCCAAACAGAAACATCTGAATAACTAGGCTTTATGATGGCTTCCTTCATCTGCTGCAGAAGTCAAGTTAAAAACAGTCAATCAAGCTTTAAGTCTATAAACAATGCCAGGACATGTGTGCTCATCACCTACTGTATGCTAAGTGGATCATATATTCCAATCTTCAACTGTTTTCAATGGTTGGCAAACACTGATAAGTAATACACTTGGTCCCCATAAATGGAAAATGGAAATGGAAAAGAACTTTATTTGATATTTGATTTTTTTGAAGGGTTTTTTTTAAAGGACAGTGCATATCAATATACATATATATTGTAAATATACAAATTAT
Organism: Atherinomorus stipes; assembly: GCA_023101725.1. Taxonomy (NCBI): domain Eukaryota; kingdom Metazoa; phylum Chordata; class Actinopteri; order Atheriniformes; family Atherinidae; genus Atherinomorus; species Atherinomorus stipes. The sequence goes on from JALJCO010012637.1 coordinate 806,303, forward strand.
TGCAAAGCTAATTTCTGTCCATAGTCCTTTGGCAACTAAGCTTTCCTATACTCCCATTTTCACACAAATGATGCATGTATAAAACTTATTTTCTTTATATTTTCTGGTATAGGGCGACATGTTTCAATAAGTGAAGCAATGACAAAGAAACTACGAAGAATTTTATTTTGGAACTATATCAAAGCTATTTATTTTGAATCTATTCACTTCAAGATAGTGAAGAAGTAGTGATTGAAATTTACCAATGCTGTACTTTAAAGTTTGCCACCCATACATTTTGTAATATCGGACTTACTGTATATAAGTTAAATCAAGTATAGCTGTTTCTATCATGTCTCTTATTGAGGCCATTTGTTACATCCCTGAAACCTCTTCCTTGCATTGTCATTTGCCTTTTCTGTAAACCAGATATGAATAATATCATAACTGGCTGCTCTGAAGTTTTTGAGTTTACTGCATCTTCACTCAGTTTGACCGCATTTGCCCTGACTCTCTTTTTCCTTAGTGCACTGTGCTCCCGGCCACTACTACAACTCCACCACCCACCGCTGCATCCGCTGCCCAGCAGGGACCTATCAGTCTGAGTTTGGGCAGAACTACTGCATCACCTGCCCAGGGAACACTACAACTGACTTTGATGGTGCCACTAATGTTTCACACTGCAAAAGTAATGATGCTCTTCATTTTCCACTTAATTTCCTTGTAAATTATTTATCTGAAACACCTTTCCAAAGGGGCTAATGACTTAGAAAGTATGCCTCAAGCTGAGAGGTCGTGTAATTTTATTAGAATTCTAAAATGACTAAATGCTGCCATTTTATCATCTTCAGACCAGCAGTGTGGGGGTGAACTGGGAGAGTACACTGGCTACATCGAGTCTCCTAACTATCCTGGAGATTACCCTTCAAATGTGGACTGTGTCTGGACCATAAACCCCCCACACAAGAGGCGGATCCTTATTGTGGTTCCAGAGATCTTCCTCCCAATGGAAGACGAATGTGGCGACGTGCTGGTCATGAGAAAGAGTGGTAAACAAAAATATAGAATTTGAAAAAGTGCTACACTGGCTAATGCATTGTACGTTGATGGACTGCAAATTTAGGTTCGTTTTGATTAAAATACTACTTTAGGAATGAGACTGGCAATATGTCCAGGAACAAACAAGCTCTCAAATGGAAACACCTTCTGTTCATGTCATTTGATCACACCCTTAAAGCAGAAGGTAGATCATACTTTACCATTTTCTTTAGACAATAGCTCATTTGGTGTGAGTTACAAATCCAAACTATTTGGTTAGGGTTCAACAATGTTCAACGGTGAGGGCTAAAATACATTCTTTTTACAATGTAACACTTAATGAACCTTCTATAACTTCATTTTTATAGTTCACATGCAGTTGCTGTCATGACCATGAGGAGCCATTTATTCTCCATATTCACGGATGTTACATAACCTCATCACATAGGATGCTATAACATTCTTATTTTCATTTAGCTGCTAATTAATTTCCAGTTACTTGACTTATTGTTTGTTTTGTTGAAGATTCATAGTACAGTCTCAGAGCTCAAAGCAGCCCTTCGACAGTGTTTGCTTTTTCCAGCCACTCAATAAGCAAAATTGATTAAGGCAAAGTCAGGAAGTTCACACGTTTGAAAAGTATAAAAGAAACACATTCCATTCCACGTCTATAATTCAGAAGTTTGTTTCCGCTGCTGTACTTCAGTGGGATATCATGGCCTCGGTCCCACAGCTGACATCTGCACATGACTTATGTAGTAATCCAGTTTGCATGCAGAAGTGAATGTTTTTTGACAAAGCATAATATGTTTTAAACCATTTGTTTGGCACAATTGTTCAAAATCATGACTAACCGACTTTTGGTTTCTGGAACTTTAACAAGTGCCAGAAATAAGAAAAAGATTGTAACATTTTTGTACCGTTCCTTCAGCTCTGCCCACCTCCATCACAACCTACGAGACCTGTCAGACCTATGAGCGACCCATTGCTTTCACCTCTCGCTCTCGCAAGCTTTGGATCCAATTCAAATCCAATGAGGGCAACAGTGGCAAAGGCTTCCAAGTCCCTTATGTCACCTATGATGGTGAGTCTGCTTCAACACAGTTCACGCACTCCAGATACTCCAGTTCCATGCAGCAGCACATTCTACAGGGTTTCTCAAGGGACCCCTGCCCTGCACGTGTTCCAGGTTTCCAACTCCACCAAACCTGATTCAGATCAACTAAACTGTTCATCAAGTCCTTTATAAGCCTGCTAACAAGGCATTCACCTGAGTCAGGTGTGTTAAAGTATGAATAACTTGAAAACCAGCAGGGCAGGGTCCTTGAGGACCATGATTGAGAAACACTGCTGTACTATAAGTGATTATACAATCACAAAAAAAGAAGTAAATTTTGGCACTTTGCTGTAATCTGGGAAGGATTATAAAGTTATTTTCAGACAATTTAGAGCAAGTAAATAAGTAAAGTAAGTACATTTTTATTTACATAGCACTTTTCAAGATAAAAATCACAAAGTGCTTCACAGTAAAACACAAATCAACACACACACACACAAATAAAACTAAGCAAAAAGCAAGTTTAAAAAGATGTGTCTTTAGCTGCTTTTTAAAAGAGATCACAAAGTCCACAGATCTTACTGTAGGCTGAGAGGAATGGTGTTCTGCAGAGCAGGAGCCACTGCTGCAAAGGCTCGGACACCTTTGGTTTTCAACAATGTTTGCTTCAAAACCAGCAAACCCTCTAAGGACATGTTTCACATTCCGGGTCCTCAAGTACCACTGCCCTGCGTGTGTTCGAGTTGTCCATACTTTAAAAGTAGAGTCCAGAGTTCCTCCCTGTTTCTGTTGTAAACAACACTATTCAAACTGAGAGCCCCCTCCCTTCAGGCAAATGACCGTGTCATTCTTCAGCCTATTCAGCTTCAAAGCCCCTCCTTCAAAGCTCAGAAGCAGGTGAAAGCCAAACCAATATTAACCCTGGTTTTCCAGCGTGCACTATCTAAAGCTCTTTTCACCGCAAAGTACTTCCTTTTCTTCACTGCATCCGGCATTTTATTTATTTTTTTTTTCTTTTTCTGAGAGTTCGAGTGGCTGGCATCTGCTTCAATCATGAGCTTAACCCCACCAGAGTTGGGGAATCCAGGTGCCACAGAATACAAATGCAGTCCGGCAGTTGTTCCAACCATCACTGAATCAGCTGAATTCAATCAGCATAGCTCCTCTACCTGCTGATTAAATTCAGCTGATTCAGTGATGGTTGGAACAACTGCCAGACTGCATTCTGTGGCACCTGGATTCCCCAACTCTGATCCCCACACAGCGTCATGCCTTTAGCTCTGTCATTGGCTGGCGATATATACTGAAATCTTCACCCAGAAATGTGTGGAACACGGCAAAACAAAGGGAAAAAGTGAATTACAGACAGGGGGAGAGGGAGTTGCAAACAAAGTCACCACGACACGAGAATAGAGGATTTCGCTTACACAAGTCTTGCGTTTATTTTCAAAGGGGAAACTCTGGTCTCTACCTCTAACATACCTATCAGCAGGCTTGTAAAGAACATGATAAGTCAATTAATTTGTATCAGGTGTGGTGGAGTTGGTAAGATCCAAAACATGCAGAGTGGTACCAGAGGACCAGGATTGAGACACACTGCTCTAAGGCAGTGGTTTTCAGTGGCGTCCCCCCTCTGGCCAGGTCATCCTATGGCCACCCCCTTACTGTAAGGTTGGAAACTGTCAGTAACTTTATACATAAGGAGAATAAAGTGGATTTTAGTGGATTAGGTTCAGCTGTGAAAAAGCTTCCAATCGCCGAAACTTCCCTTTTCTCACTGAGACAGGACCTAATTGGGATTTTTAAAAAACACCCTTGATAACTTTGTTTCTGGACATCCAATGATTAAAAAATTTCACAAGGCTTGAAAACTATCAGAAACTTTATTTTAAAAAAAGGATAAATGTTTTTTTTTTTTTTGTGAATTCGGTTCACAGTAACAAGGCACATATATGCCCAAAATTGCCATCTCTTGCTGAGATAATGGCAAATTTGGATTTTTGATATAGTATTAGTAATAGCTTGGTCATTCATGCATAAAAAATCAATGTGTTCATTTCACAGATTAATCTCTTTTCAACAATATTTTAATATTAATAGCCATAAAACCCCCCCAAATTTATTTGATAAATGTAAGCTTTATTTTTATTTTCTTTCAATGATCTGGCAACCCCCTGCGATCCTCCAACCCTCAGTTTGGGAACTATTGATCGGACCTGCTGGTGACATAAGGCTGCAAAAGATCTCTAGTGCAGACTTGAGATTGATTATTTACAGCTATATCTGTTAAAAACTGAATTTTAAAATGTACTCTGTAGTAAATGGGGAGTAAAGGGGCAACATGTGAGAATTTGGAAGATTCTTTATTAGCTTTGCAACAGCATTCCAAACCATCTGAAGATGTTCCGTTGATTTTTTTTTTTTTTTTTTTTTTTTGCTTAAACAAGTAGAAAGAAAGTTGGAATAATCAAGATGTGATTAAAAAATAAAAGCGTGAAAGATCATCTTCATCTCAGATTGTGAAACAGTCCATCATTCTACAATGTGAAAGTTTATTCACAAATAGAAAACAATCATGGCAGTAGGAGTGGACGTCCCAGCAAGTTCATTTCAAGATCAGACCATGCAGTGCTCAGAGAAACTGTAAAACCCCAAAAGCTACATCTCAGGTTCTACAGGACTCAGTTAGCATGTTAAATGCTGATGACAGTCCAATTAGAAAAAAAAAAAACTGAATAAGTTGGACTTTTTTAGACGAACTGCTAGAAAGTCTCTAAGGCAGCTTTACAAGGCACTGAGGTGTCCTCAGTTTTTCACACACTGAACTACACTGGCTCATTTTTTATGGCATTTGTCAATAATCTGAGTTTGTCATTTCCTCAATGAACAGTAATGTTAGAGGGTGTAATTTCTTTTGACTGCAAACAATATCATGTTTATTTTTATTCTCTTAACAGTACCATCTGCTTGTATTTTCCCCTTTTTCTCAAACCCTTTTTTATTATAGAGGACTACCAGCAGCTGATAGAGGACATCGTACGAGATGGTAGGCTTTACGCCTCTGAAAACCACCAGGAGATACTGAAGGTAATAAATGATGCATAACATTCCCTACCTCACAAAGAGCAGAAGCGCTGATTTAAAGGCTGGAAATATGCTTATTTATGCAGCTGGTAAAGAGATGTGACATCACTTGTCCTTGTGTCCTCCTTATAGGACAAGAACCTGATAAAAGCCCTGTTTGACGTACTCGCCCACCCCCAGAACTACTTCAAATACACAGCAGCGGAGTCCAAAGAGATGTTCCCTCGTTCCTTCATCAAGTTGCTGCGCTCCAAAGTAACCAGGTTCCTACGACCATACAAATAGATGGGGCATCTACACTGACCTGTTAAAGACCCCCATCATGCTTCATCATTCCAGATCCAGCAACCTAAATGTAACCCCAGAGCCCTTATCATCTTCTCCCCCCATATAGTGACTCACCCTTTCTGTGGCTAAAAATCTTAATGTTATGTATTCGTCCTCAGTCAAGCTCGTCACATGATGCCTTCAACATCTTTGACCCCTTCAACTTCAAGATGCATACTATAAAGCCCTATGAGTGATTGTAGCTTCAAATATGCAAGGTTTGACCAATACGGGTTTTTGAAGGCCAACAATATCTTTTCATGCAAAAATTCGCATTAGTATTTAAATTTATATGGTTTCTTTATCTTAAAGATAGTTGTCCCTTTTAGTATATCACTGTTAAACTATTTCAAATAATGCACTATGGGTTTTAAAGCACATAGCTAATTCTCAATGCAAAACAATAAAGATTAGGTACAGTATGTAAATTACTCTAGAGGGTAGGATCTTCTAATGCGAATATGCCCAGAAAGAAAAAATGTATATCCACACCAAAAATCACCCTGACTTACGGAATTTCTTGCAGCAGTTTTCAAGAGGTTAACTGTAGGCTACTTTGTTTTTTCTTTGTTCCTCTTTGTCTGACAGATTTTGCCAATTAGCTAAAAACAAGCTAACTTAAAAGTATTTTAAATATAAAATTAATGGCTACCATGTGATTTTCTTAATTTTGCGTAACAAATAGAAGTTTAGACACAAAGGAAACTAAGCTAGCATTGTTGTAAGCTAACAAAGTCTCTCGGTTATGAGTATTTGGTTCGTGATATAAGGATCAGCCCATGCTCGAAAGTGTTCATTAACTTCACTTAAGCAAAAGAAAAACAACTATCAGTTTCTCCCAGTACGTAGCAGTTTCACAACAAAGGTGGATTTAGAGTTAAAGAAGCTAGGCTTCCCAGCGGTTATTTTTTATGGTAGACTGTTAAAAGATGTGTGTGCATCCACTACATGTGTTACAGAAGTTCCTATTTATAAATGCCCACATTAGCTACAATTGTGAAGTTTTGACTCGATTGTGTTTGACTGTTATGCTAGCTGACTGTTAGCCTCATTAAATCTCTTGGCACACCATAGGAATCATGAGAATTTGAAAGACTTTCAAATTAACATATAATGAAAACCGTTTGTAAAATATCATGGATTCACAGTTGAGTCTTTACATTTTATATGGAGGGTTGAGAAGTGGTTCTCTTAATTTCCAGCCTTTACATGACACTTGGCTAAGCAAGCAACCACTGGCTGCATGTTGATGGTTTACAAACAGAAATGAGAGAAGCATCATCTTTTGACAAAATGTATATATCTACAAATGCTGAAAAAAAGTTGTTCAGGTTTTAAGGCTATCGTAACCAGTATTGGTCAAACCTTGTTCCTGCTCACTGTGTAGCTTCTCTGTGTGTTTTTTTTTTTTTTTTTTTTTGTATTTCTCCCAGTCATTTCCTACATTTCTGCACTCTACCTCCCATTTGCTCTGCCTTTTTCATTTTATTTTGCTCTGCTTTGCTCTCTATGTTGTGTTATTGTGTAATATTTATACTAAAAAAGTCAGAACTTGCAGAGGCCCAGGTCACAGATGTTTTATAGCTATAATGTACAAACATTTGCATACTCAGCTGTAGATGCATGATGTGAAAAAGATGAATTGGCCCACAAAGAGTACATGGTTGTTATCATAAACTGTATTTCTTCACTGGCCTGATGTGCACGAGTGAGAGATGAAAAACAGTTGGTGCACTTAAAACGTATTTTAACATGGAAGATTAATTGAAAGAAATGTTCATTCGTGTACAACTACACCATTCCACCTCAGTCAGTGCTTTGTCCTTCTGGAGCACAAGGAAAGATTACATGGGCTGAATCACAAAGTCTATATTGTAATTTTTTTTAAATAGAAAAAAAATATATAATAAGATGAGATAAACTACCTGCAAGTAACAAACTGTTACTTTAAAGAGAAATGTATGTGATTTAACTGATATTTGGAACTTTAATTGCACTTGAATTTTATATTTTGAACTGTTGGGGAAAAAAAAGATCTAAGTTTGTTTTTGTTATCTTTTCTTGTGTTGTTTTAAAGATGTGCCACGTGTGGCGGTGAAAAGAGAGAAAGATAGCTGTGTCTCCTGTTATTACTCCCTCTCTTTTAGTTCACAGTAACCCCAAAGTCTCTCGGCTACAGTAACGTCAACCTTAACCAAAGACTAAATGTTCAACTGAGGCGCACAGAGGAAACAGTTACCCTCAGATAAGTCAGTCTTGCCACTACCACAACAGTTTTGAGTGCATTTCACTGCCCAGTCCTGTTCCATTTTTAAAGCACGATTTATAGCTGCCAGAGAGAAGAAGCATAATGGCTCCGTATTAGCTTCTTGTATGATGGCATTGCATACGTACGACAGCATATACAAGTTTCTTGACTCACCCAGATGCACTTTTTTCCATTACATAGGAAGTATACTGTGTAGACTTTGCTTTTCTTTTATAACCTGACTAAATACTTCTGTGTCATTCCCGCTGATACTAATATGTCCATAAAATCCCATACCATGTATTGAAAATAGACTATATCTGCACAATGTGACTGGAAATGTAAAATGTGTACTGTGCGACTGGAGTGTTGGTCTGATGGTGAATGTAGCGACAGGGATGTTATCAGGATTAGAGGTATATCTTTTCTGTGTCTGTAGCAGTTTCAACCACAAACTTCATTTGTCCCATATATTCAATAAGACTTGAAGTTCCTCCAATAGAAGTTCAAAATACATTTGTAATGCCCTTTATTGGTGTTCAAGCTTCTTTAAAAACAAATTCGTTACTAGTGTCAGGTGTGAAAAGAGCTTGTCTCTGTGCTGGGCACAAGGAAGATAAGTGAGTGTTATGGCTAAGAGCTCTCTGACATCACTGACATTTAATCACCCCTTGGATGTCTTGCATGTTTCCCTCCGTAAATAATTTTTGTTTTTCAAAGCAGACATTTTTCAAGTTTCCTACCTTTTAATGAGCCATTTGTTATAGGATTTGAATGATTAATTTGTCCTTTTTAATCACTTTTAGCATTTGTGTGGTATGCCATTTGTAAAAACGGACCATCAGAGTAATATGATGTGACATATGGAGTAGTACGGCAGATTCAACCGTTTCTTTCAAATCAGGGCTGCACAATATTGTTATCATGATATCAGCATGCGCAATATAAATATAACAAAGACGTTTTGATTTGAATGTGGACATGCACAGGTGCATTTGATTTTTGAGCATGCACAGGTAAATAAGTGGAATTCAGCAGAATAGAATCATATCAAGCATATTTCTTAATAAATTGCAAGTCATATCTTAAACGTTCAGGATAGTATTGCATAATATGTTTTGCTTATATCATGCAGCTCTATTTCGAAGCATTTTGGAGGTAACCCTCCAGCAGAGCTTGATATTCACAGAATTTGAATCAACAGACACAGTTTGAACAAAGAAATCACATTTTTTGGATACCAGTCAAACAGAGTAACTAGACTCCGAGTGGCTCCAGCTTTAGAGAATGTAGTATTGTGGGACTGAAATTATGAAAAATATTTTCCCAGCAAAATTCAATATCCATCTTGGCTTAGGGTGCTTCTCTTTGGAAGGATCAAATAAAACAGACTCACCACTTCCCATCCTGTAGTCACGTTGAAGGTTTTTTCTTTTTAGTTTCAGTAAAGGTTCAGAGAATAAATGTGGATCCGACATCTTTAAATCCAACTCTGGTCTTTGAGGCCCACTGTCCTGCATGTGTCCCGAGTCATTATGCAGAGCTCGACAACAAACTGTTGAATCCGTTTGATTTGAATCCCATGTTAAAGCAGAGTAATATCTTAAACCTGCTGAGCACTGGCCCCCAAGGACCAAAGTTTAGGTCCATAATGATGAGGATCATAGGGAGTGATCAAAAGTCAACAAATAAGAATTTAGGGTAGCACTTTGTCACATGTCTGTTGGGGTGGCTTAAGTGTTCACCATTCAGAACGTCAGTGTTCATCCCTGGCCTCCACACTTTGAAATGTCCTTGGGTGAGATCACTGAACCTTACATTGTAGGGCTGGGAAGTCATTTCAAATTTATTTACCTCAGTGGACCAAAGTGCTATACACGAGAACAATAAATCAGAAAATTATAAAAATGAGGAAGGAAGAGATAAGAGTTAAACCAGCATTCAAATAAAATACACATACAGTGAAACCACAGAATAAGATAGATACAGACATTAAATTATACACAAAAAAAAACAGAAAGAACTGCTTTTAAAGGTATACTGTGTAACTTTTGACCCACACATTGGCCTAATGTCAGTAATAATATATGATTTCTGGGGTCAGTATACAGTACTTGACACATGTTGGTGATCTGAGGGGGCTGCCCTCAAAAAACAGACATTGTAACTTTGAGCCCTTGCTTTATGGCTCAATGACTTCAAATTAACTGGTCAAAGTGGTCTGCAAACATAATTCCAGAAAACAGATGGAGACTGTTTAATTTTGTGACAGTTGTGTGCCCTGTGGGAAGTTACGGGTTTAGTGCCCCTAGTGGCCAAAAGGTACACAGTAGCCCTTTAATATAGAAAATAATTAAAATAGAAAATTTAAATGATCAGTACTCTTAGCACATCTAATATTAACATTTGACTGTTCCAGGGAAGATATGCTTTTCTCCCAGTCCCATTCTGTAACCTTTTTTTTTTTTTTTTTTTTTGTGGTGCTAATTCAGTGTAAATTGCAATTAATCAATTTTGAGTTTGCTTTTTAACACCAGACCAAGTTGTCCCCCATTCTCTGCCTTCTTTTTTAAGTGTTTTCCAGAAACAGACGTCATGTTACTAGATTGTTGAAGAAAAACATTTTGCCCTCTGCTGGAAAGTAGCGATAGCTTTTTTTCCCACCCGGCTTACAAACTAAGACTAAACTGAGGTATTTAAATTTTAGGGGAAAAAATTAACAAAAGAATTAATTTGAAAATTGTTTTTAAAAAATTATTATAGTTTGATTTTTCTTTTTTTTTCCCCCTTCCCAAGATCCATTGCCATAATACATTCATTTGTGTAATAAAAAAAAAACACTCAGAATGTTCAACTCCCACGCTATCATTTTCATATTTGTGGCGTTCACATGAAAACTGCTTTGTAAATGCAGGCCATTCTCCATTTTCTGCACAAAATACAAAAGCTCCAATGATTCAGGCTCTGATGTTACTCCTATTATTCCTGAATATCCCTTTTTATTAAAATCCTGGTTTTCTGAGGTACACATGTACCTGACGAGGCTTTAAGTACCACACAACCTAAATTCCTGCACCATCCCCATGAATTCCAAATTTTAATCACTGTTTGTTTTTGAGTTCCAAGAACACCATAACACGGAAAATAAAAACAAAAGTGATGGATTTTTCTGCAAGTTGCTTTGCATAGTGCACTGAAATTAAGCCAATGGCCAGAAGGTAGGAAATCAATCAAAAAGCTTGTGCTTTGGAAAACAGTCTGTGGTCATGTGAAATATTTAAAGTTAATGGGTTGAAGCAGGGAAAACCGCAAGTATGGTCCTGCATAGCAAAGAGCTTGGTCTTACTGGTCTCGGTTTTGACTTTAATTCCAAAAAAAGGTATCAACTATTTAAGAAAAGAGAAAAAAAAGAGGCATATTTGTATAGAAATTGGCTGTTGTTACCCCTCTGAGAAATGAAACATTTTAAACACAATCTAAAGTGTCAGTGCTTGTTCTTGGTGTGTTATCATGTCATTTCCCAAAATAAAGTCATATTGTTGTTACTGTTTCAGATCATTCCAAATAGCTGCCATGCAGACATATTGTGGTATGACCTGCTTCCTATTTGTGAATGGGCACAGTTTAATATGAGTGTTATGGGGAAAAAATTGATATGAACTGCTCTAAAATGGAAAAAATTGACTGCTTTTTCCCCTGAGAATGTATTTTGTTGTCCATGTGGTGTGGATGAGAGTGACTGTGTGCAGACAGTGTGATTGTGTGCGAGAGCGTTTTTGTGCTCAGTGCCTGTGATGGAGATAAAAAACTATGTATGTGTGTACTTTAGTCCATTTTGTAGAGGAATAATTTTAACTTTGTTGTTAGTCGGTTGTACCCAAAGAGAGAAACTGTAACACAGTGTTATGCCATTGTCTGGTCCATGAAACTCCAGTCCTGAACAAATTAAATAAACAGTAGCAGAAAACCAACAAGTCATCTCTGTGGTGAATTAATGTGCAAAGAACAGGTTTATGTTACTTTATCTCTTATGAGTCAAAAAATGTTACTAATGCTGGTTTTTATCTTGAAACATGTTTTTGCAGCAGATCTTGTGTCTGAAAAGAGACAAGATCATCATCTCTGACACTTTTTTTAAAACTCTGAATCTAATGTCATTTAAAGAAGATGCAGCTTATTTTATTTTCAGTCTTTCCTGTTCCCTGAAGAAGTTTTAGCTTCAGATGTGGAGAAATAAGAACATCAAGATAAATGAGAACAGCCCACAAAGTAACTGAATTGTAACACTGCGAATTTACAACCACTTTTCCCCCCCAAAAAAGTTGGGATGTTTGATAAGATTTAAAAAAACGAGGGATGATACGACTGTGTAACATCTAAGGATGTATATGGTCATGATTTTATCGATACTGATACCAATATCGATACTCCTTATCGGTACCGATATTTATCGATACCCTTATCATACTACAGCAAAATCTACAAAAAAAAAAAAAATTACAAGATGTGAAAAGATTTCGCGTTTTTTATTCCTACAAGGAGGATCAGAACATAACAGAAACTATTCTTACAATTAAAGGCTTCTAACAGAAGATCATAGAGAAAACCACACATAAACAGAACAGAGCATTGGAGGCACTTCTGCAACATTTGGTCAGTTTTTGTTAAGAAAAAGCATATTTACTTTCTCAGGCTCCAGCAAAGACCATCCACCATGCAGAACATCGTTCAGATGGCGTTTAAGAGGCTGGATGCAAAGGTAGGTGAAGGACAGCTGTGAGATTACAGGAATTGTGTCTTACTCCACCATCGAGATTCCGCATAGACGTTCACAAAGAATCAATAAGAGTATTATTTGTCCAGAATCTTAAAGGTACCCCGGTATCGTTAAGATTAAGAGCCGGTACCAAATGATGCCGGTACTCGGTGTACTTCCCAAGGAGCATCCCATCTTCTTACAGCAACAGTCTGTCCACATCAGGGAACTGAGGAGAGAGGAGACCAGAGGCCTGTTGCACACTAAGCTCACAGATTAAGCTGGTATATGTTGGTTATCAACTTTTCTGTGATCCAGTTGCACAAAATTGGGATAGTGAGTTATATTATGGCATAAGTCACCATGGAAATTTATTCTGTGGAGCTAGCCTGCTACAGACCAGGCTAAGGTCTGGAATCCATTTTATCTTATTACTGTGAATGTGTGGAAGTCTAAATAATTCAAAAAGTATTAAAGCTACAAATACCACGAGATACTGTATAGCACACATCTCCCAAATGAGCAGAACATTTTGGTATCTGAATGGTTAAAGTAGAACAAAAGGTTCAGGAGAAGTAGCGTGCCATTGTTTGACAGAATAAAGAGAGACAAGAAAGTACTAGCAAGCATAGTATAGCCCATGAGCCACATTTCAACTCTCAATTTCTGCCTCATGCTGCCAATGTGACCTGGTGGTGTAAGTCTAACGCAAGCAATGCAAACAGTGCATCTTAGCATTCAGTAAGTCACAAGCTCAAACCCAGCAAAAACTCTTCTTTAGTTTTGTTACATTATTCTTAGTCAGTTTGAGAGGTTTTGCTGAGTTTGGGGGGTTTTGCAGGATTTGAACTTGTGACCTGCTGACTGCATGGTGCCATGTTTGGCTGAAGGGGCCATATGCACGGTTCCACTACTTCCTGAACTTCACACAGCACCTTTGCTTCCCGTCCTTTATTTTGGACAAACTGATTAATCCAGGTGTGTTTGGCCAGTTATTGAGATCAGACACACCTGGATTAATCAGTTTGTCCAAAAATGAAAGACAGGAAGCAAACTAGCTGACAAAAATCAGCTAGTCTTCCCAAGATAACGCCAAATTGGGATTTTTATTATGGCATAAGTAACAACTTTGTTTTTTATGCATCAATACCTGAAAAAATAGACATGTTAGTTCCACAGATTCATTTCTTGGTGTTTGGATTCCATTTTATTTGGTCCTTGACTTCTTCATGTGCTTTTATGGGAATTTTCTGCTCTGACAGAGAAAAGCATGCCACTGCGTTGCCATGGCAGATCAGTGATTCTTTGGTAGATCTGAAGGGTGTATTGAGGAAGCTGCAAGCATGCATTTATCCAGGATAAGTATCGTCAGGCTTGATGAAGATTTCCCTGCTCATCCTGGCTTGCAGACAAATTAAGCCTGGATGCCCTTGTTTTGGATTCGATGAGCCCAGATAAGCTTGTTTTTTCATCCAGGATGTCTTAATCCTACTTTTGTGCAACAGGTCATATTCTCAGGTGATATTCTTAGGCCTGTACTATGCAGCTGGTTTTCAATTCGCTAATATTCAACCCAGTGTTTTCTAATCTTGATCAGGGCACGTTCACTAAGGGGTGGTGTTTGCAACATGTGACCAATTACACAAATGGAAAAACTCTGCAGAGCAACCTACTTTAACGTGGAGGAGCAGACAATTACTCTCTAAATAAACATGAAGAAACTACACACATCATCCAGGCCAAAAGCAACACTGATGTTGCAGCAACAGTCAGAAAGGAATGCTCGCAGAAAGCTGCTGATTCTGTTAATGAGCAAGTTTGGAGGCTGTACATTTTAATTAATAAGACAGTATGAACGGACATGACTCTGATCACTCAGTTTCACTTTATTTCAGTGCAGATGTTTGGGGCAGAGCTTCCTCTGTGTCCTTCCTTTCCTCTTTTGAGGCTTAGCTTCCTGTGTGAGCGTGTTTTGTGTTGGAATATTAATTGCTCACCATGATAGTACGAGTAGTTGTGTGTTCCATAAATTTGTGTCTTTGCAATTCTGCCATATGTGAGCATTATTATTATTAACCTCATTATTTCAGATGCATCCCTAGTGGAGCTAAACGGATGTGGGAACAAGTCAAGAAAAAGTAGCCTAAAAAGATACTTCAAAGCATTACATTTTCAGCGTATTTCTCCATCAGCTAACAAACATGGTCCAGTCCATCCAATGAAAATCGGCCTTTTGGATATGATGTCATCAGGGACATCATGAGGATCTTAAATCACTCAAAACTCTTTCTCTGTTAAAGGGATATTGTGTAAGTTCTCCTGTGTTTTATTCACAAAAACTGATTATTTGGTTCAAAAGTGTCTTTTCATTAATCAGAAATCACTCCCATCAACAAACTGAAGTGCTCCTCTAAGTTCTAAACTTGCCGTTCGTATCATTCATTTACACATCGAGCGGGTCGGCTCGGTGAAGGCTGCCATGTCGTATTGCCATGTTTTTGCGTTCGGGAAAAGCGTGACGGTAGGAAAACACAGAAACTCACCCGACACACCGGAGTTTTCAGCTCAGTTCGAGGTAATGCCTTTGAAAAGTCACCGCGCTGCAGTGGGGGGA
The DNA here is from genome assembly GCA_023101725.1 of Atherinomorus stipes. Taxonomy (NCBI): domain Eukaryota; kingdom Metazoa; phylum Chordata; class Actinopteri; order Atheriniformes; family Atherinidae; genus Atherinomorus; species Atherinomorus stipes. The sequence continues at coordinate 821,406 of JALJCO010012637.1, forward strand.
GAGACTAGCGTCTCACTGACGCTGGGTTCACGTGCAGTCGGGCAGACGGCCGTTGGTAACAAACCAGATGTCATTTTAATCAATGAAGCCGATCGAAAGACGGTAAAACATGGGTCAGGGAAAACAATACGACATCGCCATGACAACCGAACAAATGTGGACTGATGTCACTGTAATTGACGGACCACGTCTTCACATAGAGGCTGGTGATAACTTTACACGCAGCGGATGTCGTCGGTCTGCCCGGTTTCACGCGAATGCAGCATGAAAAGTACGAGCGAGCTGCTCCCGATTACACAGTGTCCCTTTAAGCTCCTCTGACAAACCGCTCACCAACGCTGACATGATCTTTTAAGAATGGGCAAGAAATTTTCCAAGAGAGCTGACTGGTCAGGATGTGGTGGTTGATTTCTTACCCAGAACATAAGCAGGTTAGCTATTCCACATAAGTTACCACAGTGATGTAGGATGGAAACCCAGGGTTAACCCTGAAGTTACCAAGATAAAGGAGAATCCAGCTGTGTTGTACAGACTACTTTGTCTGATGCAAGATATTAGAGAGAGGTGAGAAAGATATTAGGCAGGGTCGGACAACAGACGCCGCCCACAACGCCATTTTGAGACATTTATTCTAACCCAGGGGTGGGGAACCTTGGCCCTCATTCTGCAGGTCTTCCACTTGTCCTTGCTCCTACACACCTGATTAAAATCAATGAGTCTCTGATGAGGTGGCTCAGGCATCTGGTCAGGATGCCTCTTGGACGCCTCCTTGGTGAGGTGTTCCAGGCACGTCCCACCGGGATGAGGCCCTGGGGGAGACCCAGGACACACTAGAGAGACTACATCTCCCGGCTGGCCTGGGAACACCTCAGGTTCCCCCCGGATGAGCTGGCGGCTGTGGCTGGGGAGAGAATCAGGTGTGCTGGAGTGGGGAGAAATGGAAAGCCTGAAGGGACACCGGGACACCGGTCCTAATTTAATTTAATTAATTTACTGTGGGTTTTCCTGTGTTTTTGTTTCATTTTTTCCTCCTGCCTCTGCCACCTCACAGGTGCCCAGTGCTGCCTGATTGCTAATTAAACTCACCTGTACGTAGGGATGTTATGGCAAGGCAAGGTAAGTTTATTTGTATAGAACATTTCATGTACAGGACAATTAAAGTGCTTTACATACAACATTAGCGGAGTGCAAAAGGGAAAGAAAAGAAAAAGTAAGAACAAGAAAGTAGAAGCATGATTTAAAATTAAAAACATTATGCTAGACTAGAGCCCGTGTGCTCCAGTCCGTCTTGATCGTAGGGACTGGAAGTCCTGCAAGCACGGTGTTGATGGAAGTCTCAGCAGGCCGAAAATCACCAACAACACCCAGCTGCAGGTCACAGCCCAGAAGCGTGTCATGAAGTGGGTGTGTTGTGTCGTGTAGTGTGTGGGTCATGGATAGGGGTAGGGGAAGGGTTAGGGTTAGATTTTACGGTGCTCTCATTGGTGTGGTGGGCATGGTTGTTATGGGGGTGTGGTTTGTAGCGGCTCCAGCTACAGCTGGACCTTACTCAAAAGCTGTGTCTCATCTTGCAGTCTGCACACTGCAAAGTGCGCAGACTACATAGGCTACAGAGTGTGCTACGAAGTCCAAACACTCCGAAGCATCCTCCTGAAAAGGTAGTGTGACAGTGTGGGATCCTGTCACTATGCCTCTGATAGATCATGTGCTCTGGCTACTTGACCACAGGGATGTCCCTTTGGCTGAATGGTCAGCGTGCATGACTCTCATCTGGGCATCTAGAGATCAAATCCTGCCCGGGCCCTCCATTGCGCACCTATTCACATTCTGCCGTTGTTGGCAGTATCCAAGGGCAATGCTGGTAAACAGTCCATGCATTCGAAATTGGTGGCAGCCTGCATGAACCACGAGGGTGTGCGTGTGCAAAGAGGGGGAGAGGTGTGACAGTGTGGGGTCCTGTCACTATGCCTCCAATAGGGGATTATCACGCTAACCGGAAGTTCCCGGATTTTGACACTTCCTCTTCCGGGCCATGTTAACGACAGCCGTTTCTGCTCTGTTATACTGTTTAAATCGGATAATCTCCAAACATATTTAAGTTTTCATTCTAGACTGAAGTGATACTGGATCAAAAGCTGGATCAAAGCGATCGATTTGCCGCGGTGAAGGGCCGAACTTTATCATAAAACACACGTTTGTTTGTCGCCGGTGGGGCACAACACCGGCACTTCACAGGCATGCTAGCATTAGCCAGCTAGCGTTTACTGACGTGCTTAACATTGTGCGTCTTAAAACACACATACATCTGAAAATCGGGTCTGTACCTCCCCGTTTCCAGTGGAACAACTGGGGACTGCCAAGAAAGGAGACGTTTTCAGATGCTTGTGTGTTTTCAGCCGCACAAAGTTAGGCACGTCATCAAGCTGGCTAATGCTAACCTGCTAACAGTAGTCCGTCAGCTACTACTCTGTTAAACTTTGTAAATCGGATAAACGCCAATGCCAAGTTTTCATTCCAGACTGAAGTGATGCTGAAGAAGAAGTGGATTACAACGACCGATTCGCCGCGGCGAAGGACCGAACTTTATAATAAAACGACACGTTTGTTTGTGGCCGGCAGGCTATACAGTCGTGTTAGCAGGTTAGCATTAGCCAGCTCGATAATGTGCCTAACTTTGTGCGGCTGAAAATACACAAGCATCTGAAAGCGTCTCCCTTCTTGGCAGTCCCCAGTTTTTCCACTGGAAACGGGGGGGTACAGACCCGATTTTCAGATGTTTGTGTGTTTTAAGACGCACAATGTTAAGCACGTCAGTAAACGCTAGCTGGCTAATGCTAGCATGCTGTGAAGTGCCGGTGTTGTGCCCCATCGGCTACAAACAAACGTGTGTTTTATTATAAAGTTCGGCCCTTCACCGCGGCGAATCGATCGCTTTGATCCAGCTTTTGATCCAGTATCACTTCAGTCTGGAATGAAAACTTAAGTATGTTTGGAGTTTATACGATTTAAACAGTATAACAGAGCAGGAACGGCTGTCGTTAACATGGCCCGGAAGAGGAAGTGCCAAATGTTTCAACTTCCGGAAACCGGAACAAGGAAGCGTGATAATCCCCTATAGATCATGCACCCTGGCTACTTGGCCACAGGGATGTCCCTTTGGCTGATTGGTTAGCACACATGACTCTCACCTGAGAGTCTGGGGATCAAATCCTGCCTGGGCCCTCCGTTGCCACAGTAGGCTGCTGAAATGGGATATCCTAGCGAACAAGAAGTTCCCATAAAGCTCCAGTTCCGCAGCAACTGCAGACTCCACTGCTATCTAGTGCTATCTAGCATTTTTTCCACTTATTCCTTCAGATGTGTTGTACAAACTAAATTGGAACCGGACATTTTATTCCTTTTCATTTATCTGTCGTGACCTCTGTTAGCCACTCGTTAACACCTGAATAATGTCAAACAGATGCTTTTTCTGAGGCAAAAACTCTCTTTTTAAGCTTGTCTGCATATTTTCAAATTTTCCACAGAGACTCTTGTTTCTAATGGGTAAACGCTCCATTTAACGCTTAAAAATCCACGAGTATACCCAAATATTACACACGTAGCTCTGCTGCTTATTCCTTCCCATCTTGTACGCGATGAATTCTGGGACAGGAGAAGCCACGAAGGATACATCGCACATATCCTTCGTTTTAGGCCAAACAGAGTCAAAGGTTCCTTTAGACGTTTTTGAAATGGGACTACTTGACACGTCACTGTGAGCTATGCAGCCGACGAATCCACACATCGCAGTGTGCAGACTGCAATATGAGACACAGCTAATGTCACACAACCGAGGCCTCGTTACGTCATCTGCACGTCGAGTGGAAATCTTGGGCTGAGTTTATCAATCTGTCAATGCTTTCTATAGGTTCCAATCACTTGGGAATAAAATGACAAATACTTTATTTATCTCAGGGGATATTCCAAGATATTAACGACAGAAGAAACACTAACAAAATCTTGAGAACGTATCTTTTATTATACACTGAGTCAGATATGAGGCAGGTAGACCGATGCGATGCTTCCCTCAGATGCAGTACACAACCACCACCAGCAGATGAAGCTCTTGCTGACCATCTGAAAAGTCTAGAGACAATCTCACGGTAGTTGTGCGGCAGTGTCTCTTGGCCTCGGTTTCACCGTCCCCACTGTGACTGCACTGATGACCTCGTCCTTGTAAGCCTGGGCTTGCTCTTCATTCGTCACCAGTTTGTTTGCTTTCCTGCAGATTGGTTTGGGTTTCCTGGTCTGGTCTGATTTCCAGCAGTCCAGTGCATCTTCACTTATCTGAGGAAATTGATCCCCACTCATCGGTCAGTGGTGCCCCCATGTCCTGACCATGTTCACCAGGAAAACCCTGTCTGGTCAGTTAAGCTCCTTCATTCTCAAAGAATCTCTTTTTCCAAGGAGGCTGACCTGTGGATTCGCCTCTTATCTTCTTCTCACCTTCAACTTTTCATATCATAATGTTACAGTGTCCCACTTCTCCCCAGTGTGTTTCCCATGGGGTTGCAGCAGTCTGCTTGCATAAACAATGAATATTAAAACTGAAGAATACAGCAAAACCAAAAAAACATAAAAAGGTGGTTATGAGTCACTATTTGAGCAGCCAATCAGGACATCATATCTGAAGACTGAGCCAGTTCTTGCATCTCACTTGTGATGATTGTAGCCAGTTCAAAGAGATTTCTTTGAATTGTTAGTTTTCAGTTATGCATATTTATCATTTTTAATGTCAACATTTGAGCTTTGAGAATGAAACTGGCTAATGAAATTCTCACCTCCACCTCTGGATCTGAATTTGTGTGATGGCGCATCTCTCAGCTTGATTATAAACATCCAGCCACACTCATTAACCCTCGATAGGGGATTATCACGCTTACCGGAAGTTCCCAGGTTTTGGACACTTCCTCTTCCGGGCCATGTTAACGACAGCCGTTCCTGCTCTGTTATACTGTTTAAATCGGATAAACTCCAAACATACTTAAGTTTTCATTCCAGACTGAAGTGATACTGGATCAAAAGCTGGATCAAAGCGATCGATTCGCGGCGGTGAAGGGCCGAACTTTATAATAAAACACACGTTTGTTTGTCGCCGGTGGGGCACAACACCGGCACTTCACAGCATGCTAGCATTAGCCAGCTAGCGTTTACTGACGTGCTTAACATTGTGTGTCTTAAAACACACAAACATCTGAAAATCGGGTCTGTACCTCCCCGTTTCCAGTGGAACAACTGGGGACTGCCAAGAAAGGAGACGCTTTCAGATGCTTGTGTGTTTTCAGCCGCACAAAGTTAGGCACGTCATCAAGCTGGCTAATGCTTACAGGCTAACACGACTGTACAGTCTGCCGGCCACAAACAACGTGTGTCGTTTTATTATAAAGTTCGGTCCTCCACTGCAGCGAATTGGTCGTTTTGATCCACTTCTTCCTTAGCATCACTTCAGTCTGGAATGAAAACTTGGCATTGGCGATTATCCGATTTACAAAGTTTAACAGAGTAGTAGCTGACGGACTACTGTTAGCAGGTTAGCATTAGCCAGCTTGATGACGTGCCTAACTTTGTGCGGCTGAAAACACACAAGCATCTGAAAGCGTCTCCTTTCTTGGCAGTCCCCAGTTGTTCCACTGGAAACGGGGGGTACAGACCCGATTTTCAGATGTATGTGTGTTTTAAGACGCACAACGTTAAGCACGTCGGTAAACTCTAGCTGGCTAATGCTAGCATGCCGGTGTTGTGCCCCACCGGCTGCAAACAAACATGCTACGTTGTTTTATTATAAAGTTCGGCCCTTCACTCTGGAGAATCGCTTTGTTTCACTTCCTCCTTAGTATCACTTCAGTCTGGAATCCGTGAAAATTTCAGTAGGGTTGGCGTTTATTCACGTTATCTACGAAGTAAAGCAGGGACATTGAACTGGACCGGAAGTGGGCCGTCTAACTGTTTAAAACCGGAAGTTCGGAACACGGAAGCGTGATAATCCCCTATTGTGGATGGTGCACAACAAAATGTGAAAAATCTGGTCCACTTGTTTCCCTGCAAACTATCAGCAAACAGCAATGGAAACAACCCCGTACTGTTTTCTTCTTTTGAAAGAAGTAACTCGCCCCCCCCATTTTTCCACTCTTTGTCACAGTTTTAATAGATGACATCCTGGTTCTAACTGGTCTGTTTATTTAATTCTTTTTTCATGACATCAGTGAAAATGACTAAATAATCACTCTGTGTATTAGCAACCTCTATTAAAGACAGAGTTTACAGACGGTTTTGTTTATTACCTCAACTGCTTGGATGCTGGCCATTAATCATGTTTGACAGGCACATCAGATATTTCCTACATGATATTTCCAGGGCATCCAATCAGCAGCAGCATCTGCAGGCAAATGTGACTGTGCCAGATGCTGAGATTACTCTCCCATCACTGTCTTGTCTGCTTCCCTCCGTCAGTCGCTCTGCAGAAAGTTGACTTGATATGATGTGATAAAGCCAGAGCAAAGACTGATTGGTGAGAAAAATACAATTCTTTGAACTTATTACAGTTTAATGTGGTGGATCTACTATGCATGTCAAAACAAAGAAAAGAAAAGCATAAATTTATTTTCTATTAGACATCAAATCATCAAGACAGCATTGAGTAATTCCTTTTGTGCTTTAGCTCATAAAAACCAAACTGCTATTTGAGTCATTTTTTTCACCTCACAAGTCCATGAATGACAGCCTGAACTCGATTTTTATGGGTAATTTGCATTATCATTCCTCTTCATTTAATTCATAATTTAATCCAAAGGCCATATTTGTTTGCATAATTGTTTCTGAAAATCAATAGCACTCGTAAACAACAGGTAACTTTATGGAGTGCAACCTACCTGACTGTCACTTTGAGTGGGATACATTCACTCAACAATTCGTCTCGTGGATGAACTGAACCAAACGACTGAAGGGTCTAATCTGAAGAGGGGAAAACTGGGTTATGCATTTGACATTCTAGAAATATAAAATAGACTGGCTTTAAGCAGAGGAATTTAATGTGAGGCACACTGGATAAGATTCAGAAACAGATACTCTTTATTAGATACAGCTGTTAACACAATATCTTATCAGCCAATCACATAGCAACAACTTATAATAAAATGGCCCTTGAATGTAAGCCAACTGTAAAATCAGTAGATATATCTAATACACTGAATTACATCATTGCATTAAAAGTTCTATGAAATTCAAACCGTTATCATTTGGAGCCTGTAAGAGTCCAAACATTCATTTGGCATCAGCCTTCACACTGTTCAGACTTATAAATACAGTACAGGGACAGGTGAGACATTTTCTTCTTCTTCATGAGCTTGTAATCACTTGCAAGCCAATGCGTACTTTGTATACAGCAGGGGAAAAAAAGTACTGAACACACCAACATTTTTCTCAGAAAATATATTTCTAGTAGAGCTATTTACATGAAATTTTCAGCAGATGTCGGCAGCAACCCAAATAATGCACATTTACAAAGAAATACCATTTATGTTCATAAATTAAGTTATGTGTCATATGGTAAAATGGCACAGGCAATAAGTATTGAACACATGAAGAAATGGAGATGAAAAAGGTCTGGAAAGCCAAGAAAGCAGCTGGAGTCTGTCAGTATTTAGAAAGTAATCCTGTCCTCTATCAGTGCAAAGTAATATCAGCTGGTTTAGTCCTGATTGATGCCTTTAAAAAGGTTTCTCATCACCAAGGTGTCAGACAAGAAGTATTCCATGATGGGTAAAAGCAAAGAGCTGTCTAAATGTGACAGTGTGGGGTTCTGTCACTATGCCTCTGATTGATCATGTGCCCTGGCCCCTGGCTACTTGGCCACAGGGATGTCCCTTTGGCTGTATGGTTAGAGCGCATGACTGTCACCCAGGAGTCTGGGGATCAATTCCTGCCCTCCGTTATGTACCTTGCCACATAAAGCCCGATGCAGCCTTATTATTGCAAACACATTGAAGGCATTGATTCCAGGTGCATTTCTAAACTTTTGAAAGTTCCAGTGAGCACCATTGGGGCCGTCATTTGGCAGTGGAAAGAACATGGCATTGTCATAAACCGACCACGGTGTTCCTTGCAATATTTCAGACAGAGGAGTCAGAACAATAATCAGAAAGGTTCTCCAACAGCCCAGGACCACTCGTGGAGAGCTTCAAAAAGACCTGGAATTAGCAGCTACAGTTGTTTCAGAGAAAACAAGAAGTAATGCACTCAACCGCCGTGGCATTCATGCACGCACACCACGCAAGACTCCATTTCTGAAGAAAAAGCATGTTGATGCTAGCTTGATGTTTGCAACACAACATCTGGATAAACCCATGATATTTTGGAAAACGTAGTCTGGCCAGATGAGACCAAAACTGAACTCTTCAGATGTCATAAGACACAACATGTTTCAGGAGAAATGGCAACACACTTGATCTCAAAAACATCATAGCAACAGTGAAGGTTGGAAGTGGAAGCATCATGGTGGGGGCTTTTTTTTCAGCATGTGGTACTGACAGACTTCATATCATTGAAGGAAGAATGAATGGAGAAAAGTAGAGAGACGTTCTGGACCAGAATCTGCTGCCATCTGCTGAAGATGAAAAGAGGCTGGATCTTTCAGCAAGACAACCATCCCAAGCACACAGCCAAGAAACACTCACCTGGTTTAAGAAAAAAGAAAATAAAACTGCTAAAACGGCCCAGTCAATCACCCGACCCAAAAGAACTGAAGATCCAAGTTCACAAAGGACACCCGGAACCTTGAAGATTTAAAGGCAGTTTGTGAGGAAGAATGGACCAAAATCACACCTGAGCAACGTATTCCACTGGTTTCTCCATACAGGAGGCGTCTGGAGGCTGGAATCACCAACAAAGTTGAAAAACCTATGTATTTAATAAATTTCAGTAAATCTATTCAAAACTTATTCCCTGTCATTTCACTATATTACACATAATTTAATATATGGACATAAATGTTTGTTTTTTTTTGTATGTGTGCATTCTTTGGGTTGTTGCCGACATCTGATGAAAATTTCATGTCAAAAGCTCTACTAGAAATATATTTTCTGAGAAAAATGTTGTGTTCAACACTGTTTTTCCCTGCTGTATGTACAGTATGTATGGATATATGTGTGTGCGTATATATACTGGTCCATTTTAATGTGTGTGTGTGTGTGTGTATATATGTATATATATTACACAAAAAGTGCCAAATTAAAGGTGGATTCTATGGACAATAATGGTAAAACTTCCCCTTTCAGATCCACTCACTAATGTGTCCCCTAGATGGCAGGATCACATCAGCTTGTGACTCTGGCAGCTTCCTCCTTAACTCAGAGGGTGTTAAGTCACGGGTGCATGTGTTACATCTCCAGATTGCAGTCTGTTTGTTTAGCTCATTACCAGCCAAAATCCCATTCCAATTACCTGCGGATAAACAGGACGAGAGGTGGCTGATGTGCTGTAATACTCTGATTTGACTGATTATCCCACACACTGCCAGTGGATCAAAATGAGTTTTCAAGTCAGCAAAAAATGGAGATTTATCTTCTTCTGAGCAGACATTAATTTTAATCTGATTTAAATCTGATTTCTGGTCATTTGTATTTCATCAAATTACAACAGCAGATGTTTTCCTGTTTGAAACGTATTTGATGAGCTATAAACTGGTCCATTTTCAGCGTTCAGTGGAAGGTCCTCGGCTTTCTAAATCAGATGAGATGTCATGGATGAAAAATCCTGCTTTGTGGTTTTTCAGAGAAAAATAAAATGAAATGAGAATATGAATGTCATTTAGCTCAGTGAAGCTCAATCAAGAGGATTAAAGCTAATTTCATGGAGGAAACAGACTTCAAGATAGTATTTCCTAGTCCACGAGTCACCTAGAGGACGTTATAAGTTGCACAATACCTCAGAAAAGTTGTGGAAAATAAACTAAATACATTTATTTTTTGCAGCTACATGTATACAACCTTAATTTGATTTATATTGCAATTATTTGAGATTAGCACAGAATTTCTCTCATGAAAAAATTAAACAAAACTCCTTTCTTTTTTTTTTTTTACATTTTTACCATAAATGCAAAAAACAGGGAAGTCTAGTAAGGGCAACGTTTTAAATTTCAACTGTTTTTCTGTACTTGCCACATCTTTTCAAAAGCTTTGATGCATTTGTATGTTTATCTTCTTTTCTAATAAATCCCACAACCCCTTTGGTTTTTCTCATGACCCATTTTAAAGAATCTGACCCCACAATTTAAAGAAAAATACATCACTGGATTTGGCTTGGACGATCAACATCATGGGGGCTTTTGAGTTTTGTTGGATTTTAGCAACAGGTCTTTTGGTTCCTGTGTGATTCCAGATCTGGGAAGTTTGGGGGCTGGTGGAACCCCCTCAGACTCTTCCTGTTGCCCTCATCTGCTCTGCTGCAAGAGACCAAAATGTTCAGGTTTGCAAATGGCAAGCATCCGTGCAGATTACACGATGCAATAAATGAATATTGGATTCTGATACTTTAATACTTGTCAGTGGATATTCAGTTGTATGCTGCGAGAAAACAGGGGCATCAGTATGAACAGTTTTTTCTTTTATCTAGTATGTTTGCATTTTTAATAATGCTGCTTTTACTAAAGTTAAGTACATAAATAATTTCTCCACCACTGACAGAGAGCTAAGTTATACCAGGCATGTTTTTGTCTTTCTCCTGCAGTCAGAAGCAACACTTTAACATCACATGAACCAGGAAATACACAGAAAAGCTGCAGATGGAAGGTGAGTCTTCACTTTAATGTCTTTGTTCATGATATTTTCTTTTGAAATGGAACAGCGGCAAAGAATGAGTGACACATCTAATCCTACATAAATGTCACTCAGAGATAAAGAGCAAGAAAAACTCAAGAATTTTATTTACATTTTTCCCCCAATGCTTTGCACTTTGAGATGAGAAAACAGTAGACGCGATGGCAGCAGCTAATAACACTGTTGCTATGACAAACCAAATATATGACAAAAAATGTTTTCTAAAAAAAAATATTAAAATTTTAAGTAAATTTCTAGTAAATTCTTTATTTTTCTTGCAAGAAACTTATTACAGTAGTAAATGCTATCCCAGCGGCCCCATGGGACATATGTTGCAGGACGAGGGGGGGGGCTTCCTCTTCCTTGTCTTGATTGGTGTGTGTGGTCATCCCTGTGGTGGGCCACCTGGGCTCAGTGGTGGTTGCTGGTTGCCCGAGTGTTGGGGCTCTCTTCTTCTGGTTCTGATCCTTGGAGGGGGCGCGGTTGCATTTACATGACTGCAATCATCATTAAAGTTTGGATATGGAACACGGACAGAACAGCGACATGTGTCCGGGTTGTAGTTGCAACAGCAGAAAAACAACTCCATCCGCTGGGTTTCCAGGCTCGCTGCCGATACAAGGGACCAGCAGTCTGCACCATGTCCAACACATGCTGCAGACTGACAGCTAACATTAGCCTCATTAGCAAGTGAGCTAGCTTACCGATCCAGGAGAAAAGTCGCCATTTCTGTGGTTTGATGCCGTGGGAAATGTTTGTGGGTCCATTTAGTGTAACTTCACCTAAACTTACTCCACTTTTTGCTCTTCTCTCTTCTCACTCCTCTCCTGAGACGGATAACAATATCTCCGGGCTTTAAAGCAGCTGCTTGACTTGCCGACTCCACCTTTTCTCCCAGTACCAATCTAGTTGTGCCAAACATAGGCTACTATTGCCACACAGAGATTGCATTTGGCAACCCGCAATGGCAGCCTGCATGGCTTGTAGGTGTGAATATAACGCCATTGTTGAACCAGTTAAATTTATTTTATATTTATTTTCAAGCTAAATATAATTTTTCAAGGAAATGCTGTATTCTGCATCTCTCCAAACGCCTCCTAAAGGTATATATATATATATATATATATATATATATATATATATATATTTATATATATAAATTTTATATAGCAACTCTTTTCTTATATTTTACATTTGCACTCACATTCAACGGTCACTGTGTTTTCCTGAGGGTTTAATTGTCCATAGCAACAATAATGTTTTCATCTACTTGCTGGTATTGTTGCTGTAGTTCGTGTTTTTATTTTTTTTTTATTTTTGGGGGCATTGCCTTCTTATAGGTGCTCCCTACAATTCACTTTGATTTCTTTCAAGGGCTTGTGGCAGTTGACAGTCCTGTCACTATGCCTCCAAGTGTTCATGTTCCCTGGCTACTTGGCCAAGGGGATGTCCCTTTGGCTGACTGGTTAGCGCGCATGACTCTCACCCGGGAGTCTGTGGTTCAATTCCCGCCGGGGCCCTCCTTTGTCCTGCCACAATCTGGCGCTTGCAAGTAGGGATCCATGTAGCACTAAGGGTGGGTCCATAGATTCTGGATGGGTGGCAGCCTACGTGGAGCTTGTGAAAAGAGGGGGAGAAATGTGGCAGTTGACAGTCCTGTCACTATGCTTCCAAGTGTTCATGTTCCCTGGCTATTTGGCCAAGGGGATGTCCCTTTGGCTGACTGGTTAGCGCGCATGACTCTCACCTGGGAGTCTGTGGTTCAATTCCCGCCCAGGCCCTCCTTTGTCCTGCCACAGGCTGTAGGATGTTTTTTGTTAAGTTTCTTTACCGTTTTAGCAGCACGTTGTGTAGTACTGGTGCTTTTTCTTTTCTTTTCTTTTTGTCTGCTTTTCTCTTATCAACACTTTCCCCTTTCTTTTCCTCACACCCCTCCTTCTTTTCTTCCCCCTTTTAGGTCCATTGTCGACATTTAATTCAGCAATAAACAAATTAAAAAGAAAAAAACAGAACACCGAAGTGTCATTGGGAGCCCCTATCCAAAGCTTCATTTCCTTCATGTAAGTTTCCCCCGAGGTAAAGAAAATTTGGCTTTGTCATCCCACAGCTGCTGACTGTGATGTTGAACAGGACGATGGGGAGATTAAGATTATAATATTATAACTGGGATTTCTTTTAATTTGAATTGTAATTGTGGCACTGGAAACTCAGAAGTAGTTTTAAATCCCCTTCAAGTTGCTGCTGAGATGGAAAATAGATTCAGCTCCTGATTTGTGCTGAGTTCAGTTCAGGACCTCCGTCTTGGCTTTGGTGGCCTTACAGCTCTCATCTCTGTGACAGTGTGAACGAAACTGAGCTCCGCGGAGACGCGCGCAGCTGTGCCACCCGCCCTCCCCGGTCCCCCCCACCCCCACCGCACCATCCACCACCTCCCCAATCTATCTGTGCTCCTCTTCACTGCACCGCTCACCAGTTAGCACGGTGGGCAAGACTCACCCGAAAGCGAGAGACGAGCAGACAAGAGAGACTGGAGAAGAGGAGAGGAAGACTATCAGTCCACACAAGCGTCCTCCGGTGCTCCACGGGGTGCGCGTTCAACCTGACCAGCGCCTCAGCGCAGACGGACACCGTCCTCTCCCATCCACCACCGGGCAGCCTCGCGACAGCTGACTTCTCCGCACAGCCGGTACGTTTCTTCTGCATGTTTTATTTTGCATTTGCGTTTAAAACTCAAATGGCTTTTTTATCTTTTGGGGGTGAGATGTAAAGCTGGAGCAGAGGTTTCCCCTCACATTGCGTATTCCCAGGTCAGCCCTCAGCCTTAATCTTGTTTTCTATATGTGAGGAAATGTACGATCTTCTTAGTAGTCATGTATGCAGACATGATTTCCTGCATACATCACCTTTAATTACATCCTCAGTTTTAAGTATATCAGCACTAAAAGCACGATACGCATGTTTCCATGAACCTGCGGTCTGTTGCGGATCCAGTGGCTGGAAAGTTTGATCATAGTTGAAGGAAACTGTGTTAGTGGAGGGAAACTACGCCAAAATGTGCATGAAGGTCAGAATTTATGGGGAGCACTTAAAAAAAAAAAATCGGTTAACTGTCACAGAAAATGACACAAAAAACCTACATGTAAATTCTACAATCCTTCCATCACAATTTAAAAGGCTAATATGATTTAAAAACACCAAACCAAAAGCCAACTTTGCTGCCCTAAAATACTAAGTTGCTTTTCTGTTCCTTCAGATACCTTTTTAGAGACGCGCTCAGATTAATGGGTCATAGTGCAGATCTTGACAAGCTGTTGGATCCATTTCATCTGAATCAAGTTTGCTTTATGCTTCACCTGCTTTATGTTTCACCTTGATTGACATGCAAAAGGGTTATAGAGACAGTTTAGTGTCTCAGTCTGTCTTTTCTCTGTTAGCACTGATCCTAAATTAATCAACCAAAAAATGAAATAAGTATAGCCTATCTTTTTTTTTTAATCTGATAATTGATGTTATGTTTGATGCATTCTCTGCTGCTTTCTTTTAAAAAAAGAATCCTATATGGTTAGTAGGAATTTGGTAAAACAATAAATGAAACGTACTGAGGATTTTGGATGGAAGGTAAATACAAGAGTGAAAGATTTTCTTGGTGCCTGAATTTATCTTTGGAGAAGCAGAATCTTGTAAAATGACCACATCCACTGTGCACAGGGTTGTCTTTGTTGCTCCAAATCATATAAAAATTATTGTCATTTTGCAACTACCTGTTAATGCTGAAAACCAGCCTGGTCTAGTTTTAAACACTATAAACCACAGCTAAAATCTTAGGGTGACTCCAAAGATGCAATATAAAATAAATGAAGTGCAAACATGAATGTAACTTAAATGTAAATGTGCAGTTTTATGAATTCATGTCATTTTAATTAGAGGTAGACTGCTGATATACTGTTTTTATACTATAAATATTGTGTTGAAGTGCTTTATTTTTTTAATTGCAGGTAAATCTACTAACATATGCTGATTTAAACTTTTTCCATATATATTTATCAGTGATTTGAGCCGGTCGCTTTACCTGACAGGGACCAGTAAGTGTGACAACATGAATGGACGTCAATACACTACATTGCATATCCAGTTTCTATTAATCATGATTCCCTCAAATAATAATGGTAGTTTTTTGTTTTTAATGGGGCCATAGACATGCAGCTCACACAGCAGCTCAGAGAGTAAGCTGCCATCTGTATTACAGACCGTAAAGTTGATAAATCTCCTCCCTTTAAGTCTGCAAGTTGTTGCTGTTAGTTTTTGAACCTCCATGTGAGACGTTACAGTTGGAAAATTTATGTATTTGTAAAAAATGCTTGTAGTTCCAATAGCAGCGTGCAGGATAATGCATCATGCCACACTGTAGTGTTTCTTTTTTTTTCTTTTTCTTTTTTTTCTTCAACAAGAACTTACTGACATGGTCAGCAAATGGTCCATACCTGCTTTTAGATTTATGGAGGAAATTGAACAAAACAAAACAACAAGAAAAAACAAAAGTTTATGTCACGGCTCTGTAAAGCAAAACCACCGGCAAAGCAAAGCAGGTTTATGTACAAGACAACTCAAAGGGTATAAAACGTTAAAATGAGGGTGCATTCAAAATATTACAAAGTGCATCAAAGACAGAAGAATTAAAACAAACCAAAAAGGATTAAAGAAAGTAGTTGAAACAGAAAAGCTACAGTAAAATGAAGCGAAATGGACAAGAGAATGAGTGACATGAAACAAACAGACATTAATGGGGAAATTATCATCATCATCATCATCATCAAGAATCACTTTGTAATAAATTAGAACCAGACTGACGCGGAATACTGTTTTAAACTTGTGAAGTGTGCCGGTCTTGGTCCACAATGGTGCATCTTTCCAGTTTGCTCAAAAACAGCCTGAAGCTACCCCCCCCCCCCCCCCCCCAAAAAAAAAA
The DNA here is from genome assembly GCA_023101725.1 of Atherinomorus stipes. Classification (NCBI taxonomy): domain Eukaryota; kingdom Metazoa; phylum Chordata; class Actinopteri; order Atheriniformes; family Atherinidae; genus Atherinomorus; species Atherinomorus stipes. The sequence goes on from JALJCO010012637.1 coordinate 837,222, forward strand.
AACAAACAAACAAAAAAAAAAGAAATCCACACCCACCCCTCACAGACCTTTCCCACTCCTTTCCTCTGTAACACCTCCTCTGAGCATCTTAACAGTTTTATAGCTGTGAAACATCTTGATTAGAAGCTGATTAAAACTGGGATTTCATTTATTTATTTATTTTTTACGGTTGCCATCTGACCTTTACAGCTGTTATGTCTTCTTGTTTATAGCAACCGTGGTGCTTTCTTGTCTTCACCATTGTGAAAAAGGCACTCGAAACAATGAGCCTCTTTTTATGAGGCTAAAAACATGATTTCCGAGTTATATCAGGTCATGTTTACACGGTAAAATGAATCTCTGGGGAGTCTTGCTTATTTTTTGTGGTGCATTTAGTCTTTTTATGCTTTACATTAATATCTATTCCCTTTGGATATTTAATCAAAATATTCTGATTGGAAAATTCCAGCTTGTTTTCACCATTTTCTGAGGACTTTCTGATCTGAATCATGTTTTTTCTCCTTCTTATTAATGTGGGTAGAATTCAGGCCGAGTTAGCGAGCTTGATAATGCTTCACTTTGTAAGAATTAAATGACTCTCTTGTGTCACAAGTCCATTGAGAAAAAGTAGATTGCAATGTTCAAAGATGCATCTAAATTATTTCAGATCTAGTAAAATGCTGCAAAATCATACAGTACAGAGCCATATTTCCAGGTGGATTTATTTTGCAATTATACGTTTACTCTGAAGTCAGAACAGTCAAAGTGAATTAAATGAGCTGTGAGAGTTTTGCTAAAGTTTGCAGACTGCAGATTTAATCGTCTTGTGCAGCCTACACGATCCAGACAGCCGCATCTTAGCTCAGTGTGTTAGACACTCAGCATCTGCTAATGCATTTCTCTGTCTGACACGAGTGTGAGGGGCTGTCACTGTCACATTCATGACAACAGAAACACTTAAATATGCATGCACAGGCTTTCAAATTCATCCACCTGTGCACAAAATGTGCACGCGCACTGTGCACGCTCCTGAAACACATCCACCGACCATGCTGAGATTAGCCTGTGACAAACAACTGTGGTGTGAAGCGTGTTTCTGTCTCATCAGTGGGCTGTCAGTGTGTGAGGTTGCAGTGAATGATGAATCGAGATGGCGTGCCGACATCACGGCACGGCGGTCCAGGTGCACTCTGCCAAAGCTGCCTGTCCCCAAATTATCACCTCCTCCTTGCACTGTCTCTATCATTTCAGCACCTCTCAGTAGCTCCGCTCGCTCCCAAAAGCTGCAGAAAAATGAGCTGCAGAGTTTTGAATCCGTGTCTTAATGGGTGATGTGCACGCAGGCAGGCCTTGCACGCCGGAGACAGGTGGTAAAATTTAGACAGTTCAGTCTTTCTCATGAGGAAAAAATAACTAAATAAACGAATTAAAAGAACAGATTGCACATTAAAGAACAAACAGGCAACAAAAGGCCTTTAAAACAAATAATTCAAGTGTTTAGTCTCTGCAGCATTTTGAGATAAAGTGTTTGAGCTGTGGAACTATAATTTGCAGCATCTGTCTTTCATTTAGTTCCTTATTTAAGGTAAACATGGAGCTAATGTCTCAGCTATGCTCGCTTTATAATTAAGCAAATAGATGCACATGTTGTTCAGTAGACTGTGGGGATGCAGATATTTTAAAAACAAAGCAGACCTGCCTTGCAGATCCATCCTACTTCCCGGCACATTTGGGGTTTACACACCCTACAGTTTTGTCATATTCTGTGATCACATGATTATAGTATGTTAGGATGATCTTATCATTGTTATGATACGTTTTGTGTCTGAAATGATAATGATTCTCTGCAGCAGAAAGTCGAATGCAGGACTCCGGAGATGATAAAAAGTCCAATATCCGAGGTTTGATACAGCGGTAAACACAAAAGCATGGGGCATCCAAAAAAATGGTGAAAAGTCAGAAAGCACACAAGTACACAGCAGGAATCACAAAGAGCACAAATCCAACCCAAGCAACAAAGGAAATGTAGAGTGACGAGACATTTTGGCTACAAAAAAATCCAATGCTTTATTGGAGAAAAAAAGAGGTGTACACAAGTTGGGGGATGAGCTCTTTGTGACTGCTAACCACAGCTAGCAGCTAAAAACGGCTGTAAATAACCGAAATTACTTGGGTTGGACTGGATTTGATGAATGTAACGCTGGTTTTTAGCACAACTCTTATCCGGTACCCTCTGCTTTTTGTGTGCCTTTCAGGAAAGTAGGAGCTGTACAGAAGAAGAGGAAGAGGAGGGAGGTCATGTTAACCCTTCAGGCTTCTGTGACTGGGAGCTAAATGAAGATTTAAGCCTATCAGGACTCAACGACCTCCTCCCAGGCAGAGACAATCCACAACAGCTGAAAAACCAAAAGCAGCAAGTAGCCCTTCTTTCAGCCACGCTCGTTTCTGAAAAGCCATGGCCTTCACCCTGACAGAAATCATGGCGGCGAGGCGGCAGCATTCCCAGGCTCAGTCCCACTCCCAGAGAGGCAGCAGGTCCACAGTGGAGGTGGACGAGTACAGCACCAACCCTACTCAGGCCTTCACCTTCTACAACATCAACCAGGGACGCTTCCAGCCGCCTCATGTCCACATGTGAGTAGCTGGAAATGTAACATAGTCACATGTTGAAGGAATAGTCATCATCATCGTTAACCCATTTTGCTCCACTTGCAGCAATTGCTGCTGAAGTGCATCACAGTCATTTTCTACTCATAGCAAAAAATCTCAAAGTATTAATGCAACTTTTTCCACTTAATATGCTCGTAGACAGCCTAGACAAAGGTTTATAAAAACTAGCTTCCAAGTGCTTCCTGTCACATGACATCATTTCCTCCACTGAAGACATGGGGAATGCAAGTCCTCCTGGAAAGTGAGTCTCCAGTCAGCAAAGGAGACCAACAGAAACACCAGATTTGTCCAAAAAAAAAAAAAAATGCTATTCTAAGGGGCTCTAAAGACAAAGAAGAATTTTTCTTATTTTTAAAGGATGTTTATGGTGCTAAGCTCAACTGGTTTAAGAGCCGGCTCATGTAGGCCGCAGAGACCGAGGCTCTCAATGCAGCTGCGCAGGTTCGAATCCCATCCTGCAGCCCCTTGCTGCATATTACTTAATCTGTCTTGACCTTTGTCACAAAGGCCTCTGGAGAAAAAATACCTGTATCTTAAAGAAAAAGGTATTTTCCTGCAAAACTGTTACAAGTTTTATACATCTACCACATAAAACCTCCCCTTGAAAAACATATTGTTACAGTAAAGCACAAAATTCAGAAGGAAAAAGACAAAAACACAGAATCTGAGAAGAAATAAAAAGTATTGGGCCCTAGAAATAGTAAAATACACTCACCAGCCACTTTATTAGGTACACCTTGCTAGTACTGGGTTGGACCCTCCTTCTGAACTGCCTTAATCCTTTGTGGCATAGATTAACATGGTACTGGAAACATTCCTCAGAGATTTTGCTCCATATTGACATGACAACCTCAAAGTTGCTGCAGATTTGTGGCTACACATCTGTGATGAGAACCTCCCGTTCCACCACATCCAAAGCTGCTCTGTTGGATTGAGATCTGGTGACTGTGGAGGCATTTTAGTACAATGAACTCATTTTCATGTTCCAAAAACCAGTTTGAGATGATTACGCTTTAGGACATGGGCGTTTCCTGCTGGAAGTAGCCATAGAAGATGCTGCAGTACACTGTGGTATAAAGGGATGAAGATGGTCAGCAAAGGGCTCAGTGTGCCAAGAAAATCTCTCCCACACCATTCCCACCACCACCACCTGAACGTTGATAAAGGAGGATGGATCCATGGATCATAGAAATGGAGACTCATAGGCAACGCCTCTTCTATTGTCAATGTTGGTGAGTCTGTGTGAATTGTAGCATCAGTTTCCTGTTCTTAAAGGAATAGTTAATCCAAGAATGATTTAACTTTTTTTCCACCTACCCTCACGGTGAGCAAGAGTCTGGAGCGCTTTTTTAATATCTAAATGCAGCCGGCGATAGGAAGGCTTCTTGTTTTCCCCAGCTTTCATATAGTGGAGTTGCGGGGTCCGAACCAAAAAGGTCTATAAAAGTGCACAAAAACTTGTAGTTTCTCCTTGTTGTCCAATGTATCAAGTGTCTGAGTGGGTGCGTCATAATTTACCGAAATTTGTATATTTTTAGGCCTCAAGTAGTACTCTTTTTCATGAGCATGCAAATGCCGTTCACGAAATGCGGAAGCCTCGGTGCTTGCGATAATGAGGTGTAGAAGAGAAAATTGTGTTTATTGTGCTAAGGCCCCAGAGCTGCAGACAAACCGGGACAAACAAAGAGGGTCAAGAGGGGTTGGATATTGATTTAAAAAAAGAAAGAAAGAAAAAGAGAACACGAATCTTGTCTGCCGTGGCTCCGTGTTTCGTGACGTGATTGGCGTGCTTGCTAGAGATGCGACGTAGCATGTTTGGTCTAAAATATACTAATGCGTGGAGTAAATTCTGGTGCTCCCCTAGGACTTGGTTATTGGACGAGAGTAGGGAGGAATGGGATTATCACGTACCGAAACTTCCCGGTTTGGGCACTTCCTCTTCCGGGCCATTTTAACATCAGCCGTTTCTGCTCTGTTATACTGTTTAAATCGTATAAACTCCAAACATACTTAAGTTTTCATTCCAGACTGAAGTGATACTGGATCAAAAGCTGGATCAAAGCGATCGATTCGCTGCGGTGAAGGGCCGAACTTTATAATAAAACGCACGTTTGTTTGTAGCCGGCAGTCTGCACAGTCGTGTTGGCAGGCTAGCATTAGCCAGCTCGATGACGTGGCTAACTTTGTGCGGCTGAAAACACACAAGCATCTGAAAGCGTCTCCTTTGTCCCCAGTTGTTCCACTGGAAACAGGGAGGTACAGATTTTCAGATGTTTGTGTGTTTTAAGACGCACAATGTTAAGCACGTCAGTAAACGCTAGCTGGCTAATGCTAGCATGCTGTGAAGTGCCGGTGTTGTGCACCACCGGGGACAAACAAACGTGTGTTTTATTATAAAGTTCGGCCCTTCACCGCGGCGAATCGATCGCTTTGATCCAGTATGACTTCAGTCTGGAATGAAAACTTAAGTATGTTTGGAGTTTATACGGCTGATGTTAACATGGCCCGGAAGAGGAAGTGTCCAAATACCGGGAAGTTCCGGTAAGCGTGATAATCCCCTATACTGACAAGTTTTTGTGGACTTTTATGGACCTTTTTGGCTCGGACCCCAGCAAACTCCATTATATGAAAGTTGGGGGGAAAACAAGAAGCCTTCCTGATCGCCGGCTGCATTTGAGATATTAAAAAAGTGCTCCAGACTCTTGCTCACCATGAGGGCAAGTGGAAAATACTGTAAAGTTAAATCATTCTGTGGATGAACTATTCCTTTAACTGACAGGACGCACCCGGTGTGGTCTTCTGCTGCTGTAGCCCATCTGCCTTCAGGTTAGACATGTGCGTTCAGAGATGCTCTTCTGCATACTTCGGTTGTAATGAGTGGTTCTTTGAGTTACTGTTGCCTTTCTATCAGCTCGAACCACTCTGGCTATTCTTCTCTGACCTCTGGCATCAACAGGGCATTTGGGCCCACAGAACTGGGCGAACTGGACCATCCCAGTTAGATCAGCAGTTTCTGAAATACTCAGACCAGCCCGTTTGGCACCAAGAACCATGCCACATTCAAAGTCACTTAAATCACGTTTCTTCTGATGCTCGGTTTGAACTGCAGCAGATCGCCTTGACCATGTCTACATGCCTAAATGCATTGAGTTGCTGCCATGTGATTGGCTGATTAGAAATTTGCGTTAACGAGCAGTTGGCTGGTGTGTATACGTGTTTGCCATAACCCTCCTGCCTCCTCCTATGAGCTATATTTGATCATCACCCCCCATGTCATTCAGACATGACAGAAAGCACAGGTTACTTTCACCACTGCTGTTTCTCTGGGATTTGCTTTAAAATCCAGCAAACTGCAGATTATTTCTGTGCAACTGTGCATAATTAAGTTTCTACATTTTGTCTTCAAGTATTTCTTTTAAAGGAAACGGCACTTTTGGCAATTTTGGATAAGTCTAACATTAATATGCAGAAATCAAGTTTTATTTTTCAGCACCATTAAAATCCTGCAGCACGTTGCCCAACGGCAGACTGATGAAACTCATGGACTTTAACCGTTGTTAGGAAAGTCACTGTCAGGCGCTGAATAACAGCAGCAGAATGAATGGTTTTAAACATGTCTTGTATTTGTTAATGTTTGGAGTTTCGAAAATGTTTCCTAACACTCAGCAACTAAAACTTTGGTAAAAATCTATTTTTGCGATGCACGCAAACCATCTATGGTGTTCCAGGCCTTTTCAGGGAGAAGTTTGTACTTCGTGAACTCCTCAGACAAGCCTTTGTTCCATACAGATGTATCACACTGACTAAGACGAGCAGCGTTTGGAGTTCAGACTTGCTGACCCACAGTAACTACCACAGTCTAAACACACAACAAAGCATATATTCAGTTTTTTTTGTACTCTGAGCACAAGCTGCACATGTTGTGTGTCAGCAAGTCATTTAACTTTGCTGTCATTTCTGTCTTCTGGATAGTGGACAGAGGTGCACTTAATGTTTGTATGAGCAGAGCTTAATATGCTTGAAAATTTGGGGAGAACTTTTAAAAAGTAGGGCAAACAGCTGCAAAGCTTTTTAGAGTGAAATCAACTAATGGCCTGCGAACACAGCAACCTACATAAAGACGATGAGTCAAAGTGTATTCTTAAATTCATCAAGCTTAAATTACCATTCTCGTGCATTGAAATAAAAATGATTGCTATAATAATTGCCCTTAACTTAAGACTCTCCCACACATGTTGATTCTGAGAATGCTGGAGTCACTTTGCTGTCCCAACATTTTACATATGCACTTATTGGACACTTTATGAAGTCCCCCCCCAAAATGGATGGACCCCATGTTTCCTTCAGAACTGCCTAAAAAACCCAAAATGTAAGTTTTCCACTTTAAAAATATATGTTTCTGACTCACTTTGATGGCACACCAACATTCATTATGTGCATTTTCAAGCTGTCACTGCCCAGCAGCGACCTGAGGCTCAGAAACTGCACTTTGTAACTTTTTCATTTGGGACGCGGCCATGATGTTGCAGGTGACTATTGGTTATGCACTGCATCATGTACTAGCAAACAGATGTGAACCAGACATGAACACAGTAGGTGTTTTGAACACGCACCAAGGCGGATTCGGCAAAGAAACCCAAGGAAACATTACCGGAGGAAGAGAGGAAAAGAAAGAGAGGAAGGGAGAGAACAAGAGCAAAGATAAGACTGGCTGGTGTGAGATTACAGGTACGATGCAAGATGGATGCTAGTTTAGCCGCTGATTGGGTTGCATCACTGAGAAAACTGCTAAAAGCTGCATTGTGGGTCTTTAATGTTTGGTGTCATACTGTAGATCCATCAAGCTATTGGAAACATTTCTCAGAGATTTTGCTTCATATTTTCCTGTTAGCATCACACAGTTGCTGCCCATCCATGATAAGAATCTCCCGTTCCACCACATCCCAAAGCTGCCCTGTTCGATTGAGATCTGGTGACCGTGGAGGCCGTTGGAGTAACAGTCAACTCATTATCATGTTGGAGATGATTTGAATTTTGTGACATGGTGCATTATCCATCAGAAGATGAGACTGGTCATGAAGGGATGGTAATAGTCAGCAACAATACTCATGAATGGTGTGGTGGTTAAATGACGCTCAACTGCCCAAGAAAATCTCCCCCACACCATTACGACAACAGCCTGAAATGTTGATCCAAGGCAGGGCAGATACATGCTTTCATGACATGTCCACCAGCTGACTATCTGAATGTGGAGCTGAAATGGAGACTCATCAGACCAGCAATGTTTCTCCATCTTCTATTGTCCAGTTTTGGTGAGTCTGTGTGAACTGTAGCCTCAGTTTCCTGTTCTTAGCTGACAGGAGTGGCACCCGGTGTGGTCTTCTGCTGCCGTAGCCCGTCTGCTTCAATGTTGGATGTGTTGTAAGTTTAGATGCTATTCTGTATAACTTGGTTGGAACAAGTGGTCATTTTGCTTCATGTTGCCTTTCTATCATCTCCATCCAGTCTGCCCATTCTCCTCTGACTTCTGATACCAGTACAACATTCTGGTCCAGACAACTGCTGCTCACTGGATATTTTCTCTTCTTCAGACCATTTTCTGGAAACCCTATTGGTGGTTGTGTGCAGGGCTTGACATTAGCAACCCACCAATTGAATTTCAACAGTGGCAGGTAACATAGCCGCTCCGAATAGCCATTTTGGCCGGTTGAATTTTATAATTTAAATAAGATTAAAAATCAGTTTTTAATCAGTTTTCTCAAATGGCATCTGAAATAATAAACAAATTGAAATTTGGAACTAAAACACTACATCTACAAGCACTGCCTGTGCACAGTTTGCTCATTGGTCCATTTGTGACCAACATCACTTCAGACAGGCGGTCCCTGTGGGGAGCACAGATGTGAAATGGAGGGGACGAGGGGTGGTAATGTAGCGGTATATTCAGGGTGCTAGCAGAGCATAGATGGCTTAAAAAAAGAGGGCTCATAACTTTCCTTCTGCATGTCCGATCTTCACAATTCTAACTGTAGGGCTTAGTTCATGTTCAAAATAAGAAAGCATAAATGTTTGAATGCAGCTCAGAGTCAGCCCAATGAAGCGGCAGTCTTTTCCGTTCTCACCAAATAAATGTTAAATCCAGATCCCTCATACAGCAGGAATTTTAATGTTGTTTGTGGGCAGTGATGATAAAGATTCAATGGCCCTCATTTATCAAACGATCATACGACGAAAATCTGTGCATAAGACTCGGCATTTATCAATTTGGACGTGATTGTAGGAAACGATCAAATATCACGACAGCTCTGAGTTCGTGTACACAAGTTCGAGTCAGTGACGGTTTGTAGCACAGCACAGCAGAACATGAAAATATTAATTAACCAAACTGCAAACCGTCATTTAATCACAAGTATTCACATATCCAGCACTAAGAATGAACCCATTTGCAAAGAAAAAGAAAAAGGGGAAAAAAAGGGAATGTAGAATGTATTCCCAAAATTACAAAAATAACTGAATTTTATTCTTCCATTTATCTCAACAACTTATTAAAACAATTAACATATACAGTAGTTCTAGGAGACAAGTGTTTTGCACTCTTCGTGCATCTCATCACTCCGCTGGTAAACCTGCTACAGAGCAGGAGCGCAGATAGGCATCAGTGCGCAAACACGGCAATGTGCCAAGGTGGAGCGATGAAACACTGCTTTATACTCGGAGAAAGTTGCAAACACAATCCTGGCCTGTGCAGTGCTGCATGTGTCGCTCTGACAGCTGATGGGAGAGTTTTGATGCGCCGGGAGCCGACTTGCAGCCCCCACTGGAGATACGGAGGAGACAGGAGCTGAGCTGACGTTTCTTATAAGTAATCTATACCTTAAAGTTGTATAAGTGCTCAATCAGTAGACTGTCCTTTAGCTTTCCTTCTATCCTGTCTGGGTCAGCCATGGTATTTATCAAGACTCTTGTTTGTACAACGAGATTGGTCCGATTTGAACTTTTTAACAAATCACACATGGGTCCAATCGTACGATTATTTTACAATCAGATGTGCGCTCATTTCTGTGCACGTTTGATAAATGGGGGCCATTGTGTGGGGCTCAAGCACTATGAGAGACATCATAAATGAGAAGGATGAGGTGATTATCAGCCTGGTTTTCTTCACCAGGAAGCGTAGTGATGTATTCTTCTTAATGCAGCAGCATCCATTCTGACATGTTGCAGACTATCTGTCTATGGCGGTGAAAAGAGGAAGGGGTCTCTTTTGTGGTCAGATATTTTTTCTGCTCTGTGTTAGTATTTCCTGTAAATGAATAATGAAACAGTGTTTCTTGTTAGCTTTTTCCAGTCAATTGTTTTATCTTTTAAATTAATCTTCTACTTTCCTGCACCACTTTTAACATGCAATAAGAAACCACACTTTTTGTTAGTACACTGCATATTTCATATAAAAGGAGATTTACAGCTAACCTTATCAGAGCTGAATGCTTGAAAGTGATCTGTAGTGTTAAACATTTTATGTAGTCTTGATATGAATGCGTCATTTGCATTTATAAAGGTTGTTAATCTAGTTCAAGTAAACTTTAGTATGTCATAGTCAGCTTTAATTATATTAAACATAGCTTCCCAACAGCAAAAGTGGGGCTAGTGGAAATACTGAGTGGCAAATACTGGTGAGCAAAAAAGTTAACGTCAAGCTTTGGTTGTGTGTGAAAATCCCAGGAGATCAGCAGTTTCTGAAATACTCAGCCACTTAAATCCTCCTTCTTCATTCTGATTCTCAGTTTGAAAGCAAGTCCTCTTCACTTGGCTACATGACTTAATGCACTGAGTTACTGCCATGTGATTGGATGATTAAATATTTGTGATAGCAGTCAGTTGAACAGGTGTGTGAAATGATAAAGCGACCAGTGAACATATTAGTGAAGCTAATTTACCTTGGATTTGATCTTGATTAATCAAATTGAATTGAGGTAATTGATTATTATTATAGTCATTTTCACTGAAATTGTTGAGTAAATATGAATAAAAACATTAAATTTAATAAAGTCAGGTTTACACTTTGATCTTTGTGACATTTTACATCAACTACAAGCTGAGTTCACTCAAAGCTTTGAAGCTGGTTCTTATATCACTATAAATGATTTCATCTTTTTTTTTAAAGTTTATAAATACATTTTCAAGTTACCAATTTAGTAGTTAACTTTTTGTGTTTTGTTTGGGCTTTGATCTGGGTTTGTGTTGTGGTTTCCCTGTAAGGACAGTAACAGCTTAACTAACAGACCATTATAATTCAGGCATGTGTGGTCATAATCATTTTTAACAGTTTTTTTTTCCTTGTCTCTGTGGACCAAGACATCAGTTTTACACAAAATAACATCAAAATCATGCAACACAGAAGTGTTTGGCTCTTAAAGCTTGTTCCATACTCCACGAGAAGTGAGAACTTTCTTCTTGCCTGCGAGGCTACAAGAACAAGAAAAAAGTTTGTTTTTGTCAAGTCATTTCATACTTCACAAGAAGCTCTGCGCATACGAGGGAAAAAGGGGGGGGGGGGGGGGGGGTGTTCACCCAATGATTATACATTTTAGAGATGTATCCATATGAAAATTTCATATCACAGTTATTGTAACAAAAGTAATCACAGTTATCATTGCTATTATGGTATTATTGAAATCACCCCCCAGTATCATTAAAAACATCCAAAATGGGTCTAGATGTCTACTTTTTCCTTTTTAAAGGGGGGAAATTCTCCAGAACTATCCACGTGGGTGCCTATATGTTGCCTTCCGCCATGTTTTCATAAACTAAACATTGCAAACTGGGACTGCTTCTGCTTTTCCAGCCAATGAGCAGCATCACTGAGAGTTTTTCAAAGTGCAGTAATCAGTCACGGTTTTAACGATAATCAAAATTTGAAACAGTATTACTAATCGTTGGGAATTTTATCACGGTAAATAATTTTACCAGTAATCGTTACATCCCTAATACATTTACAATAAACTTTGTCTGTGGCAGGACGCACCACCTCAGTCAGCTGTTTATCAAAACTATCTGTTCAGCGTCGCATCTGTGGAAGTGCGAAGGTGACAACACTCTGCATCAAGCATCTGTGTTAACCCCCGCCTGCCTCAAATGTCCGACCAATCACACAATACTTCTCGGAGCTACCCGAGAAGAAAGTTCTGCTCGGCCGAGAGGTCGAGAACAAGCCGCAAGCCGTCCTCAATAACGTCATTTTGTTCTCGTGGCCCCGAGAACAAGAAGAAAGTTGTCTGTGTTGCAGTAAGCGTTGATGAATATGGCCCTTTGGTACCAGAGTTTGAGATCCCTGCCGTGGATGGTTCATATGAAGAGTCGACTTGTCTTCATCTTCCACTCCTCAGCTAAATCGAACCAACTCAGGACCAATTTGTGTTTTCCACGTCTATCTCTCCTGTTGGGTCGCGAATGCACCAGCACATAAGAGTCTACAGGGACACGTGCTCTCTTCTCTGCTGCCCAAAGTTTGTAACCATGCAGATTGCAGAAGCCAAGAGAGCAAAACCAGTTTCTGGTTGTTACTCCAATCTATGAGCATGTTTGTAGCGTGGATGGATTTGAAAGAAATGACAAACCAACCCCAGTATAATAAGTCTTCAAAGTTGTGGTAAATTTACTTGTTTATAGGCTTTATAGTCATGCCTTACAACTGAGAGACTGGTCGCTTTTTCTAACTTGTCCAACTCCAGAAAAGAATCCAATAATATGACACTGAAACTGTCTTTTAGGTGTTAAGGCTGGTGTAATCATACCTGGAGGAAAGCTCTCTAAAGTGGGCCATGGTTATTCACCATCTCCCCTCTTTCCCCTGGAGATGCCGTGGATGTGCATGCTTGCTGGAAATCCCACAGGACTCTCTACTTTTCTATCTCTGCTTTATTCTTTTTTTCTTATTCCTCCACATCTCTTTCTCTGCCTCTGCGCTGTGCTTTATTGGGGCCTCTCGTCGCCGCTTCTTTTGTGTCTTGTTTCCTCTGCTGCTTCAGTCTTTGGGGATGATTTTCAGCTGGATGCTAATTCAAACTTCTTTCATTGTCAGCCTCTTACCACAGAGATTTTTGCATACACTGCTGCGTGTCCTTTTCTTGTATTGTTTTAGTGCACCAGCAGCTGTACTGACCCCCTTTTTACTTCCTCTCTTACTCAACTTTCTGTCTTTTTTTTTTTCTCTTCAGGGTGGACCCAATGCCTCACGACACCCCCAAGCCGCCTGGTTACACGCGCTTCGTGTGCATTTCAGACACTCACTCCCGTACTGATGCCATCCAGATGCCATACGGGGACGTCTTTATCCACGCTGGAGACTTCACAGAGCTGGGACTTCCCTCAGAGGTCAAGAAGTTCAACGACTGGCTAGGTCAGTAGAGTTCTGGCTCTGTATCCTCACTGGGTCAGGGCCCAGTTTTCCGACACGCTCCGAAGACTTCATTAGACTCAGTGCTCATATATTACGTACTATGTTGAAAATTGAAAAACATGAGCTTTTCATCCTCTGGATGCAATAAGCCCATTCTTTACTATTTCCACAAGCATTTTCTGCATGAATTTCAGATTCGTTTGCTCCATCTATGTCGGAGTCTAGACTTCCTCATCGATATGTCCAAGGACATTCCCACACAGAGGTTGTGTGAGTCGCGATTTCATAATGCACAAAGTAGAAAATATGTCAGTCTGCCTATAGTTTGACTTCTTTAATCATCTAAACGGGGCGGCCATGAAAGCAATGCTTTGTGGCTGCTGCCTCGTAAATCTTTGACTAGTTTCTGGAACATAACAGAAAAGTTTCGGAGATGGCTTCTGCCCTGACAAGATTTTGATAAGAGAACAAAGCTGGATGCTCGATGTGATGAGCGTGATGTCGGAGCGACTTCATCTTTCTCTCTGCGCTGGAGAAAGGGGAAGATTGTAAAACTACATTCTGATGCTGTGCTTTAGGAAACGGTTCATTGTGATGAACAGGGGGCCGAGATGTGATTGGTGGTAAGGTGGATAACTGGGAATGCAGTGTGCTGTGGTGTGAGAGTAGTTTGTATTTTGCTCATCATGATCATCTTGCATCAAATGTGGTTAGTTTGAGTGCTCATAGCATCCTTCGCTCTGGAAACGGCAGGAGTGAAACCGAAGCAAAGGAAATACTACATTTATATCCTCAATGCTCACTGAAAATAGTTTCCATTCATCTACAATCTAAAATTGACATTTTAGTTTTAGTTTTTCTTCATGCATGTGACCTGGACAATTTACATTGTTTAAATTTTCTCCATTTTATCAATATATATTACTAAAAAGAGGTTTTTATCTGATCAAAACTTTAATTTACAGTATAATGCTCATCAACATGTTAGTCTGACAATGGACAGACAGATGGACGGACAGAAATTCTGGCGATTACATTAACTCCGCCAATAATATCACGATACCCACAGCACAAGTGTTGGAATTGGTATCAGGAGGGAAAAAATGGTGTTGGAACTTCTCTAGTTATAAATTTATCAATGTTCCTGCCATGCATGCATGCGGGGATAACACAGGAGCCCGATTAAAGGACCAGGTCAAACTGTAAAGTAGCTAAACTCAAATATGCGCATGACACCCAGCAGCCTAATATCTCACTGTACAATTTTACAGCACAAACAATGTTCTTCAAGCACAGAAACCATTTTTCCCTAAAATTGTGCTTCATTGGGTTTCTTTTGTTCTTTCTGCAGCTCATGATGAATGGTTACTTTTTTCACTTGAAGCAGGAAGCGTCATTTTAGTACGTTAGCCCTCGACAGACAACAAAGCCAAGGCAGTGATCCTGTAAGCCTGCTAGCATGGCAGCTTATTAGCTAGCATAAATCAAGAAGCTTAAGCTGATCTGTTATGTTGTTTTTTCTTTTCTTTCCAGCTGCCTTTAAGTTAGCCTAATAAGAGTAGCTAGTGTTCAAGAAATAGATGAAGTGTAGGGCTGTTTGTCATTTTAAATCTGACCATGTAGAGTACAACAGGAAAGCTAAGAACATACATGTATGCAGAATTAGTTTTACATCACAACAGAAAAATCAATGTGATCTGACTGCTGATAAACGCGTGCTCTGGGTAACTCCTAGGATTTTTTTTGGCACATTTTTTTCATTTTTCCCAAAGAAAAATGTAGAAACTTTACAAAATTCATTTTCCCACTTTCACTTTTTGCTCCATCTTCATGAAAGTATATCTTATCTCTACTGAGTGAGGTGGAAGTGAAAGTCTTATCGCCCATTTCAGATATCTGTTAGCAGCTGTAATGAAATGACCTTGTATGAAACTGACTGACAGGGGAAATAAATTGATTTTTGAATTTACAACTGTCTGAGCAAGCAGAGTATTCTACTATCATCACCTTCATCATTATTGTTACTGTTGTCAAAAAACGGCAGCACAAACCTTCGCAGGAACAGCAGAGGCCTGCTAGCGAGAACGCGGGCCTTTGTGTGTCCCTTTCTCAAAGAAAGCTAAGCAGGGAGGGGGAATAAGGGGAGAACTTGTTGTCCTTCCCCTCTTTCCTCGCTTGCGCACGAGAGCTGCAGGGAGCGCCAGTTGCTAATCCACCAGCCTGCACTCAAGCAGAGAGAGAAGCAACGTGAGAGACGGGAAGGCAAAAGATAAACCGAGCCAAACGCACCTGCTGCTGCTTCTGAAGTTGGTCTCTCCTCTCTCCATCCTTTGCTCCTCTTCTTTCCTATTATTTTCTCCTCCCCTGCATCTCTGCCATTGTCACCTCCCTTTCTGCTCATATAAATATTTATGATGCAGCTATTCCTTTTTCTTTCTCCTCCTTCATTCCTTCCTGCTCCCTGTCCTTGTCACACAACCCATCTGATTCCATAGAGAATCCAGCTCCTGCTGTGCATGTGTGCAAAACAGATTTGTAGGGAGATCAGCTCCTGCGCCTTCATTTCAGAGGAGTCTGTACGAACGAAGTCTCGGTGAGGTATTAGAGTCCAACCTGTTCTCAGCACAAAGTGTGAAACAGTCACAGGATAATCCACTGATCAGACTCTACAGATGTGATTTCATTTTTGCAGTTAGTTGTAACGTCCTTGTGCTTTAAACTCCATCGTACTATTGACCCCCTGATTTCTATTACTTGGTTAAGGTTGCTGGTTTCTCCTGCTGTTATCTACTTTGATTACCTGAAAAAGCTGGAAAATCTGGAAAATGATTGACCAATTTTCATGGAAAGCACATGGAAAAAGAGAAAAAAGCAAAAAGTCCTGGAAAAGCTTGAGTTGTCCTGGAAAATTATTTTACCTCTCTCTGCTTCTCTCTGCCTTGTAGATAACGTTACGCTACCAACCATTACATTGCTACCCTGAGATTGCATTTTCCCTTCAATCGGTTCTGTAGCAAACACACGGAAAGACCTGCAGGAGAGTCAAGAAGGTGCAAAAACTGAAAAAGGAAGATTTGGATTTAAATGACATTGCTTTGTTTTATATTGACCTTTTTCCAGGATAGGATTTGATTTTGATTGTTAATTTAAGGATGCCGGTGTCAGATGCACAAAGTAAGCCAAGTAAACAGGTGATTTATTGAACGTGTTAGATTATTTTGTGGAAAAAGTACAAGAGAGAAAGATGGAGAGGAATAAATATTGAAGCAATCTGGTTAATGTACAAAATATAGCGTAGAATTGTAGAAAATAAGACCTCTCCAAAGCGTGGGGTGGAGTTTATTAGTGGATCAAGCGTGACTCATATACGTAGCAGCTGCAAAAGTCCCGAAAATGTCCTGGAAAAGTCCTGGAAAATACTTTCAAGAAAAGAGTGGGAACCCTGTTTACAGCATTGAGTTTAGGAGATGCCCGTTTACAGCACAGTGACTTTATAGGCTTTAGACCAGTGAACTATTTGTATTTTGTGGATTGATTGTTGATTGATACAAAAACATTCTTATCTTTAGGTATTGAAATAATTTGACAGTTTTCACCAGGACTCTAAATAACAAAATGTATTAATCTAAAAGAAGCCTTATTGTCAAGATAATTATTAATAACTGAAAACATATGGTTTCAATGGTAAAAAGCATTTTAATCAAAATGGCTTTTATCAACGGTCATTGTCTAAAACGATCCTTTACCCTGATTACTGTCTGCCAGGTTCCACACATGAAACATACTAAATATTGCTTAGAAAGTTAATGCTGAAGGTGTAAATCAAATAAATTAATGGATAAAAAGCAAAAGAAAACAGAGCTGGCTTAACTTTTAAATGATCGCAGCGAAATTTTACATCTGCTTAACATAATAAAGGAAGTGTGCTCAAGCAGAGGCTTCTTCAGCTGCTGCATCCACGAAGGCTGCAGAAGTTTACTCCTGCCTGCTGCAACAACTTTACTCAGTGACTTTTATCATGCATAATAATAAATGTCTGAAAATGGTTAGTTTTAAATAGCAACAACCTCCCAAACTCGGCAAGACGGGGCTGCTCCATCCATTCCAGGACTGTTTGCTCCTTCTTTTCCTCACCTCTAAATCCCTTTCTCTTATTTCTCATTCATCTCCTGAAGCTCATTTAGTCTGTTTTCTTCTTTTAAAGTCATTTCTGCCCCTCCATCACTCTTTTCTCTTTGTGTAGATTTTCCCTCTTCCTCTTTCTCCTCCTCCACATTCTCCAGACCGCTCTCTCTCTCTCTCATTCCAGTCCTTTCTCTCTGGCTCGGTGGTTGTTCTCTGCGATTCTTCTCTGAGCTCTTATTTTTAGCAGGAAGTCAGTCGGCTCTTGGGGGCTGCTGGCAGCTGCTCAAGGCTTTGTTACGGATGGCAAACGTTGAAGGAGAGGGGGAGAAGAGATGAGGGGTGCACAGAAAAGACTAGATGAGTGAGATGGTAGGAGCTGATATTCATGCATAGAGAGTAGCTGGAAAATGAAGGGATGGCAGGGGAAAGAAAGGTAGAGAAATATGATGTCAGTCTTTTTTTTCCCCCAAAGGAAGGCTAGGGTTCTTTAAGCTTTGTGTATTGCCCGGGAGACCGATGCTGTGCTTCTGTGCTTTGTTGTTGTAGTGATCCGTGCAGGTCCAGTTGTCAATCATTTTGAGGAAAGAGTCCTTGTTTGGTTTTTTTCAGCATCTTCAAATGTAATGATGCAGATCAACCCAAATCTTTTCAGTCTAATTTCACCTGAATGAAATTTACTCAGGATATGGAAACACAGTAAGAAACTTTGTTTTTTTTTTTTTAATTATTTATTTATATCTTTATTTCTAACTTAAATTTCAAGCAAAAAATGAATGTTTAACATAACAAATAAAAACTTTCAAAGTTAAAAATGGTTATAGAATAAAGTTAAATACTCTGGTCCCAACCTTTTTTTTTCATAAACCACAATACATATAACAATACTAAGCTATAATAAATCACAATACACAATATGTATTGTTTTCAACAGGCCTCATAGACTATTTCATAGCGCTTTCTTTATTATATCATTTTAAATCATTTCTTTACCTATTATAGTTTTTGCGTCATCACCGCAGTTATAATTGAGCCTCTCTTGTAGAGATCCAATGAAGTTTAGCATTTTTTCTGACAGCATGCATCCTTTCAGACTGAATTTACTCTCCTTTACTTGGAGAAACGTTTGCATACTGTTTGACAACTGATCGTTTTTATTTCTGTACATATAAACAATTTTGAAATCAACCAATTCTTCAAATTTTAGTGAGCATTGTGGGGGATCTGCACTATTTTGAACCAATTCCTGGACAGTAGAACAAAAGCCACATTAAAAAGTGACAGTTTAGGTAGAAATAAGCTCTAAATTACCAGGAGCTGAAACTGTTGGAGGTACCAATAGGGTAAAGGAAAGGAGGATTGAGAAAAAAAGGTTACTGAGGATAAGAAGCAGACCTTGAGCTGATGGGTTGCAACACTTCAGTCCAATTGTCTCCAATATTGGCCTCTTTGATCAGTCTTTCAGTGCCCACACACGCCTGCAAACATGCAGACTGCAACCAGCATCTTGTGGATTTGGAGAGCAGAGGCACATCTCACCCTCGTGTTTGCATGTTTGTTTAAATATACGGCTCTCGCTCCACCTGAATGACATTTTTATTTATGCTGTGTAATAACTCCATCTGTGAGAACAAAGTGGAAATGTATCGTCGTTACAATTCTGTGTGAAAGTCTTGAGCCGTTCCATTTTCCTTTTATTTGTCTGAAAAAGTCACATGAGTGAAAATGCATATATTAATGTTTTTAAGATCAGTAAAGTAAAACCAGTTTCTGCCAGTCTTGACAGCTGATATCTGATAGAGCCTTTATTTTTTAACTCTCTTAGACAAACTTGTAATTCCTCTAAGTATTTTTCTTAAATAGTTCTCCAGGTTTTTTTTAAGGACTTTCCAAAAATCTCATTTTCCTGTTGGTTCCCTTTTGTTTCATTCTTTTAAACATAGAAACTGCAGTGCTTCATCCTTTGAGTTATGTGCTTAAGTTTATTCCTGAATGATTCATAGGTCAGTGCTAAAGGCATTATAGAAGATGTTTCTTTTAACTTTTTTTGCAATATTCAATGAAATTGGGTTCACTACCCCATATGCTATGATTAATTTAGCTTTAAATATATAAATATTATTATAAATCAGCTGTGAAAGTAATGGGGCTGAAAAAAACCTCCACCAGTCATCTCTGCATTCCTTACATTTTTCATTTGTCTATTGGCTCGTTAATTACTCATAGTACCGTAGAGTGATTGACGTTCAATTCAACGGGTAAAACGACTGATCAATGAGAGTGACTGATTGGTGAGAGTAATGCTGCGTGCCGATGTAGGTACCAGATGTGCTCGGGTTACCAGATCGGCTCGGGGCCTGCGCTTGGCGATGACGTCATGCTACGGCATCTACGCTACAGCTGAACTCGGGTGGAGGGAGAGGGCGGGGATTTATCTGTCATATTTTAGGACTCAGGATTTTCATAAATACACAAACTGATCCATGTTGGCAACTTCATCCATTTTTATTCATACTTCCGCCCTCATATCCCACTCTTCCTCACATACCCATAATCACCACTCAGTGGTATGTGCGCCCTCGTCTGACAAGGGGTGGTACTACATGTAGAATTGGGACATCAGGAATACGTAACGCTGCAACAATGTCTGTACTGCGTTTGTTGTCTACAGTGTACATGCTCTTTTTTCGTGTTTCATGTACTGTAATTAAAAAGAAAACTGCACTCGGAGCTCATTTCATAGGAGATGTGCAAAGTTATCAGCTTATCACTGTTTTCTTCATTTCCGTCTGGAGTGTGTTAATGGTGTGTGTCTGGCACTATCATTATTTTGGCTCTCAGGACATTTACAGAAGGGGATACACTTGTTGTATAGGCTATCACTTATGATAGATTGAATAATATTCCTCATAAAATTCCTTCATGTTTCCAACAAAAATCCCCTATAAAAACCTTTTCTGTAATTTGTCCAGACATCCTGCCAACTTTAAACTGATCATATAGCATGACGGCATCGACAGGTGCAGGACCCGAGCCGATCTGTTAACCTGAGCACATCTGGTACCCACACCGCAAGCTGCATGCTCTTGTCTGATTTTTACAGCAGGTAGCTAACAATCATTCTGCTAGCAGTTAGCGGCTTTCAGACAACGACATCTGCTTTGCTTGCGTTTGTGACATAATGAGAGAATCTGTACGTGCTGTCTGCTAAACAACGGAGTGGCTCGTGCGTTGCTCTGTGGCGGGTGGAGGGAGCTGCAAATCTTAACAGGTTGTTCTTGCGCATGCGCATGAAAACTTGCTAACAGTTTCTGCTTTCTGAAATGCCGAAATATCTTCTAGCGCCTTCAAGTGTCTAACTGAGCTTTTAAACACCAAGCTTCCATGATGCTGGACCACTGGTGATAATATCTGCTGTATTTTTTTGTGTGCCTGACAGCCATGGTCTAAATCTGTCAACTTTTCGTGTTTCAGATGATTCAACTTGTAGAACTGGCATCACGTCTGGCAATGAGACAGCTCTCTTACGCACTGTAAAATGTAACTGGCTTTAATAGAATATATCTGATAGATATAACTCAATTTTAACTTAGTTGTTAGTAACACTAATCTTAAATAAGTTGTAAGAACTTTGGAGGGCAAAATGCTAGATAACTTAATTTACTTAAGTTGAATCAGTTTAATTTAAATGAGTACAGAGAAATTAGGCATGGTGGGGGAGCAGGTTTCCCACAATGCAGTTCACTTCTTTTATCTACAAATCAGAGATAATTCATAAATGAAAGATTTATGAATAATGTTGGTAGTGTCATGTAACTGTTCTCAACTTGTTTGTTTATTCCTGTAATTGATACCTACTATCCAGCTGCTGCTGCACCGTGACAGAGACGTCTGTGGTCTGATATTAGTTTTAGCTAACCACCCAGGATACGTTCCTGCTACAAAGCAAGAACAATCTTTAGTACATCAGTTACTTTAATTAAGATGAACTTGAAGTCATCATGTTGATACAGAAAAAATTACGTTCGGTCACTTAAAGCTTAATCAGATTTATCAAGTTCCAAAATATTCTCCAAACTTTAACTATTGATTTTACTTAATCACTACTATTAATGAATGCTTAATTTTCCCAAGCCAGCAAGTTTGTGTAATTTTTCTAAGTAAAGCCAACTAGGTAGAATCTATATAAATTATTTTGGTGTTGCGTTTTGGTAACTGTAACTTACGCAGTATATAATTATTATTTATTCAAGGTAGTTTGCTGCAAAAATAACAATTAAACACTGAAAAGCTGCCAGCTGTAGGTGACACTTTTTTACTGCAATTTTTTACAGTGAAAAACTGGAAAATTACTGTTATAACGTTAAAGAAATAATGGTATCTTGATAAAGCGACTGTAATTTTCACAGTGTAGCTATAAAACTATAAAAAGAATAAACACTTTTAAAAATGCAGGTGGTTGAAGACTTCTGCACAGAGCTGTACATACAGAGCTCGTTGTGCTGCAGGCATCTCAGGGTCAAGACAAGCACAGCTTTAATTCTTAAAGGCTTTGTTTTTCCCTTTCATTCCCTCTGTCTTCAGTCATCGTGTCACAGAACAAAGATTCATTCCTGCTAAACAAAATGCATAAATGCCCCCAGCTGCAGTTTTTCTGTCCTGCTCCCTTGTGAATTTCTACATCCATATGATTCATTTAGACACTTAAGATACTTCCTCTTTATTAACCCTTCTTGTAAGGTGAGCCCAACTTTAAAATGGTCTTGATAATGAAGAAACTGCCATCTAAAGCTTATTATTTATCACGAAAGCCAGATTCATTCATTGCAAAGAAGCATTGTTGAGCTTTGATGACAGCAGTTATGCAAATAAAGATATACCTAAGGCAAGTGACGATGGGATGATGGGGTATTAGTTCTCTGCCTTTCTTTAATCAGATTATTTGGAACCAGAACGAGTGCAAGTCACCATGATTACTCTGCTGACTTGTTTGGGTTTGGGCTGTGTGCCTTTTTTTTTTTTTTTTTTTTTTGTCGAAATACTGTCCAAAAATCAAAACTCCAGATATCAAGTGTTGGAAATGAGCAGTGGATTTGTTTTATCTGTAAAGAAAAAAAAATGTTTATTTTGAATTTGATGCATGTTCCAGCCCCCTGGCTATGTCTTACTAATCTTGTTATATTTTCCTTTAAACGCCCTGTACCTGATTTTATTTTGATCTCTCTAAGAAAAACATGGTATAATGCATGTTAAAAGAGGTTATTTCATGAAAATTAATCACTTATTGATTGCGTATATGCATAAATCCAGGCCTTTTTAGTTTAGGTTACTAACGCTGGCGTGATGCTCTTCTTATGCTAATGCGGTTCGTTCTACATAAGTTTCAGTTTCCAATCAGCCACTCGGTGTTTTCCTAAGGAGGAGCGCCCTCCCCTCGCACGTGCACAGAAACACTTGTAAACAGAACCACATACCGTCTACCGAAGGGAAAGTCACGATACCGCAGCAAAACAGACTGAAAGGATCAAAACTGAGGAGGAGAGACTTGAAATGCAGGAGAGACCAAAGAAGGAATAAAGTTCGTGTAAATCTCGGTGGATTGTACTGAAGGTAGAGAGCAGCTAGATGCCTCGGACTGAATGTGGACTGGAAGTCCGCCTGGACAGGTATCTGTTCAATGACTTTCTTCTTAGCAACATTTTATGTGTCCTCAGGTGCTGGCGCTGCCTCAGCTGGTCTACCGTATATAATACATAGTGAGTTACCTGGAAGATGCAAGTTTTCTCTGGAGAGTTTCTTTGTGCACGAGTATAATATTGTGCACGTAATTTCATGCATGTCAAGTGGGAGGAGTGAAGAAGGGAAGGAGCGTTTCTTACTGGGAGAAACAGTTAGGGGCGGGGCTTACAGTTCAAACTCCACTGTTCACCTCGCTCACTGTTCGAAAATGTGGAAAATCACGTATAGTGCCTTTAATGACAATTTTCCTTAATAGCAAATTTCCTCAATGGGTAGCAGGACCGGACTTTTTTTTTTTTTTTTTTTACTAAAGAACCATATTTGTCCAATATGCAGAAAATAGGCTGCCTTTTTATGTTGACTGAGGGCCTTCCTTGAAAAACACATGTAATACCCTGCAGAAATTGTTCCCCAACAACCTGTACAGATTGTTTAGCATCAATGATGTCGTCACAAAAACATATGTTAGCCACACAAGTTCACAATATTTAACACCAATACCTTCACAGATGATGCTTTGGTTGCCTTTCTACTCTTTTCGCATAAAGTCTTTAACTGTGGTAACCCTGTTCTCAAATGATCTACTGTATAACCAAACCTATTTTCTATCTTTAAATGCTAACGGCTAATGCTTCAAATGTCATTCTGAACTTTTAACAATGAAAAAGTGTCTAAATTCTTTGAGATCAGTTGGACAGGATTAACTGTTGAAGGACAATTAATTTGGGACTCTTATTTTTTTTGTTGTTTTCTTTCAGTTGTTAACTTTTGGTTACATCTGCCATTTGAGGTTTAAGAATCCAAACTGTTTTTATTAAAGGGACTAGAGGCAGGGATTGTGAAATAAACGTGTATGACCATTTTTTTAATGCTAATGGGTGATGAAACGTTAAAAACCAAAAAGAACAAGCCCACCCGCGTCTCTCTCCGTTGCCTTGAACAGGCTGTGTGCTGCATAATACGCTGCGATTCGGTGGGCAAATTTCCCGCGCTGTCCTGCGGATGTGATGTCAAATGATTGACGCTGTATCCGCGTCCCTGACAGTTTTGATACAGGAAGAAGACGGTCGCGGTAAATTCAAACACTGTAAGGGATAGTTGTGAATTCTTCTGCTGTCAGCAAACGATCTAGATTAACTGAAAGACAGTAAAAAGTGGAACTACGAAGAAAAAGACTATCAGCGTAATCGACAACATTATAGTATCCGTTTGTGTGCGCTCCCTTGTTGGCTTGGCCCGTGGCTGCAGTTACCCGCAGAGCCAGTTGCGGCACTCAAGAGTCTCATTTCTTAATCTTGCGTCAGACTAGTCCCTTTAAGTTTAGGCAGGGAATTCTGGTTGGGATAAAGAGAAGTGTGATTGGTAGGGGTGTAATGGCATCTCATTCCACGACATCTCGTGAGATTAAATTTGGCAAGATTTCCCGTTTAAGTAAAAAGTTGTCTCTCAGGTCAACTGTAGGGGGCAGTAATGCGCCTTTGAAACGTCTAGTCTGCCAGATACTGACAGAAGAAGAGCAGCAGCAGTCTGTTGCTAACTTAGCGACTTTGTTGCTATATTTAGCGAGTTTCAGATCCCTGTAGCATTTTCTTTTCCAAAAAAGCGATTAGCAACAAGTCTAGCGACTTTTTCTGGTGGTATTGCAGACTTTTGAGCAAAACATCACCTCTGCTTTATGAACCAGACTGAAAATTAAACGTCAAAAGATGCAACTAGCTGATCTCACCCTGGCTTACTGTCAGATATTTATGCCTATTAATGAAGAGTGTGGACAAAGTAAATTTAAAATTACTGTAGCAAACTGTAGATTGTTGATTGGAAACTAAACTTGTGTCACTGTTTGCACTTTTCTGACTGTATATTGTCAAAGTTGTACTTTGGTTGGAGAAGAAGAAATATTTAATTCTATTTGTGGAAAGGAGTTTAACTGTGAAACTCCTTGTATTCATGCTTTAGTCATGCATGGATACAACTTATAAAACATTTCTAAATTGTTTTGTGACTGTTAAAGACGTCAGGTTTTTTCAAGACGTATTTTGTCATTTTAGTTTCCTCAAAAGTGAAAATATCGTCTCGTCTTGTGGACCCAATATCATGCATCGTCTCATCTCGTGAGTTGAGTGTATCGTCACACCCCTCATTGGGTTTGAAACCCACCCCTTGCAACTCTGAATCATGCTTCATTTTATTCAAATGCATCATTGTACAATGTTTATGCATTGCATTAAAATAAAAACATTTTAAAAATACATTTACATCATCCACTTCTCTAAAATCTAGGCCAGCGTTCTTTAAGCTCTGTATTGATGAAAACCTTTCCAAGTTTTCACCTGTGTAGAGGCTCATCCAAAGTACCAGATTGTTCAGGATATTAGGTATTTGTTCCAAATCCAGCTTAAATCTTTCTTTGGATAAAACATACATTAATGGTCTATTTTATTTTATAGTTAAACTTTTTTTTTTACGGTATTTAGGTTCTGAACTTTTATCTTAACTGTGAAAAACTATGACAACATGGGATGTTTCTTCCACATTACCCATTTTAGACCCAGTTTGCTCCCACATTCGCCAGAGGTATGTGAGCTGTGAAAAACCATATGATTGAAACCCAGCCACACAGCAACAAAGAGCCTCCTTCTGAATAAAGTTTGTAAGGTCTACAGTGTTCAGGATCTGTTTTATCTCTTTATTTAGCACCTCCTGTACTCTGTACCCCTTTACTGCTGAATAATTGATAAGTGACAACCATGATGCGATTGCCATGTAGGCACTTTGGATGTTATTTATTTATTTTTTATTATTTCCATCTTTATCCCCTGTCTGGTTTTACACTCTTCTACTCCTTCTCTTCTCCAGACCTCCTCATTACCTCCTCAGCTTCTCTCATTCTTCTCCCAGATTGCTCCTTAGCTCTGTAGCACCGAGGGCATTAAACTTTCATGACTGCTGTCTTTTTACGGCTCTTTATTTCTCCTCCTTCTCACACTTGCTTCCCCTTTGCCATTCCCTCTTTCTTTCCTTTGTTCTTCCCTTCCCGAGCCAGATTTTGTCTTCATTCTTATTTTCTCTCCCTCTCTCCACCTCTCATTTGCTTCCTTTTTGTTTAGTCCCCCCACCCTACCCCCTTCACTTGTGTTTACACAGCAGCGAGTGGTGCTGGAGGAGAGCATAACGAGGAGGTTTGACACTTCTTTTATTGTTTTTAACGCTGGCAAACTCGGCAGAATTTTAAGCGACTGTAAATTTAAGAAAGCATTTCCCATCTGTCCCTCAGTACTTTCGTATCTTCTATTTGCACACTTAAAAGACTGCACTGCTTGCACGTGCATGTGCAGGAGAGGAAGAAGATCCAACGGGCTGTGAAATGGTCTTAGAAATATCCACACTTTTTCCTCTAAAACTCATTTCCTATGTTTTTTCTCCCCCCCTTAAACTTCAGAAAACATTTCCTAGACAGTGAGGCCTCTGTGGATATTACTTATGACATGATGGATTTCTTTCTCATTATCTCTGCTCTCCTTCTTTCTTGTTCTCTGTCAGTTTGTTTTCTGGGTCAGCACCAGTGCATGTAATTTGTTGTATGCAAACTGCTGCTAAATGCAGCTTTTACCTTCTCTTTCAAGCAAAAGCAGACGGTGCGCAAACCAAAGCTAAGCTGCTGGAGGCTGGAACAAAGAGCAGAGGGGAGTCAGATGTAAATCAGATTGTTTACATCTGTGGGCATCAAACTTAAGACACTAGACCACTGGAGCTGCAGGAGAGTCTTCAAACTTCCTAACCAAAACATATGATTTTGCTCAAAGCACAGCTTTGTGTCATTGTTTTGAAGAGATAAACATCAGAGGACATAATGTATGGTAATGGAGAATGCAGAATAATGTCTGCAGGCTGAGATTGATTTAGTAGATCAAACCATCGTGGACTTCAAGAGAAAAGCACTCATCCACTCATCCATCCATCCACATCAACGTTGTAGCTCTGGATTGTGTTTCCAGCTTAAAGTTCCTAAGGACCCACATCTCTCAGGACCTCTCCTTGACCATGAGCTGTTCCAGCCTGGTCAAAAAGGCTCACTAGCATCTGCTGTTGATGACTTTTACAGGAGAGCAAGCACATCTGCAGGGACTACCATCCTGCTTATAAACTGTTTGCCCTCCTGCCCCCCGTTAGGTGCTACAGGAACATCTGCTCAAGGACCACCAGGCTGAAGAACAGTGTAGCGTACTCAGTGTAGTTGGGTTAAAGTTAACGGCCTGATGCCACTTATGGGTTTTTTGTACTGCTTGTTAACGGTTTCATCCAGAGTTTCTGCCTAGCTTTGGTGGTGGATGTGGTGGGTGTGCGTTGGCCTGGTCTGAATTACCGTTACTTTGCGTGTCTTTTATACTGTACTGTCTTTTGTACTGATGCACGGTGCCAGCTCTTGGTGTGTTTTTTGTTCTTTTGTTTGCTTTGATCATAGAAAAGTAAGAATTTGGATGACTCAAATGTGTCAGGACCCACGGAAAGGACTTGGACTTGGTAAGTTAGATGGTTTAATGTGCAGATTTCGGTTGTGTGGTTGATCTGGGATGTGGGGGACGAAGATTCTTGCAGAATTAATATTTAAGTTAGTGTCACAACTAATGATGTCCGATATTATCGGCAGATATCGGCATTAAAATGTGATACTGGAAAATATCTGTATTGGATTTATTGTATCGATATTTTTACTAACAAAATCTTGCGAGATCTGGTTGTTGCATTGGTCCAGCTTGTCGAAAAAACGCTGTTATTCTGGAAGAACTTCATATCCCAGCATTTCCTTTAGGTACGATGTGAATACAGTGCAGCTGCTGTTGCTACAGACTGACTTGCTTTAAAGCTGCTTAAGATATGTCTCGTTTTAAGTTGTTGGTTAAGATACTAAGTTGTCAGAAACATTATAATTAGGCACATGTTAGCTAATACCTGCTAGTATCTGATATATCAGATGTCCAAAGTTAACTGCTCTGGCTGAGCTAAGGAGATTTTTGGATCTTGGATTTGGGATGCTCTTATATTTTGTGTCTTATTTTGTAAGGTTGTATCTCTCAAAATGTGACAGATACAGCCTCACAGTTGTCTACATAGATCAGTATCGGTTGATAGTGGAAATTAAGGGTTGAACAATATCGATATATCCGATACCAGTAAAAAAGCCAACATCAAACATCCCTCAAAACATAACAAGGAAATTGTTTTGATGAACTGATACTAATGGTATGCTCAGACCAAACCCAAGCAAATATTCAATGATATTTTATATTTAGCCCACAGAGAGGAAGGGCAAAGGTTACTATTAGAGATAAAAACACATTTTAGTAACAATTATTTTTTAAAGAAATAAGAAATAACCTGGTTATGCTTTTAGGCATGAAACATGAAACAAGCTGTGTGGGCTCGTTGGTGAAGTACTGGCTCCTGATTACCACCAGATCTGCTTATTTGTGACTCTGTGCTGATTTGTGTTGCTCCCTGTAGACTGCTTTGGTCATTACTGAATAGAGCTGATTGCATCTGTGTTAGTAGATCAGCACAGTTTTTGAATGTCACCAGCAGACCTGGACCCTCCCATTGGCACCATTTCTGATTTGGAAGCGATCACTAATTTGCACCTTTCAGTAAAAATGCGACTATTTTGAATTTTGCTGTAAGACTGTGAGGTGGATCCGGAGAGCAGTTTTCAGCAGAAACACTCAATTTAAACATAACAGAAGTCTGAATAGGTGGAGAATTTTAAGTTTGGCAGATTTATATTATCGATGGGGGGATCTTTGGTTGTGTGAGAACTGGAGTTAGAGAAAGTTTATGATGGGGTTTGTTTAAGAGGAAATTGTTAAAATGCCTGGGGCCTTTTTTGTGGAGTCTGCATGTTCTCCCCATGTTAACATCACAGTCAGAAGGTGTGTGTTAGGTTGATTGATCACTCTAAATTCTTCCTAGAAGTGAGTGTGACTCTAAGGGCACATTTATGCTCAACTCAGAAGACTTATACACAGATGGATGGACAATTTCATCAACTCCAGCGTTACAATTTGGTCCATTTTGGGGGGCATCCATCCCTTGACACAAAAAACAGAGCGATACCAGCAGAAACCACAGGGTCAGTGTTGAGTTGTACTGCTGACATAATGAATGTTGCTGTGTCATCAAAACGAGTCAGAGATGCATATTTTTCAGTTCTAAAAGTTACGTTGTGTGTCTTTAATGCACATCAAAAACATCTGCTTGTTTGTATAAATGAAAATGTGCAGTTTTCAAATATTTTGTCTCGTTTCAATCATATTGTCGGCTATCTTTAACGCGAATTTTTTGATTTATATCTGATAAATATTTTTGGCCATATCGCCTTGCCCTAAGCTTTAGTAAATAAACCAAAGCAGCTCTGGCACAATATGTCCCCCCCCCCACTCCACATATAATAAATTCAAACAACCAACTTACTTAATGCTGGAGAAACACAGTAATTTGATTGTCTGAAAATCCTTTCCATGTTTCTATGTTGATTTATTTATTTATTTACTTATTTTTTAGCGTGGGGTTTATATAAGGCTGCAAAGTTCTGCAGAACGCTGCACAAGTCTTGTAGTTTAACATGAACAGCTGACCTGAGACGTATGGCATGAGGCCATGTACTTTGATTCATCCGCAGCCCCCGCTGCTTGTTCTGAAAGTTGCAGCTTAATCTTCAGCCGCTTTATCCCGGAGGCGACGTTGTCGCACTGAACGGGGAAGTGGAGCAGACAGGATGAAAGAGATGGAGAGAGAAAGAGAGGAGACGGGCCACCTACGAGGACGCTTGATGATGCACCGTACATGTCTTTGTCACTGCTTTTATGCATGTGTTTGGACGTGTGTGTGTGCGTGTGTAAAACGTACTGTGTTTGGTAAGGACATTGTGAGGTTTTTGGAGGTGCTGGTGCACTCAGATAAAATGTGTGTCTTCAATGCATGGCTCAGTAGGTGGTGTTTGTGTATGCTGCCTCATAATTGCTGGCTGTCTTTGTTTTGCGTCTGCTTGTATGATTACGTGTGTACATATTTGTGTGTGTGTGATAAATTGCAGCAGTGTGTGGGTGGTGAATTAAATGAAACGAACGAGCATTAAGTTTAAGCTGAGGTGGGAAGGCAGAATTCTCTCCTTTTCATCCTCTACCTTGTTGCACCTATCCCTTTCTTCTTTTTCTCTTTTATGTGACATATTTCTTTCTACTCTCATTCAATTTTCCCTCACTGTATGTGACTCACACACAAACAACCACACACACATGCTGTTTATGACTGATCCGAGCTGAGTCTTTAGCTCATCTGTCTTTGAACGTAAATACTGAAGCTTCACTTTGAATTATGCAGTTCTGTTTATGTACACACAAACGCATGCGAAAGCTGGGCCGTCTGGACACAAACTCACATTTTGTACATAAACTGAGGTGAAGAAAAACATACACAAGTATGTATTTGTCATCAATGCGGTATAACACTAATTTAACACAATTACATCCAATTTATTGATACGTTCTACATGCATATGGCAGGGTGTTTGCAATTTCTCCCCTCTAATAACATAACTGACCATAAATTCCTGAATAGCCTGTCACTTTTACAGCAGTTGGAACCACACACACTTAGCTACATTGCCCAATCCACATCCAAGCACAGTTCTTACACGTTATACATTGTTATTAAGATGTCTGATTGGTTTTCCAACATTATATAATACAACTTCAAATTATATCATTAAAGGGGAGAAATTAACCAAACCCAAACTTACTCACTTTTTTAAAGGTACAGTATATAAGAATTACTGAGATCTAGTGGTAAAGATGGGTATTGCAAGAAAAATATGTTTTCTTTTAAATGACTTCATATTCTAAGCACTGTAGGAAATGTATGGTGGTTGTTAGTGGTCGAAATTCTCCCAGACATAAAGATGTTTTTATCTGTGAGTGGATCCAGTGGTCTCAGGTGTAGAAATGACTGTAATATGAGTAACTACTTTTATGTCTTTTAAGCCATTACTTCTCCCAAACAGTGTTCTAACTCCCATTAAACAAAGCTGGTACAGCAGTTTTAAAGTTCAGTGGGTTCTTACTTCACACGTATTCTTTTGTTCATTCAGGGACACCGTAGAAAAAATGGTGGAACAAATATGGCAGCCTCTATATGTGCACCACCCAGCTAGTAGATATAAATGACTCATTAAAAGAAAATAAACATATAACAGCTATTATAGTGCAGCAATTACACATCAATAGAAACACAGTTTTGAATTATATATCACATTTTTCTGCCATTGACCTTTGATTTTTTTTTACATACTCTACCTTTAAATTTTATGTTTCTTTTTAACATTATGACAAACATGATTCCATTATCTGGGGAAAACCTTTTTTCATCACAATGCTGAGTTAATTATTTTTCTTTAAAACTACAATACAGTAAGATAAAGTCTTCCTTTTTTGAGAATTGCCAGAAACTGTAAAGAAAACATACATGAATTTAACTTGTGTCAAAGATTTTTACCAGTTTAAATGAGTGATGAAATTGGATGCTAACACATGAATCACTTCATTTCAAGCTTAACTTGATTATTTTGTGATCTCAAGAAAATAAGACTAGCTTGGTTATCTTAAGAAAGCAAGCCAATTTCTCAAGTTCACGGATAAAACTGTTGCGTAAAAATCAAGCTTTGCAAGCTTGGCATGACTCATGATCTTGAGAGAGCAGCATAAAAATAGATAATTGCAGGCACACTTTTATCCATCATCCTCGTATAAAATGTGACGTGAGACAGTGTGTGTATTTTGGGTGCAGAAAATTTAAGGGAATCATCACCAACCTTCCCCAAGCATACTCTACCCACAGTCTGGACTTTTACTCAAAAACTGGATTTTCTGCTAAACTCATCCTGAAGACTAACTACTGCAGCCATTTTTCTGGGAGATGCAACACTTAGAAGAGAAGGCGTGTTTTCTCTCTCATTTACTGCTCATGGAGAAAAACCTCAAGCACCTCAGCCAACATCTGACCACAAACCATTCACATTTTCAGTCCGTTTCCGTTTTTTACCGGGAAAGCCCTGGCTGTGACACAGGAAACTTCTGGAAAGCAGAGCTTGTTTCTCTGAAGGAGGCGGCTCCACACCGCGTCAGACTTCTCTTACAGCTAAACAGAGAGGTGGTGATGACCTGGAGCAGCTCCCAGGTTGCAGGCTGTCTGGCTGACTGTCTCTCTTCCAGGGCAGAAAGTCGATAAGACTCGAAGAGAGGTGCTCTTCCCAAGCACCTCTGACACTCAGTGAGTGAGAGTTAGTAGCCTTGATTATTGTTTCAATGATGTGTATTCTTTTCAACATAGTGGGATTTGTAAAGTTGGAAGAGACCTTCAGGAAATGCTGAGAGTCTGGACTGTTGGTGGAGCTCAAGAGCATGTTCATAAATCATTCAGTGCATGAGGAGGGAGTTGGAAAGTCATACCCTTGGGCTTAAATTACACAAGGGCTTTTGGGGGAGCCTTGTTTTCGGGTATGTATTTCTACTTTGCAAGTTACGCGCATACATATAAGTGCAGTCTAAAACAGGGTTACTATGAAAGCACTGTGCTACTATGCAGCTGATACAGTCCGAAACATCTCATATAGACGGGGAAAGTTCTTCTAACAACCTCTTAAAGCATAAAATGTAGTGGTCAGTGTTGGAGCAGCTCACTGCACACAACAAACAAACAACGCTGATGTCCTCAGTGACATCAGTGACTTTTGAGTTCTTTCTTAGGCTGTGGTGAGTTTTTCCAGGTCATACCTTACACAACGATGAGGCAAAGATGGGATTTTCATGGTTAAAACTTCATTACATTGCTCAAAAAAATAACAATAAAATAAAGAAAACAACATGACTTAGATCTTGATGAAAGAAGTGTTTTATTTGAAAGTCTTTATTATTACAAAGTAGAATTTATTGAGAACAAAATAACAGAAGTAGATCAATGGAAATCAAATCTTTTAACCCATGGAGGTAGGGCTGGGCGATATGGACCAAATATCATATCACAATATATTTGTTTTAGATGACGATATATGATATATACTTTTTAGTATTGAAACATGTTTAGCATAAAGGTATCGCTCCACTGCAGTGATGGAACTGACAAACACTGGATAGAAATGTTTGTTAAATCAAAGTAATTAAAGATAGTTGGCTGGTTTTTAATGATTTCTTTGTAAAAGTCTTGGGAAGGATTGTCTTCCAGACAGTTTAAATAATACGGGTGGGAAAAAATATCGATACCTGAAATATTGGGATATTTTCAGATGCCGATACCATATCTGTATTTAAAAACGCGGTATTGATCTATTTACTAATGAATTCTCGTGAGATTTCATTGTTCTGTTACAAAATCTCACGGTATTTCGTGAATTCTCATGTGATTTTGTAACAAAACGATGATATCTCACAGTCTTTGTCCCACATTTGGCTAGATGGAATCTGGTCACCCTATCGGAAGCACCTGCCACTCAAACTGCCTGCCTAATCATGCATATCATCTTGTGAATTATAAAGCCTCAAATAATCAGTCCCACCTAAAACATTGCAGCTCACTACTTTTTTTCAATCTGCAGTTTAATGTGGATGCAGAGTTTGGCTCATTAAAAGCAAAGCTTCCTCTCAAGCTCACTCCTGTTAAAACCATCAGGGAGGAGGACAACTTGCATGTTTCAAATACCATAAATGTCAGTTTCAAGCTCTCAAAAAGTCTCCTTTTACAACCACATACATATTTAAAGTGTTGCAGCGCTGCAGTATAAAATACACACAGTTAAAAGTTTTGCAATGAAAATGTCATTAATCTCTTTTGGGAAAATTGCCTATATACTGTACTGTAAAAGAGGATAATTAGTACTGATTAATTAATATGAATGCATCAGTGCGTCATTATTTCTCCTGTGGCTAACCATTACAGAAAGTAACAGGGTAATAAAGTGTTTTGTGCTTAAAACATGACTGAACTCTTGCATAAATGCTTCAAATACATCAAAAACGGGTAAGAGGGGGCAAATATTATGCATGCATGTAAGCATCAGAGAAAGAGCAATATTACATAGCGTTCATAAATAAATAAAATAAGCAGATTTTCTTTTCAGAGATTCTGCAGCATGAGCATTTTTTAAACAAAACATGAAGCTTGATGGCCGGCTGGATCTCTAAAAGAAATAAATCACAGAGCGATGTAAAAGTACACCAGCTGGACACAAACATCCTCCACGCTTACACACATGTGCTTTCTTTATAAGCAAAATAAAACTTCAATTTCATAGATTAATTTCTCTAAAAGTTTCCTCCAGGCAAAATGACAAAGTGTGAATACCAAATGGCTGAGAGGAGCTAAAAGCAGCCAGTAAGTGCTTCTGTTTGTTATTCCCTTCTCTAGCCAACTGTTGTCAATATGACAATAATAATGTTTGAAAAAGCAAAAAGGAAGAAAAAGCAAAGCAATTTTTGGTGCATGTTCATGAAGAACAAATCAGACAGAAAAGGACAATTTTTCCGTTCAATGAGAATGACTTTGTCGCTTCTTTGACAAAAGGGAAATGAAAAGAGGAGCTGGTGAAGGTGGGAGTGTGTGTAGATACAGGGGTGGGTGGGAGGGGGGCAACTTGACATGCCCCACTACAACCCAGATGCTATTTAAAACCACCCCATCTTTTGTCTTTAAAATCAAAGGGATGCTTTTACGCAGCAAATATCTTCCTTTTAATGCATGAAAGAGGGGCGGCACAGGGTGGACAGCTGCTTTAAGAAAATTAAAAAGGGAGAAAATGGGGGAGGAGGGGGGGTTGGATGTTATGGGAGTGTTTAAGATCCGTGGAAATGTCTCAGATTGAAGGCTGCTTTCAGGACAGGAAAAAGCTAAAGCTCTCTTTTATTCACGCCTTTATTCCTTAGTTATTTTTCTATCCTCCCTCACTCATGGTCTTTGCTTTATTGTTGCGTACACCCCCCCCCCCCTGCCCCCCATTTTTACACATTCCAGATTTACTCGCTGTCTGCGTGTTTCCCAAAAGCCCATCCTGCCATGAGCTCTGCAAGGTGTGTGTGAAGCTGCCATGTGCAACCTGCAGGTATGTGCGTGATCTGGAGGGTTTTGTGCCCGTGCATAATTCCTTGTCTGTCTTGACATGCGAGTGCATATGATTGTGTATGCGTGTGTGTGTGTGTGTGTGTGTATACATTATACAGACTGTAGCACTGCAGCCACAGGAAATCTTCCAGAGTTTGGCCACCATTGTTCTGAGGCTGCTATGGGTGGTCTGCTCTCTGAAGAGGAAAATCCCAGATCTGGCCAAAGCTCCGGCATGTACAGGGGGATTACTACCCATTGTGTGTGCGTGTGTGTGCTCTAACATGGGTTTGTGTGCACACAGTACCAAAATAAAATAAATAGATAAATTAGAAAGAGCACAATTTCCTGCCAAGACTAAGTTGGTTCCAGTTTTTTTGTGTGTGTGTTCGTGCATGTGTGTGTAAAAACTAGTCACCAATGTCCTGCCAAATAACTTAATAATCAGTGTGTCTGTGTGTGTGTGTGTCTGGAAAGTCTATAAGCGTGTTTGCAGTTGCAGAAAATAAGGGCCAAATATTCCCTGCCAACCAAAAATGATTAAATTAATACCAAAGAGAGTGTCGGTATGACTGAATGCACAAGTGCAGGGAGCAGCAGCCAAAACTTTCTGCTGAAATTTAATTAAAGAAAAAAAAAAACAGTTTATTACAACTTTGCTCTTATTTTGCGTACAAATTTTAATACAGTTCTGAGCTTTACAACATGTCAAAGGATAATAGACATTTTGGGAGGTTTTGTTGGGTTTCTCCCTGCCTGCTGCTTTCCTCCTCCCATAGACTTTGAAGGAGATTTTCCCTTTTTGCGAAAGCTGACACAATTTCATGAGGTCTTGACCAAACATCTGACTTGTTTTGATTAAAATAAGACAGACAGACAATGAAGCCACTCCCTTCTCTTCTTTCCTTTTAAGGAAAGCAGATTATCTATTCAAGCAGATTATTGCAGGAGGTGTGGCCTAACCATGACTAAACTATGCCCCCTTTTAATGTAGGGTCTGCCTCTTTTGGATTTTTTTCCCCAAGAATTTCCCTAAATAAATGATTTTGTTTAATATAACATGACCTCTGTAATATTTTTAACTTGAAGTAGAACGAGGTGCAAAAATAAAGAAAACAAAAAAATGAGCTGCAGGACACTTAAGGCTGGTTTTATTGGTCCTGCTTGAGTTTGGTGTCGTATAAACAAACTGACATCTGATTTGTTGTGAAATCAGGTGTGAGTGGAAACAGTATCAACTGATCACTTAAGATTTTTAAAATATGAATGATTTTAGTTTAAATACGATGGTGAAAGGCCTGCATGATGGTGTGGTGGTTAGCACCATAGCCTCACAGAAAGAAGGTTGCTAGTTCAAGTCTCGACTGAGGAGGGGTTCGAACCAAAGACTGTAAAAAAAAAAAAAAAATGGACGTAGTATCAGGTCACGTCTGAATAAGGGAAAGGGAAGCCAGTACAGCGTGTCCCACGGTCGCCATCTTGCCGTGTCACATGTGTCGTCACTCCCGGAAAATACTTAAATGGGCAAAGCGCGGCTTCGGGGCAATGATTGACAGCGACTGTACTCTGGGCTAAATGCAAACTGAGCTAACTCGAAACTAACAGGAGCTAACAAAGATTAGCCTCCTAAGTGGTGAAATGAAGACAAGACATGTTTGGACTTGCTGTTAGCTGCTGAAAACCACCATTTTGCTACTCTTTCGCAGACTGAGACCTTACTGAGAGCAAACAAGGAGCTAACAGGTAGCCACCTGTCGGCAGGCCGACATCTGGTCTGCCGCATGCCAATAAAAAGGATACGCCCCTAATTATGTGTCAGACTGTATAACATCTAAATGGATAAGTTATAAAAAAATTCACCCCCCTCACAGCTGACATGAAGGTAAACTTGACCTATTAAACCGAAAATGATTTTTTGAACCAGGCTGTAAACATGTAAACATTATTTCTGCTGTGAAGTTGGTCTTTTTAACATGGGAGTCTGTGGGGATGTTTCCTGGATCAAACATTGTTCGGACATTTCTACATGTGTGGGTTGTCTTGCAACATACATGTAAGCTTAATTGGTGTTTCAAGATTTTTTTCAGGAAGCAAGTGTGAGCCTCCGGTGTTGGCCTTGTGATGAATTGGTAACCTGTCCCAGGTGCACCCTGCCTCTGGCCTTGTAACATCTCTGACCCTGTATTGGGACGTATAACAATTAGGACATTTAATGGAATTATATTTGTTAATCTTTGGTGCTTTGTGCAGAATTTGGATCATTTCTCAAAAGTCTCGCTATTCAGCAGATTGACCTCTATTGAGCATTCAAATTCTCCACAAATTAAGCATTTTTCATCAGTCCAAAACTACTTTTAAGGTGTTCAGCTGCGCCAATAGTTTTTTTTTTGCTGAAAGGTAAACATAACAGAGTGAGGTGTCCCTTCAGCCTTGGTTTATCCGATGAGCGCTACTTCAGATGCCCAAAGATGAAAAGGAATCAGAATCGTGTTTTATTGTTCGTTGGTGTGTGGGTAAGTGTGTGTGTTTGTGTGCCTTTGTGAAAGCACAGCCCTCATTTATGGGGGCTTTTTTGTGTCTGGGTGACAACTGAACACAAGCCCTTTTTCCAAACAAATGGGAGCTTAGTTGGAAAAAGGGGGTGGCCTGAGCCCAAACTGCGGAGATGGGCACTC
The DNA here is from genome assembly GCA_023101725.1 of Atherinomorus stipes. NCBI lineage: Eukaryota > Metazoa > Chordata > Actinopteri > Atheriniformes > Atherinidae > Atherinomorus > Atherinomorus stipes. The sequence goes on from JALJCO010012637.1 coordinate 874,941, forward strand.
TTTGACAGCTGCTTTCATCTTGTTATCATTCCTCCTTCACACTCAAGGATTTTTGGGCTTCCTAAAGTATTTCTTTTGCTGCCTCCTTCCTCTCCCCACTCCTTTCTGCCACTGAGCTGTGATTGGCTGTTATGACAGAGCTGTCGCCGGGCTGTCAGCCTCTTCTAAAGCTCAGTTTAATTACTCCTTTTCACTAACATGACATGTTCATGCTCAGATACATGCAAGCTCGCGCACACATTGGAAAGTCAGGCATAAATGCACATTGTTACACACAAACCAGCGTGCCGGGCCGCATGCTGGGCTGTCCTGGTGGTAATAATGGAAAAACAATGGTGATTGAATTCTCCCTCAGCCACTCTACCTCACTCTGCAGACCCAGATGTTTGTCAGCGTTGGATTTTTTGTTTCCTGAGCGGAGCTTTGGAGACATCATGTAGAATTGTGATGGCTCGTACTGTTGGTTTGATGAGCTGGGATCGATTGCACACCCCGCTGTGCCAAGCTCTGAATAGCCAATTAAAGCCATTGAAATGGATAAGAGGACGGGGGGTATGAAGGAGTGAATGTTTGATTAGAGGCAGATGATGGGAGATAACGGGGTAAAGATGCTGCAGTGGTGGCTATAGTCTTTAAATGTTTAATATATTGCATCGTAAACCTAGCAGTGATCACTGTATGTATTCCATTCCCATTCTTCCTCCAGATTTCCTGAGGGATGCATTTAGTCTTGCTTGCATTAACAAAAGACAACAGGGCACTGTGTTGAGACCTTGACTGATGGAGAAAATCTAAGACAGATGCACAGATTTACTAGAAATAGCAAGGCAGGAAAGCCTCGTCGCATGTGACTGCCAAGCCATCTGAGATGGGCTTCATGTTGCTCTCGTTTCCTTCTGTGATTGAAATTGGTCTCAGTACCACCCCATGGTTTCCCTTATTTTCCTTTATCTGTCGCTACACACCTTAAAACCCCCTTGTTCTGTCAATTTTCCAAACCTCTCCCTTTTCTCCTTACAATATTTGTTCATTCTTTGCTTTCCTCCCTCCCCATTTTCTCCCCTTCCCATCCTTCCCTGCCAGGTACCCTGCCCTATGACATCAAAATAGTAATTGCTGGAAACCATGAGTTGACCTTTGACCAGGAGTTCATGGCAGACCTCATCAAGCAGGACTTCTACTACTTTCCCTCGGCCTCCAAGCTGAAGCCAGAGAATTACGAGAATGTCCAGTCACTGCTCACCAACTGCATCTACCTGCAGGACTCCGAGGTCACCGTTCGAGGCTTCAGGATCTACGGTTCTCCCTGGTGAGTAACCTCTGCCACTGCACTTTGTACTTCATGCACTGCAGCTGCTGATAAAAGTTGCAATGTTGCAGTTTTACTTTATGGTTATTGTTGCACGCTTTTGCAAAAATCTTACGATTCACTCTTCAAAATTGCACTTTACTGACATGAATGGTAGGAAAAACATCTCTACATGTGATGAATGATACTTTGTCAGCAACAGATCCTTAATATCCCAGTTAAGTGTCTTAGTGTCTTCATTCTTTCAAGGTTTAAGGAAAGAATTAGGAAAGTTAAACTCCCTGCTCTGCTACACTGTGCTTGGTTGATCCTTTTAAGGAATTGGTGAAACTGACAAAGATGTCCATATGTGATTTATGCTCATTTTCTAACAGGGATTTTTGCAACCCACTACAAAAATTTGTGGAAATTATCGTTTGTGTTTCATGATATTTCTTTGTATCCTTTATGGCTCATTTATGCTACCCTTATGCACATTAGTACATAAAAAGTTTCCAAGAGTCATCGCCTACATCCTCTCAAAGCCTGCTTCATGATAGGAACTACATCCACTAGAGGGCAGCGCAGAGTTCTGACATGACTTCCAAGTTTGACATCGGTTTCAATATATATGTATTCAATGATGTGCATAAACGAGCCCACATTAGTTTGGAAAATTCATAAAATAAAACCTGAAAAGCATATTGAAACTTGAATGTATGGCAGAGCTTCAAATAGGTGTTATCCAGCTAAATAAAGTTAACAATGTCCTGATCATTATTCTGTACTAAAATTTGGTCTTTTTCAAACTTTTACAATAAAGACTGTAAGCATACTGAAATTATACTGAGATATTCTACATACAGACAGTGTTGTTTGTAAAACAATTAAAAATTGGATCAATTTTGCCTCTTCATTAGTTTCTAATAAGCTTTTCCATTTTACTTCCACAATTTACAACATTGGGTCAATGTAAAAGTGTAAAATCTAATTTTAATATTCAGTAGCTGCAGAAGTTCTGCACACATCAGCAATCATATCATCACTGTGGAACATGTTGGGGTGACGTAGAATATCGTGGTATTAGCAATAGAATCATTGGGCTCTGTGGATGCTGAGTGGTTTTTTTTGTTTGTTTTTTGGGGTTTTTTGTAATTGGGCTTGCCTCCCAAAGATTCCCATCAGATCCAATCAATGTCATCAGGGCAGTTTGGAAACTGGGTGAACATCCATTACTTCTCTGTTGCTTAAAGGTGTTTGCCAGACTGATGGTGCGCTAATGCAGGCGCTATTTAGGTTGCTTCAATATTCGCATCTATGGCTAGTGTGGTTTGTTTGGAGTGATGTAAATGCTCATTTACCAGAGTTAACTTCTTTGGTACGGACCAAAGAAGACAACTCTGGTCCACTTGAAACCTGGGTGCTTTGGTTCACTTGCAAATGAACCGTGGAGCAGTTTACCGTGTGTGAAAGGAAACAGACCAGTGAAGCAAAGAGAAGAAGTGACGTAGGACACATGATAGTGCAACATGTGTGAAAGCTCGCTGTTTCTCCTGTTACTCATACTGGACAGATTCTTCTGGAAACCGCAGAAGGTTTCCAAAGTAAAAAAAACAAGAAAAAAAACAGACCAAAATAGACAAAAACTGAAAACATTTGCTGTGTCTCGATTTTTTACTTACAATTAATGAGCCATTTTTTTGGTCATGGCCAGTCAATGAGACAGATTTACTCCTCTCATTTTTTTCTTGGTAAGTGGTCATTTTAGGGAATATTACACCCTAGTGAGAAGTTGTTGTAACCGCATGATGTTGTCCATGCAGTTTGGTGAGTCGAATCAGAATATACTTTATTAATCTGAGAAGGAAGTTTCTGGAAGTGTGAAAGCAAACCAAACTTTAGGAAATTTCCCCACCCAATCAATCAGACTATCCCAGTGTGAAACCATTGCAGCTATAGCCTAAGGGTATCCCTGATCAAGCCCTGTATCATATCACAAAGAACAATTTTGCTTCAACATTAAATTTCAGTCATAATTGATATTACTAATGCCTGATAATTGCTGGGATGGGCTCCAGCAACCCTGAATTGGACAAGCGCTACAGAAAATGAAGGAATGAATGACTATATTTCACTTGCTGTAGTTAAAGTCTTGACCAGTCCAAGAGCTTATTATGAACCCTGCTGCAGAGGCATGAAGTGTAGATTAAGCTGCAGAACTCAGTAATGACTTTCTACCTGATAAAGGCACTAAAGGGATCTCTTATACATGATACAGTGTAATTAAAGTGTGGCCATACTTTCATTGCGTTCTCCACATGAGCTGTTTTCATTTTCCTTGAGACATGAGTGATGCTGATCAAAGCTCACTGAACCCTGTCATCATTTTGTAAGAAGCATGCTTCACTATCACCATCTATGTACTTGGAGGTGCCATCATTACAGTACCTTTTGTGCAAATTCAACACCCCCTTAATATTTACCAACTGTCTAAAATCCAGCACGGTGCTGAAAATCAAGCTGTGAAATGTATTTGATGTAAAGTGTGACAGTGGTAGTTTGTTTGGTTGCGGAAATCACTTTTGACACTGTTTATTATAAAACTGTTACACAGATTTTTACGCTGTGAGGTATAAAACAGGCTTTGGCTGCATTCATTCAGTTCCAGCATTAAAGCTTCGCTCAGGGTTAACAGTAAACATGAGCAGCTGAGATGGAGCCCGTCTCAAATTTTAGAATGCTAAATGAAAGTAAGCACTGAATTCCAAGGACTTATCCATCTTTCATGAATCAATCTAAGTTGAAGCTCCATTTTTCCAATGCTGCTTTTGAAAGAAGAAAATCTACTTTGAAAATTAAGCTATCACACAGAATTTACTTAATACGTCCACCAGCTGGTAATGGAGAACAGATCTTTGTTCAGCATCTCAGAAAGAGTCTCTACTCATAATTTAGCAACTAAGATTCTCAGCAGCAGAGACCAATCTGGCAACCTTAGCAAATGACATCTGAGTCATTATTAATAATGAGCTTTATGGCCAGGACGCACGGCGCCACACATTCATGGATTTGCTCCTCTATCAGCACAAATGCAGACATGAGTATGAGCTTCTCGCTCTGTGCAGGCTTTTTTCATCAGCAGCCAATTAAGAACAAACTCATGTCTGATAGAAAGAGGAGTAAAAACATCCTTTTTGACAAAAGCTTCCATGAAAATAATTAATTTTTCTGTGTTGCCTTTAAATAGAAAGCATTGTGGTGTATTTTCACAAACAACAGACGGTTTAAGAATGAAAAAAATGAAAGAAAAACCTGACATCTAATTAGTTCACTGAAAGAAAATTCACTTTTTTAAATAACTGATTAGTGATGCATGTATATTTTATTAATGGATTAAAACCAAGTCAAGCCACGGATGCCGGGCATTTACATCATTGTGCTATACGCTTCAGAATCATAAAAGTAAAATAAAAGGAGCATTAGTTGATATGGATGTCAGGTTTTTATGGTGAGCATTTTCATGAACACATGTCCATGTCTAGTGCATCAATGGATTAATACTTGCGCGTCGTCTGCGTGGGTCCACAGAAGCTTGACGCAGACCTCTTCCAACCTGTCTTGCACCCTGCTATGTGAACGCTGTTACATGAAATTATTTCCTTGTAACTGGCCAGTTTGTGATTCGGTGTCTTCTGTTTTTTGGGATCTTCTTGCTGAATGAGTGTCAGCTGCCAGGGGTTTTGTAAAACAAGAAATGCATGTAGGAACTGAAGAGAACCATCTAGAAAACGACACCCTGTGGAGTTTACTTAATCCAGAAAAGAAAATGCAACACGGCGCTGAAACCTACTCTCGAGTATAAGAGCACTTTTCATCTGCGCCAGCTTCGCAGACCGACCTGATCATAAAAATACTTTGAAAGTTGGAACCATTTTGTGTAATTGTAATATCCACCCCCACTTATTTCTCCTTTAGAAGACTGAAATATAAGTCTGGAAAATTGGGTTTACTCTGCACCATAATCTGTTTTCGCTTTAGGCCTAATCTCATTTTTCGTTTTTACCCCGACCGCTTGGCCCTTGCCACTTAAAGCGAAGCCACAAAGGCTGAAAGTCAACTCCTACAAATTGGGACACACCTTCAATAATCAGCGATCTCCACCAGCTTGTATGTAAAGGCTACAGTATAATTCTCTGACTGCATAATGCATTATCCAACTGCGTAACCACGGAGACCCCTCGAGGTTTCATAGTTCTCCATCATGGTGCCGGATACGCATTGCAATTTCCCGCCCAATCAGAAGGGGTCGCTACGCAAGACTGGCCTAATCCCATGATGCCAATGATCGGTAACCTTGGTGGTTATTTTGCTTCCGATTATAGTGAGCAATGGCGTCCAAGAGAGAAAGACTGTAGCTGCTGCAGCTGAATAACATTGAAACAGAGATACTTTTGATGAAAAATGGAGACGATGGAGAGATTTTAGTATTTCCTCACTTCTTCTGCCATGATCTTCAGTTGGATTCATAGATGCATCTTTTTAAGCTAGCCCTTGCCTTCTCGCTTGTCCCTTGACGGAGTGACGGACACTTCAAATATATTTCGGGCAGGTGCAAAAGACAGAGAGGCTCTCTGACAGGCTCCCTGTTGGTGTAGAGGGCTCTCTGTAACCTACGTAGAGCACTTTACGGACGACTATAAATTAGCCTTAAGTAGATGCACGCTGAGCTGTCTCGAGAAATCAAGCCATCTGCAGCTGTGCATTTAATTTGTTAACAAGCAAGTTCTATCTGTGCATGACATTCCTGCTTGTGTTGTATCCCATGATGAACCTCCATGTAACTGAGGACCAGCAGCGATGTTGCCAATGTTTTGCCACGAACCACCACTGGTTTTCAGCCTGGTAGCATTTTTGTTACTGAAACTTCAACATACTGTAGTACTAGCGATTTTTTTAATGTGCATTTTACAAAGAAAATGACTGTTAAACATTTAAACAGCGTTAAACTGGACAAAACAATGGTTTTGATACATTTTTACACTTTATGTATAGAGAAAATATTTACATTTGTGGACTGCCGGTGATTTACAAATTTGTCATACGCCTTCTTTGTAAGTGTGCATCGGAAAACCCTTCGTTTGAAGGGCTATATGCCCTTGCTTATACCCCTACCTCTCTGTCCTAACAGGACTGAGATTGGGGCTTAATCTAGTCCCTCTTTTACCTTGAAGAAATCCCCCATCCCCCCTTTCTGTGGTCTGTATTTACTTCTTGCTCTCTTGTTTCAACTGGTTCTCAGTTGCTAATCACCACACCTGCTCCTTATCTCGTCATTAGGTTCCTCAGTAGGCCTATAAATACTCATTGGTTTACTTTGCTCGTTGCCAGATCCTTGTTTATCCTGCCCCTGTTTGTCTTTCCACTCCATGCTTTACTCCAAGTCTATTAGTTCATCCAGACTTTTGTTACTTTAGTTTTGGTTTGAGACGTCGTTTATCCTGCTGGTTGCAGCACATTTTTAGTTTCTTTTAGAAAGTTATGGTTCCTGCGACTGTCTGGATCCTTTCATTTCCTTTGGATCCTTCCTCTTCCTCTCCTCATCATGGCTCATGGCAATTGGGAGTGGAAATGCTCATATGAGTTATATTTCCTAATGTACTGTATGTAGAGTGGTACTGTAGCTGTAAGGATGTTGCTATAGGTTCACAATCAAAAGAATTGTGGTGAAAAAAAATGATCCAATCCATTGGTTTCCTCAGAAAGGCCCTTTTTTTTTGGCTTATATGAACCGCTATTATAAATTGAATGGATTTGGATCATCCAGTGTAATTAATTGATTGCAATAAATTGGTTTAATCTGGACTGTATGAAAATATGTCTTGAGATAAATTTGTCGTGAAATGGCAGTGCACAACTAAAACTGAACTGAAGTTGTACCAGATTAAACACAATACTCCCTGAACAGTGACCTTTCTACAGACAAGACCAAAATGGAGATGTTTGGTCACAATGAGCAACACTATAGCCTCATTTCCACCCACGGGTCTGGGTCAGGTCGGGTAAGGCCAGGCCAAATTGAGTATGGATGTGTTGATTTCACATTGTGTCCCCACAGCAAACTGTACCCTTACTCTGGAGGCGGAGTATTAACCGGATAGCGCCGCTACGTGATCGTGACATCGTCACCTTTTAACCAAAGCGTGACAGAAACAAAAGGAGTCACCCCTGCTTTTTTTTTTCACGCCGGGTTATGCAGGAAGTGACGGATTTTTCAACAAATCAACGGATTGCTGTGTATTAGCTCCACCTCTTTGGTCCGGATTGGTTAGATCAGTACCCCTACCGAAGGGTACCAAAATAGTAGGCTGAGTCCCACTTTTTATCCGTGGAGACGCAAAAAAACGTGGACCGATCCAGCTCGACCCAACCCAGACCCGCTGGTGGAAACGGGGCTTATGTTGGTGAAAACTAAACACCTCATACCAACTGTCAAGCATGGTGTTGGGGGGCTGATGATTTGGGCCTTTTTTGTGACCCAACCAGCTCTCAAATCGGTTCAGTGGAAAAGGGCCTTCTGTGGATTGACAGCTTATGCGCCTTTTGGAGCATAAGCTTCACTTTTCACCGCTGGAGTTTGACGCTTGATTGCGCAACAGGACAATGATTCCAAACACAGCAACAAATCTACAACAAGTTGGCTGTAGTGGAAAAGAATCAAGGTGTGGCAATGAACTAGTCAAAGCCCAGATCTCAAGCAAATTAGAATTCTGTTGTGGTCCTGAGGAGAGCTGTAGATAAATAAATGCAGCAAACCTCAATAAACTTAAACAACACTGCAAAGAAGAATGAGTCAGAATTCCTCCAGAACCGCATGAGAGACTGTAAATGTTTCACGGAGAATTAATAAGTACAAGCTGGCGTATAGTTTTTTTTTTCCATGCTTCTGCATTTTGGTCTAGTTTTTGTTCAATAATGATATCCTAGTGTGTAAAAAAAGTTTCTTGTGACTGTTTGGTTTTTGGACAACAAGGGATATTTGTTGCTTAAAGCTGAACAATAAAATAAATCAGGCTTTGATACACATGTCAGTTTGATGTGTTCATTGTTGAGCTTTTGTCTTGTAATGTGGTGCAGTAATGAAAAGCCCAAACCCGTCCTTTTTCCAGGCAACAGCTGATGTGTAAAGCCTTGATGGTTGCCTGTTTGGCTTGGGGCTTGCTGACAGATGCTTTGAATAATTGAATTTTAGGGAGCAGCCATAATAATTTTGAAACTAATGGGGTTAGAGACTTGACTCCAAATCCTGCATGTGTGAAGACATTGGTCTAACAGAGAAAAGCTTTCCTTGATGTTTTCCTCCAAGTATTTACTCACATACCCACTGCAAAATGTTCAGCCAGGGTTGAGAAACATTGAAGATGAGCAAAAAATGAAAGGTCGTGTGTAGAAGACGAGATAAAAGGAAAGCTGCTCATATATGTTGGCTTTAATATATTAAATCTCTCTAAATGTCTACTATTCTGGTCTCTGAGGAGTCTTGTATTAGCAAGGAAGACGGATGGCTTCACGGACCCACACTGGGATAAAGACAAAGTAGTCCATTTGTTGATGGGGGATTTATGCCGAGTGACAGGGGAGAGAAAGCCGGAGACCTCGTTTTCTTCTTTAAATGAAAAACAGCAAAAACGTATCGCTCCCCGCTGCTCCGCGTGGAATAATTAAGGATGGAGATGCAAAAGACTCCTTAATTAGATTTTTTAATTATTGAGGATTCATTTCTCCTTCTATAGTGGCCCAATTAAGAAAGCTCATCAAAAACTAAAGAGATGAAGAGAGATCGTTTTTCTTCCTCCTTCTTCCTCCTCCCTCTTTCCTTTCCTCCTCCATCTTCTGTTCCTTTGCTCTCATTTGACAGAAATGGACTACGTGCTTGGTGTTTGATGGCTTGTCCTCGCTGATGAGCAGGAAATGGAAGGGACTCTCGCCTGTTTTAATTAACTTGGATGTTTTCATGGCTACTGTAAGAGTAAAGGAGAAAGGGGGAGGGGTAGAAAGTAGAGGCAATGGCGGTACAACAAGCTTTTTCTTTAATGATAATGAGTTTAATGATGGTGGTGATGGCATCGGTGTAAAGTAACCGTTCGTCTCACTTGAGCTTTTGGAGTTTGCTTTGTTCTTCTTGTGTTGTGGAAAAACTTCAGAGAAAGACTTTTGAATGACGGAAAGAAAAAAAAAAAACAGACTAAGTCCTTCCTGTGTTTATGCCCATTTTTGTTTATTACACATGGAGTTTGAGGATGCATGTAACTCCAGACCATGAAGCAGTGCAATAAACAAAAGTGACATATTGAAAACATGAGAGGAAAATCTACAGTGGTTGCAACAGTGTTTAACCCACTTTGGCTTTGTCTTTACAACCTGTAATTTAAATGATTGTTTGGAAGATTTAATGTAAAAAATGACAAAAACTGTCCAAATCGGTGAAGTTAAATAAGAAAAAAAGTATTGAAATATATGTATATATAGAGAGAGAAAGCGCGGTAACAAACAGACCAAAGGCAATCCTGAGTGAGCTGGAAAGCTTCATAGACTGTTAACTGTTGATAGGAAAACTACATGCCAGACATTCCACAGACCTGGACTTTATGGAAGAATAGTCATAAAATAACTTATTTTGAAGGAATCAAACAGAAAACAAAACAGAAGTGGCATATTGGAGACTTCCCAAAGACATGGAAGAAAGTCCTCTGGTCAGATGAGACTAAGAGTCGGATCTACTAAGAGCCAAATTTGCGTGTAGTAATTTTCCCAAGCAATCTTGAATTTTGGACAAGGGGCTGAACCACAGTTTGTGGGCAATTTATAAAGAATAAACACGCAAATGGCAGCGGGTGCAAACGTGTTGGAAACGCACCTGTATAAATTAGGTTTTGCGTGAGTTCTGCAGCGTGGCGAACTGCGAGATACGACAGCGCAAAAGGAAATTCGACCCACAAAGGGAGATATTAGTGGAGGAGGGAGATGAAAATTTGTTTTCAAATAAGTATGATAAATACAAAATTTTAAATAATACAACATGTATCCATGCAGAGTCTCAGAAGGGGCCAATTTATAAAGACGTGGGTCAGGAGTTGCAGAACAAATGAAAGTGTCTGCAGCACCGACATGGCCTCTAACACGAACGAGATGCGCACTTTGGCACAATGCCAACGGCTTCAGAGGCTTGCGCTGCCAGGTGACTGTGATCCTGTTCACCCGTTAAAATCCAAGTTACATAAAATGTAACTTTGGCAAAAAGGGGAAATAACGAGACACAATTAATGTAGCTTTAGTTCTCATTAAGCTGCACAGCAGCTGCAAACTTTGTTTCATTTGTCCAGAATATTTTACACCTGTGTTGAATAGTGCTGTTTGCTGTGGTGATTTTTATTGAATTCAACAATGAGAACTAAGTATGCTGCCCTCACTGCTCATGAAAATTATTTTGAATCAGAGTGTGTGTGACCAGGATTGTCCCCCTCAGAAGTTGCAGTCTTTTGTGTGCAAAGCTGCAATTTGCACCTGCTTTTCAGATGTAATAAAATAGATGCAAAAATACAGCAAAGCAATGCGTCTCACGCTTGATAAATCACTTTGCGAGTGCTAGATTAATATATTTATATTTTCTCCTCCCATCACACTCACAATTGCGTGTGAACGCCACATATTGCATATTCATAGCAACAGAAGTAGAAAATGGATAAGAGGCGCTAGTTAGCACGTTTGAACTTTCAGCACGCTGTTAATAGATCAGTTTGTACTTTTTTTTTTGCGTGAGCAGTGAGACAGCTCACGTTTTTATACACACAAACCTTTGATAGATCGAGCCCTAAGGCTACATCTATACTATGCCCTTTTGTCCACATTTACCCGGTGTTTAAGAGTCCCTCATTCGCTTATTTTTTCAGCCGTGTAAGGGGGTCGTGATAATAGAAAGCCGGCGGATCAACGGCCTAGTATGGATAACCTCACCGTTCAATTAGAGGAAGTGATGACAATAAAACCCGCCACAGACTGAGGACAAAATAAGCCAGAATGTCCCCATACTTTGTTTGCGACGACTCCCAGTCGCCGTTTTGCCCAGCCATTGAAGTTTCATAATCATTTGTTACTCTGAGCAGCAGCACTACTTCATCATCAGTCCAAATGAAAAAATCTCTCTTTCTCTGTGCAGCCATTCCTTCACTAGTCTGAGAAGAAAGTGAAATGAACTTCCTGTTTACATGCTGATGTCAGACACATGCGTCTGCCCGTGATGTGGCGCATGCTCAGTAAATGCAAATAGCGGTCATTATTTTGCTTTTGTGAGCCTTAAATGATTCATAAACGACTGTGTGGATGCAGATAAGACACGGTTAAACATGCCCATATAACATTAACCGCTCAGTGTAGATGTGGCCTAAGGGTGCACACCAGGAGAGTCCGGGGACTCGGTCCAATTGGGCGGTAAATTACGAAAGTTTTCACTCCTTCCTTTGGTCTGTTTCATATTGAAACTGCACGTAACCGAAGCGGACTAAACCGCATGGTTAAACCACCATAGTTAAAACAATTGCTCGCTATGAAGCGACCCTGCTCAATGATAAAAGAAAAAGCAAGAAGAAGAAAACCGTGAAAGTGGAAATCTTTTCCGCTTCTCTTCATTACTCCATGTCTATCCACAAGACATTTTCCAGTTTTTTTTCATCGTTGTTTTGACCTTCGCTTCTTCGGACATGTGCTGTTGGCTTCTACCCAAACGATGCTCTATGTCACTCCCTTCGACTTCTTCTTCTTCTTTTCTGCTTACAGCAGTCGGTACGGCACTTCCTTTTTGGTCTGCTGGATAGTCCATTTGCAAGTGAACAAAGAGCCCCAGCTTTCAGGTGAACCAGAGTCCAGTTCTTTGGTGCGCACCAGAATGCGACTAGTGTTCACACTGTGACAAATAAAGCGTACTATCTGTGGAAGTGGACCACAGTCCGTTTAAAGCAGACCAAACAGCCTGAGTATGGAGGCAGCCAAAATATAGCTTTTGGCCATCAAGGAAAATGCTATGACTCCTCTCGTCACCCCAACGACAAAATCTTCATAGTGAAGCATTCTGATGGCAGCATAAGGATGATCACTTCCATCAGAAACAGTGAAATTCTAGAATAAAATCTGATTCCATCTAGATTTGAGACTGAGATGGGAACTGACCTCCAAATGAGAATCTGTAGCTCGGCTTAAAGATGGCTCTGCACCAGCAGAACCTCACTACAAGCAGCTGGGGCAGTTTTACTTTTGAAATGGGAAAAATCCCAGTGGCTACAGTAGATGTATCAAGCTCACAAAGGCTCATGGAGGCATACCCTAACAGACTTAAAGCAGAAATTTCTGGGTGGATGTAAACACATCACTTTTTTTGTTTTTACTTTTTAAATTTTTAAATTTAGTCTCTTTTTTTAGATTTTTAAGATAAATTTAGCATTTGAGTTTTGTTTTTAGTAATGTCATGTATGCACGGTTTTTTATGGTTCTTTACAACATGCACAGCCACCGATGTGCTCTATTAAAAGATAAAAATGACAGATTTGGAGTTCATGCTTTCTGGGCTTCCTCACTAAAAGCCCACACAAAACAAACATGTGAATCATTGAGAACCTCATCCCCTCATCCCCTTGGGTCTTTTCCCCCCTTCTGGCTTGCTCTCCTTGCTCTTTCCCTCCATCTCTTCGTCCCCATAAGACTATAATAAAGTAACCTATAAACAATCAACATTAGAAAATGGGTCTTAAATGGGATTGGCAGTCGAGAAATGAGAGGAAAAAATTCTTTTTTAACACTTGTCATTTCCCACCCTCTTGTACCTCCTTCCCTCCTCCTCTCTCCTTCCTTATTCTGTTCTCCTGCTTCTCTCCAATTTTATCTTACCTGCCTCCTAAGTGCTGGCAGTCTGCAGTGGCTGAATAAACTGTTATGGAGGGAGGATGAGCAGATGAGAGGACATTTACTATGTCATTTCCCTGGAGGGATTTCTCTTTAAATTACCTGTTAAATGGCCTCAAGGGGCAAAACTTTAACATGGGTGGATGTGCATGTCAGCATTTGTGTGTGCTTATGTGTTTGGGACGCTATGGGGCATTTTCTTCCATTTCACACATGACTTTCCTCCCTGAGGCATGTGGCTTTGTCAATGTGTGGGGGGAAAAAACTGAATTAAAGTGATTCCATCCTTATGTTCCTCCACGCCTCCTCTCGCTGCTTCTACATTACACGCACTGAAAATCCTCACTCGTTTTCTCTCTTTTTCACACACTCAAGCTTGCACAACTATCCTTGTTAGGACATTTTGCCGGCTTTGATTCATTGTGTGTAGTTACGAACCCTTAGCTTAAATTAGAGTAAATTTAACTTTGTTAGGACCAGGATTTGGTCTCCATGAGCTCTACATGTCCAGACAGTCAGTGATTATGCCAAAGGTGCAGTCCCGGCGCCAGGACGTCATAGCAGGTCAGGGAATTAACTGCTGTGGGTGGGCCCCATTTATAAAGTGACTTTTTTTAAAATAGAAAAAGAAAATTCCAGTTAAATTATTCAATATTTGACCAATATTGAAGCAGATTAGGTCTAGAAAACAATTAAAAAGAAGCATTTTCCTCTGCTATTGAATAGAAAGACAACTTTTGCCAATATAGAATCCAGAAAATATCCGCAGTCACTGCAAATTTAAGAAAAAACAGAACATTTAATTTATAAAGGTTTCATTGTTCCTTTAGCAACACGGAGACAAACAACCACTTGCTCTTTTAGGGAAGATTTAGACTGACCAATTAACCGACATGCACGTCTTTGGATGGTGAGATTTTTTTCAACTTTGGGTCTCATTTATAAAACTGTGCGTAGGATCTTTCCTAAAAGTGTACGTGCACCCAAAACCAAAAGTTTGCGTACGCCAAAAAATATTCAGATTTATAAAACTGCGCACGCACAGATCCAAGCAATGTCCCCTTTAAAATCACAATCTTCCTGGAAGATTGCACAAGTGAATTGGGCCTCTTACACACCCACAATCTACCGTAAATTGTCAATGCAAAGTATGTTATGGATATTTCTGCATATGAATGAGCCAGCTGCTCTGTGGCATTTAAAGCTTAATTCCTGGCAACCGAAAAGACAATAATATGTCATTTCGCGGAAACTGAAGTGCAGGTGCTTGTTGGTGAGGTGGAGCCTCACAAAAACATTTTATTTGGGCGTCAAAGTGGAATCACGGATAAAGGAAAGTCTGCTGAGTGGCAGCATGTACGTGTGGCGGTGAATGATGTAACAGAGGTCTGTTCCAGAAGTTGTGCTGTGAACTGTGGAAAACACAGAACCCCCCATGTTACCCACATCTAAACACCTCCGCCGGTCTTTGGTGCCGCCGATGGCTCCACCGCGGAGCGCGCTGTGGTCAGCAGCTGCTGATGCAGCGGGGTGGGCTGCATCAGCACAAGTAAATCTGCTTATTAGCCAGTCATCATCATTGGGCCAGGAAATCCCGGTGAATCCCTGAAAACGCGTTCCCTTCTAAATCTCCCATCTGTAGGTCCTCCAGCAGCACCGATGCGCAGCATTACCAACGAGTGTCTCCAGGTGTTAACATGTTTACATCAGTCTGGTTGCCACGCACCTTGTCAGAATCTGTGTGTTAATGTGGTAAATAAATCACCCTGATGATCATTGGGTAGAGGAATGTGATAGTAAGAAAACTTTGATGAAATGTTGATTTATCATGTAAGTTTGCTTACAGGCCATTTTATTTATTTGAAAGGTTCTTACAGTTTTACTGTAGCTCACCTGCAGCATAAATAAGACTGCTGGTTTGAGTCCTAAAGTCAATCTACAATTAAAATTTGATATGAAGGGGGAATTAAATGTTTGCGTGTGGCAAGACATAAGGAGAGTTTGGACGGGGCTCGATCCCCAGTCTCTTGTTTAGAAGTCATGTGGCTGTAATCGTTCTCACCTTGTCACAATTGTATCCTAAATGTGCGGAAGCAAGGTCTGTTTGCTTAAAGTTACGCACATTCCTACTCTAGCTTTTATTTTATAACTTCCAACTCTTGCTTAAGAAGTTGCATACACACTTCCAAGCCCGGTTTTGTGCATAAGCAAGCTTTATACTGTAAATGCGTCCCCTGGACCTTATTTCTAGGAGTTTATAGGTGCATTTACTCACTGGTAAAATTTCTGCATCACTTTGACTCCCTCATAGGATATTTTGTTGAGTCACCCTCCATAAAACTGCAACGATGGTACCAATAAAGTAGCAAAACAAGAACTTCCCACACACACACTTTACATTTATTTCATTCATTCTAGCTGCCCCCAAAATACAGTAAACTGTAAAAAGCTCTTTCACTTTCAACGAGGGTTGTCACAATAGTCGAATTTTAAACTTGATACTCATACCACTTAATGTACTCGATACTACTAAATACTATGCAGGGAAAAGTAAAATCTAAGAATCATAAATTGCTTTATATTAACAGTTCCCCAAAGTAAGTTCTTCTGCTTGGCGCATCAGCTCTTTCTCTAAGTGAGAAATATGAGCACCAACACTAAATTTACGGACGCCACATTACACTTCCATATATTTCAGTCTCAGTTGATACATTTAAGTCAATTGCATTACTGGGATGTTGTTCACAGGTGATGGTAGGATGGAGTGAGAGATGAACTAAAGGACTGGTAAGTTGTCACTAGGAGGGCGTTGCAAATGCAAAGCTTTCCATTTCTGGTCCACCTTCATTTTAGCCGTCACCTGTGGTCACAAGATTTCTTAGTGCCTGAGAAAATGAGACTGAAGATGCAGGCAGTTGAAATGATTCACTTGGAGAAGAGTTGCTGCTCCTCTGCCTAAGAGATCCAGCTGAGATGGTTCAGCATCTAATTAGGATGCTTACTGGTTCCCCCCCTGGTAGAGATTCTTTGGGCACATCCAATTGGGAGAAAATCTTGTGGCAGACTAAGAACTTGCTGGAGGGATTATGTATCCCTTCCAGCCTGGGAACACCTCAGGATTTCCCAGTTGGAGCTAGATGTCACTAGACCTTGGAAAAGTGGAGGAAATGAATCAATCATGGATTATTTTCATAATTATTTTCAGTGTTTTAATTGTTTGCAATGCAAATTTAATTAACAAACAACTTCTCTTTAACGTGACAGTAATGGTTTCTCAACTTTTGAGTCTGCTTGTTAGTAGTTTGTAGATTTGGTTCACAGGTTCCACAATTAAAAACCACGTTTAAAGCAGAATAATAACAGAATACATCTTGACTAATTAGTTTATTTCCTAACCACACATCTAACCTAGACTGGAAGCTGGCTTGACCACAGCGTAGCTAATATTTACTGAGGTTGTATTACATTTTCTGTTTTAATAAAACGATTGTGGAGTGGTTCATCTCGCTGTGTGCACCATTATAATAAATTGCACCCTTTTTGATTGATGAATATCAGTGCAAATTATGTGTGACAGTGTTTCTGGGCTGAGCTGATATTTTTGGAAATGTTTCAGGAAGGCATCATGTTATTTACATTTTGCCAGTCGTCTCTTGTTCCAGCCAGATTAGTCTTTAAAGTATTTATTGGTTGGAAAAAAAAGAGCAATTAATTCAACCAGATGGTGAAAATTTAAGCTATTTAGATGATAAATTATTGATCATCAATTATGACTAAATACAACATTAATATGCATGATGGAGAATATCGTGTAAAAATTAAACAGGAAAACAGTTTTGCATTAAAGGTCAGGTGTAGGTTTTTTTCAGTGCACAGAGGGAAAAGGACAGGCTTGAGTCTTCTCGGGCATCTCCAAACTAGCATCACTTACCCCCACCCCATCCCGGAAGCAGGAGACGGAGACACCCTGCCACCTTGCCTTCCACCTCACTGCCTATCAGTTCACCCACTTCCCCTGACTGAGCCACTGGCTCTGGATGATCTGGCTAATCTCCATGATTCACATACTAAAAGCACACACAAGCACAGGAGAGGAAATTAGCAAAGAGAAAGGGGGGATAGGTTGGGGGGACTCTCTTTTCCCCCCTGTTTTCTTTTTCTATTTCTCTTTCTCTTTCTCTCTCCTCTCCTCTCCCCCTCCCCTCTGTTCTTGCTCACCACCGGAGAACTTTGAAATAATTTGCATCTCATGGGTTTTTTTATTTTTTACACATTCCATTTTCCAACTAAATGGGACATCTGTTTGAGAAAAGGAAGATTTGCCACTGTTGCCAAGGCAACTATCACTCTGAAAAGAGGGGAGGGGGTTAGGTTGTGGTAGGGGGGGAAAAGTTGAACAGCTTTTACAGACAAAATTAGACTTTAGTGAAATATCCCTGCATGGCATACGGCAGCCATTCCCCCTCGATTTCTCTCTCCCCATTGTTCGTGCTGTCGTCATTATCTTTTCATCACCTTTCATGCCCGTCCTCTGTCTCTTAATCATCTTTTCTTTTACACAACTTAGTATTTTTCATTTGTTTTCCTGCCATACTGTAAGGATAAGTCCTTACAGTATGTCTTTCTTTCTCTTCCCTTCATGCTGGCATCAACAGAAACATCAGTGTGAAATCTGCCTCCATTTAAAGGCCTGAACTATCGTTTTTAGACCACACCTGAACTCTCATAGTGTTTTCTAGACAATAAGTCGCTCCGGAGTATAAGTCACATTAGCCCAAAAAAATGGCATGAAGAGGAAAAGAACATAGGTAAGTCAAACTGGACTATAAGTAGTATTTGTTTATTTAGAATAGGGTGATTTTCGCATTTTTCATTTTCAAACTTATTTGTTACTGCTAAAAATTCCCCAATCAATCCAAATCCAAAGTTAAATGATCATAAACATCACAAATAAGAAGGATAAACATGTTTTTTGTGGATTTGTTCCACCGCACAGGCAGTACAGCCAGATGTCCAAAATGAACTCCTCTTGCTGAGATAAGGCTGTTTTGGGATTTTTGCCCTCGGAGCAGAATATATTTGTCACAAGCCTACACTTCCCTCATGTCACTTTAAACGGTAATGTTTCCTCGGTTCATGTCAGTCAATATGAATTCACACCTCTACTATATATTTTTATATATAAGTCACACTGTACTATAAGTCGCAGGAGCTGCCAAACTATGAAAAAAGTGTGACTTGTAGTCCAGGGAATATGGTAATATCTTTTCTTGTGACCAACTTCACTCTTCCTGGTAAACTGTCATTAATAAGAACAGGAGGGGACAAATGTATTTTTCCTGTATCTTTGAATGCAGGTTAAGTGATGATATTATTACCACACTGACAGGAATGAAGGGTGAGTTTGTGCTCAGGGGAAAAGGGTTTTCCTGGTGGCACTGAAAAATGCTGCAAGATGCAATCCAGACTGTACACAGGGTGGGAAAGGATGTCCTGCCTTTCCTTGACAATTTCTAAAAGAGTGGAAGAGATGCTGGAAGTATGAAGCATGGTGGTGGCAGTATCATGCTGTGGGGGTCATTTACTCACTGTAAGAACAGACAGCCCCATTAACACCAAATTAGTTATACTAGTTATATATGCCTGTAGTTGGCTTTTGGGATGTTTGAAAAACAAGATCCACCTCCTTTAAGTTGAAACGGTGCTAATCTGAACGATGAGTTGACTCACAACTTTAAGGCAGCTTTTGTACTTTCGTTTCTAAGTTGAAGACGTTTGAAATTTAATTCAGTGCTAATAGCTCTCTAGTCAGAATTGAGGGAAAGATTAGCCTCGCGAGATCAGGATGGTCTCGCGAGCTTCCGGTTTTCACTCGCAGATCAGTCTGGCTACTTTCCGTTGAAGAGAATTTGGAGCAGTTCACCAAATCAACGTCCAATCAGCGTTGGCTTTGAGGTGGGTTGAGGTGTGACGCAACGAGAAGCGATAGTCCAGTCTAAACAACATGGCGGCTTCAGCAGATGAAACTAGCGTCAGCGTGGCTATCGCTCAAGTTTTATCGGAATTACTGCCAACATGTTTCTTGTTTGCTAAGCTAACGAGCCATTGCCGGCAGCAGCAAGAGTAGCCTGGCTTATGGTTGTGTTTTAGTAGTCGCTCTGTTAGTACGTATATGCTCCGTTGATCTGATTGGTTGATTTGGCCTGTCTATTACCAACATAGGTGGTGATAGACAGATGGCTTATCCAATCAGCTAACTAGTATTTTCATCCCTTCCCAAAACTACTCCAACAGATAATTCCCAGAAGGATATGCGAGAGTAAATCCATCTGGGGGAGTCAAGTTAGGGAAAGATGGGTGGTGTGTTTTTTTTTTCAGTAAAAATCTGATGTCGGAGAGAAAAAGGGTTAGGTAAAGAGAAAATGTGAGGGGGAAGGGGGGTGCTGTCTTAACAGCAGAAAAAATCACATCTCTGGGGGTGTTTGTTTTGTTTTCAATGTTCACTAGTTTCTTGGTTTCATTTCATGCTCTGTTAACATTTTCTAGTTAGAATCAGTTTGGCTTTTCATATCTATTGCTACTGTACTGTGTGTATTCAGTTAGCCTTTCTCTGTATCTTTTTAACTTTATTAATCAATTAATATCAATATTTTTTATCTTGTAGTCTGTTTCCTTTTTCCACTGTTTTTTTGCATCCTCTCTTTGCGTCTCACCTGCGGCTTGCTCTACAACATTGTGAATACACTGGCTCTTAAAACAATGAACAAAATTAGTAATAATGTCAGTGATTGTGTAGGTTGACGGTGCAATTAAAAAAGAATAGATGGGCATGGTTTATCAGTTTCATGATGGTGTTATGCAGAGAGATGTCAAGTACATGATTTCCATAAAAAAAGCACACTTTAACACCCATTGTTGTATCCTGCCAGCATTTGTTTATGTGTCACATAACCGTGAGTAACAGCACATAATTATAAAGCACCGCTGCATTCAAGTAGTGCTCAAAATGCATCAGTGGCTTCTAGCCCAACCTGCTATTGAGTCCAATAACTGGAGAGAGGGAACGAGTGGACACTTCAAACACAGCACATCGCAGGTTTTCCCTTCTGTATATATGCTGCTGGGGTTTCTTTGCTCAATGGCAGACCGTCACATTTTCATGTTACAAATCAGTATTGCTCCTTCTACTAGACTGTTTTTTTAATCAATCAGGTTTATATTTTTGTTTCCTGAATTTCTTATTTTAAAACACTTGGTCAAGTATCAGGAGTGCCTTGTTTCAGATGCAGCTGTGTGTCCTGTTTGTATTTTGATACCTCATCTCTACCTTTCTCTCCACCTTATGGAAAAACTGTCATTGTAATTGTCTATATTGTTTAAATAGATGTTTCGGTGTTGTTTGGATAAAAAATCCACTAGTTTGAGGATGACTCAGAAAATATTCTGAACCAGCTATTGTAGTAAAACTCAGGGTGTCTCTCTGCTTTTACACAAACCCCCAAACTGTAATTATAATAAAAAGGTAGCCAGAGGCTAAAACTGCATGGAAGTAACTTTTAAACAATGAAGTAATATTTACTGTTGTAGGCTCAAAATTATAGAGACAATTGTTTCTTCTGATTTTTAAGTCTCATCTAAGAACACATTTTTATTCTTTGGCTTTTAATTTCTAATGAGAATTCAGCTTTTTTTTTTAATTTTCACATTTTAACTCTTTTTTTTTTCTTTTAGATTTTATTTAAAATTGTTTTGTCGGCATTTCTGATACTTTAATTGCTTTTTAATGTTCAGCTCTTTGGACATGAGCAGTTGATATAAATGTTCTCTATAAATAAACTTGACTTTGCCTTTCCCCAAAGGGAAAAAATAAAAGAAACAGAACATTTTTTTATATCATTCAGTTATAAAAGAAAAGAAGAAGGAAGTGACGAATTGTACCAGTTTGTGATAAACTGATCTGATTTGAGCTTGGAGAAAAATATAAAATGCTAAAGTTTTGTCCTAAAACAGCAAAGCACCTGCAGAGCACACTACTTTCGGAACTTTGCAAAGTCATATTTATGTTTAAGACATGACATCACGAGTAGCAAAGACTGCATGAAAGGGGCAGAACATCTTAGATTGTTCATCTTCATTAAAGGTAGAATCCAGAGTTTCCCCCCGTTTCTGTTTGTAAAGACTATTCAAATCCAGAGCCCCTCCCCGCGGGTTAATGGCCGCTTCACT
Organism: Atherinomorus stipes; assembly: GCA_023101725.1. Taxonomy (NCBI): domain Eukaryota; kingdom Metazoa; phylum Chordata; class Actinopteri; order Atheriniformes; family Atherinidae; genus Atherinomorus; species Atherinomorus stipes. The sequence continues at coordinate 896,404 of JALJCO010012637.1, forward strand.
CTTCAGCCACAAACCTCTCCTTCAAAGCTGGGAATGGGTGACAGCCAACAACATTTACCCCAGTTTCTGAGTGTGCACTATCTAAACCTCTTTTCGCTGCACAATACTTTTTTTAAATTTTTTTTTTACTTGTCCTGTCCAGCATCGTGGCGAGCAGAATGGTGATCTGGTTGCTTTATTGTGTCGAACAGTTTTGCTTTGCCAGGGGGAGCTTTATGAACACAAGGCTCCCCTTGATATCCTGTTTATTGATTTTATTTCTTTAATTGCACAATACTTCCTTTTCTTCGCTGCTTCCCTCTTTGTTTCTTGTTTTGTTTTGTTTTTTTAGAATTTGAGTGAATCTGGTGTCTGCTCCAGTCGATGAGTTTATCCCAATGAGCTTCAAAGTTGGTTTATCCCCACATAGCGCTACGCTTTTAGCTCTGGCATTGGCTGGAGACAAATACGCAGATCTCCACCCAGAAATGTCCCGAACACACCAAAACAAAAAGAAAAGATGAAATACCGTCAGGGGGAGGGGGGTTGTAAACAAATTGCCACTTGAGAGTAGAGGCCTACAGGTGCAGATTGAGACAGATTTCACTTGCACAAGCCCAGTGTTTATTTTTTAGGGGGAAAACTCTGGATTCTACCTTTAACTACATGCAAAAAATAGATGAATCTTGTCGTAAACATAGATGTATGTATGTATTAAAGATTCCATCAGACTGTAAGGTTAGTGAAGGGATTTTCCACCTGCAGTAAACTGTTTGGTGCAGCCGGATATCAGCCTGGTTTTTGGTTTGGTTTGTCAGATGTGAGTTTTCCATCAAACTATCTGAGTGCAGCTAACTCACTCTGCTCCCAGATACCCCACACAGGCCTGGATTAGACCTTTATATATTTTCAATGCACACATCACCTCATCCAGCTCCCGCTGAGCTCATCGTACCTTCATACATACATGCTGCAGCATCCTCCTCCTCCTCCTCCTACACCGAGGAAGGCTTAGGCAGTGTTGGAAACCATGTGCTCAAATCCAGCAATTCCTAATCCCCATGCACATCCAACACACTCTCCGGGCCTTCACAGAGACTCCCGCACTCATCCTCTTTTCCATGTTATGTTTGTCTGCCCATCTGTGTGTCTTCATTTCACTCTTCTTCTCCACCTTCCCCCCTCCCATTCTCATTTTTCAACATACTTCTCACAACGAAGACAACTTTAATTTTTTTTTCTTTTCTTTTTAAGCTCATTTGCGTTTTTCCACGTCGCCATTCCCTCCAGTTGAGAGCAGTCTCCTGCGGGAGCTCATTATCGCCGGGCATGAAGTTGACTGTCAGGGTCTCAGCTGATTTGTCACAACCCAGCTTCCTCCTGCCGCTGAGCCCAGCAGATTGCGGGTGTTGAGCGGCGTACGTATGTCTGTGGGTGGGGAGTCGGGTAGAGTCCGAGTTGGAGGGATTGTTTAGAGCTGCTTGCTCCAGGGACCACGGGGAAGTATTTTCTATGGCCTGCGCTTGTCAGCGTCTTGTTTCGTGACAGCGAGGGGACAGCTGTAACTCGCGTTGCACATGTTGAAGTCGCTTCCTCCCGGCATTTGTCATGTTTCTGGTACCATTACAGTAATTCATGCTGTTTTGTTTAGGGCTTTGCATTGCATGGTGAAATGGAACATCGATAATTTAGCAAATGCATGAAACAGACAGGAAAGTAGAGTAGAAAAGGATTTGTGACACAAGCAGACATTTTTTTTAGCTTGTTGAATTCATCAGAATAAGCAGGTCTCAGTTTCACTCCTGTCAGCTTTTTAAGGATTATTATGAGATAGATGAAAATAAGGATTTGGCTCAGGAATTTTGGATTTTGAATTGTACTATACGTCATCAAAAAGACCTTCAAAAACCTACAAAGTTTCTAGATTCAACAATTAAATTAATCATTAAATGCAAGTGAATGAATGAATGAGGAAATTACCATGCTTTCTTGCCTTATGAGCTGAAAAACTTTGCAAAAAAGGGGGAAAAATAGAAAATATGATCCCAAACCACAAATAATTAATTCTGAATTATAACTGAAAATAACATTTGCCTAAATATATTTTAAAGAAAGAGGTCAGACTGAATTAAGATGAAAAAAATCTCCTGCAACAGACTTTAAAACACAAAATCTATTCAAATATTTTCTTGTGTGCGTGTGTGCCTTCAGTGGAAGATGGTTTTATCACAGTCTGCAGTTTAACATTGAATCAACAAATAGCTCGATCAGACTCCCTGTTGGTTCGGCTCATCCGAAATGACACAAATCTGTCTTTTTCAGGACTGGAATCAGTTTGGGCTCTGCTGACATCAAATTTGATTGGAGACAAAAACAGCTGGTGAGAGAAAAAAGGAGATGAGGAGGATGTCTGTCAGAAAAGAGGAGCAGGAACAGGGGAATTAACTGTTCGTATGTCTGTGTTTATTCCCTCTCTCTGTATGCCGGTCGATATCCCACTTTCCCCTCCGTTTGTCTTCCTTTCACTTCTTACATTTTTCTTTGTTTGCCATTTCTCATTCTTGAAGTTTTGCTCCCCCGCCTCTCACGCTCCCCCTCCTTTCACTGACAGTGGTTCTTATTAAAAATAGGAAACATCGGGTAGACTGAGACCTGCCAGAGATGTCCCTGCATGTCCAAAGAACTTTTCATCTGTATGAATAATACATGCATGAACAGGAACGGTTTGCAAAATACAAATATGACACGTGAAAGTTTATATACTTACAGTCGTCCTCAAAATTATTCATACCCTACAATTAAAGAAAAGGATATATTCACAATACTAATTCAAATAACAAGAGATTAAAGACACTAATGATAGATAAAAATTTACTTAATTATAATTCAGTGAAACAGAATATTGATTTTGAATTATGGTGGGAAATAATCATTTAAAAAAACAAACAAGCAAAACTATCCCAAACACATTAGAGCACCTTTGAACAGTGGACCAAAATACCTGTCAACAGGTGCAGAAGTTTTTTTGAACATTGATTGCAGTGATTTCCTCAATAATAATTTGGCTTTGGAGCGCTTGTTTTATTTTTTGTTTGTTTATTTGTAATATTTATTATGAACCAAAATTCAAAATCAGTGTCATGATTTTCACAGAATTTTTATTTATTATTACTTTTGTCAGTTTCATCTTATTTCACTGACAGCTGATTTTCTCCCTTATTTAATTGGAGGATATGAACCATTTTGAGGACGACTGTAACAGCGCTCAGTTTAATAACAGAAATCATCATGAAATTTATTGATAATTCCAAATTTTGAGCACTTCCTGCTGGACAGGAGCTGCTTGTCACACATGAAAACAGACTCTGGTCTGGCCCAAATGATTGACTCATAAACACGCTTTACAGAGCCTGGGAACAACATGCCGAGGAGGGAACCAACTGCAACCTGCACAGTTGAGGGGGACATGCATTTTGTTGACTATTGCAATAACAATAATTACCTCCAGTTTATTAGCAAATACCTCAATAGATGGGGCAAATCTCAAATGTATTAAAAAGGGCTGTATTCAGCTCACTAGCTGTGCATGCTAGTTAAACAGGCAGAAATGTTGCACGCAAATTTTTCAAGTAATCTGTTACCAGCTGTTTTCTTAGATAAACATTTTATCACTGTTGGCATTTCAATGAATCAGCCTGTGTGTGTTTTGTTGCTTCAAAACATCTAAAAAAGCAGAAGGAGAGGGCATTGGTGGACAAAAGTGGTGATATTGTGAAACATCTGCAGGCTAAGCTAAGCTCTGCAACATTGGTGAGTCCACCAGAGCTATTGTACAGCCTCAAAACAAGAAAGGCTAGCCATCAACTTGGATAAAGTCGCTCCTCAGAGGGAAATTCACCCCTCCTTTCTGCAAGATCGTTTCACTTTGCATCGTGCTTATTCTTGATTTGGTTAATTTTTGAATGCTAGCATTTATAAAGTGCTATAGAGAAGACATGTATCTGTCATTCCTGTTGTTAGCACTTAAAGGTAAATGATGGCCAACTGCTTAAACAGTCAAACAGCATTCTAATAAGTCGTCTTTCTTAGCAAGTAATGCAGTAATGTAATCACACATTAATTATTCTATTAAGTTAATATCATAATAATGTAAATATTAATTATATTGTGCAGCCGTACAGGTCAAGTGTTTGAAAATAAGGTTCATCTCTGGATGTTTTTGGTATACAAGTAACACACCCTGGAAATGTCTGTGTCATCACTTTTGTGTGCGGTCGTGTGAAATCTGAACATTGGCGCGCACACCAGGCTGAGCTCACACACACATGTATGCACAGACAGAGAAACAGGGAAACACTCTTCTGTAGCGTTTCTTGGTGTCCTCTCACTGTTTCTTTGATTAATCTCAATCAGTTCATGTGTGTGCGTGCGCATATGTGTGTGTGTGTCAAATGGACAGATGTCCCCACTCTCTGTCCCACAGATGGGCCCTGTGATGCCAAAGTGTCTTTGTCCAGATTTCACAGGATGCTTGGATACTTATAATCAAACTAAACCCAACTGGGCCCACTGCTGAGTGAGTGCACATTTATTGTGTGTGTGTGTGTGTGTGTGTGTGTGTGTGTGTGTCACTGGAGGGAAGACAGTGTCGAGTATAACACCGTGTGTAGATCACAGCTCTGGCAGTCTTCTAATCCTCCTTGCGTTGTCTGCTGAGACCCCCGGTGCACTCGCTGCTCACCAACAATTACAACATTAAACAGATCTCTCTCTTGCATGTGCACGCTCTCATGCACGTGCACGCACACATGCATACATTTGCAAACCTACACACCTTTAGATCCTGTTGTCTTTTCTTTTCTTTCTTTGAATTTCTTTATGTTTGTGTGTGAGAGCTGCAGCCTGCTGGGAGTTACATAAGTCACGCTGAGGGCCAATATGTCTCCAATCTGCCTCTCTGGAGTGAGGTGTGTGGGGGTGAAGACAGTTCCCGCCACACAGGTGGAACCAAGGCCACAGCAAGGGCAGAATGATGAACAGTGCACCACAGATGACCTTTTTTTTTTCTTTTTGGACAAGCTATCCCTAAATTTGTCAAATCTGTTTTGAAGAGAGCTTGGGTTCAGAACTTCATTTGAAGTAATTGACTTAATGGTAACTAAAACACCCAATGTTTTTTTCTTTTTTTTTATTGAATGGAGGGTAGGGCTGTACAATTCTGGGAAAAATGTGAATCACATTTTTTTTTTGTTTGTTTGTTTTTGCTTTTTTTTTTTTTTAATTGAGATCACGATTTTCTGGCACAATTTTTTTTTTTTTTTTATTTTATTGCACAAATAAACTTTAACAAAACAAACAAGACAGCCTATTCAAAAGGTAGTTTCAAATAAAGCATGTGTTTGCACAAGAGCTTTGTTGGAGCACCTCTTTGGTAGATGCATTGTAGCTCTCTACCATTGGTTAGGAGGTGGAGAGGCAACGGCAGTGCTGCATTTGAGGGCGCTTTAAAAAAATCCGTAAAGAATGGAAACCTTTATTTGTGATGCAGCTCGTGATTAGCTCATGATTAGCTCGTAATTTTAAATGCTTCAGAATCGTTGAGGGTAGAATGAGGTCACATGTATGTGGGAATTGAGATCGCGATTTTTTAACGATTAATTGTGCAGCCCTGATGGAGGACAACCATCTCAGGCAAAGCTAGTGAGAGAGGGCAGCGTAGAACTGGAGTTAAGTTAAATATTTCAGTTATAGGGACTTTATTTTCAAGTCAGATGTCATACAAGCACACAAAGGAGTAAATAATATAAATTTTCACTTACCTGATAATAGCAACCCCATAGGTTAACAGCAAAGCATCCTACTTTGGAAAATATCAGTCAGTATAAGGGTGTAAGTTTGATTTTTTTTTTTTTTTTGTCTTAAGTTGGACGACAGTGCAGCATTTGCCAATATAAATTTTGTCATTTTGATTTATGACCCAGCAGCCTATACATTGTCTGTGTCAGACAGGTGTTTTTCCCCCATTTTATATAAAAATGAACAATTGGAAATGGAATTTGGAATGAAAATTTCTTATTTCCTATACCCAAAATGGGAACCATTAAACATTTTCAGTTTGTTTCTCGAAACAAAAATGGAAAAACTGAATGACGAAGAACATTTGATTTCAGATTTTTCAAATGAACTCCGTTACATGAACCCAAAGTTAAATCTGCTCTAAGAAAGCTGTGTTGATGAGAAAGATAGATGGCAGACATCTTCATTGTCATTCCAAGTATGCGGCAGGTGCGCACGAGTGAAATTTTCATGTAAACAGCTCAGATGGCAACAAAGCACATTGAAGCACAACATTAACAGTTACATAAGTGTCTAAAAATGAACAGTAGGAATAATAATAATAATTGCAACAACATTTTTGCATTTTTGCATCATACTACATGTCCGTAGCTGGTTGATTCATCTGATCACCGTGATAAATGCAGACTTTGTTCAGTGTGTGCATTAAGGAAATTTATTTTATGTGTCATTCATTTGTTTTGTGTGTGTTTGTGTGTGTGTGTTTCCACTTTTCTAGCTGAATTGATGGTTTGACTTGCCAGCAGTAACCAGTATCTGTGTGCTCTCAGCTTGTTTTAAAGATTAACCTCTTAATTCTAACATTTGTCATTGCACAGTTTTGTTCGGTTATTCTTTTCCTTTTTTTTTAAAGGACACAAAAAACTGCCTGAACAAGCACAGACCTATGACATCACATCCTGCTTTTACAGTCACTTCTATTCACATCAACAAAAAGTGAAATGTCATTTGACATTTTCATTCCTGTGTTCAGACATTTTGATATAAAAAAACTGTTCTTTTAACAAAAAATAGACTGTAAAATACCCATTTTTGTATATTGAGCTCTAAAACGTTCCCATAATGTAAAAGAAAAGTTAAAGAATACATTTCTATTAGTAGACATGAAAGCAGGATACAGTGTAAACCTTATTCCTATTTAGGGTATGAAGGAAATAAGCTTTGGAGTTGCCTGTATTTCTGTTTTGACTGTCCCTGCTGTGGTCGCTTTGCATCGGTTACTTCACCAGAATACTGATGCAATTTTGGTGATTTTACAGACCTGCTGATGTTTGTTGCTCTGTATATTCACACTAAATGTAAACCAGTCCAGCTGTAGGAATCAGAGTCAGATAAAATCTGCCTTTCAGCCTTTTTGGCCATCTAACTCATTCCTCTTTCTTTAATTTAATGTGCTTTGCGCTGCTTCTTATTCAACACTCCTGTGTTTTATTCCGTTCCTGCTGTGAGGATTTAACCAGCCATGCTTGAGGTGTGCTTTCCCATGATTTAACATCATAGTTTGTGCACGATTGGGGATTAAATGGCATGTGTCTGCAGAAGTTTGAGTCACAAAAAAATAATTAAAGCTCCTAACTGTGTCTTTTCAACAAATTAAACAACTTGTTCCCGCTCCGAGTCTCTCTGACAAGCCACCCCGCTGTGCTGTGTGGGCAGACCAAGTCAAACTCTCACATGCTTGCCATGTACCACCACAGGCTATGTAAGTGCTGAAACACACACACTCACTCACATTTTGTCTTTACGCACCATATCCAGGAGCGCTACAGTTTCTATTGAGGTGCAACTGTGAAATTAGCTGGAGCAAGTGCTGTGAATCCGATTGTGTGGGAGGGATAAGAGCAAAGTAAGACTCTGCTTTTCTTACATGCCACATTCTGGAAAACACTTGTTCTTAATCGCCGGCTTAAAACAACTGCAAACTTTTACATTTTTAATCATTCTCTCATTTGTTTTGTTCTGACTCCTTGACTTTGCTTTACAGTTTTTACTTTGTCGTCATCAGCTCAGGGAGCCGTTACCATGACGCAGTGATGCTGATGCTGGCTCTTTTAATTGATGTTTAATGAATTTATTTGTAAAGCACTTTCCACAATTATAGAATCACAAATGGCTTCAGAGAACAGCACAAATGAAAATATATAAAATACAGAATTAAAGATCGCAAAAGCACAAATAAACAGTAAAAGAGAAATAAAGTAATGGTGTTTGATAGGGATGCAACAACACATGTATTCATATCGAACCGTTCAATACAGGTTTGTATCGGACTGTGACCACCATGTATCGTGAATATCGAACAATACAGAAATTTTATTTTATCAACTTGTCCTCTGACAATGAGCTCTGTGTTGAAAACTCAGGAGATCTGAGTTCGATTACACTCAGATTGGTGTTTGGAACTCTTTGGTTTTCCGTGTTGCCCTGATGGTGTGTTGTGGCGAAGCAAGGGTAAAAGGTGAAATTTGTTTGTGAAAAAGTTTGACCGGCTGAACCGTGGATTTTTGTTCGTTGCCTGTTTAAAAGCCACCTTTTGGTGCTTTTGAATTTAATAGAGATTTGAGGGAGAGGAAGAGATTCCACAGCACGTGCCAGCACCTAAAAAGAGAAGTTTCTATTAGTTTTGGGACCACAGTCCATTGTTTAGGGTTTGTGAGGTTCCTAACAAGGAGCTTGATCCTAGGGACGCACTGGATATGGAAGCACGCCGGCGTAGCAGTTTCATTTTGGGGCCATGTTCGGACGTGTGAAAATAGGTGAGTGGCGTGCGGCACGCAGCACAAATAGTACCTTATTTTCTGCACGGCGAATTGGGAAGGGGAGAAATTGAAAAAAGGTTAAACCTGATTTTTTTAGATCTAATTACAGTGTATGTCAACCATGTACTCATCTTTATTGAAAGTGCAAGTGGCTATTCTGCTTGTAAATAGTATGAAAGCAGAACAGGGGATGTAGCCATTGTGGAATTATCAGCTATAGAAATACAGCAGAGAAGCAGGACTGCCTTCCAACTGTGCACGAGGACAGAAAGAGGGGCGGTGTCTACGAGAAAATCTGTGCGCTTCCGTAGTGTCCCTATAGCGTAGTTGTGCATGGCTCTAAAAGTTAGGGTCGTGATTTTAAAATGTATTCCAAAAGTCACTGGTAGCCAGTGGAGGGAGGCTAAAACAGGTGGAATATGGGAATTTTTGAGGGTCCCAGTTAAAAGCCTTGCACCAGAATTTGAATAAGAAAGGCGGTTCAGCTCCTTCTTGTGCAAGCAAAGCTAAAAGGTGTTACAGTAGCCCAGACGCAAAGATATAAAACTGTGAACAGCCTTCTTCAGTTCACCATTGGTTTGGTTTTCTGACCGTCTCTTAGCTCATGTGGCACCAATGCTACGTTTCTCCTTCATTCTGATGCTCAGTTTAAACCTTATTAAGCCGTCTTGACCATGTCTAAGGCCTAAAAGCTTCGAGCTAAGATTGGCCGATTGGCTATTTGTTCTAACAAGTAATATTAAGTGGCACAATATAATTGGCCTCCTATAGATATTGGCCTTAAAGCTGAGTATTGGACATTGGCCACCCCACCAATATTTAAACAATATTTAACCGATCAGCCCGCTGTTTCTAAACTCTAAAAAAAAAAAAATGCTTAGTCTTCTTTAAAAACTTCTTTTTTACAGACTTTAAAACTTCTACAGACTAGTGGTGGGAAATAATATCAATACACTGAAATATCATGATATTTTGATATATCGAAATTTAAAAAGTGGTATCGATCTATTTTATTAACGTAATCTTGTGATATTTCATTGCTCTGTTACGAAATCTCATGATAATTCACAAAAATTGTGTGATTTTTTTATATGCTGATATCAAATTGACATGTAAAGACACAGTATCGATCTGTTTTACTAACAAAATCTCGCAAGTTTGTAACAGAACGATGGAATCTCGTGAGATTTTCTTAGTAAAATAGATCAATACCACCTTTTTAAATATCAATTTGATATCAGCATATGAAAATATTGAGATATTTCAGTGTATCAATTATTTTTCCCATCCCTATTTTCTGTTACATGAGTTTTAAAATATCGGCATACCGGATATTGGCCAAAATTCCAATATCGTGCATCATTTATTAAATGTGTCATTATCTGGCTGGCTGCAAAATAAATCAACCTTTGAAGTACAAACCTGAACCCAGTGGATGAAGGATTTGAGTTCCCCTCCAGCATTTAAATGAACCAGTAATCAGCTGCTACACAAACAAGATGCAGTCTGTTATTTTTTAACATTCTTTTCTTGCAGTTTATTCATGCATCTTTTATTTCTATTGCACTTAAAAAAAAATCTTTTGAACCACAAAGAAGTTGCGCGAATCTTGCTGTGAATATTATTTTTATTGTATCCCTAGCAAGTCATTCCTCTGGCTAACAAGCTGTTTGAGGGGAAGAAATGTGGAGAAAGCGAGGGATTCAGTATTTTATTAAGAGAAGACAAGTCCTGCAGAAGAAGGTGCTGAGAGATGGAGCAAATGAGGGAGAAGAGAAAATGAAAAGCAGGTACGGATGCTCAGCCTTCTGCAGAAGCATTCAATCATTCATGGACTTACACCAGTGGTATCAATGGGTCCCTGTTAGTTAGACACACACAAACGTGCATGCACAGTGACTCACAGATGTTCAACAAATAAAGCATGGCAGTGCATCGCCCCGTTTGTGATAAAACATTAAATTCATTCAAGATTAAGTGTTAGGTTTGACTTTTCCTTTTGTCCTCGGGAAAAATAAGCCCAGAGTGAGTTGGCAAAAGTAATAGTTTGAGCACTTGTTTTGCTCCCAGTGTGCATCTTGAATATGTGCCTGGGGACTGCATCCTTTAGCGTAAACATCTGTTTTCTCCTGTTTTCATAAAGCCCGCAGCAAATACCATCTCGCTACACTGACAGAATATTTAATATGCTCAACACTTTGCCTGCCTGCTCCATTCATCTCCTGTAAGTTAACACGAATCACTTGCACCATTGTAATCCCTTACCTGATGAAAACATCATTATTCTGGAGCGGGGAATATTATCCCTGGAATTACATTCAGTTACTCTCTGGTTTTCACAGCAAACACGGGAGTGGTCTTTTTATAGAGAAATTGTGCTCAATTCTTTGCCAGAGATAATCTCTTTTTAGTAACTGCGCTGGAGACGCCTACAGTCAGCACGGACACAATTTTCTGGCACCGTGGACATTATGAAGTGCTTTGCTGCAAAACGAGATATAAACCCTTTGAAAGAGAGTGACAGCTTCCTTCACGGAATGATTGATGGTAGAAAATTAAAGCAAGCGGCAGAGCTTTATTCTGAACACTTTAATCCTGCGCTGACAAAATGACTGACTAGACTGTTAGTGTTTTTGGGAGAATGGATGACAAACTCGGATTTTATTTTTCCATTTTGCAAAATTTACAAGGTCTTAAAAAATCTCTTAAAGTTGATGTGGAGGAAGTATATGCATTTGGCGCTGGCTGGTGTATGCAACGCCATAAATAGTAAATACTTTGCAGAAGTCTTTGTCATCACATCACAAAGATAACTGCAGCTGACTCATTGTTCTGTAGCTGTTATACTATAACATTAAATTTTGTGCATGCTTGCATGTGTGTGGCAGTTCCAACAAACCCTCATATATTAATGTTTCATGTGTATATATGAAACATGAAAATGCAATTTATATTTTCTTGTAAGTCAATTATTATCTTTTCCTTGTCTGAGGTGGGAATGTGCGTCAAAAATGATGTTTTTTCTACCTTTTCTTCTCACTATTTGGGGTTTAACTGGATCTCTTGCAAACATCATCTCACATTTGATCCACCAGCTTTTACTGATCCATAAACTAACAGCCTGTGTGTCTGAGAAGGAGGTCAGCATAACAGGAGCAGCAGGACTTGGACTTTAACTTTCTGGTAAAACTCAAAGCCTTGTCACCTGCAAAAAAAATACTCTGCAGTTGTTGGGTGTATCAGTGATGGACAAAGAGCCGGATACAGGAAATTAATGGATCATTTTGTGGAAGTCAGAATGATTTTCTCCTCAAATGTTCAGGAGAATTAGAAATAAACCAAACATTTCCAGCATAAAAGTTGAAGTGGAAGTGGTTGAGAAGGACTGCGGATATCTGGGGTTTTCCCTAGACGACAGACCAGAATGGAAATGCAACACAGAGGCTGAATACAAGAAGGTGCAGAGCAGAATTTATTTTTGAGAAACCTTGAGGGGCTTCAATGTTTGCAGCAAGACCTTATATATCCTCTATAAGGATGTGTAGGGTGTGTGTGTAGTGTATAATGTACTGAGAGTGTTTGAATGAGAAACACTTTTCAAAAGTACTTGATATGATCTACAGTAGGTTAGGTTAAAAGGTGATATTTAAGTGTATTTTCATTAATTAACGATGCATTCAGCAACTTTTCTTTGCAAAGATTTTCAGACTGCAGCTTAATTCCTCATGTAAAACACTGACATACTGTACAGTGTATATTACTTAATCAACTTAAAACAACTAAAGTATTTTTGTATTCAAACATATATAAATACTTGTAGAGCATCTAAATGTAAACTCCAAAATGCAGCGAGTCTGTTTAGGTTGGTTTTTCAAAAGAAACTGAAATGAGTTGAAAAGAAAAGATGTGTGGAGTGTAAGATATCATTAAATACACTGAATTTGCTTTAGTTTTTTGGTACCTTCAAGAAGTATTCACAGATTTTTTTTTGTCCAAATTTTCCGCATAAACTTGCATTTCAGATGATTGAATTTTGGGATATTATGTAGCAGACCTGCACATAAAAGCCTGAATCTGTGAATTTCAAAAAGATGTGGCATTATTTTTTCACAAAAACAGAAATAAGACTGGAAAAGCTGAAAAGTATTGTATGCTTAGATATAATCTTAATCTTCTATGAAGTCAATGATTAGTTCAGTTTTTGTCTAGGTGATGTTTTCCTCAACAGGTTACCCAAAATGTCCAGTTTGTTTGACTAAGTGCGGTGTGAAAGCAAACTGGGACTGGCTGTATGTTGCAAAGCTCAATTTAAAGGTTGGATTTGGATTATGGACAAAGCAGCAACATCACATGTATCTTGGTTGTAGTTGCAACAGCATTAAAACAACTCCAGCACCTTGGTTGCCAGGCTCGCTGCCGATACGGTAAGAGAGTTTATAACTGACAGCTAACGTTAGCCATGTTAGCAAATGAGTTAGCTTACCGATCCGTGATAAAAGATGCCATTTCCGTATTTTGATGCTGAAAATGTTTATGTGGGTCCATCAAGTGTAGTCTTCACCTAAATTTACTCCAGGTTTGCTTTCCTCAGGTCACTCCTCTTCTGACACCGATAATATCTCCGGGGCTCTGAAGCAGCTGCTTGACTTGCCGACTCCACCGTTTTTTCCCAGTGCCAGCTGAGCTGTGCTGAACATACTGTTTCCACACAGAGATCGTATCTGGCAACCTGCAATGGGGCCTGCATTAGCTTGCAAATGTAAACATAATGGATTGTAAACCTGTTAAAATTGACTTTATATTCATTTTAGGCTAAATATAATTTTTAAGGAAATGCTGTACTTTAATTCTGATAAATCTGGGGGTTTTTATAAATAGTTTTAATAAAAATGTTCCATATTCACCTTTAACTAAGTCTAGCGGACTTGCTTTGCAGAGGATTTGAAAATGATCTAAAACACCACATTTGTTGGAAGTTTACCTGAAGTGCTGAGGATGCGTTCCCAAAGTGAATATGGTGGTGGCAGCATCATGCTGTGGGTGTGTTTATTTTAAGCGGAGCCTGGTAAAATTGTAAACTTAAAGAAAAATGAAAGTGCTGCATACAGTATTGACAAAATCTTGAGAACAATGTTTTTTTATTGTTTGTTTTTATCTTCCAGAGAATTTAGCACCCAAAGTTTATTCCTAAAATAAGTCAAATGGTTTCCGGACCAACTTTTACAGCTCTACGCATTGCCTTGTCAAAGGCGCTTTAAAGGGATACTGTGTAACTTTTGGCCACTAGGGGCGCTAAACCTGTAACTTCCCACAGGCAACACAACTGTTGCAAAATTAAACAGTTTCTATCGGTGTTTTGGAATCATGTTTGGAGACAACTTGATCAGCTGATAGCGAAGTCATGACGCCATAAAGCAAAGCGCTCCAGATCACGATCCAATGAGAGATGCATCCACTCTGAGAAGGGTCTATCTGCGGCTCGCAAGACAGGGGCGTGTCATAGAGTGGGCGTGTCGTAGTGTGACATTACTCGACGACACGCCCACCAGGCCAATCCTGCTGTAGGGTAAAATCTAGCCCTACCCCTGACCCTTCCCTTCCCCTAAACCTAACCAGACCCACCCACAATGCGACACGCCCACTATCGGATACGCCCACTATAGGACACGCCCACTGGGTTGCAAGCCCCAGATAGATACACTTGTCCACTCCTGCAAAGTTAGAATGTCTGGATTTGAGGAGGGCAGCCCCCTCAGAGCACCGACATGCATCAAGTTCTGTGTATTCACCCCAGAAATCATCTATTATTACCTACATTAGACTGATGTTTGGGTCAAAAGTTACATGGTGTACCTTTAAAAATCTGTGGCATAACTTAGAATTAAACCCATTCACCTTAAACAAGCTGTAGTTTTGATGAGGAATTTGCAAAATATCTTAACAACTACATGTGACAGGCTAATAAGAACAAAGCACGAGGCTTGTGCATACGTTTCACCTTCAGAGTGGTAGGGATGCTGCATGGAGGAAAGTTTGGAAAACATGCATCAGAAAACCTGAAAAAGTACAACATGAAAGCTAAACATAATCCACATGACCCTCATGAGCATTTCATTGGTCGCCATCCTTGTGAATATTTCTCTTTGCTTATTTATTTCTGTTAAGATGGATCACCAAGCGTTGGCTGTTACCTTTATTCCTTTCTCTTCATCATTTGTTCATTCGCATGAACTCGTTCCATTTTAATTGAGATGTCCATGTTAAGATGATATAAATATTACATTCATGTCCATCGGGCCCTATTAATATGCTAAGGCCAGTTTAAATGTTTTAATATTCGTAGTGTAAATAATTGAAGTCGGGTTGACGGGCAGTGAAGTGTTTAGGCTCTGAAGTTCAGTCACAGAAAGAATTTTAATCTTGCCTGTGCCGGTTGAAATGTGACATGATTTCCCATGATGCATCATTGCATGTGTTTGGCCCACTCTATCTGCTCCTGTGACCTCTAAGTCACCATTTTTTAGCTTTCTTAATGGAGGACATAGAGGAGAAGCAGTGTTTGTGACAGGTGGTTTTTCTTATCTGAACCCCTCTCTGTCAGCCCACTTGCTTTTACACATGTTAGGTACATACACTCTGAAAATTATTCTGAAAGAATCCACATCTGATGTTCCATTGGACACGGATGCATCGGGAGCAGCTACTGTGATAAAGTTGGCGTTTCAAGCGACTGAACTCAGCAATTTATAAGAAGCCGGTTGAACGCCTTTAGTGACAGACATCGTTGCCTGGATTTGCACACACGCGGGCTGTGTGTTGTAAAGGAAGATGGATCGGAGCACAGATTGTAAGTGACATGTTAATTTCCGTCACTCACCGCCGAGGACTCGGCTATCAAAGTCGGGGAACGCGAGCCCCAGCCATCAAGGCATTCCTTCTCTTCTTCTGTTCTTTTCTCATTTATCCCTTTTTCTTCCCTTGTCTTCCTGTCACTGCGCGCTCCATCACCGACTATGATCAAAGAGATGTTTAATTTATCTCTCTGCCACATCCCTGCAAACCCTCTGATTCCTAGAAGGCCGCTCTTCATACGGCCATAAGTATGTTCTCATCCTACAGGTCAAACCACACGCTGACACACCAGAAAGAAGAATGATGAAGCTTCAACATCATGATGCTAAATTTAGAAATGTCCTTAAATCTATCTGAGATGAAGAGGACCGGTGTTTCCTGTCAACCTTAATAGAATTTAGCAATCAAACTTTTATCTAGGTTAAGAGCTTTGAATCTTAAGAACTGACTTATGAATCTTTAAGCTGAGTCTTAATGTTGGAGACAGCTTAGGGAGGAAAATGGTTTGTCCTGGCTGCTAACAAAAGTTCAACAGTTGTTCATGTGGCAGTATTTTTATAATTACAAATGATGATTTAAATTGGTTGTTTTAGTCCTGTCTCTTCATTTTAATTGTATTAATCTGTTTTAGGTTTTAAAGATTTTTTTTTATGCCAATCTACCATCTAAGGAATAAGAGATCAGCCAACCAAAATAATTTTAATCAAGTATTTTGGGGTTAATAAAGTGCTTTTTAATTTCATTTATTTTGATGCCTTTACCTTGAAATCACGGAGCTGATTTCCACGTGATGATTTAATTTAGTTCATTATCTCTGGAAAACTTGCCTTTTGTTTGAACCTGACACCAGTGTTCTCAACTCCTCACTAAGAAAAGTAGCTATTGGCTGCCCTAGAATTTGCTAAATGACGCTAGATGATGTAGAGATACACCGATCTGATACCCGGATCAGATATCGGCTCCAATACTGACAAATTAGCTGGATCGGATATCGGATGAATGTGGCCAATCCAGCATTCCAATCCAGTCATTTTTGGGTTGTTTTTTTTTTTTTTTTACTATTTTTATTAATATAATAAATGTCCACTTTGTTAGTTGACATGAAATGATATTAAGTGTGTTTATATCTATGTTAATTAATGTTACTTTTTTTTTCAACAAGGCTAAATTGTTGGGTGCATATATTATCATTATTACCTCCGCCAAGGAGGTAATGTTTTCAGTAGCATTGGTTTGTCTGTCCATCCGTCTGTCAGCAACTTTATAGAAAAAGTACTGGACAGATTGACCTGAAATTTTCACCAGCCGTGTGCCTCAGTCCAAGAACGAACCCATTAAATTTTGGTGGTGATCCGGATCACCTTCTGGATCCAGGAAGGTTTTGAAGGATTCTTTATCATTGTGAGATCAGCCATGTTGGAAAGGCCGTTGAGGTGTGAGTGCCCCCTTGTGGCAGAAGTGTGCAGCAGTGGGACTGATGTCAGGATGCAGAAATGAAACTTATGAGCAGCAGTCAGCTGTTTGACGGAGGTCTGCGCTCTCTGAGTACTTTTCTAGTTATTAGTTGTATGGTTTTGAATATTGTTATTTGAAATATTCTGTTTGTCTTGTTTGTTTATTTTCCTGTTGACTTTCTTACATGTTCAAAATAAAACAATAAAACATGTTTATGTCTAAATGTTTATGTCAAACCTGATGCCTTTATATGGCAAGGTATCTGGCTCATTCATTCAACCGTAGTATCGGATCGGTATCAGGTATCGGACGATACTCTCAAGACCTGGATTGGTGCATCTCTAAGATGATGTCATCATGTCATCATCTAATTTGCATAATCGGCCGATAATTGCATTGGACGCTGCAGCAGAGTGGAATAATGTCGTAGGAGAGGCAAAAAGGGAAAAATAGACACCCTAAATATCTTTATAACAGAAAATAAACAAAACCTGTGAAAATTGTCTTTATGTTATTGTTAATTAGTCTAGTTTGATTTTGAATTAAGCCTTAACATGCTACAATGTTTGCGGAAGGGGGAGGGGATGTCCCCAGACCAACAGGGGGAGGAGAGGACACAGCATGAGTGCAATCCTACCATCCGCCCGGAGGATGGAAGGAGAGGGAAGCAGTTGGTGTGTCAGCATCATTTAACTGTTCATTGTTTCTACGAAGAATCTGTAACGGCAGGTTAAGGCACGCATGCATTATTCTGTTGAGACGTGGCTGTGCTGGGTTTCTGTACGCATCTGTCACTCGTTATAGAAATACATTGTTGAATGGTTCATCAATAAACATTCCACTGTTATACAGTCTGCTCTTGAAGACCCCTTTTCATTAACTTCCTTGCCATCGGTGCTGCTTTTTATAACCTTGTTTTGCTGTGTTGCTGAACTGTAATCTATAACTGATATCAAATTCATTGATAATCTTTTTTTTTGTTGTTGTTTGTTGCTTCACTAAAAGTGTCATAGTTCTGGGCATCACTGGTTGCATCTTGTGCACTGGTTAGCTTTTGGCTGTTGTTGAGGTTTCTGTTTAGTCTTTTACCCAGCATGTTCTTTATACCAGCGTTATAAATGAAAAGGTTCTTACAACAGCTGCTGTGAGGTCAGTTCTGCTCTCTGGACATCCTAAATGATGTTTGAATTCCTGACAGCGAGTGTGTAAACTAAACACTCTCCTGCTCATTTTTCTGTGTGTTTGTGCTTCCCCTGCAGGCAACCCTGGTACTACGGTTGGGGCTTCAACCTGCCAAGAGGTCAGGCTCTTTTAGACAAGTGGAACCAGATCCCAGACAACACGGACATCCTGGTCACGCACTGCCCCCCACTGGGTGAGACACACATCACAGCATGCCTCCAAAAACACACATGTTTATAGTTAATGATTTAATATTGGGGGTTAAAAGACAGGGGGGCGTTCCTTTCCCAAGCAACAATAGGAAAAGAAAAAGAATTTTGGAAAAAAAAAAAGGGGGGGTAAGGGGGGGTGGGGATCCGACACTTGCGCGCGGTTATAAATAAAATATTAATTGGGTGGGTTGGGGGGGTAAGAAAGAAGAAAAAAAAATAAAAAAAAAAAAAAAAAAAAAAAAAAAAAAAAAATCGTTATCAGTCAGAATAAACCTTAAAATGTTCTTTTTAGTGGGTTTATCCAGTCACACAAACATCAAGATGATGTTTAACCAATGAAAAACCTCAGAACAAAAAACTGAAACTGTTACAAACATTCATCCATGAGCTTATATTTACTTTGGTTGTCTTTAAAAGTCTTAAAGAATTTTTAATATAAAAGGCTTATATTTTTTTTATATCAACTCGGTATTTTTGGGGGGGTTTTTTTTTTTGGGTGGTTGGGTTTTGTTTTTTTTTTGTTTTTTTTTTTTTTTTTTCTCTCTCGTCTTATTCTCACAGGAAAAAAATTTCTTGCGGTGCGGTTGGTGGGGGTGTTGTAAATCTCTCCCAGGGGGGTCAGACCTCACATAAAAAATCGCGTCGGGCAGAAAAAAAACACAACCGGGGTTCCACGGGGGGGGGGGGGGGGGGGGCCAGCTGCATCATGGGGCTTCCGCCGGGGGTGGTGGTGGGTTCGGGCGGGGGGGAGGCGGGTTTCTCTCGGTTTCCCTTTTCTTTTCTGCTTGGATCAAATTTCCCCTCCTTCTTCCTCCTCCAGGGGGGGGGGGGTGATCGGCCTGCCACTCGGGCCCCGCGTGCGGGGGGGCGGGGGCGGGGGGAGAAAAAAAAACTAAGAAAAAAAACGGGGGGTGGGGGGGGGAGCGACAAAGCGGCGAGGGGATTAGGGGGGGGGGGGGGCGGGGGATCTCGGGATCCGTTATGCGGTTCTGAGGGGGTCAGGGACGGGTGAACGAAATAATCAAGGAAAAAAGAAAAGAGAAAAAAAAAATATTAGAAAAAAAAAAAAAAAATAATAAAAAAAAAGAAAAAGAAAAAGAAAAAAAAAAATGAAGAAACAATTAATAATCTTTTAATTATAAAATATATAATAAGCCCCCGAAAGAGCCTTATGAATAGAAATTATTAAAAATTATTTTATATTTATTATATTTTTTAACGTGACAGTGTTGTGTTCAAAGGCTGTGGTATTTAGAAGAACTATGTATTGGCATTTAGCATTATAGGAGACATGTTAGCCGCTTTAGACCAATTTCAGGGGTTTCAATTAAATGTTTGTGACACGGATAGTCCAGCAGCTGTTTTTTCTGTTTCTGATTTACTCCTAATATGATCTATTTACAGTATATAGAAGTGTGTGAGGTGACCCATGATCCAGCTCCACTCCTGGCTTCTTTAGGGTCTTTTACTATCAGTGTACAGCATGAAAGAGCGTACAGTTAACAGTTTCAGTCTTCAGTTTATCCACTAACCACTTTTTTTCTTTAAATTCTTACATTTCTTTCATCTTCAGTTGAATGATGGACAGTTATCAGCTGCTAGCATGTTAACACCACTGAGAGGCCATGTTGAAATTCCATAAACTCTAAACTTCCCCCCATTGCTCCTCTCCTCTACGCTTTAAGTTTGTAATGGCTAACATTTTTTTAAAAGTCACTAATATGGACAATATTCCACCAATGTTAATTTATATTATTAAATCTGTTACCTGTGCTGTCATGATGTTGCATTCAGGACAAAATGGAAATTGGAATTTCTAACTTCGAACAGATAAAAACTGATTAGATTTTCTTGTTGGAAACCTTAATCAACGTACTGGTAGAGCTGCTAGCTCATTTATTTCTTCGGTTGGGTAAACTGTATAAATGATTAGATTTGACGTTAATAGCAATGAAAACAGGAGTTTCAGCTTCCTACTTTTAAGCTACCATGAATGCAGCATCATCTGAAGCTGAAGTAGAGCTACAGACAGAAGAGGCTGGATAACTAAATTAAAAAAAAATTTCTTATTTGTTAATTGCTTTTTTTTTTTTTAGCTTTTTCAGTTGGCGCTGAAATCAAACACCCAAATGTTTGCTCTGTACATTTCTCTATTTTTTCCATAATATGTTACTTTGAGCTTGTAACTCAAATGGACTCTTATATGCTCATGAGAGATTACATCGGCCCAGGCTTAACTAGCTTTATGTTTTCTGCTGCTATAAATCTGTTTTAACTACAGTATAAAAAGGTGCCTGCCATTCTCACCGCTGACTTTGGCAAGAATTTCATTCATTAAATGCCTCCACTTTGTTGGTCATATTGGTAAAGTCTTGCCCATGATAGAAAGCGATATGCAGATGGTTGATCTCATCGTCTTCAAAGTCAGTTTTGGGAACTCTTGTCGTTTTCCAAATACTTTACAAACCATCTGTCACAAGTTACAGAGCAGATCCAATAGGAGATCAGTAGCTGGCATTTTAGGATAAACAGCGAGGCATATATCCACACTATGATTATATGGATCAATATCTGGACGGCACATGATTACTGATTTATAATGTGTTTCAAGTTAATTAAAAGTTGATAAAAGTCAATTTATCAGATAAGATCTAATGGTGGTGAAAGTGCATTTTGGTAAATGCATTTGGCCTCTTTTGCTTTCCATACCCAGCAAACCAAATGCTGAAAATTTGTGTATGACTGAAGATCAAACCCAGTCCTCCCACACTGCAGTGAAATGGATAATTTATTGAGTAACGATTCGCTACTAAATGCCAAAGCAACTTGGTGATGGATTGTTACTGGGTAAAGGGAAACTGCTGGTTCACATATATCAAGAATAAGATCTCCAGCAGATAAATTTCAGTGATAAGCTTTCAAATTTCTGCAAATTCAACAATGTAAGATCTGAAAATCTAATGCGATACTTGATCCAATTACTTTGGGACTGCATCTTTCTGTTTCCACCGCACTTTGGACAATATTTCTGGACCAAAATGAAATAGACTGAATAAGCTACAGGAGTAATAATACAGAGTGACAATGTAAAATGGACAGGCAAGTGGCACAGAAATGTAAAATATTGCTGCTGCTGCTCCTATAATTTTTGTCCAAGCACTTGGTATGACTTGGAAAATCTATCCAAGCATTACTTTGATAGTTTTGTCTATAAAGACTAGAATTTTTCATCTCTCTGTGAAAAGATGCTCCAGTGTCCCTCTGCTAAAGGAAATAATAAAGGAAACACTAACTCCTGTTTTCCACCAGAAGCAGCAGGTGCACGAATGGAGCCGAAATTTTTCGAGAAAAAGACTTGTTGGCTATCTCAACAGATGAAGTCTTTCCCACCAGCCCCGAAGCGCACAGCGCACGAATGGGCTTGTCCAGCAATCATTTCGGCAGCTGGTCTTATTTTTGTGCTTGCTGCAGCTGAATTTATAACGTATGGCAGGAAGTGGGATCTAAAAGTAGAGAATTCATTTCCAAAATTAAAACTTCTTTCAAAATAAACAGCTGGACCAAGCAATGATATGTAGGTCGATTTGCATGTAAAAGGGAGATGAAGACACACTGAGAAGGAGATGGGGAAGCCAGGGTATCGTGTGCCAATAAACCTGTTCACATGCTCACCAAAAATTTGGTTATAATCGATAGATTACTTGAGCTATCTGATTATTGGTTTGCACGTAGAGGAGCTCAAGGAAGGATACACGCACACGAGAAACAGGAGGGATTAGGTGTCAATACATTTAAGCACATGCACGAGATAAACAAGGGGGCGTTGGCTAAACACGGGTGACACGAGGACTTTGGACGCATTCACAAAGCTTTTTTGATTCGAATCAGAGTTTGTTTGCTCAGAAAGTCCGCTTCGTTTGGGGGAGTTGTGAATGCGCAAACGGACTCTGATCCAGAACAAACAACCGGACTCGGTCCGCCTACAAACGCAGGTCTCGGTCCAATTCAAGTGAACCAAAGACAGGAAGTGGACTTTAAATTGCATTGGCATTGTGGGTCAAACATTGGGCAACGTGGTTAAATACTACAACAACAAACACGTGTGGGACAGCAGTACTTATAAAGATGGCTCGTGGTCAGATGTGGAGTTACAAGGAAGTAAAAGCTTTAATCGATATTTGATCTGATGAAAGCAGATCCAGCTCCACGTACAAAAATAATGTCGCTTTGTGGAGGGAACAGAAGTTGTGAGAACCTTCTTGTTTGTGCGTCTTGTCCTCGCCTACGGTGAATGATTCTTGGCCCGTTTGGCTTGTTTGGCAATAGTGCAACGTGAACACCGGAAGACCACCCCCGGCCCCAGCCGGACCGAGTCCCCAAATGGACCAAGACTCGCGGACTATGCTTTCTTAATGCGCCCTTTGAATTACGGAGCTTCGGGTCCAGTAGAAATGTATAGGAGCCCAATCGGACACAAAATTCGTAAGCGCAAAATACTGTTACGTTAGGTGTAAAACACCATCGTAGTTGCTTATTCTGCTGTAACTCTTACATTCCAGTTTATCGTGGTGGTGAGCTGTTGCCCTCGTTAAGTCACAGATAAACCTCCATAAATGAAATATTCCCTGTGTTGCTTAAACCCAGGGGGAGGGTAACCCCAGTAGTCCTGCAAGTATGTAAGTACTGTACTGTAATCATTGATCACTCACTGACCACTTTATCAGATCCACCTTGCCAGCACCTGGTTAGACTCTCTTTTACCTTCAAAACTGCTGTAATTCTTCTTGTCATATATTCAACAAGATGTTGAAAACATTCTTCAGAGATTTTGCTCCATATTAACATGATTAACTGTGTTTAGAAAGGGATGGACATGGTCAGCAACAGTACTCACATAGGCTGTGGTGGTTAAATTATATACGGTGGTATTAAGGGGCTGAAAGTATGCCATTAAGATACACACCACACCATTACACCACTACCACCCTAAACTGTTGATACAAGGCAGGATGGATGAATGCTGACATGTTGTTTGTGCCAAATTGTGACCCGACTATCCAAATGTGGAGCTGAAATGAAGACTCATCAGACCAGGCAACATCTTCTTTAGCTAGGCTTAGTGAGTCTGTGTGAATTGTAGCCTCAGTTTCCTGTTCTTAGCTGGCAGGAGTGGCTCCAGGTGTGATCTTCCGCTGCTTCAAGGTTTCACATCTTATGTGTTCAGAGATTGTATTTCGCCTGTATTGTACCCAGTGGTTATTTGGCTTCCCGTTGCCTTGCCCTATCCAACAAATCTCCTCTAACACCAAAAAGGCATTTTCATCCAGAAACCTGCTGCTCACTGGATATTTTTTCCTTTTGAAAAGTTGTCCAGAGATGGTCATGTTTGAAAATCCCACTATCGGCTGCTTCCAAAATACTTGGACCATCCCATATGGCACCAACCGCCATGCCACGTTCCTGTTGCTTAAATCCTCTTTTTTCCTCATTCTGATGCTCAGTTTGAACTTCATGAAGTTGCCATGAGCATATCTGCATGACTAGATGCAGAGTTACTCCCATTTGATTGGCTGATTAAATATTTGTACACTATATGCAGAATGGCTTTGAAAAGGGGGTGAAGATGAGTCACTTTTGTGGTAAATAGATGAATAAAAGGTGAGAGCAAAGCAATATCTGTCTGCCAGAAAACACTTTGGCTGCACTTGAGATTATTAGCCACCTTAGTAATCACCTTTTAATTGATACACACTTACTACACGTCCTTGGTACACGAGAACATTGGAAAAATTGGAAAAGCAAATGCTAACTCACAAGCTGACATCTTATATGCAAATGCTCACGCAAAGCAAACACACATACACACACTTTTCTCTCACTCGCACACACGCTTTCACACCCCATCTCCCGCTGCAGCTGTGCTGTTCAGACAAGTGTGTGTGATTGATTTCTGTGTCTGCGTCTCGGCTCTGAACACAACCATTTATTTTCCATTCAGCTTAGCCAAGTGTCTCCAGCTATCTGCTCATAAGCCACCAGCATATGGGGCAACTACAGCAGGCAACTAATGCATGACACACACTAACTCAGAGGCAGGAGTGTAGGGATTGATGTGGGAGAAGGATGGAAAAAGGAAATGGAGAACATACGTCGACGTTTAACTTTCTAAAATGATTTTGAAAATGAAGGAATGAATGAAAGACAAGAAGGTGAAGGAATATAACACAAGCAATACGTTATTTCACACTGCAGACAGTGACTGGCTTTTATGAGGCGCGATAAAGCTGCATATCCACGGTGAGAGAGGGAAAATATGGCCTCTTTATCTGGCTGTGAGGAAGAAGTTAACAGCCCAAGGAAAGAAGCTGAAAGTGAGACAAAAAGAGGAAAAAACAGGCTCAGTTCCCAACGCAGCAGCTGTTTGAAACAAGACGCATATTAAAATACCCCAAGACCCAAAAAACCCTTTATGAAATCTCACTTTTCTTCCACTGTCTCCAAAACAGTATTACAATTTGAAGTTGCAAAGTTTCTATTTTATTTATTTTGCAGAAGAAAGAGATGCTTTAAGTGTAAAAAAAAAAAAAAAAAAAATCAGACTGTATCACTTAACCCAGTGGCTCAAATTAGGGGTTGGGACACCCCTGGGTCGCCAAATCATTGTTTTTTGTTGTTGTTGGTTTGTTTTTTGTTTTTTTTAAAGCCTATATTTATCAAATCAATTCCTGTTAAGAGATTAATCCGTGAAGTTAGCACATAAAATTTTCAAGCCATAAACAGTCATTACTCAAGAGTTGCTGTGTTTACATGGAGCAGTTTTGATCCAATCAAATGCCAATCAAAAATGCATGTTAGCTGATCCGATTGGTCTCAATCGGAAAGAATTTTCAATCCGATCGAGAGAGATGGTTTAAACCTCTTTATGATCCGATTAGCAGGGAAAAACTGAGCGTGTAAACATGTCCTGTAGGTGACTTTAACAACATACTGCTAAATGTCAAGACCGGAACCAAAGAGGCCCCCAGTTTTGTATAAATGAATTGTAATAGTAATATTGAGTTTTACTTGGATGAAGATCAGATGACAGTGAATACAGCACAAAATGCACTCAGAGGAACTCCTCCCTCATAAGCTAGTCATGTTTGCACAGCTAGGAACTATTGTTACCAAGGAGGCACTACAGGTAAAAACCCTGTTTTTTTCATCACCTGGTCAATTTTGAGATTTTCGTTTTGTTCCCTCCTTCAACATGTTTTCTGTCAGACTAGTGTAAAAAAAAATTTCAAAAATAAGCAGTTTAGGAGTTTATTTCATGATACTTTGTCTGACGCACCCAAATCTCCTCAAAATGCAGCTAAAGTTGGTGTTTTTAAACGGAGCGCAGCACCGTGGTGCTCGTTTGAACCCTGTCATGTCTGGTATTGTTGGAAACGTCTCTTTTTCCTGAACGATTTCATCTCAACCAAACTTGATATTTCCAGCTCATGAATCTGATTGGATCTGATGTCTGTAAATAGTGTTATAGAACAAAAATGTGGAGAATTTTACAATCCAAAACTTTAAAAGCTGTTTTTTCAAAGAGTTTTTTTTTCTTATTCCAGGTAAAAAAAAAAAAATAAATCTCCACTTCAGGAGCACTTACAGAAACCAAACTTTAAAATTTTGCTCCTGACTGTATTCTTAAAGTTTTTACAGAAGGATTTTTCAATATCTCATTCACAGCCTGATTTATAAAAATATTTCATCCCAAAAATATGCCCAAAAAATTATTTTTTTCTGGTTGCTGACTGTATATTCTAAATTGTGAAATGATCTATAGAGATATCCAAAATCCCCTCGGTAAAAACTTTTGACTTTAACATGTGAACAAAATTCAACAGAAACTTTGAACTTGGCTTAATCCTGTGTTTCGATTTTTTTCCTAGAAATATATGCAAATTAGCAAATTTTTGGCTTTAAAACACCTAATTTGCATATTTGAACATAAAATTTCAGAAAACTTGCAATACAAAAATGATAGCCCTAATATGAGGAATAAACCAGGAAAGTTTCACGGTGATACCAGGTCGTTACATTTTTTTTACCCTATTTGCTTGTAGTGTCGCATCTTTAAATATTTCCGTATGCGAGAATGAGAATAAATATGTTGTTACGTTTGCTCTGATGACATAATATTCACTGGTATGGAATTTTACCAAATGCTAAGTAGCCCTCAAATAACCTCTAACTGTAAAATAAAAAATAGATAATACAGTTCTTGGGTAGCTAACATCAGGAACCTAAAGTTAGAACATGTTTGTAATGATGACCCTTACCAGCAAGTCAAGACAAAACAGCTGCACATCTGGCTTCAGTTTATCATATCAGTGTCACCAGGTCCAGCAGATTTTAACTAGAAATTTATCAGCTATTTCTACAGTACTACCACAAAGCAGATCTATAAGCAGCATTCATACAACTTTATGAAAACATCCATCCAGGCATTTTATGAAGAGGATGTAAAAGTTAAAAACCAGGGGAAAAAGCATGCAGCATGATTGTGATGAAAGGCAGCAGCAACATTAAAAACAGGCAGCACATCATGTTTCAGAGCAGCAGCAGCTGTGATGAAGCGAGCGAGACAGAAACTTTGCAGCTTACATTCTCCACCCAGATTGGATGTGTAGGTTTGATACGTGGCGTTTAGAGTGGAAGGCAAGTCACACGGGAAGCAGCAGAGCAGCTCGAGTTGCCTGCCTAAAAATATCAACAAATATCTGTTGTCTTTTACAAATACTGGTTTACTGCACGTTTTACAAAAAATAACCACTGCAGTTTGAGTGAACAGCTGACTTTCCTTCCCTGCACTGATGCTGTGGAAAAATCTGCATCTTGGCATCAGGCAGACATGTGCTAGTGATGTTTTAAAAGAATACAGGCCCACCTGTGCAACCACCTGAATTATTTTAGTGATTTGTCTGAATGGTAAGGCTGTAACGGTACACAAAAATCACAGTTCGGTATGTACCTCGGTACCCGAGTCACTTTTTTTTCGGTACATTAATGGAAAAAATACAAATGTATTAACAAGTTCACTAAAATTTAACATCAAAGCTGTTTATTTGTTTGTTTTTTGCAATATTATTTGATTAAGAAAAAAATAACCATAAGTAAAGGATTTCCTGCTGTCATTCAATGAAAAATAAAAAAAAAAAACTGCTTTCACCTTTAAAGTGACACCATCTGAGTTTAAGAGCAGCATTTCACAGACACAGCTCCACTTCCATTTCACTCATCCTCATCACAAAAGTAAACATCACAATCATCACAGCAGGTTCTTTTCTGGTCAGATACCTGAATAAAAAAAAAAAAGCATAAATAAGTAACATACTGCTTTTTTATACTTGTTTGCGCTAAATTAGTCTGTTTTCTGGTCATACCAGTAAAATTCAAACTTGTGTGGAAACACATATTTTTAAGGTCTAAAAGTTACGTTGTGTGTCTTTAAACTATTTTTAGAGTTTCTGGGCTTCAGATCAGAAACCAGATTGCATTTGACTTCAGTTGTACTCATTTTCTTTGTCAGTTTTGTTGCTTTAAAATCACCTGAAAAACACATTTGTTATGGTTTGATGATTGCTAAATTATATTCTGTTTCTACATCCAAACTCAGCCTTTATTTTCACCACTCGTCACTTAGTAAACCCCTCTTTTTCTATCTCTTTCCACTTTATTTCCTCATTTGCTTTTCTTTTGTTGTCCTTTGAAGCTTTTCCTTTGTATTCGCTTTATTATTCTTGTCTGGGCAGAGTGACAGAAGGCGGGAACAATGGCGGCATGAGCTCTTCACTCATTTTATTGCTCCAACTTGATGCTTTTATTGACTCAGCATCAGCAGCATCCCTCCTCACAGTGCAGCCACTAAATTATAAACACTCCATGCTTCATCCTTGTCACACATACTGTGAAGTCTGCATCTGTGCGTGGCTTTGATTGATCTTCATTTTATATGGCTGTTCTCCGAGTCGTTTGTTGTTTGTGCTGCGTTGTGCAGTTTACCATCACACAAACAGCCAGAAATAAGGAGCTTTGTTTGAAAAATATGATGTATAGCCTTTTAAAATTCAGAGCCATAAAATTTATAACCGTGAAAACACTGAAAATCTACCCAGCACCATCAAACATTCAATTAAATGAATTACTGAAAGAATCCAAACAAGATAATTATTGAAGCAAACTGATGATTAAACATCAAATTATTTTGCTTCAAATGATTATTTATTTTCATCCATTTATTCATTTGTTTTAATGCAGTTTTACTTTCATTCCATCTGCATGTCTGTAATGCTACATGAAAAAAATCTGTTTTAAGCAAAGATAAGTATTTGGATGCAGTCTTCTCAGTGTTTAATGTTCGGATGATTGCAACCTGAACAATGAAGGAGCCACAGTTCTGGTTCTGTTAGCAGGTTTCGTGTGAGCTGTAGTTGTTGGCGTCTGATTTGCATCTGTTTGTGGGCAGGTTTTCTGGACTGGGTCCCAAAGAAGATGCAGCGTGTTGGATGCATGGAGCTACTCAACACAGTTCAGAGAAGAGTCCAGCCCAAATTACACGTGTTTGGACACATCCATGAAGGTATTTGCATCCATTTTTAAAAGACCTCAACCCAATCATCTGTTACATGATCCAGGCTGTGTGACAATCCTCTTTTTTCCTGTTTTTTTTAAGGATGAAAGTAACAAGCATAAGTTTTGACACCTCTGGCCAAAATATCTGTTACAGTGTCTAGCTTACATGTAGATTGCTTCCGTAACTGTATCATAATTCCTTTTTTTTTTGCTGTTTCAAAAGAAAAAAACAAGAGTATATTTGGAACTAGGGCTGTTACAATACATTGATATACTGTTACTTAAACGCAACATTTTCACAACAAAATACATGTTTATATTTGTGCAGTGGATAAATGTGACACAGGAAGATTATACTGCAAAGCTTACAGTTACGTTAAGAACAATAACCTCGTTAATTACTTACTGTTTTATATCGTTTTATATCAATTGGTGGATCCAAAATCAGACTGAATTGAAATGGTATTGTGACTGAATTTGATATATTGGCAGACATTGAATTGCTATCCACTGTATCGATATAATATATTGTGATCAAACCAGTGATTTGCACCCCTATAAGGAACTTCATTGGGCAGGTTGACTCTTTTCTACCACTTTGCTAAAATAAACCAGATTGCTTGAACTGGTTGATTGTTACAGCGTGACGTTGGCACACGTTTCTGTCTTCATTTTATTGTTTAAAATACCTTTGTCCCAAGGTATCAGTCTACACGAACTTTATTGAAACTGCCCAATACTGAACAGCAGATACCGCAATAACTTGACGATCACACACACAATACCTTGCAATTATCATACTTTTGCAAAAGTAGATCAAATTTAACAGTTGAAAGAATTTAAAAGTATGTAAATCAAAGTAAAAGGCTTGTTTCTGATTTGTGAATGGGGGGCCTCGCCCCCGTGGCCCACCCTGACGATGCTGCAGCTGCAGTGATACAAATGGGCTCAACTCACATTTTCCTTACAGAAACATACATCTGCTGATCGTATCATCCCATATAGAGACTCTGTATCTGACAGCAGCAAGACAAGAAGAGACGTGATTGATCAATAATTTTTATTTCCTTCTCTTTTCCTCCTTCCTGCGGTAAAGAAGATAGCTGGAAGCTTATTCTCTGTCCTGCTGAGTGGGACTATCATTGTTCCAGGGAGATGTATTAAACTAGCCTGATTATTTTAGAGTCATGTGTACCAGAAACAGGATACGGTGTGATGCCATTCCTTCATATTGTCATGGAGACGGGCCTGTCCTCTGGCGTGTTGGATCAGAGAGTTTTATCCCACAGAGCAGTGATGATTAACCTGCTGCTACATGCAGCAGTAAAACAGTGCGGAGGACTGATGAGCTGGTACATCCTTATCAGCATTTCATCCAGGCCAGGAAGGGCAGGTTTCTTTTTTCTTTTTTCTTTTAGGGTTATCAGGTCAGCGTTTGGCCCCTAGAGCAGCAGTCCCCCATCAGAGAGAACCAGATTAGAAACTAGATCAGATTTTATATGAGAAGAAATAGACTGAGAGCAGCTCTCTTCATTAATGAGAGGGCTCCTAGAGAGATTCAGAGGGGATGGAAATTATTCTGAGTTTTGTATTTATGTATTCCAAAATGTGAGAGTCTTGGCACAGATGTGCAGAAATTCAGCTTTAAGGGATGGTGGAAAGACTCCTGCACCTGAAACCAGCTAAACTGTGGTATTTATAGAGGTGGCAGGTGACGTGTTTGACAAAATAGCAATTCTACACCTGCTGTTTGGTAGCATGCCAGGTCATTCCAAGAACTATAGCGGCTGTTTTTTTCTTTAATTTAGTTTTAGTCATGCTGCAAATAACTTTATAATTTTCTACAACTAAAGTCTCATAAAAAGAAAGCAGTGTTTTTTTTGGCTACTGTCAGTTTCATAAATTTTGGATATTTATCTGGACTTATTGAGGCCATTATTGTCATCACTTGCCTCATGGTAAGTCACTTCCTGGTTCTGACCTCAGCTTTTCGTGTAGTTTGCATTTCTCCTTGTGCACGTGTGAGTTCCATCAGGATGGTTTTGTTTAGGGATGCACGATATTGGAATTTTGCCCGATATCCAATATACCGCTATTTTTAAACTCATGTTGCCGATAACCAATATTGATACCGATATTAAAGCTGAAAAAAAATAAGCAGTCATTGCAAATAGCAGTTTTGTTATCCGTTTCTAAAAGCTTAAAAAATATATATATATCAATACACTAAAGTATCGCAATATTTTCATATGCTGATATCAAATTGATATTTAAAAATGCAGTATCGATCTATTTTACTTACAAAATCTCACGAGATTTCACCGTTCTGTTACAAACTAGCTATATTTCGTGAATTCTTGTGAGATTTTGTTAGTAAAATAGATTGATACCGCGTTTTTAAATGTCAACGATATCAGCAGATGAAAATATAGCAAAATTTTCATTAATTCTTGTGAGATTTTGTAACAGAATAATGAAATATAACAATATTTCGTTCATAAAGTAAATCAACCCCATGTTTTTAAATGTCAATGTGATATCGGCATATGAAAACATCGCGATATTTCAGTGTATCGATATTTTTTCCCACCCCTAGTCTTTAGAAGTTTAAAAGTCTGTAAAAAAGAAGTTTCTGAAGAAGAACAACAAGTAGTTTTGGGTTCTTTGGAGGATTTTTTTAGACTTTAGAAACAGCAGGCTGATCGGTTAAATATCGGTGGGATGGCCGATGTCCACCCTAACTGATGTTTCTGGTGACCCTGAATTAGCTGAGTTGGTATGGGAAATATATAAAAACTAATTTTTATTTAATTTTATCTAATCTGCTTGGATAAGACTGAAGTTTTTCTCTTTAAACCATTTATTAAGACAATAATTTTCCCAAAAACACCAATAAGCCAGTTCCAAGACTTTTTCTGGCACCATTCCACATGTTGTCCAGTTCCTGGGAACCTTTTTTTTCAAACTGAAAAACAAGTGTTATGCCCAGCTCATTGGAGAGCATATAGAAGGGAGGACCACAGTGATGGTTCTTAAATAATGAAATAATTTATTAAACAAAAGAAAGAACTAAGTGTAAGGTCAGCTATCAGTTGTAGTGAGGGTGTTGGGTGCTGTGGAATTTTGTGTTCCAAACTTAATTATGTGTAAAGAGAAACCCGAGACTGAACTAAACTCAACACAACCAAATCAAACCATACCAAAACCAGGACCAGGACCAGGACCAAGACCAAGACAGGAGCCTAGCAGGCACCTGCCTTCCAGGAGGGAGAGGGGGGGGGGGCATTTTAGATTCCCCATGCTCCAAGCAGGTGAAGCCAATCCTCTAACGAGGTGAGAGGGGCAGGCCCTCCAGGAGGATCTGAAACAAAAAAGGCAGTAGCAGGAAAATATAACCAAGGCCTGGCCGTCACAACGGGTAAAATCATATTTTATCTTTGCTGTATGCAAAATAATCTTCAAGAACATACCAAAAGTTTTTCTGTAAGGTTTATGTCGTGATTAGAGAGTTACAGATAGTGCAGCCACTTTTTGTTTTTACTTATATTCATTTAGAAATATCAGTAGCCAAAAGATGTGATTGCCTCATTTCCATTAACTGCATTGATGCAACAAATAGGATTAACAGTCATAAAGACAGGTGGATTGGCCTGAAACAGAAGTTTAAAATGCTGGAAACTTATTCAGCTGACTGAAATCCTTCAACTCTGAAGCTGTCAATCATTCTAACACCCACAAAATATTGCAGTTATACTTACTCTTGCATGTGGTGCTCCACATGCAGCTTTACGCAACTTTATGCAACTTTTTGTCAAAAATGGGGAAAAAGTGAAACCTAGGTGTGTATCATTACAACCAAACTCTCAATTAGGCTACTCTCATTCAAATATTTTTGCGTGTTATGCCAGATGGTCAAATGCATCAGTGTGATTAAAAAGCAGCTCATTAAGACGCTGTGCCAAGTCACGGCGGCATGAAGCGCCAGTTATGTCTGTAGCAACATCAATATAAATACATCTGTGCAGAGAATTTGGATTTACTTGCATGTACAGGTACGATGATCTCCCACAGAGTAAACTAAAAGCAACAAAATTTCTTCAACATTGTCTCACACTGCACAGCACCATGGCATCATACATGCACACCAAGGGGCAAATTCCACTGGAGGACAGTGAGGCTACTTCCGGGTTGCCCAAAAACTGTAATTCTTTCTCCATCTGCAAGGGGCTGACTTCAAAACAGAGCAAATCCCCACAGACTCCCACTTCACAGCAGAAATGTGTTTACAGCCTGGTTCAACACATCATTTTAGGTTTAATAGGTCAAGTTTACCTTCATGTCAACTGTGAGAAGGGTGAATTTTTTTTTCTAACTCATCCGTTTAAATGTTATTTAATCTTAAAACTACACATAATTAGGGGTGTGTCCTTTTGATTGGCAGACCGAATGCTGTTTTTTGCCGTGGAGGCTAATAGTTAGCTTCCTGCTTGCTTCCAGGAGGGCCTCAGCCTGTAGCCGAGTTGCACAATGATGGTTTTTAGCTAGTTAGCAGCAAGTCTAAGCGTGTCTTATCTTTAAACCGCCTATCTTCATTCCTTCCTGTTCACTTCAGATTAGCTCTGTTAGCGTTAGCTTGGCTGTAAATCATTTGCTGCACGGCTCGGAGTGGCCTTGCCTTTATCCATTTTAGTATTTTCAGGGAGTTACGACACACGCGACACGGCAAGATGGCGACGGTCAGAAACGCCCAAATGGCTTCACTTTCCCCTCTTCAGACGTGACCAGATACCACGTCCACTTTTTTTTTTTACAGTCTTTGATGCATACCTAGCCCTGAGTTTACCATTTCTTTTTTCCCTGTTTGTTTTAAATTTCTCAGGCTACGGCATGATGACAGACGGCACCACGACGTTCGTCAACGCCTCCGCCTGCACGGTCAACTTCCTGCCCATGAACCCACCCATTGTCTTTGACCTTCCGAACCCCAGAACCACATGACTAGAGGAGGCTGGACTCCAAACCCCGACCACCAGTCAGAAGAAAGGAGCCAGAAGATGAGCTTGGAGTTACAGAGGAGGACCCTGTAAATATTAAACAGGAGTGTGTTTTATAAATGGGCCACTCCCTCGGACAGTCTGTGGAGCTGACCCGGTGATAAATGGCTGCTCCGTCAGCCTTTCCATGTTATTTCATGTGCCATCATTTCTTTATCCAAACACTGACTTTTAAAGCACAGACTTCTGTAGACATTTATCTGCAAATGGACACATTTATGTCCTCACTGCACTGACAATCTGATTCTGCCCTCAGAGACAGCAGAAAACCCTTTTCAATCCATCAAAAATCAACAGTGGAACAAAGCAACACCTCGTCTACACGGGAGCTTTGGCTTTGGTTGTCAGGAGGATTTCACACAGCTCTGACTACTTTTCAATAGTAATTCCCTCATGTTTCTTTTTTTTTTTTTTTCAAATTTCCCCCCAATCTAGGATGTTTACGTGTGAAACATCAGAGGAAGTGTGTGAGGGCAGCAGGAGGTCTCCGCCACAGGCTGAATAGTGTCAGCTATGTCGACACTGCTCTCCTGGGGTGCAGCGTAGCCCCAGGTTAGCCTTTAACCAGCTGAAAGGAGGACACAGGGAAAGCTTATCCCACCCTCATGTAGCTCCAATGTTCTTTTTCTCCTGTTTTATCCTCTCCCTCCTTCATGCTGTGACTATTTCTGCTTATCTACGGCTGGAAGTTATGGCTTTCTGGGACTACGTGCTAATGCTACTTCTCAGCAGTCATGCTAACAAAAGCTAGCTGGAAGCGGTGGTGGTTGTTTGTGGAAACTCGCAGGTAAATTGAGGGAACACTGGACTTTTTTTTCTTTTTTTTGAAAGAAAAAATATGAAGTAAAGCAACATGAACTGTAAATGATGTTTGTAAATGTTTACTCTGAAGGTAAAGAAAAAAAAAAGAACTTTTTCCTTGAAGATTTCCAAACCGTCGATGTGCTTTTCCAAGAAAAAAAAAAATGAGGTGAAAGAAAAACTTAAATATATGTGTCCAGAAATTTGTGGTAGGTAAATTTGATTTGGTCTATTTCTTAGTAATGTAAATGCTTGTTATACTTATTTATTTACTTACTGTCTCTGCTCATCCCATTTTGAGATTCTCTCTTCCATCCCCACAAGCTTTTTCTATTTGAGAAAAAAAAAAAAAAAAGGCAGTATTAATATTTTAATATCTTCAACATTTTCTTTTCTTGGCTCTATTTTCTGAATAAGGCTATGTGAATATGCTTTGCATAACAAGACCACCTCACACTTTGATCTCTCTGCTTTCTGACATTATGTATGAACTTTCCCCAGGGCTGCAGTTTACTCCTGCTTCACTTCTTCTTCAGCACATCAGCATTTCTTGCATTGTGCCGATGTCTTAGTAGTTTCAGATGGGCAAAAAAGAGAAAAGCAAAGGATGTGTGCGCTCTAAAAGATTCCCTAATTACCTAAATGTTTGCAAGTATAAGTACTATTGCACTAGAAAAGTAAGTACATTGAAATCAGGGAAAGTGAGGGTGATTCTTTGAGCATAATTAGGGTAAGTGGAAAGAAAATATTTAGAGTATATGAGAAAAAAAATAACAAACTGAAAAAAAGGGGTGATGTAGATAATCAAAAAAAAATATCCTTTATATTTTTCTAATTTAGGTAAGAACGCACAAAAAAAAGGAATTTCAAAACAATTTCAAAAAAACCCCCCTAGGGAACAAACCGTAGAGAAAAAGTGTCATAAAAATTTAACATAAAAAAAGGGGGGGAGGGGAAAATAAAGGGAAGAGAAGAAAAGATCGCAAAGTCTCCAAAAAAAATATTTTCCAAAAACCAATCAGCGGCAGACGGCCGGCAGAACGGGGGGGATGGAAGGAATTTTATTTTTTAATAAAAAAAATTTGACACCTCATTTTTATTGTTGTATCCGTACCTAAATGTGCAAGCAGTTCTGCTAGCAAGATAGCATCAGTGCTATCTTGGCTAGGCCTACTGCTACCATGTCAACCGAGGCTGAGGATATACAGCTGGGAACCAGCTCTATCATGAGTGTAATTCTTCACACACTTGCTTGTGTACTCTGTGTACTCTGGAGAGAGTTGCCAAAATTCTAGGACATAAACAAAATGCTTAACATGGCGACTATAGAGGAGGTTAGCATGTGGTTCATTTTGAGATCATGCCAGAGAAAACAGCGGCGGTATTGCAGAAGGTATGTAAGGAGTAATTTTAAGTTTAGTCAACAAGCTTGTCTTCAAACCTTTCCATCAGTTTTACTACAGCCAACCCTGCAACCGTAAATCTGGTCCCTACAATACACTACCAGTCACTCAAACTGTACAGCTCGCAAACCTGAAGTGTTAATTTGTGAAGCCGTGCACATACAATGCTACAAACAAATTCAACATATGCAAGGCAACCATGATGAACATGCCTTTGCGTTACTGAAAGCAAATACATTCTCAGCCTAAGGGGAGGTCGGTATATCCTAACATTAAACCAAGGAGTTAGCGGTGCACAATCTGAAGTCAGAAACCAAAAATCCTGGTTTTCAAGTCCACACATAAACATTAATCAAGTCGGTTAACATCTTCATCCTTGAATGGAATGTATTTTTTTGCAAAAGCTTCGGTTTCAATCCTAAAAACTGCACAACCCAAGGTTTACATTGACAGGTCTTAGTCAGTTCACAGCTACAAAGAAAGCTGAGGGGTTTCCCTGTCATGAGATGAGCTGGAGACAAGGTCAATGATGAGAAGGATGATAAATGATGATTAAATAAGTCAAATTTAAGCAACTATGAATACCAAAAACAAAAGTCAAACACAGAGTGGCACAAAAGGGAGGTATGGCAGCGTAACATGAAAAATAACCAAGAAGAGGCGACTGAAAACCAAGAGTCTGTAGCTCAATAACACAACGAGCAGCAGGTGAGGAAATTGACAAAAGAAACCAGGTGCGACAACGAGGGACTATAATGAAGTAGCAAGAAGTGAAGTGAGCAGAACAAATAAACAAACTCAAAATAAATCAACAAACCAAGCAGGACTAAAAAAAATAAATAATGGCAAAACTAGGATCTGAGAGCAAAAGAACCAGAACAAAAATCCACAGATCATGACAATCCCAGAGTCTTTCACAGCTGAGTCTACAATATTTTAGATGCAAACCTAAAAGATGGCCATCATGAAATAATACAATAAATATTTGCTGCATAAAACTGAGCTATGATCAAGCTAATAATTGTAGTCAGACATCTTAATGCTGGTAATGGCTCATTTACAAATATCCAACATCTAAATATGTTTCTTTCCTTCAAATTAATGTGGGTGAGCTAATGACTGCATTATGATACACAATACATTATAATTTCTGCTTTTAAAAGAGCTTTTCTTCAATGATGTCTGGTGTGTAGCAGGAAAACTGTAGATCTGGGTCGATTGTGAGGGTTTTATTTAAAATGGTGGAAAGTCAATGCAAAAACAGCATAGTCAGCATGTATCTGTCTTCAAGTGTATTAAAGCGTTCTCAACTTCTTAAAACAAGCATAATTAGTCTCTGATGGAGAAATTTTCAAGAAGGAATAAAGGAAACTAATTGAAAAAAAGCCTTTCAATACATTGTTTGCACTTAATCTTAATTATAAATTGAGCTGCTTGACTGAGTGAAGGGGAAAACTGCAGCATAATAGCAGTATTGAGAATATTCGAATTTAAAAACTTGAATTAATTAAAACCCATTTTTGTTAACTTTCATTAAAGGTTTGTTTTCATCTCAGTTTCATCCTCATTTAGATGTTAAGTAAATGTGTTCTGTGCTTTCTGTTTTATCCAAGGTAAATAAATAGATATGCTGTTTTTTTATTCATTTCTTGAGGCATGCTGAAAGTTGTTGATGACTTCTGCTATTCAGACAATCTCCACATGAAGAATTTTATTTGAAATTGAGATTTTTACTGTCCAGGAAAAGGAAACCTTTGCGTCGGAATGACTGACAGCTAAAACTTGACAGCGACTCAAAGCTGGAGTGTTTAAAAGGAAGGTAACTCGTGTCCTTGAAGACATTTTTGATTCACTGGATCTTTTATATTCTTACGAAACTAGCTGCTCATGTTTTTTTTTTTTCTTTTTTTCTTTTTTAATGAAAGTATTCATATGTTATATTTTGTTGTTGCTGGGAAATTTTTCATGTCTTTGAACTGTAAAATAGGAAAATTAAGACCCAACATCCCTGGAGACATCTCTGTATTGTAAATCACATTTCTTTGTATTTAAAAAAAAAAAAAAGGGGGACGATAAAGCTGAGAATATTCTGCTGGTTCTGAGAGATTATTCAAAAAATAAAACCTTATCTGTGACCAGTGACCAGTGGATCATCTTTCCTTATTTGCATCTTAAGCCTTCCCCTCTCCCTTTCCTTTTCTTTTTTTGTTCTTAAGAAAAAAAAAAAAAAAAGAAGAATTGGCAAGGAAACTTTTCTCGTCCTGGTTGTTCTCTTTTGTTCCAATGAAAGGTATCTGTGTCTCGTATCAATTATAGAGCTCAGAGCAGCAAGTTAATTTCCAGTAGCTAAACCCTCATTGCTCCCACTCTCTTTCCCATTTTGTTCCTCAGGTCTTCCACACCTCTGCACATTCTAATGAGAACCCTCATTCAAATAATTACATTAGTAATCCCAGCGGAGACCGAGTAATTTATTCGCAGACGGCTTTTTACTTTGCCATTAACACAACTTTCATATGCTCTCCCTTCAGCTCCTTCGCTCTTTTCTTCTCTTATTCTGTCTTTTCAACTGTGATACTGAAATCTTTCTCTCGGTCGTGATCATCCATTTCCATCTGCCTCTGCTTCTCTAGCCTCCTTAAATAACGACTCCCGCAGCTGTCCACATTATTCTCTCCTCTCTGTGTGTGAATCTTGCTGTGCTAGTGTTCCCTCTGAATGACTGACAGACGTCATCCATCTTACTTCACACTTCCTGATGGGAGGACACGTTTGATGCTCCTTGTCTGCGTTGTAAAAAGTTGCTTCATTTGATTTATTTAGTTTGGGACAGAAATTAGTTGCAAAAAATTGGTCTGCAGGTAGAGACACACTGAAAAACAATAAATTATAGAATAATTGGGATAGAAATAGATACAGAATGCAAGGATCTGCAAATTTTCCACTTTTCTTTTTATAATAGAAGACATCAAAAGTTAAAAGTGAGATATATGGCTGCAACATTTCTCAAAAAATAAAGTTACAGGGGTATGTTGACCGCTGTAACATCAACAGTGGTCCAGCTGCTGGACCTTTTTAAAGCGAAATGTCCATTTTTGGCTGATATAAATCCGGCCAAATGCCACAACTAGACCGTCTGGGGGGAGCCTTTCTGTACATGTCTAATTAGAACAGATGAGAATCAGACTTTTTTCTCAACATCATGGAGGAAATCTGGAAGGACTGTCGCATTCGTGGTTGTTGGAACATCAGTGAAAAACTTTAATAGAGGTAATAAGTGAATAAGAAGATCACAGACATTTATTTAATGAAGATTTCTGCTCTGTGACAAAACTGGATGGTGCTGCTCAGTCCACTGATGTGTGTGTTCGTATCGGGGAGGAATATCGGACACACAGAGCAGAGGAGGAATGCTGCCACGGCGGAGAAAACACTGAATTTAATCCCCAGCAACAAAAACACAGGAAATTTTAATGAATGCTCATTAATCTGACACTTTATTTCACATATCTATTTTGCTGAAAATGACAAACCCACAGTATAATGTTATTATTAGCTTATGCTAACAGAGACAGCTGTGGCGTTGCTGCGAGTTAATGACTAATCTGGGAGATATTGTGAAATATAACGTTATTTGCTCTGATCAGGGCAACGTTGAGACCAAAATATAAAAACAGTTCAGTCACAAACACAAACAGATCAGGGAGACGGTGTCCTGCAGCCTTTAGTTTCATTTGCAAGGCATGTGAAGGCTACATGGCCTGTAGCTACAGTCCTTAAACAATACCAAAAAGCCAAATATATGAAAAAATAGAAACGGAACGACCTTTGAAAGTTTAATTTTTCAAACTTTGATAATTAATGACGAGATCTACGTGTTATTCCAGTGTGGCTTGTCATTAAAGCCAGTTTCCAGAGATGATCTTATAGTTTAAATTAATGCTACGATGTAAAAAAAAAAAAAAAAAATGTCAGAATAGCTCTGAGATCTCCAGATAACATACCTAAAGTTATCATTACCTTAGACGACTGTCCAATCTTGTAAATCCAGATATTCACGCTGCTTTCCATGTTAACAGATAGGAGGTAATTGAGACTCGTCCCCCAGGCAATGGCGGCACTGCAAGATGGCACAACACACAAAATGCTTGTCAGATTAGTCTATAGAATATCCTTCCTCCATGGTCCTGGATTTTCTTGTTTTTTGCATTTAATGATGCATCTTTTTAGCTTTATAATGAAACACCTGGACTGTATTGAAAGCTCAGTCCTCATGCGCTATACAGCAACTTTAAGAGTGTCCCTTCTCCAACGCACCTGAATCAAATGAATGGCTCTGAATGGTTCGTTATAGGCTTCTGCAGAGCTGAATGACATGTAAGAGGGGATTTAGACATTTGCAGTTCAGCAGGTCTTCCATGTCTCCCTGATCCAACACACTTGACTTAAATTAATTAGATCCACTAGCCAATCAAGCTCTCCACAATGACCCTTTGAACTTGTGTTAAATCAGGGAGACATGGAAAATCTGCTGTTTTGCGGCCCTCGTAGGACTGAATTGAGTAGCCCTGCCATAGACTGTTAATATTAATGGACAAACCTTCCGTACCACCACCCACAGGTATCTGAAGAGCTGAATTGAAGCTTGGTTGGTGCTTCCCACCGTTGCCATCTTGGCAGGCACAGCATTGCTACACTTTCGTAGAATACAAAAATGGGTAAAGAGCTGGAACTGAGAGGGGGGCTGTGAGTGTGAGGAGAAATGATTGACAATGAACTCTGAGCTACTGTGAGCTCTTAGCTAAAGGTAGCTCCGAGTTCACTGGGTGTCAATTATTTGTCCCCATGGTAATGGGGGTTGGCAGGCTAAGGCTAAGGCACATCGTTAGCCGGCTAAAATCCCCGTTTGTGCCACTCTGTTACTAGTTGAGACCTTCCTTGGAGCAAGCAGAGAGCTAGCCACTATCCATCAGGGCTAGCTCTGACAGCCCATCTGTTGCCCGTCAATCACAAAGACACGCCCCTCATTATGCTTGATTTTGATATTAAATAACATCGAAACAGAAGAGTTATGAATAAATTTACTCCCTCACAGTTGGCATAAAGGTAAACTTGACCTGTTAAACCTGAAATAATTTTTTGGCCCAGGCTAAACATGTTTACTTCTGCTTTGAAGTTGGCCTTTTTAACATGGGGGAGTCTAGGGGGACTGACTCGCTTTTGGAACCAGCCCCTAGTGGATGAGTGGTGAACAGCAATTTTTGAGACTTTCAGGTTGGCTTCACGCTTTGCGACTTGATCGTAACGTTACCAGTCATTTCCTTCTAATAAAGCTGAATCGTTAACTGTATCCAATAAAGTTGGATTTGAAAAACTAAAAAAGTGAATAAACAGAGATGCAGCAAATGAACACCACCGAGGTCTGTAATCAGTGAGTAGGTCCAGGTTCCAGAATAGCTGGAACTGTCGAATAATCTTACGTGGTCCAAATAGTAAAAGCAGCTAGCCAAACTGAAATCAAGACTAACTAGCCTACTGTTACTGGGAGTTGCAGTTTTTGGAGAAATGGGGAAGGAAACTATGTTTTTATCTCTCCTCATTTCATTTTTAAGAACAAGTGA
This sequence comes from Atherinomorus stipes, assembly GCA_023101725.1. Taxonomy (NCBI): domain Eukaryota; kingdom Metazoa; phylum Chordata; class Actinopteri; order Atheriniformes; family Atherinidae; genus Atherinomorus; species Atherinomorus stipes. The sequence continues at coordinate 938,186 of JALJCO010012637.1, forward strand.
GACACAACCACTATGTTGTAAGCGTGTAGTGAGACACTAGCTGAACTCCTACAAAGCCGAAGTCATGTCAGCAAAAAGACAAAGATGTGTTGAATTGGTGCCCAAGTGAATAAGGCTACTGCCAGAGTGTGATTTCTCTCCATAATTGTCCTTTATACACTATTATAGACATGGAAAATGATACAAAAGAAAATGAAATAGTTGCATCATTGATCTCTAAAGTCATTATCCTCCTGAAGACCTCCTCGTTTGCATTTAGAGAGCAGGTGCAGATGTCAAGAACCGGTGTGTGGTAAAGGTCTTGGATGAGCAAACTGACTGAAAGGTTCTCTGCATGTCCTCCACTCAGTCTTTTCTGAAGATGCTCTGGCTCGTTCAGGCCATTCAAGATCCCATCACACCACAGAGTACCAGGCCCACACGGGAAAGAGAGAACAATGAGAGAAAACAACAAATAAAGGTGAGAGCCCCCGCATTATCAGTAACATTTCACTCCTTCACAAGCCGAGTCTAAACAAAGTGCTTTTTACGCTGTGATCAGATAAAAGCGTTTTGTCTGCAAACTTGTGTACAGACACCATTGAATGAGATACCACGCAGGGGGTCTCTGCAATTTTACGCAGATGGTGGAATCGGTCAACACAATGCAGGTCTTTGATTTCAATGGTGATTTGGAAGGTTGCAGCAAGTGGGTTGCCAGATTAGGCCCTCACCCACACGCTCCACTGAAAGCTTGGGTTTCAGCTTAGTTGCTCAGCAGGGTTTCTTTTAGATTGTGCCCACCCGTGTGTCATTGTTCAAAGCTTCGTACACACTTCCCCATGCCAAAATAGCACTGCAACACACAAAACTTGTCCAATTTGCCCATTATAGGAGGTGATAGTCGAGAGCCTGAGGTGGGAGGTCCCCACTGTGTTTACACAATCTGACAACCCACTGTCACCTATTACCACCCCCTCACTTTTCAGCACCATCCCGCTCCTCATCTTACACTAACTCAATTTAAACTGGCAACCAATAAATCTACAATAAACCCTTGAACTAAAAAAAGATGACTAATTTGCTGAATGTATTATGGACGACAAATGTTCTGTAACCTGATTTATCATTAAAACACATTTTTTTGTCACTTATTTCTTTTATCAAATGTGAATACAATGAAAAGTGTGTCTCCCTTCTTTGTCACAACTACATAAATGTTCTGTCTTTTGGACAATAAATAGTCTTTTTGGACTTATCTGCCCAGTTATGTAACTCTAACACTCTTTATTCCTCTGGTACTATTTTTGCGTTTTAGCTGTTTTGGCTGAGAGGTGCTAAACTGATTGTACATCAAAAGAATTTAAAATCTTATATCTATGAAAACTTCCTTCTGTGAATGCGTAACTAAATTTGAGCCTACTGCCTTTAAGAATATCAGTTTCTCCAGTTTCCTCATCTTTTGAGTTTACAAACATGATTGGAAGCAGTGCAGCTGCCAGCATCCATCATGTCAGCAATACAAAAACATTTGCACAAAGCTTTGCTCTCGATACACATTAAACCACCCAAAGGTATTCTTTGATTTACAAATTTAGAGGCTCATTACCTTCACCTCTGGTGTTCAGGCTGGAAAGTGTTGTTTTAGTCCAAAGGGCTTATAACTGGTTTTCAATCATGTGATGTTTGCAGGCATGTGAACATCTGGTGGACAAAGTGGGAGGCAAACAATTTTCACAATTTAGATGCAAGTTCAAAGACTAGATACCTGGAAAAAGTTGAACTGTGTGATGACATAGATCATGATTGATGGTCCTGCAGGTTTTGGATGTTTCCAGCACACGTGAAACAGATTAATGGGTCAATATGTTTGAGCAACACTTGACAACAAGCTGCTGAGGAACGCAATTTAAGGTGAGACACTTGCCTGGTTTATTCCTCACATTAGGGCTATCATTTTTTGTTTTGCAAGTTTTATGAAATTTTATGTTTAAATATGCATATTAGGTGTTATATAGCCAAAAATGTAATAATTTGCATACATTTCTAAGAAAAAGATCTAAACACTGGATTAAGCCAGGTTCAAAGTTTCTGTTTAATTTTGTTCACATATTAAAGTCAAACTTTTTACAGAGGGGATTTTGGATATCTCTATAGATCATTTCACAATTTAGAATAAACTGTCAACAACCAGAAAAAAATCATTTTTGGGCATATTTTTGGGATGAAATGTTCTATAAATCAGGCTGTGAATGAGATATCAAAAAATCATTATGTAAAAACTTTAAGAATACAGTCAGGAGCAAAACTTGAAAGTTTGGTTTATGTAAGTGCTGCTGTAGTGGAGATTTTTTACCCGGTATAAGAGAAAAAAAACTCATTTTGAGAAAACAGCCTTTAAAGTTTTGGATTGTAAAAATTCTCCACATTTTTGTTCTATAACACTATTTACACACATCAGATCCAATCAGCAGTGGCGGAGCCAGAAATTTTTCACTGGGGCGGCCAGGGAGAGACCATTACTCACATACAGTAGGGGTGGCCATAAGTAGATACCTCAGAGCGCATATATTACACATACATCCAACTGTGTGGGGTAGCTAGCGTGTAAAATAAGAAGGAAAAGTGGTTTGGAAGCAGTTTTGGGTCTCCCCTGTGAAGAAAAAGCTTTCTTTCCCCAATCGCAATATCTCCCTGAGAAAAGCTTAAAAGTGGGATTTTTAATTCTGCATGTCCGATCTTAAAGATTCCAACTGTATGGGGTAGTTTGTGTCTAAAATTCCAACTGTATGGGGTAGCTTCTGTCTAAAATAAGAAGGAAAAGTGGTTTGGAAACAGCTTGAGGTCTCTGTAACTGCTGAAGTGTTGCCCGGTTAAAGCGTGGGGGTGGCCAGTGATTGGGCAGGGATGGCCGTTCCGCCCCTGCATCAGATTCATGAGCTGGAAATATCAAGTTCAGTTGAGATGACATTGTTCAGGAAAAAAAAAGAAAAAGTTTCCAATGATACCAGACATGATGAACCAACTTCAGCTGCATTTTTAGGGGATAGGTGCGCATGCAGACAAAGTATCATGAAATAAACTCCTAATGTTTATTTTTGACGGGTTTTTTTTTTTTTTTTTTTTTTTTTTTTTTGCACTTGTCCAAGAGAAAACATGTTGAATGAGGGAAAACAACAAAAATCTCAAAATTGACCAGGTGATGAAAAAACGGGTTTTTTACCTCCCCTTCATGTGATCAGGTGTGTTGATGCAGGAGAACAGCTAAAACCTGCAGGACTGTTATTCTTGAGGATGAGAGTGGGACACCCCAGGCATATATCCTTACTTACAATCCAAGAAAATGTCAACTTTGAAATTAAAACATGAGTTCTCTTTTTTTTTTTTTTTTTACTGATATCTTGAAATATCCTGTGCTTCAGATGAGCTTCCACACGTCCAATCAGATGAAAGCATAGAAACATTTGGAAGTCTTTCTTCCTCATATGTGGCTGGGTGAAAGCGGCTGGGATTGAGTCTCTTTATAACAAAACTTGCTTTGTCTCTGCTCCTGTAAGTTTGCAATCTGTTGTTTTTTTGGTGCAGCTTTTATGTTTATGTTGTAAACAAACCTAGACTAGTTAGTTCAGTCATCATCATGGCGGAGACTCTGGACCGGTAGCCCAATCTATTTTCTTTTCTTTTCTTTTTAAAAAAAAAGTTGCAAGTACATGAGCCAAAGCCTTTATTTTAGGTAAATTGAAGTCAGTATAAGTGTTGGCAGCTTCTCACTGAGCTGCCATGATCTTGACAAGTAACACCAGAAAGAATTTACAGTTTTTAATTGAACCTTCAACTTACCCACAGAAGCTAACAGAGAAGAATCTCAACCAATAAAAGTAAAGTGATTTAAAACTAGTGTTGTACAATACTAAAAGATTTGGTATTCATCTGATACCAAGTAAATCCCTAACATGGATATTGACACTTTTTTTGTTGTTTAAATATAGCAATTAAACGGTATTGTTTTCACCATTAGAGGTAATCAGTGGCGTCACCAGCCGATTTTCCCGGGGCTTCAGCCCCGGATGTTTTGAGTCTCGCCCCGGGTATGAATTTATTGTTTAACCACCTTTTCCTGAAAAAAAAAATCCGATGAAAATCCAAATGACCCAGCTTTCTACCAGCACTTCAACGCACCATAAATGCGCAAAGGTCCAGCCTTGCTCCCGTTGGTGTGGTGTGAGTGAGCGTCTGTGTGTGAAGTCCGGGTCCGATTAGCCCCCCATCTTTGATGTCAGATGAAGCTAAAGTAAGTTTATCAGCTCCGTGTGCGCATGTGCAGAGGAGAAAGCAGCAGTTACAACCCCTCAGCTTTTCAGCAGGAAAGTCAAAGGTAAGATATCACAGTGTTGACAGTGTGAAATAAGTGTCAACATGAAACTCCCCAACATAAAAAACGAGGCTGAAGTTAGCAGCAACTCCTTTCCCAGCTTCTGTTTCGATTTTGGCTTAAAGGACAATTCCACTCAAATAACTTTCCACTGACAACATTTAACGAGGTCCTGTGTAATGTAGACTTTTCAAACCTGGACTCAGATGTTCTTTAGAGACTGTAGGTTAATTGAAGCACAGTTTCTGATTTGTGAAACCTATAAATGAGGAAAAAATGAGAAGAAAACAAATGAATAGGAGAAAAGGAGAACAAGTGATGAGGAAAAGAGGACAAATGGGAGAGAAAAGAACAAATTAGGAAGAAAAAGAAGAGCAAATAATGAGATAAGAAGAGCAGGTGAGAAGAGAACATGTGATGATGAAGAGGGTCATGTGATGAGTCAAAGAGAAGACAAAAGTTGAATACTGTATGAACTGTTATGCATGAGTGCAGCGAATGTGTTATCGCAACATAATGGTCAACATTTCATTGTTGATTTTTTTTTTTTTATTAAAATGACAATTTATACACTACATTATGTCTATTATTGCCTTCTAAAACACATTTTTGTTGCAAAAGACTACAGAAAAGCTGGTCTAATTTTTTTAAATTTACACCTAGTGCAACTCCAGGCTAAGCCCAGGTTGTCCTTAAAGGTTGTAGACGCCCCTGGAGGTAATTATATCTAAATCTGAGTCATATTGTGTTTCAGCAGTTTCAATTCCATTAAAGGGACTAGAGGCAGGAATAAAAAAACAAACAAATATGCATGTCCATTTTTTTTTATACTAATGAGTGATGAAGCGCTAAATACCAAAAATAATGTTTCCACCCACTTCTCTCTCGTTGCCTTGAACAGGCTGTGTGCTGCAAAATGCGCTGCAATTCGGTGTCCGAATTTCCCGCGCTGCTCTGTGGACGTGACGTCAAATGACGCTACATCCGCAGTTTTGATACAGGAAGAAGATGGTCGCGGAAAATTCAAACACTGTAAGCGATAGTTATGGATTCCTCTGCCATCAGCAAACGATTCAGATCAACTGAAAGACACTAAAAAGTGGAACTACGAAGAAAAAGCTTAGTAAACAACATTATAGCTTCAGTTTGTGCACGCTCCCATGACGGCTTCGCTCATGGCTGCAGTTACCTGAAGTGCCAGTCACGGCAGTCGCAAGTTTCGTTTCTTAATCTTGCCTCTAGTCCCTTTAAGTGGTTTGGTTTTTTTAAAAACTAGTTTTAGCGGGTAAATGCATTTATGTAAAGCTCTGAGCTTAATTTAGACTTTGAGTTGAGGGGGGATTTCTCTCCTCTCTGTGTTTTTTTTTATCCTTACTATTTCTCATCCACTGTTTTTGTTTTATAATATTAATCTTTTATTTTATTCTTTATTTTTTATTTGGAGGTGTTTGCAGATAAATCTGAGTTTGCATGTTTACTCTGATTATGCTTTATATAACCTTATTCTTCCTGTTTATTGCTCTGGAGTGGCTATGATAGGCAGTGGATGGAGACCAAACAGCCAGGCAGTTTCCAGTGTTAGGAGTAACAAACAGTGATAATCCCTTTTTTTTTTTTTTTCTAAAATGCTTCAGACTAGTTTCATTGATGGATAACTTCTGGTGAAGCTGTGTTTAAATATCAGTGTAATCTCCTGAAGTCTCAACGCACCATTGGTGAGACACATGGCAGATTGTTCCTAAATTACTTAATGATGCTCAGCTGTTGATGTGTGGCTGAAGGTGCCAGTTTTGAAGAGATGGCTGAGGGAATGCCACTGAACTACTTTCCCCCTTTTTATTTATTTATTTTTTTTACTTTATGATAAAACCAATTTGGCTTTAATTTAGAAAATCCCACCCTCCTAAACAAATACATAATCAACCAACTTTAAAGTGGATCTGGAGGGCCATGGAGGAGGCTGTTGGGTCAGACGGTGAGGGAAAAGCTAACTGCACTAATGTTTCCATCCCTCCTTTGACACGGGTCATTGTTGCTTTTGTCATTTTCCTTTCAGCCTTTTATGACCATAGCTACTGTGTGTTATTGAGTTTATAAGGTGCACCATGTTTTATGATGACATGAAGTACATCTTTCACTAACTTGATGGTCTGTAGTTGTCAAACTACTTTGGACAATTTATCACTTTGGTCTTCACCTATTATTCTTTGTGCTTTGATATAGTTTAACCCATGTTTGTAGATGGCAAATCAAAGCTAAAAGAGTAAAATGTAAATGAATGTTAAGCCATATTCTGCCTTTGGTTTAAACATATTTCACCCTAGGGCTTAGTAATGAGGAAATGGTAATGTTTTATTTGGCTCTTGCCCCAAATACTGATATGTCACAACTTAAGAGGCCAAAATAGCATCATGAAACCTCATTGAAATCCACAAAATGTATTATCTGATATAAGAAGTGTCAACTGGAGATTTGTTCTTATGAAAATAGGGTTGGAAATAAGTCTTATTATATAAATAAATGATTTGTTTCTTTTCTGATTAAATATTATTTATTTTATTCATATATATAATTGTTTATAACTTTTTATTTTTGTATACAATATATTTCTTTATATATATATATATAGATAGATAGATGGATAGATAGTGTATAATGTGTGTGTGTGTGTAAAATGTATAAACATCTTAGAATTTCCAGTGAAATGAAAAAGCAATATTTAACTCCACTAATCCAACTTTTTCAACTTTTACTTTTTACTTAACAGTCAGGTTCACCATTCCTTAGATATTTGTCCATGAAGTTTTACAGTTATCATTTCTAAGAACATACCATGGGAAGAAGACTAGAATTGTCCTCCTGCAGGGTCTCCAAGAAGAGGAAAGGATGTGGCTGACCTTATACCCTAACATGCTGTCTTAACCTGTGGCTTCTGTAAGCTCCTGGGAATATCAGGAGTTTACAACTTTATATTTACCAGGAATAAACTTTTTCTCCAAGTTCCACACCTTTTGAGGGATTTCCATTTAGTTTGCTTTCAATGTTGTGAATGTGTTTTTCCATCTTCTACAGATTACCCTCCATGTCTCACTAGAATTTAGATGCCCTCAATAAATTACTTTGAAGCACACTGTTAGTCGTCTTATCTATTTTAATATTTGACAATTCTTCCACAGCGTGTCTTAATATTTTTTTTCTCTTTTTAAGGTTACAAATTAAACTGAAACCCTGCTGCTGTGTTTTCTGCTTCAGAAGCATATAATTAGCCCACACAAGCAGAAATTAGTGTGATTCCATATGCTTTTCTCATCTGCTAATATGACAAAGAGGCACGCTTATTCTTATTTATAGTCCAAGATTATTTCTCCAATGGCTCATGTGCTATCAAGACACAATTTCACTGGAATCAGGGGGGTTGTGTTTGATTTGATTAGGTTGTAGTTCAGATGCGAGGCAAGATGGAAAGGGGAAGATAGAAACTTGGTGGGGAGTAAGAAGGGATTTTTAAAAACCTGTGTTTAAGCACTGAAACCCCTGCCATGCAAAACTGATGGGATGGCTGTTCCTGCTGGTCAAGATGTACTGTTCTGTCTGTCCTCTGTTCTCCTATTTCATCACACTTCGATTTGAATGCTGATCAGTCCATCATCGAAGCCAGCAGTCATGTGAATCTGCTGAAATTCTTATATATATAATCCCGCTGTTCATCAGCCTCTAGAATCTAGTACACAAAGCAGTCAGATGCTGTGGCGCTGTAATGGGGCTCAGGGCAGGTTGCATTAACTCTGCAAGAAAAGAATTACATGTGCAACAGCTGCAACATGTTGACGAAATGTGAAAGATTACAAGTTTGAATGTGTTTTTACTTTAAGAACCTCCTTTGTCAAAAAGATTGTATTATATGAGGAATTTCTTTTTCTTTTTCTATCAGTCTAAATGTTGAAACATCTTCACTTTCTTTTCATTGTTATGTGTGATCTGATTTTAATGTTGAATTTATTTGCATAATGCAAGTAAATATGTGAAAAGGTATGTGTCTATGCTTTCATAATTTTTTTTACTCCTTCAATAACTAGCTGGTATTTTGGGATTAGACTAATAAAACTGCCAGTTGCAGCAGATTAGCAGTAAAAATGCTAAATTCAGCCACAACAACATGCATACAATGAGGTACTGCAACACAGGGCTTGGGCAAAAAAAAAAAAAAAAGTCTGAGCTGCTTTCAATTTCCATTAGCAATGCGTTTGTCATAGAAGTCCAGTAATAATAAATAATACTGTTTATCATTTAATATAATGTGAAACTAATGTAATCTAGTTTAAACTCTAGCTGAATGTCACTTTCATAGCACTGGAAATTAATCTGTTCAGTTTAACTCGGGGAGGAAGAAAGAAAGAAAGAGAAAAGTAGTGATCCAAGAACAGGACCCTGCGGAACACCATGACCACTTTCTTTAATCCCAACACTGTATTGAAGGCTTATCTTGTAGACTGTTGAACTCCTCTGCTGTTACAACCCTACCAGATGCCTCAGATCTGCTGATCAACTGCTCTTGACTGTTCCTGCATCTAACAGAGTCAGAAAGGACGACCTTGCTTTTACAGTGGCGCTTCCAAAGCTCTGGAACAGTCTTCTTGTCTCTGTTAAAGAATCAGCTTCCATCAGTACTTTTAAATCAAAACTGAAGACTCATCTATAGCTTTGGGGGGTTCTTGAATCTTTTTATTTTTAAATATTTTTTTTAATTTAATTTTTTAAATATACAGTATATGTTTTATTTATTGTTTGATTTTTGTGTCAAGCACTTTGGCCAACTTCAGTTCTTTTTTAAAAAGTACTATTCAAATAAATTTGATATGATTTAGATTTGCCTCAACTTTTTTTTTTTTTTTTGTTTTCAAATTGAATGTTGATTTCAATGGTGGCCTAAAATTTTAATTTGTAACAGCAGCACAAATGCTTCACTGGAGCGCTCAGCAGTTATTTGCTGATTACACTCTATAACTAATAATCAGAATGAGACCCAATTTGTCTCAAAAATATTTTTTGTCACAAAATTCAGGACTATGCTCAGCGCTGTGAGGTTCAGCTAAAATCAACATTCCACAATGAATTGAAGTAGTTTGTATGCTTTTTTAAAATCCTCACTTTTGAGTCATCTCATTTCATCTTCTTTGATACTTTAACTTGTTTTGGACAACAGTTTTTCATCACTTGTTTAGTCCTTTTGCCTAAAACATACCTCTTATGTCTGTGGCAAGAGCTATATCATGATAAAAATGTGATGTATCAGCATATTCACTGCAATCTGAATGTGGGCTACTGACACAAATTAAGCCAGAAATGGCTAAATACACAACTTAAGTTGGTGTCTCTGAGCTCAAGCATATCTGATAACTCCTGTAAGAAATTTTGGACTAAGTTATCAACCTGCAGTTTCTGGAGACAGGGGACATGAAGCCAAGCTGACACATGAGCAATTAACCACAAAACAAAGATTTCCAAAAAAAACTGTTGAAGCTGCAGAGCTGTTTGTGTTGTGAAAAGTTTATATCCCAAAAATTTTCTGTTTAATTAAAACTTCTGAAGTGAAGAAAAGCAAGTTGAAACTGTCAGTCTTGAATTTAGAAAAAAAACATTTAACTGAATCAAATTAGAATCGCAGAAAAACTTTAACATCTAATTTTACTTTAATTAAACTCATTCGTGAGATGCCTCCAAAAACGATATTCTTGTGCTTGACTGCGAATAAAACACGAGTCACTGACATCTGATTATTTGAGCAATTCCAGTCAGCACTCTGCACAAATTACAGTAGGAGCTCCAGAGCCTCTGCTTCCTCCTTCCCCTGTCTAGCAGTGTCTGAATATGTGAAAAGATCTTTGTCACAGAACTCTGAGGGAAGCTGGAGGACAACTCTCGAGGCCAAAAAGCCAGTTGCAGAAGTCATTGTGAGATGCAGCCTCTGCCTGTTCCCACTGCTGCTCTGCATGGGCCTGAATTGGAACTGGAATAATGAGACCTAATGGTATCAGCGAAAGGCAAGATGACCACAACTGGAGGGGCTGAATTACTCGTTCGCAAATGGGTTTACGGTGATTGGCATTTTCTCACCTTAAAATCTGGGATTAAAATGAGTTTGTGGTGTTTCATCATTCAGTCACAACATGGCAGCAACCTTGAATATTCAAATATTTAATATAAAGCAAACAATTCTCACACGAGTCTCGAGTCCACAAAAAGAGAGTTCATTAATAGCTGAAATTTCCCGACCCTTCTAGCGTTTTTGCTGCAAATAGCCTCAAATCAAATCTCAAAATAAATATGAGAATCTGCATTTGGCAAATATTAATTAGAGTATAGCTTAAATACCATTTGCATAACTATTTAAATGTACGACTATAAAGTTAGAAGTCACTGTCAGTACAAACAATGGTATTAATTTTCAAAAGTGAACAGTTTTTTTTCCCCCGTTTTTTCTTGCTGTGTGAGGACGGGTGTCTAACCTTTGAGTATCTGAAATGAGCATCATAGTGTCAGAGCTGCCAACACTGATCTGCTTTCATGGTTTCAGCAGCAAACTCTGCATATGAATATTAATGTACAGACACAAAAATGTAAAACAAGCATGCTAGCAAATCAAAACATTGCAAAAGTAATTAACCTCTCTTTTTTCAGTCTTTTGATCTTGTAATCTCTTCTTTCTCTGTTTGATCTTATGGTGTGCAGCATTGCTATCACAGGAAGAAGGCATCATAATTGGTTTATTGCTTGATTGTTTCTTTCTAGCCCATACTACAGTATTATAACAAGCTTACTAATGCAGTATGATAGTGTTGGTTAGCAATGCAGCTATCTGTTCCTCTCATGTATTATTATGTATGCAATGAATTTAAATTGCTATTTATTACTTGACATTTCTAAGATTAGATTCAATTACATCAGTCTATCATATCTCCATCTATCACATTGATCAATAATATATAAATAATTTTATAGGCATCTGCTTGAAAATTGCATACCTTTTTAATTAAATTAGTAAACCTCTGCAAGCAGGTAAGTGTGTCCACCTGATAAACTGGTCGTGTATAATTACCAGTATACATGTATCTGATACTGGTGAAGAATAATTAAAGAAGGTACATGGCACAAATGAAAACAGATTTGGGTTCACCAACAAAAAGAAAAAAAGAACATTTTAGGGTGAATATAAAAATCCTGTTAAGAGTGATGCTCAAAGCTCTAAACCTCCATTAAATCATACAATATGTGAATATTATTTCTGCAGAAGCCTCTTGTGATAAAAGCGAAACAGAACATAATTGGAGAGGTGTCGAGTTCAGGCCAGGTCTCCAAAGCAGCAATTTTGGCAGTTTGGCACCATCTGTTCTCAAATTTCCCCCCAAACACTTTTGGACTTAAAAACTGAACTGCTTTAGAGGATTATGCAGTGTAATATTGGTCAATATTACTTTGATTTATAGCACACCCATCTTTACTTTATGATTAAGTATAAGTCAAAACTGATAATAATCAGCTCAAGAAATGAAAATTCTTTCTCCCCTGATATGACCTAATGACTGGTATCAAACTCTGGTTCTAAAGGGCCCCTGTCCTACAGGTTTAAGATATTTCTCTAACACACCTTACTCAAATTATGGGTCATTGTGCAGAAAAAGCTCTTGGATTCATCTAATTTGAATCAGGTGTATTAGAGTAGGAAACATCTAAAACCTGCAAGCAGAGTCTGAGATCCCTTCCATTAAAAAATGGTTATCTTTTTTTAATATATATCATTTTATTTATGCTTTTTAACAGCATATGTCCTCAGCAAATACAATTTACAATTTACGATTTACAAAAAAAGTTCATAAAGCAATCAAAATGACATTGAGCATAAAAGAGATTTAATTAATAATAATAAAATAATATTTATAGAGACATTAACAACAATTACAGGAGAAATAATAATAATAAAAAAAAAAAAACATGATAATAGTGACCTTGTCAGCAGTTAAATACACTTCAGCAGCGGCTGGTTTACACTGATGGCATGGTGTTCATTTTAAAAGTACCAATGTATTTTAGGAATGGCTGCCAAGCTTTGTTAAATTTCTCCAATAAACCCAATACTGTACATCTCATCTTTTCCAAATATAAAAACCTCATAAGGTCAGCAATCCACGGTTCATGTGTAGGTGGGCTTAAAACTGGTTATCTTGATATTTGCCAGAGTAAAAGAAGTTCATTCCTGACTTGCAGGATGCGAAAATTTGATCTCTCACCTATTCAAGAAAAGATTTTAAAACTGTTGATTGAGAGATTTTTCTCTCTCTCTCTCTCTCTCTCTTTCTCCTGCACCATTAAAAGGAGGAGTTTCTGGCACTTAGACACGTGTGATTCATATCTGGGAGAGGCTTCACACATGGACACACATACACTCGCTTCCTAAAACTTAAAAGCTGACTATTGTTTTAATTAGTGACAGCAACATCAAAAGAAACTAAACTAATGGAAATTCAACCCCTGCTTTTCCAAAGTTTAGTCAAATTCAAAAGCTTCATCCAACTAAAGACTGATTTGAAATAAGAGGGAGACTGAATGAGGAAGTGTTGACGGTTGTCGGATGAACATATGGCTAGAGACTGAGTGGCTTACCAGTGGCCATATGCAATCATCTAATCATGTTTACGGCCATCAAAAAGCTGCTGATGATGATTGGCTCATCTGTAAAGCTTTGTGGCATACACCTGAGCGTGTGCCTTTGTCTCTCAGCAATCTGCTGAGATTACTCCCTTGAGTCCTGTCTAATGTTCAAAATCACTTCAGTCTTGTCTTTTACTCCACGTTTTGCAAAGCTGCACAAATATTTTCAAAGCTTTTTTTTTTTTTTGTCCAAGGAGCAAATTAATCACTCCATATTAGTTTCATTACTTTGTTTTACTAAGTTTTCTGCTAGATGACTTTTAATGTTTTGGAAATATGTTACATGTTCCTCAAAAAACCCTGACAGAATAAAGAGGAGGATGTAAAACAGATGATCAATAACATCATTTTGGAACATTTTAAGTTTTGGGTAATTATCATTATGATGTTACAGGCACCATAAGGCTGGCTTTATAGATAAAACTTGTTTATTTGTGCAGTTTAACTGGATTCCTACCCTGAATGTTAACAGTTGCAGTGTGTGTCATTTCCTGTGAGGGCTTCACCCTCTGCATTTTGGTTTGCCGTGTGATCGATAAACTGATCCAACCAAGATGCCCCTTTTTTGATATCCAGTGAAACTGTACATTCCACTTGCACTGCAGCTGATTGTAGCGTGCAAACATGGGTGGCATGAACAGATTCCTAAGTTCACAACAGTCAATAACCACCTACTGTATCAATATTTGTTATTTCAAGGTTATTTCCAAAGCAAGAGACACTGAATCATGCTGCAGAGGAATAAAGTTCTACTTCTGCTCAGATTCCTGCACATTGTAAACATCTTTTCTTTATTCAAACTTAGTGCTGATGACACGACCTTAACTTCAAGTTATTCTACAACAACAAAACAAAATAAGTAGTTCTGTGCAGTTAGAAGTCAATCAGACTTATATTCATGTAAATATTTAATGTTGAAAAGCCAAAGCTCGCTAGCCGCTAGCAATTAGCCTCTCCATTACACAACGTCACAGATGCGGTCGCGGATTTACATTGATTTACATGTTTAATCCAAGCAGGGACATAAAAGATGCTCCAGAACAGCTAGATTAGACTGGTCTGTGTGGCGGGATCACACAAACCAGGACTCAGAACAGCACCAAGCGGACCCGCAAGTGTTAAAGAGCTGCTTGGACCTGCACTGAGCGTGCTAAGAGCAGCACCCATGGCAGTCAGGAGTGAGAGTGGAGAGGCAGCCATGGCTAACAATTAGCTCTCGGCTAACTGCTAGCATGCGGCAAATAATTAGCCTTTAAAAACAAGAAGATAACAACTTACACGGTTCCAGTCGAGTTTTAAATGGTTCCCGTTCATAAAGATGACGATGGAGGGAAGTATGCATCTTTTGAAGCAGCCAGAAAAGTCCTGTGATGTCCAAGAAGTCTCGCTAAGACCCGAGAAGCAGCCGTCTCTGTCCACAGCTGGACATCACAGCTTTAGTGTAGCAAACATTGGAAGGTACTGGAAGAATAATCCAGCAGACGTACCTGCAGTTCCCTGTGTTAAAAGTCTCATCACATTCAGTAAAGAGATGCTGCAGACAGAGCTTCAGTGCAGGAGGCTCCTAACTGGTAAGAGTGACCTAATTTTCCTCTTGCATTGTATTTATGATCTGTAAACATAATAAACTATCACTGTCTTTATGAGCTTTTAAACATTAACTGGCAATACAAAAGAAGGCTGAACCATTACTGTCTGTCTGTAGAACTGGAAAAGGAACTTTAAAACTACAATAAACCCATTAAAATCCATATTGACAAAGGTGAAAAGCTTCTACTCATCATGCCACGTCCAGTTTCTGCGAACAGCGCCACAGTCTGGTCAGACATGCTGAAATGCAGCGATGTTTCCTAATAACTCATTTACGCAGGAGCGCCTGTTTCTGTTACATCAGGGGCGTCCAGCTACGGTCTTCGAGGGCCACAATCCCGCAGGTTTTCCATGTCTTTCTTCTCCAACACATACCTGACTCAAATTCATAGGCTTTTGGATTAATTTAATTTAAGTCAGCTGTGCTGGTTCAAGGAGGCATGGAAAACCCTCAGGACAGTGGCCCTTGAGTACCGACTTTGGACACCACTGTGTTACATCATGAAGAATGTTGTGGTCTATAAAACATGGGAAAAATGTCAAAATCATGTCATCAGCACTTTAAGCACAACTGCACTTAGAAAGTTTGGTTGTTCGGTTTGATTGAGCGAGGAATGACACGAAATTTCACTTTTTTTATCTGGTCTGGTAATGTCAAACCCCTTGTTTTCTAGCGTGCCCCTGGAAAATCTCCATTTTGAGTGCCAGATAGCCCTACATTTCCCCCTCCCCACCGGTCTAAACCAGTCAGGACACCACTACCCCCTCACGTGAACATGCAAAGTGAAGGGTTAGGGCCAAGGGGGAACTGGAATTCACCCCAATTCCAAAAAACACCCTTGAAATCCTGCGTAAAATGTGAAGTAAAACAGAATGCAGTGATTTCCAAATCTCATGTGCCCACATTTTCATTTGTGAACAGGATCCAGAAACACCATCTTCTCTGGAGAGGAGTTCGGGTGCTGAACTGGGCTGCCTACCATCCAGACCATTCGCATACTTACAGAGAACATAACATGCAACAGGAAACAAAAAATCCAGCATGGTTGAGCAGTTAGCATCCTGCATCAGACCAGAATGGGACAACATTCGTCTACTAAAACTCCAACTCACTTTCCAGATGTTTTGACAGTTGTTAAAAAAAAAGAAGGAATGGTACAGAATGGTTAACATCACCCTGCTCCATCCTCTTGTTGCTGACATCAAATTCAAAATGAGCTAATGTTTTCTATTTAATGGTGAAATGTCTCAGTTTGAACATCTTACATGTTCTTTATACAGTATTGGAAATAAAACTCTGGTTTATGAGATTAAGAAATCGTTGCATTCTGTTTTATTTACTTTTTTATTCATACTGCTAAACTTCAGCTATAACAAAAGACTGTTTTATTTTTCTCTCTTCCTGCCTCCTTTGATTCTCTTTTCCCTCCTTTTCATCCTGTGGTTCCCTGTTTGATTCTGTTTGTGTTTACGTGTGTTTGTGGGTGTGGCCTCTCCTTCTCACTCCTGAGAAACCTGCCATCATTAAGTCTAACCCAGCTTCCCTTCCAGTCTCCGCCAGATGGTTCCATCACCCACTATGGCAGCAAATGTTCTTCGGCTGTTATTTCAACGTCTGCGTCTTGTTCCTTGTGTTTGCTCTTTACTGACAGTACATCTCCTTGTGCCTCCCATTCAGCGGCATGCCAGCCTGCACGCTTAGCTCAACCCAACCATCTGCCTGCCTATTTATCCTCATCCCAGCAATACTCGACGGCTCACCCTCTCCACCAACTGCCCTCACCTCCATGCCTGGGCCTACTTGCTCATTTTCAGCCACCATTTGGAGCTCGGTTCCTCAGCCAGCTCCGCTGGATCAATCAGTCTCTACCCTCCCAAAAAATTCCTCACTCTGTCTGCTTTGCCTGCCTCCTGCCTTCAGTCACTACCAGCTCCCTGCTGTCCATCAGCCATCATTCATCATTTTAACAGGAGCCATTTTGGACAGCTTTTGTGTGGTCTGAAAGACAACGTGAGTTATGCACCAAAAGGAGGAAAGGTGGAAAAGTCAGAATAAAGCTTTGCACCACCCTCTTTATTCAGTTAGCACATGAACTAGCAAATAAATATCTGTGACATATCTGTATTATTAGCCTACTTGCTGTTCAGTGTCTGGTAGAAGAAAGAGTTCATGGGAATTGAGGCCTTTCAGTGGTCTCAAAGACCTGCTGTGCTCAACACAACAGGGTAGAACTCATAAACGTATGAGAAGTATTCACACATCCACGTTATAGAGGCAACCCTCCTCTTCTTCTCCTTTTTACCTTGAGATGTTGGTGGTTTTGGTTGCTGTGGAGAACATCCCAGCACAGCTCCAGATGTGAGAGAAGAACCAGCCTTGACTCTCCTGCTTCTCCCACAAATTAGCCATGATTAGCACACTAACACAGCACCTGATTTCTATTCTCGAACATTGTAATTAAGTGTGTTTGCCTTACCGTTTTACATCCTGGTGCGCCACTTAGAGACGATTTACACCTCTGTTTTTAAAGAGGATAATGCAAAGTGGAGGAATATAAATGCACCGAGTCACTGAGACTGTACCTTGTTGAGGAATCTCTGTGTTGCAGGACTTGCCCTGTTTAACTATTCATACAGCTTAAAGGCACTGTACCTGACTTTATTCTAATCCCTCTAAAAAAATAAAATGCTCTCTACACGGTATATTATGTGGTAAAAAAAAAGGTCATTTTATAAAAATAAATTGCTCATTGATGCATGACGCATATTCATGAATCCAGGCCTTTTTAGTTTTGGTTTCTAACGCTGTTGTGACGCTTTTCTCGGACATTGGGGTTCATTCTACAGAACTTCTGGTTTCCAATCAGCCACTAACAGCGTTTCCTAACGGGGAGCGCCCTCCCCTAGCGGGACATGACATTTCAAAAAGTCCATTCAAGTCGGCACCTATATTGCTGTATGGGACAAGTGTAAAGCCTCCTAATGTAACAAGACTGTTCAGGTTGATAAACAAGTTAAACATACACATGATCCTTCCTGCATGTCTGCACAAGACAAAGCAAGACAGGGGATGGTCTTTTTCATGCGTTTGTTTTATTATAAGCTTTAGGATATGACAGACTAATCTGTCATATTTAGATCTTCCTGCTGTCTGAAATGACTTACTCCAAATAAATAGAGTATATCTTCACAACTAAGGTCTCAAAAAAAGCTAAGAGATGTGAGATTACTAAAGAAGTGTTGGGATTATTTTAGAGTGAGTCAACGTAAAAGTTTAAGTCACAAAGAAATTCTAATCTTGATAACAGTGATTAAGCCAAAAACTTGTTTCCTGAGCATGAATCAATGACTTATGTGGTCAGGTGACAGAATTAAAGCTGACTGCTGGTTCAGAGAGTGTTTCAAATGACCTTCACATTACATTGTACAGACAAAAAGAAAGCATTTTGTTCTAGATCTCTAAAATCAGAATTTACATATACATGGGTTTTAATTAAAATTAGAATGATAATGTGAAAATAAATTTCTGTAAGTATCACAATTCTCTGAAAATGCATTTAGTCAAAACGATCAGATATCTTGATTTTGGGTGATGACATAATTTGTTATGATGTACGTCCTCATTACGTGATTCTATCTGTTATCTATGTCTATTGATGGGTATATTTTCCTTCAAGGTTTCATATAAGAAATGGATTTCTTGTACCGTCTGCACCATCGTGCAAAGTACTTCCTTGTCTGGACAATGTTGTGAAACAAATCTCATAAAGTCACCTAAATCATTAAGTTAAATAATTCTGTTTTCGTTCAAGCCAAAATAAAAATCTTCTTGTCAGTCACTGAATAGAATATTTACACGACAAACTTCTGCTTGTTTAAAGGCCTACGACGGAACTTTTAGCAGTTTTCTCAGTGATGCACCCCCCCCTAATGACGACTACCTGTACTTGTACTGAGTCTTATTTTGACTCTTGTTCTGTCCCTTCCTCTGTTTCTTTTCCTCTCTTCCTCCGGAAATGTTTCCTTGCATTTCTTTGCCGAATCCGACAATGCGCATTCAAAACACCCGCCTGTATTCATATATGGTTCATATTGTTTGCTAGTAAGTGACACCATGTGCAACCAGTAGTCAGCTGCAACGTCACAACCCCATCCCTGATACAAATACTTAGTGCAGTTTCTGAGCCTCGGGACGCCTCTGAGCAGTGACAGTTTGAAAATGTGCATAATGAATGTTGGTGTTCCATTAAAATGAGTCAGAAACACAGATTTTTTTAGGTCTAACAGTTACATTGTGTGTCTTTAAAGGGGAAGTTCAGGATTTTTGACATAAAGCCTTATTTACAAGTGAGCCGGGTCACTACGTATCACTTAAAGCAGCCCTTACTGATCTTGCATTTAAGAAAGCACAGCAAGATTATTTGAATATAAACAGTCCCGCCTCACTCCTAAGACCCACCCCCCTGTCCTCTCTGCCTCCAAATGCAGAAGCAAAGATCTGACAGGCAGGTCTCTTGGCCAATCCTAGGGGTGCACCCCACTTCAAGGATTGGTTGGAGTTTTTATTGAATATTTAGAGACTGGAATAATATTTTGTTTTGATTAATGGTGGGTCTGTCTTGTATTTCAGAGTTCCATTACCTCATCCACAGCATTTTACCCTATTGAAAAAATAGTGTAACAATGCAACATTGGTAAAGGTTGCTTTAAGACAGTTTCAACATATTTTATACCATTATTCTAGTTCCAGGAGGCCGCCGATGCTAATGCTAGTGTGAGTCAATGAGTCTGATATAGTGGAGCACAAATTTAGAGAGATTTTAGTACAGATGGTTAAGATAAGGTCTCCAAAATGCCCATTTTGGGATCGTTTGTTACCATCTGGTCTTAAAATCTTCCAGAATTTTGTTTTGAAAATCAAAAAAGGCCTACAGCTACTTCTTAAAGGTTTCTGAAAACCAAAGAACCTCAGATTACACACTATCCAACCAAAGTTAACAATCGATCTGCCATGCATTGTAGTTAGTTATTTATTGTCCATCCCCATTATAATTTCTGCTTATAGCACTGCTGCGTATCCTACGCAGTTCTCTGTGCAGGGGGCTCTCATGATGAAGTCAGTTCACTTCCACATGTGCAATCTGAATATCCTGATCATAGACCTGTGAAAGCTCCCAAGTTCTGCAGGAACTCAAAAAATGGGCATCACCAAGAATATCAGAGACAAAGGAGAGCTTCTAAAGAGGATGTTCAAATCTCTGAATTATACACAGACTGGAAAAGAGTCTCCTCCTAACTTGTTTGTTATCTCTCTGTAGCACCGTGTGTGCCTGTTTTCATGATTTCTTGCCTTATCACTTTATTTTCTTCTGCACTTACTGATGGAAAATCCAGAGTCCAATTAAATTTTCATGATTGATGCCTCAGCAGTCTAAGAGTATAACTCTTTTTAATTTTTCCCTTTGTATGTCTTCTCCTCCATAAACCAGTTCAGTGACAGGGGATTTATTTGTCTTGGAAATACGCTTTTCAGTTTATTGTTTGCACTTTCTTAAAATGCATTTTGATTTTACTTCCACTTCATTAATTTTTTATTGTTGCTGTATTATTTGAGGACAATTTCATCTGGCATGTTTTTTCTCTCTAATGTCTCTAAATTATTGGTTTAGTCTGCCAATTGTTTCTGTTTTTCTTTATTCTTCGTGAGGCCCAACTGACAGTGTTTTCCCTCAGCACTTCCTTTGTTGGATCTCTAAAAGTTGACTTTTCCATATTACTGGTAATGGCAAGATCTTAAATTTCCCATGGTAGGCATGTTGTGTTGTTGAAATGACTGCAAGGCAACAAAAATCAGGGAAAATGGGAGGGAATATTTATCTTGGTGCAGGATTTGTAGGCTTTTTAAATGAATAGCAGGCACATCTATAATGTCAAGACATCCATGCCGGTGAGAAAGTTGTCATCCTTGTGTTTGACTTTGTTCTCACACACTGACAGAGGTAAGTATGTGAGAAAGAGAGGAAGAGAGAGAGAGAGAGAGTATGACAGTCGTGAATGCTAAAACCAATTAAAGTCATTGAAAATGAAACTGTCACACACAGTCCTCCAGAGCCGTGTCAAAACGAAAAGAAAAAATAGTTGAGCGACATTTCTGGAGTAGATCTGACTGCAGGGCCCACAGTTTTAAAAGTTAATCAGTTGTCTCTCATCCAAGGACAAAGTCTGACCATGAAGTTGGTGCTAGTTATCTTGTCCTATCTGATGGACTTGCTGCAGAGAATGGTCGGCCCATTGACCCATATCTAGATTTATTTTTCTTTTTTTAAAACCATTATGTGATCAGAGATTCATCTCAGAGTAGATGTAATTGAATAAGCGCTTTCATCCGAGAGAGAGGTTTTTGATATGATGTTACAAACAAAAACAAAAAAAAAAGGTGATCGTGCAGAGCTGGTAAAGGTTGGGGCTGGCATTTAGTGAGTTTTATCAAGGGGTGTTCTGGTGAAAATGTGGGGGAGAGAGGATGCAGGAAAGGTCTGTAAGGTAGATCATAACCTGTTCAGAGAAATCTAAGGTGGCCCAAGATGTTCAGCCTCTGCACATATTGGAGCAGTTCTTT
Organism: Atherinomorus stipes; assembly: GCA_023101725.1. Classification (NCBI taxonomy): domain Eukaryota; kingdom Metazoa; phylum Chordata; class Actinopteri; order Atheriniformes; family Atherinidae; genus Atherinomorus; species Atherinomorus stipes. Next base: position 959,452 of record JALJCO010012637.1, read on the forward strand.
ACTGTCCATGTGGACGTTTTTAACTGACCTTTTATCTGAACTGGAAGGTTGTTGCAACAAGCCAGAATGCTGTCCTGCAGGATTTAGATGTTTCTGTCCGAATCAGATTGATGGGTCAACATGCTTGAGCAGAACTTGACAACGAGCTGTTTGGGAGATTCATTTCATCCGAATCATGTGTGTTGGATAAGGAAGTCATCTAAAACCTGCAGGACTGTGGCCTCTCGAGGACCGGAGTTTTTTGATAGAGAGAAAGATCAGAAAACCTGACTTGGTTTCCTTGGTAACCTGTCATGAACTGATCTGCATCACTGGAATGCTGCTACAGTAATTATTTGCAATGAAGAAAAACAAGTCATAGAAAACATGTCTCTTGTGCATTGTTAAAATCATGCTGATGTCATGCTTAGTCATCCTGTATGGCATATTGCTGCAGATCTTATTTGAGTACAAGGAGTTTGGAGGCCTCAGGACCCCTTCCTGACAGTTTTTGCTGGATAAACTGCTGACAGAATATAAATGAGTAGTGTTGACAAAGATTTTCACGTAAAAGTGGCATCCATGTGAATAAAGGGTGCTGCTTTTTCCTGCTGAACATTGCCAGATTGCAGATTCATTTGAGCCTGACACAAATGAATCTGGGGGGTACGTCTAATACCTGTTGCTCAGATTTCACACTGGGAGATGCTAGATGGCCCAGATTTGGCCCAAAGATCTTAAACTAAAGTTGATTTTGGTTATGCTGTGAATTGTATTGGGCAGATATGATATAAATGGCTTTGATGTTGATTATGGCAGGTGTTGTACTGGCGAGACATGACCTGAAGGCCCAAAGAAAACACAAATTAGGACCATTTCTGCTGGATATGGATCCTAATTTAGGCAACTACATTTGCTCACATCTCACAATATGATAAAACTATTTGATAAAACTTAACAAATGGAAAAATGTTCTTTATGGAGTGTCTCTGGGTCCTTGACAATGGTCTTTAAAGGAGTGATAACATAGCATACTATTTCATGTTGTTGATATTGTTGCATATGTCAATTCTCCAAAGAAAAATAACATCACTTTTTACAGTGGGGGATTGTTTTGGCTAGCTAGATTTCCCTCCTCAGTAAAAAGGTTGGATGTGGTAATGATATGCAGCTCTGAAGACCAAGTTGACTTCATTTTGATTGGCTACACCTTATTTGGAAATTAGGCCAACCTGCCAATAGCTAGCGGTCAGAGTTTGCTAAAAGCTATCTGTTAACATCATGGGCAATTTAGACAATGAACCATGTTTATCAAACAAGACAGCATTTAGAATATACATAAACTTACGGGTGATAACAACGTTGTGGTTGCCTCCTTCAGTGTTGCTACAGAAATTTTGATTTAAATCCATTTGTTCAAAAACCCAGACCTGAATTAATCCATGTTGACGGCAGTTAGACATGCATGCTAGCTCAACTTACATCAGTGCTGCGGGGGGGGGGGGAGCGGAGCAGAGGGTGAAAGGAGAGGGGAGGGGGAGGCTGCTCTCTTGATAGTGTGCTCTCATTGGAGAATATGAATTATGTAGAATGATAAGCTGCTGTCTGATTCAACCATTTTTGAACAAAGAAACAAAGCTGACCACCCATGAACAGGAACTTTGATACTCACTCTGGACATTCACATGGCCTCATCAGTGCACAACAGATAATATTATACCCCCAAAACTCCAGAAAAGTGAAATTTGATGTCATGGCCCCTATAAAGACACACAAAGGAACTTTTAGCAGTTTTCTCAGTGACGTGCTATCGACGGCTAAACTAGCATCCATCTTGCATCGTACCTGCACTGTGATTCATTCCAGCCAGTAAAAGACAGTCTTATCTTGACTCTTGTTCAGTCGCTTCCTTTCTTTTCCTCTCTTCCTCTGGTAACGTTTCCTTGTGTTGCTTTACCAAATCCGACATGATGTGCGCTCAAAACACCCGTGTTCATATCTGGTTCATATCCGTTTGCAAGTACATAAAGCAGTGAGCAACCAATAGTCAGCTGCAACGTCACAGACACGCAGATAGAAAACTTACATAATGCTCTTTCTGAGCCCCAGGACACCTCTGGGCACTGACTGCTCGAATATGCGCATAATGAATGTTGGTGTGCCATCAAAACGAGTCAGAAACGCATATTTTTAAGATCTAAAAGTTACGTTGTGTGTCTTTAATGTTGTAGCTGATTGGTAAATTTAATAGTTCGGCATGTGTATGTGATTTTTTTTTTTTTTTTAAGCTCTAGTGGTGATTATTTGACAGTACCCAGACAGTAATGCCAGGCCAGGATGCAATCAAGCATTGGCCACAATGAGGAGATGTAACCCCGATACACGGGGCAGAAGCTCAACCACTTGTGTACATGTAAATCCAAAAAAAGGGAGGGGGTTTCACAGATTGATAAATTCTTTGATCGATATCTCATTTTAATAAAGTTGCCCTGGGTATAGAGTTTAAAAGATTCTATCACAAAATTTAATTGTCAACTTTGTTGCCAGACGCAAAACGCAAAATGACCATAGTGAGGTTATACAGTACAAAATATTTTCCTGTTGAAATTATTATGCATTTAAGTTATTATAATGGTTATGATCACTTTTCATTTAAAGGCAAATCAACACACAATTTCTTCCTCTTGTATTCTCCTTTCCATAAGCCTGATCATACAGTATTTTACATCTCTTCATCACCAGATCAGAAACAATCTGGTCTGAGGATCTTTGTGAATGGATCTCATCAACAGCTTGTCTTCAAGTCCACAAGCCTGTTAATGACCCAATCATTTTAATGAGGTGAGTGTAATCGGGGAACTTCTAAAACCAGCTTTCACCAACCAGATCTGGACAATCCGGAACAGAAGAGGTTTTGGAGAGGTGGGTCTGCAGAGTCTGCCTCAGCAGGAGTGGTCATAATGTTTATGCACTAACCAGCTGCAAGCGTTTGATCCAGCTCACCCTCACACCGCGGATGATGGTTTATATCAGACTGGCTTTGTTCATCCTCAGTTTCGATCAGTCAGCAAGTCTGAGCCAGCGTCCCGGCTAAATCAAGCCAGTCCCATCATCATCCAATTTCTCTTCTAAGCAGCAGCTCAGTGTTGCTCCAGGGCACCACACTAACCTCTGAAGAACATGAGCACCAAAACTAAATATACCCCCAGTGACTCTTGGGTAATCAGAGTCTTCTGTCGCCCAGAGAAGTCTCTGTTTAATTGCTCTGATTAGATGAGCTACCAAGTCTATAAGTCAAAGGCATGAAGGGAGACTCCCTCATGTGCTGTAACACACATTGTTTCTAGACTAAGACAAAATTAAAATAGACAGAGTGAAGTCAAAGAAAATAAAAGATCATGATCTCTGAAAGGTCTTGTTTGAGATTAACTGGGGAAATTTTGTCTCTGTACTTCCATATTTCTTCTATTTGTCTTCTGTTTACAAGTTTGTTTCTTTAAAGCAGAAAAACTTTCCAAGTTTCTTTCTTTTTTTGTAATTTAACAACTTCAGCCTTCAAGGAAGCTCCCATACAAGCAGAACAACTAGCCCCACATTTGCACGACCTTTCATTCTGCCAGAGTCAGGGGAAATTGAAAAGGCGCTCCACCGCAGCCTGTGGGTTTAGAAAAAGATCAAATGAAAGTGAATTTATTAAAGACAGATATAAATATGATTCTATTCCCTGGATCTCCTCCTTCCCTCCCTCTCCCCGTACCCCCTCTCCAACTTAGAGGATTCTGTGCTAATTAGAAATGTGTTAAAATCACAAAGGAGGGAGAGAAAAGATCATACGGTATTAATGAACAGAGACAGAGGGATATCATCCAATCTCTATCTCCATCTCATCTGTCCCTCTACACACACTCCCCCTCTTTATATCTGCCTTTGTTTCTCTTTTCTCCATTCCCTCAAAAACCCCTTTCTTTTTCTTTCTTACCCTTTTGTCTTCCAGTTCTCTTTTTCTTTAATATACAAATTCCTTGAAGATCCCTAAATTTCTCATTTTTACCCCCTCCCCCTTTTCCCCCTCCCATTTCTATAAACTCCCACGTCCTTCAGAGGTTCCAGTGCTTCATTAGGCAGCTGTGCTCTGCCTGGCGAGGTTGGAGGCCTGGCGCCGCGCCATGCTCGGAGTGTCTCAGCAGCCCGTGCCCATCCTTCTGCTCACCCAGCCCTACGCTTTTTAATTTTTGTTTACCAGCTCGTTATAAACTAATCCAGCAGGCTGTGTTATCCTCGTAAATGATGCAAGATCAACAGGACTGACCCAAAGATAAGTCAAGCAGATTCTTCAGTGGCTTGAAAAAGTACTCACTTTTAATTCATCACTTTTTTCTTTTCTTTTTCTTTTAGTTACAACCTGTAATTCAAATTAATTTCTTGGGGGACGACAACACAAAAGGAAAAGTCTAAATTGGAATTTGGCAAAGGGAAATACCGCCATCAAAAACCCTTGTTTTCTCATATTTCTTGTCATTTTAATGCCTGGTGCTACTAAAAGCACATTTGTCTGGACAAATATAATAGCAACAAAAATAGCTCATAAGAGTTTAATTTAAAAACTGATATCTAGCCACTTTCCATGTTTTTCTTGATAAGTGATTTTGGTTATCAAGTTATTTATTATGATGGTTATTTGGTTATCTCTTAATTTTTTCTATGGGTGTATATAATAAACATATATTGTATGACTGGTGCTCTAATGAAATTCAGAAGTAGCAATTACCCACATTTAATTGTCACATAATCTCAGTGTACATCCCAGCATCCCTAACAATACCGTTCAAAGAGCAACATGAAACTCTTTAAAGGGAAAGTTCAGGATTTTTTACAAAGGGCCTTATTTTCTAGTGAGCCAGGGTCCCACTTATCACTGGAGACAGTTTCATCTTATTTCATCTCATATTCTTGTTACCGGTGGTCCCCGATGCTAATGCTAGCATAAATCAATAGGAATCTGCTAGCCTGTCATTAACAACAATCGCATCCTCTCCACAGAACACCCGAGGCAAATCAGTTATAACACAAGACTATTTGTGTAAATGCCGTGTTAACAAAATAATGTTACATACAAAACTTGTATTGTGCTACATTTTGATAGTAAAGTGTCTCAGCTACAACACATTTTTACTTCCTGTATTTGGCAGCGGAGTGATATTATCTGCCGTTTAGCGTACGAAGGAATTTGATTACAGTAAATGAACACTTATAAACCATGTTGCCTATAAACTGTTCTTAATTCTGTAAACTAACAAGCTATTGAAAATGTGCGAAGACTGTTGCGGGCTTCTGTTTGTTTTGAACTGCATCACTCTCCTGTCTTACCATCTGGAAGCAATGTATCATTCCGCTGCTGGTGAGTAACTAGTTCCTCAAAATGTAACGTGTAATTTGTGATGCAAGGTAAGTTTTATTTGTAATATTATTTTGTTAACACTGCATTTACTCAGATAGTCTTGATTTGCCTCAGGTGTTCTGTGGAGTGGAAACAATTGTTATTAATGACAGGCTAGCAGATTCCTATTAACTTATGCTAGCATTAGCATCGGGGACCACCGGTAACAAGAATGTGCGATGAAATAAGTTGAAACGGTTTCCAGAGATAAGTAGGACCCTGGCTCACTGGAAAATGAGGCCCTATATCAAATATCTTGAACTTTCCCTTTAATGAAGGAAGGAACAGAGATGTGAAGAAGAAAGAATCAGTGTATGAAAAAAAGAATGATCAGAAACACTGAAGATCCCAAAGAGCACAAATCCATCATCACAAAATGGAAATGATACAGCACCAGACAGAATTGAATTATCTTTGTTATCATCAGGTAAAAACACATATCACAATTTGTGAAATTTGGAGATGAACAGCTACTTCACAACTAATGATTAAAATCTATGATTAGATCAAAGACAAAGAGCTAATAATAACCCACAACAGCCTCCTGGATTAATTAAAGAAATAATAAACGAACAGTAACCCCACTCCCAATGTCTAAATGAGTTGCATTCTCCTGTAGCCTAGATTTATAAGATTTGATAGATGATTTATTTTTTAACAAAACTCATTTACAAAATTAACAGGTCTCACCTCACCCGAGGGAACCTGCCCAGTTCAGTTCAGTCCAATTCAAATCCATTAATAAATAACACTTAAAACAACTTTGCTTGACCAAAGTACATCATCATAAAAGAAAAGATTACATATAAAATTTTACAGTAAAATCAATAAGAAGCAGCAGAAGAAAAGGTGCTCCTAGTCTTTTTATCATTTATGTAATTATTAAAATCATTATCATAGTGACTAGAAGGAAAAATCTTATTTTTACTGTCAGTTATGTTTAAAAATGAGTGTAATTATACAGTTATACAATTATACCACAGCTAATATTATTATTATTGTTGCTATTATTATTATTTACTTAATTCTTGCTCTAAGTATAATGAATTTTCTAAAAAATGCATTAAGTATACATTTTAGTTCTAACTGGAGCAAACTACCGACTGATCTACCTGGACACTATGAGGATCCCAGAACTGAACTTTATTCTTATTGAGGACTCAAGCTGCAGCTTTCTGATTGATTTTTGTGGCAGACCTGTAAATAGGCCATTATAATCCAGTCTGCTGCAGATAAACACATGAACCATTTTAATCCTTTAATCCTTGAAATATATTCTTGAGCTGATAGTGAAATGCAAATGTAAAAATTGTTGTGACTGTAAACTTTTCAATTGATGTTGGCGCTTTAATTTGAGCTAAAAAGCAGATATTTGCCTTTAAAAAGCACGCATCCAGAGTCATTTCCCTTCTCTGCCATTTACTGAACAGAAAACTGGGATAAGCGTCTTCCTTTGGGAGGAAGTGTGGGCAGCAACTTGGAACAAATATCATGCTGGAGAACAATCTGAACAATCTGTGCACTATTTGGAGGTGAAATTTGAAATACACATTCTGGGGACATCACCTACTACTTGGAAATGATAATCAAAAACAGTTTTTGTGGTTTTTTTTTTATATCAATCTGAGCAAATCAAAAAGCTCTGACATTTTATGCAAAAACTGTATACCTTGTCAGGTTTAACTCCACGGTAGCAGTGACACAAGTAATGAAAAGGACACAGATAGAATTAATTAGCAGTTTACAAGCATCCTTCATTCAACCCTTGGATGACTGCTTCAGTGAAAGTGCTGCATTAATTTTTTGCATGTATGTTTGTGAGTAATCTTAATTGAATATTGATAAGTGAGACAAGCACACAGGGTAAACAGCTGTGGCTGGTACTTCATCATATGAGTTTATGCATCACTTATTCAGGCCCAGCTGCTCCTCTGAGACAAGCCATCAGAGAGTGACCAAACTCACATGCATGCACACACACAAACTCCAGCTTCTCTTATTAGGACATTGTGTTGTTTTTTATTTACTCTTTTAATCCAAACCCTCACCTTTTACACTCAGATTCATGTGTAGCCATAACTTAAGCCTATTTGAATGTTTACTTACTCCAACTCCATTCACAACAACAAAAACCTGTCTTATTGGCCTCGCAACAATCACTGGTCCCAGCAATGTCAGTTATTGCACCAGAAAATGGCCTAACCAGGTAACAAAGCATGAACAGACATCTGCTGTACATGTGCTTATGCAAATGATCAAAAAGTAGTTTTGACTAAGATCAAAGCCACCAAATTGCAGTGAGTACAGATGTGGCAAAGTTCTTATTGAGTAAACAGTCCTCAGAATTATTCATTAATATTTCATCATCACAAATCTTTCTCTCAAACAGAGCTTCTAAATGTCACTCTGGGGGGGGGGGGGGGGTGTTCTTATATGAATACAGTGCCAGTCTGGTCTTGTTGACCAGTGCTCTTTGCAACACTTCACCCACAGCTATGGTGTACACACGGACCACCATTTACAAGATTAACTGACAACATTCAAACGCAAAAAGAAGAAAGTGATATGCATATGGCATCCAAAGCACTTTATAGTGATGCCAGTCTTGGTAATGGTAGCTACAACTACAGCTAAGTAAGATGTACTACTGTTTAGGCTCTAAAAATATAGTAAATGATGTCGTTTCGAGTACATTATGGACGCTACCCACTCAGGACACCTGGATTACATTGGACGAGCAGTATGGAGGAATATTGACAAGTTTTTGTGGACTTTCATGGACCTTTTTGGCTTGGACCCCGGTGAACTCCATTGTATGAAAGTTGAGGGGAAAAGAGAAGCCTTCCTGATCGCCAGCTGCATCTGAGATATTAAAAAAGTGCTCCAGAGTCTTGCTCACCATGAGGGTAAGTGGAAAAGAAAGCTACATCATTCTGTGGGTGTACTATTCCTTTAACCTAATCAGCCCGTATGATATCATGGCAGTGTCATTACTAATCCAGATTTTTCACTTTTTATGTGTCATTACATGAAATGGTAAGATTAAAGAGGGTAAAGTCACAGGGCGGGGTGTCAGTGGTCATCCTCACATGCCATGAATATAAAAAAAATGTGTGCTAATGTTGCACAATGTGGGCAAAAATCATGCTTCTTTATGAGAACAGGCTGTTGCAGTCCATTGTAAAAGGTGCTGGAGAAAAGGTCTCCAACTCGATTGAAGGTGGAAAACTTGACCAGTGAAGCACTGGGTAAGATGGTTGCAATTTTGAATCACAAACACGCCAACTGGGAGGAGATGATGCGTACGTCTGCAACTCATGAGTTCAGGAAGATTCAGCTGGAACCACCAAACATAAAAATGCAAATTCAGAGAGATGCTTCAGACACATGAGCGTCTCCCTGCTGTGTCTGCTCCTGCTGCTGCATACTCATACTTTTGCATGGATCCATCCCCACAAACAGAAAGCAAAACAATCAGTGATGGATCATAAATCACGGGACATTGAGGGTAAAATTTTATTTTGATATTTCCAGCATGAAAATTAACTCAAAACTTTCCACAGCAGTGGCATTAGTGATAATGCCATGTGTAATGCTGTCTCCGGAGACAGGAGGCCCTGAGTGGCGATATGAAAGCTAACAACAGGTGGGGTGAGCAATCACTTTTAGGATGGGGCTCATTGGGGAATACTGTTTGCTAGAACAATATACACCTGGGAAATGCAGCAGCACTGCTTTTGCTCTGACCTTGTGCTTTATTTTTAACACATACATACACATGGACACACAAATTTCAAAGGAAGCAAGCTTAAAAAAAGGGGGGGAAAAAAGAAAAAGGGGAAAAAGGGGAAAAAAAAAAAAAAAAAAAAAGGTCTAAACACAGAGCTCAAGAACTAGTTTAAAAAAAAGGCAGAAAAAAGGGCCCCAATACACTTCACGTACAATCAGATAAAAACTTGGCGCACACACAAGCAAGCACACATTTACCTATTTTGGTGGCTCATAATCAAAGTACAGTCTCTGTTGTCCTGCCCTACATCCTTTCATGGTGTAATCCAGTGCGGCAGTCCCAAGTGAAGCTGCTGGCATTAAATCTTATTATAGAAACCACACCATCCAATTATCACCGCTAACCACATCAGAGTGTAACACACAGGAGAACCCCAACCTCAGGGGAGGGTGGAGGGCTCTTCATGCTCTATATACCTGTGACAGTGATGTTAGGACAGAATTTCAGCATGTGAAATCAGCAGGAGGAGAAATGAAACAAATAAGTGGAGGCGTTGTGGAGCGATGACGGGTGAAGCTAATCACAGATGCTGTGGTGATTTACTGATGAGACTCAGACAAGGTGTGACCTGCAGCTGCCAGAGCTGGTGTGTATGTGTGTGCAGTGCTTGTGAACTGTTGCTCTGACTAAAATAAAGCTGCATTTGCCTGAGTTTATTGTGTGTACCAGCTTGTGTGTACAGTACATTAAGGATGGGGTCAAGTTAGAGGGCTACATTTGGAGATGCGCCCAGTAACTGCTGTTCCTATTTCATACGCAGTTTGTCCTCTTATCAGTTCTGCTGTTGGTTATCTTCTGAGATGCAGACCAGCAGGGATGAAACTACTGCGAGTGTGATGCACCTCAGTCACCTGAAGTCCATAAAGTTTACGGAGAGCTCTCTGCGTCGATGGAGAACCTGTTGGAGAGCCTCTCCAGCTGCATGAAATATTTTTCAAGTGTCCGTCACTCCGTCAAGGGACAATGGAGGCGGCAAGGGCTGTGATTGGTCTATCACAATGTAAACACTGGCAGCGCCATCTTTAAAACACCAGCTAGCTCATGGGCTAGCCAACGGAGACGCGTATATGAGTCCAACTGAAGAAGGTTTGGCCGAAGAAGTGAGGAAATACTGGAATTACTAAAATCTCTCCATCGTCTCCATTTTTCCATCAAAAGTATCTGTTTCAATGTTATTCAGCTGCAGCAGCAACTACAGTCGTTCTCTCTCGGACGCCATTGCTGACTGTAACCACAACCCCCCTCAACTGTGAGGTCGAGGGGGGTGATTTTATTTCTGTTTATTGTTTATTTCTGCTGTAAACATGTTTATTTCTGCTGTAAATATGTTTATTTCTGCTGTGAAGTTGGCATTTTTAACATGGGGGTCTATGGAGATTTGCTCTGTTTTGCAGCCAGCCCCTAGTGGATGAAGAAAGAACTACAACTTTTGGGCAACCTGGAAGTGGTTTCACGTTTCTCCAGAGGAGTTTGCCCCTTGGAGGGGACATGACACATATGTTTACATGGAAAAAAAAAAAAAAAAAAAAAAATACAAAAGAAACAACAGAAACTTATTATTTGTGGATTTCTACTTTTTACTGAATCAACATCAAAGCATTTTAATCAATATTGAATCAAATCGAGATTGAATTGAATCGCAACCCAAAGAATCTAAATCAAATTAACTTTTTGCACAACTCCACTTCTTCATGAACTTAATACTTCTCCTTAGTTTAAGTCTTTCATTAGTGGATAAACGGATAAATCCGGATGTCTCTGGCCATTGTCATCGTTGGATTTCCTACTCTGGGGTAGACTCACCAGGTCTGTCTTCTCCTATTGAAGATGGCTGCTCTTGTATCAACACTTATTGAACACGGTAATAAAAACACTCATATGTATCTAAATGTTCTTATGTAGTGTACAAATCAGTGTTAAACGTAGTCCTTTGCAACTTCTAAGTCTGTAAAGTGTGAAAATGTTTAAAACATTATATTATGCAACGTTTGAAGTTTTACTGCTAACAATAATAATAGTGGCTAATGTGGTTAAATCCCTTCCTCTAACAACTGAAAACAGGGGTTTTTTTTGTTTTTGTTTTTTTAAAGGGAGTTTTGCTCTGTTCCGGCCTGAGATTCCCTCGGTTTATATCTACAAGTTGATAACCAACTACTTTTTTTTTCCTACAGTGAGGCTTAAAATTGAACTAAAACTTTGCCACATAACGTGTTGTATGAGTGATTATTTAAACGAAGAGGCTCGTTTTCTTAATTTGGCATCTTGTTATTTCAGGATATGTGATTGGCCAATCACATGAGATGGGGAGCTGGACTTGAATTGCAAACATATAGAGAAAAAGTGGAGAAATCAAGAAATCCAAAGTATCATGACAGTCTAGAATTTTGATTTTATTTATTTGATATTTTTATTGTTCTGTGTTTGGTTGTTCATTTAAAGTTTTGATCAAAATATTAAATAGTAACTGTATTTTATTAATTTAAAATGCATGAAAAATAATGAAGCTTTTATGGAAAACAAAATAATAAAAACTTGAGAATCAATTTTCAATTTGTAAAAGCTAAATTAAGATTAAACAGAAACTCTGAGTGATGCTAGATGAAGAGCCATTTAAGACCCAGATCTTCCCATCACCAGTAGGCCATGCCCAGATTGGCCCTCTCAGTGTAATTCACACTGCCATAGCAACACAACCACAGAGGGATGGGCAACATCACCACAAGACCAGGAATCCTCAATCCTGCTCCTTGAAGGTCAGTGTCAGACTTTAGACGTTAATATGCTGCAACACACCTGATAAAAATCAGTGGGTCATGATGTCAAACTCTCCACAAGTCTGAGTCTAAATCAGAAACTTCTAAAACCTGCAGGACTCTGGTCCTCGAGTACCCAAACTGAGATCCATACTCAAAGCCCTCTAACTATGAGGCTCCCAGAATCGCACTGCAGGTCCACCGGTAATCCACTGGGATGACACGGTTAACATTAACTAACAGCTGTGATCACTTATGCAGGTTCATGGAGCTGTGAGTTTTCTCTCAGAAGGAAAGAAAAGAAAACAAGCCAGTCAACCCGAATGTGTTCCAGCTGAGTGTCCAAGCAAACCAACGACATGTAAACAAAACTCCTGATGACTGATTGATCAATATGCCATTATCTAATTTGCCTTCGTGCACAAGCTGAGGAGACCCGACACGGAAAACTGTGCAGCTTAGGGACAAATGCATAAAACTGTGTTCATGACTAAAACTAGCCTATTTGTATGCACAAAAGCAGAAAGGTGCAAATGCAGTTGTTTTTCTTTATTTCACCAGATTTATTTCTGAATAGAAAAAGCAGCAGAAACAACTGTAAATCCAGAGCAAAGGACCCTGCTGAGTAAGAAAAGATGGAGAAATGATCCCATTTTAATTGAGAGCTATGGGAGGAGGACTGGTGGCAACTTCTGCTTTATCTGCCACAAATAAATATCCAGCCTTTACAGTGGCAGTCTTGTTCGGAGACGATCAGCAGGAAAGCACAGATGTACTGATGGATCACTGCATTTGGGTTGTTGTTTTAAACAGCCCTTGGAAGCAGCAGGACATAAGTTAATTGTATGCTAGACAACCAGAACAACCCCAAAATACTTGTTTTCTTTTTAAAGTCTCATCAGAAAGTTGTTCCTCAGTCATCTTTATGCACTGCTGGGACATGCAGCTGCAGTTATTCATAGCTCCCGCAATTATATAAAAACATCTTATTCAAATTAATGACACAATATCCTAAAAAAATCCCCTATCATGCTGAGCAAGTCTTTTTTTTATTGTAAATTAGAGGTTTCTTTCTCCATTTTTACCTAATATCAGGTTATATGAGGTACACACGTATATGTGGGGGGGTGGGGGGGGGGGGTGTCACCACCATGCTAAACTATGAGCTGCATATAATGCAATGTATGACTAAACTGTGCCATAACCTCTAACCTGCCCACAGCACTAAAAGGTTATCAAGGCAGGTCAGTTTCCACCATACTACCATCTGCAGTATAATCCAGTATCTAATTGAAGCTGCCACCACAAAAACTCACACATATGGTGGAGCCAAACTGGTCTCAATCCCATTAGGAGACGGAAGAATGAACTCCAGAATGATACAACATGTCAACCATTGGGAGAGCATGTGCACAGACTTACTGTGATGTGCAAACCCCAGTAACATTTGTGCAGCAGCACCGACCTGCCCCCTAGTGGACATTTCCACCTGCCTCCAACTCTGCAGCTAGAACTGAGCTGAACTATGCTTTACAGTATTATAGTTAGTACTTAAGTAATGTGACGATAGTAATACTCTATAATGTTGCAGTGTTTATAAACACATCTATAATTTGTGAATTCAAACCTCTTAAAAAAATGAGAGGAAACAAGTGACTTGGACAAATTCAGTGCAGCAAGCAGGAATCACTGGCTTAAAGGTACAGTATGTAAAAAATCAAAAGTCAGTGGCAGAGAAATGTGGTCTATAATTCAAAACTGTGTTTCTATTTATGTGTAATTGCTGCACTAGAATAGCTGTTATATGTTTATTTTCTTAAAATGAGTCATTTATATTTACTTGCTGGGCGGTGCACAAATGAAGGCTGCCTTATTTGTTCCACCATTTTTACTACGGTGTCCTTGAATGGACAAAACAATGCGTGTAAAGTGAGAACCCTCTGAACTTTAAAACCAGCTTTGTTTAATGGGAGATAGAGACTGTTTGAGATAAGTAATGCCTTAAAAGACATAAAAAATAATTACTCATCGTACAGTCATAGCTATACCTGAGACCACTGGATCCACTCACAGATAAAAACATATTTACACTACTCACAAAAAAGATAGGGATATTCAACTTTCAGTTTTTCGAGAACAGAATTACGCAGAATAAATATTTAACCATTGAACAATGTACATGTGCATTGAAAAGTCTAGAGAAAGTTTAATTCAGTTCCCCTGGAAAGGTTGAAGTGGATTTTAGATTCATTCTGACATCGTAGAAAAAGCCAAACATCCTTAACTTTTTGTGAGTAGTGTATGTCTGGGATAATTTTGGCCACTAAAAGCCACCATACATTCACTACAATGTTTAGAATATGGGTCATTTCTCAATTCCTAGTTTGCATACTGCATACTTGTGTACTTGTGAGTACATGCTTGTGGGTACGTACTAAAGTCTGCACTTGTGGAGTTCACAAGCACGGACTCCGCCTTGACGGATTGGGACAACGCAAACTTGTGACATCACCACCAACAGTGTGCAGCAAGTGGAGTAGGGTCAGGGATGCCTGTCAGCATGAAAATAATATTGTATTATTCTACAGTTTATTTATTGTTGTGGGGATGTACTGATACAAATAAAAAACAATTAAAATAACTGCTCCAAAACAATTACACAAAGTGGATGTTTTTTTCCCCCCAATGTGTACATTATGTTTATTTCCAATACATAAGCACATAAAAACAGACAATAAGGTCATAATTATATGACCAGAAACCCCTGTGAGAGGAAAGCGGGAGGAAGAGCTTCAGATAAAAGGCAAAGAACAATAAAGAATAGAAATGATTGCTCTGGTTTGGTTGTTAGAGGGAGGAGGTGGCTGCCAAACGCTGCGCGTGTGCAGGTGCATGCTGAGATTTATATCTGGCTGTATGCGCACGAGCCTCCTCTGATGCATGCTCAGTAAAATGGGCGGAGAAACTTTTCATCCGGGGATTTCCAGCGTACATGCTGAGAAGCAAACTTTTTAATGGAACATGACTTGGACCACGGGTGATGACGTGTCACGAGTCCACGAGCCCGCAAGTACGCACAAGTACGCAGATTGAGAAACGGCCATGAAAGTCATTTGAAAGAAAACATCTTTTCTTGCAATACCGATCTTCACCATAAGATGTCAGTCATTCTTACATACTGTGCCTTTAATGACGCCATGAATAACGGAATCAATAGAATAAAAACATCAGCATGTGTACTGGATTTATTGCAGGTTGTTTTGACTTGGTTTCATTTTTATTGCCGATGAATAGTCCTGGTTATAGATTACTTCCTAAAACCAGTTTTTTTCTTTATACTGGTCTTGCCCATTAAAGTGGCATAGTTTCATCCACCATATGCTTCATTCCACAGACCTGTTGTCCTTAAACGTGGACACTATTAGCTTCCACCTAGTGGTTGCATTTACCACAATGCACTACTCTGTCAAGCCACAAGAGGGCGCATATATCAGTGAAAAGCTGCAAGTGCACTTTTCAGAAGAAAATCTAAAAATATAAGAAATAACAGTGAGGTTTGTGCTAAAATGTGTATATTTGAAGAAAGTAATTTCTCTAATTCCACCTGGTATGCATATTTTTTTTTAAAATGTGTATAGTAAGTACTTTCCAAAACAAAGTTATATGTCATGTACTTGTATGAGGACATTGGGACGAACTTTACAATATACTGTATACATATGCAGGGTAAAAGAAAGTTCACTTTAGGACAGACTGAGTAGTTTTGTGCATCAATTCCAGTAAAGCTATACTGAATCATCAAGGCCCTCCAAAAGATGCCTCGTGGCAAATTTGTGAAACCGCTTGGAAGACGTACATCAGCATCATCAGAGGTGACGGAAAGGTGGCTTATAAAGGTGATTTGACAACAAACCAAGTTTGATGCCATCATCTGTTCATGCTGAATAATCTGAAGATATCTGCAGCAGTGGTCCAACAGAGATGAGCAATATTTGAGTATCATGTGACCATGTTGTTTACCAGTACATGGTGGTGGTATACGGTTGACTTGGTATACGGGCTGATGAGTTCCTACTGAATGAATGTTCCTTATAATTCACTTCTTGGACCTTGCTAATCTAGTCGCTGCTTCTTGTGTCGCCAAAACAACATTGAAAGTTTTACACCAGGATTCTCGTACATATCCTTGAATTCTGCATGATGGTGTCTCAAGAAAGACATAAGAAAGAAATAATTTTTTAAAAACCCATTCATCCCACAGTGTGCACAATAGTTGCAAAACACCTTCCTGAGCTTCTAAAACCACAGCAAGTGGAGTGTCAGATTCCAAATCCAAAAATAGTTGAAAAAATGGAAAAATAAAAGGGAAATTCATCTGAATATCCAGATTTTTTTTTTACTTTTGCTTTCCTTGTCATGCATAAGCGTAAATAATTTTCATGTGCTGAAATACATCAGTTAATTTTCATTTGTGGTCTGAGTCAAATAAATCAGTCAAATGTGAGAACTTCTGTTATTCTTCATTTGGATATTGAGATGCTTCCATTACATTTGTCATTTTTGCAGCTTTCCTGAGCTTCTTAACCTGAATAATCTAATGCAGTGTGATGTAAAAGGCTGTACGGGAATGTCTAGTGTGTGGGGTGAATTGTGATATTTTCTTGAGCTGCAAACACAACGTAATTGTTCTGTTACATTTTATACTTAATGTTTGTCTTTTGATGGAAGAAAACAGGAGTTTCATTCATTGTTCCACTCTTATGACTTTGTAATTTTATCTATTAACATTGACCCATTGTCCACTTATGAGGACATATTATTTCTCAGAAACTACTTATTGTACCAAAACAAAATTTATTTACATAGTTATTATGCCCAAACTGTTCCCACAAAGTTGGGAGCATGGAATTTTCCAAAATGTCGTGGTATGCTGAAGCATTCAGAGTTCCTTTCACTGGAACTAAGGAGCCAAGCCCAGCTCCTGAAAAACAACCCCACACCATAATCACCCCTCCACCAAACTTTACACTTGGCACAATGCAGTCAGGCAAGTACCATTCTCCTGGCAACCACCAAACCCAGACTCCTCCATCAGATTGCCAGATGGAGAAGTGCTGCTTTAGAATCCAGTGGCGGCGGGCTGCTACCACTGCATCTGACACTGCATTGTACTTGATGTATGGCAAGATGCAGCTGCTCCACCACGCTGGAATTCACTGAGCTCCTGAGAGCGACCCATTCTTTCACAAATGATGGTAGAAACAGTCTGTATGCCTAGATGCTTCAATTTATACACCTGTGGCCATGGAAGTGTTTGGAACAACTGATTCCCATAATTTGGATGGGTGAGCAAATACTTTTGGCAATATAGTGTAGTATAAAAGGTCACAGATGACAATCACTGTTGATCCTCCTCTGGATCTGTCCCCACACAAGCGATTTCAGGCTCCTCTGTGATCATCAGTCCCTTTCTTTAATTTAATTTAATTTAATTTAATTTAATTTAATTTAATTTAATTTAATTTAATTTAATTTAATTTAATTATTTTGCTTATCACCAAATACATGTTATAAAGCACAAACTTCACATCATAACAAAAAAATATGTTCATTCAACAATCGCAGGACTCATTGAAAAAGAGGTAAGACCTGTTTCAAAAAAACACCCAATTTATATATTATCTTTGGTTGATCAGACTGAAACAGCATTATGAGTTTATGCATTGATGGATAATGCCAGTAACATTTTACCAAATACTTTAGCCTATATCCAGCAACTATAATACATTGCCACATTCAAATAAAACATGAAGTTTATCGTCTCCTACACAACCATTACAGCACAAAGGACAAGTTCTCATGCTTCTTTCTAGGCCCTTATATCGACTGGTTCCTGCAAAACTTTTCCAAACCAGTTCCAAACCTTTTCCACTGCTGGCTCAGGGCTGATGCTAACGTCACCTTCAACTCATGTTTGACCCTTCTGGATCACTCCAAAGAAACAAAGGACGCAGTTTGTCTTCACAAAAATAATAACAGATTTCAGTGTGTGTGATGTCTTGCCTCTTGCTCCATCAGCTTCTCTATTTCTTTTTGGGAAAAAAAAAAGGGAATAGATGACCTCCTTACGGGGACCAAACAAGTCTCAGGTTCACTTCCAGTCAGAATAAGGCATCATTTGTGCCTTTTATCCAAATGCAAACATAGTTTTTAGTCCCTGAAAAGAAAATCTCAGCCAGGATTATGATACTCCCAGACTCTGACAGGGTAACCAGGGTTTTTGTTATAATGACACTGGTGAGGATAGGGGAGAAGAATGCTGTGTCCTTATGAGGTAAACCTACTTGAAACATCTTTAGCTCACTGATCAAAAATTACATATCAATATGATTAATAAAGTACTGGAAATATATAAAAAGTGAAATAAAAAAAATGTATAGATGTTGAAATTCCATTAGAGCCAAACTTCATTGTACTGGGATTATTCCTTCATAATTTTAGACTAAATTGTAACTTCCCTCTACTGAAAATACTACTTTTAATTGCTAAGAAAATGATTACGGTCCTCTGGCTCAAGCCTCAGCCCCCCACCATAACTCAATGGAGGAACAAATTACAACACATTTACCATATGGAGCAAATAACAGCAGGACTAGAATGAAAATGGACTCATTTATGGTTGAATGGTCAGCAATCCAAAGACACCTCTCAAGTTGAACTGTTTTACTAATTTATACCCGGAATGGGCCTTTACTTTTATTGTGATGCTGGCTGTTTTTTGTTTTTTTTGTCTTTTGATATTTGTATTTCATGGACACGGTGGTATAATCCACATGCAACACACTTGTATACTGTACGATGTGACTTGCACTGAAGTTTTCAAATGACACAAATAATAACAAATCAATATGAAAATTTCAAACCCCTTTTGTATTCTTTTTCCCCTCTTCATGTGTTTTGATAATGTAATTTTGTAACTGTTGTGTGTGCTGCAGCCTTTCTTGGCCAGGACTTCCTTGAAAAGAGGTGCATAATCTCAGTGGGATTTTCCTGGAAAATAAAGTTTAAAATGAATCACTGAAAAAATAACAAATGAGTAAATGGGAAGGGAAAACATGGAGGTAGCGGAACAGGAAAATGCTAGGATTTTTTTTTTTTTTTCGCTACTCATTTCTACTCCACTGTTTTTCCCCCCTAAAAACAGTTGAACATCCAAAAGGATTTGTTTTCTCCTTATAAAAATAAAGCGTTTGGTGTAATTTCCACAAATGACCACTAGATGGAGGTGATGGGATATACAGCCACATCTGAGCTGGGAAGTCGTTAAGCGAAGAAGATGGACATTTGAAGGCAAAGTTTGTTAGATTAACTAACGAAGTAGTTTTCTTTATTAATGTCAACAGAATAGACACCTGAGGAGATTGTCATAGCGGACACGTGCATGTCACGGATAATTACCTCCAAATAAACCACTAACGCGTTTCTACCACTACGCCTGCGCATTTTGAACGGAATATCAAGCCGCCCTTCTTCCCCGCCAACTTGCACCGCAGGGTCGGACGGACGTCGACTCATAACAGCCCCTGAGTTGATATATTTATCAAATTTAATACTCTCCGACACATCATGGAGAGCCCGCATCGTATAGAAAATGGTAAGCCAAAGAGAATTTCAACAATTGCCGTCCGTCACGAGTTATCTGGTTTTCTTTTTAAGCGTGTGCGTCCGATTTTGAACATGGCGTACCCCGATCTGAGATGGCGGTGGCTTTGTGCTATGTTGCACCGCCGTGGAGCAGATGTTTACGCTAGTTAGACGAAATTAGTTTGAAATAAGTGTGGGTACATGATTGAAGGACGGGTCTGTTGATTTGGATAGTTCGTGAATACTTAAATATAATACGTAGACGTTAGCATTACTTGAGATGGCAACGGCCGATGCTGCCTTCGAGGGCTTTAACTAAAGCTGGAGTTAGCATTAGTTGCTGAAAACGGCTGAGGTTTGACAGATTAACAAATGTTTAAAGACAGATTAACAGTAGTTTATTACGAAGAATGGTAGAAATTAAATATAATGTAACTGAGAAGCGTTTCATAAATTTTAAAGTAGAATTACCATGGTCGTTTTAATACACGACCACCACAGCTGTATTCAGTCAGGTGGTCGTGGGCTGTTGTCATTATTACGACACATTTATTGATCCGTGAATGCATCAAGGGGTCTTTATTTATCTGACGCTGCATGGTGTGTTTGTGGCTTTGCTAAGTTATCTCAGTCCCAGCAGCCGTTTAAGTTGTTTTCTTTTTGCTTTCAGTTTAGTTATTGTGAAAAGTTTTGTTTGGAAACTTGTAGGGAAATTACGTAAACGTTGCTTTTTTGTAACGTGCGTGTATGAATGTCTGGACATTTAACTGTTGTTGCGGTTATCTGGTGCATCCAAACGAGTACAGAGTGCATAATTGGTACAAAATATGCAATTTTCCCTCACACATGGGGCAATATCGATATTGAACAAGTACTGCTCATGTCAAAATTGTTGGTAATGTGATTATTAATGACTGCATCAAAGTCTCTTGACTGTAATTGTGCAATAATAACATTGTTTCCCTTCATTTTAATTAAATGTAAAATAGCAATCCCTGCCAAAGCCAGTTGAGATGAGTTTAATAATACACTTTGCCTTCATATGCATACAGATTTTTTTAAATCTACTTTTCAGCCAGTACATTTGGATTATCATTCAACACTTCCATCACAATTCTTCTGTGCTATCATTTATTTTAGGATATGTATTTATTTAATTCAGGTTTTAAGTCTGAAATCTCTTCCAGATCCACCTCTCTTGCTGCCATCTCTTCGTCTCTTTGTACCTCCCCTACGCCTGGTGTCTGCAGCCATGTGCCACATCGTGCAGAAGGGGATTGTTCATGATTATGGGATGGTGGAGGACTTCATCAGCACAGTCACAGACATTGTGCCTGAACTTTTAAATGCAGATCAAAAAGCTCAGCTCCTCTTGGGTCTCAGAGCACGGGTAAGCAGAGACATTCATGACTGTGTAAAGGGAGCTTCTGTATCCTGTCTTGTTTATTTCCACTGAGATTTATTTTTTTTTTTTTTTTAATTTGCAGATGGTTCTTGAGTTGTGTCGATCTGAGCAGATCACAGACACGGAATCCATTGAGATGCACCTGGACCGGATAAAAGCTCTCGTATCCACTTGGGCAGCTCAGGTTAGCTCCTAAGAATATGATGTGGGGGGTTTCAGTGTTGTCAAAGTCTCCACCAAATTATTTTTTGTTCTTTAACTACAGTTGTGCATCTTTCTTGCAGCCATATTTTGCAGATGTTGAATTTCCAGAGACAAACTTTGTGGATCAGGTGGAGCTTTTGTTAAAGGACTCAGAAGAGAAGAAAAAGTTTTTCCAGGTCTTTGATTTTATTTATCTTAAGCTCCTGTATCTGTTAATTTCTGCAGAAATACAATAAATTGTACACAGCTGTTGAGTGTGACATGTACATTGATTTATATACTGATTATTTTCCTCCAGGATGTTTTTCCTACAGATTTTGGTCCTGAATATGACAACGCTCTGCAGATGCTGATGCTGGATTTTCTGTCTAGATTGGAGAAGCTTCTACCTGTACCAGACATTCAGCAGGTACTGAAACACTTGAGGGAAAACTAATCTCTTTTTATCAGCATCTTTCATCTTCAGTTGTTAAGATATTGGCTGTGTTCCCATTACTAGCCACACATAACTCCAGTTCTATGCTGATCAGATTTAATGGTTCATAGAAACAAGTGTTTTGCAACTGATTTTCATGTGAATGAAAATGTCTCCTAAACCATTTAAATGCATCATTTGTTTCACCACGAACAGAAAATATCTGTGAGACCACTCAGATGATCAGATTAATTGACTGATCACCTAGAAATTAATTTAATCAAGTTGTTCTTCCTGTTAATGAGTTGGACGTCATGTTGTACGATGGCTTCAGTCATTACATGTGTGCTGTCAAGCTCAGTGTTGTGAAGGCCTCCATAATCGCCTTCTAAAACATCTTGCAGCATCAAACCTGGAGGAACAGCTGCAGATATGAGATTTAGCCTTAAATGTCTAAATATTTAGTAATAAATTTGATGCTGATCATAAAGTTTCTGGATGCATTAATGTCCTTCATTTGTCGCCATAAACACATATGCTGCAGCAAAAATACAGCAGGAAGTATGGTACAGATTTTTTTTTTGTTTTCCCCTCCTCCTGAAACCTTTTGTTCTGTTCTTTAGACTGCATCCATGCTCAGCACCGTCCCATCTGCACTGGAGGAGTGTGCACACTCAGTTCCCAACCCACAGCACCTTAAAACTGTGCTGCAGTACCACACAACACTCGGACATTTTGATTTGTCTGGTGAGTCTTCTCTACTTTCCCACAACTTGTGTACCACTTGTTTAAATTTGGCTCAAGAAAACAATTAAGTAGGCTGCAAGTTAAATATGATTTTTACTGAACATGGTTGAAGACACAATTGGTCTCATTCATGAAACGTTCGTAAATTTACAAACAGATTTAGTCATAAAGGCTTACTCCACGAAAAACTTACTCTGGATTCAGGAACATGTGAAATTGTGTTCAGGAAAATGAGATTAATCATAAACACGTGTGTAGATCATGAATGACAAAGAGAGAGAGAGAGAGATATGTATAATTGAATCTGCTCCATGATGGAGCACAATATAAATTGAAATTGTAATTTACAACAGAGTCAAGCATTATTATATGTGTTGGTAAATTTACACAAGCGCTACACACAGTCAAGAGCATGTGTAGAGTTTGTTAGTAACTACGAACAGATTGGAGCTTCTAAAATGTTGATGATTGCGAAATTTATGTAAATATACGTCTACTAACAGTCTGCACACAAATTCGCTCTGCTCACGTTTCATGAATGTGACACATTATATCAACATATCTGTCTTGCAGGGTGTCCTCCTGGACTTTTTTAATACTGTTGGGGAAGGGCTTTGTGGAAAGCTGTCACTTCCGCATTTCCACTGCTTTTGGGTTAAATGGATAGTTTTAATGATCAGCTGATCGAGGTGGTGAGAAAGTAAGAAAATGTATAGAGCGCATGTAGCATTAAAAGGCACAGACACTGCTGTGTGGACAAACCCGCCTGCAATTTGTCATTGAATATTAAATAACCAGGGGCCTGTTCCAGAATGAAGGTTCAGCTGACTCTGATTCTAGTTAGAATACTCTGAGTTAACTTGCAGTGAGCTGAGTTTGTGGTTCCAGATTAGCAGGTGTGGGTTGTTTCAATCAGATCTGAGGTTTTTGGGGGGTTTTTTAACCCAGAGTTTGGAACCAAAACAAAAAGCCAATCAAGGAGCTCAGGTCCAGGTAGATTTACCATGGCAACCAATGTGGAAGTTTAAATCCATTTGTCCAATGAGTGAATATTTAACTTTATTGAAACTGTAGCATGTCTATTAAGACATTGTTGGACAGTTTTTTTGTTTGTTTTGGGTTTTTTTTTTTAACCAGATAAAAGTTGAAATGTAAAACATCTTTTCTAAAGGTAATTTGTTGTCCCAGACTATGATTGGACATATTTATTTTGGGTTGGCATGATCATAAAACCCTGTATCTTGTATGCTTATCACTTGCGTAACTTTTTATGATGCCTCTAAGTCAGGGATGTTCAGAGTTCCTGCAGGTTTTGGATGTGTCTTGCAAGACACCTGAATCAGGTTCAGGTTTATTCGCACACACAACATATAAAAAATAAAAACATGCAATTCTTTTTCAGAGAGTAATTTGGCCCCACAACTTTAAGCACCTGAGATTTTGCTGTTTTCTAGCCATTAGCTGTATCACGGCTTTGATCCAGTGAGCACTCCACTTCTACTTTTATTCTTCAAAGAAAAAAATATATAGGCTAGCTATGCTCTATCCACAACTTATAACAAATTTGCATACAACAGGCGTGTAAAAAATAAAAGTAATCTCAGCATTTTAGTTACATAATATCAGACTATGGTAAAATAGTACAACACAAAATAATAAAATAGAAGAAAAATCATCAAGACATATGACAAGAGCTTTATAAATCAATAAGTTCTTAGAGAAATTTTTATATCATGCAGCTCCAAGGTGAGAAAACTCAGTTATATGATGATAGAAGCTGCTTTTTTTTAAAAAAAAACCGTTTTCTAAGATTGAGAGGGAGTTAGACATTTTCACATTCTCGTCGAGCTCAGGCCAACTCTGTTGTCCTCTACACAAGGTCTTTTATAAAAAAATAATGAAAAAAATCAAATTTTAAAAAATGGTAATAAGGACCTGTGGATTTAATAAAATGTCCAAATCTTGGAAAAAAAGATTAAAAATTCCAAAAATTTTTAATTCACGCGGCCCCATAAAAATAGGAGGCTTCACAGAACTGGGTAAAAAAATTGGGAAAAATCTTTGGAAGGGTGAAATGCCCGAAGCCAGGAGGGAATACAAATAATTCTCTGGTTATGTTTTTTTTCTTAAATATTCGAGCAAAAATTTTCTCTGGGGAATAGAAACTCAACAAAAAAAGATGCCCCCCCCCCCCCCCCCGACACACGGGGGACGGGGGGGGGGGGGCCGGCGAAGGGCGAAAGGAAAATAAAATAAGAACAGTAAACGACAAATAAATAATTAAAGAAAATAAAGAAAATTAGAGGAAAAAAAACTAATAAATAGAAAAATAATATTCTTATGAAAAAACAATGTCTAGACTAGTTTGTTTAAGCCTAAATTTTTTATCCAGCAATTCGATTTCTATTTTTTGTGGCATAAGTGTGTGGGAAGAAAGACTGGAGTGAGATTACAGAGTCTGTAAGTAATTTTATGTACAACCTGATACATTACACAAGCATTTAGAAAATAATTACGTTCAGTGAGCCTTAGAAGATTAAAAGTATGAAAGAGGGGTCTCGTGGGAGAGTCAAACTTTACCCATGCCAAAGCACAGATGACCTTTTTTGAAGAATTATCAGCTTGTTAAAAATGAGTTGAAAAGGTATTACACCAAATAATATTACAGTAACTCAGATGGGGCTCAAACAATATTTTATACAGGATGAGGAGTGCAGAAAGTGTAACACGTCACTGTCAGAGAGGGTTACGTCGCATCGTTCCCTGTCAAGATCCCCGACTCGTGAAAATGCAAAATAAAACGGTTCCACTGGAAAGGGGTAGTTCAGCAAACGAAGTTCGAGGTGAGCTCTGTCCGAATGCGGCCCTTTCAGACACGAGTGTGACACCTGTGCTGTAGGTTGTCATTTTTGACTGAAACAAGTTCACACATTCATGAATTTGTCCAAAAAGTTTAACTAATGATGTGATGGATTCATAATTAGCTTTGGCATCAGTTGCCATAGTAACAGCTACATTTTGAGCCTTGTTTTCCACCCTTTCTACTTAAGCAACTGTTATTGAAACTGCGCAGAAAGTAAAAGAGATTCTTCATTTCTCCACAGATGAAACTCAGACCATTCCATCCTCCTTCGGGAACTGCATCCTCTCCTCGTTGTCCCTTCCTCAGCTGGAGAAGGTTGTGATCCATCCGGATCAGATGCAGTTACAGTCTTCAGGCGAGCAGATGCAAGGCTGTGTGACCGTGCAGGTGGAGGGTGAAACTGTGACACTGCTGGACTACATACAGATAGAGCAGCCGTCCAGTCTGGTTGAGCCTGAAGTTCAGGAAGAAACTGACATGAATATGGATGAAACATCTGAAGAAGCAGCACAGGAGGATTTAGGCGACGCCTTAAAGCCTGCAGCTTTTCAGCCACTAAAGCAAAGCAAGAGGCTCCAGCTGAAGAGAAATGCCTTAAAAGAAAAAAGCGACTCAGCGATGGCGAAGAGGCAACGGAAAAAATACTCCAACAATAAAACCTGTCCTGTGTGCAATAAGACCTTCCTGCGAGCTGCAGCTATGAGGCGGCACCAGGAGACTCATGACGCAAACCGGGATCTGAAGTATAAGTGCAGCAGCTGCGACAAACGATTCAGGGACCACTACGACATGAACCGACACGCCATGCGTGTTCATGAAAAGGGAGAGATGAGCAGCAGCGTGAAAGACGACGACTCCCTGGATCCCAGCACATCTGAGACATCAGAGAATAAACACTGCTACCTGTGTGGGAAGTATTTTGCAAGACAAGTGGACATGGAGCGACACATGAAGTCCCACTCAGAGGACCGCCCGTACAAGTGCTCCTTCTGCGAGAAGAAATTCAAAAATCCTTACGTCTTAAAGAGACACGAGGCGGAGATTTGTAAAAGCAGAGAGCAGAAAAGGTCCAAGAGGAAAGAAAGCCCAGCTTTAACCCCTCAGCCTCCTCCAGAGGTGTCGGTGGAAGGTAAAATCTGTCCCATCTGCAGCAGGGTTCTTCCCTGTACTGCAGACATTGCTAAACATTTGCGATCTCACTCTGAGGAACGTCCCTTCATCTGTGTCACATGTGAGAAAGGCTTCAAGTACAAGGACACATTAAAGAAGCATCAGATTATCCACGGACACGAAGGCATCAAGGAGGAGCAGAGCAAGTCGCTGGAGCAGATTCTGGCGGATGTTGATGCTCAGAACTGTGGTGATGCTGCCGGACCAGAGATGAAGGAAAGCAGCTCAGAAGCACCTGCAAGCACTTCTGAGGAAAACCTGTCTGCACCGGCTGGAAACGCCACAAAAAAGTCCCTGAAGGTGTGTCCTGTGTGTTGTAAGGCGTTTGACAGCGTCAAAACGCTGAACAGGCACGTACAGTGCCACACGGACGACCGGCCGTATCACTGCATCCACTGCAACAAGCATTTTAAACACATGCACGGCCTGAAAAGACACCAGATTTACGCCATCTGCCACAAGAAAAGCAGCCGTTTCTTTTGGAAAAGAGAGATGAGAGCTGGAGCCAATCAGAGCGAAGCAAGCAGCACCGAGCAACAACAGGGGCCATCGCTGAAGATCCCCGTGTGGTGCTCCAACTGCGGCAAACACTTCGAGTACCCGTCGGCCTTGAAGGAGCACCAGGAAAATGTCTGCAAAGTGGAACTAAGAGAAGTGATGAAATGCAACGACTGCGGGAAAGAATTCAAAACCATGACGATGCTCAAAGTGCACCAGAGGATTCACGATCCGCTGTACTGCAAGGAGTGCGGGAAGATTCTGGCCAATGAGCCGGCTTTTGAGAGGCACAAGCTGATGCACAGGCCGATGCAGTGCACGATGTGCGACAAGACTTTCACCTTGCTGAGACGCTTGAGGGAGCATTATGAGAAGCAGCACAGCTTCACCGGCCCCTTTCCTTGTCCCCAGTGTGAGAAAACCTTCGTCCAGCTGTCCTACCTCGCCATCCACCAGAGAATCCACAAGGGGGAGTTTCCTTACGTGTGTGACATGTGTCCAGAGAAGTTCAGGTCTTCCAACTGTTTGACGGTTCATCAGCGGAAACACACCGGGGAGAAGCCCTTCCTGTGCTGGCAGTGTGGGAAGTGCTATCGCTCAGCCTCGGAGCTCACGGTCCACATGGGAACCCACTCAGAGGAGAGACCGTGGGCCTGCACGCACTGCGACATGGCTTACCGCACCAAGCTGCAGCTCACAAACCACGTGGAACAGATCCACATCGGGGTCAGGTATCCGTGCAACACCTGCGGGAAGCAGTTCATGAAGGAAACATCATTAAAGAGGCACGAACTCATCCACACGGGGGAGAGGCCTCATCAGTGCACCGTGTGTGGCAAGACTTTCCTCACCGCTAACGAACTCAGGCTTCACAACAGATACCACACCGGAGAGCGGCCGTACAAATGCGAAGTGTGCAGCAAAGCCTTCATCCAGTCGGGCTACTTGAAGTCACACATGCGCATCCACACAGGAGAGAAGCCGTTTAAATGTGACATATGCGACAAAGGCTTCAGGTTGTCTTATCACATGAAGAAACACAGACGGACTCATGCCGGGAAGCCAAAGAGCTACATATGTGAGGAGTGCGGCTTCGCTTTCCTCCAGAAGAAAGCCTTCTGGGAACACTCGCTAACACATGAAGTGAAAATCGAATCATCTTTTACGGATGCAGTTGGGGTAGAGTTCCAGTAGAAGGCTTTGCTTTTGTTCATGGGGTGTATGACAGAGTAAGATTGATGTCTAAGATTGGGATGTTAAGCTTTGATTCATGGAGGTGGATCTTTTTACCTGGATAGGTCACCGTGGTAACTTTGGCTTTACACAGAATCTGTTCTGGGGTAATTTATGTTCAGTTTTAAATTAAATTTCCCTTTAAAATCTTCCGTCCTCTCACTGTTTCTTTGCCTGAAACTATCTTTAAATGTCCTCGTACTGATCCATGATTGGTTAAATATGAGTCAGGTTGACAACTGAATTTAAAAAAGTAGTTTTTTAACCATCAATTTTTAAGGCTGACCGGTGAAGATAGATATTGATCAAATTTTAACGTTTTGAAGGCCAAATTCACCTTTTCAGCAATACACTGACTTAAACTACAAAACAAAAAACTTCGGGTAAAAACTTGGTTAACCCTTTTGCCATGTAAAGGAAATTTGGATACTTGTGAGGTGCATCCATTGAGATAATTTTAGCCGATTTGTTGTTGA
Organism: Atherinomorus stipes; assembly: GCA_023101725.1. NCBI lineage: Eukaryota > Metazoa > Chordata > Actinopteri > Atheriniformes > Atherinidae > Atherinomorus > Atherinomorus stipes. The sequence goes on from JALJCO010012637.1 coordinate 988,066, forward strand.
GACATGAAATTTGGGAAGAAAGTGTATTTCAGTGCGTTCTGAGAGTTTTGTAGTTTCATCAGATATCCACTGTATTTTAAATATGAGACATTTTGCTATGTTGGTTCTGTTAACTATAAGGTCTGTACCTTTAGACTTCCATTATCACATTTTGCTTTTGAATTTTGGTTGTAGATAATAATAAAAAAAAAAAAAAACAGACAAACAAAACGTCCTAGACACATTAGAGCACCTTTCCCATGAACAGTGGACCAAAATACATGTCAACAGGTGCAGACGTCTTATTAGATGTTAAAGAAAATGCCTGATTGCAGTGATCGCCTTCATTTGAGAACTATTGAGTATGTGATTGACTATTTCTTCAAAACTTTAATGAGTTTTCTGTAGAGAAATGACAAGTTATGGGCAAAAAAAATTTTCACTTTAAGAGGAGTTAAAAATTGTCAGAGTAGAGGTCTTCGGTACAAATGTGTTTGACAATTTCAATGTTTTAATATGAGAAAAGTAAATATCCTATAAAATCAATCTGTTCAGCATCATTTTAGATGGTAATACTAAAGATATTTAATGCCCAATTTGTTCTTCAGAATATCGCATTAGTGTTGTGGGGGGTTCCCCTAAAAAAGGGTTTTAATAGTACATGAAACAGCACTGGCACCTAAACACTTTTTTTATGCCGATCATTTAAATCACAATACAAATGGAAAGAGATCTTTTCATCAGAAAAAAATCAAACTTACATAATTTTATTGATGTTGACGTTTAAAATACAAATCTTGTAGTTAACTACTACCATAATTTTTTTGTTCAGTCTGTGTGTTAAAAAAAAAAAATTCCTGAAAATCAATTTTCTCAGCTATTTCTCAGGTTTTTAGAATGTTAAATTATAAATTTATCCAAATGTACTGACGTGTCTGTTCAAAAATGTTAGTTCAAGTGCTGATTATCTATTCTAATGAGGAAGAAGCTGCTTCCCCTCACATTATTTTCTCTCCTTCAGTTTTTTCTGAATCTTTTTGTTTGTAGACCTCACTGGGAAATGCATAACTTTCTCCCTTGGCTGCCTGACTTTACGTGTAGTAGTGGGGAAATCAATCCCAATATGTATATATTGGTGCTATCATAGGGGGAACATGGAGGGAATGGAAACAAGAAAATGAAAAAATGTTCACAAAACATGTTTTTCTACTAATTACTACTACACTCTGTTTTCTCCCCTCATGTCATGCAGATAATTTTTCTTTTTTCCCCACCTTTGGTGAATTAGGCATTTAGTGTTTGGTGTAATTCCCTTAAATGGCCACTAGATGGGGGTGGTGGACTATACAGCCGCATAAGAACCAGGAAGTCATGAAGCAAAGAGGATAGATTTGCAAATGAACGACGAGCTTCCTCAATTAATGTACACAGAATAGATGCCAAGGGAGACTGCAGTAACAGACACGCGCATTTTATGGATGGCGACTTCTGAACAAATCACGAACGCGTTTCAACGACTACGCCTGCGCATTCTGAGCGGAATATTAAGCCGCCCTACACCGCCAACTTGCTCCAAAGGGTCGGACGGACGTCGACACCTAACAGCCCCTGAGTTGGTTATTTGTCCAGTTGAATACTTTACGGCACAACATGGAGAGCACGCACTGTACAGCAAATGGTAAGCCAAAGAGAATGTCAACAACTGCCGTCTGTCACGAGTTATCGGGTTTTCTTTTGGGACGTGTGCGTCTGATTTTGAACATGGCGTATCCCGATCTGAGATGGAGGCGGCTTTGTGGCATGTTGCACCGCCGCAAAACTGAATGTACGCTAGTTGATAGAAATAACTTAAAATCGAGTGTTTGCTGTTCGCTAACAAACGGGGCAGTCGCTTTCGGAAATATGTGAATAGTTTAATATGGCAAGTACTGGAATTGTGGTTAATGGCGCTGGTTGTAACTACGGACGGGAACAAGAAATGCTGCCTTCGGGGGCTTTTACAAAAGCTGGAGTTAGAATTAGTTTCTGTAAACAACTAAGTCTTTGTGCTCTACCAACCCACAACAGACACATAAATGGTAGTTTTTTTAATAGAAACATGATAGAAATTAAACATAATGCAACTGAGAGAAGCTTAATACATTTTACACCGCCGCTGTCAGTCAGGTGGTCGCGCGCTGTTGACGTTATTACGACACGTTTATTGATCCATGAATGCAACAAGGGGTCTTTTGATCAACTCGCATTAATCACAGTTGCCTGATGCATCCAAACAAGTACAAAACTAAGTATGTATATGGTACAAAATAGCAATTTCCCCTCACACACAAAACATCTATATTAGAAATAAACCTTTCATGTCAAAATTAATGATATATAGATTAAAAGACAGAAAGATTAAAAGAATGTATTAAAAAAATAAATAGACATGAGACAGTCTAAAAGACCCTCTGAACCTCTCAGTCCTGCAGCGCATGGAGAGGAGTCGGTCTCTGCGGCTGCCTCTCTGAGCGACCACAGTGCCATGCAGAGGGTGACTGGTGTTACTGAGAATGGACTTGATCATGCTCCTCATCCTACCCTCCACCAGTCTTCCAACAGGATTCACCTCCCTCCCCATCACTAAGACATACCTCCTCACCATGTTGTCCAGCCGGTTCCCATCCCTGGCTGTTAGACAGGTCCCCCAGTCTGGTTTGTGATCCAGGTGGACACCCAGATACTTATAAGTGGTGACCACCTCGATGTCCTCCCCATCAATCTGCACAGGAAGATGCTGGGATTTCTGCCTACAGAAGTCCACAATCAGCTCCTTAGTTTTTGCTGTGTTCAGGACCAGCCCGTTGCACCTGCTGCAGTGTGTGAAGTTAGAAATGACCTTCCTGTACTCCCCCTCGTCCCCTCCCTTCACGCAAGCCACCACAGCTGCATCGTCCGAGTACTTTTGCATGTGGCCTGATGGAGACTTGTTGGAGAAGTCTGATGTGTACAATGTGAAGAGAAAGGGGGACAGCACGGTTCCCTGGGGGGCTCCAATGCTGGTGGTCACAGTCCTGGAGACTGTGTTCTCCAGTCTGACGTACTGTGGCCTCTCTGTCAGATAGCTGGTGATCCATCTGATAAAACATGGCTCCACATTCAGTTTCTCAAGCTTGTCCCTCAAAATTGTAGGTTGAATGGTGTTAAATGCACTTGAGAAATCGAAGAACCCTGTGAGGTGCCTCAGCAGGACAGGATGCAGCAGCAGAGGTAGAGCAGCTGCTGGGTGGAGGAATATTAATGACTGCATTATAGTCCCTTAATTTTAAATGTGAAGTGATAAAATGATTTTCCTTCATTTAGAGTAAATTTGAAATATCAATCTCTACCAGAGTCATTGGTGATGAGTTTAAGCAAAGTTTCACACACTTTGCCCACAAATGCATCCAGATACGTTGAGCTGTTTTTCAGCACTTCCATCACAAGTTTTCTTTGTTTTACATTTTTCATGTTTATTTAATTCAGGTTTTAAGTCTGAGATCTCTTCCAGATCCACCTCTCTTCCTGCCATCTCTCCGTCTCTTTGTACCTCCCTTACGCTTGGTGTCTGCAGCCATGTGTCACATCGTGCAGAAGGGGATTGTTCATGATTATGGGATGGTGGAGGACTTCATCTGCACAGTCACAGACATTGTGCCGGAACTTTTAAATGCAGATCAGAAAGCTCAGCTCTTCCTGGGTCTCAGAGCACGGGTAAGCAGACATTTATGAGTCTAAAGAGAGCTTCTGTTTCCTGTCTGGTTTATTTCCACTGAGATTACTTTTAATTATTTTATTTTATTTTTTATTTGCAGATGGTTCTTGAGTTGTGTCGATCTGAGCAGATCACAGACACAGAATCCATTGAGATGCACCTGGACGGGATCAAAGCTCTCTTATCCACATGGGAATCTCAGGTTAGCTTGTTAGAATTAGAGTTGGGGCTGATCTGATCCGGTATTGGTATCGGGCTCAAATATTAACATGATTGATGGGTCAGATATCAGGCTGAATTCCCCAGAACACCCCTCCAATCTAGACAAGGGCACTCATCATGGCAGCGACCCCGAGGTCAGAGCAGGAATAAGCTCCTTATGGGGAGGACCCCCATGAGGAAAACACTGGAGTTATCAGAAATAACTAAAAACAAAGATCAAATCAACCTAAAACCATAACAACAAATAAGATCAGCATACATAAAAGAGTCCATATAAATCATGCACCTGGTTAAAAAGGATCAATGATAAGAAAAGATTTATAAAATCCACATCGGCAGGTTGTAGTTTAAATAAATTAATATGCTAACAGAGAAAAAAAAGCTAATTTAAAGAAATAAAACTTAGTTATAAGCTAAACTAAAAAGGTAGGTCATGAGCCTTTTTAAAAACATCAACAGGCTCTGCAGACTGTTCCAAAGGCAGAGCCAAAAATGGTGAAACAAGGCCTCGGCATAGGTTTTGGTCCGAACATCGGGGACAGCCAGTTTTAGAAAATATTGGTATCAGTCAATATCCAAATTTCAGATATCTGAATCAGGTCAGAACCCCCCAAAAAAGCAGATCGGTGCATCTTTACTTGGAATAAGGTGTGTGGGGTTTCAGTGTTGCCAAAGTCTCCAACAAATTAGTTTTGTTCTTCTTAAACTACAGCTGTGCATCTTTCTTCCAGCCATATTTTGCCGATGTTGAATTTCCAAAGACGAAGTTTGTGGATCAGGTGGAGGTTATGTTAAAGGACCCCGAAGAGAAGAAAAAGGTTCTTCCAGGTCTCTGATTTTATTCATATTAAGCTCCTGTATCTGTCAATTTTTGCAGAAATACAATAAATTGTACACAGCTGTTGAATGCTACATTTACATTGATTTACATTGATTTATAAACTGTGATTTTTTTCCTCCAGGATGTTTTTCCTACAGATTTTGGTCCTGATTATGACAACGCTCTGCAGATGCTGATGCTGGATTTCCTGTCCAGGCTGGAGAAGCTTCTACCTGTACCAGACATTCAGCAGGTACTGAAACACATGTGGGAAAATAATCATTTTGTTGTTGTTTTTTAGCATCTTTTATCTTGCTGATCTTGCTCATCTTGCAAATCTGATCATGCCGATCAGATTTGATGGTTTATAAAAACTACAAGCATTGTGTATCTGATTTTCATATGAATGAATGTGAATACTCACTGCAGCTTCACCTGTCTCCTTGACCATTTACATGCATTATTTGTTTAATCACAAACAGAAAATATGTACGAGACCACTCAGGTGATCAGATTGAGATGCAAAAACTAATTTGAAATGGAAACCATTGCAACACAGCATAGGTTGCGGTGTCAACTGGTTTGAGTTTAGTTTCTTGGAAGCGTTTAACTCTCATCCAAAAGAGCTTCCTCAGTTCTGGTGGTAAAAATATAGATACACTGAAATATCGCAATATTTTCATATGCCGATATCAAACTGATATTTAAAAACACGGTATCTATCTATTTTACTGACAAAATCTTGCGAGATTTAATCATTCTGTTAAAAACTCTTGCAATGTTTCGTGAATTCGCGTGAGAATTTGTTAGTAAAATAGATCAACACTGCGTTTTTAAAGGTCGACATGATATAAGCATATAAAAAAATATTGCAAAATTTTCATGAATTCTCCAGAGATATTTTGTAACAGAACAGATCATTCTGTTAAAAACTCTTGCGATATTTTGTGAATTCTCGTGAGATTTTGTTGGTAAAATAAATCGATACCACATTTTTAAATGTCAATATATCAGCATATGAAAACATCGCAGTATTTCAGTGTATCGGTATTTTTTCCCAGCCCTAGTCATTAGAAGTTTTAAAGTCTGTAAAAAAGAAGTTTTTGAAGAAGTTTTTTTTTGGTTGTTTTTGTTTTTTTTTTAACTTTAGAAACACCAGGCTGATCGGTTAAATATCGGTGGGGTGGCCAATGTCCGATATTCAATTTTAAGGCCGACATAGGCCGATGCCGATAGGAGGCCGATTATATCGTGCATCCCTAACAAAATGACATCATTTTGTTCTCGCGGACGTGATTGAGGACGTCTTATGGCCTTATTTTCGACACACATTTACATATTATTGCTGGACCTGACAAGAGGGAAAAGAAAATGTGACAGAGAAAGGAGAGTGAAAAAGAAAGAGAGCTGATAGAAAAAGAGAGAGCTGCTGCACCTGTAAGAAAACAAAATGCCACCTGCAACATCTTCAACAGAGACAAAGCTGACAATCATTAAGACCTCTGGTAGACAGACAAGCTGGAACAGACAATAATAATCACAAAACCAGACACTGATCGCACAGAGGAAGGAACAGCTGTATGTCACCACATGACATCATAGTGATGTCATCATCATGCAGGTTAGTAAGTGTGGGAACAAGATCTTAGACGGAAGAATGAGGAGTGATCGGTGACGAGTGATTGTGTGAATGTGACCAAGCCCCCACAAAAACCAGAGGCAGGCCAGGGGGGCACCAGGACCCAGGAGACCAGCAGCCACCCAGGACCACAGACCCCAGCCAGCCCACCGCAGAGACCACCACACATGCACCCAGATCGTGTCAAAGGGAGGCCCCAGCCAGGGCACCAAGCGGTCGTGAGGCACAGGCACCCGGGACCAGGGACAGCAGTCGTCGGCCCTGCCAGAGTTGACGCAGAGTTGTCATGGTGATGAGATGTTCAGCTTTTCAGAGAGCCGGCTCTTTTAACTCAGGATCATTTCTAGCCATATATTTCATTACTTTGCAAAAATGTTATGGTTTGTGTTAAAAATCTTTTTGCATTCAGTGTTTTAATGAGAAGCCTTGTAAGTTTGTGCATTTATTCTATCTTCAAGCTTTTTAATCTTATTTGCGTATTTGATGGGACGGTACACATTAATGAACAAATTTTTTAACAGATGTTGACATGTTGGATTATAACGAGCAAGCTGATCAGCATCTTTAGTCCGTAGGCAGATGAAGAAAAGATACACAATACTTTAAAACAATGAAATAAATGAAGCTGCAACCAGATGCTGCTTTCTGGTGTCAGTTCAAGTAAAATTACAGGACAACACGATGCACTCACACTCTCATCACCACTGTCTGCTGTCTTAACTTGAGGTAAACATTTGTCCTCTGTTTTCACAAGCCTGTGTTGTAAATGTATAAACAACGTCTGAAAAAGTGATTATACACCCGCCCGGTCACAGAGCTTCTCATGGAGTATGTATTGACTTGAAGAAAACAAACCTTTTCTTGTTCTTACAGCCTCGATGGCAAGAGCAAAGTTCTCACAGAATATGTAGCGAGTTTTAATCTTGGCACAACTGTTGCTGCTCATTATTTTACATTATAAAAAGATACTTGATGTAAATGTTTTTAATTTATTGCAGTGGTTTAGATTTACACTAGACCGTTGCTTTCTTTTAGTCATGTGTGCCGTTAAGCTTGTTGGGAAGGCCTCCATAATCGCTGTCCTGTAGATCAGAACTTCTGAAACATCTCACAGCATCAAACCTGCTGAAATAAGATCCAGTGTTTAACAACTAAAGCTTCATTAGAAAATCTAATGCTGATAATTTAGTTTCTGGATGGATTAATGTTCTTTATTTGTTACCATAAACATGATGCAGCTGAAAGTATGTTACAGTTTTGTCTTGTTAGTGTTTGTTCCCTTCTTTGTTTTTCCCCTGCAATCTTTTGTTCCATTATGAAATGAAAAATACTTCATTTATTCCAGGAGGGAAATTAAATAATGTAATAGGCTGTCTCTCTCTTTTTTATTTATTATTATATTAATAATTAATATTTTATCAATTATATTGTTATATTTATATATTAATTAATTTATTATTAAATGATATCATTCTATTAATTCTATTATTTTTATTATTATATTTTTTTTTATTGTATTTATTAGACTGCGTCCATGCTCAGCACTATCCCATCTGTCCTGGAAGAGTGTGCACGCTCTGTTCCCGACCCACAGCACCTTAAAATTGTGCTTCAGTATCATTCAACACTCGGACATTTTGATTTGTCTGGTGAGTCTTCTCTCCTTTGATTGTTATTTACTTAAAATTTGCTCCATTGAATGTTGGTTTAAGAGGGTGGGTTGTGAATTAGAGATAAAGATTTTGATTTCTTAATTTTTCTCAGCATTGAAGAAAGTGATTAAAACACAATATGTCGACAAATCTGTCACTTATGTTTGTCACTTGTACTTCAGTGCAAGTGACGAGCTCCAAGTTGTCATTTTTGTACGGAAAGAATTCGTTCACACATTCATGAATTTGCCATAAAAGGTTAAGTAATCTTGTGATAAATTATTAATTACATTATGCATCGGTTGCTATAGTAACAGCTGCATTTTGAGCACAGTTTTCTGTTTCCGCCCTTTCTACGGAAACATTTTTTGTTTATACTAAACAGGAATTTAAAGAGATTCTGTATTTTCCACGCAGATGAAACTCAGACCATTCCATCCTCCTTCGGGAACTGCATCCTCTCCTCGTTGTCCCTTCCTCAGCTGGAGAAGGTTGTGACCCATCCTCAGCCTTCAGGCGAGCAGATGCAAGGCTGTGTGACCGTGCAGGTGGAGGGTGAATCTGTGACACTGCTGGACTACATACAGATAGAGCAGCGGTCCAGTCTGGTTGAGCCTGAAGTTCAGGAAGATGAAACATCTGAAGAAGCAGCACAGGAGGATTTAGGCGACGCCTTAAAGCCTGCAGCTTCTCAGCCACTAAAGCAAAGCAAGAGGCTCCAGCTGAAGAGAAATGCCTTAAAAGAAAAAAGTGACTCAACAATAGCAAAGAGGCAACGGAAAAAATACTCCAACAATAAAACCTGTCCTGTGTGCAATAAGACCTTCCTGCGAGCTGCAGCCATGAGGCGGCACCAGGAGACTCATGACGCAAACCGGGATCTGAAGTATAAGTGCAGCAGCTGCGACAAACGATTCAGGGACCACTACGACATGAACCGACACGCCATGCGTGTTCATGAAAAGGGAGAGATGAGCAGCAGCGTGAAAGACGACGACTCCCTGGATCCCAGCACATCTGAGACATCAGAGAATAAACACTGCTACCTGTGTGGGAAGTATTTTGCAAGACAAGTGGACATGGAGCGACACATGAAGTCCCACTCAGAGGACCGCCCGTACAAGTGCTCCTTCTGCGAGAAGAAATTCAAAAATCCTTACGTCTTAAAGAGACACGAGGCCGAGATTTGTAAAAGCAGAGAGCAGAAAAGGCCCAAGAGGAAAGAAAGTCCAGCTTTAACCCCCTCAGCCTCCTCCAGAGGTGTCGGTGGAAGGTAAAATCTGTCCCATCTGCAGCAGGGTTCTTCCCTGTACTGCAGACATTGCTAAACATTTGCGATCTCACTCTGAGGAACGTCCCTTCATCTGTGTCACATGTGAGAAAGGCTTCAAGTATAAGCACACATTAAAGAAGCATCAGATTATCCACGGACACGAAGGCATCAAGGAGGAGCAGAGCAAGTCGCTGGAGCAGATTCTGGCGGATGTTGATGCTCAGAACTGTGGTGATGCTGCCGGACCAGAGATGAAGGAAAGCAGCTCAGAAGCACCTGCAAGCACTTCTGAGGAAAACCTGTCTGCACCGGCTGGAAACGCCACAAAAAAGGCCCTGAAGGTGTGTCCTGTGTGTTGTAAGGCGTTTGACAGCGTCAGAACGCTGAACAGGCACGTACAGTGCCACACAGACGACCGGCCGTATCACTGCATCCACTGCAACAAGCATTTTAAACACATGCACGGCCTGAAAAGACACCAGATTTACGCCATCTGCCACAAGAAAAGCAGCCGTTTCTTTTGGAAAAGAGAGATGAGAGCTGGAGCCAATCAGAGCGAAGCAAGCAGCACAGAGCAACAACAGGAGCCAAAAGTATGTTTGAACTGCGGCAAACACTTCGAGTACCCGTCAGCCTTGAAGGAGCACCAGGAAAATGTCTGCAAAGTAGAACTAAGAGAAGTGATGAAATGCAACGACTGCGGGAAAGAATTCAAAACCATGACGATGCTCAAAGTGCACCAGAGGATTCACGATCCGCTGTACTGCAAGGAGTGCGGGAAGATTCTGGCCAATGAGCCGGCTTTTGAGAGGCACAAGCTGATGCACAGGCCGATGCAGTGCACGATGTGTGACAAGACTTTCACCTTGCTGAGACGCTTGAGGGAGCATTATGAGAAGCAGCACAGCTTCACCGGCCCCTTTCCTTGTCCCCAGTGTGAGAAAACCTTCGTCCAGCTGTCCTACCTCGCCATCCACCAGAGAATCCACAAGGGGGAGTTTCCTTACGTGTGTGACATGTGTCCAGAGAAGTTCAGGTCTTCCAACTGTTTGACGGTTCATCAGCGGAAACACACCGGGGAGAAGCCCTTCCTGTGCTGGCAGTGTGGGAAGTGCTATCGCTCAGCCTCGGAGCTCACGGTCCACATGGGAACCCACTCAGAGGAGAGACCGTGGGCCTGCACGCACTGCGACATGGCTTACCGCACCAAGCTGCAGCTCACAAACCACGTGGAACAGATCCACATCGGGGTCAGGTATCCGTGCAACACCTGCGGGAAGCAGTTCATGAAGGAACCGTCGCTGAAGAGGCACCAGCTCATCCACACGGGGGAGAGACCTCATCAGTGCACCGTGTGTGGCAAGACTTTCCTCACCGCTAACGAACTCCGCCGTCACAACAGATACCACACCGGAGAGCGGCCGTACAAATGCGACGTGTGCGGCAAAGCCTTCATCCTGTCGGGCTACTTGAAGACGCACGTGCGCATCCACACAGGAGAGAAGCCGTTTAAATGTGACATATGCGACAAAAGCTTTAGGCTGTCCAATCACATGAAGAAACACAGGCGGACTCACAACAGGGAACCAAAGTTCTACGAATGTAAGGAGTGTGGCGTGGCGTTCCTCCAGAAGAAAGCCTTCTGGGAACACTTGCTAAGCCATGAAGCGAAAATCGAATCATCCTTTACAGATCCTGTAAGGGTGGAGATCCAGTAGAGAGCTTTGTTTGTTTATGGGGGGTTCTGCACGGATGTGGATTTCTTTTCATCTGGTTAGATCACCATGGAAACTTTGGCTTTACACAGAACGTGTTATCGGGCAATTCATGTTTGGTTTTGAATAAAATTCAGCTTAAAAATCTTCTGTCCTCTCACTGTTTCTTTGCCTAAAACCTTTAAATACCATCAAGCAGATTCGCTGAATCTAAGCTGACATTTAAAGTTCTGATGACATGATTTTGACATTTTTTTGTCATGTTTTATAGACAAAATCGTACTTCATGATTATGTATGTAACAGAAACAGGCGTGGTGCATAAATGACTTAGGAAACAGCTACATTTCAGCCATCTGACCAGACTGTGGCGCTGTTCACTAAAACCGGACATAATGTTACAAAGAGAAGCTCTCACCTGTCAATATGGATTTTCATGGGTTTATTGCAGTTTTTAAGTTATTTAACTTGACTGGAACCGTGTAAATTGTCATCTTCTCATTTTTAAAGGCTTATCATTTGCTGCGAGTAAGCCGCATGCTAACGGTGAGCTGCGAGCTAATAGATAGCTGAAGCTGCCACTGTCACCCCTGACTGCCTCGTACCTTGCTGGTCTTGTCCTGCTTGGTGCAGGTTTATCAATCAGCTCTGTAACAGTTGTGGGTCTGCTTGCTGTTCTAGGTCTCCTCCTCCCAGTTCTGAGTCTGCTTGCTCTGGGTCTTGCATGCTGGAGCTGAAATGAGTGGACTTGGGCGCTGGGAGGTCTTGGAACTGACTTCACAGCTCTAAGTCCAGATCGAACCTATATGGTCTGATATTTCTATATTCCTCTGGGTGATGATCCCACCACACAAACCAGTTCCAGTCTAGCTGTTCTGGAGCATCTTTCATGTTTTTCACTGCTTTGATTTTACGTTTAAATCAATGGCTGACCGCAACTGCTTCTACCGATGACGTCATGGAAAGGCTAATTGCTAACGGCTAGCGAGCTGTGCCTCTTTAAAATTGGATATTTATGTGAATATCAGTCTGATTGACTTCTAGCTACACAGAACTAATTTTGTTTTGTTGAATTGCAAAATTACTTGAAGTTAAGGTTGTGTCATCAGCACTTTTAAGTTCCCGTAAAATACGGAATCGTCCTGTAATTGACATGTTTTGGATGCCATTTTGTTCCATAAATTTCCAATACATGTTCCAGTTGCACACATATCAACAATAAATGTAACAATAATGAACAAAAGAAAACACAGGAAATGGTAATAAAGCCAGCAAAATTGTCATGGCAGGACCCACAACAGTCCTGCGTGTCTGTTGGCTGGCTGTGTGTGTTGCTTTCACGGGCGCCCCCACATTTTAAAAAATGTCCAGCATGTTCTTAAGCGGAAACGCTTGCAAAAGTACAGACCTGAGTGGGAAGGGGTCAGTCCTTGGCTGGACAGCATCAATGAAGATGATGAGGCAAATTTTGAAATGTCACGAGTGTTTTCTGTGGTGCACGGTAGACTGGCATCAGACATCACGCATCAGGAAAGCAACACTGCAGTAAGAATGTAGACGACCCAAATGTTTGTCACAGTTCTTTATCCCTCAATTATCTCCTGAGAATGAATCAGTCATGACATTATGAGAAATGGAAAACCAGACATCAGTATCGTGGGGTGATATTGTAGAAAGAGCATTGGGGTCACCTGAACTTGTGGATCTGGATTCACACGTCATCTTTTGTGGCAACAATATTGAAGAATACAAAATGAGGCTCACCGCCCAATTAGAAAGCCCAAATTGCAACACTGAACATGTCACCTGTAATAAGGAGCAGTGCAAGGCCTGAACTGCACATTCGAAACCCCTTCAAAGGACGTGTGGATTGGTTACAATCAGTCCCAGGAATCGACACCTCTAGCTGCTCCAAACATTCGGGACCGCAGTCGCTCCCAGACACCTACTTCCAGTCAAGATCATGGAATGTTAGTTTCCACTTTCCCAGGACTCCACTGAAAATGCTGGCTCAGTCCAGGGGGAACAGTCACATCCACCAACTTCTGGAAACTCTGCGCCTTCCTGTGCGCAAAACATCAGGAATGATGGGACACAGTTACAGATAAACATGAATCTGACCGATCAAACCGAAACAATGCAGGTTCCCAAATCCAGCAAATGGAACTGGAGTATCTGAGACATCAGGTAGAGCAGGGTTTCTCAACCCTGGTCCTCAGGGACCCCTGCCCTGCATGTATTCCAGGTTTCCAACTCCACCACACCTGATTCACATCAACTCAACTGCTCATCAAGCTTTTTGCAAGCTGCTAACGAGCCTTTTCATCTGAGTCAGGTGTGTTGAAGTAGGAATATCTTGAAAACTACCACGGCAGGGGTCCCTGAGGACCAGGATTGAGAAGCACTGAGGTAGAGGATTGCAGGACAAGCTGCAGGACAAAATTCAGCTTCTCACTTCTGAGTGAAGAGAATTAAAGCAGAGCAAGAGTTGCAGTCCAACCAAAACCAGTTAAACTACCCAACCAATGACTGGACGTTCAGAGAGCTACGCTGCAGGAGAAAAGCCAATTTCTCACTAAAGAGAAAAAACAATCTCCATCCAACCAAAACCAGCTAAACTACCTAGATGCAGAAGAATCAGATGTAGAAAAGAAAGGAGAACTAAACAGTTCCTAGAACCATGTGTTGGCTCTGACTCTCAAGACCCAGATCCATAGGTAGCCTCAAACCCACCGGTGGTCTCATAGGAAGTGGACTTCCAACCACCAGAAGTTATTTTTTATTAAAGTTTATCTTTATAGTGAATTTATTGTTTTGCAGGGTTTATTTCTATATTATTTTCAAGTTATTTTTTATAGATTATTCTTTTAAAGATTTTTTAAAATAATATTCAGTTTTTATTTAAGTTTATTTTTATACATTATTTTTACAGAGGTCATTTTTTTATATTGTTTATTAAATTACGGTGATACATTGTATTCTAGCTTGTAAACTTATTTACTGGAATAAAAGACAGAAATGGGTTCAATATAAAACTTTCTAATGTACCACAGAGGACAAAAATTGTTTCTTTATTCACCAAGGCACAAAATGATGCAAATAAACTTTCAATTTAATGTCAACCTGTATTAGATGAGTTTAGAAAGGGGGAAAAAGAAGCCAACAAGTCTAATTCAAACACCTGCTGTGATTTCTCTGAACGAATCAGGTTAATTATCAACAGGTGAGCAACAAGGTGAAGCATAAAAGGATCTTCCAGGGAAGCAGACTCTTTCAGAAGCAGCAATAAGGGAATTGGACTGCAAGGCTGAGGCAGAGAAGTTCAGTCTCATTAAACCTTCTAGAGAATCCAGATAAATATTAGAGCCAGAAATAAATCTTAAATCCAGTGTTGAATGTTGTGAACTTCAAGTTCTTGAGCATTAAATCAGATGTGGGTGAAAAACTATTTCATATGGATTAGAAAATCGATTCAGTTTACGGTCGTCCTCAAAATTATCCCCCCCAATTAAAGAAGGAAAAAAAATCATCTGCCAGTGGAAAAGATTGAAATTGACAAAAGTAATAATAAATAAAAATTCTGTGAAAATTATGACATTGATTTTGAATTGTGGTTTGAAAGAAATGGGCTCTTGCAAGCTCCACTACTTCCTGAACTTAGGTGCTTCTTTGTTTCCTGCTTTCATTACTGGGCGAACTAATTAACCCAGGTGTGTCTGATCTCAGTAACTGGCCAGACACAGCTGGGTTAATCGCGTCCAGTAATGAGAGACAGGAAAGGGCTCCTTAAGTTCAGGAAGTAGTGAGTCGTGCATAGAGCCCATTCTAAAAACAAACACACCTAAAATAAATGAGCATAATGAGGCTTTGAAGCTAAAATTTTGTTGAGCAACACTTTGAGACAATCACTGCAATCAGGTGTTTCCTGTCATGTTCAAAAAGACGTCTATACCTGTTGACAGTTGTTTTGGTCGAGTGTTCATGGGAAAGGTGCTCTAATGTGTCCAGGACAGTTTTATTTGGGTTTTTTAAAATTATTATTTTCAACAATTCAAAAGCGATAATTTAATTCAGTAAATTATAATTTTGTAAATTTGTATTTATTAGTTTCTTTAGGTACTTGCTGTTTGGATTACTGTTGTGAATTTAGCCTTTTCTTTAATTGGAGGGTATGAATAATTTTGAGGACAACTATAGACTGTTTTGCTTTAACTAAATAGCTCTCTTCTGTAAAATGTATTGAAACTTCATAAACTGAGTACGATATTTCAAAATTTATGTAAAGCACACAGTAATTTTGTTACCCAACAACATCCAAAACAGACTTATGAAAAGACAAAGTAATTACAACTTAAAAGGAAATTAGATTTTTTGATAAATTTAGATTCAGAACAGTGATGAAGGAAAGATGTTTGACAATAAAAGGTGACAATAAAAGGTATGGAAAAATCTTGATGGTGAGAGAATTCAATGTTTCTGAATTCTAAAAAAAAATGAAAGTGATCATAATGAAGCGATTATGGTCCTGGATAAGCCGATATTTTGTTTAATATTTTTTGTCTGTTTATATTTTGTGTGGTTTTCTTCAGTGAATTTGAAGTTTGGCTGTAAAAGTCTTTGAAGCTGAATAGCTTACTTTTTTATGTGTGAATAAAGGGCGGGCATTATATATATATAAGCTTGTACTTCTTTCTGCTCTTTTTCATTCAAGATTTTTTAGTTGCAATATGAATTATTTATATTTATAATGAATGAAATAAGTAAAGAAATTGAAAGAAATGTAGAAATCATGGATGCTGGGTCCTCACTACAGTATGCATAACAAACTGGCCTTTTCCATTGTCTGGGAACTGATATTTTGATATACTATTTGATCTACTAAGTTTTCTTCTGTGCTGTCATCCATCCACAGTTTGAATATTTAATGGCTGGTGTGCAGACTGTGCTCTGATCTTTGACCACTAGATGGCAGTACGGTACAGAAGATGAGAGTCAGGGCTGTGAGTTGGCAGTGTCTCCCTGCTGCTCCAGCTTTTGCAGGAGGATTTGGACCGTACAAGCATCCTGATACATAATTCAGTGTTTCTCCTTCATTAGCATCTTTCTATCAGTTCTCAGTAAAACACTGAAAGGGTTGCACAGAAAGACTTTACATGAAAGCTTGTGTGTTTGTGCAGCTTTTCCCTTTTATGCAACATTAATTTCCCAACTCGTGTACACAGGTCAGGTCATCACATGTCAATATTTATCCTCACTGTTTTTCACCTGTTTTTTTTTTTTTTTAGCCGTTGACGCAGCCTGAGTGACAGTTTAACTGCAGAAGCTGCAACATCCCTGAATTCAAGAGAAACCGCTCCCATCTCTAAGAAAAATCAAAGGCTCACTGAGTCAAGTCTCCCCAGAGTGTTGGGAGCTGATTGCTTTTTAACCCAAAGCATATTGATTTATATCAAGCTGTAATTGCTTCAGTGTGTCTTGGATTAATCCACCACCACCATAATTGAGGCCTGGCACAGGTCTCTTTCCTAGACATAGCCTTCCTGGTGCCAGGTGGTGAGTAGAGAGGAGCACCGCACCCACTCTCCATCCAGCAGGAGAGAGCCAGGGGGCGCCGGCTCTTACCCTCCCAACCGCTGCTCTGCATGGGATAAGTAAACAGCACAGCCAGTACTCTTCCCTGTTGCCTTGAGGTATCTCTTGCAGATCCTCACTCAGCTCTCCATGCAGCATGAGGCAGCACATTTCAAGCAAATCACTGCAGTATCACTACAACCTGAACCTATTTTGGAAATTTCGCTGTTGTCTGGGATTAGTCACTGAGACCACATTAAACTGTAATGACTGTATATGCTATTGTCCCGCTGTTATTTTAGTGGTTTTCTTCCAGACTCTGTGAAACTTTCCAGGATTTTGTAATAAGAGGGGAATGTTTGCACGCCACAACAGGTCCGTGACAAATATTGTCAACACTCTGCAAAGGAGGACCCAAGTGTGTGCCTTGTGTTGCACCTGCAGCTCTGAAGACTAATCTCTACTGATCCTGAGGTGTTACAGGAGTGTTATAGTTAAACTCTGTGATTTAACTGGACTGCTGTCCTTATCTTAGTGTGCCAACAGTTTATTGACCGGACTGTGCTCAAATCTGGTGTAACAGGGGGCTGATATTCCTCCCTTTTTGTTCCTATCAGATCTTGGGTCACAAACTACAAAACAAAAACCCCCCAAAAGCAGCCAGAAGTATCTCGTGTTACTGTCTTCTTTTGTTACTTTTGGGTCAAGACCTGGGGCAGAGCTGTGGTGCATGTGCAAGAGCCATGGCCAGTTTGAGTCCAACTGAACATGGAAACCATGGGGGTGTTGTCTACAGCTCACGTGCAACCAGAAAAAAGGAACAGAAGACAGAAATGGTGGAACTTGAAGACAATGAGCGAATGTTTATGGAACCACAAGCGTATCAGTGTTTCTTTGATTGTTAGCGATTGTCTGAAACTGACATTGAAACTTGGAACTATGAACTCCGCTCTGCCCTCTAGTGGAAGTATAGTTGAACAACCACGTCAATGTAAAACACGAGTGGGGAGATGAAGGGAGATGAAACAGAAGCACACACTAATAGCACATTTTTGTGTAAAAATAAAATTCTTAACCTGACATGCTAATATATAGTTTTGCTGCCTATTAAAGCTAGGGTTGGCAATGTTGGAAAAACGGTTCGAGCAAGTTACATTTTAAAAAACACACCACACCCGAAACCACGCCTTCAGAGCGCAGGGATGTGTGCGCTGATGTTTTACGAGCAGGTTTACGATAACAGTCGAGCTCGTGAGCTTGCTAGTAAACAGCTGACAAACCACGTTTCTAAAAGCCTTATCACTCCTTCTGCAGTGTAAAAAGTCCACACTGCAAACGTCAACGCCTCCAAGACTTAATCTTTATATGTTGTTTTGTTTAGTTTGGCGCACCAGCAGTTAGCAGTCCGTTAGCTATATTTGTTAACAGTAAGCGGTGCGCGTGGGGGATGGGGAAACAAGAGGGACAGAGACAAGACATAAAGGTATCGATTGTTTCTTCTATACTCTGCAAATGACTAATTCTTGCCTTTCTGCGTGAATGGCAGGGGTTGATCAGAGATTTTACAGACCTGCAGCTCTACAGAGGTCTGACTTTTTCCCTTTTTATGAATACATGATGTATTGACTACTTTCAGGATGAAAGGACCATTTCACCCAGTATAAACTGTTACTGAACAGGATTACCAACTCTGGCTTTAATGCTTCTATTACCTAAAAGGTGGCCGGAGTTGGTTGATCAGTAAGCACTTTAACAGCTTGTCTTATGTTGGTTGGGATTAAAATGAGCCCAAAAGTATTTTTATAGACTTGATGAGCATAAATCATACTCTAATTACCCTATGAGCTTTGTGTTGGTCTCTACCAGCAGCAAATCATTTCCCATGGAATCACCACTCTGTTGAAACCTTATGAATGACTTGAAAGACAACAAAAAACCAAACTGGCTTGGCCTCCAATCTCCCCAAATTACTTTCTTATTGAGCATTGATTGTGACGCTTCTAACTTGTTGCAACCACTCACGACAATTTCAACTGTGGCTCACGATCGTAGACCTTAAATACCAAGTCAGGAATCAGTCATTGGAAATGTCTGGAGGTTGTGAGTGTGTCTCATCTGCTCATCAACTGCAGCGTGTGTCTTCCCATCATTTATCTCTTTTCCCAAAACCAGCAGAAAATTTCACTGACTATATCCTTGAACAACACAAACTGTTCCTGAGCAACCGGAAGTCCCGCGATAAGAACTAAACACTGCTTTGTTTTGTCTTTGCATGTTCCCTGTGAGACAGACTGCCAGCCCCTTCTGCAGGTGTCGTTACTGCATCCTTATTGGTGGTGGGATGTGGGTTTTCAAGCATTTTCAGGTGCTGCTTTTTCTCAAAATCAGGAGACCCTGGGATCTGAAGTTGGCTTGGGAGCTTTTAAAGCACACATATCATGCTGCAAGGAAATAATTTTGTTTTTCTCCTGCACATTGATAATGCAGCACTTAAATGTAGATAAATTAGTATTGGTCCATTGAAGTCAAGTCTAACTAAATAATATTTACTTGTCAAACTCTTCTTGTCCACCTTTTATGATTTATATTAAGCTACACAAAACAGGCCACAATCTCATTAGCTTTAATCCACCCCGATTTTGTTTTCATCAGTAAATGGGGTGGTACAGCCCCAAAGTTCAACTTGTTGAAAATCCTGCCACAAACAGTTAAAACGTCACTGCGGGTTTTTTTTTTTTAAGTAGGTTTTGATCATCAACAGGCACCACAGAATTTCCTGGCGCTCCTTTGCCAAAATCCTGTGACCCCTGCATGTTACTACGGAAACATAGCGTATCAAAACAAGCTCCCCCAATTCTTGCATTCGCTCCATGACGCACCTTTTTATTTCTTCCATATGAACGGCCTATGGCACAGCGGAGGGTTTCGATAACAATATCTGCTCTGAAGGCAGGACGGCGGTGCCACACACAAACTCAAACACCACACCCTGTTTAACCACTGAGCTTGGGAAAGTAATACACACATTAAAAAAAAAAAAACTAAAATTACCCCTTGCAATAGATACCTTACTTTTATTGTTTTTGCAGAGCTGTTTTGTTTTAGTCAATGGATAAAGGAGGAAACGTAACACAGAGAAACCACTGAGCTGGAAAAACCCTCAGACTAATCAACAGAATAGAGGAGGATTGCTCTCCTAATCAAGTGTGTGTGTCCTTAAGTGAACCTGTTTGTGTGTGCCCAGACATATCCCCAACCTCCTACTTTCCCTCCCATCTTGGGTACCAGCCCTGTAACCCCCCTTCATTCCAACACAGCCCTCCAATCTGCCTCTCTGCTGTAGAGTTCACGCTGGTTTTGCAGAAACCAAAAGCTGAAATTCTTTGCTCATCCTCTCCACATTCATCCATCCATCCCACTGCATTCTGCTCTGTGTGGCTGTCTGTGTGAGCCACTGGGATGCTATTAATGCTGAAAAAAAAAAAAAAAAGTGTGTCAACACGGCTCCAAATGAGGAGAAAAAGAAGAATTTCTTTCTATAGAGGTTTAACTCTTTGAAGAATACAGTAGAGGACATCTGTTGTGTATAAATCCAAACATAGAAGACATGCATTGTAAATATTCTTTTCAGATATACTGAAGAAAATCACTTGCATAGATGGCCACTTTTTGCAGCGAACAGTGTCTCCTTTCCACACCAGAAGGGAGTGAAAACAAGCCTTCCCCTGGTCAATGAGTTCATTGAGGTGGACGTCTCCGTAGACAAGGCTGTGGGGGGGCTGGGAAGGAGGGGTGGCGGTGAGGGGGTTCAAAAGTCTTGCAATCAAAAGAGAAAAGAGAAGGAGCGGGTGAAAGGAGGGAGAGAAACTTGGCACTGAAGCAGTTCGGAGAACTGGGCATTATAGACGCAGAGCAAAGGAAGGTCAGACACCCCCCCCCTTTTCCTCTTCGCCTTCTTCCCACTCCTGCATCAGCAGATGTACTGCACAAGCCCATCACCAGTACTGCCAGACCACAGCGATAACAGGAAAACCTGTGATGGAGCATTTACACGCTATATTATGTGGGAGTTTGGTTCTTCATGTCAAACAAAAGAGACAAAAATTTCACTTTTAAAATCAGTGACTGTCTGAGGGGCTTATGGGTATAAGTGAACAGCCATGTGCCTGATCTGATGCTAGCTAGCAAGGTCATCTGAAAGCAGCTTTGTCCTTCTGATGGGAGGAACATCATTATCATATTCCATGTTGTATCAGCAACTCCTGACGGTGATGCAATCCACCAGGGAAGGGCAACCAGAGATGCTGCAGCCCTGAAGAGATAAATCTCTCATGAAAATCTGCTGCTACGATTTGAGTTTCAAGTTTAAAGGAAGAAGCATAAATTTTGAATGCAGATGCACTAAAATCAGTCGTAGTCTTTGATGTTAAATTAATTTCTTGTATAGTTCGGACTGGAAATAACCTCCAAATCATCAAAAAAAGGTTTTTACACAACATCATGAAAGCCTAAATCTGAGCATGTTAAGCTCCTGACTTTTAGCTGTTGCTCTCATCGTTCCTGCTTAGTTACATTTCAGGATGATGACAATGAGCTCTTTCACATTAATCCAGAACTTGATGACTTTCAAGGACTTTGCTCACAAATATATGTGAATAGAACTTGCAACACCCCGTCCCTCTCTGCTGTGCTTCAGCTATGCCTGTAAGAAGCCCATCCCACCAGTGGGGTCTAGTACTTCCTGCCTCCAATCAGCTTCTTTAAATGCCTAAACTTAGCACCTACTGGTCAAGGGGCAAACTCCGCTGGAAAAGTGTGAAGCCCGGAAGTTAAATTACATAATTGTAGTTCTTTCTTGATCCGCTAGGAGCTGGCTCCAAAACAAAGCAAATCCTCATAGACTCCCAGGTTAAAAAGACCAACTTCACAGCAGAAATAAACATGTTTACAGCCTGGTTCAAAAAATCATTTTAGGTTTGATAGGTCAAGCTTACCTTCATGTCAGCTGTGAGGGGGGCGAATTTTTTTTATAACTGATCCATTGGGATGTTATTCAACCTTGAAATTACACATAATTAGGGGCATATCGTTTTTATTGACGTGCAGCAGACCGGATGCCGGCCGTTGGCAACCAGTTTGCTCTTGGTAAAGTCTCAGTCGGCAGCAGAGTAGCAAAATGGTTGTTTTTAGCAGCTAACAGCAAGTCCAAAAATGCCTTACCCAGATAGCAAATGGACGGCGCTGCGGATCCCGGCGGCTGCGTTGTTACATTTGTCCCGGATCCGCCTTGCGGAGTCATATGAGTCCACTTGCACAGCGGGACAGATCCACCGCTGATCTGCGTTCTGATGGGGAATTCTGATGTTAGGTGGAGCACAGGCGAACCTCAAACTGTAGCTGCACCTCTGCCCCGGATCCACGGCGGATCCGTTCATGATCCTGTGGTTCAGCCGCGGGTCCAGTACTGACCCGTTATATGGCTGTACTCAACCCCTGCTCTTCAGGCAGCCATATTATGCTAAAGAAGCTACATTAAATGAGACTGTGGAACAATGTATAGTTTTAAAACTTTATATTTATAAAGAGTTTAACAGTATAACAGTGAACATGAACAGTTACAGAGCTCCTTGGGCGGACAAAGAACCAGCGGATGGCGTTGCGCATCATTTCCTTTTCTGCATCTTTACATTTGTGGTTCTTCCAGACAGCCTCTAAAACCACGCAAACACACAGCCCCGCTTCCTTCCCTCTGTGCCAACAATACAATAATGAACGTTTTTTCTGGTAATGACGAAGAAGCTTATTGCTCATGTGGACATGCCCCGTACGTCTTTGTCTCCCAGAAAATGAGTTAAATCCCCAAGTCTCGCAACTCAACCACAGCTGATGTAGCATTGAAAGTATTTGAAAAATAATGCCTTTATCCCAATAGAAAAGTACTTTACTCATTTAATATGCGATCCGACAGCAAAGCAAAACATTGAAGTCCATTTTTAAAATGACATGATCTTGCTAGCAACAGCTAAAATGTATAGAGATCAGGTTCTGAAAAGGTTTCATCAGAAATATTTATGTAATTAGCCTTTTAGTTTGAAAAGTAACCTTTCTCCATTATCTATGGTAATTATCATTCAAAGGCTGTATAAATAACCAAAAACTAGCCTACAACGTTACATTCACATCACTTCACGTCAACTTTGTATTCCTCATTCATGTCATCCAAACAAAATTACATATGAGTTGTCCAGAGATTATTCATGAAAGCCTTTTTATAATGTAATTCATCCTAAAATAAAAACTAAATCCATATTTATAATACATTTGTCCACAGACGACCAAGATCCATAGACAAGCTGGGACTGTAGTCCTCTTTTTCTTTTGGTGATGTCTTTTTCACTTTTTTAAACCTACTCCCGCCTCATTAAATGTGATCCGCAGAGGATCCGCAGCAGGTCCGTACAGGTGACAGTGAGACCCCACATGGTGGTGCTGGGAAAAAAATCCACACCCCTTGTTTATCAGACTTGATCCACATCTGCCGCAGGTCCGTGGTTTGACAGTCTGCCTTACCCACGCTCAGCTGAGTGTTGGACGGAGGTCAATTAGCGCTCTGATTGTCAGGCGGATCTGTGGACCTGAAGGCAGAGCTTCCGCGGAGTCCACTGCTATCTGAGTACCGTTAGCCCGCCGCTTAGGGGGCAAATCTTTGTTAGCACTTGTTAGTTTGGATTTAATTCAGTTAGCATTTAGCCCTGAGTACGTTTGCTGTCAAACATTTGCACCGAGGCAGTGACAACACCCTACACGGCAAGATGGCGACGGTGGGACACACCCAACTGGCTTCACTTTCCCCTATTCAGACGTGACCAGACTCTACGTCCATATTTTTTACAGTCTTTGATACTGATGCAGGGCCAGTAGCCAGGGATATGCAATTTTAATCACCTTAACCAAATACTTTTATTGGTTAACGTTGTAGTTGTAGAATGAAAGATATCACATCTTGTGCTGAATATCTGCTAAAACTAACCAAATACGAACCATGTAAATGGGTACGTCTGTGCCAAATGTTGTCACATGTGACTGTCTGCATGGCTGTTAAGCAATGCAGCCACTAGATGGCAGTGCAGAGTTCACCTGAGTTCTGACCATAGACCGTTAATATGGGGTTCTGACGTCAAACATGGTGATGATGGTGGACATCCTAATGTTCGTTCTTAGAATGAGACAGTAAAAAGAGGCAGCGCAGATGATGGTGTTGGTCTGTAGGGATGTACAGTATCGTCATTGATACAGATGCCAATATCGACTCTCCTCATTAATACGACATTTATATTTATTGATGCTCTTATTGAAACTACAGCGTAATTTAGAGGAAGCAATAAAGACATGACAAGATTTTAAAATTTGTTTATTTTCCCACGATCAGAACAGAACTAACACTTCTCAGAACAATAGATCAAGAAAACAGATTAAAAAAAATTTAAAAAAAATTGTTTTTGCAGAGTATTGATGAAATTAAGGAAGTTTGCTGCAGATAATGCTTTATAGAGAGACCCATGCATTCTGCCCCCTTCACTGCCATTATATGGATATCAGCAGATCTATGACTCCTCTAAATAGCGTCCAAAGGAGTCAGAGTGATGCAGAAATGTTACTGGTGAGTAAATGCACGTATAAATTCCAGAAATAAGGCTGAGGTTGAAAGAAAGAGAAGTTATCCTTTAATAACCCTTGGCCACCCTGTGGCCACCCCTAAAAAAAAATCTCTGCGGGCGCCTCTGGTCCATAGCAGCAGCAGCTGCACCGTAGTCACATGACTCTGAAAGGAATGCTGGGATATGAAGTTCTTCCACAATAACAGGGACTTTTTTTTACATGCTCTGGCGATACTGATGGAATGAAATCTCGTGAGATTTTGCTAGTAGAAATATTGGTTCGGAAAAAATTATACTGATATTTTCCGATATCACATTTTAATGCCAAGATCGGCCGATAATATTGGTAGGCTGACAATACCGGATCTCCCTACCAACAACATAACTTTTCAACCTAAAAATTATGCCTTTGACTCATTTTGATGGCACAGCAACATTCATTAGTCACATTTTTTGAGCCATCCCTGCCCAGCAGCGTCCCGAGGCTGAGAAAATATAATTTTAGGGGGGATGAAGAGGGAATTTTTTTTTAATACTAAAAAAAATTTAACAAGAAAAAAAAAAGAGAGGAAAAAATAGGGGGGGCCAGTTACAGAGACCCCAAGCTGCTTCCAAACCACTTTTCCTTCTTATTTTAGACACTAGCTATCCCCATACAGTTGGAATTTTTAAGATCGGACATGGAGAAGTTGAAAATCCCAGTTTTAAGCTTTTGTTGCTGAGATATTGCGATTAGGGAAAGAAAGCTTCCGCTTCAGAGGGGACACCCAAAACTGCTTCCACCTTCCCTTCTTATTTTAGACGAGCTTTACCATACAGTTGGAATTTTTGATTTGGTATCATTAAGTATGTATGTGTGTTATCAGTATCAGCATATATATATATATATATATATATATATATATATTATGTGTGTGTGTATATATATGTGTGTATATATATGTATATATATATATATATATATATATATATATATAATCACATAAACATGCGCTCTGAGGTTATGGCCACCCCAATGTGAGTAATGGTCTCTCTCTGGCCACCCCAGTGAAAAATTTCTGGGTCCGCCACTGTAAATGAGCTGTTCCCTGAGCAAATTTCCAAAGTTATGTACGCCATTTGAAGATTTCTTTTGATGAGGTGGGTCATCACCTCTATCTCCAGTTAAACGCTGTGACAGGAATATTGAAATTTAGCGATTTCCCTAATTTTTTAAAAGGTTTTATGAATCTAAACCTATCCAGAGTTCACATCAACCAATCAGTGAATATCATATCATATGAACCCCTCTGATGTCTGGGGTCATATTCAGGGCTGCTTGTCATTTTAAGAACATTTGATCATGTCTTTGTTTTGCCCCCCCCCCCCCCCCCCCCCCCCCCCCAAACCCTAAAATGTAGCATGTCTTTAGCCTCAGCCTCCTTTTGGATCCTACCACGCTTGTGATGCACTCACACATGCTGACCGTGCCTGCTGGGACGCGAGCTGGTGTCCTGTTTTATGATTGGGTCACAGCACTGATCTGGTGTTTAGTGATTGGATCAGTGGTGATTTCCCATCCCTGGTGAGAACAGCTCCCTTTAAGCCCTCCTCTTGGGTGAAGCTTCACTGTGTCCCTGTTTTTTTTTTTTTTTTTTTCCTTTTCTATGACACAGAGGGACCCCTAACTAAAGGTGGCAGCAGGTGGCCCTTTGCAAGGTGTTATCATTTGTTCAACAAAGTAGAAAGTTGCCACAAGCAGATGGCTCAAATTAGAATAACAAAAATCAATTTTATGTTCAAACTGCATCTTGTTTTTGAATCAGTTCTTAAAAGCATCAGATGTTTGTAGACCACTTGACTGAAAATTGGAAAGAATCGTGATTTCTACAGTAATTTTCATCAACAGTATGCAGAAAAGCAACAAACCCCTGCACAGTGGCACAAAGTTTAGAAGCACCAGGGTTTCACTTGTGCACTTTGCTCTTTGTTGCAATAAAAACGTCTCATTTTTCCATTATTTCTCCATCTCACATGTATTAAGCTCTTCCCATTTTGCTTTTTATTGGGTACTCAAGTTAGAGGCACTGTGGTGACTAAGTGGAAAACTGTTTTTAATGATTTATTTAAACGTTAATTAGATCAGACTTTGGATATTCTCGCTGTTGAACCACGCGGCGCCAAATTACGCAAACTCAAGAGTCATATTTTAACCTCCAGCTTTAACTTCTCACTCACGAGCTTTCAGGGAATAAAACTGTGTTGTGTGAGCTTCTGCTGGTGGGGCAGCGCTTTTTCTATCTTGATGTGAACTACTAACCAAGTCTGAGAGAGATCAAAATTCAATCCCGTTCAGAGAGAGAGAGAGAAAAAAAAAGAAGAAATGACGTTATTTGAATATGTGCCCAAAATCCTTAATGAATAACTTAGGACGAGTAGGAGGCAAATGCTGCCCCAGCTGTTTCCTGTTGAAAATGTCTGTGTAATGTAGATAAATGTGAGGGATTTTCTCTCTAAATCCGTCTCCTGTTCGCTAAATCTCACTTCTCCAAAACGAGCCTGCGCAATGGAACAAAGTCGGAATATTGAGATGTGACATTGCCCGCATCTCATCCTCTTTCTCCCCGTTTTTAATGACTTCAAACAAGTTCATTTTCGCCGGGCTTTGTGTTGTGGAGACCCGTGGGGATGTCTAGCGCTCATTCCTCTCAGTGGCATTTATGTGATGTCCTCAAGGTAACTTACCTGATTTCTTTGACACTATAGATTATCACCTTGGTTCTTCACTTGCTTTAACAATTTGCATTGAGCATCCTCACTGAGTTTAACCCGAAACAGTCACAGGAGATTTATGCTGCTTAGTTGTGTTTTACAGTTTTTCCACTGTATGATAAATGTTGATTTTTGATTATTTTGGTCCTTTGTTTAGTTGTTTTTCATTTTCTTCTCATGTCTTGGTAATTTTTCTTTTTTATAGATTGTTCACCTTTTGCTTAAATTGACTTTTCTTTTTTTTTTTCCTCTTTTGAAGTCTTTGTGTGAATGGTGCAGTGATGAATGGGGTTTTCATCCCCATCGCCTCTGTGCGCCCTGCGCTCTTTTTTTCCACCAGAAAGCTTTAATGCAGCTCTCCATCTTTCAGTGCAACTACTAAGGCTGCATTATTAAGTGCTAAATGTCTAACCTGATGCAGAGGGGTTATGAGAAAGAAGGGCTTAACGCGAAATGATTCATGTTGTTAGGGCTCCATGCTTGATATGTGGATGGATAATGTCCTGTGTTTATTCTCTTTATTGTGAACATTTGGCCCAGTCAGCTTCCTCCGCAGGCTTTGGCGGGAGAGCCCTTTTCCATCTCACAGTTTTGGATCGGAAAGATCCCCTGGCGGGTTTTTCTCTATTTTTCCATCTTTTTATTTCTGAATTTTGAAGTACTTTTTTGTGCGTAATAATGCGCTGACAGCTCTTGGCGCAAGGGGAACGCTGAGGTGATTACTAATGATATAAATGATGGATGAATGGTGTTGATTAATGTGGATTGTTGTTAACTTGCTGCTGAGTAAGATGATAAGAAGGGGAAAGTGTGTTTTCAATTTGGACGAGCTCTGCTCGGTTGCGCACAGACGCTCCGGAGCATCAGGGTTGGTCAGCCTCCTGTTTGAATGATTTTTGGCAGCAAGTAAAAGTTTGGATTTAATGCATTTTCCTTCAGATCTCCAAAATCCTGCAACGTTACAATCTGTTTCTTTCCTCTTAGTAGTGGGAGTACCCTGAATGTTGCAGAGAAATAAAAAAAAAACTCCCTTCAAATTGATTTCAATCCCCCGTTTGAGCAAAACGCAACTTTTGATTATCAAATTAAACCCTCGTCGTGATGATGCTCTGCGTCCGGCAGTAAACATGTTAAAGTTCTCCCTCTCTCCTTGCGCGCAGGGTGCGATGTGCTGTATCTCCTGTAGCCACACCCTCTCACTACTGCTGTGCGTCCTCACCCTGACTCCGACGGCAGGGGCGGGCCCTGAGACCCTGTGCGGGGCGGAGCTGGTCGACACGCTGCAGTTTGTCTGTGGAGAGAGAGGCTTTTATTTCAGTAAGTGCACCTTTTTTATTTATTCATAAAGGTTGGCTGTATATGTCCCAGAGCTCTCCACCTCCAGCAGGCTCATAAATAAAACAGCAGCCAGTTTGGCATCTTGTCTTGACTTTCCCTGCATCAACTCTCTTCCTTCATTCATTCCTCTTCCATGGTATTATCTTTAACTTTATCCATGCCCGTTTGTTTTAATGCTCTTCTCACACTGTTTTGGCTGAACAAGGAAAGTTAGATTAAATACAGAATAACCTTAATTAACGATTGTTGGTGGTGGATCACAGTTTTGCCCACAGGGAAAGGGGCTTAAGTGGAATTTGGCTGACTGTACCCAAAAAAAGGGAGGGAAACTAAATGTTGCATTGGAGTTTTTTTTCCAACAGAGAAGTAAAAACAGAAAACTTTACACCAAGAATCCAGGATTTAAATCTCAAATTTTTCCCTTTAGGATAAAACACAGCCTAGAACAACACGAGATATATGGAGTTACCGAGGTTAGATGCAATGTTCCACCAGCAGTTTCATTATTTTCACCGTACATGTAGGTTGTGAGCAGATCTTTTAAGTTTCACTGGCAACCATTTAAATCCATTTTCACCCTATATCCTCAATAAAAGTCCCACCTCTACCAAAACCTTTTTTTTTCCCCTCCAATAACTGATTGCCCCTCTGACTCATGCAGCTTTTACCAAACAATCTATTATAAATGGTTTGGTTTTGACTCAAAGTTATGAAAGATTTTCCACATGTGGTTAAATTTGTCAGCTGCCAGTTTCACAAAGAAAAGATATAAAATTTCTGTGGGAGATCAGCATCAACACAATGCATTTGCTGTTCTTTTCTCTTTTTTTTTCTTCATTTTTTCCCCGTAACTGATTGCTTTCACCTTAGCCTGAACCTGGAAGGATTTAAAAAGACGCCCTTTCAAAAATCCAGTGACTGGGGCTAATCCTTGAGTCTCAGCCTCGACACAGAATGATATAGTAGTGGTACTGTAGCCAATTTTGTCCTGGAAATCAGAAGTCCCTGCATGGCCCAAATTACAGATTGGTACGACAAGTCTACAACCAGAGCTAGCAGCTCTGTGATACAACATGTTGATGTCCTTTTTATGTCCAAATTTAACTTCAGTTTAGCATTCTGGCAGGGTAACAATTCCCAAATAAAAGTACAGTGGAGGCTGAAGTAAATGTTCTTGCTCTCATGAAAAATTTATGGGATCTGCAAGCAATTAATCCCAATGCAATCAATTTAATTAATTCAGTCTTCACTGAGATGTTTATCACTAAACAACACAGTGGTTTAAGAGGGAAAGTCATTAGGACTCATCCTGTGGAGACCAAGACTAATAAAACACAGTCTGTTTGTCCTTTTATTCAATATTTTATTTTAAACTTTGTGTTTCTTAACATTAGCAGGAAGATTACATGGCTATCTGCAGATTATAAAAGTATTAGTGGCTACTTTTACTTATCGATTCTCCCTCCCAGGCATCACATGTTGATGCCTCTTAAAGGTGCACAAAGCCAACATCAACAAAACGGTCCAACAACAAATGCTTCAAGCATTTTCCTGGAGTGTTTAGGGACAAGCAACAAGGTCCTTGTAAGATGATTGGAGAGGTGAAGCAAAGTCACAAGACTTCTGAATATGAGACTGTTAATGAACAGTTTGGGAAAACTGTTTCTTTTTATTAAATTCACCGTTTACATTTTGGTTCATTCACCGTTGGTTTGAACTCGCTGGTTTTGTTTAGACGAAACTTGGTTAGGTTTAGGATATCATCATGGTTGCGATGTTATTCTAACTGTTTTCATAAAACAAAAATGAACTGTTTCATTTTGTTTCTCCAGTTTGTTTAAATTTGTTGTGTAAAGACACACAACATAATTTTTAGACCTTAAAGGTGCAGTATGTAAAAAATCAAAGGTCAATAGCAGAAAAATGTGATATACAATTCAAAACTTTGCTTCTATCTATGTGTAATCGCTGCACTAGAATAGCTGTTATATGTTAATTTTCTTGGAATGAGTTATTTATATCAACTTGCTGTAAATGCGCATATGGAGGCTGCCATATTTGTTCCACCATTTTTACTACGGTGTCCCTGAATGGACAAAACAATGTGAGAGAAGTGAGAACCCTCTGAACTTTAAAACTGCTGTACCAGCTTTGTTTAATGGGAGTTAGACTGTTGATGGGGGGCTGAGAAAACTGCTAAAAGTTCTGGTCTTTAAAGCTATTCCGCACTACCAGGTCCACGGATCCTGATTTAAAAAAGAGGATACGTAATGATGTAGACCAGTGGTTCTCCAACTTTCTCAGGCATGACCCACAAGATACATACATGGTTTTCACTTTTTATATGCATTAAAGGCAATTTAGAAGATGTTTTTTGGCAATACAGAAAGCAGAGAATGTGAGTTTTTTTTTTTAGATAATGCACATGCACAAGACCAGCCTGCAAGATTCATAGCTCCTTCCTCGGCAAGTGTACTACAACATGCACAAGCCAAATCCCACCACCGGCATCCAACAGACAGCAGGTACAGATTCTTCCATCATGTCACAAACGCAAGTAAGACAGGAGTCGTTTCCTGAATGTTGCAGTAACTGCTAGCAAAATCATTGTTAGCTACCTACTGTAAGCATCAGATGAGAGTGCGCCGCTTCTGGCATGTAGTAATACTCCCGCCAATCAATCACTCTTGTCAATCACTTTCGCCTTATTACCTGTTTACTATGGCCCATCAATAACTCTTTAAAGTGATTTGACAGGCAACAGACAAATAAAACATGCGATGAGAGCAGAAATTATTGGTGGATGTTTTTTTAAATTCCATTACTTTCACGGCTGATATATAATATTTATATATTTAAAGCTTTTAATTAATCATACCTTATGGGGCAATGAACCCAGTTTCATCAAATATTGCAAAAATTATTCAAAGAAACATCTTTCTTCGCTTTAATGCATTTAACTAAGGTGCTAATTTCACATCAGTTTCGTTGCAAAAATGTAATTAACAGCCCTAATAAAAATTCCTACTTCATTCAGTAAATATAGTCTACGTTTTTATATACAATGATCTACTGTCCCCTGAAATGATGTTAGGACCTCCATGGGGGTCAGGACCCCCCAGTTAAAGAACCACTGATGAGGGAAACTGACAATCTAGGGTTTTTTCTCTTTTTTTTTTTAGCATGTGGTAGACTTTGCAAGAAAATCTATTTCAGTGCAGCCCAATTTTTTTCTAAATTCAAAGTAGTTTGTAGATGTTTTGGAATTAAAACCTACATAGTAAACGGTAATAAGGGCACATTCAAACCAAGGAACAAATAAAACATGAACATTAATGTCTCTACGTGGATGGTAGACGCAGGTTTTTTCATGCTATTCCTTCACCAACCCTTCTGCCTCCTGGTGGGGATTTTGTAGCTCTTTGAAACTGGAAACACAATAATTCAAGCCCACTGCGTGTGGGGCGAGGGGGTTCGGAAATAAAGGGAAATAAAAAAATAAAAAAAAAATAAAAATTTTACTAATTCAATGAGACTGTGCCAAATGTGTCAAATGTGTTGTTTGGCTTTGTTCCTATAAAATATCACAACAGGTGTCACAGGTTTACATGGACAGGAAATCTTACAGTTGCATCCGTCTGAGTCTGTTATACTCTACTTCAGTTCGGTCATTTAAAATTAATAGTTTCTATAATGTAGCTCAATAACGGCAAAGAATATAGTGGCATAGTTTAGTAGGCTTCAAGACGAAATGACTGCAAGTTCACACCTGGTTGATGAGCTATTTATCAATAAATTTCTCTATTTGGTCTCACTTTACACTGTAAAAAAATTTGTATATTTTACAGTAAACTGCTGGCAGCAGTGGTTGCCAAAATTTTACTGTAAAACATATAGTGACGACGTATAAGACATACGGTATGGTTTTATAGAACTGTAAATTACAGGGTTAAATACAGTGTTATTTACAGTAAATTACTATTAAGATAGAATCGATATGTGTATGTGTGTACGTATATGTGTATATGTGTGTGTGTGTATATATATGTTTTTATATATATATATATATATATATATTTATTTTGGTGTGTTCTTGCTGAATTGTAAACAGTTTCATACCATAAGTTTTCAAAGTACTAATCAGTTACATCTGTGGTTTAAACAGCACAATACTGTTCATTATAGTGTGGTGACATTGTAGCATTTCCCCCTGAATCTTACCACACTTTTATATTTTCCACACCAAAATTATCTTTTTTACGTACTGTTACAGTAAAAGGTACAGTACAACACTATTTCTTTATTTACAGTAATTGCATGTATTTCATATGCTAGTATGCAGTTTTTAATTTTACAGTCTTTTACTGTTGGTATTTAACAGTTTTTTACCCCAAATTTCACAAACATTTCTTACACTAAGTTTTACATAAATACACTGTGGGTAAGAGTTGGATTTCTCTTAGGTAAGTTTTTGATGTCATACCACTCCTCACAGCTGCTACAGAGAACATCAGGGTGTGCAAGTGCAAAGTTTATTGGCCAAAACATCTTTGAATGTCATCATATTTTTAAACGGACTTGTCAGTTGTGGGCTATATGGTCGTAATATTAACATGCATCTTGCTACTGCTACTGCTACTCAGCATTACCCTACTCCATGTAGCTTTTCCATGACCCATCCACTTTTTCTGCATCAGAGCCCGTGCTTGCCAGACAGCTCTTGGAGATCCACCAAGCTACTGCAAAGCTGCAACCCTCGTTTGTCCAGATGCTGCTGGCAACACCTACATACACTTCAGGGTTTCATGACAGCCTGATCAGTTGCCAGTTTTCTGCCCGTTCAGAGGTTTTGCTCTTTGGATTGACTTTGCTACACCTCTTTCCTTCTTAAGAATTACCATTAAGGTAGAAAAACTGTGGAATAAAATTGTGGACTCCATCAGGAAACATAACATTTTTGTCAATTTAAGCACTTAATTTCTACTTTGCTTCATTTGCCCGTTGCCATCAGTCACTAAGTTGGATTCTGACTGAACTGCTCAGATTTGGACTTTGGCATCCTTTTTGTGGGGGGGTCAGTCCCTAGTGGAGCTTATGTATTATGTTTTTATATCTTGTTTATTTAGAAAATGGTTCCAATAAGTGTCTGCTGGCAAAGTTTAAACTTGTTGAAATATTTACGATTTTAACAGAGTACGAGAGTGTCCCTCGATTAGATGACGTGGGAATGTGTTGGCTATTGATAGTGGAGTTTTACAGCAGCTGAAGAAATGCTTCTAACAGGCTGACTTGTAGGACTTTCTATATTTATCTTAGGAGAACGCATTGAGTATGGGCCAATGTAATTCATGAATCCTCATGCAGAATATACTTCTTAAACAGGACCAGACGGTTTTGTGGTGAGGAGAATGTATTTGTCTTTCCCGCATTTTACGCTGAGCTGTCACTGAACGACACAGCATCCATCTATCAATGCTCCATTTTCCTGCTGAAAAAGAGGTGTATTTCACAAACACTCCATCCTTTTTCTTAAAAGATGATGAGGTTTGAGCAGTGGGGTGCTGTACCTTGGAAAATATGCTGCTTACTGTCTTCCTCAGTTTCTCCCGCATGCTCATATTCTCACCATCATGCCGTTTTCCTTTTTTTTCTCCCCTTTCCTCTTTCTTCTTTTCTTGTTTGGCTGCATAAAATATCTGGAGGATCCATCTGGGCCGTGTCTTCTATAGGACTCAGCTTGGCCATAGGAACCATGCTCCTTTCCCTGAACTCTACCCCTCCAGTCTGGTCGTGTTGAACTTGGCAGCCCTCTGATTGATAATGTGTCTAGAGACAGTGTTGCAACAACAGTGGCCTTTCTGTGCTCGCAGTGCTTTTTTTTTGCAAATCCACCTTAAGCATGCACCATAAGGTAACTCACTTGCATTTCAAGACTGCAGATTTTGAACTCCTGGCAGAAATGCTAAACGGCAGCTGGTGGAAATTCTTTTTTGTAAGGGTAATTAAACAAACTGTGGTCTGTCGAACAGAAGAAAAAAAAAAAAAACAACCCACAACTGTAGTCAGTTTTTCCAATTATTAGCTTGACCTAGAAATCCTCAATCCTCAGTTGTCTTTGCAATGGTTGCAGGGTGATTTCACTGATGTTCATTCCATGAATCAGATCTGTTATGGGTTTCTTTTTTACTTAAGTGTAAGTATCAGTAACTCTTCATTCTTCTACATTCAGGATTTCCTCTAACTGAATAATGCACAAACTCTCATAAGTTGCAAGATAAAATAACTGGCGAAGAGCTTGTTTACACTTCCTAATAAAAAAGAACCAAATATGGTCTTTTTTTTATAATTTTGAGCAAAAAACAACAAAAAAAAGGAACGAAAAAGGGAGAAAATGACTTTCACCTCTTCAGTATTTGTCCCTGTCAATTTTGCTCAGAGCTACTTGAGCCAGAGAGAAGTAGAATGTGTAAACAGCACGTCACACGCATGCATGCGCACACGCTTTCACACAAACACGCATAGCGAGGCCTCTTCCCTCAGCAGCAGGGGATTATGTGGATTACAGGATGATAAGGACACCCCTCCCCTCCCTCCCCTGGTCATACACTGGGCTCCAATGCACAGCGGAAGGATCTGAAGAAAGACCTCCTGTGTCCTCTCCATCACCACCAAAAAGGTGTCGTTTTTCCTATCAAAACCCGAACGAAAAATCTAAGACTCCTCCCGTGAATTAGAGCTTCGCAGAACAAAGAGGCGTCTCATGAAAAGGACAGGCAGGCGTCCTCCAGATTTAGACCTGTGCATTAGGTGAAGCTGAGACTGGAGGGATTTGGAGACCCACAGGGACTCGACAGCACTTTACCTTTTTGGATCTCTTCACCAGTTTAATCCCATCACATAATGTAGGACATCTACAAAGAAAAACAAGGACGTATCTGGTAACATTAAGGTTGAGGTCACTGAGGTTATTAGTTCTAGCCTTTTATGTCACTGATTTCCTTCTGCTTTTGATCATTGTAAATGGATTTCCATTGGCAGCTGCAGCAGAAGACTCTTACACACCACTGATCACTTATCCTCCAACTGCTGCCAAATTTTCCACAAAAATAGACCCCAAACAAGTCAGTCCAACCTTGTTTCTAAAAGGATATCTTCAATCCAAGGTGAAAGTTGGAGGAATATTCTCAGAAGGAGAGTGCACATTGATGTGCAGGATTCATTCGTTCCTTCACAATCAAAAGTTCATGGTCTTCACAACTAAGACTTATTTTCAGCTTGCATTCCCATTAATCAAAAGATAAGCAACAAGATATGATGAACATAAATTTAAGAGTTTTATTTGGTGATTAGACTGATTTATCATGTCGTGAATGAATGAAATAAATGAGGATAGAATCAGACCTGGTAGTCATGCTGCTGGTGGATGAGTATATGTGGAAGGTAGCGAAGACTGATGAGGCTCCTCTGGTGTCAGGAAAACACAGATTGGGAGGAGGGAGATTGCATTAAAATTAGTTTGCAGGAAGAATAACAGAAGAGTAGTGAGCTTTGAAGGACAGGGATTGGATTGATCGGCTCAAAAAAGTAGCTTGACATTAGCAAAAAATAAAGCACAAGCATCATTTTATGGCACCAACAATCCCCATCAATACACACTTGTTATAGTCCTACTTAAAAAGATGTAACACAGACAATTAAACCCAACTTCTTTCAGACCTTTACCAAATAATGGAAAGAAATCCTTTCTTTGATCAAGAACTTTCCTGTGAAGTGGTGGTAAACAGGACAAACATGGTAAATAATTACAATCTTGGGAGTCAGTCGCGAAACCTGTTAGATATTCTTGCAGCAACCAAGAAGGTATTTTAATTAATCTTTTTCATGATTCCATGGTGATCTCTGTGTCATGAAAAGCTGAATTGGCTTACTTGGTATCCTGTTACAGTAGATCAGGGATGGCAGAGTCCGGTCCTCGAGAGCCACAATCTTGCAACTTCTAGATGCATCCCTTCTCCAACACACCTGTATTAGCTTGTGCATGTCGTTCAGCTCTGCAGAGGCCTGGTAACGAGCCATTCATTTGATTCAAGTGCGTTGGAGAAGGGATCTAAAAGTTGCAGGACTGTGTGGCTCATGAAGACTGGACTTGTTCAACCCTGCTCTGGACCAGAGATGCCAAACTCCAGTCCTCGAGAGTCACTTTCCTGCAGGTTTTTGTCGTTCCCCTGCTCCAACACACCTGATTCAAATTAAATGAATGCCACAGCTTCTTGTCGACTTCTTCACGTCTTCACATTCATTTCAGTCAGGTGTGTTGGAACAGGATTGCGGCCCTCAAGGTACTGGGGTTCTCTAGACTCTGGCTGGACTGGTTTCCCAGCTCATTGTCTTGCTGGAAGGCTGATTAGGAGCTTGATGTTGGTATCACAGTTCCCTGGACTCATTAGAACTGCCATGGGGGGAAGTCTGGACCACAGAAAAGAGGATTTCATATTCTGAAGGAGAATATCAGACTGTCCATGTCACAAAACGTTGAAGTTTTAGTGTATAGACAAGTTTGACGACCAAACCAAAAACCATTCATAACCACCACTCAAACCTTCACTGGCTTGGTTGAACTGCCACCTTCATGGACACTAAA
Organism: Atherinomorus stipes; assembly: GCA_023101725.1. NCBI lineage: Eukaryota > Metazoa > Chordata > Actinopteri > Atheriniformes > Atherinidae > Atherinomorus > Atherinomorus stipes. Next base: position 1,025,057 of record JALJCO010012637.1, read on the forward strand.
CTGCCGTGTTCGTGTCGGTTATCAACACGCAGCCGACTGCGTCATTATGTAAGTCTAAGGTTCCTGTTTATCATCATGGATTCAACAAAGTCAGAAAATATATTGCTCGTTGTAACTTTAGGCCATTTCACCATATTGTCCTCATTGAATGTCGTAGCAGTTAGGGATGGGCGGTACCGAAATTTTTCATGTCGATACGAAACGAGTAGTTTATGGTACTTTTTCAGCGATACTGATATCAATACTGATACTTTTTGTCCGTTAAAAGAAAATCACATGATTACACATTTTGCATTAATACCTTAAATACAAGGGTATTACATATAAGTAAAATCTGACAACAGAAGTACTGGAAAGAAACGCTTTCAAAACAATAAGTTATAGTGATGATGAAATTAAACAAAAATAGATTAAAAACGTCTTTCAATGATCAAATAACATGACATTACTAACTAAAATAATCACATTTATTAAGTGTAAAATTTTCAAATATAAAATGTAACGGCAATTTTACAAATTTACCAAAACATACTGTACAATAACCTGCATTAAACCACTGAAAGACCACAAAACTTCATCATCATCGTCACTAACAGCAACATCATCATGACATCTGATATGGCTACCACCATCATGTGATACAGAAGCTAGAATCTGGCTGATTTCATCATTTCATTGCCTAAAACTCTCAGAAGTAGAAACAAATAGTATGTTTTGTATCTGTACAGTGGTATCACTTTACTCAGAAAAGCATCGATTCCGATACTTTTTCTGGATGGTATCGAAGTATCGACTCCAAGGTTTAGATACGCCCATCCCTAGTAGCAATTGAGGAAGTAATAAACCACAGTCTTTTATGAGAAATAAATGAGAATGTTACCATTTTAGAGAAATCACTTTTCAGTGTGAATAAACACAGATCTTACTCGACCGGAAGTGCTTGGCAGAAATTGATCGACTGCAGAAGAAAACTGGAAACGTCCGTGAAACTTGTTAATAGACTTGAAGATTTCCAAATTTAATTTTGCTTTGTAAAGAAGTGCAGCTTATGTGATGACATACTGTAGATGCGATACACACCTCTTTGACCTCATGACCATCACCTGATTTGGGTGATTTAAAAAGAAGAGTATTTGCTTGCTTCCTAACAGACCAAGGAATCAAGTAGCATGCAACACACTGGAGGTCTTACACTTGCAAATGGTAATATTTGGTGCTTGTGTAGACGGGTATGTCTGGGTCAGTGGTTTTCACATTTTTTGGGTCACGACCCTCCAAAATAACATACTTTGGTGTTCATACCAAATCTGAGCTGAAAACATGCATATATATACAGTAGTGCATATACATTAAGCATCAATACACTGTAAAATAACATGTTATTACTTTAAATCTCCAAAATTTGTTTGATTTGATTTGATGGTAGCCAAACGAACAAGCACTTTTGCATGACGATCATGTCATTTTAACGGGAACTATCATTCATTTAAAACCTCATTTATTTGGCACATTTTGGCAGTAGACTATCTGCCTGATTAGTTGTGTAAATGAAGAGTTAATTTGCAAAAACAGTTAACCGCCATTTACAAAAAACGGAGTTAACTGCTTCTTCAAATAAACTCTTCATTTACTTTTTGAATATTTTCATCAAATCACACTTACATGAGGTAGAGAGTTTTAATGATGTTAAATGGAGATAGGAGGTTTGTACCCGACAGCAACGAAAAGCAGTTAACTCTGTTTTTGCAAAAGAACTCTTCAAATGGACCTCACAAAATAAGTTTTTTTCACAATGACAATCATATTTTAGAGGTTGAGGTTCTTGTTCAATAAAATACACCTCTTTCTTTATCCTGATATGATTTTTTTTTTTTTTTTTGAGTGTGTGAGCACATACACTCTCAGGAGTGTCAATATCAATGCCACTTATTTTATTTTTTTTTAATAACTTATATATATATATATATATATAAAATTGTGAAAAGTTTTATTTTATTTTGCACAAATGTCACATTTCACATTATTTCTTTGCTGTTCTGCGTCTGCCGTTGGTGTCGCAGTTTCCCGTTTCTCTTGTTTTTGTACGTTTGCCAGCTTTATAAATGAGGCCCCAAAGCTTTGGTAATGAAGTCCTCCAACATGATATACAAAGTGATTATTAAAAAGGAGGAGGGATCAAAGATCGCAATGAGGACGTGCAAAAGGCTTGTAAGCAGTTAAAAGGATTGTTTAATCTCTTGCATGTCAAATAAATATGTTGTCATTGATTGCAAAGAGATGTAATGAATAATTAAGATATCTCCAATCCATCCCATGCATAGTTGAATTTCAACTTATTCACACAATTACACATGCCCTCATACACATGCATTTGCAACTTTTTCAATTTTGGAAGATGGATACCATTCTACTGCCACAGCACAGAAACCGTTCTCACTATGCTGTAAACTCTTTGAGGTACCAATCATAAAGTTTCCAGTACTTTCTGTAGCTTTTATAGTCCCTGCCCAGCTGTAAACCACCTGACACTTTGTAGGAAGAGCAGTGCATCAGCTCCAAGAATCCACTGTTTTTAATTGACCATAACCAAGCTGTAAAACTTAGATGCTTTCTGTGCCACTCTGGATGGCGAATCCAACCATCTCTCTCCAAAGCTGCTCCTTAGACGAATGAACACTATGCATGCCGAGCCCGTCCAATGCCAAACCAAAGATGTGTGAGCGCTGACATCAGAAGAAACGTGCATAATAAAGTTTTCACAGGGATGGTTAAGTAAAGACGGATGCGAAATTGACGCCAACTGGGACTCATTTTAAAGGAATTCTTTATCCCAAAGGACCGTTCTTAAAAGCAACTTTATGGTTCGACATGGACGGTTATAGACGTCAACTGAAGAAGCTGCGTAAGATAGACAAAAGTAAAAATGTTTTATTTTACAAATAAGTTAAAACACAAATACAAAAGCACACAATCAAGTACATTTGTAAAAATGTGTCTCCTCAGAAACTATCTATAGCTTATCAACAGGGGCCCAGTTGCTTCCATATGTCACAAGACAATTCCTAGTTCACTCCCATAATAGATCCGGCTACTTCTTCCAACTCCCCAGATAAGAGATACTCATGCAGACAGACACATCGGATATTACATGACACATATATATACACATCTGAGAGCAACTGATCATTTTAAGTCCTTTGTATTTGGAGTATAAAGTATTGAATAGCATTAGACATAATTTAATCCTTTTTGTTTGAGCTTCTTTTTGACAGGCTTACAACCACAGCGCACTGCCACCATCTTCTGCTGGCGCTTTTCACCTTTGAGTGTTATTTTTCATCACGAAATTATGAACATCCTTTGTGAAGCCTTACGCCGAAAAATTGATGTCCTCCTGCTATTGGCTGAAGCTGCACAGCTGAGGCTGCGCAAGCTGCCATTTTTCCACTTGTGATGAGTGCAGCGAGCATGTATATCAATATAATCGTGACTATATTGATATTTATGGCAGCGAGTGTCTTCTTTTTCTTCTTCTTCTCTTGAGTTTTAAGGCAGTTTGTTAGCCATTTCAGGGAGCATTACCACCACCTACTGAACCTAATTTGGAACGAGAGAGTTTCCACAGTCACCTACTCAAAATCTTGACGGGTTTGAGCACGTCATCTGGGTACTTTTTTATACTCAATTTTCACATACGATGCATACTGTTTTTCATTTTGATGCCGTATACTCAACGTGTTGAGTATTGAGTATTGACAGGTTACAACATAGTGCATGCATAGCATAACAAGAATAGGACTAAGGTACACAGAGAATCTCAAACTTTGCTCATAATAATCCTAAAGCTTCCCATGTGAGAAATTAAGCAACAGAGAAGATCCTTTAAGCTGAATCCCATCTAAAGACCATCAGAAGGTGGACTCCTATGGCTGATATATGAAGTTTGTTTCAAATAGTTATTGTAAATAATAATTTATCATCAGAAATGAGAGCCTGAAGCCCAATATACCCTGATGACTTCAGGTGGCAAAACACAAAGACGGTGACTTCCAAATCGTTAACCCAATCAGGAGTCCATAGACCAGTGGATTATGTCCATTCATTTTACAAAGTTTATGGTTATGCACAGGTACTGTATCAGAAGAGGGGTTTTCAAAGACTTACAACAAAGAGAAGTTTAAGCCATGTGGACCCTTTTCAGAAACAAAAACGTTATGAACATTAAAAGTCACAAGCACTTACTTGGACGCTGTTGTAGTTGTTGTGCATTCAAGACAGATACAACTGATCCCAAAGGGGGCGGTGTTATGTGGTGCATTGGGAATCCAGTTCCGATCCATTGACCTATATGCTCACTATGTTGTAGATTAATGGAAGCGGCTTCTGGTGGAGCGCAGATGTCTTTACAGGCTGTCATTCTCTAAGCGAGGAACCTTTTTTCTCTATTTTCTTTCTTTGGGTGGTGACACTCGAAAGATTTTTGTTGTTCATTTTGAAATGAACTGAACAAATGAATACCACCAACATCTAGTTTAAATATGGAAATATAAGTGTCCTTTTTCACAGTCGATTTCAGAGTGAATTCCTGACAGAAAAGAATTGCTAGACCTTATGATGCTCACTCCTGTTCAGAGCTTTGATAGTCCTCTGAAGAGCTACTTTATATCTATGTGTTTAGTTTAAAATATTTTTGTTTACAACATATCTTCGTTTCCCCTGCATCTGTCCATTCCCGTCTATTTCTGCTTGCAGGAATGTGGCCACGTCCTCCATGTTGGTGTAGTCTCTCCTTCTGAATAAATGCCATTTCTGAGATAATCTCCTCAAAGTATGAATACTTATTATAATATTGTGTTAATGTGCTAAAGGGGAAGAATTTTCTTATTGCTTAAGCCCACTCTGAAGAATAAGGTCACTAATTTATCAGCATAGGAATTATGTTTTGTAGAGTAAATCTGGTTTGAATTACTCTGAATTACTCTTAAAAACTTGACTTTGCTCCAGATATTTCCACTTTATTCTCTGAGAAAAACAAAAATTCATCCTCTTTTTCTCAGCGTGGCCCTAATACTCCATCATAGTTTGACCAGTAGTCAACGGGGAACCCATCGCCCAATCTCTTCGACCCGAAATTTGTTTATCTACTGCTCACTTTTTGTAAATGTGATCGTCAAGAATTCCCTAGTTTATTGTGATAAAGTAGAACCAATTTTTATCACAATAAAATGATGGAATGACATTATATTCACAAAAGCTTAAAGGTCAGGTCATAATGTTCTGCAAATATACTTTTCTGGGCATTAAATGGCAGAACTGAGCAACAGAAGGGGAGCTGCATGCAAGCTTTAACTGAACTGGTTGGCAGCGGCATAGTTTTCTGCTGCAGTAATTCTCATGTGTTTAACAACAGTCACTGAAGACAACTCTTTGTTTATGAGGGATTACAGCAATTATACGTGGCACTGAAGCCTTTAAAACCAAAGCTTTTAGACCTGATTATTATATGCATGTTTTTCCCCGATCTGCCCGAGCTGATTATCCTACATGTTACAACCGGTGCCAGCTGATTTTGCTCTCCCTTCCAGCTGTTTGTCCAGCAGGGTGGCAAACTATTTTCAGAGAAGCAGCGGATGTTAATTTGTAAAGCTTCATTGGGAGGGACTGGAAAATGGGCCAGGCAACAAGGGATGTCTCCACTTTTGGCTTTTAGCAGCCATTATATAATCACCAGCCAGGTCTCAACGTCATAGTTCTCCTTCTCTTAAAGTCTTGACATCAGATGCTAATACGACAGCCAAGTTTGGTCCCACTAATGCACACCTCGTTAGCTAAAAACACCCAAATATGAGACATTTAAAAAGATAATGCATTTAAACTGAACTGTGATCCGTCTGGAGGTTTCTTTGGAAGTTTGAGATCTGGATAAACCTAGTTTTTCTACTTCCTAAATAATGCAGGTGTGCCATGTATTTTTAGCAACATTCTACCTGATGTGCAATGTGAAAGCCTCCATGTCGCCCTTCCCTTCTCCTCCCTCTCATTCACACCTCCACAAACTTCCCCTCTGCTTTGTGTGTGGGGGTCGGAGGAGAAAGATGCTTCTGTTTCTGAATGAAAGCTCCTCTCGGTCCAAAACAACATTGTCAGGACAAGGCAGACAGAAAGCAGAAGTTAATGCACTTTGTCAGCACTGGCAGCCCTCTGAGCCAAGAGCTATTAACTCTGAGAGGGAAAGGCATTTCCTCCTTGTAAATGCCATATTAAATTATTATTATTTCATTTGGTAACAGGGAAAAGCCCATCAGGGCTAGATTGTTCAAGGTGAGCGGGGAATTGTAAATGGAGAGCCTGGGTTTTCTAAAAGCCACCAAAGAGGGTGGGGGGCAAGGGAGTTAAAAGAGGAAGTGAACACTGGCGTCACTGCAGCTTAATGTGGTCATGGAGTCAAAAAGCACACCTTGAAATAGCCTTATAAATGTAATTTTGACAAGAACATTTCCACAGCACCTTTCCTCATGCTTCCATCTCCAGCGTGTTCTCTCAATGAGCCTTCAGGGTGACTTTGTCTCATGAAAACGTGAATGAACAGCGGTGCATATAGTCAATGGAGCCTCACAGCCTGCCGGGAGGTTTCTGCAGGTGGATCCTGCTTGGAGGACTTGTGGTTTGGGCTCACCAGATGGTCCTCTGTGTATAAGATAACGAGCCAAAATGATTGAGCGGAATAAAGTCAACGTTTGGTCCACTACCACTATTTTTTTTTTTTTTTTTTTTACAGTGAAGCAGCTGCCAAAATGAGTCTATGGCGTGCAACGTGATACACTGTAAATTTCACATGGAAGAAATCAATGTCATTAAGGCTGTTCATATATCAGGAAAATCAGACTTGTGACCGGTGCTTTGCCATGAGCATGACACTTGGCTGCTTGCCACAATGTGTTTGATTAATTTCACCTCAAAATATAAAGCACTGGAGAGGAGAAGGAATCTGATTTATAGAAGCTGAATTGACTGTTTTGCTATAGCTGCAAAGTTCACATGCAGTTTACAGTGACAAGGGTGAATTTACCGCTTAAATTATACATTAAATTCTAAATCAAAGTATAACTTGTGGTGCCAAAGTGGCCGTTTTGGAGACTTTGCCAGGACAGTTTTTACTAAAATTGCTTTGCTTTATTAGTATTGGCCTTTGTAGAGATTATGTTCACATATTGTAATACGATTTTTGTTTAGAGCTACAGTTGAATCTTCCCAAAAAATATTAATTTTCATCCTGAAGTGCTTTTTTTTTTTTTTTTTAAGGCAAGCCGGAAACTTTTTTTCATTTTTACACTGTTCCATCTTCATTTATTCTTCACCGGTAACACAGTCGTCCTCATACCCTCCAATTAAAGAAAAGGCTAAATTCACAACAGTAGTTAAAATAACAGGGAACTAAAGAAACTAAGAATAAATAAAAATTTACAAAATTATGATTAATTGAAATGAAATATTGCATTTGAATTGTCGTTAAAAATTATATTTAAAAGAAAAACAAACAAAACTGTCCCAGACACATTAGAGCACCTTTCCTATGAACACTTGACCAAAACACCTGTAAACAGGTGCAGACGTCTTTTTGAACATTAGAGAAAACACCTGATTGCAATGATTGCTTCAAAGTGTTGCTCAACAAAATTTTTGCTTCAGAGCTCAATTATGCTTGTTTGCTTATTTTATTTTTTGCTTGTTTTTAATATTTCTTTCGAACCACAAATCAAAATCAATGTCATGATTTTTTATAGAATTATTTATTATCACTTTTGTCATTTTCAACTTTTTTCACAGACAGCTGATTTATTTCCTTTTTTAATTTGAGGGTAGGAATAATTTTGAGGACTATACTGCACTGATGGGCCCCTTTCCTATTACCTCAAAAGTATTCAAATAGACCTTGTGGAAGGAGATATATACTGCAGTTGTTTCATTAGACATTTTCAAGCACAGCCCTAATATGCGGTTTAGTTGTTTTGAACCCCTAAGAATAATCCTCCCTACTGTCTGTAGCCTAATATAATCCCCCAGTGCTCTGTGATTTAGATTTTCTTACTCATATCGTTGTTTTTCACCCCCAAAAGAGTCGAACCCTTGATTGATTTGCCATCAGACATAACCATTAAAATCCCTGACCATCTTCTAACTGTTCTAATCCCTTCTGTTGTTTTTCTGAACCAGGTAAACCAACAGGTTACGGCCCCAATGCAAGGCGGTCACGCGGCATTGTGGACGAATGCTGCTTCCAAAGCTGTGAGCTGCGGCGCCTGGAGATGTACTGTGCACCTGCCAAGCCTGGCAAGGCAGCTCGCTCTGTGCGCGCTCAACGCCACACAGACATGCCTAGAGCGCCTAAGGTTAGTACCCCTGGACACAAAGTGGACAAGGGCACAGAGCGCAGGACAGCACAGCAGCAAGACAAGACAAAAAACAAGAAGGTGAGCACCAAACAGAACACGGGATAAGATGGATGCAGAGCCATGTTATAATGGTTCGTGTCAGTGCATGTGCACACATTTTGCTGTGAAAGTGGAATTGACTGACAGCTTGTTAGCTGAGCATAAAGGCTGGAGACTGGAAAACAGCTGTTCCCTGAATGCCTGGCCAAGAAACACTCTCATACAAAAACACAAATTATTTTCATGTTCTCTCTTTTGACAGATTTAACTGAAGAATTAAGAGTTTTAGCACTGTGCAGGAATTTTGTCACTTTGACATACCCGGACATTTTTCCCTCAGCTTTTTTCTTCCATGAACGCTCCCTAACAAGAGCTAAACTAGCAGTTTCCCTCATTCCAGTCTCGATGCTGAGCTATTTCAACTGACTAATGAAAGCAGTAAACATTAGGATGATATAATCTCATTAAGTGCACTTTCCAAATTAACAGTGACCCAAAGGAGTTGGTAGTTTCAAGTAATAAGCACTTTATTGCACCTCAGAAGTAATTAACTATCCAACTTAAATGGCTTCATTTTTCTCCCACAGAGACCTTTACCTGGACATAGTCATTCCTCCTTCAAGGTATGCAAAGAATCCCTGATGTTATATAAATCATTTTCTCATTTTTAACATAGGAATTTTGAGTATTTTTGGTATAGAACCCCCAACTATACGCCTAAATGCAGACTGTTTTATTCCCAACCAGCCAATGTGCAGGAGACGAGTGGACTTCAGAAGTCTTTTCTCAAAAAAGAAAACCATTAGCTGCAGAAGGAGCTAAGTGGTTTTTGTGGTAGACTCAGGGCCACTCATGCTCCCCAGGCAGAATCTCCACTCTGCCGCTGAACATTATGCCTGAAATCCAGACATCTCTCTATGACAGACTGACACATGCAAGGTCTGGGGATAAAACACGGTTATCATCTTTAGTGAAGTCTGCACTGGTCTCCTCATCCCTGTTATCTGGTGCTGTCATTTAGATTGAAAATTTCCTCGTTTTGTGTTGGGAGAGGTACACTCTCCAGGCACAACACTGAAACCACTGACAGTTGAAATGAGAAACATTAGTCATCTACTTGGAAAACAATATTCAGCTGGGAACATTGAGTCCTGGCTTTCATATGCATGTTACTTTGGCATGTGCTTCAATACTAAACAGCAATTACCTCCATCAATTCTCAGAAAACACTCAAACACCTTGAAAAACACAACAAAGATCCCAAACTGTTAATTCAGCCACAAGAATCCAAAGATTCAATGTCTCGAACCCACTGGACTCAAAGAGTTCACTGCCAACATCACGGTGCCAAACATCATTATACAGCCCCTGCTTTGGCACAGCAAAGGGAACCCGCACAGTTTTAGGCGGCTTTTGACCAATTGGTGTAAATTATAGTCTTACAGATTGGTGCAATTTATTTTAAGTGGGAAATTTTTTTTTTTAAAAATTCTCAACAGTATTTTGGATTTAGGTTGTGCTGTTCGTGTTTTTAGACTACATACATCAAAATTCATGGGTAAGTCTCAAAGTAAGTGTCAAAAGTCAAGAAGAATTAAAAAGGTTGGAAATGTGGAAGTTGTACTTAAATTACAAGTACCACAGTTGAATAAATCATACATGTAACATTTTTAATGTAACTGGAGAGAAAAAAAATCAGTTTGAATGATGTTTTATTGGGTTTTTTTTTAAGCCAGGCTTCCCAATTTGACATCAGAAGCACTTGTTGATGGGGGGGGGGGGTCCCAAAGCATCGAGGATCACCAAATCTGGACTTCTTGGGTCAGTGTCCATAAAGTTCTCACTGTGTTCTTGTGCCAACACACCTCACTCAAATTGATGAGGTGCAGAACTTCTTTGGCTGTTGGATCCATTTAATTTTAGTCAGCTGTGCTGGAACAGGGAACTGGTGAAAACCTTCCTGACATTGGCCCAAGAGGTCCGGATTTGGTGATCCCTGCCCTACATGTGATGGGGTGATCTAAAAGTTCAAAGACTTCATCCATGCCAAAGCGGTTTCCTTTTGCTTTCAAAAAAATTGGGTGAAAAATAAAAAGTTGAAAGGTTTTCCGAAGCCCCCAAAACATAGAGGTAAACATGATGCCATTGGCAATATGATGATATTTCGCAGCAAATTATGATAGACCTCGTCTTAAACAGAGACCTCTGATGACAAATTCACAGTACACAACCCTCTTCATTCTTTGAATCATAGACTGTTAATGTTAATGTCGGTTTCTGAAGAGCTGAAATGAAGCTTGGTGGGCTGTCCCCACTGTTGCCATCTTGGCAGTGTCGTGCATCTCATGGAAAAAACAAAAATGGACAGAGGTGGAGCTGAGAGTGGAGGTGCGAGTGGGGCTGTGAGGGTGGGGATGAATAATGGACACCTAACAAACGCTGAGCTACCTGTAGCTGATTCAGAGCTAACAGAGATACTGTAGGTGAGCTAAAGCTAAGGCACGCTGTTAGCCTGCTTAATACTGTTAGCCTGCTTAATACTGCTTAAGCAGGGAGCTAGCCACTAGCCACCAGCTCTACCGCTGACCACTAAGCTGTTGTCTGCCAATCAAAAGGACACACTCCCTAATTATGCATAATTTCATGATTAAATAACATGTAAATGGATGAGATTTTAAAAAAATCTCTCCTACCCCTCCACAGTTGTCATGAGGGTAAACTTGACCTTTTAAAGCTAAAATGACTTTTTAAACCAGCTGTAAACATATGTATTTCTGCTGAGAAGTTGGCCTTTTTAACATGGGAGTGTATGGGGATTGACTCCCTTTTGCAGCCAGCCCCTAGTGGATGAGAGATGAACTGCAGTTTTCAGCACTTCTTCATTGGCTTCTCTGTATCTGGGGAGTTTGCCATTTGATTTGAATGGGTGTCTCATTGCCCCACAGACCAGTCACAACTTATCAGATTTTGCTCTGAAGTCCTTTGAAGACCACAATTTCTAGACTTTTCTACCGGTTTGACTCAGACTTTGGTGTTAGCTCTTTGTGTAAGTTTGAGGTCCAAGGACACAGAAGGACCACCTGCCAAATACAAATTGTTTTTGGTTTTATGCTTTGCTGCATTTCTGCTGTATGTCTGAAAATGTGTTTTCTGTTTTGTTGCAGGAGGTGCATCAGAAAAACTCAAGTCGAGGCAGCACTGGGGGCAAAAATTACAGAATGTAGGAATGGAGCGAATGGACAAATGCCCAGTGACTTGGGGAGAGAGAGGGTAGTGGCCTTACCCGGTACCCCTGTGGAATGGTTCACTGTAAAACAAAACAAAGAGGATGCTAACAATGACCTGAAACGCTCTTCAAAATGATTGAAAATTGAGAGCTAAGTGTGTTTATGGGTTTGATGAGGGGTATTGTGATCATTTTATACACTGCACCATTCCATATCGGGAGGAATTCTATGTTAACGCAATGTAACAGACTAGTTTAGCTGCTGAGACACGAACAAGAGCTTATTATACCTCCATGAGTGAGCAGAATCCCCTGAATCCAGGAAAGGTGGAAACATATCTGGGTTTCAGCCAATCAGAGAGCAGCAGGCTATGGTTGGGAATAAGTGGTCCATCTTGTCTCCTGAACTTTGTGGAGGTAAATCCTTTTAATCTGAGAGTGAAAGCATTTACTCCTTTTGACATGGTCACATTTAGCAGTTATCACCCCTGTTCAAAGCTGATATTTTACCTTCAGTTTGTTTTTATGCACCATGCATTACTGTGGATACTTTGATATGTAAAGAAAAATAAATGTTTATTGTCAGGACAAAGACCAGATGGTTTATCATCAGATTTTGAATATTGTTGTGGTTAATTTCACCTTCAGTCCAGTTCAAATACATGTAAGTGGAGTCAGTAAAGGGTTTGAGACCAATCCAAATCCCTCCTAAGCCCCAGGAAGTATTGAGAACCCAAGGAATGGGTCTGCAATCCTCTTAAATCACGGTTCAACACCCGATTAAGAATAATTTGAGAGAATTTTGAAAAGGGGCTTGACTAAAGTAGGTATTAGAAAGCAAAACTGTGGCTTTTTTCTTTTTCAAAAACAAAACAATAATCAGACAATAAAATAATTTTTTCTTTTCTTTTCGGCATGTCAGAGCATAGTACTTGTTTTGTTGTCAGAAATGGGTCATTCAATTGATTCAAAGTCCATTTGGCATAAATGAGTGGAGAAATCAAATAGCGACAATCAGGCAAAATGTTTGTTGTCCGTGTCTGCGTCCGGTTCACATGTCATCATCCATGCCAGATCTGATTATTGTCGACATTTCAGTGTAAGTGAAGGCCTGTGCTCAAGGTTCAGCGCAAGCTATTTAAGTTTAGACGCAGTTTTGTTAAAATAACTTGCGCAGATCGTCAAAAGAAGCGTTCCCAAAATATAACAATTTGAAGCAAAAGACACAACACGGTCCTGTAACAGAGGCTATTCTGATCCACAGTGCAAAACACTTCAGGTTCATGATAGTTAAAATGTTGCACAATGATACAAAGATGTGGCTTACATCATGCTACATGGTGACATGGACATTCAACGTCTCATTATTTGGATGGTGTTGACACTCAACTTCACTCCACATCCATCACAAACACTTTCTATGTCTTGCTAAACGACTATGTACACCTTCAATACTGTTGAATTTTAACACATCTTTTTATAAGGAAGGAGACGGTCAAAAGCGCTGGTTTGCTAACTCTCAATGTGGAAAGCCATGTTTTAAACCTGTCCAACACAACATTCCACTCTACTTTAACTTTTCTACTTTAATTTGGGAATGGTTAGGAGTTAAAGAATATTTGCTTAAAGTTGAAATCAATAAACATGGTTGGGTTTATGTGTTGCAAAACATTTGGTTAAGGGTAGACAATTACATATGGTTTCCTGCAACAAAGGTAAGGCATGCATTGCCACGTGATACTCCTTTATTTTGGAGATGCGGACAAACACACCGGAGAGTCTGTAATGGCCACATGAATGAGAAGTTTAATGATTTATAGCCTGGAATATTTTGTAAGTTCGGGGAAACCAAGCAACTCTATGTCACCTGGACTACAGTACATAACCTGAAATGATTATGTAAAACAAAACAGCATCCATCGCAAAGTCCACCAAAGAAACCCCAAAATTAAACCGGTTCCTAAATATTTGTTAGCTAACATTACAAGTCTACCTAGACACGTGAGATACCGGACACACATACAAAGCACCCACAGCATAAATGAGAACTGTGCAAATATGAGCAAGGGTCAAGTACACACACACAAAAAAAGCCAGTTCTGAGAAGTCCTTGCATGAGGATCGACAGGAACTGCACTTTGCTTGAGCCTCAGTGAAATCGCCCAAGACAGCTCATCTCTTGCTCTGCCTCCTCTTCTGTGTATAATCAAACAATACTCCCATTATGTTATCCTATGCATTACTATCAATCATTGTACATGATGGTTTCGTATAACAAAACTGTAGTAAGAATCCTATCCACTGTATAATGGTGCTATTTTATAGTTTGTTACTTGCAAGAGATGGCTGAGACAGACAGATAGCAGGGCTTAATTGGAGGTCTTCCCTTTTGCACAGCCTTGTGGCCACCATTTTAATAGTGTTTTTATTTGTAAGCTGTTTCAATAAGGTAGTAGTGTAAGCGAGTAAATGTATCTGTGTGAAATCTGTGAATGCATGGATAATAAAAAAAAAAAAAAGAAAAAAAGAAAACCAGGAAAGATTATACAACGTTGTGGTCCCAAGAAGGCAAAATGCTATTTTTTCTACTGTTTTTAAATTATTTTCTCAATATAAATCCCTTATGCCAAATAACTTGACAAAAGAACTGTGAACTGTAATTCTTCCAATTGTATTGAGATTGTTGAAAGTCATGGTGTGCTTTTGTCTGTCCGGAGGAGTGTGTGTTTACGTGTGTGTATAAATGCCTCTCTGGAAGCCAAAGTACTGATTATTAAAATAACTCAAAGCGGGACTGTGCAACTTTTGATACACATTCGACATTATGTTTTTCTGAAACACATTGTAATAGCTGTGTTTTATCTCATAGCTCTTTTTTCAAATTTTATTTTTAGGTCAAATTTGCAAAAAATCTTTTTTTTTTTTTACCCTCTTTCTACAAAGAGGTTCCTAATGGAATATTAAAGACTTTTTCTATATCAAAATTCTAAGTGACTATTAATTCAAAATCAGTTTCTAGAGAAGCAAACAATATTCTGCTGACCATGTCAAGAGTTATTGCCAGCTTCTGAAAAGTATTTATTTACTTTTAGCTAGTGTATGGAAGCATCCCCCCCCCCCCCCCCCCCCCCTTTTCCTTTAACATTTTGTGAAGTGATTTAATATTAGTCTTATAACAATATGGAAACAAAACTAGTGTCAAGAAAGTAGTCCAGACAGATATCACAAAGTACATTGAAATCTTTTATGTAAAGTCATGCAGATGTTGAGAAATAGACCGGTTCATTTTTTTTTTTTGCTCCGAGGAAGGTGAGAAGATCAACATCACCCATGTCTGTTAGCTAGCTTAGCATAGCTTAGCTCAGAATAAGAACAGGAGAAAATATTAGCATAGCTTAAGCCATGTTTAGCATTGTCAACCAAATATCCGCCTCAAATATCATAGATTACCTCAAAAACTGAACCTCCGTGAAAACACTGACATTTTATAAATAACCTTTCACAGACTAGCTTTAAAATGTACATGTTAGCATCTTTTGGGCTGAGCCAAGCTGGCTTTCTCTTTTCTTCTATGCTAAGCTAAGCTAACTAACCATGTAGGCTATTCATCACACAAATGATAGAGTTGTGTTGATTATAACTCTGTGTAACTACCACTGCTTATACTCCCAACCACTTTCATTGTAGCCTGAACTGAAGCAAGATATGATAAAACGACATTTTAAAACAATGTTTTACAGTTTATTTAATCAGATTTTTTTTCTTTTTACTCTTTTAATTTCTCTGGTTAAGCTAAACTACCTGAGTAGGTTGCAGCCCTAAGTTTGCATCTAACCTTCAGTTATGGTTAGGAGAATATCATAGCTTAAATGGAAATTTACCTTTGTATAGAAGCCGAGAGCACCTGTCTTTAAACACTTTTTAAAAATATAATTTTCTTGAGATAATGAGTTAACTATCTTGAGATAATCCTTGTTATCTCAAGATAACAAAATAATTGATCTTATCAAAATAACTTTTTTAAAAAATTAGAAAATTATGATAAAACACAGAGGTCTCTTTTTGGTTAAACTTCAGGAAAACCGCAGGATCAGAAAAGCACATACTTGTATCAGCTTTCTGTAAAAGCTTCTGACCAATGTGTCAATTAACCTACCAAATAAATTAGGTTATAACTGCTCATTCTGTAGCTCATGATCTTGAGAAAACAAAATTTATTAATTGAAATATCTCACCTTGAAAAAAAGGTCAATTTCTCAAGATATTAAGAAAATTTTACTTATCACATTCAAGATAAGCTTTGTTTTTTTCAAGAAAAAAAGAGTGGTGAACTCATGAGCTTGAAATATCGGCATCACAATGAACAATTCCACGAATGTAATTGTTTTCAATCTCATGTGTGTCTTATCAACATCTGCTCTTTTGGTCAATATCAGGCTGTCATGAACCAAATTTAGCTGTAATTACGAAAAACTTCTCATTTTGTTGCTAATGAATCCAACTTTTCCCTTTAAGTTGTATGTTACAAAAGTTACATGGTCTCGCTTTAGAGGAAGCCAGGATTCTGATTTATTTTGTCCAAAACATTTGCTAGCAGTTCTCCAAATTATGATTGGAGATTGCTTTTTTTTTTTTTTTTTTTGTTTGCTTTATTTTTGTTTTTCAAATGTAACCTGATTTTCGGGAGCAGGACCACACCTCAAACACTCCCCTTCCTGTCACATGTCTCTTGATACCCACCTCCCCTGCACACCTGCTATTATTTCTCATCCCACCCACTCCTCCACTTCCTCTCTCTTTTTTTTTTCTTTTATGTGGGGCTCTGCAAGCCCAGCAGCTGCTGCTGATCTCCAGCAAGTCTTTACTAAGCAACTATTACCAACATCGTCCATATAACACTTTCAATAAACAGTTGTGTGCATCTAATTGATGGTGTGGTCTTTGCTCATGAACTTTACCAAAATTATTCATTAGTTGTTTGTTTTGGGGTTTTCTTGTTTGTTTTTTACCCCCCTATAATACGGTTTTTAAATAGAAGTCTGACTTGTTTTTTTTTTTTGTTTGTTTGTTTGTTTGTTTTTTAGTCTATTCCTCACAATTTTGGGGGAGCACCTGGCAACTGAAATAAACAAGAACCTGGCTGGAGAAAAACCTTGGTCCTCCTCAGATATACAGTACAAACCAAAGACTTTTTCATGAGGATGAATCATCACTCAGCATAAAATTATCATATAAAGCCATCCCTGTCTCAACTTTACATCTACAGTTCCTGAAAAAACATGATCATGAAGTAATCATGAAAATAAACCAGAAAGATGTCACTCAATATATCTGCCACATTGCAAGAAGTGATACAGAAAGCCACAAAAACCAACTTCAGATTCTTTGACTATGAATCATTAAAACAATTTAGTTTGTCAGATGTGTAAAATAATCAATAAAGCCTATAACATGGGAGAGCATGAGTTATTCATGATCCCCTACGGTGTTTAACAAGAAAACATTCATTTCCTGAAGCTCACTGTTCAAGAAACTATTTGATTACAGCGCTGTTATTTATGGTGCTCGATTGCCTTGTGTAGAAAAATAATACTGACAAACTGTTCACCATTCCTGCTGAATAAACCACTTGTCAACATCACAGAAATGTCTGGAGAGTTATTTCATACTGCATGCACATGGGAAAGAACATGAAAATACAGATTTTTATGAGGGACCCTGTGGATTCAGACACATAAATGGCAGATAATTATAAGTGAAATTTTGTCCCCCTTAAATCCTTTAAGACAGTTTGGCTATAGATAAAGCCATAACTCAAGCTGAGGCTTTGTGCACTGTGTAGTATGAAGCAGAGCGCACTTGTACTGAATGACAAAGTGATACTTCGTAAGAGGCGGTGGGGTCTGCCAACGCAAACACAGAGGGGTGTGGTTCTCCCTGAGGCCTGAGCTGCATGTTCAGCTCTTTGGCAGATAGTCTCGGTGACAGCTCCGAGCTCCAGCTCACTCGCTGTCAGCACTTTTTCAGCGGATGTGTATATGGGGCAACGATAAAACCTTGATAAATTGGCTTTCTGGCTGATTCTCAGCAGACAGAGATCAAAATGTAGCAGCAGGAAGGCTGGTGAGTTCCAGGTCATCGCGGTCATCCTGGATGTTATTTCATCTCTCTCTGCGCTTAGCACAGAATCAATTATCTTGCCTTAATGATCCAGCTGATGGCAAGGCTGTGGGGTTCAAATAAATCGGAAAGATTGCGTGCAGAGAAGCCTAGTGGCGAATAACCAAGCCATAGCAATTAGGGTAAGCCAATTGTGAATACATGTTTAGTATGACCCAATATTTATCCTGAAATTAAGAAAAAACTCAAAGAGGTCGCAGAAAGCTGTTTATTCTCCTATATGTGCTAATTTTGAATTAGATCGTGAGTCAGGAGAGTGCAACACAGAGATGTTTGACTAACCTCAGGAGCCAGGATGGTTCTGGAAAGAGCACAATCCCTTCCCATTGATCTGCCTGCACTCTGGGATACAGTGCATCTAAGGACACAGATTTTGGACCGAGCTCTGAAACACAATCTCTCCACACTCTTCAACTCCTCATCTTAAGCACACAATTGTCTTTTGAATGACCTTGTGGTCTGTTTTACTACACTCACCAATTTTACTACTTATTCTGCTCATTTTACAGAAAAAGACTTCGTAAGGCCTCATCAGTCTCAAGCCATTCATTTCTTTTCCAGTAGCACACACGTCTTTTTTTTTTCTTTCTTTCCTTTAAAAAAAAGAAAAAACTTTTAAAGTTTGTCAGCTCAGCATTTGTAGTTTCAAATACTGAAAATCCCCCCCAAAAATTCTCATGTCCCGATGCCATCCAGTCTTGGAAAGTGATGAGTGGAAGAAGAAGTCCTGCATTACGTTTACTGTCATCCTGAACCGAGGCCAGATGTGAAATGTGAGAGACAGGAGTCCAGCAAGTGCACCGTGCTACCACAAGAATATTAGCAGCTAGATTAAAGTGTGTGTGTTTTTTTAAAGAAAAAAAAGACGAAGTCTAAGCCATGGGATTTGGAGATTCTCCCTCTTTCTCACTTTCAGTCGACAGTGGAAATTCACTGAGGCCTGATTATAGCAGGAGAGTGTTGGCTCAGCTGTGTGCTTTAAGAACCCGTGATGTCAGAGCCTTATTTTCCTTGGAGAGACTCTCATCAGCTGCATTGTTCCAGGAAACCATGGTCTGTTCTCTGAAAAAAAAAAAAAAAAAACCTGCCCAAAGTGCGACCCCCACTCCAACCCCATCTTTGCACCCGCATCTCCTCTGGATGCGGCACGCCGACCTCTGGCTCAGCTCAACACACGCACACACATGCAGCATCCCGCATTGAGCAACACATTTCCTTGGAACCCAAGCTTCCCCTCCGCTGCGACAGTGTTTGTCTTTTCTCTCTTTTTGTTTTCCATCAGAAGATGAGTGTGCGTGATGAAAGGCAGCGTGTTAATACAGGACGAGGAAATAACATTCGGGACCCTGGAGGATCATAAAACAATGCTGCTACTGATGTCATAGAGCCCTGACTTCTGGGGTCTCTGTACGCACAAAGATGTAGGCGGTGTGATTGAAATACAGCACCGGCATTTGACAGGTGATGCAAGCATCTGACAGAGCTGATGAATAAAACCCTCTGCAGCTTTTCAGAGTTCAAAATTTCAACCATATCTGGATGCAATTATTCAAGGCAAACTGCAACTCAGCAACATCTCTGTCAGTAGTTGAATAAAGTTCTCCGCATTGGCCAAAGACTGAATGGAGATGTGTGTATAAACAGAGAGATTTAGTAAATAATATTCATGGACACCCTCAAAATCCCATCGGGTTGTTATAAGATTATTGACTCTGCTTTTTTTTATGTTTTTGTCAGAGAATTATGGTAATGATTTCCTAGAAATCCTGAGCAGGAACAAAAAATCTGAGTGTTACCAGATAGAGACCTTCACCTCACTCAGAGTTCAGGGAATCCTCCTGTTATTTCCCAAGTTGCTTTGAAAGCAGTTGGACTACTTATTATCCAAATCAGTTTATCAATGCAGCATCTAAAAAGAAAATATGGCAAAAGGGAAGGCAGCATTATCAAAGAGAGCGAAAGAGCCATAAAGGTTACAACAACAGAGCAAGAAGCTCACAAGTTCAGTTGTGCTTCTGCTGGAACGGCCATGCCCCTGCGGACAAGTTCAGTCCTTCAGTAGAAGTCCTCGCCCTCCAACAATAATACATAGAAAATAAAGGTTGACTGCTCCAAGTAAAATCACTTCAGCTGAGCTCCATAGTTATAATTCATGCCCTGGTTCTCCTTCCCCTCTGCTACGGCTCCTGTGATGTTAATAAGGTAAGCCTTTTGAGCTGGGAAGAAGCCTACAAGGAGCTATGTCAACATTTTCACTTTCCTCCACCTTTTTATCATCAGCTGAAGGTCAGCACCCTTTGTGTGGGTGCCCATCCATCAAACAACCTGAAAGCTTGATCACAGAGCTGTGGCATATCAGTTTCACCTCAGAGAAAAAAGTAAAAAAAAAAAAAAAAGTGCCCTTTTTTGTATTCTTGCTGAGTGTAAGATGACAGAATCAATACCGCTTTAATGCACTGGAATGGCTAACAGTAACTTCTCACAGCAGCTTCTCGTCTACTTCATTTTGTCGACTTAATCTGCACAGAAAATCAAATAGAACCGGACCAGGGGTGGCTCTACAAATATTAGATTGAGGGGGCTGTGCAGAGGCAGACTGGGGAAAAGTATGAGTTTTCTTAAAAAGCAAATAGCCAATGATACAGTGGGTTGCGAAAGTTTAGATTCTCTCTCATTAAAGGATAACATTCTTTTTTTTCAACCTGGACCTTATTTCTAGGCGTTTATTGATAGTTTTCAGTCATGTGACCTGCTGGGAGCCCCAAAAGTACCTAACTGCAGTTACAATGACCGACAAGGGTGCCGCCATACATCCAATCCATACAGGAAGTCTCATGCGGAAGTTAGTTAAATACCGCCAAGAGTAACTATCTGCGGCTTGCCAACAGATGCGTTTGGTGTAGTCGGGTGGTTAGGGTTAGGAGAAGGGTCAGGGTTAGGGTTAGATTTTAGTAAGTTACATGGAAACGAAACTTCCGATTGGGACTTCCGGCGTGGATTGGATGTATGGCGACGTATCGTGACTGCAGTTGGGTCCCTCTCGGGAGCCCTGGCAGGCAAAAGATGATCACCTGTCAGTTGCTGATACAGAAACAGATACAGAAATAAGTTGGAAATGTTGGAAACTTGTGACCCATAAAGAGAAGCGGCTGCTGTATACGAGCCGTTAAACATCGCCACGTCCCTGCTGAGCCTGCATTCAGAGATATTTACATCTGTCTGGTTGAGACGCGTCACCATACACCGCTGCCAGGATGAAGGTATATAAGAGCACTGACAGTTCTCACTAAAAACTAATGTTCAAACAGAAATAACAGAAATAGAATCATTCCCTCTCATATTAACTTATTACAACATCAGGTTTAGAAAGGATGAAGCGCTATGAAGACGTAAATAAAAAGCATGTAGGACCGGTATGCAGGAAAAACAAAGAATATCATTCTAAATATCAGCGTTGCATCTTGTCTTTGTGCTATTCAGCTGAATATGAGTGTAACAAGATTTCCACATCCCTCCTTAAGGAGTTTATTTGCATGACCGCATCCCTCCGTTGTAGCTAGTAGCTAAAATCAACACATTAGAATGACTGCAGGCAGCTGGTCACCTCAATATGACAGCAAATCACACCAACACTTATACATGAGGTTTATTTATGGTTAAAACTACGCTAATTATATACAGATGAATGTTGGTGTGGGCATTACTGACTGTTGATGAAGTGTTCGCTGCTAGAACGGGTGGGTTAGGGGCTGGTGGAGGAGCTGCATGGTTTACTGAACCCAGGACTGAGGAGCGTTTGGCTGATCCACAGATTTCTCCTCTCAGGGAGTCTTTATAGGACGGAATACGGTAAAAACCAGGTAAAGACACAACCCCAGCTTTTTTCCCCGGCGGCTCGTGCACCCCATCGCAAAACAAGCGTTTGGTATTTTCCAGCAGCGTAACTTTTTCTCAGGCTTGTTCTATAAGACTGCAGGTGGTGAGCTAGAGTGTTTTTTGCCCACCAGGGGGGGCATTCCCTACAGACCCTGACGTCACAAAATAACTATCAATACGTGCATTTACTCACCAGTAAAATTTCTCCTTTGGAAGAGTCACCCTTCGGCTACATAATGAGAGAGACGGCATTATCTGCAGCAAAACTCCTTCATTTCATCAATGCTTTTAGTAGGAAGAAAGAAAGAGAATGAATGAATGAATGAATGAATGAATGAGTACTATATGTCCTGTGAGTTCAGAGTTTTGTAAATTACATGTTTATTTGTTATCTGGGTAGCGAGCTGCTCTTCTAAACTGTACTACAGTTTAGAAGAGTGGCCCCCGAAAAGTGTGTAGGACACCCTGATAACTAACAGAAAGCTAAATCTGAACTCATGGGACAATAGTCCTTATTAGTTCGTTCATTCTCCTTAAAGTATTGGTGAAAATCAAGGAGTTTTGCTGCAGATAATGCCTTATAGAGAGGCTGCCCCGTCTCCGCCATTATATGGATGTACGCCGAAGGGCAAGTCAACATAATATCCCCTGAAGGAGTCAAAGTAATACAAAAATTTTACCGGTGAGTAAATGCATGTATAAACTAGAAATAAGGTCCAGGTTGAAAAAAAAGAAAGTTATCCTTTAAAGATGGAAAAAAAATATATATCATCTGTCGGTGAAATAAGATAATTTTGACAAAAGTAATAATAAATAAATATTTTATGAAAATCATGACAGTGATTTTGAATTATGGTTTAACAGACATATTAAAAGCAAACAAACATAAAATAAAGCCAGCAAACAAGCATGAAGGGGATCCAGAACTAAAATTTTATTGAACAACACTTTGAGGCCATCACTGCATTCAAAGGTTTTCTGTTGACATAAGCAAAGTGCTCTAATTTGTCTGGGACAGTTATGTTTTTGTTTTATTAAAAAAAAAACAATGTTTTATTTTACAGAATCATAATTTAGTACATTTTTATTCATCACTATCTTTTTTTTTTTTTACAGTTTCTTGTTATTTGAATTACTATCGTGAATTTAACCTTTTATTTAATGGGAGAGGTAAACTCTTGCATCCCACTTTATATTCTTATTTTAAACATGCACAACTAGAAGTGCAACATTAATGAAGATAAGTGGAAATACAAACAAACAAAACATGACCCCCTTCAAACTACATTAATATTATCTGCAAGATTTTCAAGGTTTTCATACGTTGCATCTTTCTGATGATGACCTGTCAGAGGATTTTGTTAAGCCACTACCCATTGAACCTCTTACTGTTCAATAGGCATCTTTCTTAGCTGCCAGTCTATCAGCTCACCTGCTGGGTTCTTTCCATCCTACGGATTTAAAAAAGAAGAGATCCACTTTTAAATCCTGCTCTCTGATCTCCTGTGTACTTTCTTGACCCCTATCTGATGAAAAATCACCCCACCATGTTTCCCACCTATAATCACACCTCTAAATAGACTAAAGAAAGCTGTTCATCCCTTTTCTTTCCTACTGATGGGATTGAAGCTCATATGAAGTCACCTTTAAACTTCCTCTGACCTTTGATATCTGAATGTGGATGCAGCAAAGTTTCTTCTCAGTATATAAAGCAGCTAAAACCCTCAACCAAAGCTGTCCTCAGGTAGAGCTGGAGCATTGAAAGTCCTGGGTGCTGAATACTTTACAGCATGATCTCCATCTACTCTATCCTGTTCGCTCTAGTGCTGTTCTCTGAACTGAGCAGCCACCTCGTCACTGTGGCCATGCCTTCAGCAAAAATGGAGGACGATGCAACAGATCAAGAAGGCTTCGATTCCATGCTGGGTGAAGAGTCCATGACTGAGCCTGCTGTGGTCCCACCGATGTACAGACGGAGCCTCACCTTGGACAGCAACATTAGGGATGACGGGCCCCCGAAAATCGTCATCTTATTATCAGTAAGTGTCTCTACCTTTTCTGATATGTTGAATCTTTTCTGTCGTAATTGACGTAACTGGAAAAAGAGTTTGAATTAATTAGTTCACTTTCACCAGGTGTTGCTAGTTGGAAACACCAGATGACAGAAAGCTAAGCTAAGCTAAAGTCAGTGCTGTCAGACTCAGAGAATGACTGGGTCAGCTAGAAAAGCTTCTGCCCACTTGTCCAACTCAGGGGACGGGGGGGGGCTAAATTTCACCCAGGGGTGGCATATATGCCTTTAATTTGGCCCCATCTCAGTGAGAAAAGCCAAATTTTGGCATTAGGGCAGTTTGTTACAGCTGGTAAAATAAGTCACTAAGAATCACTTTTTCCCTCCATATTTATGAAGATTCTGATAGTTTCAAGCCTTACATATGTCACAATTAACAACTCAGTCAACTTGGGGAGGGGGTCGCAATGTTGCATATTATTTTGTCATCTTGGGATGGTGGCTGAGAAAGTTCAAGAACTGCTGCCTTAGAGAAAAAAAAGGAAAACAAACGGTAATAGTTTTGAACAACGTTTCCAATCTGTCAACCAAGTATTTTCTTTCCTATTAATCATAAACATGATTAACCTAGTTAACAATAAAGCATTGCTTTTTTGTTTTTTGTGATGGCTCGCTCATCCACCTTTTGGAAATAAATATAGTTTCATTCACATTAAAACTGCAATAACAACCAAAAAAATCCATACTTGCTGACAAATTTTCAGAAAAAATATTCAACAAAGAACTGGTTCCGGTCTACTTGTCGTTATATTAATTAAAAGTCTCTCTGTTTAATATTGTACTCTGTATACGTTCTTGTACATGGTTGGAAATCGCAAATGAAATATGATTGTCAGAAGTCTGCATACCACAAAAGACAAAATAATATTTTGTTTGTTTTTTGGTATTTTGGATAGATCAGTCTTTTATGTTGTATATATACATTTGTCTACACATATGAACAAAAACAATAACTTTGGCCCATGTTGTCGAGTTAAATACATTAAAAAACTCACTGCAGTTATTATGCCAGACTGTCATGCATCATAACTATTCACTAGATGATTTTTTTTTCTTTCTCTTTGTATAAGCAACCACAGCTAACCATAGTTCAGCAACAAAGAGCACATTATCTCCATTCTGAGAGGGAACACTTGACCTCTCTAAATTGGCCACCATCCCCCCAGTCTACTGTTAAGTCAATATTTTACACACACATCTATAAAATTATTTTACAGCAGCATTGGAAAACCGGGAAATACTGTTAGCTGAAAAGGTCAAATGATCACAAGTCTATAAACATTTATTGAAATCACAGTGGGAAGAACGATGATATAATAGTGTTCCATCAAATGTTTGGCTGCGACGTGTTTATCTGGAGTTTATCTGGCGACTGCGTCTCCCGTGTGTCATGAACATGGTGGTTATCTATGTGGTAATGGGCAAGAGAGAGCCGAAATGGAGACAACAAAGACATCTGGTGGACCACAGAGCTATGGAAGAAAACAGAAGACTGTGATATAATGAAAATAAAAGGAACACATTTGTTCCATTTGCAGATTCAGTGGCTTGGGTCAGCTGATAAAATCAGACCCAGCACCTGCGTAACAAGTGAAAAGATCATCTTTCAAAGCTGTCACTGCTACTTGAGCATCCACAGTTCACACTCTACAGTGTGGAATAAGCAGGAGTGTAAAAATGACTAATTTAATGACTTCTTAATATGTTTCAGGACACAAGACTGAAAGCACACAGTGCTCATGGGCTGAACTCCATTGCAGCTCGGCCCCCTCTGCTCACAGATCGAAGCCTGAGCTTCACTCCTGGCGAGCCCAATTCCAAAATAGACAGAAGAGATACTGATCTTGACAGTAAGTATCTGGAAAACCTTTCAGAAATTGTTCAAAGATCCTTTTGCTTTTTCTGGTGTATAATTACAGATATGTTGATGTTATAAACTCACAATGTCCATCATTTTTTGCTCTCTTGTAGTGCTGCGATGTATGATAGGAAGAGTATACCGACCATGTTGGGAAGAATAAGTGTTTCCTCCTTGCTGCTACTGGTTCATGAATGTGCTGTAAAAGTTTCTTCCTTTTGTGTTACACTGAAATGCATTTCTATGAATAAAAAACTTGGACAGATGTGTATAACAAAATGAAAGTTTATTAAGAACTGAGGTTGCATTGTAATTTGGGTCTTAAAAAAACTACAACTAGTAATTAAATAAAAGTTCCCTTGCCACATCATTGATTTGTAGGAAAATTATTAGTAATAAAGTGCAATGAAATGTTGACTCATTTGTTATGTTCTGGTTGCAGTCACCTCATTTATCCTGCTGCTTAGGAGGTATGACAACCCCCACATATCACATTTGCCATTTAAAAATTAAATATTATGCTAACCATGAAGCTATTGCTAGCCGTTTACAAGGTAGCTAGACAGCCCTAGTGTTTTTCCTCTGATTCAGGTAAGCTAAGCTAGTTGCTCTTTAGCTTGAGACACAGGCACAGATTGAAATATCACAAGAAGCCAATGCCAAAAGAAAACAAGTCACAGCAGGAAGTAAACAGCACAGCTTGAGTTGACATTTGTACTTACAAAAGTCTTGAAGATGATAGGAATTAAGTGCAGTGACAAAATACTGACTTGTCACATGTTGTACTTGCAACCACCTCCATATTTTCTGCAGATTTAGATTTTAAAAAAAACTAAACCGTAAAATTTGAGAAAAAAAAAATTACTGACAAAATGCAAATATGTTAATTTCCCCAAAAGCTTGATATCATATCAGTTAAATTTGTTTTTTTTAAATAGCTATTGCTATCAGTTAGATACAGTGGTACCATTATTTACATCATGTGCTGGAACATGAATTTCCCCCTCAGGGATCAAGTATCTATCTATCTTAACGGTTTTTCTGCTTCAGGTGTTTATGCTAAGCTAGGCTAGTTGCCTTTAGCTCTACACACACGTTAGCATAGACTGGTTATATTATACTAACGTTTGTTTTTTAATGTATAAATCAAAGCTTTGGGGAAAAAAAAAGAGAAAACTACCACAGTTAAAAATGGCTATAGCCATTTGCTTTTCAGCTCTTTAAATTTATTCATGTCATATTGCTGTTAGCAAAATTTGCAACAACATCACCTATTCAAAAGTTATTTGTAATTAATCACTCTAAAAGAAAAGTAATATGACAAAATGTAAAATCAAAAACGAGAAATATGGGGGGTTGAAACCATCTAGACAGCACATGTTTGGGAAAAACGCACCACACAATTACAGTATGTTGCTTATTTACCACATTTGAAATCTATATCATGTCAGCAGCTGATGCAGGTAATGTTTAAAGTCTAAAGAAGCTGGTTAGCTTCCCTGTCCAGCTATAAGCTTCTTTTTATTTGAGGGTTTGCTGACATTTTTGCTGGGCACTTTGACTGACACATGAGTGTGCTGTTTCTTCTCAGGAGGCTCATTCTCTGATCCGCCATGTTGGTCAGAATCCAGCTGCTTCCTCTTGTTACCCTTGCTCTGCATCTCAATGCCAGTTTTCTTTCTTTTACGCAGACCTGCACCTCCGTTTTGAGCATTTCCACTTCTTTGCTCGAGGGCAGGGCCTCGCTGTATTTTACTTTGCTACATTTTCCGGCACTCAGGGGCAGGCTTGGCTGCAAAGATTGAAACAAAGCAAAAGCAAGTTTGACAGGTTAGTGGCAAAAAAAGGGAAAACATTGTGACGAAATTGCTGACGTTAGCTGTTCGTCCAAGCTGGGCTGTATGTTTATTCTACAAAGCTAAAGTTCAACATTTGTGATGTAAACCTGATGGAGCCAAGCCTGAATTCCCACAGAACAAAACACAGAAAGGGAAATGTGCAAAGCGTCTGTGTGAGTGTGTGTGCCATTTGGATTTTACTATAGATTTGGGGGTTAGCAGATTTTATAGAATGGGGATTCATTTAATGGCTGATGGTAAGAACCAGTCCCAGAGTAGGGGCTGGGAAGGGTTCAAGGCCAAATCTACAACGGTGTTCCTGGGCTGCTGTCCAGCTGTGTAGCGTCAGAGGAAACAAGTCACAGCAGAAAGAACGAAGCATAGCTGGTCTTCCCATTCAAAACTTTTCTACATGAAGTACACAAAGTACCTGGCGTATGTACAAAAAGTCAAGTCTGACTGTGTACCTGTGCTTGCATCATGCATATCAGAGCCAAAACTGTCTTCCATAGCGCTGGCAATCTTTGACTTGGGGGCTGGGTGCACACAGCTTGGGACTTGGCTGGTGCTTGGGAAGTCTAGCACCCGGCTGAGTGGAAGGTCTTCGTCTTTATATGTGCAGGCAAACTGGGAACGGATAACCTTGTGTTTGGCCTGAAATGAAACAACAAAACATTGCAGATATGATGAGAATGTTTGGCCCATTTAGTTTCGGTCTTCTTGGTTATTCAGATCTCATTAGGTGCCACTAAGGTGGAAACTATTCTTCCTGGGGTCCATATACTACAAAAAAAGGAAAGAAAAAAGACATATCACATGTGGTACAGTAAAAATCTATTATGTCTGAACCAACAAGTCAAATTATCACCTAAGATACAAGAAAACCACTTTAACAAGTCAAATTATAATTAAAAAAGTCATTTCAGTAAAGAAGAAAGAAAAAAAATCCTCTAAAATTAAGTTACTTTTTCAATTAATAAACAGAAAATTTTCTTAAGCAACCTTACCGACTTGCATTTAGAAAGACAGAAGATTTTGAATATAAACAGTCCTGCCTCACTTCTAAGCACACCCCCTCATTCCTCTGCCTCCAATGCAGAAGCAAAGGCTGACAGGCAGGTCCGTTGGACAATCTAGAGGGCACCCCACTTCAGGATTGTGGAGTTTTAGAATATTCAGTGGATATTTTTTTGATTAATGGTGGGTCTGTCTTGTAATTCAGAGTTCCACTACCTCATTCATAGCATTTTACGCTGTTAAAAAAATAGTGTAAGAATGCAACATTGGTAAGGGTTGCTTTAATTTGTCTCATGGGAAACATTAGTAATTACAATGTGTCTGTCATGGATTTTTGTTTAGTAATATAACCTCTGGTAGCCGGTCTTGTAGTGTGATTATGTTGATCTCTCATAAAAGAAACTTAAAGGAGTCATCACCCGGAAATCCCACTTTTTCATGTTAAAACGTGTATTGGATTAGGACCTCAGTTAAAACATGCCAGAAACTCCGGAGAGTGAAAGTGACTTCGTCTTCGAGTGCGGGCCCTCTCCTCTCACCCGAATCGGCCACAAGAGTGCGCTCTCCACAGTACGCGTTTTGGTTTTATCTCTGCTAATGACGTGATCTACAGAGGCTGCTAGCTGCTAAACTAGCCTCTTTAGCACCACCTGAAATCAGCCGATTACCTGCCGCGGAGTAGCGTTTAATGACCAGCTTTGTCAGAGAGGACGATGACGACGAGAAGGAGGGAAAAAATCGGCCGTGCTGAGCTACTTCGGCAGTTTTCAGTGCTTTAACAGGAGGGACAGCACTACCAGGGACCAGTGGATTATATGTATTCAGTAAAGATGTGCAGTCGGTAAGTGTTGCTGCTTGTGTAACTTATTATCTTTTGTGTAAGAGACCAGTAAATGATGGTAGACAAACGGTGACAAGCTGCTAATGTAGCTACAAAAGCTAACACAGTTGTTGCTGTTTCAGTAACTTCACGTCAGACGTCCGCTCCTTATATTCATCAGAGTCCAGCCCTTTTACTCCGCGGATCCTCTCTATCAACTGCACCGTTACATTTTCTCATGTTTTTCTCTGTTGGGACATCATTTCCTTCACTTGGTCTGTCCAAAACTTTGTTTTGGCTTTGACACTTGCCTCATGAACACGCTTACAGACAGGTCTAATTCTCGTGCGTATTCTCGCGACAAACAAAAGTTGGGGATAAAAAAGAGGTTAAAATGAGCTCATTAAATTTTCCTCCCACCCAACTGTAATTAAAAATTCATTTGAAGATAATTTAAGAAGGATTGTGTATGTAAAACACTAGGTTATGACACCTTTAAATGCGAGCCTGTCTTTCACTCTTTGGCTTTCCAAACTTAGTGTCAGGCTCCAACTTCAGTGTTTTGAAAGAAATCCTTCACCTAGACTGAAATGCCAACAAAATTCACTTTTTGTTCACTTTTAACTTCAAGTATAGAAGAAGTACCAAATGTTTACAGCAGTTCACTAGTAAGGCATTAAAAATACAGTACCAAGCACTAGGTTGACTTGAAGTTTATTTTTACTTCATTTATTTGTGTTTTTATTTCAAATAAAACTTCCAAAGAAGGTTTGGAAGTTCATCTGGAAGGAAACAAGGATGTCTGTGCCAAGTTTCTTAGAGCTCAAAGCAATAGCCGTCATGGCGTTTCACAATCCACAAATATCAGATCATGGTGGTATTACATGAAGTAAGCAGAACGGGGATCTCCAAAGTAATTAGAGTGAATAACTGTGGATAGTTTTTGGTTATACAAAAAATATGTGACGCTGTTTTAATAAAAACAAAAAATGATAGCATGTTTTTGATCTGTATCTTAGAGCTGGTTGCCAAGATTCCTGCCTTTCTCAGTGCGTGACTTTTACCTTCATGTTTTCTAAAAACAAGATGGCCTAAGTCTTTGGAACATCAATAACAGATGCTATAAAAAAAAAAAAAAAAAAAGACAAGGTAAAACTAACCGTATAAGTAATAATGTTCCCAATCAATAACTCTTTCTGTCATTAGCCAACCAAAACAAGACGATATGGGGTCATTCCAAAGCAACTCATAACTTGCCCATGCAGTCCAAACCAAAAACTTATATTTAACGACATTTGTACAATCTTAGCTTGTACCCCAAATGGTCCTGTCAAAACTTCACTAACCATTAACATTTCCATGAAAGGGGAAGTTCGTTTTTTTCAATCTGCACCTATTTTCTAGCATGAAATATGTTAATTTACTCACCCAGACAGTTTTGGTGTAACTTGAAATCCTTCGGGAGATATTTACATGTAGATCCACTCGAGATCAGCGTATGTCCAATATAATGGAAGTGATGGGGCAACCGCGTGCAGCCTCTAAATAAGGCATTATCTGCCACAAACTTCTTCATTTCACCAATGTTTTGTCACGAAACAATAGTCGGAGCCCCCTGGAAGCTCGAAGCGGCGTTTTTGTGCTGATTCTTCCTTATTTACAGACATTTTTACTGTGGCGGCTTTGATGGCGTCACTATTATGCGAAGAATCACCACAAAAATGCTGCTTCGAGCTTTTCCGACTAATGTTTGGTAACGAAACATTGGTGAAATGAAGGAGTTTGTGGCAGATAATGCCTTATTTAGAGGCTGCACGGCACGTGCGGTTGCCCCATCACTTCCATCATATTGGACGCTGATCTTAAGTGGATCTAAATATCTCCAGAAGGAATTCAAGTTACACCAAAACTGTCTGGGTGAGTAAATGAACATATTTCATGCTAGAAAACAGGTCGAAAAAAAACTGAACTTCCCCTTTAACATGCACATAGTCTTAACTTTAGTTGCTGTGGAATGATTTTTGTATTTGTCAAGTTAATTTTGAAACGTAACAACAGATTTTTTTTAAAGGCTGCCACAAGTCAACAACCAGAAAAAACTAATTTTTTTGGCATATTTTTGGGATGAAATGCTCTAAAAATCAGGCTGTGAATGAGATATTAAAAAAATCCTTCTGTAAAAACTTTAAGAATATGGTCAGGAGCAAAACTTGAAAGTTTGATTTCTGTAAGTGCTCCTAAGTGGAGATTTTTTTTTTTACCCAGAGTAACAGAAAAAACTCATTTTGAGAAAACGGCCTTTTAAGTTTTGGATTGTAAAATTCTCCACATTTTTGTTCTTAACACTATTTACAGACATCAGATCCAATCAGATTGATGAGCTGGAAATATCAAGTTTGGTCGAGATGACATCGTTCAGGAAAAAGAGAGGTTTCCAAGGATACCAGACATGATGGGGTTCAGACGAGCACCACAGTACAGCACTCTTTTTTAAAACACCAACTTTAGCAGCATTTTGAGGGGATTTGGGTGCATCAGACAAAGTATCATGAAATAAACTCCTAAAATGTTTATTTTTGATGTGTGTTTTTTTTTTTTTTTACACTAGTCTTAAAAAAAACATGTTGGAGGAAAAAAAAACAATCTCAAAATTGACCAGCTGATGAAAAAACAGGGTTTTTACTTGTAGTGCCTCCCCTTAATGGAGAGAAACATTTTTCTCAGTCTCATCACAATTATATCTAAAATGAAACAAAAGGGATGCAACTCATTAAAAAGACTCTTAATAGCCACGCTACAAAGTGAAAGATGTTGAAAGCTACAATCCCTCCCCCTGGGGCGCACAGATCAACAGGTTTTTATCCACCGTTTGATCTACATCTACTCAGGATTATCACAATCCAAGGATTTCACCCTTCAGGCCAGCGGGCCACAGTAGGGTGGAGAAGAAAGGTGGGGGCCTCAGAAAACAAAGCTGGGGGTATCCAAGATTTACAGAGGTATCAAAGTCTTGGAGTTTCAGAAAAAGATTAAAAAAGAAACACCTAAGATTAGGGTAACTCAATTACCAAGACACACATTCATGCAACCCTGGTTGCATCTGAATCAAAAGGGAATGGAAAGGTGAGCATGAGTGACGGATCATTCAATCCGATCACAAGAGGAAGATCCCACATAGCACTGCATGGCCAGACGCCGTCCATTCCTCTAGATGCTCTGAAATGACCTCTGCACAATGAATGACCCTGATAGCCATCATTGCAGCTGTATGCTCGTACATGTGCTCTCACAGGCAGGTAATGGAACGAGAAACAGGTGGATCATCACCATCAATAGCTGATTCAATCATGTTCAAACAGCAGTATTATACAGTAATCAAAATAATTTTTTCTTAAATGACAGTACCTACGTCCATAGAGGCACCAGTGTAGAAATTTAGTGAAGGCTTTTGATGTCTGTAACATCTGTGGCACTGAGAAACACATTTGGAAACATCCCAAAAACAGAAACTAAATCTGTCCATCTCTGAGTGTGCCAGTTGACGTCAGTGCATGATGAAACCGCTGGAGAAGTCTGGGATAAAGTCATTTAGCAGACAACAGGAAACAATAACCTTTCAAGTTTCCCTTGCTAGTCTAGTTACGCGACTGATATGGCATCTTCAAAGTGAAATTGATGCAGAAAGCTTCCGCTCGCCGAGTTCAGGAAGCGGTGAGCTGCCCAGGGACCATTACGGCGCACTCAAACAGGAAGGCAGCCAGATTGTGGGGAGCTAAAATGACATCTGGTAGCGCAATCAAATAAAGGAGCCATTTCACACAATATTTTCAGCATACGGTTAAAAAAAAAAAAAAAAAGTTCACACAGCTGATCAGCTCCATGTGAAAAGATCTGCATGTAAGCAGCACAAATATAACAGAATATGGATTAAATTAAAATAAAGGAGAATTGTAAATCTAGTTAAGCAATAAGCTTAATTTATTCAGAAAAGATCTTATGATTTTTTTTTTTTTTTTAAAGGTTTTTCCTGTTCTTCTGTGCGTCATCACACGTTTCTCTCACTCTAAACTGCTCCTGAACTGTTGGATGTGCAGCAACTCTTATTTTAGTTAATGACATCATCGTGAAACACATTTACACATGCCTGTGAAGTGGATGGCACAAACCTACTGCGCTGGATGCTTTCTATATTACCCCTCCCTAGCATTCCTGGCTTATATTACTCTGCAGATCTACACTCACCGACCATGATTTTAGGCACGCTTATTCAGCTGCTTGCTAATCAAAATATCTAGTCACGAATCAGCAATCACATGGCAGCATCTCAATGCATTCAGTCATGTAGACATGGTGAAGACGACTTCCTCAAGTTCAAACTGAGCCTCAAAATGTAGAAGAACAGTGATTTAAGTGATTTGAAACATGACATGGTTGTTGGTTTGAGTATTTCTGAAACTACTGATCTGGGATGTTCACACACAACCATCGGGTTTACAGAGATTGTTCTAAAGAAGAGAAAACACCCAGTGAGCAGCAGTTGTCTGGAGCAAATATCTTGTTTAGGTCAGAGAAGAATGGGCCAACTGATGAGAGATGATAAAAAGGCATGATAAGTAAAAGAACCACTCATAACAGCCAAGATATGCAGAATGTCTGAACACAACACGTCCAACCTTGAAGCAGATGGGCTACAGCAGCAGAAGACCACACCAGGTGCCACTCTCAGCTAAGAACAGGAAACTGAGGCTACAATTCACACAGCTCACCAAAACTGGACAATAGAAGATGGAAAATGTTGCTTGGGCTGAGAAATCTCCATTTCATAATCATTTTGGCTTAGTTACATCATGGTTTTATCAAAGGGCAGGAAAGAAATCAGCCAGAATGCATCATTTGTGGTGAGAAACTAGCAAATGAAAGGATAAAACCAAGCATGGTTTCAGTAAAGGGCAGCAAAGGGAGTCCACTGCTTTTTGGAAGCTGTATGAAGAGGGTCCTCATGGGAAATGGGTTGGGAACCACGGCAACAGAGCAGCTTTGGGATGTGGTGGACCAGGAGATTCTCATCATGGATATGATGCTATCATGTCAATATGGAGCAAAATCTCTGAGGAATGTTTCAATCACTTTGTTAAATCTATGACACCAAAAATTAAAGCAGTTCTGAAGGTAAAAAGGGGGTCATACACGGTAAAAGCGAGGTGGATCTGATAAAGCAGCTGGTGAACATGGATGACAAGATGATTAGATGCCTTCAAATCCCCAATTACTGGTGGACAATAGGAAGCATCATAATAACTGGAAGCATTTTAAGTTGCCTTCATTTCTTTTAGTTTTCCTCAGGAATTTGTAACATGTATTGCTGAAGCTAAATACTTTTATGTGCCGAGAGCCATCCAGGGCTAAATGTATATCTTTGGACAGCTTGATACATATAACAAATTAGAGATCGATCCAGTTTTTTCCGATCCAGATACCTGGGCTGAGCGTATCAGCTGATACTCGACACCAATCCGATACTTCTGTTGAATGAATGAACCGTATATACCTTGCCATGTGAGTGAAGGCATCAGGCTTGACGTAAGCATTCAGCCTTTTTTTTTTTAAAAAAAAGCTAATTAACACAGATATAAATTTTCTTTAATATTATTTATCAACAAATAAAATGCAAATTTATTATGATATTGACAAAAAAAAAATGACTGGATCAGCCTCATTCATCTGATATCCAATCCAGCGAATTTGTCAATATTGGATATCTGATCTGGGTACCGGATCATTGCTTCTCTATAACAAATATACTTTATTTGAATCAGATGCGCTGAAGCAAGATGACATCTAAAATATGCAAGGTGTAGAGAGTCAGGTGGGGAAAAAATACTGCTGCAGTACTTCCATTGCCTCTGTTTTTTAACCAATCAGAACACAGAGAGAATATCAGGAGGCAGAAACAAGAAATGTGAGGAAAATGTTTGTTCTTTTATGTTTAATCATCCAGTCAAACTCTTCTTTTAACTCCCAGAATACTTTTATGAAACTGTTCGTGAGCACAATGTGGCTCTTTAATACGCACATGTCCTCCACTGATGCTGCAGTCTTCATCCTGAATTACCCATGATGCAACTCAACCCCCTGGACTGCAATGTGTTGAGCTACGGGAGCCTTGAGCTGCTAGCTTAAAGTTGAGATGAAGAGCAGCCAAAGAGGTCGTTTTCAAACTTGTTGTCATAAGACATTCATCAGATTTCCAACAGCTCCCTGCGGAGCCACAAATGGCTTTATACATGTTTCCCACGTATGCAGCGCAATCCACCCAACACATGAACGGCCTTTTTCATGTGTGAAAATCGAGGGGGTTCCCTCTGAAATTATTGCTGCAGATATACATAGTGAGTGGAACATTTTACAGCTGAAACTAGAATTACCGCCTCGCGGTTATGCGCCTCCGTTAACCAGCCCAGTTTCACTTTACATCCATCTCCGCTTCTGTTCCTGAGTTACAGTGCTGAATAATAACAAGAAGAGTGTACTTGCAGAGCATTATGACATCATAGTAAAGTTTTCTTTCACTTCTTTGCGCCATCCTTTCAGATATTTGTCAAAATTTGCCAAAATCAGGATATGAACTCCTGATTTTGAATACATTTGGTGTTCCTGAAACTGGAATAAAACCACAACTATTAAAAGTTTGGGGGCATAACAAAGTCTCCAAGCTCTGATTTAAACAGGCAGCAGAGGAAGATTGTGTCAAAATGTCCCAAACTGACTGCAGAGAACATCAGAGAGAAAAATGAGCCACTGAGCTTGCAGCCAAGAGAGAGATACCGATTACGCAGTATCCTGCACTGTAAGCAAATGAGCCCTGACAATAGGATAACTTATCATGAGGATTGGTTAATGGTTTGAATCCCTCACAAATAATTCATTTTATGCCCTGGATTTAAACTGCACACTCAGACCAACACTTAGAGCTAAAACACAGCTGTGCAAACGGGAACGATGGAAGTCAGTTTTGAGCTTCAGCTAAGCAAATAAATAATACAATACCAGGGAGAAATTACAGGATGTAAAGACATTATTTTCAATGTTTGCACATCTGATTCAATTTGAAGTAAGTGATGGTTTGGATTTGGGGCTCTTGGATGAAGGGGCCCCTGTTACCTTGGGTTTGATCAGGTCTAGTCGGCTCTGGACTCTGTTCCTCAAGGGTTCTGGAGAACATCCAGTAGACACTTCTGGGGATCTGCAGAGAACCCCACAGTGAGAGGCGAAGAGGAGAGGTTTATTAATTAGAAAGGGCAGAAGCTTACATGACTAACCAAGAAATCTGATCACCATCTCTGAAAACACTGCATCAGACACTGGGTGTCATCCACCTCCAACACACTATAAAGCCCCCACCCTCCAAACATTGCTACTGGCTATTATTTCATAGTATTTTTATTACAGATGTTCGACCAGATAAACTGTTCCAGTGTGATGTGGGAGGATTTTCCTGCATGTGGTTTCATTGAAAGTTGCTCTGAATGTTGCTTCAGGGGTTTTCCTGCTCCCCCAGTGTGTCAAGACAATCAAAGCTCATTCAAACTGGAGGTGATGGCTTTTTCATGGAAAAGCAAAAACTTCAGATTTCAGTCCGTTTTTCCATTTAGGATGAAAATGTTTTGCTTGAGACCCATTAGACTTGCCTGGAGAGAAACTGCAGGGCTTTTTTCTTTCTTTGCATGAAACCACATGCTTGTTTATAATCTACTAACATTTAATTGCGCCACACCAAAAAGCTGTCCTTAAAAAAAACATTTGAAGAACATAAATAAGAAGAAATCAATGTTATATCATGTTTTTCGCGAATATGCTTCAATCTCAATATACAGAGCTTTAACCAATAAACAGGCAGATATAAATGTTTAAGAAAACTCACTGATATCTTAAAGGTACAGTATGTAAGAATTACTGACACGTAGTGGTATAGATGGGTATTTCAAAGAAAAGTTTTTTTTCTTTCAAATGACTTCATATTTTAAGCACTGTTGTGAATGTATGGTGGCCTTTAGTGACCGAAATTCTCCCAGACATAAAGATGTTTTTATCCGTGAGTGGATCCAGTGGTCTCAGGTTTAGCTATGACTGTACTATGAGTAACTATTTTTTATGTCTTTTAAGGCATTACTGACAGTCCCAAACAGTGCCCCAACTCCCATTAAACAAAGCTGGCACGGCAGTTTTAAAGTTCATAGGGTTCTCACTTCACACACATTGTTTTGTCCATTCAGGGACACCGTAGTAAAAATGGTGGAACAAATATGGCAGCCTCCATATGTGCACCGCCCAGCAAGTAGATATAAATGACTTATTCTAAGAAAATAAACATATAACAGCTATTCTAGTCAAGTGATTACACATCAATAGAAACACAGTTTTGAACTATATATCACAATTGTCTGCCATTAACCTTTGATTTTTTACATACTGTACCTTTAAAGATGTGATGACATAGTGGTATAAACTACTTCATGTAGTCAAGTCTCCAAAGAAAAATAACGTCACTTTGATACACCAGATTTCCCTCTTCAGTAACAGGGTTGGATTAGGTAATGATGTGCGGCTTTTCACTGTCTGATAAAAAAAACTGTTTCAAGCTGCTTTAAATGTTTAAAGCTGCTTTAAATGTAAAAATTGTTCAATTAATCTCTGAAAATGGGCCATTAAGTATCAGAATCAGCCTTTCCAAAGTTCCTAAAGCTCCACATTTGTGTTTTGAAGAATAAATTTTAATAACTGATAAGCTTAGTGGTTTCATTCATATCTACTGTAAATATCCAGAGACTCCCAACAGCATTAACTGCACTTTAAACTCTTGCTTTTTAAATACTTAGCTTACATGCTAAATTAAAGTGGCAAATGGGGTAAACCATTGAGGCTAACCTGAACAGCATGAGGACGCAGGTTCCCTCAGCTCCACTGAGGACAGGTTGGTCTTCAGACAGCAGGTCTGCTTTATTTGGACAAGGAGGAGTCAGAGCTTCTTCATCCAGCAGCGCCATAAGCACCTTCACGGTGTCTCGACCTCCATATGCAGTGGCATGATTGACTGCAAATGCTTTTGGCTGGAGAGGAACACAACAGTCAGAGATCTGCCAGAGTAGACTGTAAAAGATTAAATGGGTGGTGTACAGATGCAAAGATTCCAGGAGTCAACAAAAAGGCCATCTGGATGGAGAGCTGAGGTTGTACAGTACCCTGGCAGGGCTGATTCCCATCCTGCTTCCATTAACAGCCTGTTTCTGGAACTGGTGTAGCTGGAAAATCCTTTCCTTCAGCTCCTTTGTGGTTTCATCAGCTGCTGCATGGACCACATCTCCACTGCTGCGTCCTTTAACCAGCGCTGACCTGATAGCGGTCACCAGCCTGGCTCCACACACACTGACAACACAAACATAGTGGCAGTCAGTGATAGATGCTGCAGAG
Organism: Atherinomorus stipes; assembly: GCA_023101725.1. Lineage (NCBI taxonomy): Eukaryota > Metazoa > Chordata > Actinopteri > Atheriniformes > Atherinidae > Atherinomorus > Atherinomorus stipes. Next base: position 1,063,843 of record JALJCO010012637.1, read on the forward strand.
CTGTGACAGAGGACCAGAGTGCATCCGTTTGATACTTTCACAGGTTCACCTGGATGGAATCTATGATGCTTAAGAATTGGGATACAAGTACTTTCATTTGAGTACTTGCCAATACCAAGTACCAATATAAGTGCTGATAAATCCCATTCCAGTTCACTGGTAAGGAGTGATGACCAGAATATTATATGCAACACTGTGTATCAAATGGATCATCCTCTGAATATAAAGCTGGAAAACTGTCAGAATCTTCAAAAATAAGAAGATAAAGTGGTTTCTGGTGGATTGGGTTCACTGCGGTGACAGAGCTCTTTAGTGGCATATTCATATTTTTGATACGGATTGAGTAATATCTTTGTTGTTTATGCTCAAAGAAAATTAACGTTAATTTCACAATTGAATCCCTTTGGATTAAGATGTTCATTTTGACAGCCCTCGTTTTTACACAATGGTATCCGGTTCTGTTGTAATGATAGACCGATACAACGGCAGGCTGACATTTTAGGCCAATATTTGCGTTTTTTGCTGGTATAGACATTGACAATGTGCTGGGTGTGTTTGCCGATACTCCCCCTTCCCCAGCAAAATTTACGGACAGTTTTTTTTTAATAAAGATATTACATTTTAATGTTTCTTTTTGATGTTGTTACAAGTGCACCGTTTCTCTTTTATACATTCATTTTAAGTGTTTTATTTCTTTTATGTTAGTAGTTTTCAAAATTAGTTTTCATTGTGTCCATTATATTATTTTGGGGTCAGATGCAGGATTGGTTCCAAATATCGGCAGGCTGTATCGGCCATCAGGATGCTGATGAAAAATGAAAACTGATTGATAGTCCATATTCTTGTCGCAACACTCATGAATATCAAATACAAGTACACACACACTGTGTCAGGCTGATACCTGACACTGGTATCGGTGCGTCCGTACTTGAGAGTTCAACCAATACTTTTCATTAATGATTGTTTGAGCCAACATCTTTGTTGAGTTAAGCTTTATTTTATGGCAGTGATTTACCGGTGTTAAGAATCATGATGCAGAAAACCTGTTTGGAGGTCACCCTGAGCACCATCTCTGCACTCAGCCATAAACTCACAGCTCAGTAGCTCAAGGATTTACCAGCTTTATAGTGTTTTCCAACATATAACTGATGTAGGTCTCTAAAAGTCGAGTGCGCTGAAGCATGTAAGGAAAGACTGCAGTAAGGTGGAGAACCGGTGGTCCAACCCTGACCCAGTGCTGATGTGAGCAAGCAGGGCTCCGTAACAGAATCATTTGGGAAAACAGATGTTCTCTGAACAAGGGGCCCTAAACTCACCACAGAAGGTGTTTGTATGAGGAAATACAGTACTCCACCGAGAGCGTAAAGGCACTGCCTGTTGAAAGATGCATGCTGGCTGAGTTAATCAGCGTCTCATTAGATGGGAGCTCTCTCATCAGCTTGCATGAATCGAGAACCCTCAGAAGAGCAGTGAGAGTTGAACGCATACTGCGCAAACATCACAATGTGTTGTTACGGCTCGACTGAGTGAAGCTAATGTCACTACTGGGACTGCTACAAAGGGTGCCTTCAAGAGCTTCCCCCTCAAAGCACACATGACTGAACAGCTAAATCATTTCTGATAACCACTTCTGTTGTGGAGCCAAATGCCTCAGCATCCAAAATAATCTGTAATGGTATGGAGAGTGATCTGTAGAGCTTAAGGTTTGATCATCAAAGTGAGCCAACCAAATAAAGACAGGCTTTGATGTAGTAAAATGAACATGCTTTAGCAATCCAAATGTTATCATGAGGAGCTTAGATGGGAGTCATTATAGGGATTTGGTGGAAATAATAAGCTGCAGTGGCGCAGGTGGATTTTATGATTACAGGTGTGATTTCAGTGCACAGGTGTCCACCAGGCTAATGCACCGGGAGGGAAATATTCCCAGCAGTCATAGCAGAAGTTTGCCCCTCCCATGCAGAGCTGTGTTCGGGTCAGCTTTCAGGATGGAAGTGAACTCCCAAGAATTGAACTGGCATCAGGGAGGAAGCAGATTTTAACCAGAATGTGAAAAGCCGATGAAGCAATTCAAAGAAAATTCCACTCAATCATAAATCAGAAGTTTTACTGTATTTGACTTCAGCTGATGCCAGATGCCTCGAATTTTATGATGCAGTATGTGAAATGGAAAATATCACTACATTGTTTGAGATTAACGACAACATATAAATGATATATCTTAAAGTAAAGATTTTGACAAATGGGGGAGTTGACTGAGGCAGCAACGGTGTTTTCATTTTATGGTCTTAGCTAAGACACAGTGGTTCTGTTTTCATATTCCGTTTATAGGTTTTCTTTCTCCTTGTTTTATAATTTAGTTCATTATTATTCATTAACATTCATTGCTTTACTGAACAAGAACTTAAATTGTTTAGTTGATTATTATATCAATAAAATAAACATCAATTTCTATTTTATAAAGTTTTTATATTCAATATAATTTTTCATTTAATCAAATTCTGTATAGTCTTTTCAACAAATAACCAATTTGTTGTTCATGTGAATATTGCCGGATTCATCACATTTCTTTTAAACTATAAAAGCAGAACCTGGTAACTTAAATCATTCAATTATAAAGGTTGTTTGAATAAAATTAAAATACCTTGGAATAGGGACAGATTTGGTAAGTACTATATGAGGAAACGTTTCAGTTGATCAACTTACAGGAACTACAGGGAATAAAAGTACCGAACATGTCGGCATTTTTCTCAGAAAATATATTTCTATTTACATGAAATTTTCTCCAGATGTCGGCAACAACCCAAGGAATGCCAACATACAAAGAAATACGAACTTTTATGGCCATAAATGAAGTTATATGTATAATATAGTGACACAGGGAATAAGTATTAAATAAGTTTACTGAAATTTATCTAATACTTAGTGTAAAAACCGTTGGTGATTTTAGCCTCCAGACGCCTTCTGTATGGAGAAACCAGTGGAATTCATTGGTCAGGTGTGATTTTGGTCCATTCTTCCACATGAACTACCTTCAAATCTTTAAGGTTTTGGGGGTCTCTTCTGTGAACTTGGATCTTTAGTTCCTCCGCGTCGGTTAATTGACTGGTCCGTTTTAGCAGCTTTATTTTCTTTTTCTTAAACCAGTTGCGTGTTTCTTTGCTGTGTGCTTGGGATGGTCGTCTTGCTGAAAGATCCAGCCTCTTTTCATCTTCAGCAGCTGGCAGCAGATTCTGGTCCAGAATGTCTCTCTTCTTTTCTCCATTCATTCTTCCGTCAATATGAAGTCTGTCAGTACCACATGCTGAAAAACAGCCCCCACCATGATGTTCCCACCTCCAAACTTCACTGTCGCTATGGTGTTTTTGGCTCATGTCGCATGCACGTTGACGTCACACCCAAACAGGAAAAACAACAATGTACATAATGTACGTAAACCACATAAACCCAGCTGATCTAGGTAGATTTTACGGATGCGCACGGACATGGTGGAGTTCCATCACAGCACCACCTGACGGCCTGGCGTGCATACCCAATCGAATTCCACATACTCTTGCGTCCTCCTATGCACATAGATTTCTTCATGGACGCTTTTGTAAACGTGGATGAAAAGATGAAGACAAGATGCCACTTTTGCGTCTTCTCTTCTGATTGTCACCGTGTGAACGTAGCCCAGGGTTTCCCAACCCAGGTCCTCAGGGACCCCTGTCCTGCATGTATTCCAGGTTTCCAACTCCACCACACCTGATTCAGATCAACTCAACTGCTCATCAACTTCTTTGCAAGCTGCTAACGAGCCATTCATCTGAGTCAGGTGTGTTGAAGTAGGAATATCTGGAAAACCAGCAGGGGTGGGGTCCCTGAGGACCAGGGTTGGGAAACCCTGACGTAGCCTCAAACTTCTCAAAGAAAGCTGAACATGTGGAAGATCAGTAGGGTCACTATAAAGTAGAGAAAAGTATCTCACAGTTGCGATGGTGTGGTGCACAAGGACTGACATGGGTCAATTAGGCGGTTGGGCACGTTAAAAAGGACACGGGGCTTCTGCCTATTGTTAGCCAGCAAGTGAAGAAAGTACAGCGTTTTGGACAACAGATTTTTTTCTTGTTCTTGCAACCTTGAGAATGAGAAAAGTTCTCGCGGCGTATGGGACAACAGTGATATGTTGTTCATGGACGAGCCGACTCCAAGAACTGATTTCTTTGTAATGAACAGGAAAAAAAAAAGATTCCTGTCTAATAGAACCGAATCTTTAGAAGGGGTAGGACTTCATATATCATTGGACACACTATGTAGTCGGTTAAATACAAGAAAAAAGTACGACCATACTATGAAACAAAGAAGAAAGGGCAGCAGATGGGGGCTGTAGTGATACAGAATAGGTATGCAGAGAGCTGGGAAGCCAGATTCAAATAAGTGTGTCAGGAAAATGTGGACAAACTAGCCAATTTCAAGTTTTATAATGTTCAAAATTTGGCCTTTATTTACTTACTTGTTTGGTGTGGTTGTGTTCAGTTGTTTGTCTAAAGGTTTGATTAAAATATTAAACATAACTATGTATATTTCTAATGAAAAGTGCACAAAAATAAGTAAAAAAAAAAATTCTGACCATCAAACAAACTCAGAATTCCTAAATTAGATGATAATAGATGGTCTGAGAGACAATAAATAAAGACCTATTTGGGATCCAAAAGAGCCAACTCTTCTATGGAGTTGAGCCAAAAGACTCGAATCTTTGAAAACAGCATAATTTCCCATCACAATGTAGGAAGCTTTAGAGCTACAGTAGCTGTGGTTTGATCTTAAACTTGCAGAGTACCATTTTACTTTATGGCAAGGAAGTGAAGATTAAATTAATCATAAATTTTAAAAGAAACAAAAAAACATTAAACCTCTATGTATTGCAAGTACATTTATTTGTATTCCCTTTATCTATAAGTTAGCATTGGTTTAAAGTCTGAACTTTGCAGCTTCTGTTCAAAACTGAAACACAAACTAAAGTTTTTTCAATCAGACTGAATTGCATTTGTCTTTGATCAAATCTAATGTAATTAATTCTGTCACAGAGGCAAAACCTCAAGCCCACCAATAAGAGATGGAGTGATGGAAAACCGGGATTAAGCTACATTGTGTACCTTGGGTCAGGAATTTCCCCCAGCATTTCTTCCAGGTTGTCTAGAAACTGGACATAGTCAGACAGCCCTTTCACATGTTTCCTCAGTGGATCGGACTCTGCTGGAGCATAGCCCTTCCCTCCAAGCTGGATGGCCCTAATGAAAGATGTCACAGTCTGCAAAAAATATTAAAAGACTTAAATGCTGCAACAGAGAAGATCACTCCAGTGCAAATACATAAGAGCTGAAATCATGCACAGTGTGGAGATTTCTTACCAGAAAGAGGGAAGTTTTGCTGTTATGCGCAGCATGCTTGAGGTCAGTAAATGCCTGTCGGCCGAGGGTGCGACTGGGGACATCAAGGGTGATTGCCATGGCCATGTCATCCTTGGAGTTTACAAGCAAACTCAGATATGAGCAGAAAACTCGCCTCACAGCCATGTCTACCTGTTTACAAATAGAAAAGAGCATTTTAGCACGAGTTTTACTGGAAATAAAACAGGAGAGAAAAATATACACTGTGTTGCCAAAAGTATTTGCTCATCCATCCAAATGATGGGAATCAGATGTTCCAGTCACCTCCATGGCTACAGGTGTATTAAATGAAGCAGCTAGGCATGCAGACTGTTTTTACAAACATTTGTGAAAGAATGGGTCTCTCTCAGGAGCTCAGTGAATTCCAGCGTGGAACTGTGATTGAATTTGTTGCACAGGTGGCATCCTGACGTGAAATTTCCTCACTCCTGAATATTCCACAGTCAAATGTCGGCTGTACTATAAGGAAATGGAAGTGTTTGGGAATGACAGCAGCTCAATTACAAAGTGGTAGGCCACGTAAACCGATGGAGCGAGATCACCAAATGCTGAAGCGCATTGTGCGAGGAAGTTGCCAGCTTTCAGCAGAGCCAGTCACTACAGACCTCCAAACTTCATGTGGCCTTCAGATCAGCTCAAGAACAGTGTGCAGAGATCTTCATGGAATGGGTTTCCAAGGTCGATCAGCTGCATCCAGCCATACATCACCAAGTGCAATGCAAAGCATCAGATGCAGTGCTGTAAAGTAGCCGCCACTGGACTCTAGAGCAGTGGAGGCATTCTCTGGAGTGACAAATCGCGCTTCTCCATCTGGTTTATCTGATGGAGGAGTCTGGGTTTGGTGGTTGCCAGGAGAACGGTACTTGTCTGACTGAATTGTGTCAAGTGTAAAGTTTGGTGGAGGGAGAAAATTGTGTGGGCTTTGCCCCTTCGTTCCAGTGAAAGGACTCTGATTTCTTCAGTGTACCAAGACATTTTGGACAATTCCATGCTCTCAACTTTGTGGGAATAGTTTGGAGCTGGTCCCTTCCTCTTCCAACATGATTGTGCACCAGTGCACACAGCAGGTCCGTAAAGACCTGGATGCAGAGTCTGGTGTGGAGGAACTTCACTGGCCTGCACAGAGTCCTCCCCTCAACCTGATAGAACACCTTTGGGATGAATTAGAGCAGAGACTGAAAGCCAGGCCTTCTCATCCAACATCAGTATGTGACCTCACAAATAGCCAAAAATTCCCATAAACAAACTCCTAAACCTTGTGGTTTAAGAGTGTGGAAGGACTTCCCAGAGGAGTTGAAGCTGTTCTAGCTGCAAAGGGTGAACCAACATCATATTGAACCCTATAGATTAGGAATGGGATGTCACTTAAGCTCATATGCGAGTCAAGGCAGGTGGGTGAATACTTTTGGCAATATCATGTATATTGAGACGGTGACTATATAATGTACTGAGGAACATATTGTAGATTTTGGCAAGTTAATTTAGCTGAGCGCAGATTTTGGAACTTGGAAAAGCTAACCTGGGTTCACTAGCAGCAACCAAACTCAAGCCATAACTTTTTATGTTGTTTATTCCAATTAAAGACAATGAAAAAACATTATTTCGTTATTTTAGGAAGGTTTAAATGTAGGATTTATTATTAACAGAGAGAAAAAAAAGAGTGCTATCTCTCACTCAACACTTACAAATAGCTACTTATTGTTCCCGTAAATGCTCAGTTATTACTTTAGAAAATATATTAGCGTGTACTGACCACCAAAATGAACAGTAGCTTCACAGCATGAGCAAAACCACTAAAAACGGCAGCCTGTATTTTAACTCCTAAAAGATTACATCATAGTATAATTGGTTATACAACAGCAAGCCTTCACTAAAACCTCATAAATTAGCAAGTGACAGAAGAGGAAGGAGACTGTGTTACAGAAGCTCTTGTCCAGGTCCACACCACATCGTGTTTTAAACATCTGTGCTGTAATTGAATTCATATTGCAGTCTTAAATCTGAGTGATATGATATAGAGTTCCTGTCAATAAGAGCAGGATGGATTCCAGACAGAAATTAAGCACACTGAAAAGGCTGGAAAAGTAAAAAGCATGAATTTTTGCCTGCAGGAGAAAAGCATTTCATATTACTAAAACAACTTTAGATGACGTTAGAAGGCAAAGTGGAAAAAGTGAATTTCTCATGAGAGATCATGAAATAAATTGCACCTTTTATTAATCCAGAAGTGCGATTGGGCCTACCTGTGAGCTGCAAGGCCTGTTTTTACTAGATGGTGTTGATGGGACTGAGGAGTCTGGCAACTCTGAGACCTCAGCTTTGCCTGATAGGAAGTCAAACAGCTGGATCTTGGCAAAAGAATAAAGAATGCATTAGAGAGATAAAGCTATCAACTTTATCTCTTACTCAGCTGGCAAGCCGATCTTCCACAATCAACATCATCATCATCGTCTGAGTTCATCCAGCTCCTGCTCACCGGGCTCACAGGCTCCTCTGGATCCGACTCCATCGCTCTCAGCTGTTTGTACATGGTGAAGATATCAACCAGGTCCACACTGTTGGAGCGTTTCAGGAAAGACTCGTATGCCTCCAGGATGAGATCATAGTTCTCCAAGCGTGCAGAGCTGGGTGGCGGCAGGTGAAGTTTGTCTAACAATAAGTGTTTCCAAGCCATCAGGACATCACTCAGAACCACTTTGAACTCTCCGCAGTGCTGTCACAGGAGGAGAGAGTACAATGAAAGCAGCCCTCGTAATTACTAACGGCCTGGAACCAATCAGTTCAAAAGAAGAAAGACCTTCTGCAGCTGTCCAAAAATAAGCCATGAGCGGTCTCAGTCGGAAAGCTGTGGTAATGTCATCAGTTATGGACGTGATGACAGTCAGCATGATGGTTCAATTGAACTACGCTGTGATGATGATGTGAATAAGGCTCATACATTCTGGCTTAGCCAGAGGATAACCTGCAGTAAGAATACTGCTTTAGCAGATCAAGACACATATTTTACCATTTTAATTGTGTTATTTAAGTTTACTTTAATCTACATAAAAAAAAATGACTGAATACACTGCATTTTGCTCTGAGCAAGATAGATTTCTCATTCAACTGAGTACTAAATGAGTCCCTGGAAAGGCAGCTGCATCATAAGGAATGGAAGGATTATAACTCGTCCTGTTGTGTATTTCAGCAACTATGTTAAATTGTACTATCATAAATGCTGTATTAAGGTGTTTGTAAAACTTCATGGCCCAAATGGCAACCTCAGTGAGACCATACAAGTAATCAGATTTGAGTTTAATAGAATTTGTTTTATCAAAAGGGCATGGACCTCACCTGTTTGTTCACCTCAGCCATAGCCAGTTGCAGCACCATCAGCATGCTATCAGCTCCATAAATGGTGGTCCTCTCAGACTGCAAAACCCTGTGACACTCCCTCCTGAAGGTTTTCACCATCAGCTTGAGATGGTCTCCTAAAGTTTCCATTGTTCCCTGAAACAGGAAAAACATATACTCCTTAAGTCTGATTTAAATCCCCAAGCATATACAATTTAAACAAGTGTGTGTAATTGCAAAGCAAATTCAACAGTAATTTACAACCAATTTGTTAATTTGTTTGCACGATCAGAGGAAATAAAACCATCATGATTTTAAACAACTTTCGGATTATGCTAAAATAAGTATATTAAAAAAACAAAAAAAAAACACGAAGAGGTCAATTTATCAGCTTAATCTTTGCACATACAAATAAGGGAGGGGGGATAAAAAGTCAGATCAAAATCCAACATTTCCAACCTTTTATATTGTCCCTGGATTGAAGAGCACGTCCACGACACTGCCACTACTTTTCAATTTTAAATTGACGATGACGATTCTTGTCTTGCATCCAATCAACTTTCAGCGGACAGCAACAGGCAATCGCCAAAAAAATTAGTGTTTTTACGATGCATCAAAATGTACAAATTCCTGACCTATTGCCAAAAAAAATAATATTTGAAACATTAATGAATATTTATCTTTGTTATATCTTCCTATATTGTTAACATTTTTCAATATTTTAATTAAAGTTAAGAAATCCCCCCTCTGCTATTTTCTTTCAGTGGTACATTCTAAGACGTACCCGGAAGAACTGTAAAACATCTCAAAGCCGCGCAGCGTTTGATTTAAGGATTTCATTGAAAGTAACGTGGTAATGTATATTCGTCATTTCAGTACTCAGAGATAACACATACTCTCTTTAGTAAAGATAAATAACGTTTGTGGGCAAAGTGCTTTAAAAAATGCAGAGCAAAAGAACAAAAACAAGCTAGATAAACTTTTTCGGTTCATTACAAGCTAACAGTAGCGTCACGTTTAACCTTTCTCAAGTGGTTTGTTTTTGTTTGCCTCAAAGTTTTGCGGAAAGGTGTATATTTTATGTTTGCCGAAATGAAGGGTGACACATAGCGTTTAGTGTGGATGTTTTAACTGTTGCAAGGAAGTTTTGCAGTGGTTGTATCAACTAATATACGTAAAATTGGCAAATATTGCAATATGGTACGGTCTTACGGTTCTTTCCAAGCATCCTGTCCAAAATATGCAGTTTATAGCTGATTTCAAGATGTGTACAGTATTATTTCAGTGGTGTCATCTTTTCCTATTTGTTTTTGGCTTCATAGATTAAAACGTTACTACCCCTTTGTATAAGTGCAACAAACAGTTAAACACAATAGATAGCTATCAGTATCTTAATAAGCCACATTTATATAATGGTGTGTTGTAACATGATGATAATAATAAAAAAAAAAGTGCACACTTTTTGCTTTATCAGTTCAAAAATAAAATATACAGCCATGAAAATTAAAGTCTGATATAAATGATTAGGAATTAAGAAGCCTTCACTGTTATTAAACATTTACATCATGAAATTCTTTTCGTAACTCATCTGAATGCACACTGTGTGAATTAAATTAAAAGCGCACCATTGTCAAAACAATAAATTTAAAGCGCACAGTGGTAAAATAGACTTAAAAGTACAATAAATTAAAAAGGAGTGTGCAAATATTTGCAGTTGAGCAGTGGCAGGAGTGGCCACAAGACTGTATGATTAAGCAAACAATGCAAATGACATGTTAGACTATCAGAAACTATTCAGGTAGAGGTACAGTTCTGCTTGAAAGTTTACATACCCTTCTATTAAACAGAAGGAAATCACCTGCCAGCTAAATAAGTTGAAAATGACAAAAGTAATAATAAATTAAAAAAAATGTTCTGAACATCATGACATTGATTTTGTATTGTGGTTCAATATAAATATTAAAAACAAACAAAAAAATAACACAAATATACAAGCTTGATGTGGCTCCTGAACTAAATTTTTTTCAGTTTTGTGTTTTTTAATTATTGTAAATTTAGCCTTTTCTATGTATGTGTATTAGAAGGATGAGAGTGAGACAGATTTCACAGCTCTGGGAAAGAAACTGTTTCAGTCTGGGCATCCTTGTCTTTCCAAAAAGTCCATGGCCCCTGGTGGGTGGAATCGCAGCAATGCAACATAGATAGATAGATAGATAGACCTTTATTGTCCCCAGGGGAAATTCTTTTTCACATGCACTGTCAGAACATACATACAACACTGAAGACAGAATAAACACATAAGAAAACACATTGCAACTAATGGGAAGCAGGATTATGTCTTCTTCTGGACTCTGTTAATATGAAGTGAGTCCAGATCTCAAAGAGGTATTGCAACACTTATAAAGGAAATAAATAAAATTGTTATTACATAGTTAACAGCGATTCTTTAAAGTTAAATGTAGAAAACAAACAAACAAAACTAACAAAAAAAACAACAACAAAAAAACAAGTCAGCAATAAGGATCTAAGCAACTCCATTATGAGGCAAACTGAGTAGAAATACAACTTAAAGCAGTGGGAGAAATATGAAATTAGGTTAAATATGATTACTGTACATCATTAAAACTTTATTTTAATGATGCAGTCAATTTTAATGAGCAGCCAATCAATGAAAAATATTTTTTTTATTGGTGTAGCGGGCATATTATAAATACACATATGACCTGTAACGTAAATTATTGTAATGTGTATGTGCACTTTGAGAAGATGGCATGCCAACTGAGGCAGCAGTCTGCTTTTATCATTTGGTTTTGGCATAAATGTGGCAGCGACCTCTTTCAGCAGGGTTGGTTTTGAGCAACGTTATAAAGAGTTCAGGATATTCACGCAGCCTCTTGCCTCCCTTCAACTCTGTGTGATCTGACAGGACTGTCAAGAGCAGTTTAAAGATGAACTACACAATTTTAGCCAACCCAGCCATCTTGTCTTTTCACTATTCTGGTTTGTTACAGTGGAAGCCTGAATCTGAAGCCAGCAACTCTAGCATACACAACATGCAGGAAGACTCTACTCGCAGCCCCAGCTACACGGTGACGTGTGAAGACTATGTCCATGTGGTAGAATTCAGTCCTTTCAGCTCGGGTACCCATGCCTCCCTCCTGGCCTATGGTGGAAACCAGTTCGTGGTGGTGGGCACCTGCCTCTTCCAGGTTCAAAACACAGCTGTACAAAACCCAAGTTATACACTGGGCAGTGTTGTCCTTCTCTTATGAACTTAAATTTGCTCTCACAGGAAGAAGATATGGAGGTGGAGGGAGTTGAATTTAATGTTCTCCGAGCTTTTCATCATGAATTGCGTGTTGATGCTCTGGCATGGAGCCCCGAGTCTCGACTGGACAGGATACCAACTATCAGGTATCGCCTTCTGACTTGATGTGATTTGATTATTTTACTTATTTTGATTAGTAACAGGATACTATATTATTATATTATTTTGCGTTATTCAATCTCTTAACTTTGAAATGAGTAAAAAGGACCAAAAAATCATAGGAAAGGACTGATAGTTGGAGAAAAAAGAAATATTCACTTTGTTATGTGGCCCACACACAGTATGTATCCACTATACAACAGTGTCAGGCAAAAAGAAAATGATATCCATGTGCAGGAGTACAGTTCAAGTTTATTTTTTCTGTAACATCAACCACAAGAGCACTTTGGCTTCTCAAGTGCTTCTCTGTTATTATATTAGGCAAACATTTTGCTTAAAACTGTCCAATTAGAGTCGAAAGTTGGCTGTAAGAGCATATTTTTATGTAAGAATCCATTTTCTTTGAAAAAAAATCTGTGCATGTTTATTTGTCTTCAGCTGCAGTTGGGTTTAATCCTGATCTTATTAGAAATCCTTGCTTTTATATTATTATTATTATCATCATTTTTCATTCTTATCTGTGTGTTCTACAATGTGTCATGACAGGCGCGAGTTTAAAACAGAAAAGGCTCTCTGTTTTGATTTGAGGGTTTTAGATATCAGACTGTAATATAAATCATCTGTTCCTTATTGGGGCTTAAAATGAGGTAAAATACAACCTCAAATGAACAAAAACACATGATATTTACACTGTATCATTGTTTATTGAAGAAAAACTCAGCCAAAATGCAGAAGCAGTGTCTGGAAAAACTATGGGGAGGCGTACAGCAAAGGGCCAAAGGCCACTTGTACCATTGTGATCAATTTAATAATTAGGGATACACGATATTGGAATTTTGGCCGATATCCGATATGCCAATATTTTAAAACTCATGTGGCAGATAACCGATATTGATTTCAATATTGAAGCTGAAAAAAATAAGCATATGCCAGTATCAAATTGATATTCAAAAACGCAGTATCAATCTATTTTACTTACAAAGTCTCGCAAGATTTCATCGTTCTGTTACAAAATCTCACAATGTTTCATGAATTCTCACAAGATTTCATAACAGAACAATGAAATATTGCGAGATTTTGTTAGTAAAATAGATGGATACTGCGTTTTTAAATGGCAATATGATATCAGCATATGAAAATACCACGATATTTCAGCGTATCAATATTTTTTCCCACCCCTAGTCTTTAGAAGTTTTGAAGTCTGTGAAAGAAAAGGGAGAGTGGGTAGCCCAGTGGTAGTGTTGTGGGCCTTGGCGCAGAGGATCCGGGCTCGAGTCCCTGACACGACACTCAGGTGAACCACTGTGGACCCCCAAACAAGGTTCTTAACCCCCACCAACTGCTCCCCCGGGGATTTAAGTAACAGCCCACTGCTCTGTGGCACTACTGTACAGAGATGGGTAAAATGCAGAGCCCTGATTTCCCCTTGGGGATCTTAACAGTATATTTAAAAAAAAGAAGTTATTGAAGAAGAAAAAATTTTTTTTTTAGACTTTAGAAACAGGCTGATCGTATCTCACAATACGATACACAATATTCAGCTCACAATGCGATAAATATCACGATATTCAGCCAACGATACGATTCGATGCAATCTGATATAATCCAATACGATTACATCATTTTCTGAAAGATTTAAAAGGGACAGAATGTTTTTGGTGACATCTTGTGGGTGTTCTGTGAATCCGAAAAATAAAAACATTAATTACACAATATCTGTCTCTGACTGGCCAGAGAGTCTACAGCTTGCAAATTGTGGACAAAATGATTCACAGGTGTATTGAGAAAATTTGTTCCATTTATTGAAACACTGCAAACTGTAGCGTACAAGCCTTTGAAGTAAATAAAGTACAGTAACGAAAGTGAGATTCATTCACTTAACTAACATGTGGAGTGACACTTCACTTCATCATAGCAATTACGTTTCAAAGGCACATTAAACATCAGCAATGCTGCCATATATCAGATACTAGCAGGTATTAGCCAACATGTAGCTGATTATAATGTTTCTGACAACTTTGTAACTTAACCAACAACTTAAAACCAGACATCAGATAAACAGCTTCAAAGTGAGTCAGTCTGTAGCAGCAGCAGCTGCACCGTAGTCACATGACTCTGAAAGGAATGCTGGGATATGAAGTTCTTCCACAATAACAGCCACTTTTATACACGCTGGACCAACACTGATGCAACAAGATCTCGAGAGATTTAGTAAGGGGACAACAAAATCTTGCGAGATTTTGTTAGTAAAAATATCAGTACAATGCTTTTTAACATTGATATGATATTGCAACACAAAATATTGTGATATATCTGCATATCAAAATTTTCCTTCACCCCTACTATAGACCATTGCGCACTAATCACATAAAAAAGATAATGGCTTCAGGCTGAGTTGATTGTGTTTGAACAATGAAACTATGCATCTAAAAATACTTTTTTGTTTTTTATCCGTATGATGTAACAATAAGTGAATGCCACTTATGTCAGAATGTCAGGCCAACCTGAGTGAAATCCGTGAAAAAGTGATTTTAATGTCTGGTGGTTATCCTGCAAGTGGAAAAACATGTTGAGTGTATTTCCTACTTTAACTGCAACTTTTTAAAGACTCACTCCAATCCTCCTTTTCGTTATTTAAAATGTTTTCAGTGGTCTTTAAATTGTGATTATGAAGTTTTTAGCCAAAATCACAAAAGCTGTGCCAATCCCCAGGACTGGATGGTGAAATGAAGTGATTGTTACATCCATACTGGCGCTCCAATGCGGCACATTGATAATGAGCAGGATCATCTCAGTCCTTTAAACAAAGAATTTTCAAATAATCCACAATATGAGCATGTTTTTTTGTACAGATGTAGAAATTATTCTTTTATTTTTCATTGATTTTTCACATTTTTCAGCATTGAGGATGAGTAATATCACAAACCAGTAAAGTCCTCATTAAAATCTGGGTTGTAGAAGAAGTTTTCAAGAGTAGATTTTGGCTGACAGGTAAAACATTCCTTGTTTATATCCAGCTGTACTCTAACGTGACATACTGCTCAGTTTTTATAGTTGTGTGCAGTCGTCTATGTCTCATTATGCAATACAGTTGAATGTAGCCACTGACTTCTTACTTCCATGTTTTAACTGTCTTGGTTGCATCAGTTGAGAATCTTTCTCATTACTGAATGATGTGCAAAACAAATGTAGCTTCATATTGCTGTTGCTCTTCGGCATTTCCCACATATTTTTCATTCCTGCACCTATTGAACCCCATCTAATTTAGGTGCCTTGACCTTTTTTTTTGATATGCTGTCTATTTTTAATGAAAGATGGTGGGATGTCTGCAGCTCAAGTGCCTCTTGTTATGTAAGAAGTCATCAGACTGTTGTAGTGGGATTAGAGGATGTCAAGCCATGCTTTGCTTCCGCATTAGAAACCTGACATCTGTGTCTTTAACATAACAGGGTAATTTTTCTAAGAAAGCACAGCAGTCCTGCTGTGTGAAAGTAGTCATCACCACTTCTTGCTGTCACACTGCAGCTGTCAGGATGTGAGCCAAGTTGTTTCAGGTGGCTTTGGACTGGAGGGAAGTAGCCCAACTACAGATTGTTAGAAAGCAAAGAGTTTCTGCCTAATTGGAACGGTGGTTGGGAATGCTCTGCAGTCCCCCTGGAGGTGTTTAGGCTTTCTGTAATTGAAAAGGAAAGGCAGCGATAATTCCTGGCCTTCTGTGGTTTACTCCACAGGACTGTTGAGCCAGCCCTGTGACGTGCGCACATATTATTGCGCTGATGATTTCCCACTCAGGTTCCATCCCTCCCTTCAGTCGGCACGTAGCTGTGCCTTCCAGGAAAAGTATAACGTTCTCACGGGCTTGAAGAGGGGGAGAGGGGGCTCGAACTTCCACCGCCGCAGCTTGTATTTAGAACAATCTGAAGACTATTGAAACCATAGACTTCCACTCCACACACTCATTTTTCAACCTTGGTTGTCACGTAGTAAATTCAGTGGCCAACATGCTGAACAACAGGCTTTTCTTAGAGAGATGACAGTAAGAAAGAGGAGAGAAAATGATGGGGATGACATAAAGGAAAGGCCTCGAGCTAGATTCTCACCAGGGACGGCACCATTCGCGGTCTGTGGAGTGTCTCCCACAGATACGATTACAAGGTGAATTACCAGGAAAAGAAGAATCAGCAGTGATCCCTAAATTATATACCTTGAACATATACAGAGCAGTTTGCACAGAGCAGACCTTGTAGTTGCCTGATGGGGGAAAGACCCATCTGAAACAACTTCAATGTCCCTGACCCTCTCCTTTATTTCCTGTGTGCCTCATACGTTTTTCTCTGAGGCAAATTCAGACTTGTTATTCCAACCTCAGATATAGAATAAAGTTCATTTACTGATGACGCAAAGCTGAGGCGCCCTTTTCAAAATCTGCAAAAACATGTTTGTGATGTACACAAAGAGGTTAAATCCATCCATCCATCCAGCATCCATCATCCAGTTCAAGAGTGTTTGTTGGAGCTCAAGAGCAGACTTTGTAGTTACCTGATGAAGGAAAGGTTCATCCCAAACAACTCCATTGTCCCTGACTCTCTCTCCTCCTTAATTTTCTTTAGAGTAAGAGGCACCCAGAGTAAGAATACACTCAGTGGCCACTTAATCAAGGACAGCAGTTTATTTGCTTGTTAATGCAAAATACATTCAGTAGGGATGCACTGAAAATTCGGCCACCAAAAGTTTTCAGCCGAAAATGACCCAAAAGTGCATTTTTGGTTTTCAGCCGAAAGACATAAATTGCCGAAACAACACGGCTAAAAGGCGGGAAACAGCGCATCCAGCACAGACTTGTGCACTTGTGCAGGCCAGTCAGTTATAAGCCTGTATATTATTATTTGTTGTAGTAGTCATACAGAGAAAAATTTAAAAGGTACTATCAAAGTCAAAGTCAACTTGATTGTCAAATGTGCCACATGTTAGACATACAAACACAGATGAAATTACAGTCCTCACTGACTGGTGGAAAAAGTTCTTTCTGGTTCTGGCCAGGAGACTCTGCAGCCTCCTCCCCGATGGCAGCAGTAATGTACATGTCAAACTAAATATTTTATTTTGAATTTTCATTTATATTGTGCATTGCTGTAATGGCAGTGGTAAATATTTTGATACTTTATTTGATTCACTGCAATGCATTGATTTTAGTGATGTAAGTACACATTGTAGCCAAAAATGCTATGGTTCTAATAATTTACATAATTTCTTTTGGTGTTTCGGTTTTCAGCCTTGGTTTGCTCATTTTTTGTTTCCAGTTGCAGTCAAGAATTTTCATTTCGGTGCATCCCTAATAATCAGCCAATCACATGGCAGCAACTCAATGCATTTAGCCATGCAGACATGGTCAAAACGACATGTTGAAGTTCAAACTGAGCATCAGAATGAGGAAGATTTAAGTGACTTTGATCACGGCATGGCTCTTTGTATTGTGTCCAAGTATTTCACTGCTGATCTGCTGGGATTTACACACACAACCATCTCTAGGGTTTACAGAGAATGGTTTGAAGAAGAGAAAATATGCAGTGAGCAGCAGTTGTCTGGACCAGAATGTCTTACTGATGTCAGCAACAGGAAGTCAAGCATGCACTGGTATGTAGTCTGCAGAATAGCATCTCTGAACACACAACACGTCCAACCTTGAAGCAGATGGGCTACAGCAGCAACTGTGTGATGCTATCATGTCAATATGGAGCAAAATCTCTGAAAAATGTTTCCAGCACCTTGTTGAATTTGTGGCATCATGACTTAGGACAGTTCTGGGGGCTTCTCAAAGGTTTTTCTCTTCCATATTTGAGACAACTTTATCTTTTTAAAACTGTAGAGTTAAACTAGTAAGCATGAATGATCAGTTTTTGTGTATGTTAAACTGGTTTAAAACAAAAAGAAAATGTTTCCTTTTTGTATGTTTTGATGTCAAATTGAAGGAAAACAAACAAAAGAGAGATGGTGTGCTTCTTGCTTTAAAACAAACACTAGTTAGAAGGGTTAGAGAGCCTGTCCTAATATAATCTAATCTGCAGCAGCAACACCCTGAAATGTGTTAAGGGTGTTTTTAGTGACATCATGCCAAATCCATCTGGGCCTGTGACTGAAAATGTGTGAACCGCTGTCTGTTTATTCTGGTGATACGTGTGTGTTTTTCTTGTCATAAGTGAGTTAGTGTAATTGTGTGAATAATTGCAGGCGCTGGTATATACTAGGGCTGATTAGAGGGGAAAGTCCTCTGCCTGACTCTGCACAGGTTTTTGAACAAAGCCGTGCGTCAGTGGCGTGAGCAATCTTGTTTTTCTTCGTGTTTATCTTTGCTCGCAATTAGAATCTCCCTGGCAGCGTTTCCACTGATCAGATTCCAAGTTTCTGCCACACACACGCTCTCATCCAGAGGTGTCAGTCTACGCGGTTGCAAGAATGTACGCAAGAGGAGATTTTGTCTGTCACCGGTGTGTTTTTATGTTCCCTCCTTGTTTATTGTTATGTCTTCTCTTTCTTCTTGTGTCCTCTCGTTGCAGATTGTGCACCGCAGCAGCTGACAGAAAGCTCCGCCTGCTGACTTCTGATCTTCAGGATAGGCATGAAGTGAAGGTAGTGCAACATCTGGAGCACATTGGGCAGAACTGTGCTTGTCATTTGGCATCAGGCTTTCTGTACTTAGTGCTGACATTTGGTACTTAGTGATACAGGAAATGTAGCTGCACACAGAGAAAGCACAGCTGCAGCCTGTGTAGTGGAGCAAAGTTTGCTAGAAAACAGTGGTGTATTTTCTGTTTTTGTTTGCTAATTTTGTTTTCTGTACTATTGCCTAGGTGATGGAGGGTCACACCAGCTACATTAACCATTTGGTGTTTGAGCCCACAGAGGGGAAACAAATTGCTTCCGTCAGTGATGACCACACTTGCAGGTCCACACTGTTTTATTTCTGTGTGTGTGTGTGTGTGTGTGTGTTCCCAGCTTCTGATTTTCAGTTCTGTTCTCTGTTAATGGTGCAGAAAGACTTGACAGTGTTTCCACAGTGAAACATGACTCTAAGCACAACATGCTCCAGTGTGACTGTGCATAAGCACAGAGCTGCTTTGTAGCTTTTCAAGCTAATTGGTTAAATATGGAAATCCAATTAACTGCAGAAAGATTTTCCTCTCTTAGGGGGGCCTGTAACAAGATTCCCAAATTTTCCTTTTCAATTAAGACTAGTGGAGGGAAAAAGTGTGTCAGTAGATAGGGTCAGAGCTGGGACAGCCTCTGTACCAGTGCTTCTCAGTCTCCAGTGCTTCAGTCGATCAGTACTTACTTTAAACTGGGTTTCAGCCATGTTAGTAGATTTGAACTGCAAGATTACATGTATTAGATATTTCAACATTTTAGCTCATCTTTTATGATTCATTTTGTCATCTATTTACTTTTCAAATATAGAATTTTGGCGATTAGTTGACTAATCGGATCATACAAAAATTGTAACATATTTACAGGACTACTCAAAAGTTTGGACACTTTCTCATTGAATCTAATGGAAAAACATGTCCAAACTTTTGAGTGGTAGTATGTGTGTTTATTTATGTCTATACATATATTTCTGTGTATATAATTCAAGAAAAGCTGACCCCAGTAGTTACGACTACGCATGTGTGTCAAGGACAGAAAGGCAGACATGGCGGTGGAAGGTACAGCAGCAATTTTGAGAGGAAAAATAAATCTTAAAAACAAGAATAGATTAGTCGATTAGACTATTTTAATAGTTGACACAATCACGATTAATCAACTAATCGTGGCAGCCCTTGTGGAAAGCCAAAGAACCTGCGCCTCGTCAGGCTCCGTTCACACTGCAGACAAATGTGGCCTAATCTGATTTTTTTTCTCTCATAAATGGCTCAGGAGAGATTCTTTCATGGCAGTGTGCACAGTCCAAGTCACATGAAATCGGATCATTTAAAATCCAGTCTGGGCCACTTCTGTATGTGGTTTTAAATCGGATACAGGTCCAAACTTTTGGAACATGACTGCGGTTTGAATGGCAAAGAGACCCGTATCAGTATTCATGAGATGATGATGTACAGGTGAAATAGTAAAATTAGCGAGATAATTATTAACATGGCGGACAGCTTAGTGCAGTGGAAATGAATAAATATTAAGGGATATACAATAATCCAAAGGAGAGCTGAGGGGTCGTACCATCACCAGTCTGGCCATGTCTTGATCTTCTGCACATGCAGGTCACCTCAGGACTGGAATTTAAAAGTGGTCATGTGAACACCTACACAAAATAAAATGGATTTGACGAAAAATCGGAATTGAGCACTAACACTTGCGACATTAACATAGCCTCTGGCTCTGAACCAGCACTGCAACCAGCTGCCGATGTAACATTCCAGTCTTAAAACTCACTGTTCCTGACTCTTCTGGTGGTACGGTAACATCTACTTTGGGAATTTCTGTCTTCAAGAGGACGTTTTCAGAGAAAAACAGGAAAAAGAGAGATGGACCGAGCAAGAGATAAGAAAAGAGTCAAGAAAAGACCGTTTTTTGCTGGCTGGAGACAGCGAACAGTACAGCAAGTTAGCCATGGATAGTGGCCACGTCTCTGAGAAAATCTGCAAAAGTTTCATAATGCATCTTCCAAGAGTTGCATTGTAAGATTTTCCGAATCTTTGGATAAATAAAGTAAATAAAGCTTAATAAAACAAATGCCTATCGAGTGAAAAAATGGGCACAGATGCAAATTAAGGAACATTTTACCCTTCTGCTCTGTGTTTGTCATTTACACTTAAGCCCAGCTCATTTCATTTTATTGGGATTTTTTTTTTCTCGTAAGATTAAGGAAACAGCTCAACATATGTCTAAGAAAACTCATGCAAAAGAGTTTGTTGCTTTTTGTTTTAGCATTTGAACCACATTTCTAAATGGTTGTTAAGTAGTTGGTGGAGAGAAAACTAAAATATTTGCACCCCAAACAATCCCACAGTTTGGGCTCACTGTAAAAATGACTTTTACAGTTACTTTCCGTATAATGATGAGAAATTTTTCTGACTTCACCCTTCCAGCTCATGCATATAGAACAGAAGTCCCAGCAAATGGCTTCTAAAGTTTCACTTCCTCAACTTTTTTTGGGAAAATAATTGAATAATTTCTCATGACGAAACACTACAACAGCTATCGGTGTGATGATCGTCCTTTCCGTCCACGTCTGGGATCACACGAGTAGAACAAGGCCCCTTCACTCTCATCTCCTGCCCTCTTCCCCTCCCTCCTCTGACCAGCCAGAGAAAACAGGAGTGCGCTCCATCTGTTGAAAGATTTAAATTCTGTCATGTTGAGAAAATATGGGACGCAGGAGGAAGACAGAGTCGGAACAAGGGATAGATCAAGTTAACAGGAGAAGACCTTCCAGTCAGCCCACACAAACTGAGGCTGGATGTGAGAGGAGGGAAGTGGTCACGCAGACAGGGAGGGAGGTTTATGTCAGCATGTATAGGCTCATGACCTCGCCGTCACTGTGTTGGCTTTGGCAGGAGCGCCTTTCTCTATAAGTTTGCTTAGTTTTGTCATCGCTGTCCCCTGCAGCTGAGGGACCCCTTTTGCTGCCAGTACGCAACCTGACGCCGCAGTATCGAGGCGGGGAACCAGACTCCACTTCCTCAGGGCTTCATACAGTCTGACCAGCTCAGTGGGTCACTATAGATGGAGCAGGGTGGAGTTGCTGGGGGAATGTGCCACCTAGAGGTCACAAGGGTACACTGCAGGGTTCCGGAGAGGATTTGGAGTTGACTGAGTTCGCAGCTCAACTCAGGATAACACACACCTGCTGCCGCTGCATTATGTATATGGTTTAAAGCATTTTGTTCCACATGTGGTGATAATCCACTTGTTTTTCCCTCTGTCCTCTATATTGTGTAAGAGAAACAACTTACAGCTGTGTGATTGCAAATGTATTTTCTTTGCATCGCAGGCTTTCGAATAAGGTGGAAAAAAATGGATTTTGTTTATTCATTTGCTGCTTATCATTTTTTAGAAGGACAACCCCATCCACTTCAAGTGTGATTGGTAAAATTAAAGTAAAAACAGAAAACAAAAACTAGACAATGAGTTAAATATCGTCTTCTAAGACAGAAAATGAGTGTGGATGTTAATCCGTTTCCATGTCATGGTTTTTGTTTCATAATGGTTCAGATATTCCCAGTGGGGACAGGTCTGGTCTCCAGGCAGGCCAGTTTAAAACCAGGACTGTTTTATAATAGAGCCATGATGGAATAACTGCATGATGTGGTTGGGCATTATCTTGCTGAAGTAGGCAGGATCTTAACTGAACATTATAAAATCTGGATGGCTGTGCATGTTGCTGTGGCTTCCATACAGGTAACCCATAATGTGCACTGCAGCCCCTCTGCACCATCACAGATGTGGGCTTTTGAACTGATAAGCCAAATGCTCCAGGTTGCATCTGTGCACAGATTTCTGCTGTAGAATTGTGTCTCTTTTTAATCTTATTTTAACTGAGGAATATTACAGGCTGATCATCACCTCTAAACGATTCAGCCTCTTCTTTAGCTGTGTTGATTGATCTTTCATTACTTTTTTGTGTTCCTTTTGGTGGTTTAGCCTTTAAATTGCACTTTTGCAGTCATTTTTCACCCCAAGTACATGGACTTGATACCTTTAAACTGCCTATTTGAACTTTGTAATTTCACCCTTTCTTCATCAGTTGCCAGTGAAATTTGCCTTCTTTGAATTTAAATATGTTCAATTTAAAAACTCAAAAATAGAAGCTATCTAGACACACATAAAAGACGAAAAGGAAGAGCATTGATGCCCACATTGTGTACCTAAAGCAGGATGACCGTGCAAGGCACTGGGAGGGGTTTTATATTGTTTGACTCTTCCAGTTTCTCTCCCCTCCAGAGAGCCACCTTCGATTATTTACTCTGCTCTCAACAAGAGAGATCGGATCACGCAACGCTAACGGCGTTTCCCGTTTCCTCCACTTATGGGAAACACTGAGAAACCGTAACGCTGCCCTGCTGTTTTCTTACTTTGATAAAACAACACAAGACTTCAGATGTCCTTTTCAACTCTGTTGTACATGTAAACAGACTGTTGTTGCTCGATGTAGTGTTCCGCATTTACAGTGTTTTATCAGCCGCGGTCACGCGTGTTTTCGTGTCTCATTTCTTTCACTTCATTCGGCAGAGGTCTTGTGTTTTTTTGGGAGCCGGCGCTCTCCATTCGCAGGGCAGAGTGGTTGACCACAGTTTGGCCGTTGGTGGCGTAGCGTGCAACTGAGCTCTGCTTGGCTAGTGGTCTGAAAAGAACAGGGTTTAGTCCTTGTTTTCCTGATGTGGTCTGAGTGTTTTCTTCTCAGCATTCGCTCATGCTCCACAATGGAAGCTCTGGCCGAGTCCTCGCAGAGAGTTTTGACGGGGCTCTATGCTGCTGCAAGGGAGACGGGTGCAGGAAAAGTTGAATGTTTATTGTAGTGTTCATCTGAGATGGGGGCACATCCTCCCGTACACCACACTGCTGAGAACATCAATCTCCCCAACAACACACTTGACGTTTAGATGGTCTTTGGAGGTACTTTTGGGGCTTTATTACATCGCATGACCTCATCAGTCAGCACCTTCCCATGCCTCGCAAGCATTTGTTTTATATTCCCGGAAACACTTGCAGCCCCCCACTCGTGCCCCCGTCCCCACCTTTTTTTCTATTCAAGGGACCATTAAGATGTGGTTAACCAAAGATCCAGGTTGCAGGAGCTACAACTGTCCGCATCCAAGCAGTTTGTCACAGCCATGTGGTTTCTGAACTCCTTTTGCTGTTATTTAGATGTTAGTTAGCAATGTTTTAGTCAAAAGTGACCAGGATTGGTTTCAAATCTTTTTTTGTTGCCTTTGTATAAATTCTGATTGTGATGAAAGTCTTGTTTTCTAGATCACGAACACAGCATGAGATTGTCTTTTCAGTTGAAGGCCCCGATCTGAGGAGGGGAAAAAAAGGGGGAAACTCATTTTCTTTGGAAAAACAGGAAGTCTCTGTCCATCATTTGCACACACAACATAAACAGCAGGAGTTTGATAAATTAGGAGCAACATGCAGTTGAATGTGATCCATCACTGCACCATTGTGTGCTGCAAAAGCCATTTAAGTCTTATATTGAGCTGCAAAAGGAGACTTTAGTTGTTTCTTCAGATGTTTTGTTTAAAGGGTTTTTGGGCGTAGCGCGTATGAACCAGGAAATTTGTGGGATCATACCTGTCGGGGGTCAAAGAGCTGCGTGTCTCGGTTGCAAATGAGCCCCTCTAATAACGAAAGCTGAATTCTTTCAGGTGTTATGCAAACATGTAAGGGGGGGTAAAAATCTGAGGCTATATTTAGCTGTTTGCTCCAAAACCCCATTTTTGTTGTTAATTAAGAGATGGGGGGTTTTATTTTGGAGATTGTAGCTGAATCAGTCCTTTATGTAATTAATTAGTAATTAACGAGACAACTGAAAAGGATGTTTGTGATAAATTCTCACGGCGCTTTCAGTAAAAATATGTTAGTTCTAATAAAATCTGATCAAAGTGCATCTAAGGAGGGTGTTTTGATGGTGTTAATTTTACTCCCTGCGTGTCTGCAGGGTGTGGGACCTGGATGGAAATGAAAGCGCCGTTTTCAGACTTCGCTCTCCTGGCGTCAGCGTGTGCTGGCATCCAGAGGAGGTCTTCAAGGTAGGAGGCGATTGTTTCAGAGATTTATTCTGACAGATCCTGAGCTATGTTGAACAACTGTGGATGTGTTCGTGTTATGGCTTTAAAATCTAACGTGGAGAGCTGCCACCTCACCTGTTCTGGGAAGGAAGGCCAGCAGTTCCAGTGCTGCAGAAATAACCTGTTTTCAGATTTGCTCAGTACTTTGGTGTACGGTCAGAGATCCTGCTCATCCATTATGTCTGATAGCAGAAACAGCATAAAGCCTCAAACCAAAGAGATTTGTGCTGAAAGTTTTCCCATTTTTGTTGCAAAACTGGTTAGTGAGTACACAGATCACATATCTGTATGCATGACTCATGAACTACTGAGGATGCTGGGGTACACGGTTACTCTCACTGAAACATAATGAAAGTGGTGCAACATCAAAATGATCATCTCTGCTAACATTTCCACCAGGAAATGACAATTCAGTTAAAATCCTGTCACACATTTCACAGCTTTTCACAAATCTGGTGGAGGCTGAATGTGTTGATGTCGTGTGTGCCTTTCTGGAACATTTAACCACAACAATCTGACTTAGTCAGACCAATGAAAACAAATCTGATTTTTACTAATTATGATCTGCTGCAGTCACATTCACAGACAATCAGTTCCAGAAACACTAAATTAACCTGACACGTGATCAGCTGTTTTGTGCAGTCGAACAGGTATTTGGATAAAAATCAGTGCAGTCCAAGATTTGCTTCTCTAATGTTCTTCCTTCAGTAATCAATCAACTCCAACACAATTAGTTTCCATCCCCAATATATGAATAAAAATAAAGCGCTCCAGCTGAAGCTTCTGCTTTGATTATATATCAATATTTGCTGCTGCTCCCACCACCCACAGCCTCATTAAACACAATGCATTGTGTTTGTTACACTTCTGAGGACATTTGTTTTTGATAAAAATCTGAAAGGCGTGCCAGTTGCATGCATCATGTTATTACAACATGGCTCTCTGATGCTGATGGAAGTGCACGAGTTCTGGCTACAGACAGGGACATAACAAGCTTGAACATGTAGAAAAGGGATGTTTTCAGCTGCTTCCACATCACGACCAATGCAGCATGTTGTTTGAAAACTGACTATTCAGAGCCTATGATGTCATACCTTACTCTATATGCGGTCCAGTTTTAACGAAGGGAAAATGGTGTGTATTTTAACTGTTTATACTTGTTGGTGTCAAGCATCATCTATCTTTGCTCTTTTTGTTCAGTATTGCATCCAAATTTATCTCTTATTGCTTCTCATCTTTTCTAGTTAATGGTGGCAGAGAAGAAGGGAACCATTCGTTTTTATGACCTGGTCACCCAGCAGGCCATCCTTTCCCTGGACTGCGGGCCACTCATGTCGGCCGACTGGTGCCTCACCAACACCATCAAAGTGGGCGCCGTGGCGGGCAACGACTGGCTCATCTGGGACATAACTCGCTCCAGGTCAGGGAATGCCTGGTGCTGATGCAGCTTGATGTATTGATGTGGGGCGCACCAAATTCATGTTTTTTATTGTTTGCAGTTATCCACAGGAGAAAAGACCCGCCCACAAAGACAAAGCTCGGCTGTTCAGGTGAGACACTTCAGATGTAAGCCTGAAAAACTGCCAATACAAATTAGTTTATAAGAAAACAGCAGGTTCTCATCACAATTAGGGATGTTTTTATGTCAGCATAAAGAAAATACTCCCATAACTTCTTTAAACAAGTATTAGTTCTGTCTAACATGAAGTGTTGTCAAGCTAGCTCACTGTGACACTATCTGGTCAACAATCATGTCCTTGATTGTTGGAAAATGCCTTGCTTTTGTGTTTTTGCTCAAATCATAAAGCTGATCATATTAACTTCAAGGTTCCTTGTGAAGACATAAAACAGGGAGAGCAAGCTGAGATTTTATGAAATGCATTGAGAAAAGTGGCTTGTGAATCTTTTGTTGGGATGAAAAGGAGCTGAGCTGAGTTTGGCTGGGAATGCTCAGAAATGTCACACCTTCCTTTGGTTTGGTTTGCTTCCACATTTTACTAGCGGATCAAACCAACTGGACAGCATCGCACAGCTACAACTGCATTATGGCCCCAAACGAGCGCTGACAAAGAATAAAATAAAGCAGGCAAAGATGATCTCGCTATTGATCGGCCAGAAATGAAAACAGAAATCCTTCCCCTTCAGCTGGCTCGGTCACTGCTAGTAAAACGCCATGCAGTCTTGTTTCTGCTTTTAATTTGGTGTTAACAAGTTGCTGCCCAGTATGAGCAGCAGGAGAGGCAGCAAATTATCAAGCATGTTACTCTACGAGGAGCTCTGTGTCAGTTCCTTTGGTTCACTGCATGGTCCACTTGCAAGTAAAGCCTGACGCCTGGATTTCAGGTGGGTCAAAGTTTGCTTATGTGGTCAGCATCAAGCGGCAACCTGTGGCGGAGAAAATTGAGGCCGATCCAGAAGTGCTGAAAGATTGCAGTTCACCCCTTCATCCACTAGGGGCTGGCTGTGAAAGGGAGCAAATCCCACATAGACTTCCATGGTAAAAAGACCAACTTCCCATCAGAAATAAACATGTTTACTGCCTGGTTCACAAAATCATTTTAGGTTCAACAGGTCAAGTTTACCTTCATGTCAACTGTGAGGGGTGTAATTTTTTTTTTTTTTTTTTAATGACTCATCCATTTAGATGTTACACATTACACATAGTTAGGGGCGTGTTCTTCTGATTGACAGCCAGCAGACTGGGTGTCGGCGAGTGACGAGCTGCCTGCTTGCACACGCAATGTGGCTTAGATGGCGACAGTGGGAACTAGCTTCACTTTAGCTCTTCAGAAACCAATGGGTCATGTCCAGATTTTATCAAAGCTGCCTCGTCTGCTTAGTAAACACCTCTCTGGAGGGGCTGTCAGGAAGGTACGGCAGAAACAACTCAGGTCTATTCTTGTTTATTCAGCTCAAAAACACACACCACCATCCATCATCTTGCTAGCAGCGGCTACACTCCTTGTGGTTCAACTAGCCCATGCGGCAGCGGCTAACAGAAGACTAATGGGCTGTAAACCTGTAATGTAAGCATATAAACATAAACTCAGATTTAACTACTGACCTCAACATCTTTGTACAGCATTGTCTTCCTATTTTATGGTTTTAACAAGGGATGTTTGGAATAGGCTTTTTTACCGATATACCGATATTGTCCAACTCTTAAATTCCGATATCCGATATCTACCGATATGCAGAGATCTGTGAGGTTGTATCTCTCATATTTTGAGAAATGCAACTAAATATCCTTAACTCAGCCAGAGGAGTTAATTTTGGACCTCTGGCTGCCATATATCAGATACTAGCAGCTATTAGCCAACATTTGGCTAATTCTAATGTTTCGGACAACTTGGTAACTTTACCAACAACTTAAAACCAGACATCAGCAGCTACAAAGCAAGTCAGTCTGTAGCAGCAGCAGCTGCACCGTAGTCACATGAGACTGAAAGGAATGCTGGGAAATAAAGTTCTTTCAGGATAACAGGGACTTTTCTACATGCTGGACTGTTGCTAATGGACAAGATCTCACAATTTCATTTTTCAAAATATCGGCCCAAAGAAACGATACCAATATTTTCCGATATCATATTTTAAGGCAAGGCAAGGCAAGGCAAGTTTATTTGTATAGCACATTTCATGTACAGAACAATTCAAAGTGCTTTACATAAAACATTATAAGCAAAAGGGAGAGAAAAAAAACAATTGGAAGTATGATTCAAAATTTAAAAGCATTTAAGATTAAAAAGAGAGAATACAGAGACGTGCGGATTTTAACTTTTGAATAAAATCTACGTAAAAGCAGCTGAGAACAGGTGGGTCTTCAGCCTGGATTTAAATAAACTAAGTGTTTCAGCTGATCTGAGACGTTCTGGGAGTTTGTTCCAGACATGTGGAGCATAGAAGCTGAACGCAGCTTCTCCATGTCTGGTTCTGACTCTGGGAACTGATAAAAGGCCGGATCCAGATGACCTGAGGGGTCTTGTAGGTTCATACTGGGTCAAGAGGTCACTGATGTATTTTGGGCCTGAACCATTCAGAGCTTTATAGACCAGCAGCAGAACTTTAAAGTCTATTCTCTGATGGACCGGCAGCCAGTGTAAAGACCTGAGAACTGGACTGATGTGGTCCCTTTTCTGGTCTTTGTGAGAACTCGGGCAGCAGAGTTCTGAATGAGCTGCAGCTGTTTAACTGATTTTTTAGGTAGACCAGTAAAGACGCTGTTACAGTAGTCAAGCCGACTGAAGATGAATGCATGGACTAGTTTTTCCAGATTTTCCTGAGACATCAGATCTTTTATCCTTGAGATGTTCTTCAGGTGATAGTAGGCTGATTTAGTGATCGCTTTGATGTTTTTTTCAAAGTTTAGGTCTGAGTCCATCACTACACCCAGATTTCTGGCCTGATTGGTGGTTTTTATGTGGATGGACTGAAGTTCTGTGACAACCTGATGTCGTTTCTCTTTGGCTCCAAAAACAATCACCTCAGTTTTGTTTTTGTTCAGCTGAAGAAAGTTGAGGCACATCCAGTCATTAATCTCCTCAATACATTTACCAAGAGCCTGTACAGGGCCCCGGTCTCCTGGTGATACTGTAATATATAGCTGTGTGTCATCTGCGTAGCTATGGTAACTAATATTGTTGTTCTTTATAACCTGAGCCAGTGGGAGCATGTAGATGTTAAACAGAAGAGGCCCCAGGATAGAGCCCTGGGGAACTCCACAGGTCATTTTTGTCTGCTCAGATGTAAAATTGCCTACTGACACAAAGTACTTCCTGTTCTCCAAGTATGTTTTGAACCAGTTTGTCAGAACTGAGAGACCCACCCACTTCTCCAGTCGTTGGAGTAATATGATGTGGTCAAGTTAATGAGCGCTGAGATCAGTAAAACCAACACTGCATTTTCAGTGTCAGTTTCAGACATATGTCATTCATGACTTTAATGCCAATATCGGTCGATAATATCGGACATCCCTAGTTTTAACTGTCGTTACTCACCAACAAGGCGCACCTGTCCTGACAACTCGCGCATGTGAAAACAAAACTGAGTAACAATGTTTTGACAGTAATCGAAGGTAACTGTAACTGAGTATCAGCGCTCTGCGGCAAACAGAGCATGCTCCTCACGCACAACATTAATTATAACGTTTTTATCTGCAATACTATGACCAACGTAATACAGTCGTGCTCAAGATTATTGATACGCTCCAATTAAAGACGGAAAACAAATCAGTTGTCAGTGAAATAGGTGGAAATTGACAGAAGTAACAATAAATAAAAATTCTAACACTGAATTTGAATTGTGGTTCAAAAGAAATATTAAAAACAAAGACACAAAACATAAAATGAGCCGACAAGAATGGGGGGCTGCGAAGCTAAACTTTTATTCAGCAACATTCTGAGGCAATCACTGCAATCAGGTGTTACGTGTAATGCTCCAAAAGACTTTTACACCTGCTGACAGGTGTTTTGGTCCACATTTCACAGGAAAGGTGCTCTTTGTCTGGGATGGGTTTTTTTGTTTGTTTTTTTAATTATTATTTCTCGCCACAATTCAAAAGCAATATTTTATTTCACTAAATTATAATTTTGTAAATTTTTATAAATTATTAGTTTCTTGTCATTTGTATTATTATTGCAAATTTAGCCTTTTCTTTAATTGGAGGGTATCAATATTCTTGACTGTAACTACTGGAAAGTTCTACAGGTCATGTGAGCAGAAACCTCATCCATCTTTATTAACTGTCTTGGTCGGCACCAGAGTCCAAATAAGCATGACTGTACTTTAATTTTTAAGCGGTGCAAACAGTACCAAAACCCTCACGGAGGTTCTGATGAAGAATCAAGACCCTGATGGAGAGAAACAGTCAAGGAAGCCAGGAAACACCCTTGAAAGCTGCAAAAGTAACAAAATGATTTATAGAAAATGAAATTGATGCTGCTTTGCTGTTTTTTCATACAGAGTTTAACTCACTGAGCATTCGTGCTCGGACGTCTGAACTTTAAAGCCTTTGCCTGGTTTAATGTCTGAAGCCGAGCTAGATTTTTGGGACTCTTCATAGAGCTTCTTGTGGTTGTCCTGTAGATGGTAGCAGAGATTCAACGTGTTTTCCCAGTTGCTTAGCACAAGTATCCAGAATGACCTGCAGAGTACACAACTGTCCAGAATTTTATATCATCTCACTTGTAATTGAAATAGTTCTACACAGCTAACATGATTTGTGTTTTAGCCACAAGTTCCTTTTGCATCCACATTTTCATCGCTCCTCTCGCTACCTTCAACATCACACTCACTCCATCTGTTTATTACTGCAGCCATTAGCATCTGCATGGAGCGTCCAGGGCAGAAACGGCCCATTTACAGTATTATCTCTTTATGTTTGAAACATCCGTGTCCTCATACCCTCACGTCCTTTCCGTTGGTATGATTGTTAGTCAACATGTCCACCAGTCGCAGAGCAGAGGTCAGGGTTCACCTCCAAGTTCCAAATCTGTTTCAGACAACGGTAAACATGGTGGAGATCATTAAAATGACCATTTGTTTTTGTTTTGGCAAAATAAAGTTTTACCAAGAGTCATAATGAGTTGAGATTAGAAAATTAGAAGAACTTGTTTGTAAACAGAGCAAGCAGACAGCTGGTCCCAAAGAGATAAACCCCTTAAAAATATGTTGTTACGCTGATGTGTGGGAGCACAGAATCATAGGAGAAAGACACTTCAGGATATGGAAATAAGGAAATTTCTTCCACGCTTTACTGTAAGAATACTACTTTATACTTTCCTATAATTTAAACCCGACCACTTCTAAAGATGTTGTCGTCCTCAGATGGTCCCGGGCCAATGAAAACCTCTTCGCCACCACCGGATGTCCAGGAAAGATCAGTAGTCAGTTACTTATCCACCATCTTGGCCACCCACAGGTCAGTGTGATCTTCTCAAAGTCCAGATTGGGATCTTTTCTAAGCTCCTTGCAGTTAATGAACGACTCGTGTCGTTACAGCCTGTGATGGTCGGATCGGCCCCCGTGGGATCGGGGCTCAGCTGGCATCGGACGCTGCCGCTCTGCGTCGTCGGCAGCGACAGGAAGCTGTGCTTTTGGATGACTGAAATGTAGCGGCCTTTGGATCAATGTTTTGTCTCCGTTTTAGTGAATGTTCAATAAAATATTTTTCAGAGAATTTACAAGTCTGCTTGAAATCTGATGGAAATGCTGAGATGCTGTCTGAGCGCCTCTTTCAGGTGAACATCGTTTGTCTTTTCTCTGAAGTTACATCAGTTGTCTGTCATGTCCTGCCAAGAGAGCTGCCGTTCAGAGGAATGCGAGGCGGGCGTCCATGCCAGCTCTCCACTTCATCGTCGTTGCTGCAGGTGTTTTCTACCCCTTTGTTTTATGTTTTTTTACGACTCATGACAGACTCGATCATATTGACAGAAAATCTCTACTTGCTTTTAGAATCCCCAGGGGGGAGGATGAGGAAAAACAAAGCCTTGCAAACTGAACAGGGGGAGGTGGGAGAAGAAGAGTTACTATCAGACCCAACAGGGGAGCGAAGCGATCTCTTGGCAACAGCTTTTGGTGCCCTCCGCTCAAACAAGGCCTTATTGTACTGTTGCAAGAATGCCATGTGAGAAACTACCCTCTCACTTTTCAAAGCAGTCACACTGTAATGCCAGCTAAGCTGCAAAGAGGTGCTCATTTAATTAACTTGATCATGAATCATTCGAGGTGACAGCTGATCACTTGTTTCCACAGATGTGCAGGATCAATGTATCGTCTAACAGAGCACCTTATTGTAATTCACTCGGCCGAAACACTAGGTTGCATTGTGTGTCCATGTGTCTGCATGGCAGAGTGGAGCAAGCAGAGAACGCCGCTCTTTCAGAACCAGTTCATCAGCCTCGTATGTTTCTTGGACAGGACACGCGCACCACCGTCCACAAAGCATAACATGCTACCGCTCTCCTTCTCCGCTCTTTTGTTTGAACAAGTCCAGTGCGGTCTCCGCTCTCTGCGTTTTGCTGTGCTTTAGGTGCAGGTGGTGCTGGAGCAGATGCACTTAAGATGTCAGAGAGGGAAGCTGCCATTTTTCAGCTGTGCTTTCTCCAAAGAGGGGAAAAAGCAGCCAAAGAGGGAATCGCTGCTCTGAAACATGAGTCATGGATCTCAGAGGATCCTCAAATCCAGTGACTCAAGGGGGCCATCTGATGGTCGATGAGCTGAACAACATGTAGGAGATACCAGCTCTTTCCTGGAAGCTCGTCCTCGGACGTCACTGCCTCCATCCTTCCAAACTACCTTTGATGTAACCTCAATGAAGCTTTTGTGTCTCAAAAGCAATTCGTTCCCTCGTGACGGTGCGAGCACTAATAACAAACTGTGAAATGGATGAAAGTGAGATCAGATCACCTTAAAATCCTTACCAACCTTCTCCTAATCTCCCCCTCCTCAGATAATTCTTCTACGACCCTGCCAACTTTAAGCCCTGGCTCAACAAAAACCGAGCAAACAAAAATAATGAGGAGAGTGATACGAAGGGAAACAAAGGAAGAGATTAGAGCTCTTTGAGGTCGGTGTTTGATTTAATCTCACGGCTGGTTTGTTTGCGATGCTTTCCCAGAATGAAACGATTTGTGCTGATCCTGATCTTTAGTTGGTCATCTGATCTGCTGATGCATATGTCATGCACAGTGTTGCGGCTGTGAGGTAACTTTCCACCTTTATTCCCAGAGTAAATGTTATCTGTGCTGCCTATGAATACTTTTATAAGAGATGCAGTCTATCATGCAATCAAACCTTTTGTGACACCATTTTTCAGTCATTTTGACTTGGTGTATGATAAATGCATGTTTAAATTTAGTGTTACAATAAAAAACGATGAATCAATTATCTTTTTATTTTCCACATTATGGAAGAAGAAAGTGGAGCAGGGATCACCAAGCCTGGTCATTGAGGCCAACTGTCCTGCAGGTTATCTGTGTTTCCCTGCTGCAACACACCTGGTTAAAATCTAATGGTTTTCCAACAACTGAAGTTCCACACAACTGTGTTGATAGAGTTGTTAAAGCATGGAAGCAGCTAAATAATAATAATAATGGATTAGATTTATATTGCGCTTTTTAGGACGGAGTGCCTCAAGGACCGGATTAAGTGAACCCTGAAATTGAGGAATTGATGTGGGCTGATGGCGTTCGAGAAAGTTGTCATATTGACTGGCTTTATTAAAAACAGGACTATAACAGACAGCGCTCGTGGATTATTTAACCTAAATAACATAACCCAACAAAATCAAACCAAAAACATAATCATTTCACTAGATGCAGAAAAAGCATTTGATAAAGTTAACTGGAAAATTTTACTCAGCACACTACATAGATTCGGATTTGGAGAGTCTTTCACCCACTGGATAAAATGCTATGCTTTTCCCAGGGCCACAATAACCACCAATGGGATCACATCACAAAGCTTCACACTTCACTGGAGGATCACACAAGGATGTCCACTCTCTCCATCTCTGCCATCTTCATAGAACCCCTTGCAGCGGCAATCAGAGAGAATAATAAAGGGAATTCAATATTTCACTCTACAACACAAGATCAGTTTATATGCAGATGATGTGTTATTATATTTACAAGACCCTCATAACGCACTACAAGAAACTTTCAGTATCATTAATGAATTTTCCTAAATTCCTACCCCATAAACTGACAAAAATCAACAATCTTTCCTGTCTGAGGAGGGATGGGATTCTGCAGTTAAAAAAAACCTCCCTTCACTCCACACTGGGGGTATTAAATACTTAGAAGCTGATATCTCCCCCAGGCTGTCAGAGCTTTTCAGTCTCAATTACACCCCTCTGTTAAAAAAATAAGAAAAAAGAATTGATTTGAACATGATCTTTAACGCTGAACAAATCTTCCACTATCACACATTAGCCAAATATGCACAATTAAAATGAAAATACTACCACAAATTAACTACCTGTTCTCAACCCTCCCAATAACACCGACAGACAACTGGTTTAAATCAATTAATTCAATTATATCACAATTCTACTGGAAGAACAAGAAACCCAAAATCTCATTGACACTAGGTGGATGAGATGCACCCAGTTTTCATACTTCAACTTTCAACTTTAATATTTAGTTAAATGGGTCTAAAAAATAATCAAAATAACTCATGGACAGAACTGGAGCAAAATCAAAGCAATAATACTTCACTTTTAGATTTACCCTTTTAACTGATTTCAGTAAGGTCGCGTAACTGTTCTGGAGTCCTGCTGGTGTGAAAGGGCATTCAGATGAGCTTTCTTCTCATTTCTTTGTAGTCTTCAGGGATAGTTCTCCAGGTTTCTTGAAGGACTTTCCAAACATCTTTGGTTGTTTGGTGTCTTTTGTTTTATTCTTTCAATAACGTTGAGATCTGTGCCTTTGAGAGGATCCATCCCTCCATCTAACCTGTTGCTGCTGGTTTTCAATCCAGGTCTTGTGTCATACTTCAGTCTTTCCTCCGTTTCCCCTTCATACAGAGCAGCTTGTTTATAGCCACTCTTCCATCTGGACCATTTCTGATGAGGCTTCAGCCAACAGAAGATGAATCAACTGAAGGTCTAAATGCATCTCTCAGATCCAGCATCAGATCTTTGCTGAATTCTCTCCTGGATTTGATAGACATATCTTTCTAATACTGTTCATCTGAATAAGGCCTGACACTTTGCTTTTGGTCATCTTGTCCAGCTCCCTCCGATGGTTTTTCAGCAACCCACTGCACACCATGCGGTAATATGCAATTTTTCTGTCTGTCAGACTGTTTTTTTTCTCATGCATTGACACAACATCCTTTGAGTTAGATTCCTCTTCATTTACGTGCCATCGCAAATCCTAGATGATGTATTTTTTAAATCATTTTCTGTCCTTTAGTTCTTGCTGTTGTTCAGGTTGAGCTTAGTTTCATCTTAAGACTGACTCCCTTTTGTTTTTTTTATAGTTATTGCACCATGTGGCAAAGTCTCTGCATTGTTACCCTGCATTAACACTGTGTTAACACACTTTATTTACCAGTAACTTTGATAAGTTTGAGCACATAAAGCAGCCGAACTGGTTTCATGAGATCCTCCAGATGTCACCACCTCTCCTTCCTCATCAGTCGTAGTCGTCTAGCTTTTCTTTTGCCTTAAGCTTCAGATCAAGACATGAGAGCCATCTTATTCGTTTTTTTTTCCTGAGATAATGTCTCATCCTTTCAGGATCACTGTCAGGAGGAGCCATTCTCACTTAATCTGAAACTGAGCAAACTGAGCCACAAATTGTTGCGTTACATTTTCTGAGCTGAGCAGAAAAGAGAAGTTATGAGAAGTTTTTATCAGGGCTCCAGCTCCATGGGCTGTATGTGATCCGTAAATTGGCGAATCGCTCTGGGGCCTGAGAACAAAGTGAACCTGATGACTCAGACCTGGGGTAGGTAGGCCAGCCTGTGTCAGGATGGCCCTGACATCTATGGAGACTGCCTTTGAGTTGAGGACGTGTTTTACTTTCTACCTCTGCAAACTCAGGCTTTCTCAGAGAAGCTGGAGCAAGATTTACAGTGCAGTGGAATTATGGGAACATGAGGGTTTTCCAGCCTCTCCCTCGACGACGCAGTCGCTTCACAAATCCTGCAGATGGAGATGATTTGTGTTTTTGAGGCAAAGCTTTGACGTGAACGGCTCTGACACGCGTTGTCGCCCGCGTTGAGATCAAAACCCTGGCTATCTGTCAAAAACGCAGAGGGCCAAGTTCTCCAGTTGAACGCAGAAAGGGAAAATAAAGAGAGAAGAGCGGCTGTCAGCAGCGCAGCTCTGCGGACCGTGCTGCGGTGGGCCGCGAGGTCCCGCTGACCTGGCCCCACTCATGAGCTGGGCCCCAATGCTGGCTCTGGCCTTGACCAGCAGCGGGAACATGATACTTAAATCATTCATAATTAGCTCCTTCCCTTTGCTTAACAACACATGAAGATAAATGGCCTCCAAGAGTTTTCCAAATGGAAATAGTTGGTTTGGATTTGGAAACTAGAAAATGGTCTACAATCTGTGTATTGTCATTTTCTGAACTTTTCTTTCCCCAGCACCCTTTCTTATTGCTTTTATGATCAAACACAAGTTTTGAGGAAAGAGCTTCAAGAAAATAAACATTTATTTATTTTTACATCTGCTTGACAGTTTACACACAAACAAGTTTAGGCTACGTTTTCTGTGTCCACGAGTCTCATCTGCAATTTTTACTCAGAGCAAAGGTGCATTAAGATGAGCAGAGCTTCTCCAGGGCGCTGTGAAGAGTCCTCAGCTCCTCTCTCATCTGACTCAGAGCATTTTGGATCTTGCTGGGCTGGTCCAGAACCTCCACGCTGCAGGTGAAGGGGTCGTAGCGAACGGCAAAGGGACGCTTGATGTTGGCAGAGTATTTTCTGTGGGAAGGAATAAAGCATGTGGCTTGGAAATATGCATTTCACTTTAATGATTAATATTAGAATTTTTGACTATCAGTGGATGCTGAAAAGAAGATTTAAAATGCAAAAAATATCAGCTTCTGGGGGATAATGCACAACTCCACTACTTCCTGAACTTAAAGAGGAATTTCTATCTCTTTTTTTTTCTTTTTTTTTAACCTGGGGTCTGTTTTAATATGTCCTTTCATATATGTAAGTGCTGGACAAAGGAATTGTCAAGATGGCTTTAGTATTTAGCAGGGCAGGCAGGCTAGCACCAGCCTAGCAGCCCAGCTAATAAGTATGGGGCAACTGGCCCCCGCGTCTAAGTTCGCCCAAAAAACATGCTTTTTTCCACACTGAATGGCTCGGATAGTCTCAACGAGTGTCCGACAACATACTAGAGAGGAGAAATGAACGAAAGTATCTACATTACCTGGCGATCGCTACCGGTGGTTTGACGCAAGTTATCGCGCGATTTTGGAACGAGATTTGATTTCAAGCAAAGAAATGACGCCAAAACAAATAGCGATGGCCAGGTAATGTAGATTCTTTCGTTCATTTCTCCTCTCTAGTATGTTGTTGGACACACGTTGAGACTATCCGAGCCATTCAATGTGGAAAAAAAGCATGTTTTTAGGGTGAATTTAGACGCGTGGGCGAGTTGCCCCATACTTATTAGCTGGGCTGCTAGGCTGCCTACCTGGCTAAATACTGGAGCTACCTTGAAAATGCCTTTCTCCATCACACACATATATAAGCACATATGAAAACAGACCCCAGGTTTAAAAAAAAAAAAAAAAAAAAGCAAAATTCCCCTTGAAGACAACTGCTTTGTTTCCTGTCTTTACTGGACAAACTGGTTAATGCTGCCTTCATGTGGTGTCATATTCATGGTAAATACCAAAGTCCGACGTCAAAACTGCACATAAACACCCACTCATGTCATAATCTCCACTGGAAAGTTGGAAAATTTCATGATGCCAGAGTTGCCGAGATAAGGTAAACTTTGACCTTTCAGCATGGCGGATAGCAATGAAAATATCCTGAATGGGATGCACTGGATTATGTTCAAAGTTTTCTGCTGCTGTTATTGGTTAGTTTGTAGTCTGCATAATTCTGTGACATACAGAACTTCAATAACATCACCATTTAAACTTAGCTTGGTTTTTAAAAATGTGGTTATTGTTTTGGTTAACCTCCTCGAGCAGATGTTAGCTAGCAGCTAGCTAGCTAGTCAGTCAAAGATGGCCTCTGAAGTTTAACTTACTTACGACAACATTCTTTCCTCTGACAAGAGCTTTCAAGATATTCCCAAATAATTTGGACAAAATAATTCTGTTGTAATGTACAACTGTAGTGGAAATTTAATCTTTCACCTTCTTAGCTGTACATACTGTATTCACCATTTATGTGTTAAATAGTTTTTTGTTTCACCCCAAGGACGGAGACGGTTTTATTACTTTACTGGAGCCTTGCTCTGACCAGAGAGTCATTCCTTTTAGAACCCTGCTAGAGAAAGGTCTTCTTCTATATACTCTCTTAATTTCTGAATTAGGGGTGCACGATATTGGAATTTTGGCCGATATCTGATATGCCGATATTTTAAAACTAATGTGGCCGGCAACCAATATTGATACAGATATTAAGCTAAAAAAAAAAAAAAAAAAAAGCAGTCATTGCAAATAGCAGTTTTGTTATCCGTTTCTAACACTTTAAAAACTAGGGGTGGGGCAAAAATATCAACACACTGAAATATCGCGATATTTTCATGTGCCGATATCAAATCAAAATTTAAAAATGCGGCATTGATATATTTCAACTACAAAATATAGCAAGATTTTTTCATTCTGTAACAAAATCTCAAAATACTTCGTGATTCCTGCGAGATTTTGAAAAGAACAATGAAATATCACGAGATTTTGTTTGTAAAATAGATCAATACCGTATTTTTAAATGTCAATATGATATCGGCATGTGAAAATGTCGCAGAATTTTTGTGAATTCTAATGAGATTTTGTAACAGAACGATGAAATATCGCGAGATTTCTTTTGTAATATACATGGATACTGCGTTTTTAAATGTCAATATGATATCAGCATATGAAAATATCGCAGAATTTTGTGAATTCTCGTGAGATTTCGTAAAAGAACAATGAAATATCACGAGACTTAGTTAGTAAAATAGATCGACTTTGGAAACAGCGGCCTGATTGGTGAAATATCGGTTAATATCGGTGGGGTGGCCGATGTCCGATACTCAGTTTTAAGGCCGTTAGAGGCCGATACTGATAAGGGGCCGATTATATTGTGCATTCCTTTTCTGAATAGAAATGTAGGTATGCCGGTTTATGGAATGATTTAATTAAATGGTAAATTTGAATTGCATTGAAATGTTAAGACGGTTCATGAAAGGAAATTCTCTTTTTTTCTTGCAAATTAAGGATGTGAGGATGAGTGAGTGTTCAAATATTTTAACAAGCTGATGTCAGAAATTGGTGGATAATTAGCAGAATGTCAACTTGAAGTCATTTTTGTTGTATTGGGTAATGTTAGGACCTAAGGTGGGGTAACTTTTCCAGGACAGATGAAGATGTCTGTTGGTAATTTTGTTGTATTTGAACTCCATGTCGAGGATATGGAGGAATTTATCATCAGTGATCAGTTTGATACCTTAGCTTCATTTTTGCATCCTCAAAGCTCTCGGACACAAAGTAGACCGGCTGGTAGGTTTGGTCCTGGTACGGCTGCACGGCCGTCTCCTCGGGGTTGAACGGCTTGTAGTCCGGCTCGTTGGACAGCGCGTACTGGGAGGACGGGGAAAGACTGTCAGCATGCGAAGCAAAGACGGCAAAACACACATGTGCAACAGAAAACACTCACAACAAGCTCTCCGTAAGAGGAGAGGAGTCCGGCGCCGTAAGCCTTCACTGCTCCGTTCTGCTTGCAGAGGCCGAACTCCACAGTAAACCAGTATAACTGCAGACAGGAGGGAGTCCAGTTAGACTGGTGACCAGTTCACCTCGGCCAGTCAACCCATTCAGCACTGTTTGTCTCAGTCACCACTTTTCCTCTCCATTATTCATCCATCCATCGTCTCTCCTCCTCACTCATTTCCACTCATTCAGCATCTTTCCTCCACATCATCCACCCTTCCTTCATCTCCCTCATCTATCCATCATCTATTCATCTGTTCTCTCACTCTTTCATTTACTTTTCCTCTATCTATTTATCCCTCCTTCTTTCTCTGTGATCCATCCATTTGTCTTCCCTATCTGTTTCTTTTCTATTTTCTCTTCCTATTCCTCTCATCCATCCATCCTTCTTTTATTTCATCCATACATTATTTTTTCTTCCTTATTCATCCATTCATTTGTCCTTCCAATCCTATCAATTCATTTTCCCTCATCATCCATCCCTTTTTTCCAAATCTTTCCATTCATCTTTACCTCCTTTTCCACATCTATTCTTCCTTTTTGCCCTTCTTCTACTTATTAGTTCTTCCTCCCTCTGACTTTCATCCTCTCACCCATCTATCTGCTCCCAGTGTCGTTCATTTTTCCTCCATCCATCCCTTTTTTTCTCTCTCCTCTGATCAACCCATCGTTCCTTCCTTCTCGTGTCTTCCCTCTAATAATTCATCCATTTTTCCTGTCTTTCACTCGGTTCACTGTCCATCCTCCCATCCATTGTTCTTCCCTATCTCTCATCCAGCTATCTGTTCTTCGTTTCCCCCTTTCTCATCAATTCCTCTCTCGTTTCCTACATTCACCAATTAGTTCTCCCTCTCTCTCTGAGCCTTTCAATCATCTGTCCATTCATTCTTCTTCCTTCTCATCCATCCATCTGGTCCTCCACTGTCTCATTCATTCATTTCTCCTCCATCCATCCCACCTTCTTCCTCCTTTAATTCATCTAATTTTGCCCTTTCTGTCTTTTCTCTGTTCATCAATGCATTTTTCCTACCTTTCACTCATTCATCTATTTTTCTCCCTTTACCACATCCATCCATTTACTACCCATTCATTCATCTATTCTCCCTCTCTCTTCATCATCTATTTAATTCTCCTCACATATATCTATCCATCCCTTTAGCTATAATCCCAATACATCATCTATCATTCCTCTTTTCTCCTGCTGTCCATCAATCTTTACTTTTCCCACATATATCCATTTCTCTTATTGTCCCTCACCCATCAGCTAATTACCCCCCGCCGCCCCCCCATCATTTTTTTTTTTCCCTCTCTCATCCATCCATCTGATCTTAGGAACATTTTCTCCAGTAAATAATCTGGACCAACATGACGAACTGCAGTTCTTCACTTTGACCACTAGATGGCAGTAAAGGCTCATAAAGGGAACCTGCTCATTTGTGAGAAAAAATAAAAACTAGAGAATATATAGAGGTAAATCCTTGAAAATTCTCACCGTTGAAAGTTTCTCGATGTCTTCATCTGAAGCTCCAAGTGAGGCGAGTCCAATTTCCTGGTTACATTCAAAATAGTGAGAATTAAAGGCAATGTAATTGGATTACATGCAGATTTAGCCAAAACAAAGAGAAAAGTGTTCACTGAGGTGTTTTTACCTGAGAAAATTGTGCAAATTCTTTATCTGCCAGCATGGGGATATGGCCGAGGAGTTCGTGACAGCAGTCTCTGTTCAAGGAGATTGAAGTGAGTCCATAAAACGAAGCAGCTGATTGAATGAATAACATGCTGGAGTGTGATAACTCACGGCTCTGGGGAGTGCATGGGCGCAGAGGAGTGTCGGATGTACTGCGTGCACTGAAACACTCTGAAGGCCAAACTGGCGAGGAAGTCTCTGGCTGACAGCAGGCCGGCGACTGGACGCAACTGGAAACCAGTTTTCTCTGAAGTTGACCAGAGAAAGGCGCAGTAACGGAGGAGAAATTAAATGGAAAATTAAGAATTTTAACATAGTATCTTGACATATTATCTTTTTCTTTTTTATTCCCTATTTATTGCTTATTTGTGGTGCATTAAAGCTGCCACCTGATATTAAGGTTATCTTCTGTTACATTGTTTCACTATGGAACAACAAAATCTCATGAGATCTTGTTCCATTAGCAGCGGTCCAGCATGTAGAAAAGTCCCTGTTATCCTGGAAGAACTTCATATCCCAGCATTCCTTTCAGACTCGTGACTACGGTGCAGCTGCTGCTGCTACAGACTGACTTGCTTTGAAGCTGCTTATAATATCTCTGGTTTTAAGTTGTTGGTTAAGTTACCAAGTTGCAAGTAACATTATAATCAGCCACATGTTGGCTAATACTTGCTAATATCTGATTTATGGCAGCTGAGTTAAGGAGGTTTTGGGATCTTTGTTCTCAGAGCAGAATATACGTAGTTGTTATTCTCAAAATATGAGAGATACAACCTCACAGTTGTCTGCATACAGTATATTGGTATCGGTTGATATCAGATATCGGTAAAAAAAAAAAAAGCCTATATCAAACGTCCCTAATAGATAACCTTAATTTATTGTACTTTAACCCCCAAATTTAGCATTTGTCACCTTTTAGGAAGGCTGAAATGTCCCTGAGCTGGGGGATGCACTCCTCTCCGTAACCACACTCCTTCTCCAGCTGCTGCAGGCCATCCAGGAACTGCCTGCAGGCCAGACTGGGATAAATACTCCGTAGCTGATGGTAAACCTGCCTCCTGTAGAGCACAAACACATCGTGCTGTCACTTTATTGTGCTTCAATAACAGTGCATCAGCATCCATATCTGCAAGGGGGTCTTACCATGTGGATATTTCCTCAGCTGTGTACTCCACCGTGGGCAGCGGGTCACCCCTGCAGGAAGACTTAGTTAAGCTGAGAATTTTTAAATGACAATAAGGCCGTTTTTGAGAGGTGACTCACTGTTTGTAGCTGAAGGCGAGCTCAGAGATGGCAGCCCGTCTTTTTCTGTATTCTGTGTCGTTGTATCCCTGCAAAAAGATGCTGATTAACCTTAAATATGCCTCTTTGTTTGATTTTTTTGCGGCAAATGTGTGAATGCTTACAGGATGATCGTGGTCCAGATCTGGATCGAATTTGGTTATTAACATGTTGCATCTGTCGAGGTCTTTTATCTGTCGGGGAAACCAGGGAACTGTGATGTGGACAGAAAACAAATGAATTAGTCCTTTTGTAAAGAGCCCGGCTGCAGGTTATTAGCTTACAGTAGCTGTAAGGAACGTTCAGACAAGGCTGATGAGAGCGTTAAATGAGAGAGCATAAGAATAACATGAGGAGCTTGCCCTTTTCTTCCGGTACGGAGCGAACATCATCAGCCACTCTCTTCAGTGAGTTGATGAACACGTCCAGATCCGAGCTGTGAACTTCACACTTCATGAAGAACTCCAGGTCGGGCGAGCTGTTCTTCGACTTCCTCCCTGCTCGGCTCTCGATGTGGAGAAGTTTGGCTTCAAACGCCTGAAGAGGGCAAACAAATGCATTTTTTAAAATTTGAGCTGTTTTAAAACGGTTCCTTTTTCCAGTCAAAATTGTGCATCTTGAATTGACCTAAATCTTTGTCAGCTTGTTAGAGAAATTCACATTTTTCAAT
Organism: Atherinomorus stipes; assembly: GCA_023101725.1. Lineage (NCBI taxonomy): Eukaryota > Metazoa > Chordata > Actinopteri > Atheriniformes > Atherinidae > Atherinomorus > Atherinomorus stipes. The sequence goes on from JALJCO010012637.1 coordinate 1,107,841, forward strand.
AATCTTAGACGATTTTCACTACTTAGATTTTGCTTTTCTTAATTCTTTGTTAAAATTAAATAAAATTAAATCATTTATTTAATTTAATTTGATTTGATTTTATTGTACTCAGCCATTTAGACTTTTAACCTTAACACTCTAACAGCCCTTTTAACCATTTTATAGATGCACAATATATTTTGGCCCGATATCGATCTCAGCTGATATTGGCTTTAAACTGATTATCAACATCAGATGTATATATATATATATATATATATATATATATATATATATATATATATATATATATATATTTTTTTTTTTTTTTATTATTGTATTTGTTTATTTGATAGGAACAGAGCATGTAAAAAACAAAGAAAAAACATCTAAATATGCCAGATTTAGCCAAAAAGCTAGCTTTTATCTGTCAGATCTTAAAAGGTTTCCTGAAATGAGGAAATACAGAAATATCAAACTGTAAATAAAGCAGTTATCAATATAATAAACCAATACAAATAACAGCGCTGTTTGGTGGTCACCCCGTGGTATGTTGTTTGTTCGTTTGTTTTTCTTTTTTTAATCCATGAGGCATGGGAACAACACAAGGCTGCACCCACACATTATAATGTCTCTGGCAACCACTGGATCTGCAGATCTCACATCATATTCAGCTTTCATATCATTTTTGGCCATGAGAAGCAGGAAATTATCTGTTATCGTATTATTTAAAATTTTCCATATCGTGCATCACTTGTTTATAGAGTAAATCTTTCAGTGAATTGTGGATCTCAACCAACTGGTTTTGGCTTAAGTCTTTATTTGTTAGAAAAAATGTTATGATAATGTTGTGGATCTGTGTGTGGCCATGCCCTTAACATTGCTGTATAAGTCTGTTTAATGGTATAAGTTCTTCTATGTTTGAGATGTGTTTAAGCATAAAGGCAGTGGAAAGTTCCTCTGCAGTGAGAGATGCAAGTCTGCAGAGCTTCGCATGAGCAATATGTAAATGACCTGCAAACGTGGGTCATCTCTAAGCATGCATGGTGCATGTTGTAGGCTATTGTCTGTTTGATCTCCTTGCAGGTAAATTTGATCATCCACAGTTGCTGTGATTCTGTCATTTCCTTGTATGCTGAGGTAATTCTTCCAGTATTTTCTCATTCATGGTTCAAATTTTGACACTTTCACTATTAAATCAATAACAATAATAGATCTTGTTATTAGTTTCCAAATTAAATGGGGCTTAAAAAAAACAAGGAAATGTTTTTTCTTGCTTTTCTTAGTGTAGATTTATGAGCTTTGTTTGATTTTGTTTTATCACAGAAATATTAAAATCTTAAATGAAGTGATGCATTTTCAAGACATTTTTCTAAGGGGAAAAAACAATTAAATTAAATGAAAAAAATACTTATTCAATCCCGGAGGAAAAAGCAAAACTAAATATTTTGATGCAAAAGTAGGGCTTCGATGTTTGAATTACATAAATTCAGTTATCTTTTTTTTCCCCATACATGTCATTTCCCCCCATATATGGACATTTTCAGTCTGTAACAGTTTTCATTTATAGGTTAATAATCATTTTATAGAATATATTGCAATGCTATTGTTTAAATTTACAAATAATTTGATTTTACGTGCTCCCGGATCATTCTGTCTTTTATTCTGCAGGAAAATAAGCAGAAATTAACAAGATATTCAATGCTTTCCAAACGTGGCAGCATGATTTTTTTTTAAGGGAACAATTTTATTTCAATTTCTCACCACATTTCTGCAGGTGCATCATTTTCTCCTGTTTCTGACTCACCTCAAATATTTTCCCCGTTTTAAAGAATCCCGCGTTTTTCTCGTTGCTGAGCGCGAACAGCACGTTCAGGGTCACCCGTCCATCCTTCTCCTCGAACACGAAGCTGTCCCCGAACCTGGAGGGCCCCGGGGAGCCCGCGGAGCCGCTGCCGCGCTCCCTGCGCGCATCCTCGATCAGACTCTGCTTCCTGCCGCTGAACGTCTGCGCCGCGCCGTCCGTCTTCATCTGTCCGGTCTCAGCTGCTCACTGCACGCTCACAGGAGTCCGCAGGTTGTGTTTCCTGTCGCCTCCGCGTGCAGGTTTAAATAAGCCGTCATCTCAAGGCTCTATGGAGATGAGTTACGCAATTGCAACAAGCGCTTTTGGTTTTTTGAGGGGGGCCTGCTATGCGTCATGGGGTTACTTCTATTTATGGGACACAAAAAGGTCCAGTTTACCAATGAGGCGCAGATTCATTCAACTAACAACATCGTGGGTTGCATAAATGTTACGTACTGTAGCTCCAATTTAAAAAAAATGACAATATGATGGATATTTTTTTCATGAAATGATCCTTTTCAGCATTTATAAGCCTCTTCAGCCATGGCACTGTAGTGCTCCATGTTGTTTCTCTCAGCTCGTTTTATGAGGCTGAAAGATAACAAGGCTTCTGCAGGCTGTGAAGTTCCAGAAAAATAGGTGATGATGATGAAGAAGGATTAAAAAGAAGAGGATTCAAATAGAAGTAGGGGAATCAACTTAAAGAAGAGCAATCAAAAAGAGTTGAGAGGAATCAAGGAGGAGAAAAGTTAAAAAGAAGAAAAATCGAGATGAATAGGAATCATGAAGAAGAAGAGGGAAGATGGGATGAAAAAAGGGAATCAGGAGGAATAAAGTAGAAAAGGAAAAAAATCAAGAAGTGGAATCAAGGAGCCTCGAAGAACACATTTAGAGAAGGGAATCACAAAAAAGAAAAATCAAGAAGAAGGAATTACAGTAAGAAGATTAGAAATTCAATAAAAGAGTCAAGAGGACAGAAAATCAAGTTGAAGAGTAGAAGAAGAAAGGGAATATTAAAAAAGAACATATGAAGAAGAAGAATCCTGAAAAAGAAATTATACTCATCAGCTCCAAAGTGGATCAAACTGAGCATCCTCTCAAAAACCTCCAAGGTCACCAGTCGAAGCATTAAAGGCCAACTGGAATTACATCTTGAGAATAAACTCTAACACATCTGCAGTGTTTGTCCTCCAAAACTTTTCCCCTTCCTGCAGGGTCAACCTCTCAGATGCTGAACGGATAAAGTTCATTCAGACGCAACAGAGTTATGGAAGAATTTTTTATTCACTAAAATAGTGTGTTGTGTATAATTCTCTCGTTTGTCATTGAGTGGTCATTTTCAGAATGTCAGAATCGTCATAAGTAAGAGGGTAAAATGAATGTCTGTGGATTCTGTTAACAGCTGTGGAAAAAAGCACCTTAATGCCAGAATTCAGCTTTTCTCACTAAAATGGGTCCAAATTTGGATTTTAAAAATAGCACCTGTAATAACTTTGTTTCTGGACACTAAATGAAAAAAGAATCTACATTTAAGGCTTGAAAACTATCAGAAACTTCATAAATGAGGAGGATAAATGTTTCCAGATTTGGTTGCACCTACATGCCGTAAATCAGCTTCTCTCACTGAGATAATGCCAAATACGGATTTTTAACATGGTATTATTAATAACTTAGTTATTAATGCAATAACTAATTATTCATGTGATTCCTTTTGTTCCATATGAGGCTGGGTAATCTAAATCCATTTAGTTATTGATTAAAAGCAGGTAGATTATGTGCAAGATGTGGTCATTTGAGGGCTGCATTGACTGAGCAGGGAGAGCTCACAAATACATCTCACCAGTGTGTTTGAGGTTCAGCAATGTTAGCTGATAAAAAAATATGTGAAATTGCCCTTTAAAACACTGACATGTAGTTATAACATGAAATTGATAGAAAAATATGAAGCAATATATAAATATTGGCATAGACAACAGTACATGCACTGCTAGTAAATACTGTGATTTTTATTATTATTGCAGTCTCACAGCTGCAAAAATATTTAATAGTCAAATATTTTCTCCTGTTATATTAAACAGACGAGGTGCAGAAATGAATATCCAAGAGGATAAATGTTTATTTGTTCCATTTCATGCATACAAAACATTTAATTTATGTTCAGAAAATTTGCTTTAATGAATAGAAGAAATCAGGTGAGTTCACTTGTGCCGCATCAAATTAGAAGTAAAGTGTTCATATTTTATTTAAAGTCATTTGTTATTCAAAAGATATTTGGCAGACACTGATTTTGGTGTAGACAAAAAAAAAAGAGAAAGCTTATCCTGAAAATAAGTTCAGTAAGACGTATGCAAGCATCATGCTAACAGTAATAACTCACTTACTCCCTAATTCCTCTAACTAAGATGCTGTCTTATTCACTAAAATACACAGAAAGCTTCCTATAGCTGGTATACACATACATGCTGATTAATCTAACTTGCATATTTGTTTTCATATAAAGAGAGTTATTTTCTAAGCAAGCTGAGCAGAACTCCAAGCAGCCTAACAGCCCGACACCGCTGATGTAGGAGGGGAAGGAATCAGATGTGGGTGTGCAGTTACTCCAGTTTCCGCAGGGCTTCACACAGTTTCCCCATTTCACCTGACAAAGAAAAAAATGAATTAATTAATGTGTCTAAAAATAGTTTAAAGAGGGTTTTTTTTTAAAACTGCCTCTATTTCTGTTGAAATCAAGGAGAACTTCAAGAGATTTCATGAGCAGACAGTTACACAAAAGAAGCTGTCATCACGCTAACGGCTCACTGAGCTTATTATAGACCGAAACCTGACCTTTTTATCTTTGGGTTCATTTAAGGGTTTTATTTATTTTTCTATTTTCTATTGCAGAGTTTTGCTACACAAAGTTTCACATTTTCATTTTATAAGCTAAAGAGTAAAGTTGAGTATTTTTCCCTCTAAATAAACTGAACTGGTGCAATCGTATATGTGTGGAAAACCTGTTTAGTCACCATTACATTGGGGGTGAGACTTGTAAGGATGGAGAGAGCTACACAGTTAAATGTTGTGTTAGTGCAGATGAAAAAATGGGCCAAAATCCCCTAAAGTCTCCTGTTGGTGTTCACTCTTGTTTTGGTTTCTGTGTAATCAGCCTTTCATGTATAAAACAGCCCTGATTAGTATTAAGAGGAGAAATATATATATATATATCTATATTTGGATCTACAGTATGTAAGAATTACTGATACCTAGTGGTAAAGATAGGTATTTAAAAGAAAAGATGTTTTCTTTCAAATTGCTTCATATTCCAAGCACTGTTGTGAATCTACGGTGGCCATTAGTGGCCAAAATTCTCCCTGACATAAAGACGTTTTCTCAGTTGTAGCTATCTGAATATTTTTTAAGGCATTTCTTATCCCTAACAATGCTCCAACTTCCATTAAACAAAGCTGCTACTGCAGTTTTAGAGTTAAGAGGGTTCTTACTTTACACACATTGTTTTGTCCATTAAGGGACACCATAGTAAAAATGGTGGAACAACTATGGCAGCCTCCTTATGTGCACCCCCCCAGCAAGTAGATACAGTATAAATTACTTATTCTAAGAAAAATAACACACAGTGGGTATTCTAGTGCAGTGATTATATAGAAACACAGTTTTAAGTTATATATCACATTTTTCTGCCATTGATTTTTTATTTTTTTACACATTGTACCTTCAATCAAGCTAAATAAATTTAAAGAATTTGACTAAAGTCAAAATAAATTAGTTGATAAATGGTTCACAGTTCTAAATTTTCCAATATGCAAACAAATATAGGTTTTTAAAAAGTAGGGCTTGTGTTGCAGCTAATGATGCATTTACCAATCATATATCTGATTTATTTATGTACCTGGTTGTGGTCTAATGACTGAAAATTAAATTACTTTATAAATCCCAGAAGGAAAATTCAATATTGAAGTAGGGTTTTTTGTTTGTTTGTTTTTTTTGCAACAATAAAAAATGATAACATTAATTATAGTAATAAGAATTACAAAGATGTCTTGTTCTTATAGTAATATGATTTAACTTAGAATAATATATTGGGCTAATTTTGAAATAAGGTGGTAACCAGCATTTTAATAAATGGATGGAAATGCGTTTGATGTCAGAAAAGGAGATGTTGCAGGAGGAACTGATGGAGCGGTGCGTACTGTTGATGGAGTCTGCCAGGTTCCTGAGCTGCTGGGTGTTGTCCAGCACTTCAATACTCTGGGTGTAGGCGTTGTAACGTACTGAGAAAGGCCTGGGGATAGTCCCTGCAAATTTCCTGTAGACAGAGACAAGTTCAGCACGTCCAACCCCCCCTCTGTGCAAACATATTGTACAATAATAATAAAAAGAATGCATGACTGACCTGACTTTCTCTTTGGCATCTTCAAAGCTCTCAGCAACAAAGTAAACGGGCTGGTACTCTGTGATGGGGTATTTCTGCAGGCACGTCTTCTCTGGCTCAAACGGCTGGAGTCTGGGCTTGTCTGTTAGACAATACTGAAAAAGAACAGAGCAAAAAGGTGTTTATCTTCCTTTTCTAAGTACGTGGATTCAGATTTCTCAATGAGTGTCTCTATTCCTGCAAGTAAGCAGGAAGTGCAGCATGATTCTGGTGATTTGGCAGAGTGCACATCCTCTGCCGGCAGCAGCTGATGTAACCTGTGACCTCGATAGCGAGCTACTCATCCTCTCTTTCCCTCTGCTTACCCAGTGAACCACTTCACCGCCGACCCGCTGGCTCATCAGGCCGACTCCCCCAGTGACACATTAAACCTGAATCTGAGTGGACCACTAACCCACTCCCCGCTCTGCTGTTGTTGTGCAACAACATTAATGTGTCATAGCACATAAAGCAGACAGTGTCTCTCTGCGGCGGGGTCCACAGTCACTGACTGGTTTCTCAGAGTTTGTGATTCAGCTTCCTCTTACCTGCAGCTCTCCGAATGATGACAGCAGGCCAGCTCCATAAGCCTTGATCTCAGAGCCTTGCTTACACAGGCCGAACTCCACAGTGAACCAGTACACCTGAGGATACACAGATTTCATCAAATCTGACCCATACATCAAAAGCAAGAAAGAATCCACAAAAAACAAACTGGTGAAAAGTCTGTCGACACGATGAGCTGGCACCCAAGATCCACACTGCCTTTAAATTTAAAGGGGTTAAACCAGCAGCAAACTGTGTGTAGTGTTTTTTATTTATGTGCTCTGGTTATGAAACATAGTGCACGTAAAACAAACAAGAGTCTTTTATTTTTCATTTTCATGTTTTAATGTATATGATATAATGCTGTCTTAAAAGGCAAGATTGTCTGATTGTCTTTCCAAGAAGCATCAGAAACTGATATAAAATTATTTTTGTATCACACATTCGACTATATAGACACAAGCTACTACTCACTGTAGCAAGTTTCTCAATGTACTCATCAGGGGCGCCAAGAGATGCAAGACCAATTTCCTGTAAGGACAAATGCATTATTTAATAAAAAGAAATAAAAAGAAAGCTTTGTTATTGATCGGTGCAAATTTCCCTAATTAAATTCACAATTTCTGCTTTGAAAAGCCAGTTACCTGTGAGAACTGGGCAAAACTGGGATCAGCAAACAGAGGAGCATGCCCCAGGAGCTCATGGCAGATATCCCTGCGTTGGAAACATCGGCATCTCATCAACTTTACATACTTACAGTATGTTTTTCCTGTTACACAGATTCCAACTTTACACTTACGGCTCAGGTGTGTATGTGGGCTTGGAGCTGTGACGGATGTACTGTGTGGAATGGAAGACACGGAAGGCGAGCCCAGCCAGGAAGTCTCGGGATGACAGCAGACCAGCTACCGGGCGAAGTCGGAAACCTGTGCACGCTGCAGGTGAGCAATGGAGAGACGAAGGAGAAGACAGGATGAGTGAGCAGTAGCGTTGAATAAGAGCAGACGGAGGAAGTGGGGCATTTAAACAGGTCTTGCCTCCTACATTCACACAGTGAGGTTTAAAAGAGACTGAATGATCATGAAACGTTATGTAAGAAATATATGACTATTTGCTTGCAGAAAATTTTACTTTTAACTACATTAGATCCATAAAATAATATTACAGTGCTGCAAAATTTTGCAAAGCAAAAATGATAGAAGTAAAGGTTTTTTGCTCACATGAAATACTTTGTACAGTTAAAAAGAATATTAATCATATAAAGCATGACCCAAGAAAAAATGGGGAGAAATTTCCATTTATTTAAGTCTTTACTTGTTTTTTTAACAAAATGTGTTTTTATTGTATATTTATCATTTATTACTGCACAATATGGTAAAATCTACAATATCTGTTATGCCTGATACATTTAAAAGGAAAAAAAAAGATTCTAACCTTTGTGATAAATGAATCACAAAGGTTTATAATCCTTTGCTTCCCCTTCCATGAGTCATCTTTTCTCATACATGTGGCATTATGTTAGACATGTACAATATTATTGGCCTACAGATATTATCTGCTGATATCAGCATTAAAATGAGATATCGGAAAATAATGGTATCTTCTTTTTCGGACCAATCTTTATGCTTACGAAATCTGGCAAGATCTTGTTATTCTGTTCTGAAGTCTTGCGGAATCTTGTTCCATTCACACCGAAGAACTTCATATCCCAGAATTCCTTTCAGAGTAATGTCATGTGACTACAGTGCAGCTGCTGCTGCTACAGACTGACTTTCTTTGAAACTGCTTATAATATGTCTGATTTCAAGTTGTTGGTTAAGTTACCAAGTTGCCAGAAACATCATAATTAGCCACATGTTGGCTAAATCGCTAATATCTGATATCTGGCAGCCAGATGTCCAAAATGAACTCCTCTGGCTGAGTTAAGGAGATCTTTGATCTCAGAGCAGAATATACTTGTATCTTTCAAAATATGAGAGATACAATCTCACAGTTGTCTGCATAGATCTGTTGATGTCAGATATAGGAAGTTATAGGAGTTGGACAATATCGGATATTGGTTAAAAAAAAAAAAGGTAAATGTCGTACATTATATGGTTAAAAATCTGGACCATATACTGTATATTTGATATTTCTATTTGATTAAAATTACATGTAATCAACTTCCTGCAACATCCTGCAGGGTTCGTTTCATCTAATGAGGGTGACAATAAAAGTCCACAAAAACTTGGCAATATTCCTCCATACTGCTCATCCAATGTAATCAAAGTGTCCTGAGTGGGTAGCGTCCAGAATTTACTTGAAACAACATCATTTAGTATATTTTTATAGCCTAAACAGTTGAACATCGTAAAAAAAAACAAAAAAAACATCGTACTGCCAATATGCGTTAATGCAAGTTCACAACATTATGGTAGTCGCAGCATTCAGCACCTACTCTGCCAATAATGCAAGTGTAGAAGAAGAAATTTGCTGTTTACATTGTGCTAAGAGCGCCAGAGCTGCGGACAAACAGAAGAGGGGTTGGCTATTGATTTGAAAGAAAGAAAGAAAGAAAGAAAGAAAGAAAGAAAGAGAGAGAGTGCGCAATCTTGTCTGCCGTGGCTTCCATAGTGTTGTGAACTCCCATGAACGCTACCCACTCAGGACACTTGGATTACATTAAATGAGCAATATGGAGCAATATTGCCAAGTTTTTGTGGACTTTTATGGACCTTTTTGTTTCAGGAACCGGTGAACTCCATTATATGAATGTCAGCGGATGACGACCCCCAGATCTCTAGCTGCATTTTAGATATTAAAAAAAGTGCTCCACAGTCTTGCTCAGCATGAGGGTGAGTAATTGAAGGCACATCATTCTGTGGGTGTTGTATCCCTTTAAACTCAAGATATATATATATATATATATAATATATATATATATATAGTACTTACTATTAGGCTCAAATTCAGCTGGTTTATTGGTTATCTAACGGAAAAGCTGATTTATTTTATTTAATGAAACAGGTTTTATTTCACAACTAGAAAAGGGGAAAAGAACAAAGTTGTTGTTCATTTAACCTTTAGACAAAGCTTACTGATTAGTCAAACCATTAGGCTACTGTTTTGTGCTTTTTTTTTTTTGGGGGGGGGGGGGGACTGCTGCTTGAATCCTAAAACACATTGTTTAGCAGTACTAAGTAATAAACTGATGAGCCTGTCTTTGAACTTTAGCTAAAGCTAATCATGTTAACTCACCACCTGATTGTAAGTGTGAGATAACAGAGATGTTTTCTCTGGGTTCTGGTGGAAAATGCTGTTAGGGGAAGACCTACATTGCAGGAAGCGGGACACGTCCTCCAGCTGTGGGATGTTGTCCGGCCTGTAACCACAATATTTCTCCAGCAGGGGGAAGACCCGGTTGTGCTCCCGGCAGCCATGAGTCGGGTACAGAGTCTTCAGCTCTTGGAACACTGTGCCCCATGTGGCTTTTTCTTCTTCCGTATATTCCACCTTGGGAATGACTTGGCCACTGGGACAAAAATAAAATCATAATAGTTAGATAATGTACATAAAGATAGATGCCACAGACAAAGAACCAGATTCAGGTTCATCAGAATATGTTTGTTTGCAGCATTTTTTTTTTTTAAAGCTGCTCTTACTTGAATTGTCAAATAAATGCTTGGCCAAGTGACAATATGAAAGAATATTTATTACAACTGCTCCAACAGTTTCCCTCAATTCAGCCGTTTTAATTTCCAAACCAAACCAAAATAACAAATCTAGCTCACAGGTGAATTTAGTGACCAAGTGGTGACATTTTCTAGCGTAGCTTTAAAAAAACAACTGTAATTCACTATAAATAGTTAAGCACATAGAGCAGGGATGCCCACCTCCAGTCTTAAAGGACCACTATCCAGGTTTAAGATGTTTCCCTGCTTCAACACATCTGGTTCAAACTTAACAGATCGCCCCCAACAGATTAAGTTTAGCACAAGCCTGTTAATGATTCATTCGCTTTAACTGGGTGCCGAAGCAGAGAAGCGTCTGAAAACCTGCAAGACGGTGGCTCTCGAGGACCAATTATGCTTCCTCGATGCAGAAGATGTCAAACAGGCTAAACTTTCTTTTTTCAATAAAAGCAGAATCACTGAATACTTTTTGTTTGTAAAGATCCGGAGCGAAAATTGAGAGAATATCATGAAAATATTTAGAGACCCAATGCTGCCTACTTTGTGCTGTAAGTCAAAAGGATCTTTGAGTATTACTAATTAGTCTGATTTGTAGATTCAGTATGGCTACATTTAAGTTCATCTTCCAAATTTAACCATTTTATGTCTTATGCATCATTTTTGATCCAGTTTCTGAGACCTACTGCATCACCATCTGGTAAAAACTTTCAATGTGGTGAAAGCACTAATGTATACAATATCATACTTGTCCTTTTTGTATGAGACAGTAATATACCGTAATTATATGCAAATTATTTTTATCCATTTTATTTTACCCCCTTTTTTAAAATTTTAAATAAAGGGCCAAATAAATATTTCAGATAAAAAATATTTTAATTATCTGTCCATAATTTCTTGGGTCAGGCATTAAAGGATTAAAAATTATTTTTCTACAGTCAAACCAAATTATGACTGTTTTTACCTTCTTGTAATTCTCAAACAGAGCTACATTATAGACTTTTCACAACATGTCCTGTTGGTTCTTTGTCATAACAAATGTTCTTTTATTTTAAATTCATTACTCCATATCTTTTTATGTACGTGACTATTTAAATGTCGCCTTTAGCCCTTAATAGACAGTTTCTGGATCTAATTTTCTTTGTAGTGGCTCATAAAATACTTTTTTTTTTTTTATAAAAAAAAGGAAGTACAAGTTTCTGTGTTGTATTCACTAATTTGTGTATAAAATATAGTTACTGTCTGTAGTTGTAGGCGATGTCAGCAAACTCCTTCCTGCGGGCTCTGTACACGGGATCTGTGAAGCCCTGAACACACAAATGCACGCACACACACACACAGAAACACACAAAATAAAACCATGTTAGATCTCATGATCGCAGCCTGGCAGCTCACAGCTAAATCAAAGAGTGGAAATCCTCGGCCGAGGCCAAACCCTGTGGCCTTTGACAGCATTATGCACTCCGTTTCTAATAAGAGTGTGCAAATACATATTCAAATGAAGCCTTTGTAGAGTGTTTTTCAGCTTATGATGAATACATTTTGCTTTAATGGCGGTGGCAAAAGGGAGCAATTATCTATAATTATAGGGGCTCAATTAAAGCAATGACATCAATTTGTGTGCCCACATAGTTTCCATTAGAATAGAAGGTAGAGTGCGTCCTGTCATCTCCCCAGCTCTGCTTTTCATGAGACATGTGGGTGTGAGTGGATATGTATTCACACAAACACACACACAGGGGCAGGATGAGGTAAACAGAGGGTGATAGATGAGTCAGAACTTACCGGGTGATCAGCATCCAGCTCAGAGCCATAACTGAGGATCTGGTTGGCAAAGCGGTCCAAATCCTGAATGTCGTTCGGGAACCATGGCACTGGAGGAAAAAAATACATGAAAGTGTATAGTTTTTAATCATGTTGTGTCTTTTTTTTTAGAATATTGCATGAATATTCTCTGTGTCTTTAGTGATTTAACAGATTACAACATAAATTGATATTGATGATCATTATGCTGATTTGTACATGTTCTGCCTCCTGGCCCTTTTTCAGTATTGTGGTATTTTGACACTCAGCAGAACAGTACAGAACATGAGGGGGCATCTGCTTGTTCATTTGGATTTATGGCATCAAAAAACACTGGGGCCTAGTCATTAATCTACATTTAACCAGTGTGGTCCCGCCTGAGGCCCCAACAAGACAACAGGCCCCTGCCAGGCTCCTCTACAAACAGGGTGTCTGCAAAACATAATGTAAATATTCCCTCGTCCACTTGACCCTGACCAGCAGACCACAGTGTCTCCACAGAGGCCAAAGGCGGATCCTTGGTGGCCCCGTCTATCTCAGGCTGACGTGACCTTGGCATGTTCTCCCTGCCTGTGTTTGTCTGGCGGTGAGACACAGGCTTCCTCTGTGTCTACCAAGTCATTGGTCCTCAGTAGCTAAACTAATGTCTTTCTGGAAACAACTAATAAAAGGTCTAAATTAGAGGCGAAAGGACACCAGTGTCACTGGCAACACTGAGTGTCTGTTACCACGTCTGGCTGCAGCTCTGAGCACAAGCCAGAGCTGATAAATTAACCACTTAGTGGTATTGTTAGTATCTGTTTTATTGGGTTTCTCCTAGCTTTGCTAGTTGTGTGGATCAAAAGAAGTCAGTGTTAGTGCTCTGATTTAGTCAAGAACATAAGTTACATTAGTTACAGCAGTTACATTTAAACTTTATGGTCCCTCCAAAATGTGCAGATTCACAGATTTGTCCTCTAGTGGCCATAAAGGCCACATTTAGCAGAAAGCTCATCTTCAAATGTTGCATAGATGCTTAATATTTATAACTGGGATAAAAATGTAACATTAATGTATGAAATTTGAAAGAAAAATTCCCTTTAAACCAAACCAAACCATTATTTCTACTTTTTGAGGGTTTTTTTTTAGACTCATTTAGACAAGATAACCACCATTAGCTAGCTAATATTTAGCTGGCATTTTCATTTGTTTGTGCCTGGTGAATGAAGCTCTGTGCGACTTCAATTAGTTGTGTGGAATATACAGAAAAGCTACCAAGATGTCTGTACACACAAACAACTTGGAGGAAAAAAAATGATGCTCTACTTCTTTTACTTTTTGATAAAGTTTGCTGCGGCTAAGTCACCCGCTAATTGCTAGCTTTCAGTTCTATGTAGCTCCCAAGGAGTTTAGCATAACTTATGCTAATATATCATAATTAGCATTGTTGTTCTAAAATATAAATTATAATCTTTTGTTATTGAACCATTGTGAACTTCAAAGGAAAAACTGTCACCATTTTAAAAATATCAATAAATGTGAGGACTGTAGGTTAATTTACAAAAAAAATAAGGTTTTAATCTCTTGAATATGTTTTTAAGGGTCTTAGTTGAGGGTTTCAAGTTTTCTTCAACTCTTTCATTTAAAAAAAAAAAAAGACATGTATGAATACCTTAAAAGCAACTGAAGCTGATGGACACCAGGCTACTCTTTGCTTTGCTGTCAGCTAGTTAATTTTGCTCTGAGCACTGGACATTTAAATCAAATGGATGTTTAATTGCCTATATAAAAAATATGTCAACATATAAGTATATAAAATATATGAATGCTTAAAAAACTCAATTCTGATAGTACAACCCTGCTTCAACAGGTTTCTGAGGTTTCTAAAAGAAATATAGTTTGTAAAAAAAAAAAAAAAGGGGGGGGGGTTCTTATAATGAATCAAATAACTATTAAAAAAAAAAAAAGAGAGAGAGACTGCAGAAAAAGAGCATTAAACAGAAAATAATAGTATCTCTTCTTATTTTGAAAATAAAGACTGCAGTTTTGGGGTTTATTTATGGCCCCAGTGCAGGTTGATATGGTTGTCAGTCCAATTTTTCAACAACTACTGTATAAATATCCATGAAATTTAAACAGATGTCCATGTTCTCCAATGCATACCTCACTGTTTTTCTCCCACCATCAGATAAAAAGTTTAGTCTTGGCAGCAAATTATCTCTATATGTTCTGGACGTAAAAACAGAAGGTTTTGCAAGCTTTCATAAAAAACTTCATTCACTTATAGTATGTCATTGTAATGCTAAATGCTTCAGCTTTTACTTACAATAATCCTAACCACTGATAATTAATTTTGACCCATTTCTAGAATCTCACTGACATTTCAACATCCTTTTTATTATTTTTCTTGTGTTGTGGTTTCATGTGAACGTCCTCTTATCATGATTACGCACTCACTAACCTGTGTCCTTCTGTTTGTTGCGTGATAGCTCATGCACGTGACCGCTGATTTGTGTTCGCAGGCCGTCAATAACCTCATCCAGGGCCTGAGAACAGGTGGAGTCGACACTGATGAAGAACTCATATTCTTCTTTGTCCATCCGTGACGGACGGGACTCAATGTGCATCAGGTTGATTCCCTTATCCTACAGAAAGAAAAGAACACGGGAAGTGAGATCACATCTTATGTAGTTGATTCTGTGTACTTTTATGTCCATCTTTATGCAATTTTCTTTTTTATGAGATATATTTTTAGTTTAATTTCCTGTTCATTGTAGTCAATTATCAGAGGCTTTGCTGATGAAAGCTGCAGTGCCTGTTTTTGACCACTAGAGGGTGGTGTTTAGCTATTAAACTGCTGTCTATTTATCAGACTTGGAGGAGTCCACCATGACCTCCGGGCAACAGCCTTGAACTCTGTCTGTAAACTAAATCGAAGCCAGACAGACTGTGTTTGGTATATCGGAGGCATTCAGGATGCATTGTATTTGCCACCAAATTTTGTAATTAACCACTCTGATGTGGGAATTTTACTCACTCTGGGGCATGAACACATAATCAGAGGGTTTCCAGACTTTACAATTTACAAGTTTTACTCAGTGTCTAATTTTCAAAGCGTTTTTAACACATGTTGAGGCAATCTTCAAAATGTGTTTTTGTGTATGTGGTGGTCAAAATATGTTTTTGTTGGTGTAACTTTTGGGGAGGGAGAGGGAGTATGTTGTTCTCTGTCTACTATAGGCTCATGAAAGAGGAGGGCGTGAGCAAGAGGGCCCCTCGCATCTCCTCTCTCCCATCTGGATCCTATTCTCTATTTAAGTGTGTTTTATAAGGGCCATGTGCTTATGCATCCCTGTGGAGTGACTACTGGAATGATCAAAGATAAATCCAGGTTGGCATGTTAAAGAAAATGTGATTTTTGTAGACATAAAAACGTTAAATAAGATAAAAAAAAAATATTTTCCTACAGAAATGTTTCATTATTTAACTTGATTTAAATGTTTTTCACAAATATATTCAAGAATATAACACATCAAGTCCTTTATGTGCCATGCCTTGAATATATTTTGTGTACCAGATATTATTAATTATTTATTCTATGCCACAAACCACATATGAGATAAACCTGAGGCACAGCATGCAGGCATGCGTGACAGGTGAGTGATTTTATAAGTTTATGAGTGATTAATCAAGGCTCTGGAAGTTAACTGATCATGAGAAATATTTAACAAAGCCAGTCTTAAATCCTAAACCCAGCATGATGCAGGGTCTGTACCCCTCTGAGCCGTTCCGGCACCGTGACATTGGTGACGGCAAACATGTCCAGGCAGAGGTGGGACGTTAATGCTGACCCCTGGCCTGACTTGTCACAAGAAAACCATGCTGCTGTGTCACATGTGTCCCATGCGGATAAGCACTCAGGCACTTTTAATGTGCAACGTTCAGAGCAAAATATGGAGATTAGACATTAGAGTGAGCACATGATAGATTTCACATGGCTTCACAGAGCTGGTCAGAACTTTCAGGAAAAACCTGGAATTGTTTTGTCCTCAAAGACTGTAATCATATTTGCAGTCAGAGGGATTCAGCACGTGTTGCATCGCAGCGGGGGGGTCTGGAAGTTTGTATTTTAACGATTTGGGGGACATTTGGTCTGTTTTATAGAAATGTTAGAAAAACGAGAGGAGTGGGAGGAGGTAGGTGGAGCAGGGGGAGGATCGGCATGGAAGAAGCCCATAGGTTCAAAGGGAGGTTCCTACAGTTTGCTGTTGCATTTTGAGGGCAGCACTTGGCACATACTTGATATTGATCAGATTCAAAAACATCCACATCCCCAACCCCAAAGATGGAGGAAATAACAAGGGTGCAGAGACTAATATATCCACAAAAATGTATGCCTTCAACCTCAAACACAACTCATGCTGTCTGCTTTCTATGTTGTTATATTGTTGTGCAACAAATTGTTCAAATTACGTGCTTTTTGATGGTACAAAATGTTCAGCTTGAATCTTTGTAAAGTCTGAAATGCTGCCAATCACTATTTACTTTGGGCTGTCGTACTGTCACGTACACACGCAGGTTATGTTGATAAGAAAATAAAAAACCAACATACTGTTACACTGGCTTGTTGTGGTTACCAAGTATCAAAGTCCTTCACTCTAATTAGCAATGACATGTTATAGAAATATATATATATATATATTATTAAAATAAGGTAGAAAAACTAAAGTGTTGTTAGGAAAATACTTCTGTATCAGACATTAATTCCTTCAGCCTTGCTGATTTTCTGCCCCATAATACTTGATTCCGTGTCACTGGGATCAGTTGCATAAAAACCAGTCAAACCAGAGCTCAGGTCAAATAGTTACCATGACTATTACTGCATTATGTTAAAGCTTTATAAAGCTTTAGTTACATTTTTTAAAGGGACACACTTAAGAAGTGGATACAACTTTGTGTGATTATTTATTAAATACCAATTGAACCAACGCAGTCATAATTATTAGGCACGATATAATCGTCCCTCCATCAGTATCGACTTATATCGGCCTTAAAACTGAGAATCTGACATCAACCACCCCACCGATATTTAACCGATATTTTACCGATCAGCCCGCTGTTTCTAAAGTCTTTAAAAAAAAAAAACCTTCTTCTTCTTATTTTTTAAAAACTTCTTTTTTACAGACTTTAAAACTTCTAAAGACCAGGGGTGGGAAAAATATAGATACATTGAAATATCGCGATATTTTCACATGCTGATATATTGGCATTTAAAAGTGCGGTATCGATCTATTTTACTAATCTTAAAATATTTCATCGTTTTGTTATGAAATCTCGCAAGAATTTATGAAAATTTTGCATTATTTTCATATGTTCACTGCAAAAACTCAAATCTTAGCAAGTATATTTTTCTCATTTCTAGACAAAGGCCCAATCCCAATTCTCTTTTTTACCCCTACCCCTTACCCCTTCCCCTTGGCCCTTGCACTTAAAACGAAGCTACAAGGGGTAGGGGTGAAAGTCAACCCCTTCAAATTGGGACACCCCTTCAAGAATCACATACGTCATCAGTGATTCCGCCGGCTTGTGTGTAAGCAGATGTGCGCTGAGCTGTTGGCGCAAATCTGGAGAAATCAAGCCGTCTACAGCTGTGGATTAACGTTAACAAACAAATTCGATTTTTGCATGACATCCCTGCCTGTGTTTTATCCCATGAAGACCAGCAGCGATGCTGCCGAATTTCTTATTGATCATCTTGATTATCAGGGCTGCAGAGCACCGCTGGTTTTCAGCCTGGTAGCGTTTATATAACTGAAGCGTCAATGTAGTACTCGCGATTTTTTTTATGTGCATTTTGCAAAAAAAATGACCGTTAAACATTTAAACAGCATTAAACTAGACTATATAATGGTTTTCACACTTTTTAAACTTTATTTATGGAGAAATATTTACATTTGTGGATGTTTTTGGACTCAGTAGCAGCCATCGTCCCAGTGATTTTCATACCCCTTCGTTTGAAGTGTGCTCTCGAAAAATCTTCGTTTGAAGGGGTATATAGCCCTACCCCTTAGCCCTTCCCCTCCATCCTACAGGTATTGGGACACCCCTGCCCCTACACATGAACGCGCAAAACGGAGGGGAAGGGCTAAGGGGTGAAATGGGATTCACCCAAAATATGTCATCACACTCAAAATAAGACAAAATTGCTTATAGAGAAACATTTTAGTAAGATATAAGATTTTATTTCAAGTTTTTTTTTTTTTTTGCTTGTAATAAGCAAAAACAAATCTGCCAATGGGATAAGCAAAGTTTTCTTGATAAGATTTCTTGAAATAAGACGCATTGCCTTAAAACAAGATCTTATATCTTATCAAAATTTTTCTATTCAAGCAATTTTGTCTTATTTTGAATGTGATGACATATTTTGTTTAGAAATGAGAAAAATATTCTTGCTAAGATTTGAGTTTTTGCAGTGTTGATTTATTGAAATTGAAAAACATTGTATTGATCTATTTTACTAAGGAAATCTCGCGATATTTCATTGTTCTGTTACGAAATCTCGAGAGAATTCACGAAATATTGTGATACTTTGTAACAGAACGATAAAATCTCATGAAATTTTGTAAGTAAAATAGATCGACACCGTGTTTTTAAATATTGATTTGATATCGCTATATGAAAATATCGCAATATTTCAGTGTATCGATATTTTTTCCCACCCATTCTTTTCGAAGAGTCTGAAATGGATAGCAAAACTGCTATTTGCAATGACTGCTTATTTTTTTCAGCTTTAATATTGGTATCAATATCAGTTATCGGCTACATGAGCTTTAAAATATCGGCAGACTGGATATCGGCCAAAATTCCAATATCGTGCATCCCTAATAATAATGGTGATTATTATGATGATATGATAATATTATAGAGTATTGTTTAAGATACTTAAAAGTTAGCTTCTCGTCACTTTTAAAGATTACAGATTAACTTTCTTTTTGTATGAATCCAAAAAATTGTTTTTATTTTATAAAGCCCTTTGCACTGCTTTTGTATGAAAAGTGCTTTATGAATAAAGTTTGATTTGATTAAATACACTTTTTTTTCTTATGCACCTATGAATGAAATCTGTAAGATGTCTTTAAACCTATCTAGACTTTTGCTTCCTTTTTGTTATTTTAATTCAACTTAGTTATTTTACATGATTTTATAGTGATTTTGCAGACCCTTGTAGTTGTTTTAGCATGATTTTGTTCTTTTTAATGCTTCTCCTGAAGCTCGATGTATTGCTGTTTTATGTAAAGCACTTAGACTTGTCTTGTACGTGATGATCAAACAGTGTGATTAAATATAAGACATAAAGCAAAAGTGCCTTAAATGCAAACTACCAACGTCCTCCAGGGGCTGAATCCAAATCATCTCTGGCTCCAACAGATCCTTTATCTTCCCTCTCCAAATAACAAACTACTGAATCTTTGAATTTGTAAATTCTTCTGTTATAAATACATATTAAACCTAGAAGAGAGATTTTGTTTTTCTTGTCCAGTTCACGAACCAGCAGGCGGCTTCATCCACTTCTGATATGAAGTCAGTGGTTGTAACAGGTCACCAGCTTTTACTCTGTCCAAGCCAGACTCTTTTTATAGGCTGACTCAGCAAAATTATGTTAAAGATATCTGCAGCTCAAAGAAACTGGAGCGAGAAAACTGTTCATAGCTAACTTTTCTAACACACTTTTAGCCACTTGTGACTTTTTTCTCAAAACATCCTGTATGTGAAGTCATTTTTAACGCAGTGAGCATAAAATCAGAAGCGTACTCTATTTTTAATTATAATCTCTTCTCAGTTTAGTTAAGAAAAGTTTAACAAAGCACCATTTTAGGAAAGCTTATTTTTTTTTCTAAAACACACAATGCAGATGCAACTTTTTATCTTTTTTTTTTTTTTAAGTTTTTTTTTTTTGTCCAGATTTTGGGTTGGTGTGGGGGTAGTATCAATTTACTTTGCTTAGTTTTTACACCTTCTTGGTTGATTTGTAGTGTGTAACATCTGTCATAACCTTGCAGGAGGCCTGAAAAATGTAATGTTCAGATGAGGTCATATGGACACAATCAGGCTAACACAAAGCTTATAAACAGACGATGCAGCCAAATTGTTAAACTACTGCTTTTAAACTATTTGGATAAACATGTGGTTTGTGTCATTTTGTTTTCCAAATGCTTTTCTACAATGTCTTGCGTTAGAAGAAAGGAGAAGTCGTAAATAAAGATAATCATCTGCAAACATGACCACCATTGTTTTTACATCGAAAGTACTGGTTTTAAATGGGTTTAATAAAGATAAAAACGAGCTTATTTAATGCTTTACTATCGTAAGTATTCGTTAATTGTCAGAGCTCTTTGTGTCATGCCCAATATCTGCTACTTGCTCCTGGGGGGAAATCCTTTAAACTCTGATAACATAAAGCAAGGGCATTAAAGGCTATTTTACCACAATTTGACACTTTAAAGGTGCAGTATGTAAAAAATCGAAGGTCAGTGGCAGAAAAATGTGATATATAATTCAAAACTGTGTTATTATTGATGTGTAATCACTTCACTAGAATTGCTGGTACATGTTTATTTTCTAAGAATAAGTCATTTGTATCTACTTGCTGGGCGGTGCACATATGGAGGCTGCCATATTTGTTCCACCATTTTTACTAAGGTGTCCCTGAATGGACAAAACAATGTGTGTGAATAAGAACCCTCTGAACTTTAAAACTGCTGTACCAGCTTTGTTTAATGAGATTTAAAGCACTGTTTGGGATACGTAACACCTTAAAAGACATTTTTAAAAAAAAATAGTTACTCATAGTGCAGTCATAGCTACACCTGAGAGCACAGGATCCACTCAGGGATAAAAACATCTTTATATCTGGGAGAATTTTGGCCACGAAGGGCCACCACATACATTCACAACAGTGCTTGGAATAAGGAGTCACTTGAAAGAAACCACCTTTTCTTTCAAGTACCAATCTTTACCACTAGGTGTCAGTAATTCTTACATACTGTACCTTTAAGATGATCCCACTGTGTGGTTTAATAAAAAATAATCGAAGATTAAGCTGCTAGCTGACATAACAGCTGAAAGAGGTTTACGTCTGTAAAAAAAAAAAAAATTCAGTTGTGCCCACGAAATGTGTGCACCCAGATGTTGTGTTTCTATCAATGCTGATCACTGGAGCCAGTAAATTACTGACTGTTGTGCAGCTTTATGAAATACTTCAAAATACTATATTAAATACTTCACTCTGTGTGTTATCCGTACAGCTGGCTGAATATATTCCATCAGCAAAGTTGTCAACTGCAGAGTTGCATTGTGGGAAATGTAGGATCCAGGTTTATACCAGCAAGTTCTGACAAATTGATTTTTGTTCCAATTCTGAGTCAACAAATCCAAAAAATAAGCGCTGGAGTTTCCTTTTAATATCAGTGTTTGATGTTTCACATATGAGAAGCTTAATCAATAGAAAATTTGGTATTTATTTGGAAACTATCTATTCAGGATCAGTGAGACAGGAGCATTTTCTAGCAGTCCCGTGTTTTATTATTATAGAAACCCTGGAGGTGGTTACCACAGCTACTCGCCATGTTTGCACATGACTGATACACAAACATCTGAGATAAGCTCGGTTTGTTTAGTTTAATTTTTAAAGGGCCCCAAAAAGGCCAGGAACATAAAAATGACACCAGATCAGCTCTTCGCAGTTTTATGTGTATTTATAACTCAAGTACTGATGTAGTTTAATTATAAAGCATTAAAATGATTGCATCCATTAATGCTTTATAAGTATATTGAGAATTTGATATATATTTCCAACATGCCTTGTTTTGTTTAATGTTAATAAGTAACATAATGAACACAAGAGACATTAAAGTGCGTCAGCGAGTCCCCATGTCCCTAGTTTGAATCACTGAACGGACAGTTTGCACAGAATTAAAAACCAGAATAACAGATTTTTTGCTTCATCTGTTTGGAAAGTGGTGGAAGTCTGAAGAAACTCTCTGCAAGGACACCTAAGATATTAAATCATTCCTTTGAGCTTTTAGCGTTTTGGATAAGGGATCTTTTATCTTTTAAAGTCTCTACAATGTTTTACATGAGTGATTTATTTTTTAAGTTAACATTCCCTTTCTCTCTCTTCAAAGTTTCATTGCAAATTAAAGATCCAGATTGCATCTCATGAAAGTGTTTTACTTGTGGCGTTTACCTCAAAGAGTCGCAGGGCTTTGGCCAAAGCCCCAACTTCTTCTTTCAGGGAGAAAATGCAGGACACCACCTCTGACTTCTTGTTGGTTTCTTCCTCCAGGTAAAAGGAGCCCCTTCTCCTCTGCAGAGAATAGAAAAGTACTGCTTTTAATAAATGTAATGTTTTTTTTTTGTTGTTGTTTTGCTTTTAATTTTATTGAGAAGATGTGAGAATTTCAAGCATTCTAACCCTTTTAACCACAGACATATGAGCAACCATGACATTTTCAAATCCATGACTTTCTACTTTAGGACATGATCTGAAGGTTTACCGCTTTCACACTCTTTGACCCCTTGGAACAAAAAAAAAAAAAAAAGAAAGAAAGGGAGGGGGGGGGGGGGGGGAGGCCTTGCATTTTAGAGTTTCCTCATGTCTCAAATGGATTTGACACAAAAACACAAGATTTCCTCCACGGTCCAGCTGGTTAACAAATGCCTACAGGCTGAACTAATGAGAGTCTTAACTTTGGCTTAATTTTACATTTAAAGAGTCTGTGCAATATGTTTTGTTTTTTTTTTTTAATCAGCAGAAAATACAAACCAGCACTCCAAATTAGAAATAAATCACATTTGACTGGTTATGTTGGATGATTTTGGCTGTAAAAGTGATTACTGATACTTTTTTGCTCAGGACAAAAAACAGCAAATGCTCTGTAATGATTTTGCGTTTGATTTGATTGACAGCTCATGCTGTTTTATTATATCCTCTCTGATCAGCTGTTTTCAGCCCTCTATTCACTGCAGACCTCTCCTTTGTCTGTTATACAGTAGCCTACCTGGAATATTCTTGCTGTGAACAGCAATATTTCTGTATTCTCTCCTCTGTTGTGATCATTTATGACCACGGAGCGCAAATACGGAAAATGAAGTTTGATTCAAAACAGGAAAATTAAAAAAGGAAAAAGTAGCAGGTATTTAATTATGAGCGTAAATGAGGTTTTACCCTTGTACCCGGAACCTCCGTCTCCTCCTCCGGGCTGTAGTCTCCGTTCACCCTCTTGTACGCAGCGTCCATCCTTTGGCTGTGCAGGTCAGAGCGCAATGATGCTGAGCTGAGAGCTTCGGTACAGTTTGTGTGAGCAGCTCCTGTCTATCAAAGCACCCTCCCCTTAAAATGCACGTGGGCCACGTGACATCACACCCCCTTCTGCATCGGTATGTCACGGGACGGTTGTTGTGAAACAGCAATAACATGGCACATCTGGTTCCCGTTGCGCACCGGTTGGGTCGAGGCTGCGCTTATGAATTCTTTGTGAGCTTTATGCGAAAGCTTTTTTTTTTCGCATCTGTGCAGCCTGGCTGGCTGACCTGAGAACAGGTATATGACCAAACGTGCGCTCCTTCGTGACTTTATCATGTGGAAAAACAAAGTTTTTCCCTTCCACGATTAAAGTAAAATAAATTAATCAAGAAAGTCGCCGCTGGTCCTTATCAGGTCTAAACGTGAGATAAACACAATATGACATACAGACCTCAAAATTATTCATACCCTACCATTAAAGAAAAAGCCAAATTCACGATAATAATTTAAGTAACAAGAAACTAATAATAAATACAATTTTACAAAAATTGAATTTAATGAAATAAAATATTGTTTTTGAATTGTGGTTGAAAATAATAATTTAAGAAAAAGAAAAAGAAAACAAAACTGTCCCAAGCACATTATAGCTCCTTTCTCATGAACAGTGGAACAACATACCTGTCAACAGGTGCAGAAGTCTTTTTTAACATGAGAGAAAACACCTGATTGCAGTGATTGTCTCAAAGTGTTGCTCAACAAGATTTCAGCTCTCAGAGCCCCATCATGCTTGTTTACTTGTTTTATTTTGTGTGTGTTTGTTTTAAATATTTTAGCTGAAGCACAATTCAAAATCAATGTCATGAATTTCATAGATTTTTTATGTATTATTACTTTTGTCAATTTTTACTTATTTAATTGACAGGTTCAATTGGAGGGAATGAATAATTTTGAGGATGACTGTATATTGCAGTGTCATTATTTTAGTAATAACTGACCCAAAATGCAGAAGCAGTGAGTGGAAAACCTAAATATTTTATTCCACAGTAATTTAGATCCACGTTTTGTTAGTTAATTAACTGAGTGTGATCACCTCTGTGAAAGCAGATTTTTATAATTTTTTTTTTTTTATATAGTTTGCTTGTCTGGAGCATTGAGATGTGTGTTAGCCAAGGAGGAAAGACATCAGCACTGATCTTGAAGAAGCAATTGTTCCTGCATGTCATTCTTCCGTTTGAAGTCCAACAGTGAGAAAGTGTTTTCAAAGTGGAAAGCAGTCAAGACAGTTCTCAACTTTTCCCAAGAAGTGGACGTCCCAGACAGTCCACCCCAATGTCAGACCATGCAATTAGAGATGCACCGATCCAGCCTTTTCTGATCCAATCCGATACCAATACCGATACCTGGGCTGAGCGTATCGGCCATTACCCGATACCAATCCAATACTAATGTTGAATGAATGAACCGTAAACTTTGCCGTGTAAGTGAAGGTATCAGGCTTGACATAAACATTTAGTTCTGTTAAAAAAAAAAGGTTACAAATTAAGACAGATATATGAAAAATTGCTTAATTCTACTTGGTAACAAATAAAGCATTAGCAGCAAAAAGCAATAAATATCACTTTTCTGCTCTGTGTGATGACGTCACCGGCGTTGCAGACGTAGAACTGAAGTGAGATTGCTGTAACTGTATTGCTGTGTATGATATTAATAATAAAAAAAATGACTGGATGGGAATGCTGGATCGTTCATCCAATATCAGATCCCGTATATTCATTCATATTGGGGCCGATATCCGATCCAGGTATCGGATTGGTGCATCTCTACATGCAATGCTCAGAGAAAGTGTTAAACACCATCTCAGTCCCTACAAGCTTCAGTTAAGCTTGTTCAACACAAATGTTTATGACAGTACAATTAGAAAAATAGTAGCTGGGAAGGGTTTCAGGAAAAGGTTTCTTGTCTCTAGGAGAATAACAGAGCAGCTAGGGTTTATAATGGATCTGAAGTCACCACAAGACTTCTGGAACAACAGCTTTTGCACAAATGAGATCAATGTCATGTTTGGTCCTAAAGCACAGCAGCATGTTTGAAGAATATCCACACAAACACCTCTAACAACAGTCAAGCACTGTGCAGGAGGGATGATGATTTTGATTTGTTTTGCAGTCACAGTCACAGAATCGATGATAAACTCCCATACTGAGGTATTCTGGAGTCTGACGTGAAGTCATCTGTCCAACAGCTCAAGCTTGGCTGAAAATGAGTCATAAACAGCAGCAGGACCTTTGAAGAGCTGAGCACAAACAAATGTTTGCAAACCTCAATGTGCTGAAGCATCGTTGCAGAAAAGTGGACTAAAATCCTTCTGCAGCAGTGTGAAAGACTGATAGCGTCTGACAGAAAATGTCTTCATGTTACTGCTTCAAGCTGTTGAGTCATAGACAATTTAGTTTTTCACAAAAATGCTTCATTTGAATTCAGATTTTGATTTGCTTTTATCCAGCTTTCTCAAGTTTTAAGACTTTCTTCTTCTACTCTGCATTTTTCTGACAGCTTGGCAGTATCACAAAATAATATTTCTGCACATAAAACAGATGAAAATTTATTATTCAACCACCAAACAATTCATACATGAACAGCTGAGAGGATCAGCTGGCTAGAAAATAAGAGAACAGTTTTGACAATGTCACCATTTAGTGTTGTTTTTCTTCATTTATGTTGTATCCTTCATATATTTTTCATTTTTTAACAGTCATGTGTATGTGTGGTTTCATAAGTACACGTCTCTGAGCACTCACACTTGTGATGATTATTCCATTTCTTTTTCAAATACTGTTGAACAAACATGTTTGCAGAGCATTGAGGTTGAATTTCTGCATCAAGATGCTGTAAACCAAAATCCTGGACAGGTTAGGTTATCGGTTTTTACAGTTCAACCTGAGCTGAACATAAATTGTGCCTCCAAATTTCATGGTAATCCACTCTGTGGTATTTTCAGACACTTTTCTCAAAACCAAAAACTGTCAACCTCAAGATGGCACTGGAGGAAAATACAGAAATCCAGTTATAAATAATTGCAGTTATGCGCTGGACTAAATCTCAGGAGGATAATCACATATTATGTATGTGCTCATCAGAGCTACACGCATCTTGTCTTGCATTATCGTCACTAACTTCAGGATTTTAACCTCAAACGTAAATTGTTTTAAGGCATGTATACAAGAAATTTTGCAGTGTTAAATAACATTATAGAGTTATTTAACACTGTTCGAGTGTTTTGGTCTTATAAAATAGTGTTGAATTACTCTCATAGTGTTGAAATTTAGGTAAAATTAACTCATATTGAGTAAATTTAAACGGCTTACTGTATAGTGTTAATAGAACTTAACACTGTAGGTTAATAACACTGGATAGAGTTAATCTGATTCTAGCAGTGTTAAAGAGTTCCGATTGTGGTGACAGATCAACTCAGCGTCTCTTTGCACCTGTATTGAGTTGTGGAGGTGTTCGCTAAGCGTACAACAAAGGTTTTGATAATATCATCCATTCCATTATGAACTGAGCTATGGACTGAGCCACCACTCGTGCTTATAACAGCATCTCAGACTTTGGGACTGTTGTGAAGAATAGCTTTGCTATGACAGTTGTCAGGTGTGTGCTGGTGACAAGCTGTCGACTTCAACAACATATGCTGATGAACACATACAACACACCAAGGAGACCAAAGGGATCACATCTACTTAACTCGCGGTGCAGGACCATACAGAGAAGTCACAAAGCATGATGGGAAATATTCAACTAAAGAGGGCGGAGTCATCCTGGGTGCACTTAGTTACACTTGATAGAGTCAATTATACACTGACAGAGGAAACTTGTTTTAACTCTGAAAATTTTTACCTGCACTGGTGGTCATTTTACTCTCAATGGTGTTAGAATTACTCTGAAAGAGTTAATAGGATTTAACAACTCAAATTTAACACTGAGGATTTTACTGTGTACTAGGGATGCACAATATTATCAGCCCCTATCAGTATCGGCCTATATTGGCCTTAAAACTGAGTATCGCACATCGGCTACCCCACCGATATTTACCCAATCAGGCCGCTGTTTCTAAAATCTAAAAAAAACAACAAAAACTTCTTCTTCGAAAACTTCTTTTTTACAGACTTTAAAACTTCTAAAGACTAGGCGTAGGACAAATATCAATACAGGGAAATATCAAAATATTTTCATTTGCTGAAATCATATTGACATTTAAAAACGAGGCATCAATCTATTTTACTACCGAAATCTCGCTATATTTTATCATTCTGTTGTGAAATCTCGCGAGAATTCACAAAAATTTCCTGATAGTTTCATATGCTGATATCATTCTGACATTTAAAAATGCGGTATCAATCTATTTTACAAACAAAATCTGGTGATATTTTATTGTTCTGTTACGAAATCTCGTGAGAAATCACAAAAATTTGCTGATCGTTTCATATGCTGATATATTGACATTTAAAAACACAGTATAGATATATTTTACTGATGAAATCTCACGATATTTTATCGTTCTGTTACTGAATATTGCGGGAATTCACAAAATATTGTGAGATTTTGTAACAGAACGATAAAATCTTGCAAGATTTTGTAAGTAAAATAGATCGATACCACGTCTTTAAATATTGATTTAATATTGGCATGTGAAAATATCGCAATATTCCAGTGTATCAATATTTTTTCCCACCCCTATTTTTCAAAGTGTCAGAAACGAATAACAAAACTGCTATTTGCAATGACTGCTTGTTTTTTTTAACTTTAATATCGATATCGGTTATTGGCAACATGAGTTTTAAAGTATCTGCACATTGGATATTGGCCAAAATTCCAATATTGTGCATCCTTAATGTATACTCCTACACATGAAGCACTGTAAGTGTTTATGTAATGGGTGAATGAGAAACGTGTTGTGAAGTTTGCAAATGGTACGGTGCAAAATCTTGAGCAATCCTTAATTTCTTCGTATGTTGCCAGAAAAGAAAGAAGTAAGTGAAGCTTTATTTCTGAAACATGCAATTATAAATAGAAACGCAGCAAAGTTGTTTAACACAAATGAACTTAAAAGTCAGTATTTGGTATTATGAGGATCTTTATTCTTCTTCACAGTCTGAACCAAGCGGCAACCTTTCATGTCATTTATTTTCTAGTCTTCAGGAATCGTTCCACGTGTCACGGTCAGTGGGTTCTTTCAGTTCTCTGTTTCCTGATTTATTTTGCAGCATGCGTCTCCTTGTGTATTCTGTTTCACTTACTTCCTGCTCCCCAAGGCTGGTTGTTGATTGTCACTTGTTTGTTTCTAATTAGTCCTCCTCAGCATCTATGCTCTAGGTCAGGGGTTGGCAAGTTCAGTGCTAGAGAGCCACTGTCCTGCAGGTTTTAGATGTTTCCTAGTTTCAACACACCCGATTCAGATGAATGAGTCACTGAGTAGAACTTAAAAAGTTGTTGGATCCCTTTGATTTAAACATCAAGGAAACATCTTAAACCTGCAGGACTGTGGCTCTCTAGGACTGAACTTGCCTTCCCCTCTTGGTTTTCCTTTGTTCATCGCCAGCTAGCGTCAGCCATCTGTATCTGGACTGGACTGAAGAGGCAATGTTAGATTTCCTGACAATTTTTATAACCAAAAGATAAACACTATCAGTCAGTTTCAACATAAACTTTGTTTGTAGTGCTTTTTGTCTCCTTTTTGGCTAATTGATTTCACTGAAGAACATGAAGTTGACAGTCTGACCCTATAACTGTTACACTTAATAAACAGTGTAAAGACAACCTCACAAAACTCGTAAACTGAGCCTTCATGAGAATATGAAAAAATTATACAAAACCACTCATTTATACTCAAAAGTAAAATCTTATTGTCAGAGTAATCATAAAAATGGGTAAAACTCAAATGATGGAGTCACTGGAGTAAATTTCAGGAGGATAATCTCATTAGTAAGTCGATGCTTTGCGGGGTTGCACATGTCCTTTGCATTGTTTCCACCAATTTCAGGTTTTAAGACTGACCTCATCTACACACTAATCACACATCCAATAATACATACTGTAAATCTTGGATTTTTCTTGAATTTCCAACGCTGTTTAGAATAAGATACATTTAGAGTTAAAAGGTTTCCAGCATAGCCTACGATTAACTTCAAATCTATGAAGAAAAAATAAGTAACCTTGTAAGTTTGTTTGTTTTGGGGTGTGTGTTGTTTTGTGTTTTACTGTGAAGCATTTTGTGATTTTTAGTTTGAAATGTGCTTATAAATAAAGATTTACTTACTTTAACTTACTTATATTAGGTGCTCGGTCTAAAGATTTCTGATGAGTGAGCCGTTCACATTTCCAGTTTCCAACCACCTCATCTTTAGATTTACCACTTCACCCTGAAGATGGAGAGATGAATCTTGTTGTGACTTTGCTGTTAAGCTTATAATAATCACAGGAGTAAAAATGGGTTGTTTATAGTTTACACTTTGACTACAAAATCTGACTTAGCCAACAACAGGCTTAATCCCAAAAAAGATGAATGTGCTTGTGTAAAAAGCTCAGAAAACTTTTTTTGTTTTTTCTAAATTTGACTTTAATCTTTAGCTCCACAGAGCAAAGCTAAAGCACCAACACAACTAAGAGAGAAATACTTCTAAATCTTTATCGAAAATTGCCTGAAAATGACAGGAAAGTGGAGTAGTATGAAGCAAAATTGTGGGGTTTTGTCAAAACTGTGTTCAAAGTCGAACAATAATTTCACAATTATCTCCTGATATTATTGATCGATACATAAAAAGAAACAAAACTGGATTCCTCAGAAGTGTAGTAATGAAGTCCAACAGCACTCTGCTGCCGATTGGGATGATACAGTATTGTTTCTTGATGTTTTATTTGTCATCACATTGTCAGAATGTGACTGCAGCTCTAACCACAACATGGTGGACTTACAATTTCAAGAGTCAAAATTAATAAATACATTAACAGCTCTTGACAGTTAATCTAAAAATTCACTAGCTGTTTATAAAAACCCTTCACTTACAATATCCAACAACTTATGTAATAGAAATGTAAAGCTTGTAAATGAGCCATGTGCATTTTAATTGAGGGTAAAGCTGTTTTTCTTCTTTTTTTAAAAAAAACTAAGGATAGAACAAAAAAACACAACTGAATTCAATGCAAACAAAACTGCTGTAGTTCTTCTATTTTAGTTTATTTCTGCAGCAAGAGGTGACAGTTCTTTCCACCAGACTCGTGTGACAGTAAAGGTGGACTGATGTGCCCACTTTATGGAGGCCAGGGGGACTGGCCTTTAATTTGTCTTAAAAACACATGAATACAAGAACTATACATGTGATTCAAGCTTGCAAATCATCATTTATGAGCAGATTACTGAAGGAGGAGTTCATGGTCAGTTTCATGACTGACAAGTCCGAATCATCAGATTTCTACCACCATCCAACCCTACACAGTTGGGAGGGGGTTTTTGTGCCAGACATGGAATTGTGCACTACAGCTTTTCTACTTTGGTCTCCTTTATCCAAAGACATTTTTCCAGAGGTTCAATGTGATTTTACGAATTTTTACTAATTTCACTATGCGCTATGTTCTCATTTTAGAAAGAAAGTTCTTTCCCCAGAACCATTACAAGCAATTATTGGCATGAAATTTAAATATAACACTTAACTGTTGCCTACAGAGTATGAGATGTGGTTCTTGCAGTTGCTCTTGGCAAAACATGGTCTGGCCTTTGGGGTGAGCTAACTGAGATGCCCACATTTGGACAGACTAGCTTTCCTGAACTTCCTTGATGAGTTGGTTTATTTATTTATTTATTTTATTCAACACAAGATTATAGTACAAATCCTTGTGGCATATATTTATACATACAAAACTGCAATGTGGATTTTTAAGGCACGCTGTCAATACTCATTATTGCTACAGGAGTGAGAGTGAATGTTACAAAAAATAATAAAGTGGAGGGGAAACAAAAGAAAGACATGAATAATAACAATAATATATATATATATATATATATATATATATATATATATATATATATCCTTGATGTGTTGATATGAGCATAAATTTAACAACAATTTTGCCATTCTGCTCAGGTTACTGGAATGTGCCCCTGCACAGCTGACACTAATTAAGTCCTGATCTTTGAGCCAATTAGAATTTTAGAATTCAGTTAATTCTATGTTGTCAGGTAAAATTATCTAGCTATAGTACCTCTTCTCTTCCGTTTCTGACCAACCAGAATAGTTTTTCAGACGTTAGTAACGGCGTGCCACCGTCAGTGAACTGGTCAACTCCAACACTGGCTTTTCATAAACGAACGGATTTAGCTGCAAACTGAACACCAGCGATAAATAAAGGAAGAGAAAGGTAAAAAAAAACAACAACAAAAAAAACGATATAATCCATAAAGCTGAAGACAGAGGGTCGTGTTGTTTTGACCTTAAATGTGTGTAGAAGAAAAGCGTCACTGGGCTGCGCTTGAAAAACGGCTCGACTTGATTTTCGATGAATGGTCAAGATGCCAGCTTCTACACGATGTAAGTGTTCATTAAATTAGCTTGCTTCTGCCCCAAACATTACTGCTCTTCGTACTGTATGTTTTCACAAAAACGCTGAGTTTAATTGCGGGGTTCTGTGCACTCTGAATTTTTATTTTTGTTTGTTTAGGTTTTGTGCTAAAGTCAAATAATAATTGTGTTAGGTCTGTGAGATTTTCATTCACTTTAATACTCCAGACTAGCAAACGGTCTAAAAAAGCTTTATGTGCTACCTGTGAATTTAATTAGCTGCACCTGGTTACTACTTAACCACGTAATGGGCTTTATGCACAACTCTACTACTTCCTGAATGAAGCCAGCTTCTTTGCCTCCTGTCTTTCTTCACTGGACAAACTGATTAATCCAGGTGTGTCTGGCCATTGTCCTCATGGTGACCGATGTCAGGCACACCTGGATTAATCAAATCATCCAGTTATGAAAGACAGGAGACAAAGGAGCTGGCTTAAGTTAGGAAGTAGTGGAGTTGTGCATAAAGCCCATTCTTTGGGGGGTTTTAGTAAAGGTGAGGTTGATTTTTTTTTTTTTTTTTTCCCCCACACACCTCAAGGGTTGGCAAAAATTCGGCTCTAAGCAGATGCAGTCCTGCAAGCTTTAGATCAGGGATAACCAAATCTGGACCTCTTAGGCCAGTGGCCCTGGCCCAGTATCCGCTCTAATCCCCATGGTCCTGTATGAAGTGCGCACTTACAGTAGCAGAAGTGCACATTAAGGGTTTAAGTGTGCAGGTTGCAAGTGCGGGAAAAAGGCAGAATTGGGACAGTAATGGTTCCATCATCTTGCACCAAAACGTCATTTTATATCATTGCTTCCAAACTCAGCTTCATCTCTGTTCCTGGTGAAGAGACGTCATTTTCAGACCTAAACAGAATAAAGTTAATTTCAGCTGTTCTTGTAAGATATGTTTTGAAATCCACACGTGTTTAATTAATAAATAAATGAATTACTGAACTAATTTATGTAAGGTGGCTGTATAATTTCTCCAGTACTGGGTTAAATAACCGTTACATTCTAAACTAAATGTATAATAATGATTAATAGTCACAGAGCAGACAATTTATTGTTAGCATAGAATGTCCATAGATGTCCACATGTCCATTAAAACATGCATGTCAGGTAAACAGGTCTCCTTGTAAAAGACGCCGCGTCTCAATGGGACTTACCTGTGTAAATAAGGTTTAAATAAAAATTAAATATAGCTTCTTTTATCACTAAACTGATCACTTTCATTATTCAAATGCTTTGAATTTTAATATTAAAGCATATTTCAAAGTAACAGGGCAAACTTGAGTAATTATTTCACCTACAGCAGTCAAAGATGAAATATTTCAACATTTACATCTGAAATGGCATTTTTTTAACCACAGGCAGGAGCTCATTCACCAAACATGGACATGTTCCGCCTTTATGGTTCAAAACATCACACGCAGAAATGAATTCTGGGCAATATGCTTTGGTGAAGTCCGCATGAATGCAGACTTTACCAAAGTGTGCATTGAGGGCGCAAAGGGGGCGTGACGGACTTCCACCCTGGAGCAGCCCTGGAGAATTGGGACACACTACGCACTTGAACCCTCAACGGGAGCGCGCATTCTAGGGGCGCAACGGTAGAAGTGCGGGTATTTGGTCAGGGCCAGTGTCTGGAATGTTTTCACTTCTTGTGCCAACACACCTGACTCTAATTAATGAGTCATTGTGCAGAACTTCATTGGCTGTTGGATTCATTTAATTTGAGTCGGGTGCGCTGGAGCAGGTAAATGTTGAAAACCTGCTGGAGGCTGGCCCAAGAGGTCTGAATTTGGTGGATTTGTTTTAGATGTTTCCTGTTTCAGCACCTGATTCAAGAGAGCGTGTCGCTGAATGGAACTTAAGTTGTTGGATCCATTTAATTTGAACCAGGTGTGTTAGAGTAGGGAAACATCTAAAACCTACAGGACTACAGCTCTCTGGGACTGAACTTGCCTACCCACCTCCTGAGCTATAGTTTGGATTTTGAGAAAACCATCATTCAAAAAGTGATATACAAGCACTGACAAGGGATGACTATAAAGTTTTGTTCACAAATTCCTTTAAAACATTTTTTTTCTCTCTAAAAGAAGAGCCTTATTTTACCGTATCTAGAGGGGGTGTTGACTTCTCTGATCAAACAGGGGTGGACCATAACTGGTCTCATAGTAACTAGTCTGTACTGTGGTCAGACCAGTTACTATTGTAGATTTCTTTTTCTATAATAGAAATAGATTTTGTATGCCCACCTTGACTTTTTTTTTTTCTTTTTTTTCCAACAGCCAGGCTCTGGTATTGTATGGGATTTAAGCAGTGCTCTGGAGAGAGCTCATTTACACTTCTGTGATAGCAGCAGAAATGCAGAAAGGTCCACTGATATTTTACAGCAACATTTGCTGCACTCAAGACCACATCTTGTTATGGTCAGAGATAATGGAAAACCACATTATGCACACATTACAATGGCTCAGAAAGAAGAGTGTACAATTACCAGACTGCCCTGCTGCTATGACCTCTCCCCAAGAGAGAATGTGTGGATAATTTTCTTTTTCTTTTTCTGACAGTGACAGCCCAGTACTGTTGGACACTTAAACATAACATGTTTGCAGGAGGAATGGGGAAAATTGAGATATTTACAGATCAAATATAACAGCAATAATAGTAGTCATGATAGTGATATTTGTATTGAATTTACATTTGAAAGGTGCTGTAGCAGGTAATGTCTGCTCATGTTTAATCCTTGTTGTTTAAATTGATTTGGAGAAGCATCAAAGGAGTGAAAAAGACATTTCAGTGAAGCTACAGTTTCTAAACAAAAAATTGATGATTATGTTGGTATAAGAGGAAAAATATTGAACCATTTCAAGTAGTCCCACAACTAGTTCTAAATATGCAAGGCATGTGTATACTTTTTCCCCTTAAAAGTCTCAAGTTTTGGTGAGTGTTATCTCTACTTTCACTCACTCCTTTTTGTGACTAGAGCTGCTCTCCAGCTCCACTCTCTGGTCACTTGTAGCAGTCCAGTCGAGGTTCTGATTTGCACTCCAGGAGATCAAACTAAACAGCTGTCCTGTGGTTGTGCAGGAGAGGTGGAGTGATTCTCTTTCTCATTAACTTCAGAGGTCTTCATTTTCTTTACAACACATGAAGTTGCCCTCAGTAATGAAAACATGCACTCCACAGGTTTACAGCTGTTTCTGGATCCTTGCAAGGTTCAGTCATAAAAACAGATTACACATAACCCAAATCACCACCATGTTACCTCCTGTTGACCGTTTATAGTCGACAATGACTTGCAGTCTGAGCTGACTGTAAAGTTATAGCCTGTTTACAGAGATGTGGTGGTTCTCTGCAGTGGCTGACTGAAGCTTCCCCTCAGGCCCTGAGGCTTTCCTGCATATTTATTTCCCATCTTATGGGCTTGAGCTGAACCAAATTTCCTTCTCCCTTCTTATAACGGAGCTGACCATCCATGGTCTTCTATGGTGATACCCTGCCCCTTGAATTGCTGTACATTATTGGTTCAGCCCCAGTGAGCAAACAGCCAATCAGACAGTGCCATCATTTATTGTGAAATCTTTAGAAATCTCTTGAAATTTTTCTTGTATTAATTCATTCCTTCTCCTGCCAAACTGCAGCACTTTCTTTTAATTATTTCTTATGCAAAGCTGAAGGAATGTCATTATCACTGCTTTTGTTTTTTTGTTTGTTTGTTTTTTAGACAGGAAAAGAGCTGACTTGGTGCCCTGATGATGTTATCCTGGAAAAAACATTATATAACTGTTTGTTTGGTTTAAAATTGTTCAAAATTATACTTCCAACTGTGATTTTCAATTTAAGAAATGTTGTAAAATGCTAGTTTAGTAGTGTACATAATGATGCACTTAGGTCTGTGCTCAGGTCAGTGCTTTTTCTTGTGTTTCTCTGCTTGTACCTGTGTTTGTTTGTACTCAGGTCTGTGTACTTGGGATGTAAGAAAAAATCAATTCTTTCAAATATCATGTTATATTGTTTTGCGATATTTTATTTATTAAAAAGTTGCATATCAATATTACTTACCAACCAATGTCGCGAGATTTTGTTGTTTCGGTACAAAATCTTGTTGCATTACAAAATCTTGTTCCATTAGCATTGGTCCAGCATTTAGGAAAGTCCCTGTTATTCTGAAAGAACATATTTCAGCATTCCTCCCTGGTCGTGCAACTGCGGTGCAGCAGCTGCTGCTGCTGCAGACTGACTTGCTTTGAAACTGCTTATAATATATCTGGTTTTAAGTTGTTAAGTCACAAAGTTGTCAGAAAGATTATGATTAGCCACATGCTGACTAATACTTGCTAGCATCTGATATATGGCATCATTGCTGATATTTAATGTGAATAGGGATGCACGATATAATCGACCCCCTATTGGTATCGGCCTTAAAACTGAGTATCGGACATCGGCCACTCCACTGATGTTTAACATTTAACCGATCAGGCCACTGTTTCTAAAGGGGGAAAACAAAAAACAAAAAAACACTTCTTCTTCAAAAACTTTTTTTTTTACAGACTTGGGAATGGGAAAAATATCAATAGACTGAAATACTGCAATATTTTCATATGCTGATCATATTGACATTTAAAAACAATCTTTAACTAACGAAATCTTGATATTTTAGCATTCTGTTACGAAATCTCTTGAGAATTCACGATATATCGTGAGATTTTGTAACAGAACAATGAAATCTCGCAAGATTTTGTAAGTAAAATGGATCGGTACCGCATTTTTAAATATTGATTTGATATTGGCATATGAAAATATTGCGATATTCCAGTGTATCTATATTTTTTCCCACCCCTATTTTTCAAAGTGTCGGAAACAAATAACAAAACTGCTATTTGCAATGACTGCTTATTTTTTCAGCTTTAATATCGATATCGGTTATCGGCCGCATGAGTTTTAAAATATTGGCATATTGGATATGTCAAAATTCCAATATCATGCATCCCTACCTTTTGAAACCTAATTGCTATGCTGAAATGAAGTGTAGCTCCACATTATTTATGTGAATGACTCATACCAGACGCACCATTCTCTCTAGCTTTGAGTACTATAGTATACTGTAAACACAATATCACAATATATTGTCTCGCTTATAGTTTCAGTTTATCTTATCGCTGTTCCTGTATTGTGACACATATCCCATTGCTAGATTCTTGCCAATACACACCCCTAATGATAACCCTTTAAAGTGTTTTGAAATGCATTTATAGATGCTGCAACAAACTGTGTTCCCTGCTGAGGGATGCGACCCTGCAGTGCTGGTTGTTATTAAGCTTTTTGCATTCAGAGATTACATAGATTATTTAGTCACACTTTTAACTAAATATTGGGGCTATTGAAAACACATTACAGTTTTTTCCAGGTACAAGCCTGGAGGCACCCAGGGGAGATATGGCTGGAAATTAAACCTCCCGCCAATCACCACTCCAGATACAGACAAGCCCCACAGAGGAAAAACTAGCTTAACAAGCTAAATGAAATGCTCCTGTATTTAAAAGAAATGTTCACCTACAGACAAAGTACAGATGAATAATAGTTTTATGGATAAAATAGAAAATGAAAGGGTTATAATATAAAAGATGGCTTCACTCACCATCACACCTGATGCTTTGGGGATCCACAGGTGCCACATGAGGGCAGTGTTGTTTTTTATATGTGCAGGGATCATCAGCAGCATGCAGAGCCTCAAGTATCTACCGTAACTCCTGTTGCTGCTCTGGCTTGTTATTACACACTTTCCACATGTAGGATTTCAGTAAAGGTGAAAAGAGATGTAATGTAAGCAAATGTAAGACAGTTTTTATCAGGTAAGCCCCTGACATGTAACTTAAGCTAGAAGATAATGAGTATGTGAGGCAAGGAAAAGCACATTTATCTGTACAGCACATTTCATGTGCAAGACAGTTCAAAGTGCTTTACATTCAATATTAAAAGCATTACAGTGGGCTGCAGAGGAAGCAAGTACAGTAAAAACAAACTTTGAAAAGAAATGAGAGCAATTAAATGAAGGCAGAAAAAAGCTCAAATAAAATTTAATGCAAGAAATAAAAGTTGCACTGTGAGGAATTAACCCGCAGTTTTCTGGGAATTTGTTTAACATGTAAGGAGCATAAAAACCGAAACACTGCCTCTCCATGTTCTGACTCAGGGAACAGAAAGTAGACTTGTCCCTGAAGACCAGAGGGATCGGGTTGGTCCACACAATGAACCAGATGTTTCTTGTATGGGTGTAAACAGGTCTGGACTTGCTCCTTCCTTTCTCATCTAACAGTGTGAATAAAAATACTAACAAGTTAGAGTAATTTTTTTTATCTTTTACACAATGTGAGATAAATATGTGGTGTAGAAAGATTTATTACTAATGCCAATACTTTTTCGGCTTCCTGCTGTACACAAAAACAGGAAACACGAGGGCGATGATGATTTTAAGATGAGCATCAGTTTAAAAGCAGGTAGTTGTTGCTTGGGTCTTCATGATTTGATAACTTTTATTGTTTTAAGCCGACAAAAATTGAGATGCTGCATCTTTCTCGGGTCTCTTCAAAGATGGACTTAAATTACTTAGATAACTCTACTGCTTTCTGGTTGATTTGAGGAACATTATGCTAAATAACTTGCAGGCACTGATAATTTTATC
This sequence comes from Atherinomorus stipes, assembly GCA_023101725.1. Taxonomy (NCBI): domain Eukaryota; kingdom Metazoa; phylum Chordata; class Actinopteri; order Atheriniformes; family Atherinidae; genus Atherinomorus; species Atherinomorus stipes. The sequence goes on from JALJCO010012637.1 coordinate 1,146,663, forward strand.
TGAGATAGGGCTTGCTAGTTCCAGGCTGGACTTCCTTTTGATTTAGCATGGTATAGATTCAACAAGGTATTGGAAACCTCACCACCAGCCTGAGCTGTTGACCCAAGGCATGATGGATCATTTTTTGGAGATGGAGAGGTGGGGAGAGGGAGAGACAAACAGCAGTTGAGTTTGATGGACTTGTCATCATTCAATCGCTAAGAACGGGCCGTTCAAGATGATTTGATGGGGTTTTTTTTGGTTCTGTCTGCGTCACAGGTGGCTAAATGTTTTTATTTTTGTGTCAGGGAATTTAATTTATTGTCTGCAGTTGAGGTGTGAAAGAGATTTTAAGCAATATAATAAAGAATGCTCCTGGAAAACATCATCCACCCTGCCTTTAAATCTTCTTTCTTCCTTTTTCCGATGCTAAGTTTGAACTCTGGTGCCGTCTTCACCATGTCTACATGACTAAATGCATTAAGTTGCTGCCATGTGATTGACTGATTGCTTGTTTATGCAAAAAGCTAATTGAATAGGTGTATCTAATAAAAATGGCAAAGGAGTGTATGTACAGTACAGAATATTTTATTTCATATGTTTATATTTGGGAGGCTTTTGAAACATGTTCAATATAAGTATATATTTTAAAACAAAATTTCTCAGTTGCAACATTTGATATCCTTGTTGTTTTGGGTTTAATGTAGAGTTTACATTGATTGAGAGTAAACAGTTAATGCCACTGCCTCACAGCAAGAAGGTTCCTGGTTCAAGCCAGGCCTTTCTGTGTTGAGTTTGCATGTTCTCCCTATGTATGTGAGGGTTCTCTCTTTGTACTAAAGCTTCCTTCTACTGTCCAAAGACAAGCATGTTGGGTTGATTGTTCTCTCTAAATTCTCTCTTTGTAGGAGCTGAAAGTGGTTGTTTGTCTCTTTGTGTTGACCCTGTGATGGACTGGTGACCTGTCTAGGGTGCACCCTGCCTTTCACCTTAAAGCTGCTGGTAAAGGCTCCAGACCTCCATGACCCTCCATTGGAATAAGGTAGGTAAATGGATGGATGGAAGAGATGGAATTAAAAATGATTGCATATTTCCCATATTGCCTCTAAAAGTTATTTGGTATTATTGTGTTTCTAGAGTTTTACTCAGTCTGGAAACTTGGTACAGTCCCTGGACGCTTCTTTGTCTGATCAGGCACCAAAGTTGTGCAGATTTATTAGAGTGAGTTATGTGTAACAGTTTTTAAATAAATATTTGCGTCAGCATGCACAGTTGACGGCATCATTAAAAAAATTGCTCAGTCCTGCAGAGTTTTGCTCCTCCAGTTGCACGAGCACGATTGAAAAGCATATAAACATTACATTTTCTTCCAATAAAGACTCACAATGGGCCTCTGTATGAATGGCCTGCTCATCTCCACTGCTCAGTAATTTGCAGACGAACCCGTCGGGGACGTGATGTCACGTTGAACTTCCAAGGTTCCTCAATGTTGTCCTCATATTGTTCAGTGGATGGAGAGCTCCTCGCTGCGTCATTTACCGTCATTAATGGCGAAAGACACAATTGCTCATTTATCACAAGAAGTGGTGCAGTGTTGCGTCTTCAATGGCCTTCTCCATAGGGCCTCAGTCTTATTCACACTGAGGATCCATTCTCACAGTAATGATCAGCCAGATGCGAGTCAGTTTTGCAGGCTGATGGGCTGAAAACATAAGGAATTGGCTCAAACACTCTGCAGCTGTCCTCACTTAGATATTTTTTTGCTTTTCATTATTATGCAACTCTACTGTTTTTTTTTTTTCTCCATGAAATTTTAGGAGTGCAGTTGCACTTGTAAAAACCGACTTGGCGTAAAGCCTTGCTGTGCAGGAGTAACAGGGGTGCTTAGAGAGGATAATCACTTATAGAGTTGTGAGACTCCTTAATTGTGCTTTCATGAGATGTCGTTGATTAATGGACTAGTTGACAGACACCTTGTGAATATTGTCCACATGTGCGCTGTCCACAGGGGTGCTGAAGAATCCACTTCAGGCCTCCAGTAGCATTGTGGTGGCTCTTTTCTGAGAGCAGGAAAGGGAGAGGAGGAGGGGGAGGAAGACGAGGAGCGTGAGCAGAGAAACAGAATGAAACTTGAAGGCTTTCGGCAGCGCTGTTGTAAAGAGGAGTGAATGAGAGCAGAGGCCGTGCAGCCAGCCACATGGGCCGTTCTCACTCGGGATAATGGAGGCCTTTCTGTGGCTCTTAACCCCCTTGTCGCACGCTGGGAACGGGCAGCCGTTCGCTCGCCACTCACAACAGACACGCTCACCCACTGGATAATTGAATTTTACACCCAGAAAAGTCACCCCTTACTGTGGTCGTGCCTCCTGCCACACGTGGGCCTGACAGCAACTCTCCCAGGATCAACATTTCCAAGGAAAGAGTCTGAGTTTGTGTGAGGAAAGAAAAATACCGAAGCACAGTCCGCGCAATGTCACAATAAAGACACCTGTTAGCTTTGCTGACAGTGTAATGGTAGTGTTAGCCAGCCAGCTGGTAAACCATTTCAATCCAAGCTGAAAATCTCAACATAAACTGGATGGATTGACAAAATTTTGAATGAGAACAATATCAACATGGGGCATCCAGGTCCAGGGCCCTGGTAGAGTCTGGTGACCCCTTATTATCCTGTAGGATGGCTACGGCCTTCCATCTAGCCAAAGATTGATGGTTCAGTCCCTTTTAAACAAGTGTTTCAGGCAACATGCAATCTGTTAAACAATGGTGCTTTTTATAAATGGGCCTTGCAGTTGTAAAATTATAACCAGGTTTGAATTGGGATATCCCTTTTTAATTATAATTGAACTGAACTGGACTGTGGTATTATGATGAATAGTGTTTAATCGGATTACAATTAAATTGACTGAATTGGATTAAGGTGTATAAAGGTAGATTGATGTGCTTTAAACGCAACAATGATTAGTTGATAATTCAGCTGATGTAATTAGACTGCATTGAATTAAAGTCATATAGATTTTAATAAAGTGGATTGAAATGGACTAACATGACTCATAACCAAATTTGTACCAGTAAATAGACAACAAAGACTCAATATGCCCATAGACACTGGGAAAATGAAAAATATGAGACCTAAAATAAATTAAAATCTACTACTCTATTTGTGAAATAGCCAAGAAATCACAAAATGACCTGAATCGGGCTTAAATTAAAAATAATACAATGCAAATACTGTAAATTCCGGGCTACGAGCCGCTACTTTTTTCACACACTTTGAGTGCTTGAATAACGGGAGCTTGTTTCATTACCTCTAATGCAGTGATTTCCAACCCTGATCCTTAAGGCACACTATCCTGAAAACTTTCCATGTTGCCCTGTTGAAATACAGCTGACTCACATTAATGGGTCAGTAGCAGACTGGTGCAGAGCTCATCAGAGATCCATTTAATTTGAATCAGATGTGTCCTAGCAGGGCAAAATGGGAAGTCTTAAGGATAGTGTGCCTTGAGGACCAGGGTTGGGAATCACTGCTCTAATGTATAATTAATGGCTTAACCCAGGGGTGCCCAAGTCCGGTCCTCGAGAGCTACTATCCTGCAATTCTTAGTGCATACCCCTTCCATCACAACTGAATCAAATGGTTAATGTCCTCATGCACACCGTTCAGCTCTGCAGAGGCCTAGTAACGAGCCATTTATTTGATTCAGTATTTTTAAATACTGAATTTCTTCGGGGATGAATAAAGTTTTCATTTCATTTCATTTCATTTCATTCATTCAGGTGTGTTAGAGAAGGGATGCAACCAAAATGTGCAGGATAGTAGCTCTCGAGGACTGGACTTGGGCACCCCTGGCTTAACCTAACAGTGTTTCTCAACTCAGGACCCACTGTCCTGCATGGGGATATCACGCTTACCGGAAGTTCCCGGATTTTGGCACTTCCTCTTCCGGGCCATGTTAACGACAGCCGTCCTGCTCTGTTTACTGTTTAAATCGGATGAACTCCAAACATCTAAGTTTTCATTCTAGACTGAAATGATACTAAGGAAGAAGTGGATCAAAGCGATTGATTTGCCGCGGTGAAGGGCGAACTTTATAATAAAACACGCGTTTGTTTGTCGCCGGTGGGGCACAACACTGGCACTTCACAGCATGCTAGCATTAGCCAGCTAGCGTTTACTGACGTGCTTAACATTGTGCGTCTTAAAACACACAAACATCTGAAAATCGGGTCTGTCCCCCCCCCCCCCCCCCCCCCCCCCGTTTCCAGTGAAACAAATGGGGACTGCCAAGAAAGGAGACGCTTTCAGATGCTTGTGTGTTTTCAGCCGCTCAAAGTTAGGCACGTTATCGAGCTGGCTAAGCGTGATAATCCCCTATTTCTTCAGTGTGTTCCTACTCCAACACACCTGGTTCAAATGACTGAAAAAAGTTCTCTGCAAGCCTGTTAAGGAGCCATTCATTTGATACAGGTGTGTGAAAGCAGGGTTACCTAGATGACATGCAGGACATTGGGTCCGTTGAGACACTGGCCTACCACACCTCTATAACTTAAGCTTTTTTACAGTCAGTGGTGGAAAAGGAGTAAAATATGGGGCCTTTAAGTAAAAGTGCATAAGTCTATCCAAACACTTGAGAGCTGGAATGTCGTGAGGACTGACTTGCAGTTGCTGTTGTACGATGTTCGAAATCCTCAGGTGGACTTCAAAGTCCAACCCGAAGTCAGCTGCTGCTAATTGTTGATGTTTTCTGTTTGACATGAAAATCTTTTGAAGGGAAAGCTTTTTTGTCAGCCCTGCAGAATAAGCAGCAGATAACAGAGGTGTAGGGTTACCTGCAGGTGGATCTCTGATGACTGTTTGAGTCATTTTGTTTCCTACAGATGTACCAAAGATGGAATCAGATAAAAACTGGTTTCAGGAGCAGACCTGAGGCGGCTTACTGTGGGGGTGATGCTGCAGGTTTGTGGTTGCTGGGGGACGTGTAACTGATGTGAGGAGTCATTCAGGCACTTCCTCCTTGTCCTCAGGCTGATGAGCTCATCGGGAGGGGGACCTGGGTCACCGCCTTCGCCCGGCTCTGTGACCAAACACAAAAGGTGTTTCTCTCCTTCAGCTGTGGTCACTTTCACCTGTCACTCAGACTTTCTGTGTCATACAGTCTGTGGAGGGCAGCTCCAGGTGAGCATTCGAGTGTGGCTAACGGCTGGGTGTCAGCTGGGAGTCCCAGACATCAAGGTGATACACGAGTGATCCATGATGGGAAACGTCCTGGGATGATTAACCAGTTCATTACTTTGGGATGTTATTATACGCATATAAGTGCAGAGGAATCTACCCATGCTGATCTGATCCAAGTTGGGTCAAAATCTTGCTTATTTCAAATTTATTGAAATTCGGATCTTGGATTTGGAGCATTTTTAGATGCATTAGATAGGTAATTAGACAGGTAGACAATGAATGACTTTCTATTAAACTTTGCGTGGCGAAAAACAAGCATTATAAATTGCTTTTGAAAATCAGTTTAAAGAAAATTAGGGAACTAAATAGCTTTGGGGGTGGGGGGGGAACTTGCATCGTGGGGAAAAAAAATCAACAAATAAAAAATGTTTTTTGTAGTCATTTGCCAATTTGAGAACCTTCAGGGTCTCCACCTGATCCGAGCCTTGTTCAGTCCTTAAGTTTGCTTCCAACAAAATGCTCAAGGCTCCTTATGGCATGCATGCCACACTGGTCACATTTTCTGCATTCATGACATGTTAATTTTATTGCCCATAAGCCAAACGGTGGGAAGATCAAAAGCATTTAAAAACATGTTAGTTTAAGTCTAGTATGAAAGGAAAGTTTTGTTAAAGTCATTTAAACCAATTTGGGGATGAAATATGCTCAGTATAGATAATATTAATCTGAAACTCCTGGAGTAAGTAAAAAATCAAGCAAGGAACCCCCTGCATCTCTAAAGGCTCAGAACATTACAACTATGCGAACATCTTTTAATTCTATAACTCCAGTTAAAAGTTGAAGCTCTTGTTGCATGAAGATGCTCCTGGCTGAAGTGTCGCACTCACCACTTTTCAACTGCTTCATGTTTACCTTCCAAACTGTCCTCAGGTCAGTGTTTACACAGCCGCTGCTGGCAGAGTGTATGTGTTGTAAGAGGAGGAGGAACACAGACTTAATAATATCCCTGTGATTGATCCGCATTCATTCTGCTCATCACACAAAACCTGCATGAAAACACACAATGGGGAATTACTCTGCAGCTGCTGATCAACACTCGTATGAGAAGTCATTTCCTCACACGTGAAGGTTTTCTATGATCTGTGATGATGATTTCACAAAGATGGAAACAGACGGTTTTTTATACAGCCACCAAATACTTGAAGTATCTTTAGTTTACAACCCGCCCTAAATCTAGTTTCAAGTCTTAATGACAGAAAATGTAGACATCAAAATACTTTAGTTATAAAGCATCAATTTAACATTATTTGTTATTTACTTGGTGTCTTAATGTTTGGCTACACTCGTGGTTGACAAAGTTTAACAGCCCTGCTCCACTGCTGTCAAGGTTTTGCCCTTTACATGTCAAGATGATGTTTTACGTGTGTTACAAGGCTGATGATGAACAACATCACCTGTCATAACCTGCCAGTGCTTTCATAGCTGAAAATTCTGCTTGAATCTATGAGGAAGATTCCCTGCCTCTCTGGGGTTCTCTGTAAATGATCGAAACAACCAATCCTGACTGATCTGCATCCGTTGTGAAGAACTGATGAATTATACTCAGGTCTGTCATTTCTTGAAATAGGGGAAATGGTTTTATAGTTACTGTCTGAACATTCTCTGCAACTTTATCTATGCTGGAATAAATAAATGTCTACACAAAACAAAGTGAGCTGCCCTTGGTTGTGGTGGTGCTGATGTCCATCCGCTCTTTGATGAATCAGCCACAGTGCAATCAAAGCAGCAAGTGTGTTGATGCTGTATGTAACGGGAAATTGGACCAACATGATGCAGCAGCCTGGAAGCAAAAGTTGAAGTGCATTTCTCAGCCTCGGGATGCTGATGCTCATCATCTCTGTCCTCCTGTTCCGAAACATGGCCGCTGACTAACACTCTGGCGGCCAGGCTCCATGGTTTCAACACCAGGGTCCTCAGGAGGATTGAAGGCATCAGCTGGAGCCAGCATGTCCCAAACTGGACCTTGAGAGACCGAACCCAACGGCCCGCAGCATCTCGTCTTTCAGCAATGCGGCGAGTGCGCTGGTGCAGCCACATCATCCACTCGCCTGTGGAACACCCAACGAGCACCAGCCTGACCTTTGATCCCCAGCGAGCTGGATGGAGACCCAGAGGTGCTCCCCAGCACTCGTTTGCTGGATGTAGAGGCCCAGAACCTTAAGGCCTGCAATGTGACCCTGACACAAGCCCAACACCTTGACCATGACAGACCCAAATGGGGAGATCTGGTTGCCACGGTTGGCTCTATGTGCCTTGAAGTGCAGGAGGACTAAGTAGGATGCTGCTGCATGACGAGCGCTCCAGGGATGTACATGATAAACTTCACTGGGCCATCTAGATGAGTCAGAGTTGCAAAGTTTTGCCAGAAAGTTATGTAGCTCAACTTTAAATATCTTTTACTTTTACTCTGTTACTGCGCCTGCTTTCACATGCTTTAAAGATGACAGCCTGTTGACAAATGTTTCTTTCAAGAGTTTCCAGCTTTAAAACTCTTGATTATTATAACAGTGTCTTATAGAAAATCAGTTGAACAGCTGCAGCTCATTCAGATCTCTGCTGCCTGAGTTCTCACTAAGACCAGAAAGGTGGAGGTACTCTCCTTTTCTTCAGCCCCCCACTGTAAAGCTTTGTTTTTTATGTAAAGCACTTTGAATTGTTGTGTACATGAAATGTGCGATACAAATTTCCCTTGCCTTGCTTCTGGCTTGTTTTATTGGCACATTGACATTTATCATGCACACTCCTGGAGCTGTCATTGCCTTGCAGTGTCTCTGGGTACAACTTTTTTTTTTTTTGTACCCCTGGACAGCACGTGACAGATGTGCTTCGCTTCACTGCTCCACATGACATGCCAGCAACTGGATACCAACACATTGGCCATTTTGAATGCGCACCATGACTGCTTCAGCAAAAAATGATAAAAAAAAATAAGAATTGACAAGAGTTATCTTATTTAAAATAAAAGCATTTCCACCAAATAACTTTTTTTTGTGTGTGTAAAACTATAATTTATAGATGATCCATAAACATAACTGATGAATGTTCCTTTGAATGCAATGCTGCTTTTTAATTATCAAAAATATGTTGCTTAAAACCACTGAAGATAATATTAAAAAATAAAGTCAGGGACAGTTTTTAACAAACACTGAATGTGCTCAACAAGTGCATAGATGTGGTTCAGATGAGTTTTGTTGTGACACGCCTACGTTGCATGAAGCTGCAACTCCTCCAGCAGAGGACGACATTTGCCCACTACCTGTTTCCCATAAGCCCCTTCTCCTCTTCCTCCTCCCTTCTATCCCCATTGACAGCCCCTCCCACCAAAGCCATAACCTCTCTTAATCCCCCCCACCCCACCCCTTGTTGCCCTGGAGACGGCTCAGACGAGCAGGTGATGCATTGACAGGGAGCAGATGGTTCCCTGTAGAGGTAAGCATGGCTGAACAATGCTTCCATATTCATCATAAAGTCTCGCTAACTCGCGGTGTCTCCCTCCTTCAACTGTGTACACACATAACTTCAAAGCTGAATGACACACACACAGCTATTTGTTTGCTCTGTTTTCACTCACACAGATACTGATGGGTCTGTTAATACAGCAGAGTTTGAGGAGTCTGAGTGAGGTGGGAATGTTGTGACAGGTTATTGGACAGGTCTTGATAAATGGAAGCTTCTCCATTCAAAGAGGCAAAGTTGACAGTGCTTTGGATGGGAGATAAACAGAGTTACTTGCCTCCCTGTGCTTGTCTTCTGCAGGTGTTTTCAAGCTTTTCGCAGCAGTAACTCACTCCTCTAAAGAAGCTCCTTCTTTAGCCCCTGTCTCCCCTGGAGATAAAGTACAGACACCCCACTCTCCCTGCTTCTTTTTCAGCTAACTCCTGAATAATCCAGCAACAATACAGGGCTCTGAGGCAGTGTGCAGCGATTCGCCAGAGGCCTGACTTGTTTGGGGGGTAGGGCGGGGGAATGGCATTATGGAGATCAACTAATGCATGTAAAACACTACATCATCTTTTTTTTCTGGTGGAACAAGTGGTGAAGGAAAAAGTGTGGGACAATAGAAGCTGCAGAATGCTACGCTTAACCCACCACACCTGGAGCACACAACGGGTGAAAATAGCAGCCCGCCTCTCCTCCCCCAGCTTCAACCATCATCAGCAGCACCTATCAATACAGGCTGTAAGGAGCTTGCTTGGGTTGCAGGAGGAGGGGGCTGGCTGCATTCACCGCCTGACTATGATAAAGACGCACAGTGAGGAGCCATTCAACAGCCCTGTGCCCATAATGGAGTCACTAATAGGTGCCTATTCAGCAAGGAAAGTGTTTTCTGGAGGAGGAAAAAAAAGTTTTGGGGAAGCAACAATCACTTTGTCTGCTGCCTTGTGCATGTAAAATTTATGCAGCGCTACGCCCCTCCACCCTTCCTAACTCTTTTTTTCTCTTTTAAAGAGCGTCATCAGTGAATAGACGACATGCATAGTTTGGAGTCTTCTTTTCATCCTGACTTGAAAATAAACTGAATGGTCTGTTTTCCAGTGAGACCAGTTCACCATGTTGTCAGAAAATTGTTGCCATGTACACAAGTGACCCAGTATATCTGTTCTTCTTCATTGATTCAGTGACTGAGAAAAAAAAATCATGCTTTGGTATTTTCTTTGCGCCATCTTTGCCGTGGTATTGCTTAATAAGCTTCTACAGTGTTATGCGTTTATTTTTGTCTGTATTGGTTCATCTTTTCTTTTGGCCATTCTCAGAATGTATCCATCCCATCGCAGAGACCCCATCTGTTGGTGATAACACTTGTCATTCAGTCTGTTGCAGTTGTCAGCAGATTTAATTTTTGGGTACTTTTGAACCCCTTGAACTTGGACCTGGGTGGGTGAGTAAGTTTAGTAACTGCAGGTCATTTGCTTAGTTGACTGCTTTAGCAGGGTGGATGTAAATGTTGGGCGTGAAATTTTATGAAGTTGATTAATAAATTTAGCCCATTAAAAAAAAAGCACTTTTAAGTTTAAGAATAAGACTTTATTTGCCCCTCAGCGAGGAAATTGTAATTCTGCAACAGCACGAGTACAGCAGACTAGTCTGGCCAAAGGCAAACAAATAGACAGAAAACTTTTCAGACATAAACACAGGATAGATTAAATAAGTTAAAATAGACCGTACAGGAGTTGAAAACACATTTATGAATAAATATAGCAAGTTTCCTGACACAGTGGGTGTGTACAGTATATGGATACTCATAAATAGATTATAACATATTGGTGTGTATTGTAGATTGTTGCATAAATCGGTTATAAGTGTAGCTGATGTATTTGTTGTGTAAACATTGGGAAAATGTGCTAACTTAAAACATATTTTTAGGATAAATTTGTGTTAATGATCACACACATTAATTCATTGCACTGAGTTTCCACTTCATAACCTTATCGAGTGTTGAGGGAGTACTCTGCTGGTCAGCTTGCAAACCACAACTTAATTTAAAGTTAAGGAGATTAAGCATGGCCCAAGAAAGCCCATCACATTTGATGTGAATCTTGATAATCATCTTTAAAGCTTCATGGTAAAGCCTAATTTATAGTCGTCCGTAGAGTGCTCTACGTAGGTTACGGAGAGCCCTCTACGTCGACAGAGAGCCTGTCGGAGAGCCTCTCTGTCATCTTCGGCTGCACAAAATATTTTTTAAGTGTCCGTCACTCCGTCAAGGGACGACAGGCACGGCAAGGGCTGTGATTGGTCTACCACTACGTGAACTCTAGCAGCGCCATTTTTAAAGCAGCTAGCCTACGAAGGCGTAGATACGAGTCCAACCGAAGAACGTTGGACTGAAGAAGTGAGGAAACGCCAAAATCGCCCCATCGTCTTTATTTTGCATCAAAAGTATCTCTGCTATTTAGCTGCAGCAGCAACAATAGTCTTTCTCTCTTGGACGGCATCATATGAGTAGGTCAGTCTTGTGTAGCGACCCCTACTTATCGGGCGGGAAATTGCACTGCGTATCTGGCAGCATGACGGAGAACTATGAAGGCTGGAGGGGTCTCTGTCGTTACACAGTTGGATAACGCATTACGTAGTCGGAGAAGTATACTGTAGCCTTAAGGCGGAGCATTGCTCACTGAGTGTCCCTCTAATATAGAGTTCAGCCTCGACCTGATATATTATATGGAAAAGTGTTTTATATACTTGAATCTTTCATTGGACAAACTCTCCGTCTTTCCACCAGGGAGAAGATATCTTGAGTTTTTTGTGTTTTATTAGAAAATGAAGAAAGAAGTAGACTGTATAAACTAAATGGCAGCCAACAAAATGTCCTCACTTCTACCCAAAGTAGGGGTGACTTTTGCTTGTGCATCATGTGTTTATTATGCACAGATAAGTCAAGCCATTGTGGCTAAATCTGGTCATTTAATTGGATCTCCATTCTTGTGCCACTATACATACCAGAGGAAATGAGTCACAGTCTGATGATGTGACGCTGTAGGAGGGTTGGGTGCAACAGCATAAAACTAATAATCAGTATAGCAGGTGTCAAACTCTGCTGTACTGCAGATTATATTGTTTCCCTGCCCCAACACACCTGACTGAAATGAAAGGGTTGTTGTGAATAAGTTGACATCAAGCTGTAGGATTCATTTTATTTGAAACAGTTGTGTTGGAGCAGGAAAAACAGCTGCAGGGTAAGGTTGCCCTCGAGGACTGGACATTGTCACTCCTGCTCTGTTGATCAGTATCAGTCTTAGTCATGATGTAGAGTTTAGTGCTGTTAATTCCAAAACTATGTATACCCATAAAATACATCATGTCTTATTGTTAGATGCAAAACTGATGTTGTAATCTCTTTGTTTTTAATCCTTTTTCGTAGAGGTGGCAGCTACAAATGTTTTGTGATGTTGCTGGGGAAATACCTTTTTAGATTATGATAAAATAAGTCATTCATGTTACTGATGTAGAGGACCTTTTTTTTTTATCAACTAGGACTGTTTGGATGATGGCATGAGTTCAGTTTCAGTTTCGCCTCTTCAGTTTTGGTCTAGTCTAAGGAACGCAATAGTTTGTTTTGTCTAGCGTCATGTAAACATGATATTTAGTCGATGTTCTGTCAAAGATGGGCCAGCAATGAATCGCCACCAAATCATAAATTTGCTGTCAAGTCAGCAAAAACCAGTGTGATTGCCATAAACAGGCTTTGAACATAAGCCAGCACAAACCAATGTTTGGAGTGAGATTATCCATTTTTATGTGTGACTCTTATTTACAGCATGTAAACCTGTTTGCTGTGCAGGAAAATATGAAGGCTTTAAGACCTGAGAACTGCTGATGGCTAATATATTTGCTGCTGACTCACCCCCCCACACTACCACCTCGGGTCCGGAGGCACTAGGGGAGCTGCCCTCGTGGGTGAGCTGACTAATCTTGAAATGCTGCAACCATATTGAAAGAGAGGGCATGGACTAAAAAATGCTGGGGCCATATTGTGCAGCGTGTCAAAGGGCTTAGCTGACAGATTGATGAGATGAGGAAATAACGGAGCTAACCAGGGGGCAGGAGAAGGGAGGGCAGTGGAGGCTTCCCAGCATGGCATGGTAACTGGGGTTTGGAGTCAGCACAGGACCCCCTGCAGGCCTGCTGCCCACGGCCAATGCAGGTCACCGCTCTTTGATTCTGGGTCTTACAGCTGACAAAAGCCAGCACGCAGTGGGCAGGGCTGTTTGTCTTAGAGCAGCATGAAGGCCCTTGTAATGGTATTTTTATGTTTTGTGAAAGGCTTTGTCAGCTTTTGTGCTGATGTATGTGTTTATTCTTGTGAAGATGTGTGTGCATGCGTGTGCAACATCAAAGCTAAGTGACTGGCTAATTTTAGATTCAAGCGGGTGAAAGGAGGAAACATTTATTTTAGTTTAATTACAGACAAAACATTTAAAAGGACCATGTAGCACCTTTTAGCTCGTTATTTTGCCCTGTCAGAGTAAAATTTGTAATTCAACAGGAGGCCACTGTCATAATCTATACTTATATTTTCCATCATGTGTTTTCCAGATGCAAGCACAGAGCTCTTTCTCAGTCCATGAAAGTCACAACTTTGAGAAACTTAGTGTTTATGGTTGCAAAAAGTGGTTGTTTGTGTAAAAAACAAACAACAAAACTCATCTAAAACCTAGGTGCACAGTGCTTGCTCAATGCACAATATTAGTATGCTAATATCCTGCATGCTCATATTGGTGCTGGAGCAGTTAGCAGTAGCACCATTGACTTGAGTCCATTGTGTTGTGACAGGGAAACATCTAAAACCTGCAGGACTGTAGTTCCAGTGGGAGACCCGTCTTAGCATATTTCAGATGTCAGTGCTAGAGAAAGAGATCTAAAAGAGTAAGAACACCGTTTTGCATCATTGCCAAAGATGCATCACTGCAGAATGCTATTGTTGCTTTTTACCAACTTGCTGCAAAATTCCAGTCCTCAAGGGGCCACTTTCCTGCAGGTTTTGTTGGAGATGTTTCCTGCTCCAACACACCTTGTTCAGATTAAATGGATCCAACAGTTGTTGTAAAGTTCTGCACAGTGAGCCATTAATTTAAAGCAGAACTCAGTAACTTCAGCTCGGGGCTCCCCCTAGTGGCGTCCTTTCACTGTCGTGTTCAACCCCCCCTTACACCCCCCACAGCACACAGACGGCTTCTCTACCTGTCTTTCTTCTATTTTGATCCCTGGATATATTTCTAAGCTTTTTCTAGCTTGTTGATGCTACTTTGCTGCGTTGGTAGCAGCACCACGTCTCCCTCTGCTCAAAGCAAAGACCTGTCTCTTCTGAAACGGGACGTTTTACCTGCGATTTGCGGGTAAATATGCCGTGGATTATATTTTTCTCTGGTGTTGGCGAGTAGCAGGTAAGAATACGAACTTTTATTTACTTTTTGCGGACGTGACAAGTGATTTTTGAGCCTGAAGCAGTGATGCTTCACCCGGCGCCCAGGCAGCGCAAGCTACGTGAATCACTCTGGTCCAGCAAAGAGTTGGTTATGAGAGCCAGGAGCCGTGTTTAGGTGGTGTGAAGCTAAAGAAATGTTTTCTTCGAATTAGCGCTGGTAGTCTGGTTCAAATCAGAGCTGGAAGCAGCTCGGTAGATAGGGGACCTGAGTACCATACAGCGGTTTCTGTTGTCGCAAGTTCTGCTCGGGTCGGCGCAGGCAAAGTTGTATTTAGCTGCTCGCAGCTAGAGCCCCCGGCGGGAGGGGGGGGGGACATTGAATCGCTCCGTAAACACTTTGTTTAGCCCCACGGGGATTCCGAAAAGCATTTATTGAGGTAAAAAAGTTACTGAGGTTCCCCTTTAAGTCAGTTGTGTTGAAGCATTGAAAAAACCTAAAACCTCCAGGACAGTGGGCGCTTTCATCAAAGATGTGGCCACTCCAGTTTTTGTGGCTAAAGCACGCTGTGTACATTCAAGTATCTCAGTCAGATCCACCTCTCGCTCATTACTTGTGACTTGTACCAAATTTGAGGCTTTGAAATTGTTGCTCCACAAGCTAACTATTGACTAATGTTAGTTACATCTGTCATAAAGGTCCAATCTGTAGGATGTACTGTAATAAAATGTAGCAGCTAAAATGCAATACCTCCTAGCAGACCTTTCTAGGAAGTAGAAAAAATTACAGTCATCACAAAACATCCACAAAACACAGCGTAAAACTACTATCTGATATTTTCTTGCATCATATGTCATCCTTAAAGAGGTACTGTAATAAAGATGCAATTTTAATATTTACACACTCCCTCATATAAAGTTTTTGGTTTTGGCACCAAAAGGGCGTTTAGAAAAGTACAGTATGATGCTCTCACACTGTTAGTCCTCTGCATTGGAAAAAGTCACTTGAGAGTACACAGTGCAGAGTCTGAGGTCAAAGTGTCATGAAAAGTCTGTATGTGGGCTGTTTGCATTAAAAAAAAAAAAAAAAGAAAGAAAAACAAATCAAATGTTAACTTTGTGATTAGTGGTAGTCCCAGTCAAATTTCATGCATTCATAAATTACAAATGAAACTGAAGTAAAAATTTACATGAAACAGGTGAAAAGGGCATAGTAACTACACAGGACTGTAAACAGCTTTTAACAATAAACAAACTTCCACTTTTTATGTCTTCAATATTCATTGTACTTTTTGCAAATCTTTGCCACATATATTGTCCAAATCTCCAAACTCATCCTCATACAAAGCATTATCTGTAGGTGTCTTAGCAACTGGTATTGAGGCATCTGGATTACCCAAACTGCTCTGCAGAGCCCCTGCAGGGCTGAACAGAGAGATCTCAGGCAGTCTGCTTTATGAGGGGAGATGTAAAAGAGAGGTCTTGATCTCAGATTGTCTCAAGAGGCTTTAGAGCATGACGTAAGTTATCCTCACAGAGCTACGTTTTAAAAATTTACCGTTACACCTAATCTGTCATTTTAAAATGTTTAAATAAAGCACTTTAGTTCCTCACACTCTAAGAATAGATTGGTTGAATTCAATCAGTCTGGTTGGTAGTTATGTGTCCAACCAATCTTTTGGTTGTTTTCAACCAAAATGATTGCTTAGATTACCAATATTTTGGTCAAAGTGCCCAATACTGGTCACTTTGACCAAAATATTGGTTATAAATATTGGTTTATCTAACACCAATCAGATTGGTCAAATTAATCAATCCTTTTTTTAGGTTGCATGTAGCTCATTCTGTCGAAGATGCATGTAACTGACTTATAAACTAGGCGTGTATAAGTTTATTCTTTCTGCAGAATTAAGAAATGGGTTGTGGGTACGTCCCTGATTGTGTAATTTCTGCAAGTGTTTGGTCTGTCACCATGGGAACCATTTACTTTTCCTTACTTGTCCTCATCCTCTTGTTAATGTTATACCAAGAACATATTTACCTGGATTTTCTTGCACTACAAACCTAAAGAAGGAGCCTCAAGCCCAAGACACACTCTAGGTAATGAGCTTTGATGCAGATGCAGATTGAGGCCTATTCAGAGCAAGCAAACACACACACTGGTCAGCTCTGATTTGTGGAATTGATATGGCCCATTGTTTCCTCGGAGCTTGCCACTACATGCCTTCTAATGTAATTAAGGTCTGGAGATTTATGCTGCTGTATAGCAGCCCAGAACCTGATCCATGTTGTGTCTGGAATCGAGTTGAAAAGCTGTCTTTCTGTCCATCTGGTCCTAAATTTCTGTTCTGGCCTTTGTCATTGACTGTTTATGGTGCTGTTCACTTCTTCCCTGAAAGCTTTAGTTGATTGTTGCTCTTGTTTTTGTGTATATGTGGATAAAACATGGGTTCATGCTCATTATTTGTCTGAACAATTTGTTTCAAATTCAGACGGGGTTTGAGTTTTGCGCACATTCATTGTGCTTGTGTTTTTGCCAAGGAAGCAAACTTGAGTCTCACCAGTTTGTTAAGCTGCATGGTAATTATTAACAGCAATAAGCTGCATTTTTCTGGCCTCCCACAGGGAGGAATTGCTCAGCTCCTCAACTGCAAAGCTGAAAGTTGTTTCACTTCGAACTTAACATGTTGTCGGGCGAATTCAGTTAGACTGTGTTGGATTGGATTCAGTGGTCATATTTTGAGAAAGAAAATGAGTAACAGACCGCAGTCCCTCGGACATGTCTTCTATTACAAGAAGAGGAGCTCTCGAGCCTCTATGTGAAAAAGGATCTTCTAGAAATCAAGATTTCAAGCATCATCGGAGGCTTCTGGCTCGGCCGAGGCATCCTTTCGGCACGAGCACCTGGCTCTCTAAGGGCTCCAACTCTGCACACCACAGGCTGCACAGGGTGAGTCCATCCATGCCCACCCAGCTCTTCCTAAGTCCGCAGCTGAGTGGCCTGATGCCGCCACCGCCCACAATTCCAATATCTCGAATAAAAGACACGTCAAACGCTGCTGAATGAGCCCCATGTGGAGAACATAAGAGAGAAGATCCGTAAGTCTTGGAGCATCTGTCCACCTCTCTGACACTAATGAATGTTAAGTAGGTTAGCTGCTGGTGTGCCAGTGTCCCACTGGTCATTGTGGCCAGTGGTGGCAACAGAGCTGTGCTTTTGTCAGGGTGCGCCAGCCCCCTGTGAGACGTCTAAAATGGCTGGGCCGCTTTCCCCAGCACACAATTCCAGCATCAACAGTCGCCATATTGATCCTACTTGCTTGCAGATTAAAGCATAAAAGGAGCTCTGTCCTGTCTGCAGGGGTCCTTACTGACTCCCAGAGCTCATTTCAGGGTCACAGAGTCCTTGCAGCATCCTGACCCGGACCCCAACATGAACACACAGGAACACCAGTTCGAGGCAGGACAGAAACCTTTCCATGGATGAGCTCCAGTAAATGGGATTGGTCGGATGCTCGCATTCATGGCTCATTATAGCTGACCTCGGGCTTTCTCTCTCTCAATCTGGTCCTCTGGTCTATTATGTCTCCGGCTGTAACCTGGCCAAAGCCATGCTGAGGTGGTCCGCTTGTCTTTTGTTTCTATTGATAACTTAGCCGTTAATGTGATTGTTTTTTCAACTGGACCTGCTCAGTTGCTGTGCTGCATTGTTCCTGTGGTGTGCCTTTAAAATTTTGACCGCTGTAAAGACTGTGGTGCCCTTTGGTCTCAGTGTCCGTCTGTTTACAGATAACTCCAGTGCCTGATTTGTCATGATGTTGCAGCCATTATTTAATCTCCAAAGATCAGTGTGGTCTAAAAGACTCATTCTCAAAATATAATTTTGCTTTATTTTGTTTCAATAATTGAATTTCTTTATTGTTGCTTTTATTGTTTTTAAAGCTTCTTCCATGCCCCATCTTTTAGATTGCCCCTTGTGAGCAAATAGATTGATTTGAATTGAATACTAGTTGCTCTGCAGGAAAAAAAAAAAAAGAAATGACAAACAAATCTTCAAAATATTTAGCTGTAGTGGGATAAAAGTGGAGAAATCCCTGCTTCTGTTGTTGGAATTATCAGAGGTAATAATTTTCCCATTGAATTCATAGAAACTGGATCAACTCACTGGAAGCTGGAAATATTTTGACAAGTTCCAGGCTGAGATGTTTGTAGCAGAGCATTTAATATCTTTTCTGTCAAACTGCATTCAAATTGTGGATTTATTCAACATTTTTAAATGATTATGGTTTATATTCATATTAAATGACTCATGATGCTGCACTTGGAGATCCATCACTTCAGCTTTTCAGAGTTTCGTGGGTTTTAATGAATTTGGCCATCTTATACTTCATCTCTCCATTTCTCTTACTTCCATCCCCTTCCATTCTCAGGTATCCGCATTACTTAAGCAGGAAAAAATACATCAAATTACATTTTTGCTTTGGGTTCAGATAATTAAAATGAACTTTGTTAAAATACCTGAGCAGAAACTGTTTCTGCCTTCACTGTCTTCTTAAGGAGAGACAACCAAATACACATACAGTACACTTCAGAACAAACACACTTCTTAAACCATAAAATTCCACTTTGAGACATCTTGCAAGCTTTTTTTTTTGAATTTTAATTACTTAAAAGCTTTGTTTCCACTGCGACTGTCAGTGTTGGGTGAATGTTGGGTTCAGTTTGGTCAGCATACTGTGCCATTGGCGCTTAATCAGAATAGTTCATTCAATATTAAGTGACTAAGTGTTGACATTTAGCACTGGGTACAAAATTTCTGCATCTGGGCATGCAGATTGGTTGGGGTTGGCAGATGTGAATGTGGTCCTGTTCATACTTCCTTCTGGGTTTGCTGTGCAGAAGCTTCCCGTGCCTGAGTGTAATGAGTAAAGGTGTATGAATGTTTGTGGTGGTCGGAGAGGCTTTTGGCACAGATTGACTGCCATGTTTCCTTCAGTATGCCCCAGGGCAGCTGTGGCTTACCACCACCAAGTATGAATGTGGTGTGAGGGGACGGACAATGAAATCAATGTGAAACACTTGAAAAGCTCCACAGTATATAAATCCATTACTAATCTAATCCATCCATGTTGTTCTCCTGCTTATCATCTTCTTATTTTTTTCTTATTTAAATTGATCCAGATGAAAATTGCTTTTACATGTTCATTAGATGCCCCACAGCTGATAAACCTCCCCAGTAATTTCATACAGGAAAACACATGCAATAAATAGCACCATCTACTGTATGATGATACAAAACGGCTAAAATTGTCAAACCAGCGCTGGTTTCACTTTGTGTGTTTAGTCATGGCAACCATTGATCCCAAAGATGCTTACTGTTGTCTGAACTTCCATTAACTTCTTGTGTAGGTGGACATATTTTGTCAAAATATCAGCATTACATCCTAGAACTTAAAAAAGATTGAGGTTTAAAGAGGGTAAGTAGTGTAACCTGTAACTGCTAAATGTTTGAAACCTTCTTGTGTCCTCTTGAGGCAGATGTCTGCCCTTCCTCAGTCTGGTGCTGCTGGATGTTTTTTTCCTCTTTGTGAAAGGAGTTTTTCCTCTGTGCAGTCACATGCAGAAGAAGATGCTACCATTGACATGCAGATCTTTAACTTTATGACTATCTTAACCCTTCCATGATCTAAATCCTCCATTGTTTTTTCACAAGTGTAAACTTTTCGTATTGCTACCAATGCGAGAAGTGCTGGAGGATCACCTTTATGTTTCTGATCAGAATGCCAAATAACTATATTATGTTTTCCAGAGACGGATTTTGTGACTGACAAAGGCTTTAAATCTGAGATTTTTTTTTAATCATGAATTAATCTTAAATCAAATTCTGACCCTCTGAATGATGCACTAAAACCAATGTATAGTGTCTAATTGGCAAAGTAAAGTAGTTTCTACTAGATGACACGCCTTGTGCACTTGTATACCTAAAGCATAATTAATTTTATTTGAATTTTTTGCAATTGCATTCATTTGGACTGTGCATTTAATAATGCTTTAACATTACCTTTTTATAATTTGGTGCTTTAACAAGTAAACTGCACTGAAATGTATTTACACAAACTTAAAGGTGACTTGTTTAAACTACACGCTACCTGGACTCGTGGGCATAATGTGTGTGTCCTTGCGTTTAACCTCACCAGGATGCAAGTCTGTATCACTGCTCCCTGTTCCACGCCTGCTCCCATAATTAAATGTTGATTAAATGCTTATTAATGTGCGCTGACTCACAGACAGGGTGTAATCAGGTGAAACAGACTTAATAAAACATCCACTGTGGTGCTCAGGAGAGAGGGAAGAACTCCCCTGAGAAACAGAGACAGATGGCGGCAGGAATCACCACAGAGGACAAAGCAGAGTGGATAAAGCAAAGACCAGCCACCACTTTGGTGATTAGTTCTAAATTGGTAATTTGATCTGGTTCCTTCCACCTACTCATTATTGATAAGACTGACCATATTTGACCATATTTCCCCCTGCTGGCTTGGCCTGACAGCACAGCTCTTCCTGTCCACTTGCAGCCCACGCTGCTCTGGACTCAGTGGATCTGACAGGAAGCACCTTGAGGTGGAGTTTGTGCGGAAAAGGGGGGGATACGTGCTGTCGACACATGCACGGTGGAAATCCCATCTGCCAGGAATCTCCCTAATCTCATCATCTGAATTAAACAAGGAAAAGAGGAACAGCAATCACTTTAGACAAACCCTCTCTGGGATTATGAGCTGCGTTTATGATGATGGGTCAAATACTGGCATCAAAGGCAGAGCAAAGTCATCGATTGACGCAATTTTGTTGGAGCTTATAAAGCTAAATCCTATTTTACTTGGGCTGTATTATACAATTTTTGTCCAGTGAAAAGAAAGAACTTGGTGTAAAGAACATTTGTTGAGGGTCACTGGCATATTACAAAATTTTCATTTTACACTAGTTTTAAGCTAGCTAAGTTAATGCTCAAGATTTGAAATTGAAATGAGTGATTAAAATGATCTAGACATCATGAGAAAGCACATTATATTTATGTGTGTGTTGCTAGTTTTTCTTTTAAAATCCTAAAATGAAGTCTTTGACTTTGGGAAGAAATTTGTTTTCAGCTGATGTTTTTCACCTTACATCAGCACCACTTCAACATGTGGGAAATTTGAGGGGGAGTTGTGAAACGGTGAAATAATACTTTACAAAACCTGAGGGTGGAAAAATGCAATTACTATTAATCAGAAATAATGAATTACACTTCTAGACATTGTTTTACAACCTCATCACTGATGATTTTCCCTCTGAGGTAGCATTGTTTAAAAATTCAAATTTACCCAGTAGTTCCTTTTTATATTTGTATATTTTTAATGGTTTGAATTTTTCCCTTTTCCTCCACCGCCTTCTCTACATTCTTGTCCATTCTGACCCAACCCCCCAGCCACTTCACCCTCTTCTGTCTGAAAATGCACTTGATTTTGCATTCAGCATAATTAGTGACATCAGGGTCCGGGGGACAGAAGTACCCATGATTAACTGGCAAACTGGTTGTTTTTTGCTGTCAGTTTATTATTCAGCTGCAATTAAAGCTTCTATTACGGGTGAAGAGCTTGTAGTGTATTTCTGGCTTAATGTGTATAATCATACACGATGTGCTTTGTTAAATACAACAGGTATGGTATAATTGAAGCCAGCAGACAAAGGCTATGGGATGGCTAGACCCGACGCTGCCCTCTAGCCTCTCATTTGGGGACTGAGGGGGTTCGAGGGTCCGGCACAAGCTGGCAGAGGGCTCAACACCAACACACTCCAGAGGAAAGGAAAACACACATGTATGCTCATGAAGGTCCATTGTCTTCCACCTTACAAGCCCCTCTTACCCCCCGTCACCCGCTCTGCTCTGGGGTTACAGCGCATGAATGAAGGGTGAATCCTGGGAGGATCTGCTCTCTTGCTCCCTGCAGTGGATCGACTGGAGCTGACTCGGTGCTTCTGGGAGCTGCCAGGAGCTGCAAAGAGAGATGGATGAGCTGCTGGGCATTGGCTTGTGATGTGATTGATGAGTTAACACTCAGCGTCCAGCTCCACAGGTCATACTGATGCACCCCGACCATAAGGCCAGCACACTGTCCTGTGATGGAGCTGCTTGTTAAAAAAAGATGTGGAGCAGACGTTAAGCAGATGTTGGAAAGTGTCTGCGTGGGAGAGTAGACTTCATCAAAGAGTCTTCAGCTCCTGGTGTAGGAACTCCATGCTCTCAGCTGCTCAATAATCAAGATAGAGGGGTTATTAAAGCACTGAGAGGGGCTTTAAATGTCTCCAGAGAGCTCACTTGTTGTGTGGCCTTAAATTTGTGTTAGCAGACCCACCCAAACTTCCTTAATTGATTAGTCCCTTAGATCTATTTTTAAATGAGAACATGTGCCACCTTTCTGTAAACAAGCAATCATAATTTGGGTTATTCTCATTTTCTTGCAGAGACCCATCTACGTGTCTTTTGTCAGCAAAGCCATCCTGTGGGAAAGAGGAGACGGCCACTTTGCTGTAAGTCTACGTTTCAAACATATAACCACATTGTTCTTCAAACTGCCATGTAAATTGTTGCTATTACTTGTCATGAAAGCTATCCTTTTAAAGTTTGATTGCACTCTGACAGGAGAGAACTAAAGAAAATAAATGTTATGGGATTAGTTTATAAAGAACAGTTCCTCACCTGAACAACTTATAATGTAACAAACTGCAGAGCAAATGAAAGCCTAAGAATAACAGCGATATGGACCATCCATTTGTCATCTTCATTTCAGAAGTTTATGATGTCCGTAAAGTCTGAACCAACAAATTTGATTCTCACATAAATTATAAACATGGTACAAAAAGACGGGAAATTTTTGTTTGGGGAATTATTTTGTTCCTGTAACAATGCTTCTAGGCAACACATCTTGTATAGTTGGAAAGTCTATTTATTTAGCTTTTTAAAGGTGCCATGACATAAATTTCACTTTTCTGGGGTTTTGGGGTATAATATGATCTGTTGTGCACTGATGAGGCCATGTGAATGTCAGAGTGAGAATCAAAGTTCCTGTTTATGGTCTGTCAGCTTTGTCTCTCTGCTCAGAAACAGTTGAATCAGACAGCAGGCTACCATTCTACGTAGTTCTATCATTCTACGTAATTTAATTGCTCCAATAAGAGCACACTATCAAGTAAGCAGCCCCCCCCCTCTCCTAACGGTCTATGCACCGTCCGCTCCCCCCTCCCTGTCTGATTCAGCTGCGTGTATGGAGCTAGTAGTAACTTCTGTGCAGTCAGGTCTGGGTTTTCAAACAAATGGATTTAAAAGAAAACTTCTGCAGCAACACTGAGGGAGGCGACCACGACCTTGTCATTACCTGTAAGTTTATTTATTTTCTAAATGCTGTCTTGTCTGATAAACGTAGCTCACACTGTCTGAAGTGCCCATGTTGCTAGCAGTTAGCCTTTAGCAAAGTCCGACTGCAGCTTGACCTAGATTCTCCAAATAAGGTCATAGCCAAATAAGGTGTAGCCAATCAAAATGAAGTCAACGTGGTCTCTGGATAAAGCTCCATATCGTCACCGGACCCAACTGTATTACTGAGGAAGTGAGGTCTGGCGTTTCAAAACAATACTCCGCTGTAAAAAATGCAGTTTTTTTCTTTGGAGTATTTACATATACAGTAATGCCAACAACATAAACTAGTTTTTAACTGCTATGTCATCACTCTTCTAAACTTTACCGTATTTAAAGGAAAATGCTTTTGTGAGATGAGCAGCAGGGTTAAGTATGTGGGTTGGCTCCCAGGAAAAACTCACCAGTTCTTCTCTGCCAGTACCAAACAGGTTCATCTGCTAACCAGTGTGGTTATTGGATGACTGAAGTCTGAAGAAACAAGATATATTGACAGTTTTAGCAGTTCACTAATTAACCAAGCAGGGGCTACAGTAGCATTCAAAAGAAGCATAGACAGCTACATCTACCTGGCAGCTCCTCTACATGCTGGTCTCACACTGCTGGATAGCACCCCATTCTTCAATCAACATTTGTCATATGTCAGCCAGTGTGGTTGTGTTGGTGGACTCTGGAGGTGGTCTCTGATAAACCTCGCTTTGTGGGGATGACTTTTGTCATCTTGGAGAACAGAGTTCAGTCGCAGACTGTGGACATATGGGATCACCGCTGGTCGCAAATTCTCAGCAACGATAGCAAGCCTTGTTTTTCCAGTAAGGGAAATGCCCCTTACTGGTACCTGATTGTCAGCACCTGGCAAACAAGAGTTATTAACAGAATGAGCTGTTCGGCAAGTTTTCATGGGCACTTTCCACCTACTCCACTTATTTTCCTTAAAAATATGTCTTCATTTAAAAGAGAAATTGATGGGTTTTCCAAAATTTATTGCCTTTAATATTTACCATTAAGAAATAATTCACCCAAACCCAAATTTCTTTACTATTTCAGCTAAGTCTCCAATACTGCCTCATCTTACTGCGAGGCAGCGGTGCTAACACCACTTCACTATACAGCCCTCTTGATAGATAAAAAAAACTAATAATCCAATTTTTTGTTTATATTTACGAATTATCAACTTTTAAAATTTTGATTCACTAGGGCTTTTCAAAAAGTTAACCACATCTCTGTATTCTTGTCTAGCCTCCAACAACCAACACAAAAGACACAACCACACACACGTACCCCTCTACTTCTTTCTTCCCTTCAACACTCACAAGTCCCCACCTCTCCACTTTCCTGAAAGGAGCCTGGGAGTGGATGTGCCATAATTAACAGTGGGGTTGCCATGGAGACGTCAGAGTTGTGTGGGTTGGCTTCCTGTCTTGGCCTCTGGTTAAGCAAACAAGTAAAGTCGGCAGACAAAGAGGCCCGCTGGTCCTTACAGCCTCATTTACATCTTCAACTGCCTTCATCACTTCGGCATTCAGCAAGTTCATCGGGCCGGCCCTCACCTTCCAGCATCCTCCACCTCTGCTCCTGCTACATCTAATAAATCACCAGGAGCATTGTGATGTTAAAACAGTTCCCGTCATACAGTCGCAACTTTTACAAGAAGGTTGTCGCTGTCTAAACAGACAGGCAACTAGCAAGAGGCTGTTGACCCAGCAGTCTGCTTTATGCAGGCATTGAAGCTCCCGAACCGTCACCTGGGACACGAGCTGCAATGTGACGGCACGGGTCAGAATGCACAGGTGCCCAAACAGAGCAGCAGAGCTCTGATTTAATCCTTAATATATGAGGGGTTTGTGCACAAGCAGTTTGACATTGATTCAGTGGGAGTTTAACCTTGAATTGCCAGATAAATGCTCAAATGCAAATCTGGCTGGAACTTTTTTCTTTCTTCAGTTTTCGGTCTTTTCAACAGCCTGCAGACAAAAATTCCTTTGGATGTAATTTTATAAACCTACAATGTACAATGTATGTCCATCAAAACAGAGTAATGAGGTATCTTGCTGAAGCTGGGTAGCATGCCTTGCTACAGTATGCGTATGTGCGTTAACTATGGAACTGGATTTTTTATTCTTTGTCCTTGTTTTCACTAAAGTGGTAAAATGAAGACGTTCCCAATGATAACATCACAGAAAAACAGGCTTTCAGGATTGATGGAGCTTCGCAGATGTAGAAGCTGCCCACGTCGTAGGCGCTGATGCAACCATCAGAAATGCAGGCTTGTGAACTGTCGACTGATGACAAGCTGGATGCTCCTTCTTTTTAGTCTGCACGGCGTCCATAGTTTCCAAAAAGAATTACAAATTTTGATGCATCAGTTTTCCACTTTGCCTCAGGTCATTTTAAATGAGCTCTCGTCTAAAGATGGCGCTGATGTTTCTAGATCATGTTCACATATTGCCTCTTCTTTGCATGATGGAGTTTTAACCTTCATGTGTGGTTTGCACAGTAAACTCTTTACAGGCCGTGATTTCTGGGAGTCTTCATGAGCCCATGCAGTGATTTCCAATTGAGAATCATGGCTTATTTTAAATCAGTGGTAGTTGGGGACAGTTGTCCACAGAGACTAGAGGTTGTTCGTAAACTCCGCCCATTCACAAACCTGCCACTTCGATCTGACTGCTGACGTTTTGCCACGTATGACTCTTCCTAGAGATCATGATCTGTCTTTTAGGTGGTTTTTAATGTAGTTTTTCATTTAGTTTCTCTTCCTCCCCTGTATGTAACTTCTGACTACGTGACACAGAGCTGCCATCTCATTGGCTGCTCTGAAAGGTCAGAGGCAAACAAGGTCAAAGTTCACATAATTTTCATTAAAAGTTACGGAAAAATTTGTATTTGATGTGACTTTTCTTAAAAAGTGTTTTTGATGTTTAGTTTGATTTATTGTGTTTTAGTATTGATTGGATTTTAATAACGTAAACTTTTTCAAAAAATCAATTGAATTCACCAGACTGGGGCTGCTTTGTTATTTAACATTTTTGCTCAGCTAAATAAAAAAGTGCTTGAACAGCACTTATTTTAAGGGATCTTTTCTTTTTCATATGATTTTGAATGGATAAATTGGTTTGTTACTTTTAATAACTTGCAAAATAGTCTGAATGATCTACATGGAAAGAAAATCGTGATAAAATCGAGATCGTGATTTTGCAAAGAAAATATTGTGATATAATTTTTTTCCCCATATCGCCCACTCTTAATCCAAATTCTCCCGACGTG
Organism: Atherinomorus stipes; assembly: GCA_023101725.1. NCBI lineage: Eukaryota > Metazoa > Chordata > Actinopteri > Atheriniformes > Atherinidae > Atherinomorus > Atherinomorus stipes. Next base: position 1,173,459 of record JALJCO010012637.1, read on the forward strand.
CATGTTTTTGGACGTTGGGAGGAAGCCGGAAAGAACTCACACAAACAGGGAGAACATGCAGACTCCACACAGGAAGGCCACTGTTCCAGCCCCTCCCCAACCGAGGCTTGAACCAGCGACTTTCTTACTGTGCAGCTGCGGTACAAACCATCACATCACTGTGGAGCCCATGTTGAAGAATATTATTTTAAATTATTCTACAGAAACAGTCAGTCACCGATTGGTGAACCTCTGTTCCTTTTTTACATCTGAGAGACTCTGCCTCTCTGAAATGCTCCTTTTAATCCTGGTTATTTAATCTCATACTGACCTGATGCCAGTTAATAGGATTAGTTGTCAAATGCCCCTCCAGTTGTTTTTGATTTGTTCCATCTTTTTGTTGCATCCCCTCTTCCTTTAACAATTGTCTGTAAGTCATTATTAAACAGGTGTTTCAACTTTTTTTAGATGCATTGCTGGCATCAAATTAAAAATGGGCTTATATTTTCCATGAAATGAGAAAATATCTCAACATCTGATGTGCTGTTTATGTTCTACTTTGAATAAAATACACGTTTATGACATTTAGAAATAATCATGTTCTGGCCGCTGTGGCCGCTGTGTCGGTTGGGGCTGGCCTGCACTGGTGGTCTCGTACGGGTTGGTCTCGCGTGGTCCGGGGGCTGGGGGCGGTGGACTTGTGGCGTGGGGGCTGGTGGCCCCGCGGTCCCCGTCCTTGGTATGTGTAGGTGGGTGTGTGACTGGAGGGGGGCGTGAATGCGGTTGTGTGTGTGTGTGGCTGCCTGTGGGGGGTGTGGAGATGGGTGGGTGGGTGGGGGTGCATGGATGATGGGTGTTTGGGTGCGGGGGTGGTGGTGCATTGGTGGGGTTTGTGTGTGTCAGGTTGGGGGGGGGGGGGGGGGGGGGGGGGAAAGGGGGAGAAAAAGGGAAAAAAAAAAAAAAAAAAAAAAAAAAAAAAAATAGCAGCTCTGCGTGCCTCTTGGGGGGTTTGCGAGGCCTGGGGATGTTGGGCCGGTGACTCTGGCCCCTCCGCCGACCCTTTCCGCTTCCGTCCCTTTTCCCCCCTCCCTGGCCTGGCGTGGTCGAGCGCCCCCAGGGGCTGAGGCTGGCCCCTCTGTGCTGAACGCCGGACGCCGGGCCGTGGGGGCGGCCATGCCTGCCCTTTCTGCCCTGGGGGGATCCCGGGAGGCAGGGGTACCTAATGCCGGTAACGGCTCTTCTTCCAGGGGGGGAATTCATCCCCCCTGGTCTCCCTTCCCAAGACCCCCCCCCCCCCCCCCCCCTGCTCTACCTCACACACACACACGTAGGGTTTTGGGGAGGGAGCGTGTCAAGCGGGCGTGGTGAGGGAGGGCACCAAAGTGCCTTTGCTTGCCACGTCTAGAGGCAGCCTGCTCCCCCAGTTTTAACCACACTTAGACACCTAAACACATAAAATAACAACAGCTCACAACCACTTCTGAGGGGCGGGCCATATAGTGTGTGGTAGGAGGGAGGGGCCGGTTGGGGGGACATGCCCCCTACGCGACCCCACTCCCGGCATGACTTGGCACTGCCCCTTAGTTTTAACTGCAAACAACACACATCTTACACACACAGTCATGAGTGGGGGGTGGGGGGGGGGACAGGGTCCTTTCATACCCCGGTCTCCCGGGCGCTACTGGGGGGAGGGGGGGACAGTGGCTACTTCACGCGCCAGTGGTTAAGGCTGGCTGCATTGCGGGGGATCTGCTGGCCTGGGGGATGCCTGGCCTGCTGCGTCCGGGGGTGGGGGGATGGGGGGGTGGTGGTGGGGGGAACGTGTTGGGGGGCTTGGAACTCGCGGCTCCTTCCCCGGCCCGAGCTACCACTCAGGAGGCACGAGGGCATGGGCAAGAGAGAGGTGGGTATGTGAGAATAATGAATGAGAGTGTGAAGGAGGAAATGTGGGAGGGAGGAACTTGGGCTGGAAGAGGGAGGAGATGTGGGTAAGTGGTTGAAGGAAAGGGGGATGGAGGAAGGAGTGGCATGCTCGTGAGTGTCTAGTAGGGATGGTCGTGAGGGGCTGAAGGAAGGAAGGGCGGGAGTGTGATAGGTCAGAGGGATGGGCGGGGTTGGACATGTAAGGGGGGGGACTGTATGGGGTATTGGGGGTATAGGGAGGTGGGGGCGTGTGTGTGGGGGGGTGGGGAGGGGGTTGGTGCAGTTATGTGGGGGGAGTGCATGTGTGTGTTAGAGGGTATGAGGAGGTGGGGGTAGGTGTGGACAGTGGAGGGAGGAGAGTGTTGGGGGTGGAGAGAGGGAGTGAGTGTGGGTATGTAAGGTCGGAGAGCGGAGTGGGTGGGTGTATGTGTGTGTGGGGGGGGTACACGGAGGTGTTGGGTAGGGCTGGGCGGTGTGGGCGGAGGTTCGTACCTCGGTATTCGTGCCGGGCATCTTGGTGTCGGTGCGGTGTGGCTGCGGGTTGGTTGGGGGCCGGGCGCTTTGGTGGGGGGTGCGGTTTTGTTTGTGGCTTCCGGGGTTTTTTGTGCGGGGCGGGCGCAGGGGGGATCTGTATCTTGTATGTGGTTGCTCTTGCGGTATTGATGTCTTGGGTGCCTGTGTCTCGATGTGGGGGCGGTGACGGTATATCTTTCAGCCCCAGTGTTGGGGTGGGTGTGTGGGGAGTGTGTGTGTGGGCGTGGTGGCGGGGTGGGGGGTGGGAGAGGTGGTGGCGCCCTGGTGTCAGGTGTATCAGGGACTTTGGGGTGGGGGCTGGCCTGCCCTGGGGGGGCGTCGTCTGGGGGGTCCGGTCCTCCTGGGTTTCGGTTGGGCCGCCCGGGTCCGGGGGGGGGTGGCTGCTCCTGGGCGCTTGGGCCCTGGGCCCGGCGCTGTCTCCGCTCCGGGGGACGCCCGGTGCCCGGTGGGGTCGGTAGCTGCTGGTCTTGGTCCGCTGGGGCCTGGGCCTCCAGACTGCGGGGGGCTCCGGCTGGGGCCGCTTTTGCCGCCCTTCGGGGGGATGCATGTCCGCTCTTGGGGGGGGGTAGCTGGGATCTGGGCCTCTGGGCGGCTGCTGGGGGCCTGGGTCGCGAGCCTTGCGGGCTTCCTCCTCCTTGCAGAGACGAGGCTGCATCTGCATGACTGTATCACCACGGAGCACCCTTTATTATGCATGTTGACACTGTGACACTGCTTCCCATTGCGATGACTAGGTCGTACCTCTTCTTTACTTCCCATTGCGATGACTAGGTTGTACCTCTTCTCTACTTCCCATTGCGCTGACTAGGTTGTACCTCTTCTCTGCGTAGTTCTGCGTGTGTTTGTATGATCTGAGGATATTTAAGCCACCTGCAGGTACTCCTGTAGGGGATTGCTTGTTTTGTTTTCCAACAGAGACCTTGGTTGTTTAGGGATCGCGGTACAGATGTACCAGTGAACTGTGTAAGTGGATTCATGTTTTCTCTTCTCTCTCTCTTCCTCTTCCTTACTCCTCTCTCTCTGTTTCACTTTCTATCATTACCTCTATTCACTTTCATTTCTCCCTTGTCAGGCCCAGCAGTATGAAATGGAATGGTGTAATAGACAAATGTTTAAATAAAGAAATAAAATGAATAAACATGATATCAAGTGGAGCCTTATGTTCATAAAGCTCCGCTTGATAAAAGCAAAACTGTTCAACAGAATAAAGCAATCAGATTTCCATTCTGCTTGCTTCAATGCTGGACAGGACAAGTAAAAAAAAAAAAAAAAAAAAAAAAAAAAAAAAATAATCATGTTCTGTTTTTAACATCTTTTGTTGGAGTAATTGTATTTCCTGTAGTTTATTAAAGTAATGTTTTAATATTAAATCACTACTCAGGAGTTATAAAATGCACTGATTTAAAACTGTCATCGCTACTTTTGTTGAAAACCCTTTTTCCTCTTTGACTTAATCAGATTACATTCAAAGTTAAACTTTGAAAAAAGTGACAACTTCCTCTAAGTAGGTGTTATTTTATACTTTGTGACTAATGGTAAATAATGAAAGCATAAGACTAAATTTACAAAGAGATTCTGATCAGAATGGAGTTGAATGCTGATTGATTGGAGACAACTGTGAATAAAAGCCATCTAGTTCAGAAATTTCTCCTGTAAGAATACTAAAAACTTGGCACATTCACAGATGACTTTATGTAAATCTGCAAAGCTGTGGCGTCTTCTTGCTCTGTTGAGCGGCTTCAGGGCTTGCTGGGCCTTCTGTTGCTGCGAGTGCCTGTAAAGCGGGCTCATTGTCTAACTATCGAAAGTAGAAAGTTGCTCTGAATGCTAAGCTGCATCTGAGCCTGGCTTCTGACACGAGCTGATAATCAGATTTACTCCCCTGAATTCGCCGGACTCCACAATGCGCCCCAGTGTCGTCGTCCCCCACTTTGCCTCTCACCAGCATCCAGACCCCCTCTCCTCCCCCGCAGTAAAGCTAATTACACCCTGCAGAAACACAAATCTGCACGATTTAAAAAGTCACTCTTTTTCAGGGGTTTAACCTTGTTAGGCCGTAAGCCTGGCTTTCTTGTGCATCAGCTCTGTGAAGAATTCTCTGTTCCTGCAGACTCCAGGACATAGACACACTTCTGTCTTTGCTCGTAGTCGTCCGCCTGTCAGAGGGTTCACTCCAAGGCACTGTAATTAAGTGTGTGTGTGTGTGTGTGTGTGTATTTGTGGTTATGCATGCTTGTGTGTTTGTGTGTATTTAGAGGTGGGGTGGGGGTGAAGGAGCACACGCAAGCCTGTCCTCTGCAGGCCATCTGGGACTCTGACTAACTAATAGACTTCCTACATTCATCGAGCAACACGACTTGTACATCTCAATCAGGGAGCTGTTGACCACAAACAGGCCAGTAATGACATTAGCCAGTTCTGGCAGCGTGAGGACAGCGTGTGGGTTGCATGACGCCAGGAGGTCAGCCTGTTTCCTGGGGGCCTGCAGGGACCCGAAGGAGCCCACACGCGTGTTATGGGTGTCTGCAGAAAGCATGGCCCCTATGTCACTGCTGGAAATGCCGTCCTCACACATCTTACAGTCAACTGTAACCCATTTTCCAGTGATGCGTGGTGGAACGGCATGCTGATTTCACCTAAATGTTAATAAAAATCATATTGATGTAAGAATAATAACAAAATCACCCTGATTTCAAGTAAAAGAGGGGGAAAACGGCTTTAAAAAGTCAAAAAGAAAAAAGTAGTGGGTGCATGTTTGCTTGAATCTATGATCAGGTGCAACCAGTTTCCCTCAGAAGTCACATGGTTAGCTCAGTTAAACTCACCTGTGTAGAAGACCACTAAACATAAAGACCCCAAGCAATCCAGACAGTTCAGGCACAAAATACAGATTTGGGTTATGAACTTATATCAGAAATATTCCTCTGAGTGTTATTGGGAGGTAAGAAGAATATGACACCGTACCAAACCTTTAAAAAAGGCCCAACTCATGGACCAGGCAAGACAAAGCTGCAAAGCTCCACAGCAGAGATTAAAGTCCTGACCTAAAGGCCACTTTAAGCCGTACTCTCCACAAAGGTAGGCTTCATGGAAGAGCAGCCAGCTGTAGTCCTTTCATATTTAGATGGTCAAGGCATAAAAGTTCTTCTCTGTCTGGTTTCAGGTGTTTTCATTTGAGTTTGTGATGCATAAGCTTCGAGCAAACGGTGGACATTGATAGTTTTTTTTTTTTGTCCTGATTCCTTTTTCATGTTAAAGTTTTAGCCTGCTTTACCCTCTGAAGCTCATAGGTCATGTGTCTACAGCAACGTCGTTCACAGTGATGTTGGGCCAAGTGTTCTTTCACTTATCTGAGGTTGAGTCATGGTGGACGCTTTTTTCTGTCGAGTCTTGTGATAAAAAGTGAAGCATGGAACAAACTCTGACAGTAAATCAAACTCAGCTCAGTTCTGCATAAAAGATGGAGGCGAAATTAGGTAAAGGAAACCCAAATTAGACAAAACACTATCATACAGCATGTGCTTGATATGTTATGAATGGAAGAGATTGTGTCATGTGATGTCGCTGGAATCCAAGTCGTGTAATTACAGTTCAGATTTTGGGACATCAGCAAATGTGTCATCTACTGAATTGAAGTGTGTCATGATCAAACTTGTGGTTTACAGCCCATGTTGGTACATGCTTTAGCATGTTTAAATTCAGATACACACTTAGACCATAAAGGTGTGATATAAGATGCAACAGCAATGTTTCTTGTTCCACTTGCTTACTGTTCCTCTTGGTCTCCTTCGAGTGAAGTTTAACAGTCTCATGGCATGTGGGAGGAAGGATTTCCTTTGTGTATCTGTGGAGCAGTCTCTCCATGAAGCTTACTCCTCTGTCTCTGGATGATGCTGTACAGTACAGATACTGTCCCATAGCTGACAGAAGCCTCCTCGGTGCCTGTTTCTCTGCCACAGATGTCAGGCTGTCTGGCTCTCTGCCTACAACAGAGCCTGCTTTCCTCAGCAGTTTGTCAGGACGTGAAGCCTCCTTCATGAAGCTGCTTCCAGAAGAGCACTCACTCACTGCTTCTAACTGATAAAACATCTGCAGCAGATGTTGAAGAATGCAAGCTTCCCGAGGAGGTACAACCTGCTCTGCTTTTTCTAACAGAGCATGTGTGTTGGCAGTCCAGTTTAGGCTCATCCAGCCCAGGTGAACCCTGGGCCTTCTTAGGTCTTCCATCATCTCTCTGGTTTTACTGCTGTTACGGTGCAGGTGGTTGAATTTGCGCCTTCTGCTGCTGCCCACAAAAGTAGTGTTGTCTGCACACTGTTAACAGACGTCCTTATGGTGTTGAAAGTGGGATGTGTAGAGGTTCAATAGGACTGGAGAGAGCTTATTTCAGGTCCACTTCTGTAGACATAAACCTTTAAAGACACACAATGTAACTTTTAGAGCTTAAAAATATGCGTTTCTGAGTCATTTTTTTATGGCACACCAACGTTCATTATGTGCATTTTCAAGCTGTCACTACCCAGAGGCGTCCCAGGGCTCAGAAACAGCAGTATGTAGGATTCCCGTCTGGGACGTGACTGTGACATTGCAGCCGAGTATTGGTAGCAGCACTGTGTCACTAGCAAACGGATATGAACCAGGTATAAACACCACGGGTGTTTTGAACGTGCATCATGTCGGATTTGGCAAAGAAACGCAAGGAAACATTACTGGAGGAAGAGAGGAAAAGAAAGAGAGGAAGGGACAGAACAAGAGTCAAGATAAGACTGTCTGTCTTTTACTGGCTGGAGTGAATCACAGTACTGATACGATACAAGATGGATGCTAGTTTAGCCTAGCATCCATCCATGTAAGCTTGAGGTATAGGATGATGCCCAGAAAGGTACACATTATCTGGAGTTAATGGATATCTTTTAACCAGAATTTAACATTCACTCAGACAAAGGTATGGTTATAGTTAACACCATTGTCCACCCATGTTTTTTATCCATGCAACCAAAGATATTTTCATTTAATTTTGAAAACACCTGCATTTCTCCCATTTCTCATGTTTGACTAATTTCTCACATCTGCTTTAGTTTGACTAATAGATGATAAATCCTAACATACTTCAGGTAAAAAGCAGAACTTTTTGGTTTTTAGATCTTGTACGATGAGAGAGGTCATTTTGCTTTCAGGATGAGTGTGTGTGTTTGCACGAACACATTAAAGCGGCTTTTTCATGAGTGCAGAATATTCGTGCCCAGACTTGTTCTGCAGGAGGTCACAGACTTGATGAACCAGCTGAAACCCTTGCAAAGCCCACCTCTGCTTCTTTGAGTGACTGGTAACGAGGAGGCCGCAGGGGAGGGGGAGCATGTACCTATCACCTTCTCTTCTTCTGCTGTTACTTCTACCTCTTGACATCAGAAGAATGCAAATCTTTAAAGCCTCAACATCTGAGAAAGGAGAATCAGTGGAGATGGTACGGGGATTTAAAAGCTGATCCTCCCTGTGTGAGTCAGACAGTTCAGCCCACCTTCCTCCCTCCTTTCTGTCCCCAGTATTGTATTCAGACACGTGTTGTATCTGTGCTTCTCTGCTTGTTTTTATTGTGCGATACAAGAGTGAGGAGCTGAACTTTGTTTTACATGAAGCTTAAATCCAAGTCAAATAAAAGCGCAGCGTCTGTGGACCAGTAGTTACAACTGTTTGCTCTCCGAAGGCCAGCGATTGATTGAATGAGTCACTTGTGCCGAGGCTGTCGGCCCAACTGGTTTTCCCTGGTTGCTATGCTGCAGGGAGCTGGCTACATTTACAATATTGACTTGCTTTTATCTTGCTCGTGTCTGTCTGGTCGTTGTGAAGTTGTATCGTCTTCCTGATAATTTTCTCTTTCCTTGCTGTCTGAGGGGAGAGTTGCTGGTCTGCTTTGTTGACACAAGGGGGCAGTGATGGCTGCAGGCATTATTTCAGCTTCACATGCAGCACTGCAGCGTTTCACTTTCAAACTTTATTGTTGGGTTTTTATAAACATGTTTTAATGATGCAGTGAATATTTTTTATTTCTTGTTTAACAAACTAGGCCTGCATAGTATGACAATTTCATTTAAATTTTATTTATGTTTTAATTAACAATTTTATATGTACTCAAGTATTTCATTTAATAATATGTATTTTAGCCACACATTTTGATCTAAAGGGACATTTTTTTCTGTGACTTTAGTTTGAATTTTTTAATTGATTTATAATCACAACCTGGAGCTTAAAGGGTTTTTGAAATATTTTCTTGTTATTATATTATAAAAAGGGCCTTAAATAATTTTGTTTGGTTATTTATTTATAGTTTATGATTAGATCATTATTATTATTATTATTATGAAGGTTCTTTGAAAGTAGTTTTTCTTACTTAGTCATTAAAAATGGATTAAATTAAAATAATTCATCTGCTGGACTTTTTTTTTTCTTTAAAAAGCTTTATACCTTTAAATCTTATAAGTATTTTCACATTATTTTAGTTGAGAGCTGTATTTGTTTATGTATAAACAATTAAAAACAACATTATTTTGAAAATACATTATATTAATGCATGGCTTCCCTATCTTGCAACTTTTAGAGCATCCTTTGTCCAACACACCTGAATCAAATTGCTTAATTACCTCATGCATGTCATTCAGTACATTTTATACGTTTGTTTATATATATTTATATGTATATAATGTGTACATTCTTTTTTTCAGGTTCATGACCGTCCAGTTCACCATCAGACTCTGTGTCCGCGGATTCTGTCTCACATGAAAGTTCGTCCTGAAAATGTCCACCCTCCTTATTTTCTGAGCTCAAAGTCCCGAGAGAACGGTCCAGCTCAGGAGGAGACGGAGAGAAAGCCCACTCTCACTGCACCAAAGACCAAATTGTTTGAAGGTGAGTCTTATCAGTAAAACATCGGGTGTTTTCTCATCACAACTACGATGGAGGACAGTGCTGACTTGAACTCCACGGCTCCTTTCATAAACAACTCCCTCTGCCGTTTCTCCTGAGCAGTCGAGGCCACCAAGCTCGTTGTTGGCTCTTAATCTCTGTCTGTGGTTGTGTTCGATTAAGTGCAAAGGAGCCCCTGCCTTTCCTCTCTGGTGAGGAAGTGCCCACAACGCTGCCCTCCTGGTGGTCTTTAGTGGGAGTGAAAGGCCTGGTGCAGGAAGACCTGCCGCTCCTTTCAGAGCCCAGCCTCTGATGTGAAGGCATTTCTCCATGCACACACCTCAGCTCCACAGCAGGGCCCTGCTTTCAGCATCCCGGGCTGTGTGTGAGTGTGTGTGTGTACAGCGTAGGAGGGGGGGCATTTCTCAGCACAGAAGTCTAATACTAATTATTCTACCATATGGTGGTCGGCTCCCTCACAATCATCCTCAGCCCGCCTCCCCGAGGAAACGTGCTGCGCCAACGCCATGGCTTTTCACTCTGACACATGTCATTCATATGCACATCAGTACACACACATTCATACACACTAGTTCATGTATGTGTGCGTGTGTGTGTGTGTGTGTAACAGATGGGAATGGCAGGGTATTGTAAAAGGAGGCTGTGCAGAAATGTGCTCTCCAGTGTGTTGACTCCTCTGGGCGGCAGACCCCCAGGAAACAAGAGCAGATTGTGTGACACCCTTCACCCCTGCAACCTCCCCCTTTCCCTTCCCTCCACCACTACTGCCACAACACACACACTCCCCCCTCACAGTGGTCAACAAAAAAAAATTAGATGAGGGAGAGGAAATGGGCGGCACTGGAAGGGTTTGAAGTTTGTGGAAGAGAATCTGAGGGAGGTGAAAGGAAAAGTTCAGAGCCGGTTTCTGTCATTCATTTCTGCTTCCAGAAACAGATTATACGTCAAAATATAGAGAAACTTGTGATTTTTTAAAGATTATTTTTTATTAAATGCAGCCAGAACTAGAAACCTTGGAATTCTCACTTGATCACAAACCTCAAGAAACCATGTTTATCTCACACAACCATCCTCCCCCAAAGATTAACCAATTACTTGTTGCCGCAGGCAGCGCTGGGACACCTGTAACTGACATTTGCAGTGTGTAAAGATTTTGTCTGCACGCTCCACTGCCCTTAGGTCTGATTATTATTGTGAATATGGAGTTGGGAAACGGGCAGCTGCTGCAGCTGGGTGATTTCTCACTGCCTTTGTTAGCAGGCCAACTCACTCAGCGGGGAAACAAGTGTTTGCTGCACAGCTGAGGAAAGTGAGAACAAAAATGTCACAGGCACACTGGGAATTTTAAAGACCACATTTTTTAGGGGTGGTTTAGTGCAGCTACAGCTTTCTAATGAAATGTTTTGTTTTTGTCTTCAATGAAGGACATCTCTACCCTGGTAGAAGACAGAGCGGTGTGCAGAATGGTGCTATGATCGAAGGAAGGCGTTCTGCTGCTGTTCCCAGCCTGCAGCTTCCTCCAACCCCACCGCCATCCAGCCTCGATCCAACACCTCCCCAACTCCACGCACCTCACCCTGACTCTGGAAGACAACAAAACGAACTGATAACTAATCCAATACCTGCCTCCTTCCTCTCCTCTCGTCCTCCACCTCCACAGGAAAAATACAAATCTCCCAAGAGGGAAAAAGTTCTCCAACCTGCTCTGGTGGAGCCAGACTTGGAGCTGAACCTCGGGCCTGCTGGATCAACATGCTCTCCATCACCAACCTCCCTCTCACATGGGTCCCTCTCAGATTTAAGTCGTCCCCCTTCCAGTTTGTTCAGTCGGAGCACCGATCTGTCTACTGGCCGGAGCAGCGTTCTGAGTGATAACAGTGCTGGTAATTAACGAACCTCTCTTATCTGTGACCATGGAGCTTCAGCTGTGTGTATATTGTTTTAGGAAAAAAAGGAAAAAATTAAAAAAAAAAAAAAAAAATTTTTGGAGGTATAAAAAAAAAAAAAAAAAAAAAAAAAAAAATAATAGGAAGAAAGAGAAAACCACCTAACCACCACACACAACGAAGAAAGGGGGGGGGGAGGAAAAAAAAGGGTTGAATAATTTTTATCGTGGGGGAGGGACGGGGAGAATTATTAAGAGGAGAAACAAAGAGGGGGGAGTCGATTTTTGGTTTGTATATATTGTATTTTCAAAACTGCTGAAGGTAACACAGCTTTTTGATTGGGCCGTACTGTAAAAGGGAATTATGTGCCTGAGAATGACAGGAAACTCCCTCTATAAAAAATGCAGTTCCCTCCTCATCCACTAGGAGCTGGCTCCAAAAGGGAGCAAATCCCCATAGACTCCCAAGTTAAAAAGGCCAATACCAAAGCACTGATAAACATGTTTGCATCCTGATTTAAAAAAAAAAACACACACACACACATTTTAAGTTTATTAGGTCAAGTTTACCTTCATGTCAACTGTGAGGGGGTGAATCTTTTTAGAACTCATCCATTTAGTTGTTATTTAATCATGAAATTACAAAAAAATCGGAGCATGTCCTCTTTGTTTGACAAGCAACAGATTGACTGTCAGCGTTAGCACTGGTGGCTAGTGGCTAGCTCCCCGTTTGCTCCCAGGAAGGCCTCAGCCTGTAGTACAGTAGCACAACCACGATTTTAAGCCAGCTAACAGCGTTCCTATGCTTAACCCACAGAAAAAGAAAAACACTAACAGTAGCCGCATCATCATGACATAATATCTGATAGGCTACCATGCTCATGTTACACAGACAATATTATCTCTGCCTGGTTTCATACATAATTTCATTGCCTATAACGCAGAAGTGAAAACAAATTGCATGTTTTGTATCTGTACAGAAGCCATTTAACAGTATGAAAATTTCATATTACAGTTTTTGTGACCAAAATAATCATAGATTATCACGCTTACAATATCATATTTTTGAAATGTGCTCAAAATGTTCAGTACTTATACACACAACATTAAAATAATTTCCTCCCCCAATTTCAGTGGAAAACTGGAGACTGCCAAGAAAGGAGACGTTTTCAGATGCTTGTGTGTTTTCAGCCGAAAAGTAGGCCCCAGAGGTGATGATAGCCGCCAGCAAACGATGAGAGGCTGGCCAGGATAAAAAAAAACGTGTGTTTTTTTAATATTAAGGTCGTCCTTCGGGGCGGATCGTTTGTTTTTATTTTCTCTTCCTTCTCATCATTCATAGGAAATGAGAATTGGTGTTTTTGTTTTTATAGATTAAAGTGGGGGCGTTAGCTTTAGAAAAACAAATAACAAGCACAATGGACTTTCTGTTGGCAGAAAGATTAAATTATGGTAAACTATAGCATAATAGTATGTAAACATCAAACATACAAATGTGCATTTAGTTATTTTCAGGAATCGTTCTTTGTACTTCTTGAAGGACTTTCCAAAGATCTTCTTAGATGTTTCCGCCTTTTGTTCCATTTTCTGTCAAGATGATCCCACACTGCTTCTGGCCCGGGTTCTTGGGAGGATCCATCCTCCGTCAGACCTTAGCATACTTTAGACTTTTCTCTCCGTTTCCTTCCCTTATAAGAGCTTCTTGACAGCCACTCTTCCATGGAGATAAAACTTGTCCAGATTCCTCAGAACAAACTGCACACCATGCTGGAATAGGCCAAGTTTCTTGGCTGATAACTTTTGGGGAATAGCCTTGATGGTGCAAACTTGATATTTCATGTCTGTCAAACTGTCTGTTGTTAAGTTTTAAAGTAAAGGGAAAAAAAAATAAACCTGTCAAAAATAATCTGTCAATGACTAAACTGGAAATGAGTGAAAAAGTATATAACTTCAAAAGTCCTGCAGAAAACTTGGAGAACAGTTGCTCAAGATGCCTCAGAACAAAATTTTAACATTTCTGTTTTCATTTATCACAACATCTCAGTTGTTTTCAGCTCTGGCATTTTGTATTTGTAATCAGACTTCGCAGTCTTTAAAAGTTCAAGTGTGAAACTATGTCATTCTGTGAATCTTAAATCAGTTGAGCATGATTCCAGGTTGGAGTTGTCTTTGGTCAAATCTTTCTTTGTGTTTTTTTTTTTTTTTTTGTCTTTTTCAGCAGATATGGACTCTGATCCAGGAGGGAGTCTTCTTCTCTCCCCACAGATGCAGCCACCTCAGGTCCCTCACTCTCCAGCTTCATTAAACCTTCATAGACCCCAAGAGAACACCATCAGCACCACCTCCCCTCCACTCTGTGAAGAACTGAGAGCATCCTCGCCTCGCCCAACGGCAGGCCTCCATCTAAACCCGGAAGAAACTCTAAGCAGGAAAAGCACAAAGACAACAGAAACCCTCAACCCAGATACCACAGATCCTTGTCTCAACCAGTCTCCGCCTTACGATGAAGACCGAGCCACTCCTACGGTTCCTTCCACCACCTGGTCTTCTTGCTCGAGTCCACAGAGGATGACTCCACGCTCGATGTTAGAAGCAGAGCTGAGCCCTTCTCCTCCGCTGTCTCGGCTGGAGGCTCACCGCTGGCCAGTCCTGCCTCCCATCTCCCCTGTCAGAGGTGAGAAATGAGCTCTGCTGCCCACATATGGATCATTCAAACACCCCCTCTCTGTCCACTGCACGCTGGCCCACATTCTCCGGGGGCCTGGTTGTCCTGAATGATGCTGGACATCATCCCAGAGACAAAGAGATTAGACGAGACAGAGAAATCAAAGCCTGCATCCACAGCGAGGCGTTCAGATGCTCATGCCCCCATCAACATGTTGTGAAAGCATCGCTGTCAGCCTGTTTTACCACCTCCTCCCACCACATTAGAAATAATGCAGAAAGCTTTTCTTTTCCCTCTAAATCAGGAATAGAAAGGAGGGCTTTTGATGAAAAGCTGGTACCGTTTGATTCCCTGTTCAAAGGCATGAGGCCCCAACAATAGAAGTCGGGGTCCCTACCTCGTGTGCCGTGCCTCTCAGCCTCGGCTCCCCAATGCTTTCCCTATTCTCCGGGCTGCGAGAGGGAGACGTGCAGCCGATGGTCATAAATCCATACTGACCACCGCTTGCTGACGGCGCAACACTGAGCCGAACTGCCACAATAGAATACCTCCGTGGCTTTCCTGCAACCGCTAATTTACCGTTCCCAATGGGGATAAAGGACAGGGCCACTGACATCTGACTTCTCCAGGAACTTTATGAAAGAAAGCAAACAATGTGGAAATTGTGTAGGGATTTTCTCCTTTCTGTCAGAGACATCTACTGTTCTCTGTATGGCGCTGTGCTGCAGGGGGGCCCATGCTGTATCGGAGCACGCTGTTCTCTTCACAGCAGACACAGAGCGAGTGTCACCAGTTCATTTATTTCACCGCAGATGGAGGCAATTCAAGTTCAATGTGGTCTTAGTGTGGCAGCGTGTAGAGCTTAAAAGATAATTCTAGTTTATTACAACTTTGCTCTAGTTTTTTTACAGGTTTTCATCATCTATGAAGTAAATACAAATGGCACCAAACATAAACATGTAAAATCCAAATTAATCCACCAGCAACCTGTTGAAAAATCACAGAAATCATCTACATCATATATACATGGCCCAAAAGTCCATTGTCCCATTTAGAGTTGTTTGCTCCACAACAGACACAGGAGGATAAGTTGTGTATTTGCATAAATTGCAGTACTCAAGAACGAGTTTCTTCACCCATATGGTGCTGTATAATTGCTTGTGGTCAAAAAACAACTTTCGGCCCTGCAGCTGAAGGACTCATTTCTTCCCATATGAAGCATTTCCACAGTCTGTCCGGCAAAGATAAACTTCTGGTTGCATTAAAAACTGTCCAGTGTAGCACTGTGGACTGTTTCTGTAGCCTAGATGAATAAGTTTGGTGCAAAACACAACAACCAAAGAAAAAAAGGCAGGAACATAAGAAATTTGCAAACCAAACCATCCATCCATCCATCCTTTTTCTATACCTCTTTATTCCAATGCAGGGTCACAGGGGCTGTCCCCGCAACTCCCAAGCACCCTGCAGATCACCAGCCCATCGCAGGACCAATACAGAGAGACAGACAACCACTCACACTCACTCACTCCTGGGGAGAATTTAGATTGACCAGTTAAGCCAACATGCATGTGTTTTGGCTATGAAACAAAGCTGGTAAAGAACCCATGTGTGCACAGTGGATGTGCAAACACGCATGCATGGTGCAAACCACCACACCGCTATGCTACCAGAGAACACTAACATAAATCAAACAACATCACTTATCATAACATGTAATATTTCACAAAAACACACTTCATAGATCATACATCAACATCAACAACAAAAAAACAAAACCCAAAAAACAACTAAAGTAAATGTTTCACAAAACAAGAACACAAAACATGACAGAAAACAAACAGAGAAAAAAATATTGAATATCTGACCCTGTTCTGACATATCTGATTAACAGTATGGAGCCCTCTGATAACACTGGAATTAAAAAAAAAAAAACTTGCGTCAATGCTTTTTTAAGGAATGGCCATAAGATGTTATCCCGTAGCCATGCATTAATGAATAATTAACATAGGGGAACGAGATGACCAAGTCGTGCTCATGTGTTACAAATGTGTGGAAATGATCATTTGTGGGCACTCGTTACTAATACATGATGAACTTAAACCATATTTGCATTTTGTTTTCATAGAAGCCTCTATGTGACTGGTAAAACTGTACTTATAAATGATCATAAACTTCATTATCAGAAGGGGTGGTATGTAAATACGAAAAACGTGTTCCGAATACCAGTACTACCCAAAAAAATTAGAATATCCTGAAAAAGTTCATGTATTTCTGTAATTCAGCTTAAAAGGTGCAATTTACATATTGTTTAGACAAATAATATGTGAATCAATATATTTCAAGCTTTTGTTTGTTTGGATGTTGCTGATTAGGACTTGCAGCTTTAGAAAATCTCAAATTCAAAAACTCAAAAAATTAGAATACTGTGAAAAGCTCCAGTACCCCAAGCCTTTAAAAGAGTCCCTGTCTTGGTTAAGAAAAATTCACAATCATGGGGAAGACTGCTGATCTGACAGTTGTGCAGAAAACCATCATTGACTCCCTGCACAAGCTGGGAAAGACACAAAAACTGATAGCAAAAGAAGCTGGATGTTCTCTGAGTGCTGTCTCAAAGCACATTAATGGACAGTTAAGTGGAAGGAAGAAGTGTGGAAGAAAACAGTGTACTAGCCTGAAGAAGATGGTCAGGAAAGGACCTTTCAAAAGTGTGGAGGACTTCATAAGGAATGGACCTGTGAGCTTCATTAAGTCCAGCATAAATGCAGCCGTCTACCAGGACATTTTGGAGCACTTCATGCTTGCTTCAGCAGACCAGCTGTATGAGGATGCAGACTTCATCTTCCAGCAAGACTTGGCACCTGCCCACATTGCCAAAAGTACAAAATCTTGGTTTAACAACCATGCTTGATTGGCCCACAAACTCACCTGACCTTAACCCCATTGAAAACGTGTGGGGCATTGTCAAGAGAAAGCTGAACAGGAAGAGACCAAACAATACAAAAGAGCTCAAGGCTGTGATGGAAGCATGTTTTTTTCTTCCATAACACCTGAGATATGCCAGAAGCTGGTTGCATCCATGCCACGCCGGATTAAGGCAGTCATTCAAGCAAAAGGGGGCCCCAACCAAGTGCTAAGTACAAATGCAAGATTTTACTTTAGGAGGCCCGACTTTTTTGTATTTAAAGTCCTTTTTAAATTGATTTCATGCAATATTCAAATTTTTTGAGGTTTTCCTAAGCTGCAAGTCCTAATCAGCAACATTCAAACAAACAAAAGCTTGAAATATATTGATTTGCATATTATTTGTCCATACAATATGTAAATTGCACCTTTTAAGTTGAATTTTAGAAATACATGAACTTTTTCACAATATTCTCATTTTTTGGGTAGTACCTGTACACTTTTGTGATGTACTGGTATATCGAAACATCTAATAAACCACCTCATGGGGCCATAAAAACTGTTTTTGCAATATTTGAGGTGTTTTTTTCTCAAAATTTAGATGTTTCCATTGACAGTTTTTGATTGTGATATTTAGGTTTTGCAAAACTTTAGGTGTAATGGAATGCAGTTACAGATAAATGTGTTTAAAAGAATATATCATTGGCTCTTTTCGAATACAAATTCTGCTTTACTTTCTATATAAGATCACTGGTCCCCAAACTACAGTATTTGAGCCACGACCCCCAAGAATCTTCAACTGTAAATAAGGAAGATAAAGTGGGTTTTGGTTGGTTATGGGGGGGGGGGGGGGGGGGGGGGGGGGGGGGGGGGGGGGGGGGGGGGGGGGGGGGGGGGGGGGGGGGGGGGGGGGGGGGGGGGGGGGGGCGGGGGCGGGGGCGGGGGGGGGGGGGGGGGGGGGGGGGGGGGGGGGGGGGGGAAAAAAGAAAAAAAAAAAAAAAAAAAGAAAAAAAAAAAAAAAAAAAAAAGAAAAAAGAAAAAAAAAAAAAAAAAAAAAAAAAAAAAAAAAAAAAAAAAAAAAAAAAAAAAAAAAAAAAATTAACAGCTGTGGCTGAAAATCAGCTTCTCTCGCTGCAGTTGTCTTTAAAGGCACTAGAGGCAGGAATTGTAAAAGAATAAACATGCATGTCCAGTTTTTTATGCTAATGGGTGATAAAGCACTTAAAACCAAAAAGAACGAGCCTACCCATGTCTCGATTATAAACACTGTAAGGGATAGTTATGGATTCTTCTCCCGTCGGCAAATGATCCAGATAAAGACCATTAAAAAGTGGCTCTATGAAAAAAAAGTCTTTATCAGCGTAGTAAACAGCGTATAGCATCAGTTTGTGCCACTCCCGTGCCGGCTTGGCTGGTGGCTGCAGTTACCCGCGGCGCCAGTCGCGGCACTCGCAAGTCTCATTTCTTAATCCGGCTTCTAGATTCTTTCAGAGCTTCATAAAGAATTTTGTAAGAAAGCTACTTGCAGATGGAGAGATTTCGGTTAGGTAGTAGAATGGCTAGCACGCATGACTCTCACCTGGGAGTCTGGGTATTGAATCACGCCCATGCCCTCGATTGCATACCTTGAAATTGGACATTTTAGCCTCAGTGTGTTTTAATACGGAGACTCCTCATCTCACTCTGCCCTTGCGACCCCCGGCGTTGTTTTCTCAGATCCCTGACAATCATGAAATGACCCCAGACTGACCTGTTTTGAGCAACATCTCCAGAGTTTAACTGTCTCCAACAATGAAGTAGGGCACTGTCCCGGCCTGATCTGGCCTCTCCGCTTAGGGCCTTTCAGCCTGGCACCGTTACCAGGGAGGAAGGCCACAGGCACACAGAGGAGGCGTTGTCTTCCTTTAGATCTGTCAAATCAACCCCCCCCCTCCCCCAGCCGACACTCTTAACCTCCCCGAAAAACTGGCCATGACTCAGTACAGCCCTCATCGGCTGAGAATGACAGCCCAGTTGACAGCAGCAATATGCTTTGAAGTGTCAAGTCAAGTCCTTCCATTGTCTGTCTGAGTAGAGCGCCGAGCCGCTCAAGTGCACAATAGTGCAGTGGTGCGTGTGCGTCGTTGTTCACATCCTTGACTGTGTGAGGGTGGCTTCATGTGTACATTCATACTCGTCCATGTGGGCAGACACGAAGGAGCTGAGTTTGCCTTTTCCTTTTGGAGCCTCTGTATATATTATCCTTTTGTCCGAGCCAAGCTGTTCTGCATTTCTAATGTGAGAAAAGCTCCAACATGCCCCTTTCAGAGAGATGACAAAACACACCACCCAGTGAAACTGTTTCACTCACTAATCCTTGGATTCTTAAACCAGCCTGAGTGAAACAGTTTTGTTTAGTTGGTGTGAGAGAAGATGAGTAATTAGCTTGACAGTTTTTACTCTGAGTGAGGTCTGAAGTGATGACGCCTTCAGGGCAGCTTTTCTTACCCGGCGTTCATTGAAGGTGAAATAAGAATACTTTTTCCCTGAGGTCTGACTGTATTGCTGTCTTCACACCATGACATCTCACCTGAGGGGAGCCCTTCACGGATGTGCTGGGTTTGTGTTGGTCCAATTGTGAGTGTGTGATGCCTGGAGGGGATGAGCTTTTTTTAAGCCAAAGACAACATCCAGCCAAGATCGAGGAGATACAGTCAAGCTATTTTGTTTTTGTGCGTTAGCAGCAAATGTATGTTAGACTCAGTAATGATGCATTAAAGCGGCTTTTAAAGGTGTTTTAATTTTATTATTAATAACACAGTGCTTGGCATCTCGAATGCCAAATGAAAAGTATATGCCTAATCCTAGTTATACATGTTGTAAAAGCTCTCTTACATAGATTAGAATAAGAAAACTAATATCCACAAAGATCTGTGGTGGTGAAGAAGGAGCTGAGCTGTAAGGCGAAGCTATTGATTTACTGGTCGATCTACGTTCCTACCCTGACGGAAAGAATGAGATCGCAGCTACAAGCGGCCAAAATGAGTTTCCTCCAGTGGGTAAGAAGCTTGGTTAAAATAGAGCCGCTGCTTCTCCTATGGAGAGGAGCCAGATGAGGCAGCTCAGGCATCTAGTCAGGACGCCTCCCTGGTGAGGTGTTCTGGACATGCCCCACCAGGACGAGGCCCCAGAGAAGACCCAAAACACGTTGGAGGCACCAAGTCTCCCAGCTGGTCTAGGAACACATTGGGATCTGCCTGGATGACCGGGTGAATGTGGCCGGGGAGAGGGAAGTCTGGGCTTCCCTGCTTAGGCAGCTGCCCCCACGACCAGATCTTGGACAAGCCAAAAGAAAATGGATGGATGGATGGATCCACAAAGATCTGCATGTTTACAACTGATGTGACTGTCATTCCTTTAAAACACATAAAAAAAATTTATTTAATATTAGATATAACAAAATGATAGAAAAAAAAGCATTTTTCTATGCACTTCTTTGCATACTTATTTCTTGCATTGGTTAAAAAAAACCAACCTCATCCACAGGTGTGGATAATCTCAACTGTAGATATCAGCAAAAAATATTAGTCATGTCATTGTTATTCTGTCAGAAAACCTTCAGATTACACTTATATGTGTTGTCTAGAAAAATAAAATAGTGAATTACTTTTCTTGTAACTGGTTTCCTGGTCACACATTTTCACCCACTGCTTGTTTAGCCTAACTTAACATAAATAGCTTTAGGAGTCACTTGTATTCAGATATTTATCTAGATTATACATATTCAAAATTAGGCAGATACAATAAGCATTGATTTTGGCATATGTTTCTAGAGCATTTATGTTAAGCACATTCTTTTCAACTCTGTCATGTTAGCTTTGTTTAGCATGTACACCAGCTGTAAACTGTTTGTGTCCAGTAGTGATGGGAAGCCTGGCTGTTTTCAAAGATTTGCTCCCTTAAAAAAGCAAGAATCAACTTGTATATTTCAGAGCCTTTTTTCTGTTTTAGCCTGATTTCAACATTTTTAATTGTTTGTTGGTGAGAAATCTTTTATTAATTGTTTTCGTTGTAGACCATTTTTTTATGATTTTATATTCCGTAAAAAATAAAAGATTCCGTGTTGCAGTCTTTATCATTGAAATGCAGTTCGATGCTGCTTTATTCTCCATATTTTGGCTAATTTCTTCACTTTTTCCTGATAAGCTTCTAGTTAAATCGGGCTTCTTGTCCTTATGACTCCGTATCTGGCCTACAGGTACCGTCAGCATGCTTTCTATAGTGTGTGTGTTTTTGTTTAAATGTAACAACCCGTAAATTACATTTAATCATGACCAGTATTTTCACCCCATGCTCTTCCAGGACAGTCAGTGGCATCGCACTGCTCTGAGCTCAGCTGCAGCCAGTCTCACATGTTTGATGAACTGGAGGCCATCGCCCCTCTTTCCACTTCCTGTTTGTCTCTGGACCAGCCGTCAGACTCATCACGCTCGCCTTCACCTGAGACAGGTAATATTCACACAATTTAGAACATCAACAATAGATTATTTTTAAACAAGCAAAATGTAATTTTACCCCTGCTAGCTGGGGCCTTGCAACTTCTTCGGATGAAGTTCTTATTTAGTACTACCATGGCAAAAACTATGTTTCCGTAATTAGCTCCTATTAATGTGTCAATACGCAAGACTAATGCATGTATAGCAAATGAATTATTCCCTTGATGAATATGTTTGAAGCTCCAAAGCACAACTGCAGAATGTTGTGTTTATTTTCTGTTTGATGAATCCTAAAACATCAGTTCCTCCCAGCATTGTAGTTTTCTCAAACCAACACCCACAATTATCTGTAGCCTCTGACAGAGAGCGTGACATTATCATTAGATGGTGCCATTAATGTTTTGTCCACCACGCAGCTGGCAATCTGACAGTTCCTCTTGGTCGTTAAACTGCAGCTTAAAACCTGTTTATCTTTACATTAGTGTAGGTTGTGTTTGCCTTCTATAAATAAACGTGTTGTCACAGGTTATCAGAGTTTGTACTGCTGATTCAGTTGAACTTCATTGTGTTTTCTTCTGTTTTATTGACAGAAGTACAAAACTCCATATAATGAATTTTATTCTGATTGATGGGTTAATGTTCAAGCAGCTTCCAAGTAATGTCTAAATTAGGTAGTTTCTCCTTCCCTTGTGATGTCTGGCTGGTTGCAGACAGAGATGGACTCGTCAGAGCACTCACTCTGGCAGGTCATTGTCTGAGCCCAACAAAAGCTCAGTTAATGTGATGTGTATGAGTTCATGCCTGTATTAGATTGCATGTGTGTGTCCTGAAGGTGCTTTAGAGCTGCAAAAAGAGATATTAGCCAATGAAGACCTCCTCTACCTCCCTCATACCCTGCTAATCCCTGACAAGGTGTTTAACCTGCTCGCTTGACCCGAACCTCTGTCTGACCCCGACGACCTTTGCCCTGAGGATGTGGAAGGATCAGGGCGGCCGCTGCCACAGCAACCAGCATGATAAAATCTACTTTGGGTTCAAACCAGAAGCTCTGCCAAATGCGAGCTAAAGCTCCAGACTGATTTTTATCAGGCTGACATGAAGCCCAATTTACATTTGTATAGGATGTGGTGGATTTGAAGCTCCACTGAGCAGCATTTGTTGCAAAAATACAGCTATCTTACCAGGCTGGATCCTGAGAGGAGCAAAACTTTGAGAGGATTATTTAATCTCCAAATGGCTGCTTAAAGAAAAGCAAAAAGACATCTGCAGAAAATGGAGCTAAACGCAGTGGGTGTGAATTTAGCTTTCAAAAACCCAGCAAGGTTCAGACCTGCGGTGATGCACAGTCTAGTTTACACGAATTAAGTTCAGGAGACACTACTTGGTTTTTTTTTAAATAACTAAATACATGAAATATAATTCCCAAAAAACAAAGTATTCAAAAACCTCCCCACACGTACGCTTTCATGCAACAACGTGGGACGTTGCCATTCACACATTGAGCTTTAAGCAATAAATGATTTGATGGTTTGAGGTATGAAATCTTTTCTTGGTCCAGATGACCAGAATTGCATTTGTTACAGTTAATTAAAAACTTGACTATCCTGAACAGAAAATATGTTTTTGCACTGATAAGCTCTATTACACAGAACCTGAAGAGTTCAGATTCTCTTTTGTGTTCATCTGATTTAAAATCCATTATGATTGCATGTGGAAATCAGAGCTGCGAGCCTAAAAGTTGATCTTGGATTAAAAGACTTGAATTGACTGACTGGTTTTAGTATCTGCTAAAGAAACACTAAATATTCAAGTTTAAAATCAGTAAAGACATCCTTCAACAAAAGATACAAAACAAACTCTTGTTTATTTAAAACTAATTAGTTGTAGACATAGAATAAGGCATAGAAGCCTTGCATGTTTGCAGACAACTAGCAGGAAATAAAGCCGCACTCGAGCTTGATACCCGATGATGTAAACAAGCCAAGTTTAGACTGATGTAGAAACAATTTATAATCAACTGCTTTGATTACTAATGCATTTTATGATGCATGTTAGATTTTGGATTATTATTTATTAAACCAAGCAAATTGGAAGTCTGGAAAGTTCACAGGTGATCTGTCATTTAACTCCATAATAACATTACCTGGTAAAAGACTTTCTGATTAGGTTAAAAAGGAATTTGAATTAAGTTTTTAGCTGATTTCTCTGAAGCCAGGAAACACTTTCCTGCTAAATAAACATGTTTCTGCAAAATAAACATGCAAATGAACCATGAGAAATTGAGTCTGTAGTATCATTGTGACCCTGAGTGGGTGGCAACTAGTGTGTCCAACACTTAAACACAGGATTAGCCATCTGTTATCTGCCGCTGTGTTTGCTAAGTGTTTTTCAATCTTGTGGCTACTTCTGGCTAATGATGGACTAATACCCGGCCTAACTGAAAGTGCGTCCCACCACATTGTGTTACACGCTCAGTTATCCCAGGGATTTCCTCTCAACGACTCCTTAATTCATCAGCAGAGGCAACAGTTCCTTTTTCTCACCTGAGGGATTATTTTACCAGTTTGACTTCCAAACTGAAGAGCATGCATGCAGCAGCAGAGTGTAAATGTTGCATAACTCCGTCACACAGAGAACCTTTCTTTTGATGTTACTGGAAGTGTGTGTGTGTGTGTGTGTGTGTGTGTGTGTGTTTGTGTGCCAGAGGTGCTTGCAACAGAGCGTTGTCTGAAATCCCCCTCAGATTGGAGAGTCGGCTCCACACCCAGCGAGAGAGGGCCGGGGCACGAAGCCACAGTGTCACTGATCCATTTTTAATTGGGTGTGACGATGAGAACTTTGGAGCCTGGGGGGGGGGATCAGTGTTTTTGTGATGTGGGATGATAGTGGGAAGGGAGAGGGGCTCTGCGGTCGACAGTTTGTATTTCTGCTGGGTGTAATTTACAGTCATTTAAAAATCCAGTTCAACAAGTAGTTGAGTCGGATTTTGGGTAATTTTAAAAGCTGCGTGTCTCTTTCTGTTGTTTTGAACTCTCACGTCATATTACAGTTATTCTTCTGTTGTAAAATATCTCCCTCAAGTCCTGTCTTGTTTTTTTTCCTTGCTACTTTTACTTAATGTGATCTGGTCTGTTGACAGTCTGAACAGCTCTTGGATGGATTGTCAGAAATTTAGGTGAAAACATTCATTGTCTTCAGAGGATACTGTAATTATATTGTAATATATGTATTATTCGCAGCATCATAGATTTAATTTTTTTTTTTAAATTGGCGCTGTTAGATTTAGTCAATATATTCACTTTTCCCAGCAAGAGATGGCCAGATTTCTTCTGTTTTATTAAACTGTTGAGATTGTTGCAAAAGCTCACATGTTCTTTGTAATATGGCTGTTTTATTTGTTTTTTCCCCCTGGACTGTTGTCCTTTGTGACATAAATAATAAAAGATAGAAACAAATAAAAAATGATACTTCATTAGTCCCCAAAGGGAAACGACAAAGTTGTTTTGTTATATTTGGGTTGTTTTATTGGGAACTATAAGTCATTAATAGTAATAATAATGTTAGCCATTTAACTTCTTTCCCATGATGAAAAAAGAGTCATCATTCCTCATATCTAACGAAAAGATGACATTGATCAAAGGCAGAAAATATTACTTGTTTAGCCTAATGTAACATTTAGCTGAACCAAAAGCAACACACTTAGAAATCAACTGACACAAGATGTTTTTAACACCCCCACATGGAAAATGAATAAAGTTCAGCCTTTTTATGCAACGAGTGCTCCTTGATAAGTTCTCAGTTTGTATGCTGTATCAGTAATTGTACATATACAGCAATTTTCCAACTATTCATCTTAAGTATGACAACAATGATTACGATGTTTACATGTGTTGCATGTAAGTTGATCAGATCCATACATTTAAAAACATGCCTGTGTCTCTTGATCATCAGGAAAAAACATCTAAAAAAAAAGGGAACTGGATTCTTAGAGAATGACGTCGAACATCACTTATATATAATAGACATGGTAACCGTTGGTGGAGATGAAAGCATGCGTCATAAAGCAGCAGCGTGTGTCATTGGAGAATAATGTGAATTATGTGCATTGATGTACCCGAAAACACTCAAAACAGCTTCATTCTTTTGTTGCTCACTTCCAGCGTGACTTTAATTGACGTGATGTGATCAAAAAATGCATTTTACCCGGAAGTGTCTTAGTCAGAGTCGGAGATCTGCAGAGTTTTAATCGGGGTACAAGTATCTGCTTATAAAGCAGACACAATGTTGACTGATGATGGAAAACTAATGAAGTTCAGAAATCATCAGACTAGGGATGCATGATCGACCTAGATCTGCCTTAAAACCAAGTATCGGACATTGGCCACCCCACCGATATTTAACCAATCAGCCTGCTGTTTCTAAAGTAAAAAAAAAAATCAAAAACTTATTTTTTACAGTCTTTTAACTTCTAAATACTCGGGGTGGGAGAAATATCGATACGCTGAAATATAGCAATATTTTCATATGCTGATATCATATTTACATTTAAAAATGCGGTATCAATCTATTTTACCAATGAAATCTCACAATATTTCATTGTTTTGTTACGAAATTTTGCAAGAATTCCCAAAAATTTCATTTTATTTTTATATGCTATCATATTGACATTAAAAATGCGGTATCGATTTATTTTACCAACAAAATCTCACTATATTTTATTGTTCTGTTACAAATTCTCGCAAGAATTCACGGAAAATTGTGAGATTTTGTAGCAATGATGAAATCTCTCAAGATTTTATAAGCAAATTAGATCAGTACAATGTTTTTAAATATTAATTTGATATTGGCATATGAAAATATCACATTATTTCAGTGTATCGATATTTTTCCCCACCCCTGTTTTTCAAAGTGACGGAAACAGTTAACAAAACTTCTATTTGCAATGACTGCTTATTTTTTTCAGCTTTAATATCGGTATTGATATCGGCTAGCAGCCGCGTGAGTTTGAAAATATCGGCATATTGGATATCGGCCAAAATTCCAATATCGTGCATCCCTACAGCAGACCTCTGTCACAATATTTACAAGAAAAAGGAAAAGAATGATTATCTATGTTCACATATCAAATGCATATTCTTCTGTTTCTCGTGCATTATTCTCTTTAATCGCTCTTATTTATTTGCTACTCTCAGGACTGTTTTAGGGTCAATTTAGATTTGAAAGAAGTCTAAATATTCCTCAATACTTGAGGCATGGATTTAAGAAAAATGTTTCCTGAAATATACAGTGTTGGCATTGCACAGCTGTCCGAGCTCTGTTTGGTTTTCAGCCCTGCAGCATCTGTCCTCCTTAATGTTTGTTGTCCTCTCACGCAGAGCTGTCTCCTGGTCTCGCAGCGCTGACAATGGGCTGTGATTCTGGAAATCTGGGCTCCTTGTCTCGGGTGCAGCTGCTCCTCCTGGACCGGCCAGCACCTGAGACCCTGTTGAATCCGCCTGGTTTGGAGGAGGGGTTCTCCCCAGTGGAGGACTGGTCTGATGTGATGGTGCAGTACGATGATTCAGGTAGGACTGTTCAAGACTCAGAAGCATTACTCTAACATATTTATAAGGGGTAAAATCTATAAATAAATACACATGAAAGATCTTGAAATTAAAACCCCATTTAAATTTCAAGCAAGAAAAATACAGTTTTTGATTTTTTTTTTTTTTACTAAGTGACTGTGTTTCGAACTTTAAAGATCATATGGATTATAAATGGACATGATTTCAGGGGGATTTTCAGGGAATTAAAGAAGGAAACTGGGTCAGATATAATCCAGCAAAAACACCCAGAAATCCTGCAGAAACACTTCATCACTGAAGAAAGAGCAATGACAAGTTTTCCTATATTTCAGAGAGCCGTTTTTCCTCATTATCAAAACTTGTTTATTCAGTCCAGTCTCAGCTTTAACTCCTGCGCCGACAAAACTTTGACAGTTTGAAAGAGATCATTTGATAAGCAGAAACCGTTCAGGTTGTCAGACAGGTGTGTCTGAGTCTGTGTGTTTGGAGAAAACACATTTGACCACACATGGAGGGAAAACAAATACACAACACGGTCTTTTTCCACAACCAGCCTTGATAGTAAAAACGATTACTTTATGGCGGAAAGAGCCTTTTTTTCTTTTAATGGGCGGCGATACAGACGCTCATCTGCTCCCTGGCCTGCCGCCGCTCGCTCTCAACTGCTTCTTCTTGAAGGTGTGGTCATTCAGAAGAAGGGTTTATAGTATCAGGATGTGCCAAGATCAAACCGCTAGAGTGGATCATTAACTGGGAAAGTCCGACCAAGATAGCAGGAGTCACTTTAAACCACACATAACAGTGGATAAGAAACAGAGGAGTGTGTGTGGAATACTCAATTAGTCTAGAGCCTGTTGTTTAGAGCCTGATAACGCATCAAGGAGGAGATAAAGGAAAAAGTGTGGACGTTGTCAGGTTCAGTTCAAGCAAATCGCTCGGAAACATCTCTTATTTGTCTCTGCACATCTGTAGAGTCACATTATGGCTCAGTTTCTTGTTTTTCAAAGCATGATTTAATCTTTCCACTCAGGCTTGTGTTTATTTTCCTTCTCCCAAAAGGCCTGATATGCTGTGCAAAATGTAAATAAGTGTCAGCTGCTCTTTTCTTTCATGATGTGGCAAATGTTTTAAGGGGTGGCAGAGCCACAGGGAGGTCAGCATAACACCTGTAATCTACGCTACCATGATACGTGCAAGATGGTGTTTGAGACACTTTTGTAAAAGAAAATAAGAGCTTCCCTTAAAATTGGCCATTGTGATAATGTGTATGATAGAAATCTGCAGATTTATTAGTCTGACATTAATATCTGCTGATATTTACTTGTTGGCTGTAATTTGTTAAACAGCTGGCAATTATCTGGTGAACTCTGGTTATGTAGCAGTAAGTTGCCCTGAGACTGACTAGATTTAATTTAATATAATGAAGTTATCTAAGCACCAGGGGTGTAAATCATTAGTTTGAGACGATATTCAGAGGATAATGATTGATGAATCAGGGATTGGAGTTTATGTTGGTCACATATTCTGGCTCTGTTTGATTTGCCTCAGGCATCGGTGAGCTGATGATTTTATCAGTGAATTGATGTGTTGATGTATTGTTATACCCCAAACAAGCACTAAAAAGTTATTTTGTTGCTTTGATTTTCCTATCAGACTTCCTCTATTTTCTTTGAAGTGATGAAACCAAACAAAAAATCCTAACTGTGCATATTTGTATGAATCATTGCATCTCAGACCCTTTTGACCTTCACTTCTCGTTTCCACACAAGCACAAATAACACAAAGATACGACTAGTCCTTAACCCCCCCCAATGCCCGATGTCACAAATTTGAAACAAACCTTCTTTGGCCTCTTTTTATCAACTTGATTTGAATTTGTTTCTGTATTTGTGTTATTCTTATTAAGATATTGATTTTCATATTACTTATTAATAATTTTTCTGTATCTGTTAATCATTATGAATTTGTTTGCATTTTATTCTATTCTAGTCCTTTTCTTTTTCTTATTTTTATTGATCTTTTTTGTTTTCCTGTATTTATTTGGTTCTATATAATTGTAAACAAATCTAGGCATTAAGGGGTTAGAGCTCATATCACTGACAGGTTACAGTAACGTTTGGCAGGTCCAGGTGTTGGACTTTTACGTCCCCTCATCTGAGCTTAAATAATTAAAGTTAGGTGCACCAGTGCAACCAATGCAAAAAAGTTAGTCTGAAGTCCCGTTATTGGAATCACTTCCTTTTAAAGAAGTAGTCTCCAGAAAACCTATTGACGTAGTTGTGGGATTATATACGGCTACATACTCTCCATTCAGACCCTGCACAAATAAACCAACCAACAAACATCAGCAGAAGTAGGCAGGACTGCCTGCCAGTAAAAGATATGTTTATATTTGGTGGTTTTGCTTTATTTGGCATTTAAGCATCTGTTCAACTGATATTTACAATAAGACCAAATCTGTCTGAGTTTGCTGGAAGTTTGTCTTTTCTCTCCCTGACAGTGTTTGCACCTGGCACGCTCCTGTAGACAGGTGCTCTTCTGGGGTTTTGTTGCTCCATTTTCTCCCATTATTTGCTCAGAGATTTGGAGCCATAATTGAGACTACAAGACATCCCTTATATCCGAACACACAGTCAAGTACAAAAGACAAATGCATGCAAGCCAGAGGCCAGCGCTTGCACGGCCGCACACGCCTTCCTGTCCGCAGCAACAACTGCAAACACACAATTGCTTCCTCTCCCTCCAGCTTGACGCTGTGTTCTCTGTGGGTTTTTGTCAGGTGATTTGAGGACTCTCACAGCTGGCAGCGTCTCTGAAAGGTGCGACTCTGCAGGGAAAGTCCAAGAAGACAAATCGGTGAGTGTTGCTTTCCCCGTTATAAAGCCACATTGCACCCCTCCCCCTCCGCCTCTGTTCATCTATCAGACTTCCTTCAAACGTAGGACTCCACTTTGTTGAGAACAAACATTGGACTTTAGGAAATTACAATAACCGCAAAGCAGGCGCACACAGTGTCCCTCCAACACAATACCCCTCTTTTACAAACTCGAGCTGGCATGCATTTATAACTGTCATTCCAGTAAAACGAGCCAAATTGTTGTTGATAATTGAGACACAATATAACAGAGGGCACGCGGCGTGCAGCAGGTGTGTGGTTAATCAGTCACGGGCTGCAGATGAGGGGGAGGCCCGACTGTATGGCAGGCTTTTAGGTTGCTCTGTTGCAAGGGGAGTGGGGGGGGGGGGGGGCACTCTCGGCTAACTGTGGGATTCTTGTGGAGGATGCACCACCAGTATGATCAGACTGGGCCTGAGGGGTCAGGAGGGTAGACAGGCCTTGCTGGGCTGCAGTGGAATGGATGCAGGTGCTCCACGTGATCTCCGATTAATCTCCTCTTTATGACGGCTGAGAGAGAGCCCCTGAAAGCATGAATGAGACTTGCAAGCCCCCTGCAATTATGCCACAACACAATGAGCTGGAGTGCTTAGGCAGGATTCATACGATCATTTGCATAATTCACCTCACTGAGGCAAGTATCCAGCGATGGATTACTCATAATGAAGAGAAACTTATAAACCAGGGGTCCGTTTTAAAGGAGGATCCTTAATGCTCCTGAACATGAAAACACAGTGTTGATTTATCACTCTCTTAGTTTATTTTTACTTTGACTGAAGTTCTTTTATTAAAAGATGATGAAACATGTCTGGAAGATGCTTCTCCAGGTTTCCCAACCTACATTTGCTCATAAATATTTAGCCATGAATTATCAGGCAGCCCGTCTTATCTTCAAGTTCAAACAACGTTAGGAGCTGTTTTTGCCAGGAGCTGTTAATGGGACGCTCCCACAGCCACCCAGTTCAGTTTAAACAACTAAATGTAAAAGTAATGCCGAGTTGCAGCTCAGAACAAAACTAGATTATGTATTTGTCTTTGCAACTGTAGAGTGGTGCATTAATTTGGCTTGATTTCTGAAAGATGTAAAGTCAAAAATGAAACTTTTTATGAATATCTAAAGGATCATTACTTCTTCTCTTATGTACTTGTTAGAAACTACGTTCATGTTTTGTCTGCAGGTAGCAAAGCTTTCTTGAAATCTTTTTTAAAGTTTTCAACAATGGTTCTCCAGGCTTTCTGAGGGTCTCACGAAGCTCTCAGGACATTAGCTGATTTTTCATTTATTTTCAGGTCAGCCTGTCAGTGCCTTAATATTTTCAGAGAAATTTATTTTGTGCTTTTGGTAAAGCTGAGCCACGAATCAGCATAAAAACAGCCCCCAACTCAAGGTGAACCACTGTTACATCAAGATAAAACAGACGTGGAGAAAAATATATGTTAAAAAGTATTTCATTCTTTTTTTTTACGAGCAGCTTGTCACAAAAACACATGATTTGTTCCCATTTCTTTGATTTAATCTATGATATTACCTATTAGCTGAAAATATGACATCTTGTTGAGGTGTGTGCTGTGTGCTGCTAACTCTTAACTTTCCGGTGACTCTTAATAATCACATTAAAATTTTCTGGAAATAAGCCTGCCTGAGCCAACTCTACCTCTTGGTTGTTTCCTGGCAGGATTGGTCTGATGGAGGTTCTGGATCACCATCGTCTTGGATCGTAGACCCAAGTCCATCATTTGATTCTCCCTGCTCCAACTATGGTAGGTTATCTACTCAATCTAACTAGAATTCTTCTCCTACTGTAGTTTTTTTTTTGTTCTTCTTTTAGACTACCATCTATGTGCTGAAGCTGCTGCTTTCATTTTAAGAGCCTTTATAACAACACTTAATCAATACAAGAGCCCATCTTCACCATTAGTATGTGATCCGGTAAAAGCCCACTCTGTCCCTGTCAGCTCTGCTTTATTAGGAGCCATTGTCTCCTCACCGTCAGCGCCGTGTTTGGTGTTCCCTAGCCTCCGGTACACTTAAGCCCGCTAATCCTTGCAAGGGCCAGCTGGCTTCTAGTATCGCCTTCACCTGTAGGGACAACTTGTGTACATTCATGAGCGATGGTTTAGAGGCAGCTCTCACTGTACCGACCACAAACACTGGAAAACAGTGAGGAGGGCCATCACCACATAAATGAAGAGCCATCCTTGAAGCTCTTTCTCCTCCCGCTTTCATCTGATGACATCAGTCAGACTGAGGCTGTGGTCTGTGTCTTCTCGTGCTGCTTGACCAGTATCAGTCATTGTGCTACATCTCTAATGGTCCATGACATGCTGTATTCCTACAGGCTGTTCCAAATGCATCCATCACACCTGAGATTGATGCGTCTGAGGCCAGACTGCAGCTAAACCATTAGCTCATGAGCACAGTGATATGTCTTTGTATTCCTACATGTTTCAGCTTTATATCTAAAACCTTGCAGGGGTAATTATCCCAGCAGGGCCTCATTAGTCAAACCAGACTGATGACATTACAAGAAAACTGTGCAGAAAGTGTCCTTTGTTTGAGAAGAAAGTTAATTTTATGGTTGCTGAATGTTGCAGTCTGTCTTGCCTATTTTGTGCCACATTTCTGCATTTATGGTTTCCCTTTGGAAAACAGTTGTGGCAGCAGATGGTAACACAATGATAATAGTTTAGTAGAACCAAACTCAAGCTTTTATTCAACTTAATTTATAAAAACATATGAGTTTGTTTGTGTTTTTTGTCCAGGATATGTTTGTTTCCACCTCGTCTGCACATGCACTCAATTTTAGGACAACACAAACATTTTCTGTGCTGGTTTTGGATGCTTTGCTGCTGGTATTATTTCTGCTTGGTCTTGCTGCAGTTTTTGAACATCTGTTAAGATGCTCAACCATGCTAAAAGGAAAGTTGTTTTCAATTGGAAGCAACTGACTGAGCTTTCTGAAGCTCAGAATAAGACCTGAAACTCAGACTAGTCATAGAGGTTCTGCCTGGGAAGTGGGTCAGATGAAAAATGGAAAATAAGTTTAACCTTCTTTTGATCAACATGAGGAATGTGAGATCACACACAAATAAAGTGGACACAACAGGAACTATGCGGTTCATTCAGACAAGGCTGCAGGGACATATTCCAGATATAATGATCAGAATAAGAGGACAGATTCTACTGCTTGCTATGAACAGATGGCACAATCAATTCAAGAATTAATATCATTGCAGTGTTCAGCAAAACTCTGATCGATGCATTTACAGCTTATGAAGACACAATGAGAAGTATGTTAAAGAAAAAAAAAGTATATGATGATGTAGGTACAGGTACACACAAGTTTTAGGTGATCTGTAGGGGCTCCTAGGATCCTGCAGGAGGATGGGGATGGCCTCTTTAAGTGAAAAAGCAATTGACCCACAAAAATGATCAAAGGCAGTCTTTTAAGTTGATTCAAATTAGTTAAGTCTTTATTTTTACATGGTAAAATAATTAAAGACCAACGCGTTGCGTACAACTTGGTCTTCATTAAGGTCAAGGACAGAGGGACAAAACTGGAGTAGAACTTGAAGAGAATGAATGAATGAATCAACTCAGAGTGCCTTTGATCATTTTATAGGCTAACTGCTCTGTTAGATAAAGTAGACAGGTTTTTTACCCAAAGCAAGAAGCTCTGAATTGAGTTAAAATTAGCATTGGTGACATCAGTATGTTCTGATCTCAGCCATCTGGGCCGAGTCTCAGGTGTGTAGACGGGCGTGGGTATGATGCCGGCCAGCGGTCAGTTCAGTTTGTGGTGTGTCAACATTAGTTCTGTATAAATACAAGTAGTACCAGCTTCATACTGTGCATGACTCTCTCACTCCTCTCATCCTTTCTCTCTGAATTTTCTTTTCTTTTCCTAGTAGTCATAAGTTTCTGAAGACAGCTTGCTGCTTCTTCTTATATTTAGTCAATTCTCAGCATAACCCAACCAAGTGAGCACTTACGGCCCCCATGCTACCAAGGGGGCCCTCAGGAGTGTTTGAAATGTCAAGATGTCTTCTTGTAAAAATGTATAATGATTATATTTAAGAAAAACACAATTGTATCACTGATTTACTCTTCCTAGTATGGTAATACACACAAAAAAATTGTTTTGCACCACTTTAATTGCATACAAGCATGAAAGTTTCATGTTTGTATTCACATCATACTTATTTGATTAATTCCTGCTGCCTCTGTTTTACAGTATTATGCGTACAGTTTTATGTGCAGCATATCATTCTAACATTACAATAGATGACCAACACAAGAAGTTGAGGACAAATTAGGAACAGTTTTATCTATTTTGTAGTGGAAGATAATATTCTGGTGCACTTCTGTACCTCAGTTTCAAATTTGTCAAATTTGTAACAACAAAAGTAATTTAACTGGCAAACTTTTTTACTCTAAATGTGTCCTGTCATCTCCATATGTGCAAATTAATACTAAACTTTTTTTTTTTCTTATTTGCTACCCCAGTAAGGTTGAAAACTATAAGAGAAGTGGCAATAATATAATTTCAGCCAACTACAAGTGATGTAAGTGAATGAATATTTAAGATTTACAGTGTATAAAATGATCAAGCATGAGAAAAGGTTTAGGATTTGTGAATATATCTTTGAGTAGGGATGGGTGATATGTTATCGTTGGCGATGTATTGTCAAAGAAATTCCCCACGGTCATAATTTGTCACCTCGCAATAAAAACGATAAATTCAATTATCAGGTTGTATTTACAGTTATTTATATATTTTATTTTTGCTGTTTGCACTTTTTTGAATAAATGTCAAATTTGTTGTCATATTTCAGACTTAAAGTTTTGCAATGCAGGTGTACTACTTAAACTTAATTGATGTAGTTTAGTGGCTTCTAGTATTATTTTAGGTCTAAAAACAGAATGTAGTTAAAGACCCCCCCCCTTTTTTTTTTTTTAAAGGGGTAAAAGGTATAGATTTACAATACAAAAGATTAGACTGATATTTTCTCTCGTCACGTATCGTTATTGTGATAGAAACCCGAAATTATCGAGATACATAATTAAGTCCATATTGATCATCCCTATCTATGAGTAAGGTAAACATTAGTTTGTAAGTTCAGTTTGGTATTTATGGGAAGTTCATGGTTTTAAGACTAATAAATGGTCATCTCCACAAACTATAGAAGTTTAATTTGCATTTGTGTATTTTTGTAACTTTGTCTTGAAGTCGTCCAGAAAGCTGCAGTTGTATGAAAACATCGACCTCTGCACAGTTGATGGATTAAACTGCTGCAGGAAACTGGCTGAAATGCTTAATATGAAGCTTTATTTACTTTGGTGAACATGTAAGTGAGCTTCCATCTTGACATCCAGAACGTCTGAGCTCCACTTGTGTTTCCTAAATGTTGACTTTACTCCAAAAAAATGTTTCTTTACCTCCTGAGTGTCTGACAGGGAGGAGTGAGCAGGACTTTAAAGCAATTAAAGAACATTTCTTATAGAGGCTGACTGATTTATTATCTTGTTAAATGTATACAATTTAAGTCCGTTGTCCAGGCGTACAATGAGGGAGATTCTCTTCAGTGTTTCTGGACGTAACATGTTTAAAACGAGACATTCCTGGTTTGACTGCCCTGTTAGAATCATACAAACCTGGAAAAAGAGACGTCACTCTGAGGATCCCAGTGACGGCTTCTGTCCGTTGACCTTTTAGAGGCCAAAGGCATGGTCACCCTCTGAGGGAGGAGGGTCATCAGCGGGGCGGGCGGGGGTCACGCCTGAGGTCACACCGTGTTTAAAAGATGCCCAGTGTGTGGCATGTCTTTGTGTGGATAGGTGAGATTTAGTTACCCTGGAGGTGAGAGCTGTTCAATGTCTCAATAAGGCTCCTGGGGGGTGGTGACCTCAAAGTGACTCCGTTTATCAGATCAGTCAGGCTATATGGACGTGCTGCTTTCAGATTTAAGCAATAACTTCATCAATATTTTATATCTTTGTGTAAAATTCATAGCTGCTGTAACCAAATTTGTTCCAGTTACTTGTGTCAGTTGTTTGTCAACCAAAGCTGTTGCGGTTCCGTTTTGATGGCCTTGTTCACCGCAGCAATGTAATGATCACATGAAGTGAAATGTGGAACCAATATAAGGTTTAAATTTGTCTTGTAGCTAGAAACACAACCTCTCTGCTGCATCCACCATCAGTTTATCACTCCAGTTAGGGCATGAAGGCAGAAGAAGCAAGTTTTGAAGACATTTTTACAGTAGATAGCTTTATAACTGGGAGGTGTTACATGCAAGGGGAAGTTCCACCCCTCTACTTCCCCCCATGGGACCTAACAAACGAAAAATATAAATGGAAGTCAATAGGGAGAAATGTTGGACGTGGCAGCGAGTGATGACGTCGCTCCCTGCAATGGGGATGAGTGAGACCGGCCATCATTCCATCGGCGTAATGGGAAGACTCGACATTTCCTGACTTATAACGGTTTTCACCTCTGTCCACGCTCTTTTGAAAAAAACTAGAATATAAAGCGGTGGTGTGCCGGAGTAAAATCCCAACGGTTGCGTACTCGGGCAGCTGTTGACGTATGTTGCTTGCGACCAGAGCTGTAGTCCACACAGGGGCTTCAAGTAAATCCTGAAATTATCTAAAGTCTTTGTGGTATTTTGTTTTTTCTTTGCACCAAGAATTTTCATTTAAATCCACATCCAACATATCTGGAATCCAGGACAGGGAGCAACTGGGACCAGAAGATAATTATTTTTTTCCCATTGACTTCTATTCATATTTTTTCTTTTCGTAGGTCCCATGGGGCTCACCGGAAGGGGCGTGACTTCGGCTCCCTATACATTTGTACTCGTGCTCAATCATGATCAATTGGCCCTTCTTTTTTCATGAATGAATTTAAATTCAATCTTGGTTTTCTAGTTACGTAGGTGTCAGAACTTGCCATTTTCTTATATGACACATGCAGACTTAAATTATTCTTGAATGCCTTTAGATATTATCTCAGATTTCCATCTAACGTCTCTAAATCTGCAGAAATCATGGCCACATTCATGTTGCACGTTCATAAAGTTGAAGAACTCCATCACAAAAACAATACATCCTACATTTCCCATGATGCATCCCAACAAAGCTGTTCATTTAGTTAACAAATAATTAAAAAAATATAAGCAGCAGTTTGAATTTGCTGCTTACGATGAGTGAATATTAAAATGAAATATACGTTTTCATCAGTAAAGTCCTTTTTTTTTTCTTTAACACTGCCATCCATCTATTTGGATCGATTGAAAGTGATTAAGCGATTGAGAGATTAAACCAAAGCCAGAAATCAGCAGCAATAAGATGCTCCTACTCCCCAGTGAGGCTTTGGTTAAGACCTTTGTCCATGTTTGCTCATCAGGGATTCATAGGTAGAGTAATCCCTGCCCTTCATATTTGTTTCATGGCTGTTCCTCCTCTGCTCGGCCACTTTGCGCTCACCCTGCAGTTTAGCATTCAGCTGCTTACTAAAGATGTTAGTGTCTAAATGAATGTAGCGATGCACAGGGCCACAAAGAGCACTAATCTGAACTGACCTCAGTGAATTGTTCCAGGAAAGCTGAGGAAGCTACGGGAGAGATTAAGCTGCAGAAAGACAGAGTTGATGCAAGCAGAGATTAGTCGTGTACCAAGCAAGGATCATTCCCCCCCAAAGGACCACACACTGTCAGTGTGGTCATGTCACTATTGTCTCTAAGCCACCGCCACTGCGGACTTGCTGGTTATTGTCTCTGAAATCCTCCAGCGTTTCCTCAAAAACCTGGACCCAAGCCCTTTGATTGGCACTTGTCAGGGGTGATAGAAAGGGTGACATGTTGGGAAAGGCTTCGATAAAGGAGGCCTGAAAGGAAAATCCCCTCCCTATGAATAATAATTTGGCAAGGATTTTCCTTTTTACTCCTCCCCACTCCTATTCTGCCATTCTTCCTGGAGATAGAGCAGTGAAGGCTCTGGGTGGCATCACTGAATGGCCTCAGCACGCTGATTGTCTCGCTGATGCTCATCCTTTTCTCAAACACGCAAAGCAAAAGATACAAGTCCAACCTTCTTGCCTCTGCCTGGTGCGCTGGATGTTGATGGGCAGGCGGTGTGTGTTGTTGTGTGTTTTTTGTCTCTGGTGGCCTTTCTGAGATCAGCGAGGGGATTTGACTTGGCCGCTTGCAGCCAAATCCAGCTATCTGCTATGCTCAGATGCTGCGGTTGGTATGGAAACCTGCTCTGTGTGTTTTAGATGAGCTCTTGTTTCCAGCTTGAACTGACCAGCAATCACTGCTGCGCATTCATGGATTAGGCCGTGTTGGAGGTTAGGATAGGAGGATTTTCAAAGAAAGGGAACGAATGCTGAATAATTTGAAGTCATAGATTCGCCCAGATTTAAAGATGCATTATTGAAGCAGAGTGAACTTCAGTTGTTAGAAGTTTCACAAATGAGCAGAATTTTAATCATCACCTAATTTGGTTTGCAGGAACAGTTTCATCCTTTCAAAGAGAAGGTTTTCCAGGATTTCTGTTTCACATCATGTCTTTCATCATTTTTTGATTAATTTTTTGTATGAGATCATTAAAAATGTATGATGTTAGGGAAAGGGTTGAGGACTCCAGGCTCTTTATTCTGTTAAACCCACACTGGGGTCTGTTTTGCTTAAATTTTAGTAACTTAAACAGCATTAACTTTAAAAAAAAAAAAGTTTTTTTGTTTGCATTTTTATTTTATTTTTACAGTAAATGACCGTTGCTGCCCCATTTCCCAGGCTGGACATGTGCTAGAATTACATAAAAAATTATACAATTAAACAGTGTAAGCAATACTTTAAATTTTCTGCCAACGTCAGAATATGTGTAAACCAAGTTGTAAATGTAAAAAGCCATTTTCTGCTTTTATTATCTGGTTTGTTTATCGACAGAGATTGACTTATGTGCTGTTCTTCAACAACACATAGTACTCCACAGAGATGACGCTCAGTGTTTATTGATGCTGATTGGCTGAAAGTTAACTTAAACCAACAACCAATTCAGTAACAAAAGGAAAAAAGCTTAAGAAAATATAAAAAGCGAAGGAGAGCCCACAGAGAAGGCTTCACTATTTAAGTGTAATTGTTCACAAAGTGGATTTTTTTTTGTTTTTGTTTTTTGCCCACTTTGTCATCTCTCCTCTTCTCAGCAGAACAAACAACAAAACCAAGAGCAGCTTGTATCTCTGATTGTTCCATATATTTCTGATACCGCCCTCTAGTGGCAACTATATTTTCATATACACACTTGGACTTCAAAAGTCTTTTTATATTTGATAAGATTTATTTAATGTATTCTGTTGGTATTCATTCAAACTGTGTGGTCAAAATAAGGTAGTGGGATATTAGTACTACTCATTATATCTTATGAGTAGAATATTGCCACCGACTCTTTTATTTGTACAGTGACCAAAGAGAAAAAACTAAACAAGATGAATCCACATTTAGTTTTCATGCTGCTAATACCTGGAGCAAACAACTAGAATCTCAAAGCCAATTGCTAGTTTCCATATTTGGTCCCTCAGCAGATAAATGGACACAGAAACAGTCGAAGATATAATAACATAATACGAGGACAAAAACATGACCTGAGACATGGATAATGACTTCCATTTACATTAAACCAGGGGTGTCCAAAGTTGGTCCTGGGGGGCCGCTGTCCTGCAGGTTTTATTCCCTTTCCTGCTTCCACACACCTGACACAATTAAATGAATCCAACAGCCTATAAAGTTTTGCACAATGCTGGACACCTCTGCAATAAATGGTTGCTCATTAAAAAGGGATCTAGTTAAGAATTTGTCCATGTGTCCAATGATAGCACACAACAATTTCAAACAAATACAGTCCTCAATCACAAAAAGGGAAATAAACAGACTTTCAGATGGTTAGTTTTATTAAAGGATTGTCCCAAAATAAAAAATAATGCACCAAAAACATTTCTTTAGATTTCTTTGTGATGAGTTGAGTAAATCAAAACAAACAAAAAACTTAAAGGTTCAGTGTGTAGGAATGACTGACATCTAGTGGTAAAGATGGGCAGAAAAATTACTCTGTATGCCAAGCACTAGTGTGAATGTACGGTTGCTGGCAGAGGCCAAAATTCTCCCAGACATAAAGATGTTTTCCCTTTTTGAGTGGATCCAATAGTCTGAGGTGTATGACTGCACTACAGGTTTCTACTTTCAATGTCTTTTAAAGCATTACGTATCCCAAACAGTGCCCTAACTCACATGAAACAAAGCTAGTACAGTTTTAAAGTTGAGAGGTTTCTCATTTCACACACATTGTTTGGTCCATTCAGAGACACTGTAGTAAAAATGGTGGCACAAAACATAGCAGTGTCCGTGCATGAATTAAGAATGACATTTTTCTGCCATTGACCTTTAATTTTGTTACACACTGCACCCTTAAAGACACACAACGGAACTTTCAGCAGTTTTCTCAGTGACGCGCCCCCTATCGGCGGCTAAACTAGCATCCATCTTGTTCGTACCTGTACTGTAAGCTCACTCCAGCCAGTAAAAGACAGTCTTATCTTGACTC
The DNA here is from genome assembly GCA_023101725.1 of Atherinomorus stipes. NCBI lineage: Eukaryota > Metazoa > Chordata > Actinopteri > Atheriniformes > Atherinidae > Atherinomorus > Atherinomorus stipes. The sequence continues at coordinate 1,213,805 of JALJCO010012637.1, forward strand.
TTGTTCTGTCCCTTCCTCTGTTTCTTTTCCTCTCTTCCTCCGGGGATGTTTCCTTGCGTTTCTTTACCGAATTCGACATGATGCGCATTCAAAACAGCCGCGACGTTGATACCTGGTTTACATCCGGTTGCTAGTGAGTGACGCGGTGCTGCAACGTCACGGTCGCGTCCCGGATGGGAATCTTACATACTGCTGTTTCTGAGCCCCGGGACGGCTCTGGGCACTGACAGCTCGAAAATGCGCTTAATGAATGTTGGTGTGACATCAAAACGAGTCAGAAACACAGATTTTTAAGGTCTAAAAGTTACATTGTGTGTCTTTAAGTTGTTTTTATTTGACACATCTGGAATCTTGCAGAATAATCCAAAATGGACTCTACCTTTATTGTTGTATTTGAGAATAATAAGAACAAAATTATGTGTTGAATGGTTGCTACAGTACCTTCATCTCTTTCTATCAGGGTCTTTTCAATTGTTTTTAATGTGTAGATGGTGAATAACTTAAGTTTTGTTAGGTTAACTTTAATCTTCATTTTTAAGTTTGAATTTTTTTTTGTAGACTGACTGGAAAAATATCAAATAGAATGGGAAGCAAATGCAGGAATATTTTGTCTGAAAACATTCAAAGAAAAGCTTTGAGGATTTTCCTTTATATTCATCATGGTGTCACGTTGATGGTCTCTGTTGCATTTGAGAAGAAATGATGAATTTGTACCATGAAGATGAATAAATTCCTCCTCCTGTCGTCTGTTTCGGTGACATTGGGCCTCCGGCAGCACGTAATAGAGGCGTGTGATTGTGTTCAGCCTGGTGGAAGACATCCTGTCAAATGAGACGTGGCTCCATCAATCTGTGCTGCTGACCTCTGCACGCTCAGTAGCGACGTAAATGAGTTCTCAACACCTTTTTTTGGGAAGCTTAATGAATCTGATGCATGTCAGCTACTCAACTGGCCAAGCTCTCTGGTCTTAATAAATAGAAGTGTCTCCAGATGTATCACATTTGAATTATCGCTCCTCCACTAACACACGAAACACTCAGGTTTGCAAAGGTAGCCCGAAGAAAAGAGGCCGAAACTTTAATGGAAACTATTGCAGAAGATAATCTGAGATTTCTTTAAGCTCAAGTCTGCGTTGATGGTGCGCTTTGTTTCCATGCTTCAACACCAAGCAGTGTATTCTGTGGACTTTGTATTGGGAGATAATGGGACTCTTAATTGGCTGGTCAGGGACAAAATGGATGGCTGTTTAAGTTTCAGGGACAGCGTCCGCTTCTTAGTGAGGCTTTGAAAGGACTGAAGGGAAGTGTGACTGTGGCATCTAAGAGAACAATGAGATGAGAATCAGCATTTATTAGAGGGCTGCTAATAGGTTGTAGTGGCTACTTCAATGTAGATCATCATGAATACAAATTAGTTGGAATTTCTGGGTTCAGCTGTAAAAAGCAACGACACATAGCTGTCAGAGGGAGCATGCTCGCTATTTCCTCACAGTTTCTAAATATTTTATGTGTTATGTTTTCATTCCAGGTTCCCACTCACATGATGGGGGCCCCATTGATGAGGAACCCAATTATCCAGGAAGTACAGACCATGCTCAGGTCTCAGATGAAGAAAGAAGGCCCCAGAAATGTGAACTTGGAGCTGAAGGGAAGGACGGATGGATGGAGGAGAAAAAAACAAAGGCGCTGAGCATGCTTTCCAAACTGCAGGACAACACGCCTCGCCAGAGCAAAAGCAGCAAAAGCCGCTCCAACTTTGAGGACTGTGAGTTTATTATAACATGTGAAGCATTTATTATTAAACTGTTGTCTAAAATGAGTAAGATCTGCAACAAACACTGAATTAAAGTTAAGTTCAGACTTTGGGTTGCTGTATTTTAGGTGATCTGATTGTGTTGTGGGGCTGCTGTACCTCCAGGTTTTAGATGCTTCTTATTAGCTTGTCCTTGTTGTTTACCTCGACCGTCTTCTTCCTGTATCAAAACTGTGGATGTAGCGTCTTATGACGTCACGTCCGCAGGGCAGCACAGGAAATTCGGACACCGAATTGCAGCACATTTTGCAGCACACAGTCTGTTCAAGGCAACGAAGAGAAACGTGGGTGGAAACGTTATTTTTGGTATTTAGCGCTTCATCACCCATTAGAATTTTAAAAAAAAATGGAAATGCATGTTTGTTTGTTTTTTAATTCCTGCCTCTAGTCCTTTTAAAGCAATATTCTCAAAAATGTTGGCCATGATGGAAACATTTACAACCTTTGTCTTTTGGACTGCTATTGGGAATTATAAGCTGGTTGTGATAGATTGTGTGCTGCTGAATCACTTTGTTGGCATGGCGACCATACCAACCAGCAACCAGCGATATTGCCCGGCGGAACTTTAGTGGACGGTCTGTCCACTAAAGTTCCGGGCGGCAGCCGCAGATTCTACTGCTATACTTTGCAGCTGAGTTTGGTCATTAAATTAATATGAAAATAAATACTTTTGGACATTTCAAAATAGTTATTGAATCGGGATGTGTACCATTGTGATCGATTTAATAATGAATTGGCTCACTCTTGTTGTACTAGTTATTGTTGTTATTACGATCTCAGTAAACAGGTAAACAGTTGTGAGACTTTTTAAATATGGACGGGCTGGAAGAAGCAGAGATCACGCAAGGGGCGTGTTCTCCCAATACCAGTACCAGTTCTACCAATCACCAAACACCTATGTATTTCAGTTCCTATGGAACCCCGAAAAAGACCCTCCCTCGGAGTAGGAGCTAAAAAGGTTAAAGGAACTGAGGTCCGAGGTCCCTAGTTCCTATATGTCCGAATGCGCAAAAGAACGGCCTGGTTTCCGAAAAGGTTATAGGAACTCCGAAAGGTTCCTACAGTCCGAAAGCGCCTATTAAAAAGAAGAGAATCATGAGACCACTCTGTAGTAGGGTTTTTAACTGTGCACAGTTCAAATGAAGCTGGTTTCCTCAACACCTTGTTCTCAGGTTCTTCACAAACCAGTTAATGAGTCATTAAATTGGCTGTGGTGAGTGCAAACAGGGAAAATTTGTACAGGCCTTAACCCTCCTGAGCTGATCTTTATTAAGTAGCTCCAGTTCTGTGTAGTAAAGTTTGTGTCTACACTGTTAATTCGTTATGTTTTCCATAACTCTCAAGTTCGTCATGATATTGCACACTTGAAGCATTAGAAGCATGGACGTTCAAAGTCCGACCAAGTTCTGTTAATGAATGCAAGTTGGCTTCACTTCCATTTTCTGTCTTATTCATGCTTTTATGTTGCTTCTCGAAAAGCGACAAGATTAATCCACTATTGTGCAAGTCATTATTGGAAAAGTGGAAACATTTAATGACTTAATTCTCGTCAAAGAAATAAAGCATGGAAACATTTCTCAAAAAATAATAAAACCCAGGCAGACTCACCCCATAAAATATTACAATAAATTCATTGTCTTACAGGGTTTAACAAAATATTTTATCTTTTTTTTCCCCTGAAATCATTAAATAAAACAGGTTGTTAAGCTGGAAAATGCCTGTCAAAGCCCTGCAGAGGCAAATATGTCAATGCTTTTTTATTTTATCTCCTATTTGGAGCTCTTCCTAGTCTTCCTATAGTTTCTCTTCAGCATCGTATGTCATCCTCTACCTTTTTTTTTATAACATTCAAGTTTGGGCATCAGTCCTAAAGAGTAAGACACACCAGTGAATTAGTCAGAGCTTAAAAGCAAATATAAGAGAAACAGCCCGCTGATCGAAAATGTTAAGTGTTGTGCTTAACTGTTAGCAATTAGCAGTGTTTGAATACGTCTGCCAGCCAGCCCTCTTCTTTGCCTCCTATTCACACAAACAATTCATGAAAAACACAAACACCTCAGTGCATTTACCAACACTCGACTCTAAAAATTCACCCTCAATTACTGCACTTGATTTTTTTAGAATTGCCTTTACTCTGCAGGCAGGAGTTTCAGCCAGGAGTTCTCCAGTTTCCCTCGAGTGCCTAATTTCTGGCATCCATGGCTCTGTGAGAGAGCTGGGGCCCATGGGTCCGACAATAAGCATCCACACCTAAGGTCAAGGCTGAGGGGGCCAGCCCTCTGCGTGGGTCAGCCAGGTCACAGTTGTTCTGTGAGTGTTCGCTCGTCTAAATGGGACAGGTTTGTTCAGACGGCTGAGCTGGATGGGGAACTCTGCAGCTGGCCTCACCGTCCTGCAGCAAGGTTATTACTGTTGAGAAGCTTTTGTGTTGTTACAGGAGGATGGGCTGTTGTTAAAGTGTGCTTCTTTTACACATGTGACATAAGGACAGTTTGTTTTGTTTTTTTTTAAGTGATGTAATTCTTTTAAACCAAACATGGTTTTAGAGCAAGAAAATCAAGCATCAGTGTAAAACCACGGTTAAAACACAAAACCCTCACCCCTACTGTCTTTGTTTTGGCTATTCAGCCCATAACCTTCCTGAGCCGGGTCACCTTTAACACTGCCATGGCTCATTTTAAGTTCATGATTTAGCTTTTTCGCAGTAATGCTGTTCATCTTAGGGCGCATTCAGAAAGCATAGTCCACGAGTCTCAGTCCGTTTGGGGACTCTGTTCGGTTGGGGGCGGGGGTGAACATCGCGTTCACGTTGCACTATTGCCCAACGGGCCAAGAACGAGAATCTCATGTGGCACTGCTTTCGGATTCACCGTAGATGAGGACAAGACGCACGTACAAGAAGCTTCTCACAACTTCTGTTCCCTCCACAGAACGACATTTTTTTGTACGAGGAGTTGGATATACTTTCATTAGATGAAATATCGATTAAAGCTTTTACCTCCTCGTAACTCCACGTCCGACCATGAGCCATCTTTATAGGTACTGCAGTCCCACACGTGTGTTTGTTGTCGTGTTTACCCACGTCCAATGTTTGACTCACAATGCCAAGGCAAGTTTATTTGTATAGAACATTTCATGTACAGGACAATTCAAAGTGCTTTACATAAAACATGAGCATTACAGCAGGGTGCAAAAAGGAAAGAAAAAAATGTAAGAACAAAAAAGTAGAAGCATGATCTAAAATTAAAAACATTTAAGATCAAAAAGAGAGAATATAGAGATGCAATTTGTAGTCCACTTCCTGTCTTTGGTTCACGTGAATCGGACCAAGACCTCCGTTTGCAGGTGGACCGAGTCCAATTGTCTGTTCCGGATCAGAGTTTGTTTGCGCATTCACAACTCCCCTAAACGAAGCGGACTTTCCGAGCAAACGGACTCTGATTCGAATCAAAAAAGCTTTGTGAATGCACCCTTAAAGTCTGCTGGACTTTACCTTCCAAACACCATAAGACAGACTGACACAAGTTTTCAGTACATGAACCAAGAACTGAACAAACTATCAGGAAGCTATTTACCCTCAAAACAATCCTGATTATGAAGCAGTTCTATTGAATCTCCATGATTTTCACTCAGGAATATTTCTTACAGTTTGAGTGCTTTGTTTTATTTTTCGCTCAGCCAACATCCAGTCAGTTTCCTTAAAGCTTGTAAAATCCATAAGCTTTACTGGATGTCTGTCAAGACAACATGGAGACCTCTAAGCCAATTTAACCTATCTTCTTTAGGCTGAGTGAGCTTGAGAACAACCCTGTGAGAAAGTCCAACCACATCAGTGTCAGATATGGGTTGAAGGTAACTGGTGCTGCCATGTAAACCAGTTTGTAACACTATAGTATTAATACTGTAGGCCAGCCACAGGAGACACCAAGCAAACACCATGACTGCAGTGTTAGCTATCTTTTTTTCCACTTTTCATCATGCATGTACTGAAAGTTAAAAGATGTCTGATAACAATCCTATCAGTCCTTGGCATTGGACTTTCTACAAAGCTTGCTTCCTGGGACCTGAAGGCCTCGTAGTGAAGATCGTTCCCACCCACCCAGTCTGTGGCCAGTGGTGGGCAGCAGAGTGGACATTAGTAGTCTCCTTAACTTAATCCCCAAAGATCAGTAGGTGGGCTGTCAATCCCTTCACACACTGTAAAGCACAGCTTGGCAGCACTTCAGTGTGCACAGTGTTGAAGTCAGAAAGTAAAAAACCTGAAAAAACTATTAGATTGAGTAGACACTTAAACAGTTCCCTTCTTTATAGAGTTGATTCTCTAACTGCTCCTCACCATCACTCTTGTCCACTGGTGTCCTGGCAGGCCGATGCAGACGGAGCTGTAAAAATCAATATCCGCTGTCTTCAGCTTTCAATAGCTGCATTTCCACCACAGCAATCTTTTTCTGGACCCAGGATCCTTCAGCTACATTCTTAGTACTGTCTGTTTTATTTCAGCTTTATAGCTTTAAAATCATAATATTAAATAACTTTAAGATGCACCACAGGAAGAGTTTAGGTTTGGAAATGCAACCTTTTTAAACTCAGACACTCAATTCATCGCAGAGTTCCTAAACTATCTCAGACTGTGACATGAAAGCAGTTAAATCAGAGTAATAAAACTTTATTCTCTGGGGGGTTCTTCTTTGCTGTAAGGCACAGATAAAGTGCAGAAATATGTAGCATAAACAGATTTTAGGTGAATGGAGCTGATAAGTTTTTGCATGTTTATTCAGCAGAGAGATGCTGATGTGGGCCAACAGCAGAATATTTGCTGAGATTGTGACATAAAAACACTGATCTGTAAATAGTAGCTGTGTTTAAAAAAATTTCTATGAAGACCCCAAACCAATCTGCAGAGAAGTGCATCTAAAAATTGTGGAACAAGTTTAGAAAAATCGAGTTCAAAGAAAATCAGATAATCAGGACGAATCTCTGTGCACATGGGGACAATACTGAAAGTCAGAGTTGATACAGTACTCATTAACTTGGAGCCCTCAGGCATCTTTGCATTAATTGGATATGATTTCTCTACTGGAAATCACTGCTTCGGCTCAGGACGCCTTATAGAAATCTCTATCTATGAACACAGTTAAAGCTCTATCGTGCAAAGAAGGATCCAGAAACACCGCCGTCTTCCCTGGAACAAAGCTTGTTAAAAATGTGTGAGGGACAATGTAAAAGTGTTCTGTGGTTGGATGAATCAAGAAGAAAAATTTTCTTTGGAAACCATGGAGGAGCTATAAGGAGTTATCAGTAAACGGTTTAAATGCCTGCATCTCTGATGGTATGGGGATGCATTAGTGCTGATGGGGTTGGCAGTTTCCACATCTGTGAAGTCGCATAAATGCTGAAAAGTACAGGGAGGTTTTAGAGCAAAATCTGCTCTCATCCAGACACCTATCAGCAGAAGCCTCACAGATCTCACTGGTTGAGCAGCTAGCATCCTGCATCAGACCAGCATGGGATAGCATTCCTTTCCTAAAACTCCAGAAATCGGTCTCCTCACCTCCAAGAAAAAACATATTTGAGATGTGAGCACTATTTAAAACTTTTGGTTCGAAAAAGGTCTAAACTCAAATTCAAACTTCTTTAGAATATAAAAATGTTGTATAAAGATGTGTGTGCAGGTTATAACTGAGAGAACGACACTGAGAGATGGTGCTTGTGTGTTATGGGTGTGGTATGTTTACAAAGACTGTCCTGGTACAGTCAGTGATTCTTTTTTTCTACTGAATGTTTGCCGACGGCCTTTTGTTTTCCCATGTTTGTCCTAACGTGTAGTTCGTGTGCACACAAAAGTGTTTATGTCCTCTCAACCTGCCGACTGCCTCCCATCCAGACCCTTGTGACTATGGCGCCTCATTAGTCTCTGAAAGGGACTAACTGGTCATAATTGGGATTGTTACATCCAACGCTGCCCGCTTGCCAAAGGATTCCCAAAATCCCCTCCACCAACCTCCACAGGCCCCCACACGCCAGTAACTTACTGCGCTCGGCCACCCGTCTTCCATTCAACCCGGCAACCCTTCAGGTGGTCATCTGCAGATGTCATGCAGATAGTCATATGTTAAGGATGAGATGACTCGTGTCAAAGCTGCTCTCTTTAGCATGTATAACGAAGCAGTCCACAGCGTAAGAAAAACTGGAGTCAACTGTTGTTTCCAAACAGCAAATCGGCTTAAAAAAGGGCAAAAATAAAGAATAAACAAAAAAGACTGGTTGCTTCAAAACAGATGAGAGGTGTTGGTGTGTGTGTAGGTGTTAAGGAGGACTTGCCTTGTGTGCGTTCAGGTACAGTGCCTTTATGTAGACCCCTGTTTGCACAGCCTTTGGTCTGGAATTATGTATTTACCATCAGTCCAGGATGACTGGGCAAACAAACAGCTCATCTATTGATGAGCGGCAGCATGGAATATGCCCGCTGCATTCACCGGAGACAGAAAGGGAGAGGGTAGAGAGAGAGAGCACAAAGTAAATCTGTCAAAGAGCCTATTATGTTGTGTCCAAACAGAGAGCGCCCTCCACAATGGCCTTATTAATGGCACAATGTCAAGGAGCGGCAGGGCAATAATAGCAGATGATTTTGCTTTGTGAGGTTATCTCTAGAGATCTGCTCTGGCAGTAAGGCGGATGATTTGGGCTCTGGGGGTCATATCAGTGAGGATCTATGACCAGAGCTGATTGGTCGTAGGTGTGTGTGTGTGTGTAGTAAGCGTAAGTTGTGGTTTGTGGTGAGGTCGATGGCGTGCAGCCAGGGACAGGAGTGTGGCCGCTACGTGTGTCTTTGTTTGTTTTGCTAGCAGAGCTTTAACTCCACTTCGCTCACACAAACACACACTCCTCAGTCTTTTTGGAGAAAGTGAGGGGGAGGAGTTTCGTGTTTGTGCGGTGATAACAATGCCTGCTGGAGAACGCTGCCAAACGTTGTCATCTGCTTTCACAAGTACACACTCGGAGCAGACCAGCACATGCTGCCAAATTATGCCCTAAAAAGATTCTCTCCACTACACCGATTACAGCTGGACCATGCTGGAGTAACTGTGGGCTTAAAACACTAAAATGTTCATCAGTACTGTCTGAAACAAACCAAGCTCGTTTTATATTTTTCCTCTTTCTTTGCTTCATGATCAGCCTCTGCTGTGATGAAGTTTGTAGAACTTTACACTAAAAGTTCATGTCTGTGTGGTCAGAGTGAGATTGTGTTCATGCTCTCTGGTGTCAAAGCTTAGATCTTTTTGTAGGACTTTTGCAGGACATGAAGTTTACTATTTTTTCTCACCGCAGATCATGTGTTTACCAGCTGTTACCGCGGCAACCATGGCAACAACCACAAAGCATGAAAGAATGTCATTCCAAATCAAATCCACAATTTTATGTGAAAATATTTTATTTAGTTGTATTTTATTCCCTTGTTTTTAAGTTTCTTTCTTCTGCCGCTCGATGTGCTCACCTTCTCGCACCAAGTAGCACTCCTGCCCGCAATGCATTGTGGTCTATATTGACCCATCTAGGGACCATCTAAGCTCACAAGTTTTCAAGATGCATTGTGGGGAATTTTGACTGCACTAATTTTTTATTTCTTGACATTCAGACACTCCTACAAAATGCTGTGATCCCTATGTAAGGGAATATTTAGGGGGATAGGGTGTACATTCAGACACAGCCCTAGTTTCACTAAATAAGGTTATAGCCATCAAAATGTCAACTTGGTCTCCAGGTAGTAGGGGTGTCCCCGACTAAGAATTTTTCATAGTCCACCCTGATACGTCAGATCATCCATTCATCGACGAATCATCAAATCATGTTTTTTTCCCCCTTATTGATCAGTAATCTCATTTGTGTCTTTTTCTGCTCCAGAGAAAGAGCTATAACACCCCATTAAATGAATTACATTTTTCATTTGGCATATGATAACAACAGGACAGTCTCCATCAACTTTCTTTTTCTATATCACTGATTAGGCTGTAAAACATGTCTGCTCGTTTAAAGTCCTTATCTTATTTATTTAAATATTTAACAAAAAGAAATTTACAAGGTATGTTGGTGTGAAAAGATTAGATTTTTATCTTTCAGTTAACACTGCAGGCAAAAACCTTTTTTTTTTTTTTTTTTGCTTAACAATTTACAGTAAAGTCGGAAAAGAGAATTAAAAGGGTTTAACAGTCTGTGCACGCCGCGCACGGTCCAAATGTCAAACACATAAAGAGAAATTCCAATAGAATACCCTTCACTGAATAAATTAATTACACAACAAATAAAATGGGCTCATAATGAAGTACAAAGTTATGTCCATGTAAAACGAAAAGTAAAAGTAAGAAAGTGCGCAGCCAAAAGGCGATGATGCTGCTGAGACACACAGTCTCCAGGTAAAGTTTATAATGTCCCAAAATAAAACAAGATCTGACCTCACCTAAATAAATAAGTAAATAAATCCTGCTACAGAAAGGGCTGTGCTCTACAGCACCTGTTACCATCTGACTCTTTAGAAGTTGTGTTAGGAAATCATGTTAACAGGAGAGGTGCGCTCCTCGCTTTGTTAATAATAAAGCCGGCAGGAGAGTCTCTTCGGGATGGAGTAGAGGTGGAGGGAATGTGCAGAACATCACAGCCATGATTATTCTACAACTAAGTGGAATGTTACAGCATCTTCCCCTGACATCTCCACCGTTCATTGAGGAGCCACTCCACAAGCCGCTCAACAGCTGATGCTACGAGACGGCGGTCCAGTTCAGGACAAAGATAAAAGCGCTGCTCTCGGGAATCTATCAGTCGTAGGCTTCATGATTCAGGAAATTATGGTTCTTAAAAATGCATTCTTTCCTGATACAATTTGAATAATCCTCCAGCAGCGCCAGCACATCAATCTGGAGCATTACGCACAAAAGAGACATGGTTTTTATGTCTGTCAGACTGTTTCTACCTTTTCAGACTGATGTTGTAAATCAGTGGAAGAAGCTACAATGATGATGATGATGTGACAGTTGAGGGTCCTGTCATCAGGTCTCTGGCTACTTGGTCACAAAGCATTCAACTCTTTGGCTGAATGCTCAGCGCGCGACTCACCGGCAGACTGCGGTTTAAACGCGCCTGCCCAGCCCATCTTGCCTCAGGCAACACATAGTAACAGAATTATTCGGCTGCTGACAGACCTATAAAATGAATTATTTAAAGAGCAAATGAATATTGTGTAAAAATCAAACGTTCATCACCCCCCTACTGCCAGGATGGTATGATCTTTGCCTAGTAACCACATGCTGCGACTATTAGACTTAGAGACTGGCAGTCGAAGCACAGTCCTGGAAACGAATTGTCGAATCTTCGACTATTCTGGGACACCCCTACCAGGTAGACCTGCACATCATTACAGCACTCAACCTTTTGACTGAAGGAAATCTTGCATTTTAAGATTAATCTGGATGTGGCAAAAAATTCACGTGGTAAATGGACTGTACTTATAGCCATTTTCCAATCATGCAAATTTTCACAGTCACCCACTCACACACACACATTCACACCCTGATAGGCACATTGGGAGGCAACCTGGGGTTCAGTGTCTTGCCCAAGGACACTACAACGTGGAGTCCTGTGGTTCCTGGAATCCTGGAATCAATCTGCCGACCCTGCGGTTGACAGACGACTGCTCTTCACCTGAACTACAGCCGCCCAGCATTTATATTGTAACCACTGAAACCCATGCAGTTGGTTGTGTCTGGACATTAAAATATGATAATTCAGGATATCAAGAGAAACCTTATATTCATAAAGCTCCCCTTAGCAGAGGAAATCAGTCTGACAAAACACGGCAGCTACAGTAAACCATCATTCTGCTTGCTACAATGCTGGACAGGAGAACTAAGAGAAAAATAACTCAAATCTGATCACATGCTCACAACAAAGTAGGTTGTACTGTATGTCTAAACAATGCTTTTCCAAAATTCATAATAATTGGTTTTAAATGTCTGCATAATGATTGGGATAGAGAGAACTTGTACAGTATATTTTAAGTAAGTAAACTTTATTTGTACAGCGCTTTTTACAGATGGGGTCACAAAGTGCTTCACATGATAACATACTGTATGTGTGTGAAATTAGGCTAATGTTATGTCATGCAGCTGTTTGCAAATCGATCAATTTGGGAGGTTTTATTTGAGTTATGAACCTTTCATTTGGTAAAACTCTTACTGATGTAAACTTACAGTCGTGGAAGGATTCGTTGTGGAAAAGTTGCTTGTTCATTTTTATTCTTTATTTTTTAATACCCTTAGACTAAAGAATTAGACAAAGACAAAGTAATGTTGATTAATTGCAGTTTTCTGCTGGATTCACAATTTATTTTTCTTTTCACAGCACTAAAATGAGTCTTTTAAACTTGTGTTCTGTTGCCACAAAGAATATTAACAAAAAAAGATGGGCAAATAAATTTCAGGCTGTTCTAATAACTGCATGCGTATAGCAAGACAAACACTAGATTCACCTCATAGAATCACCACATATGCAGTTTCCCTTTTAACTGGTAACCGGAGCGTTCGTTTATCTTTTAATCTTAATCCTTTAATCTTTACTGGCTGGATTAAATCTACATTTATATTTGCAGTATGTCATAGCTCTCAACATTGAGTCTTATGGGAAATTTACATATATTATTTTGCTCCCAGATCAGTATTATTGCCAAACTGGATCTTGTGGTTAAAAAACAATCAATCAACGGGTAATTGTGCAGAGCCTGATGTGAAGCTCTGCACGAGTCACAAGGTGTGTTGCTACAGGGAATCTCCTAATACCTGCAGGATGCTGGTCCTTGAAGACCGGGGGTTGCCCACCCCTGCTGTAAACCCACAGAGTTCCTTCTTCTCCACTCGCCCACTACAATCCAGTGTTTTTCTTGTAACTCTTTAACCAGATAAGCTATCTTTACCTTAACATGGAGTCTATTCATCACACCCAACAATGCCTCATTCTGAACTATTGAGAAATTATATGCTTGGCCTGGTTTAAAGGTCTGCATCAGTGCTTAAACCTCTCACCTTCTTATCTTGCAATGCCACACTTCAAATTTTATGGATTTGTCATTCCATTTAGGCACTATATTTTCAGGATAATCTGAAATTTAAAACATGAAACTCCCAAAAAAAAATCCCATAAACCTACTTCTCATAGACTCTGTGCAGCTAGAAACTGGTTTAGACTGCTTATTTATGGGCGTGTGTGAAGCAATTTGCTCTAAATTTGCTCTCTTAATCACATGTTGTATGCCTGTATATGTGGGGCATGCACTCTGACATTCTCTTGCTATTAAAAAGGGGGTCAGCTTCTCGTTGCAGCTGAATGTGATCTTTGTTAAAGGAATTATAGGACACTATATACAGTATGTGTTGTTGAGCAGAAACAAAAGTCTGGGATTAAGCGGGAAAGAGCAGCAAACATGTAGACAACATCAAAAACACAATGGGCCTGTGTGTGTGTATATGTGTCACATTTTTCAGGGAGGTAAGCTATGTCATAGGTAAACATATAAATTATTTAAAATGGAAAAGACCAGTCTACTGGGATGGATTTAGTTTGTTTTTGGAGGGGGTTTAGACCAAAACAGTATAAGAAAATTGCAAACCAAAATATGCACATTCAGTGTCATCTAAACTCTTGTGAAAATAAAAGGTCAATATAAGATATATCATTTAGATTAGCCAAAAATAGAGATTGTTTTTTACTAGAAACAAATGAGCTGGCCCTTTTTACTTTGCTTTCAAAGTTGAAACTAGCAAACTTGTTAGAAAGTCCTAAAGCCAGTGGGAGCTACTTACCCAGTAGGCTGAGGTTTGTTTAAACACCTGCTGAGTCATTTGTACTGTGTTTTCAAAAGGCAAGTTAACTAAACTTAAAACAAGTAAGGAAATTTATGTTTGGTTGATCATTTCTTTGTTGTAACAGTGCTTCTTTGTGCTAAATTGTAGGAAAGTATATTTATTTCCCTTTTAAATGGTCCACATGTGTATGGAAAATGAATTTGTGGGATGAGCAGCACGGTTGAGTTTATGGGATGTCCCCATGAAAACTTCTCTGCCAACGGCAACCAGTTTATTCTTCTTTTTATTCTTGTTTGAGTCATTTATTGGATTGGATGATTGATGTCTGAAGAAAGAAGACATGTTCACAATTGAACTATTTCTTTATTTAACAAAGGGTCCTCAGTAGCAGGTGGAAGAAATGTTCACAGCCGCGTTAGCCTGGTACCTCCTCATGCTGGTCACCAGCTATGTCACACTGCTGTGGGACGGCATCCCATTCTTTGTTGTATTGGTCACCCTGGCATGAACAGAACACTCAAGCTCTTGCAAGCCCTCAGTGGGGTTGAAGTTGGGACTGCAGGCAGACCATTTCATCCTCTCCACTCCCAAATTCTTAGAGAGGGACTCAACTGCAGTCACGATACATCGCCATATACCCAATCCACACAGGAAGTCCTTATCGGAAGTTTCTTCTTCGTGTAACTTACTAAAAGCTAGCCCTAAAGGCCTTTTCACACCGGGATCGATGCAAATAAACGGCACGAAATTGCGAATAGTTCGGGGGAGAAATATCGACGCATTTGTCTATACACACCTGCTCCGACGCGAAATTACGAAGATGCAAAAACAAACTCGCATTTGTTATTCCAGAGAACGTGAGAACGTGCAGCAGTAACGGAGGGAGAGGCAGCTGGAGGTAAACTCCTGGATGCTGAAAACGGCTGATCTCACCATGGAGATGCCAAATGGGGATTTTAAATATAACACATGTAGCTAGTAACCTCAAATGGCCACAAATTGTAGGGAAAACATTGCTACTTCAGCTGTGACACCCCAAACCCCCGTTTGCCAAATGAGAGACACAAAGGTGATAACACCTGAGCCATAATGATGCAGTAGCAGCGACCAAGCGACACCTCTCTCTTTTTCCTTTCTCTTTTTGTTTGAGACCAGCTCTGTGACGGTCAGAGCGCCTTCTCTGATTGGTGGATTGCGTATCTGTCGGATGCGATTATGAAGAAAATCGACCTCAGTTCGAAAAAATAAACGCCGCAAAATCGCCAGATGGAATTTTGTCACTGATGTGAGCGCTCCCCTTGACTTGATATTAATTTGTTTCAAGCTTTTGCCGTGCGAATCTTTCGGATGAAATATTAGGAGTAGGTGTGTAAAGGCCTTCACCCTGACAACTTCCCCTAACCCTAACCATAATACGCATCTGTTTGCAAGCTGCAGATAGTTACTCTAGGCAGTGTTTAACTTCCGCTTGAGACTTCCTATATGGATTGGATGTATGGTGGCACCCTTGCTGGTCATTGTAACTGCAGTTAGGTACTCTTGAATTCTTGAGGTAAAACCCCCCTTTGTGGGGACAAGGGTTATCTTCCTATCCATTCAAATTTATTCATAAAGTACATTTAAAACAAACACCATTGTACCAAAGTGCTGATCTGAGAGGGTAGAGATCAGTCCCAGATTCACCTCTAGACCTGGGTCCATGATCATTGGTGCTGGTAATCAAATGTCTGGTTGTCAGCACCTAGGGTACCAAGAGCTCAAAACTGTGGCTGTTTGGCATTGACAGAAAAGATTTGGCAAGTTTTTTGGACAGAATTCATATTCTCAACTCATCATTAACTTTCTGTACCGCTAAGTCCAATTAAGGGTGGCAGGGGTTGCTGGAGTCTATCCCAACAATTATCAGGCCAGAGGCCTCAATTAGATCCAATCATACTATTTTACTCTGAGGCTTTACACTTCACAGAGACATCATTTCAGATTTCAGATGAAGCTTCGGCCAGCAGTAGATGGATCAGCTGAGGTCCAGATGCATCTTTCAGGTCCAGTGCAGGTCATTGCTGGTTTCTTTTCTGTCTCTTAAAGACACTTTAAGATGCTGTTCGTCTGCCTCAGATCAGCTGGCTCATTTATATGCAGAAACATCCATGAGGTGTTTTGCATTGATCATTTATGGAAGAATGTGGGTGTGTAGGGGGCGGAATATGAGCCAAATTCACCTGCGCAAACTTTCAGGAAGAGTGTAATTTATAGAGGGGAAATTGCTTGAATTTGTGCGTACGCACGGGTTTATAAATCTGAATATTTTTTGGTGTACGCAAACTTTAGGTTTTGGGCATAAATACAGTTTTAGTAAGGATCTTACGCACAGTTTTATAAATGAGGCCCCTGGGCATGAAGAAGTTCCTCCTTTTTCTGCCAGAAGTGGTGCAGTGATGGTGCACTATTACTGCACTATCACTGGCTGAACGATTTGTCCCACAAATACGTCATCACGCACGGTGTCCAAACTTGGCATGTGGAAACGTCCTTGTTCTGGGCATTCATTTATGCTCTGAAATAGTTTCCCCTGGGCACACAGGCGTTTCTCTGTGCGATTGAATTAGCAGACAAGTGGCTGGTAAGTGGCTGGCAGTCGGCAGAAAGGGGAACTTTTTCATGCCCACATCTGTATATAAAAGGATACCTGCGTATGGATAGGGAAGGCTGGACAGAGGCATGACAGCGGGTCACCGTAGTCAATCAAGGGATGAAAATCGCCTCGACCAACTATTTTCTGGCAATATGGGGTATAAAAGGGTATAAAAATTTATTCCTGAAATCAAAGCCCATCTTAAACCTAAATGTATTAACAAGGTTTTCAATATGATATCTAATAGTTAAATGTTCATAAATTAGATTACCTACTTGTATTGAGCCACAAACTTGATGTGACTATGCTGCAGGATTTTAATGTTGGGGGAGGGAGTCAGTATTCTTCCTAGCATTACAGTATAAAACAACATAGCTTTAGTTTTACTGTCATTCAACACTAATTACAAATCAAGCTCTGCAACTTCATACTGAACAAGGTACAAAATGAAAAGACTGGACATTGACAACCGATTCATCAGTCATGTCAAAAGGAGTTGAGGAATTCAGGGGTGGGGAGTGGACTGGTTAAAAAGTGCACCAGGGGCAATAAAGTGTTTGTTAAAACATTCGTTGTTGGAAGTAAAATATTAAGAAATGGGATGTGGCTTTAGACTTTCTACACAGTTCTATATATTATAAGTTAGGACACATATAAACATGAACTGCAACTATGCATATGAGGTTTAATCTCAGAAAAGCATCTTCACTAAAACAACTTGACATTCATGAAAGTGATTTTGCTGATTTTGTTGCTCTTTACTTCACTTTTGGATGTAAAATCCTACACTTTACATCAATTTCCTCCTGAAAACACTTTATTCCTTTGTTTTATCTTAAAGAAGTTCAGCTTCTTCAATGTAAATGTTGAAAACAAGAGTAGAATTATCAGTTTGGATGAAAAACTAACTGCATGTAAATAAGTTCATACCACCAATTTCGTCTTGAACGTAAGTCTGTAAATGGTTTCTGTCTCAGTTGGTGTCAAAATAGCATGTAGGTCTGATTTCCAGCCCTGCCCACCAGTGAGGGAAAAATAAATCATACACAGATGAGTAGCAACAGTGGTCAGACGAGCAGTCAGCAGTGTTTTTCATCTGTCAGCTGCAGACATTGAAAACGATGTCCAAGTGCGTGTTAAATGAGTTGTGACCTGCGGCTGTTTGCGAGCTGTAGACCGATGCAGGAGCAGTGACTCTGCAAGAGAAAAGGAACAAAACAGAAAAACAAACGCCAGTGAAAGAGTGAACCTCCTTGCTCATCATCATCATCATGGCCCCATTCTTCCTCTCTCAATTGCAACTGAATCGCCTCGGTCTCATTACAGATTACAGCCTCAGCAGAGTGACTCTCCCCTTTCTCTCGCCTTTCTCCACACAGTCCTGCTCTTGATTAACATTTTCTGCTAGGCTTCACACCAAAAGCCAAACCTGTGCGCTTTAAAGGCAGGGTGGAAAAAAAGCCATCAAGCGCTGGAGTGGAATCAGATAAGGCTATCAGGCAGGAGGCTTTACTGCCTCGGCTTTGTCCCGCTCCTCCACCCACCCTCACTTCCTCCACCAATCTCTCACTCCACTGCACCTTTTGTCCGGCTGATTCCCCGACAGAGCGCTCCCCTCAGCCAGGGACCCCCGACCTCCTCCAGCACGTATGTAGAAGTTGTACACAGCAGCAGAACGAGGAGGCAAGGCTACTGTGGTCGGAGCTGATATGGAGGGTCAGATCACTTCAACCATCAAAGCTTTACATTTGAGGTGGTGTATAAAACGGACTTTTACTGTACACAAGTGTATTTTTCATGTATATGTACTTACATAGATTTAATTGTAAGTACTTTCGACTTTTATTTCAAATTCGACAGCAAATATCTTTCTACTCTCCCTATATTTCTGTTGTGTGTTGTTATACATTACAGTCACATTGCAGTTTGTCGTTTGTCTCATTTTAGATTTTTATGCGATTCCACAGAACACTGCAAGAAATTCCACAGAGTTCATATTTCTTATGAAGGGTTTGTGCTTCTGATTCATACCCTTCGTATCAGTCACCAAGTAGTCTGTTTACATATTGTCACAGCGATTCATCATAATTACCCTTACCAAAAAGTAGTATATGCAAGTTTGCTTGAGGTATACTACTGTAATTTTAAACTTTAAATAAAACAGTATACTTTCAGTTTACTGTTAATGTACTTATCAGAAATATGCTTAAAGTTTACTTTGCATTTACTAATAATATACTAGAAGTTTAAGTATATTCAGCCTATACTTATATTTAAACTTTGAACAATATGCTTTAATAGTAGTACATTCATAGTACAGTTTCACACATACTGGTTTCTTTGTGGCGTACTGCAAGATGTACGTTCTATCATGTTTTAAATCCTATCTTGTAAGATTTAGGCGCTAACTTGCTCACACTTTGAAAACCCCCGGTTCATATCATATATATTACTTCTAGTCTACTTAAAAGTGTACTTCAGTAAACTTAAAAGTGTACGTTCTAAAAGTAAAAGTAAGCTTGAAGTTTTTGTAGGAGTAAGCAAACAAGAAGATTGCTTTCAGTATACTTGAAAGTGTACTTTTAAATACTTAAAGTGGGCCAATTTAGTCCCAAGAAATATACTTGTTTGTATACTGCTAGCACATTGGTATCTGTTTACTTGGTAAATAAAAGTACACTTGGAGGATATACTTTGCCATACTTGAGTATACTTAATGACATGCACTTAAGGAATACTTCTTTTTGGTAAAGGTCGTATTTAACGCAGCAATCACCAACTCCGGGTCACCTGGGGCCAGTGTCCTGCAGGTTGTAGATGTTTCCCTGCTGCAGCACACCTGACTCAAAGTAACAGGTTGTTAAACGGCTTCTGTTAAACTTGACAAGACACCATTCAATTTGGATCAGGTGTGTTGTAGCTGGGAAACATCTAAAACCTGCAGGACACTGGCTCAACAAGTCCGCAGATGCACAACACCTTAAATTTTAAAGCTCTATTTGCTAGGAGGACATTTTTTTCCTGGTGGAAGCCATGACGGAATTGTCAAATCATTCAAATTAAATTTTATGTAAAGTTTCTTCAATCGTTTTGGTGAGTAACTGTATAATAAGCGGGATGAGTCTGACCACAGTCATCAAAAATTAAATCCTGGTTTGTCCTGAAGGGATTTATGTGACCAATAAAGTATTATGTGACAAATGGACCACTAAACCTATAAAAGCAGGCTGCCTCCTCCTCCTTCCTCTTCCTCGATGGAGGGTCTAACATTGGACCCTCCATCAACAAGAGCGAGATACACCTGCATCAGCACTAACCAGTGGCAAAACACCAAAAATAGATTCTGGAGACAATCTTTAATTTAATGGCATTTATCTGTGCAGGTCACACCTAAAAAAAAAAACAAAAAAAAAGAAAAACCCACCTTAATTCTTCTTCACAATTCGTTGGTCAAAGTGTAAACTGTGCCACAGAGTTTAATGACAGTGTATCATTGTTTATTAAAATGGCCCAGCCCATACTATTGATGTGTTAACATACTGTACTGCACACTTCAATATAATTAAATGTGCAGACTGTATGTATGATATTGCATTAACCATACATTCAGCAAGTACTGTACCTTTAACATTTGAGGTATATTTAAAAGCAAGTTTTTGCATACTTTTACTCAAGTAAAAAGGTTAACGTGTTTCCTTTCCTAGAGTACATTTTTGTTTATTTATATTTTGATATACAATGTTTGCATACTTCCTCCAACCGCTAAAACACTGAACACTAATATTCATTTAATGACATTGTTCACCCAGTTGGAACTCTAAGAGTTTCCTCCTAAATTTTCTTTATGCTATCTCCTCACCACTGGCTGTTTGGTTCTGGTGAGACTAGAAATGCCCTGAACAGTAAAGCAAAGAAAGAGATGACCTGAAACCTGCTTGCAGATAACTGAGCATGCTTCTGGACAAATATAATTCATCATCTTCCTATAATTTTCTCTTCTCAAATTGAACTAGTTACATCCAGTAATTTCTGTTTTCATTCATCAGCAGCTGATCCTGCTGCCAAATGTGGAGATCTCTGCAGACTGACACGGATGCACCACGATACTACCAAAATGGTTGTTTGGTTCTTTGTTTTGATCACTCATAGTTCCTGATTTACTGTAGCCTTAAAGGCGTTATAGAAGATGTTTCTTTACAATTCAATAAATAACACTTTAAATATTCAATGAAATTGGGTTCACTGCCCCATATGCTATGATTAATTAAAAACTTTATATGAATATTATTATAGAGCTTGAAGAGTCACATGACTATCTGAGCGGGGCGAAGCTGTGCCGCCATGTTTCTTACAGGTTTGATTGTCAAAACTCCCGACAGCTCTCGTGTTAACATTGGAGAAAAAAATGGCAAAAGAGAAGGACGGTACAGGGATGAATTAATGCCTAACACAAAGAAGAGGTATTTGGAGAAGTTGGGGGACAGATAGACTGGACAGATGTGAGCTAGATGGATCAGAGTAGGACAGAACTCTGGACCACTTACCTCCTTCCTTCATGGAGACATGCGGCTAATGCATTGTGAATTATTTAATTTTCACAATCAGTTTGTAACCGTAACATTTGTCACTGTTAATGTTAGAGAAGTGTAATTTTACATTTTGCACAGTCAACTGTTGTGCTGCTAATTAAGAAAGCACTTGTGAGCTAACAAACACATGTAAGGTCGATACTTTAACGTGGTTTCAAGCATTTATTTATAAGATAGAAAACGGTGATGAGGGTGTGTCTGATTTGTAAAAGACTAAAACAAGCTGTCAGCCTCAGACAGATGTTAGTGGTGTCATATCAGTTTTGCTTGATTTAAGATCCCATGTGAAGATGGTTTGAACACATTTAAACTATTTTTTATATAGAAAAGCAGAAAAGAGGCTGTATGAAATGATACATTGCAGGTAGTGGATGATGACAAGTTTTACTCAGGTGAAAACAAAGAAGCAACAGAAATAAAAGTTAGCCATATTTGTGTGCAGCATGATGCCAATCATAAAGAACATGGCAACAAAAGATTACAATGTTGATACTGTACACTTCTTGCATCTTAACTTTTTTGTAACTATGAATATTATCTGCTTAAATATTATTTAATTTATGTACTCTAATAAGATTTTGGTAACTGTAATCACACATATTCTTTGCAATACAGAAACACTGAAAAATGATGAACTTGTTACCACACACTGAGGGGATTCAGTGATTATCAGTCAGTATATAACATGGGTTCTTATTAAAGATCTGTTCACATTTGCATTGTTGAGGGCACCACAGGTCAGTTGCTAGCCGTCCTGCAGATGTTCAGTGAACCCCAGCTCTGAAAACGAGGAGGAGGATCCATTCACTGCCTCACACATGTGCCAGTTCACTTCAGCAGATTGGGGAGCGTGGATCCAGCCACTCAGGAGGAGGAGGGAGACTTTAAATCCCTGCTGCCCAGTCCCATGCAGGCCGAGCCACGGCTGCATGCGTGCTTCGTCCTGCAGCCTCGTCTCATCGAGGATATTTGCAAACAGATGCAATGAAGGCAGCCTGCAGGTTTTTTGATCAATCAAGCTTTAACAAGTCAAGTTGACTAGTTGCGAATGTAACGTTTTGCATGTGAATGGCCGAGGCCTGGTTTTGATTAGGCCTAAGCTGATAAATGGCAGATTCAAACAGGCCCCCCTGCTATTGCAGAGAAACCCCAGAGGTCCAGAGGTTTAAGTCCAGTCTGATATCAACTCTGTTGCTCCTCTTTCTTCTACAAACCAATGAATAGATCCATTATTCAGTAGACTCATTCTCATCTCCTAAATTGAAGTGGCAGCAGCTTAAAAGCCCCATTTTCTACCCCCGTTTTTCTCCGAAGTTGCCCTCCCTCCCAAATTTGCCTAATGAAATATTCATGGTTGGGGCTCCTTGTCTAATCTCAGCTTTTATATTAAAGACTTTTGAGCCAATTCAAGGAAATTAGTTCATGTTATAATGTTAAAATAAAGAAACTGTGATTATTACAATAATGAGGTAATAAATAATCACTTTTTCCCTTTTTTTAATGTTTCTTTTCACCTCTAAGACAAATAATATTCTGTATGCAGTGGTGTTTAATGAAAACCTCCCAAAATCCAAGGATTTCTCAGGATTGTACAGTATAACCGTACTACTCCCCAGATTTTGGTGTAAATTAAGGAAACAAACAGAACGATCAGGATTGATAATATACATCCATATATACCTTTAAGACCTGCAATGCATTAAAAAAAAAAGTAGGGTTGAGGCAACTTAGGCCCAGTGATGCAGTTCTTTCCAACAGATGTCAGCCATTAAAGGCAGAAGATCTCCAGGTTGTCAACACATGCAAGAAAATCATTGAACAGTGTTCCTCAAAGAAGTATTGGAAGATATTTGCATATTTTTTCCTTTGGCAGGACATGATGTCATGCAATGATTCAGAAAATATGGATGGATTTATGTGCCAGTACGCCCAAGATGACAACTGCCATGCCTCAGAAGGTGCAAACTCAGCAACTGTCAATCATCACCTGCACATATGAGCACATTTGCAAGAGATTACTGTGGGAAATCTTCATCAGACACTAATAGCATAAAGAATAGACACTATTCTCTAAACAACTCTTTTACTCTATTCAATAGAGTAAAAAAGTTGTTTTCACTGAGAGCACTGCACTTACAGGAAGTGACTTACTAGCATTGCCCGCTAACATGTGCTAACTCTACTGAGCCGGTATAACCGCAGCCTCAAACACATGATCAGATCATAACTGTCATCAGGGAGTGAACAGCTTAGTAGCATGCCACAATAAACATTAGTAATATGTAATTATACAATACAGCCTCCGATGCAGCAGGGGTCACCACCGCTTTGTTCACCGCCATTATTCAGCTCTGAAAGCAGTTCGGAAGTCCTGCCTCTTCCTCTACGTCAGCAAGATGGCGTCCGTTTAGTGCGAGTCGTGAGCTTCATTTTGCACTTCATTTTTGGCTGTTATTAGGGCAACATCCTGGTAATTTCAATGCACTGAATTTTTGCTTAAATGACAGCATGAACGCACTACACACTCAAAAACAGTGTTTGAAGTGCTCAAGTGCGCGGATTGGGACAGACCCTTTCATTATGGGTATCCCATTTTTTAGCAGAGATAGACACAAAGATCTGAAAAGTTGAGTTCAACCCTCCAGAAGGCTACAGCTCTGTACTTTTATAAAACTGCATTCTTCTCTGTTAAATATATAAAGTGTAAATGTAACATCAGAAAAACAAGAAATATATTTGCCTTTACTTTAAACTTATTGAAGGAGGCAGCAGATCTATTTTATATGATGAAATGACTCAAATGAAGTTTCTTTTTTACATTTAAAGATATTTTTTGCTTTCTTGTCTTCTGTTTTTCTGCTTCTTCTTCATAATAAGACTCAGCAGCCGAATGCCCCTCTCACGCCCGCCCCTTCCCATCCAGTTTCTGGCCAACTGGACACCCTGTGAACCTCTCGCCCTGTATTGTCCCCCCTCCCTGACCCCAGTGCGGCCAGAGGAGAGAAATATTGCTCTAATCCACTCTGCAGACACACACATGCACATTCTGAGCTATAATGTTGTTACTGTTGCTGAAACTCCTTTAAATATGACTGAAGAGTCAGAAAGATTTCAAACCTCACCATCTGTTGAGCTAAAATTCTGCTTCCTCAAAGCTCTGAACTTCTTTCTTTTGTTTTCTTCTCTTTCCAGTCGACTTTTTGGCAAAGTATTGCATTTTCAGTCAGGAGAAGCTGGCTGAGTACAAAAGAGCTTTTGAAGCAGTAAGTGAAAAGGGATTTAAACCTTTTGTGTTCTCTTTCAGGAGATTCTGTTTCACTGTTATATGTTAAACTCCCTGTCAGAAGTAAGGTGATTCTTTCCTCAATGCTTAAACATTTGGCCTGCAAATACCCAGAAAACACTTGATGTTCTTCACAGCATTAAATTTAATCAATTTGTTACTAGAGACAACTCAGACGCAAGTAAATGTTAACATCAGAGAGATTATAAACATAAAGTTTTGACATTTTTGCATAAAAAAATTATATAAATGGTCTATCAACACCAGTTTTAAACTTGGAGGAAGTTTAAAGTCATCATTCAGATTTAAGCTCATAGTTTTCTTTATAATTTTGACATTTTTGCTTCTTTAATTCTTGAAAATCCTTCAGATAAAGCAAATGCTGCAGAAGTGATGATGTTTGTCTGCAGGAGGACAGCGATGGTGACGGATACATCTCCTGTCTGCAGGTCCTCCTCGCTCTTAAGACCATTATTCCTGCTGAGCTGCTGTCTGATGAAGAGGAGATCTACGTCTACAGGGTAGATCTTAATTGCGTCCAGAGACATTCAAACGCACATATGCTGCTTCAATGCGACCATCCTCTTTCAGATCCTGGAGATGGTGGACTTCAGAGTGACAGATGGGCTCGTAGACCTGAGGCTGTTTGCGGTTATTGCAAGCCTGGCACAGAAAATAGCCGCCATGGAGTAAGTGACCAGTAGCAGACACACTCCTTGGTGGAGCCAGAGGAGGAGTCACTGACCTGCCATAAATAATAAGTGTGTGTATGTAAGCTTGTTCCACTGATTTTGTCTTCATGTGTGGGACTCTCGTTGATCGTCTTCCACTTGTTTCTTTTTGGAAACATCTTCTACGACTCCAGCTTTAATGTGGTTGCATTAACAACATATTTAGCCTCACAACTGCTCCATAAGCTCTGATATATAACCAGATGCAGAGTTTCTCATGTCTTACTTTAGCCAGAAGCATTTTTAGAAAAAAAAAATCTGCATGAAACATTGCAGCAACTAGGAAACATACACTCACTGACCACTCAGTCAAATACGCCTCACCTGGCCCTGGTTTGACCTTCTGCTTTCAGCACAAAATTCTTCAGTCTTGGTGGCAAAGATTCAACAAGTGCAATCTCCAGTTCCACCACATCCCAGAGCTGCTCTGTTGGATTGAGATCTGGTGACTGTGGAGGCCATTGGAGTACAGTAAGCTCACTAGCTGGGTTTCCATTACACCTGGAATTGCGCAAAACCTAAATATTGCAATTAAAAACCGCTAATGGAAACACCTACATTTTGAAAAAACTCTCAAATACCGCAAAAAACATTTTTACACTTTCATGAGGCGTAAATTCTGACGTTTTGATAAAGCAGTTTTTTGCATAAGTGTAATGGAGACACTTTTTCGCAATTACACGCCATCAGGCGTGACGTAGGGGGTTTAAAATCCAGTTTTTCCTTCTTAATTATGATGACTATGATCATTTACAAGCATTAACTGTGAAATCAGCGTGATGTAGGAAGTTTTATCAGTCACATATGAAAAATCCCCAAATCACCGTAACTCAGCAAGCTGAGTTCATTTGACATTATACAGATGGTTTAAGTTCTTCATGTATTAACGACTGGCCACGAGCTGTTTTTGTCGTTTGCACACATTTGTAACACCACGACTCGGTTATCTCGTTCCCACTAGTTAATTATATGTCACCAGGATTAAAGGGAAGGTAATCGGGAGAGCTCCTGATTTGTGGATTGGGAAAGGGGAGAGAGAATGCGAGTAGAGTATCACGGGAGGGAGGGGCGAAAGAACAGTATGATTTTTTTCTTTCTTTTTAAAAAAAATTTTTATCGGGGCGAGGGAGCTCCGGGGGTAAAAGATGAGAAAACGGGGTGGGGGGTGGTTTTTTCCCCCCAAAAAGAAGGGAAGGCATGACCCGCCCGAAAGAAGAAAGAAGGAAGAAAGAAAATAAGAGAGAAGATGTTGGGGTGATGGAGTATAAAAAAAAAACAAAAACATAATAGATTAAAAAGAAATCAAAATAACCCTTTATAAAACGTGACCACGGATAACATCGTATGACTGCACCTTCGTATCAACAGCTGCATCACCACATCAGTCAGGAACTGGTGCCGGATAAAAGTGGAATAAAGATCCAGAAATGACATCCACACTCCAGAAGTTGATCCTGAGAGGTTTTTCATTTGTGTTACATTTCGGGCGTCTGTTCTGGAAGTTGCCACGAGTGTTTTTCCCTGCTGATGTGATCAGAGGCTCCGTACATACGGACTTTACCTCTGAATCATCATCTGCTGCTTTCATCTCCTGATGAGCAGCAGCTCTAAAACTCAACATGTTTATATCTCCATCCTCCTCAAAGTGGAGTCTCGTGGGACGGGATTTTACCAGAATTATGGCATATACCATTTAATGGAAGCACCTACATATCGCTATTGTACTTTTTCGAAATTTAAGAAATATCGATTATGTTTTTAGAAAAAGTGTAACGGAAACTCAGTTACAGTCATGTTCGTGATGATGTGAGCTTTGTGACATGATGCAGTATCCTGCTGGAAGTAGCATCAGAAGATGCTCCACTGTGGTCATAAAGGGATGGACCTGGTCAGCATGCAACTATACTCAGGGAGGCTGTGGTGGTTAAACCATCACATGTTGGTACTAGAGGGCCAAGAAACCCCCACCCACACACCCACACCATTACACCCCCAGCAGCCTAAATCGCTGATGCACGGCACGACTTATCCAAGTTTTAATGTTTGTCTCATCAGACCAGCAGCGTTTCTCCATCTTCTATTGTCCAGTTTTGGTGAGTCTGTGTGAATTGTAGCCTCAGTTTCCTGTTCTTAGCTGATAGGGGTGGTACCCGGTGTGCTCTTCTGCTGCTGTAGCCCGCCTGCTTCAGGGCTAAATGTGTTGTGTGTTCAGAGATGCTATTCTGCATAGCTTGGTTTGAACTAGTGGGTAGTTCATGTTGCCTTTCTATCATCTCCATCCAGTCTGCCCATTCTCCTCTGACCTCTGACACCAATAAGACATTCTGGTCCTCACCGGATATTTTCTCTTCTTCAGACCAGTCTCTGGAAACCCAAGAGATGTTTTTGTGTGAAAATCCCAGTAGATCAGCAGTTTCAGAAATGCAACAACCATGCCATGTTCAAAGTCACCTAATTCCCCCTCTCTCCTTATTCTGATGTTCAGTTTGAACTTCAGCAAGTCGTCTTCACCGTGTCTACAATACACTGAGCTGCTGCCACATGATTGGCTGATAATGTTTGTGTTAACAAGCTGTTGAACAAGTTTACCTTCCAAAGTGGCCAATGGGTGTAAAAACCAGATTGTTGTGATACTTGAAGATAATTCAGCTGTTTTTGATTTCTTGATGTTGAAAACTCAGTTTAATTTCATTAAATCCTCTAAATTAAAATTGTTTTTCCACCTAAATAAGATTATTTCACCAGATTCAGCATTTTTCTCTTTTTTGCTGAGTAACCGTTGCATTTCCAGTTATTGATTATCTGCAAAAAGTGCAGCTTGTCTCTTTATTACACTGTGCAAGTCTTATGTTAAATTTAATGGGTTTTGCTGTCAGACTGTTGGTAAGATAAATTACATATTTTGGGAAAACATTTTTAATGTTTTCTCTCAAGTCATAGTTAACATGAACCATTCATGCTAACAATCTGCTGATAATAATCAAATTTCTTCCCCGTTCCCACTTTATATTTCTCATTCGACTATTTCTGTCTGATTTTAATGTAAATTAATTTAACAATAGTTCTTTTGAAGAAGTGAGCATGTTCACTAAGATTATCAGTTATGTTTTGTTTCAAAGGGAGCAAGTAAAGATGTTTCTTCAGGCTTTCAGAGCTTTTTTATGGAGGTTTGTTCTGTAGTTTTACATTTTATTGACAGCAATGTGTAAGGTGATGAAGCTTGAGACATCTTTTTTTTTTTTTACTTCAGATTTTAAAAGATACTCCGTCATAATGGCAGAATTGATGTGGAGCTATCATCTTTTAAATGATTTGTTTTGTTTCTAAACCACAAAGACATTTTTCTGTTTTCCTGATCAGAGCTGTTGGAAACTGCTTCGCTGATGAATCGACATTGAAAGTAACCGAAGATTGAACCCCCCTCCTCTGGCAGACTTTGTCCTCAGTCTTCCTTGTGTCTCATCATTACAACCCATATGCTGCAAATTCCCACACACAGCGTTTATTATTATTTTTTTCCCCTCCTGCCCTGAGGTCTATAGCTTCCTACAGACAGAAGTGAGTGGAGTCAAGCCCACTCCGGAGGTCTCCGAGGGTCAAGGCCTGCACCCGAAGCCCTCACCCTGCACTGAGAGCTCCCTCTCAGCGAGGACAGGGCCAGGGTCATGGGTCCTCTGATTTACGGCCAGTTCTTTGTGTTGTGCATTAGAGGAGGCCTGTAGACTGGCTGCTGCGCTGGCCCAGAAAGACCAGGGTGTCTGCTCTGTATAGAGCCAATTATAGTAATGATAATGAATGTCCATATTAAACCTCTTTCCACAAAACTCCTTTTTGCAATTTCAATAATAAGAAGAGAGGAGATCAGCATTCATAATGCCACCTCCTGAACAAGGAGAAAACAATGGCATCCCTCTGTCATCTCATCCCTACTGAACTAAATTGATCCTCTTACCTGTCTCAGTTAATCCTGTTGTCTCTAATCCTAGCTTAGAAATGAGCTGCAACAGTAGTTACACAATCAGCCTTTCTGATCATGTGAGGCTTAGAGATCTGAGGAGGTGCGTCCCTCGTTTTTAGATGTTTCTTGCAAATTCACTGCTCGCTAATTGCACCCTTCCCCCCTTTCGCTCTCCTCTTTTCTTTTCAACTTCAACTGTCTATCCCTCGTGTTTCTCATCTCCGCGGCGCTCCTGTTGCCTCCCTTTCACTCTCTATGCTGTGCTGATTTGGCCCTTGACTCTGCCCATCTGTCCCTGTGCAGCATTGTGCTCCTCACACAGCGCCACATTCCCTCAGGGCGCCTCACGTGGGCTGCCGATCAGCACACAACCAAACTGGATTCCCAAATAGCGTCAGTGGTACGGTCAGTCCTGTCCCTCATACTCGGTGTGGGTTACCGTAAATCTGCTGGTGAGTCAGCGAGGCGCTCATGTGGGAGATGGCACGAGGCTGCAGGTCTCAGACCAGTCCCATCCAACCAGCCATTTTCAGCTCTTCCAGCTTCTCCGTAGGGAAACTGAGGTGTTCCCCAACCACAGGAGAGATATAATATCTCCAGTAAACCTTCTCCTGGCGGGATCTATACCAGCTCCCGCCAAATAAACTGTCCCTCCACCTCCACAGTTCCCCCCCAGCCCGCTCAAAATATCCCAGAACAACTCATCATCTCTCGGATCAAACTAGGTCAGGGATATGTTTGCATCCCTTCACCCGGCATCACCGAGGCCGCCAAAATCTTGGCCATTACGTAACTGTGAAGTCTGCTGTTTTTGCCACAGCGGGGTGCCGATAGAGGGTGGACAAAAGAAAATGGGTTAGGCTGCTATTATCCTCCCTGCAGTCCATCAGCAGTCCCCCAGACCCTTGTTGGTCACGCTGGCCATGATCACGCCAGTGTGCCTGCACACCAGCATTTAATGCAAACCAAGTGCAATTAATGATCATTAGCTGCCCTGTCTCGTCTCATCCCCATCAAGCCCCTGCCTTATGTGGTTGGAGGACAAGAGCCAATCACGGCTCTCGGAGCACTCAGGCGTGCATTGCACTCGATGGCCTGGTGCATGCTCATTCTTTTGCTCTAACAGGCCATTGAGCGCTCAGCGAGGAGGGGCTCATTAACACCGGGCGCTCGTTAGAGAGGGGATGACCGTCGCTGTGCCACACGCTGGACAGGAGAGGTCTGTCCCAACACAGTCCGCCGTGTCTACCTCTAATTATCTCAGCAGACCCAGATTTTGTTGGTCTGCGAGTGGTCACATTGCACCAGAGTGTGCCCAGACTGTCTATTCCCCTCCCCATGAAGCCCAATCACCCCAGTTTACCCTGCCACAACCCCCTCCCCCTCCACCATCCCCAAAAGCAGAGCAGTTTTATCCGTTACTGTGGCGGGATGTCCCCGTGTGTCCACGCATTGTTTGTCAGCTAGGCCACTGTGAGCAACCACAATGGGCTCAGAACACTTTACCATCACTTCTCTGCAAACATAACATCGCATGAGACGGACCCGCCAGAAATCACCCGCCACGCCGCCACACATGACAGCCAACAACCTGAGAGGACACTTTACATCCTCCTTTCTGCTCCACCAGCAGCTTCCTGAACTCTCAGATGTAGATCGAATACGTAGTTTTCAGTTAATGTTTACTTTATTTCTGTTTTTATCATTTACTGTCCACTAATGTATATTTCTCTTTTTTTTATTACATGTTTGAAATAAACTAAAGAAAGTTGTTTTTCTCTGAATTTTGACTAATTTGAGCTCAAACTGCCTCTTACCCAACTTAGTGCTTGTTTGATGTATTTTTTGTCTCTAACTTCATTTTACTGACAGCTGTTTTCAGGTTTAATTGCTTAGATTTCTTTCAGCAGCTTGTGTTTTTGTTTTTCGCCTTTCTTGCAGTGAGTTCATGCGATCGCTAATCAGCAACATGGACTTCCGCTCTCTTGAAGTGAGGCTCTTCAAAGCAAAGGTAAAGGACTCCCCGCCACATGTTTGTGCTCTTGAATTTGTTTACACAAGGAATACTCGATTACCTCAATGCAACATCAGATTAACTCTTGCTTTAGTCACATTCATGCCACAAACACCAACCCCGCCTCTCCGTCGAGGCTCCGCAGGTATAATTATAATGAAATAAACACAAGGCAAACTCTTTGAAGTGCAATTCCAAAGCAAGCTTTATACATGGAGCTTTTTTTTTAAGAGAAGCACTCAGCCCTCATGCATGGAAATGAGGAGAGCAAGCCGAAGAGAGAAAGAGCGGGGTGCTTTTCCCTTTTCATAGATTAGCACGGCCTTAATCTCATTAAAGTGCCCAGCAGTGAACATGCCGTCCACTCCGCCCAGCCCTGTAATCAGCCCGAGACACACGGCTCATCTCAGATGGGCCGGGACTGGCCTACCAGCTGGCCGCTCACAAGCAAGCCCGGCCTTCATTCACACAAGGAAGCGCTGAGCGGCAGGAGGAACATGAAAGCCAGTGGGTGTGGAAACTGAGCCCCTGGCCAGGTAGGGGAGTCTTTGTAATTACAGAGCTGTTAGGGATAGGGTTGTTAACTGGAGAGGCTGTTCAGGAGGGAGTGGGCTAATTGCCAGAAGGATTATTCCACGTTCCCCCTCCTTCCATCAACCCCCCCCCTACAATTATTACCTAGACTGCATTAAATGTGCAAACAGGTGCGCTCAAACAAGGCTGTGGTAACATGAGGCTGAACGGCACAATAACAGGCAGCCACCTCCTGCATACTCCCACACAACAGCGCTGAGAGCAAATCCAGAGCCAGTTTTCCCTGTTTGAGCTTTCTTCGAGTCCAGGAAGGTTTTATATCAGCACGTTTGCAAAGCTCTTCCTGAACATACCTGCTCCAAAGATGAAGAAAAATCCTTTTTCTGACTCCTTCAGCAACTGTTCCTGTTCCTCGTGGAGGAGCAGCAAGGAGACTCGGGAGCTCAGGGCTTCATCAGCGGCGAGCAGCTGCTGCTGGAGCTGAAGGCCGGGGGGATCCACCTGGAGCAGGAGGCGGCCATCAGGTTGGAGCTGCAGCACATTCCTCCACTGGACCTGCTGGACTTCCTGGCCTACCTGCCTCTCTTCATGCTCATCCACAAGGCAGTCATCTCCAACCCGTTTGATGACTCCAACCACTTCTAAGCTCAGTCTGCGTGGTTTTAACCTTAGCTTCACAGTTGTCACAGCTTTCTCAGTGGGCCAGTGTTTTACAGCTTCTTTTCCGTCTTTATGATCCAATACCAGGTAACCTTGGTGACGGACCTGTAGGATATTCCTCATGATTTGAGTTCACTTCATAACAGTCACTCCATCAGAGGATTTGATCACGTGGTTCAAGCTGTGCTTCGCTACACGGTTAAGAATCACCAAATCAAACAGAAATGGTGATAAAGCACTAACTGAGCTGGCTCGTTCTTCCAGGAGGAAGGTGTCAGGCTTTCCACCATCCTTTCCATCTTCTTTATGTGCATTAGCATCTAAAATAACTTCAGTGAGACATGGACAGTGGAGGAAGTTCTTCAGGAAGATGTACGTACATGTGGCATATTAAGCTGCATCTGTGTCATAAACAACAAAAAATGAAGTCTAACTACTTTTAATCCAGTTCAACCCAATTTACTCTAAATCTGACTGATTCCATTTCACTTCAGTACAGCTCAGTTCAGTGTGACGGTGTTTGTGCTGAACATGGCAGGACCGAAAAATGCAAACATCAGATAACAAATAAAAACAACTAAAACAAAGCAAAGTCTCATGCTGATTAAAAGCCAGTAGTAAAAGTGAGTTTAAAATGACTTTTAAAACCATTAAAGTACAAATTAAAACTACTAAGAGAGAGCAAATACTCATGTGGAGTTAAAACCTCCAGGGAAACCAGATTAATGGGAGTTTTCCATCAATCAGTTAAAATATGTTCATGACAACAGTACAAGTTAAACATTATGTCAGGGAAACCACACGAACACATAAATTAAAATGAAAGAAGTACATAAGATAACAGCATGAGTTTATTTTAGGGGATATTTATAACTTTTCTTTCAAAAGATTTCATTTAGAAGATTGTTTGCAGTAATAAATGTTAAAAGTGTTATAACATGATAGGACCTACAAAAAAATACAAAAGGTCTCTAAAAACTGTTGCACACAATAAAAGATATTTAAGCAAAAAATGTCATAAATATCTGAACATATAAAATCACAGACAGGTTGGTCATCAAAGCAACGACAGATTTCCATTTAAACAAAGTGAAGTTAAACATGATTGGCAGATTATTCTGATAATCTCTTATAAATAGTGAAAGGCGCTGAGGGAATCATTACCAGCTGCATAGGGGGAAGATTATATTAATGCTATATCATTATTTCTTTACGTGTGTTCCTTCATGGAGCTGTAAAGTGCTGTCTGTGGTCCTGAAATATGGTTTAACTGCACACGATGAAGAAACACGACCAAAATGATGTGTAAAATATCCAGTATGTTGCAGATGCAACAGTTTTCAAAACCCTGTAACTCTTTACTTTACGCACAGACAACATTTCAGCTGGTGGGAACTGTTTCCTGTTTAACATAGATCACACATGAGAGGCAACTACAATAAAAGCTGTAACGAATTTGGGGATTTCAATAGGATTTGGGCCAAAAATCAATATGACAAGCACTGCATTAAGAACAGGTCTGATTCTGTTGTGAAATGTCTAATGGGTTATTATAAAAAAAAAAATTAAAAGAAAATAGTGAACACAGCTCATTGCTGCATCCACAGACACCAGTTAAAACTACCATCAATCACAAAACACACGTGAACACATGGAATCCTGTCATCTTCATGGAAAACGGCTGTAGTCTGAAATAAAAGATCATGGACACTGGTCTCAGAGCTGGAGAGCAGGCTTGTTAGCATGCAATTGAAAGCTGTACGACCTCTTGTGGAATGATATCTATAAGGTTTGGAGCAACCTGCGCTCCCGCCCAGGTGATGCTTTTTCACTAAAATTCAATAATTTACACTCTTGCTTAATTTTTCAGAGACTTTTTTGGACAGGTGTTGGTGTCATAAAACTGTCATGCTGGTTCCAAAGTTGGGTGCATGTAAATTTTCTGATGCAACGTCTACTTATTGTTAAAATAAAATAAAAAAAATTTTTAAAAGCGGCAGAGATGTGGATGTTTGTCCAGTTCCATCCAACAATCAACTCTGATGAATGATATTCAGCAAGATACTCCTCTAACATGGCTGCAGCCATTGTTTTGCCCCAGCTTTGCCAATTAGACATGGCTGTGCTCTCCTGCTTTTCGTGCACGCTTGACATCCCGCCATACAGGGGAGCATAATGGGCTCTGACAGGCAGCAGAGCCACACTGTTAGATCAGGGACGTCCTGTAAGCAGCATATGTCATCATGTAGTTCACACACACCAAAGAAAACTGTCAGAACGACTCTTCAGACAAACATGAGCCGCATCGCTGGTAAAAACTTGTGTGGTGTCTGTCTTCAGTGTTCTGCCCTTTCTCTTTCCTCAGCTTCACATCTTTATTTCTAAACAGGCATCAGGCAGGTGATGCAACTTGCTTTCGGACTGTTTCTCTTTAACCCTCTGCATGTAGGTTCCAGTGTAGAGATGACTTTCCTGATGACTTCGATTACCATATCAGAGGATAAAATCATCATGTTATAGAACCGTGTTAGTTCACAGAAATGGAGTTTCAGTGCCCTGAAACCCTGAATTTCCTCCTCTGTTGTCAGAAATTCTGCAGCAGCTGCATTGTGTCATCTTACTCAGAAGCATAGATTCTCCATAAAAAATGTGCCGATTTAATGCATGCCTCATAAGCATTTACATGCTAAATTCCTTGTATTAGATGTGCTGGGGTGTGGAGGATCGTCACTGCTGTTCCTCATCTGTTGCTATTTATTGGAATTTATTTGTTCATTTTTTAAGTTTCAAATCATCGTGACTGTAGTTTTGTTGTACATCGTCTTCATTAATGGTGCTTTCTAGATAAACAATGTTGGAATAGTTGGGAAGCTTTTGATGTTTGTAAAGGAAAGGTACTTTTTTATGTTCACACATATTTCTAATAAACAGGAATGTTTTTAACACATAAAAGGCATGCAAGTTTGTTTGTTTTTTTTTACCAAAGCTATGTCTGTCTGTGAAGGTTGTTCTGATCCTGCACAGTTGGATGTGGGGAAACATTTTCTCAGTTTCATTTTTTCTCTTAAGTATTGATTGAAAAAAGGAGATTTTGAAGGTAAATGAAGATTTCAGCCAAACTTTACTTGACAAGTTCAAATCTGAAAAAGAAAATGCTGGAAGTTTATATTCATTACCACTAAAAATATAAGTACTTAGATGTAGTAATTTATGAAACTTAGAGAATTTTATCCAAATGTTTTTTTGTAAAAGTATTTTCTTGGTATTTTTTTTACACTAAGGAGAAAAAAAGTGCAAATGCTTTAAATTCTGAGTCTCACACGACCCCCCCTCTCTCTCTCTCTCTCGCCCCTTCCCAGGTGGTGGATGTGTTGCGTGTTAAACGGCATGCTGCCGTAGGTGGCACACGCCATCAGCCAATTCAGCTCTGTGGCTCCACTCGACCACCACCCAGACCCCATCCTCATTAAACCAGACACGCGTCCTGGCTGCAGCCTCGCGCTCTACCTGTCAAACTCAGTTGCGCAGAAGCACAAATTCTTGTTTCTAGCTCCCAGTCTGCTGCTGGCCGCTGACACTCTCTTTTTCCAATCATTTAAAACAGCGCTTGGGAAAGAAACCCGCCTTTTTTCTTATTTTTCCCATCTTGTAATAGTTCCGAATTAAAAACTAGAGCTATTAAGACTCCAGACTAAAGCTGTCTCCATGTTGGTCCGTTTTCGATTGTGCGCATTAATACTGCAAACAGCGCATAGAAATAGAAAAATTATTGAAAATACTTTCCTAAAGATTCATTTCATGCCTCTATCGCCTGCTTAGTATCTACTTCTGAAAGCTGCGATCAAATCGAGATAATTCTCGTTTTTTACGTTTTATGTTTACGAGTCTATCGTAAAACCGGACGATGAGGGTTTTAGTGATGGATTCCTGACTTAGAGTTTTAATGATCCACTTTTCTCTTACTTTATAACTAGGAGAAATGCGCCACGCGCGTAACTGCGCGTAAAAGTTGATTTTCTCTTGTAATAAAGCCCGCAGTCCTGATTCTTTTCGTACTCAGAACACATCTTTTTATTATACATCCCCTCTTCTCCTTCTCATCTTCATCAACATGCTGGAAGCTGCAACCCGCCTCCCTCCCCCCATAAATCCCCCAGAAACAAGTCATGATTCAGCAGTAGTAGGAATTCTCATTTTATTCTTGGACTAGAGTGTAGAAAATATGGTTTTAAGACTTTATCTTTGTAACATCTTAAGTGAAGAGGATATAGCTGGCAGTATAAAGATACAAAGCATGGCTATTGCACTCTGTTTGGACAATAGCTGCATAAGGTTTTGATCATTGTGACATGAAATAATGCAATAACATGGTTCTGCTATTAAATAAGACACGTTGGTGTTAGAATAAAACATCGGGAGTGTCAAACTCCTGCAAACCTCATGAACACAAAGAGCCAGAGAATAATAGACTACACGTCTCCATAGGCAAGAGGTAATAGAAGCGAATTCGCAATATATAGACAAAAATATACAAAAAAGGCTGTGTACAAAACATCTATAAATCTCTTACATACAAAAATATTTTAATATATTTTTAAAAAGCGTTTGATATAGAATTTCATAGAATAATCCGTGACTTGGAAGCATTTTCTGAATTCGACGTCTGAGAGGTTTTTTACCAAAGAGTTGGTGTTGTGTGATTGGATTAGCATAGATGAAGAGCGACGTGTTAAATAATGTTTTCAATGTGCATGAATTCACTTAAGGGTATTTGTTTGTTTGTTTGTTTATCGTGGACAAAATGCACAGGAGCGGGATTCCCACGCTGTCAGGAGATCCGTCTTCCTTTAATCCTTTGGTGCTGATCTCGGGCCTGATTTCCCCCCAAGTGTTCGGGGCTTTAAGGCCTTGTCAGTCAGTCAAGTCAGTCAGGGAGGACTGGGTGTTGAAGGCGCGTGCACAGCGCATCTTGTTCTTGAGGACACGCAGCCACCTCTGTGGACCATCCCAAGCGAAGAACAACAGTAGAAGGAGTTGATCCTTATTCCTGTGAGGAGATTAAAACTTTAAGTCACAGTTCGGGATGAATTATCATGAATATTGGCTGATATTAATCTGGATAAACTGGTTCTTACCTCATAGATGCTCAGAACCAGTTGGTGAAGTCCAACAGTTCCTGTTCCTCTGGACTGAGGGGGTCGTAGGAGCCCTCATCCGATGAGTAGGAGGATACAGGTGAACCTGCCATGGAGTTCATGTCCGCTGAGTATCCCTGCGACATGGTGGGTGACAGGACACCGGACTGAAAGGCCGCGCTCACCGCGTCGTGCTCGTCCAGCAGCTGCTGCAGGGCGCGGATGTACTCCACTGCGGAGCGCAGCGTCTCCACTTTGCTCATCTTCTTGTTGGCAGCGCCGTTGGGAACGTGTTCCCGCAGGGTGGCGAAGCCGTTGTTGACCAGCTTCACCCGGTTTCGCTCCCTCTCGTTCCTCCGCGCCACCGCGTGCGGCTGCTGCTGCGGCAAGGTGTAGCCGAACCCCGCAAAATTCAGCCTCCGCTTGCACCGCAGCAGCTCCGGTGAGGAGGAGCGCTGCCTCTTGGGTTGCTTGGACCCCGACTTGCCGCTGGACTGGCTGCTGCCGCTGGGGCTCAGCTGGACGCTCTGAGCCACCGCTGCAGCGGAGAAGAAGCACGCGGGGGGCATCAACTGCTGCTGGCTGACGCTAATTTCCATTTTGGCTGTAAGGTCCATCCCCAATGGAAAAGTTGGAAAAATACACACAAACTTATAAAGAATAGTCAAGTCTCCAGGCGGTGCGTCCCGCTCGTGCCGTTCACGTGGAGTGGCCGCTTGTTACACACTTGTTTTGGTGGAGGGGGGGAGCAGTCCGCTGGGCTGCTGCCTCGCGCGCTTCTCAAAGCTCAAATGAGTCCTCGAAGAAAGACGCCACTGCTTTTCAATACGTTTGGATGAGGGGGTGGCCACGCCCTCTGGTCGCGTGGATACACCTTGGGCTCCTGAGCCGGTACCGGTGCGTTACGCGCGCCGGACGCGTGCCACTTGAAGCACTAAACAAACAGTGGTGAGGCTTTTTTGTTTTCTGCCTGTAGCGGGTGTGTGTAGGTGTGTGTGGCGCAGAGGAGTTTGTGTTGGTTTAGTCACAACAAAGCAGCAACACTTTTTTCAATCCCGAATTGCTGTGAAACTTTTACAACTTTAACAATATAAAACTGTTATAACTTACTTAGTTTGATAACTTTAGCCAAATATCAACATCACTTTAAACCGGACACCGGAATCTAAAAAGTTGAAATCAGTAAGTTTGCAATTAAAGGGTTTTGTTTGTTTGTTCTTTTCTTTTTTGTTTGTTTGTTTGTATTTTAAGTTTTGCACATTTTTTAGCTGAAAGAAAAAGACTAAATGGAATTTTGCTTTTCGTACTTTTTTAAGCAGCTCTCTTGCTATGGCTTAGACAGAACTGAAGTGGAAAACGCTCGGTGTGGTGCTGAAAGACAGCGACTCCCTTCATGTTTAGTCTTCAGGACTCCGCGTGTAAATCAGCTGCTCTCTGTTGCAGCTCCAGCTAGTTTTTATTGTTAACAGTACAGACGCGCCAGAGAGCCGCTTATTTCGGGAACTATTGTCCATACAGGCCGAATTTTCCACTTTGAGTGGAGCACATCATCAGCCGCACAGGCGGAACGTTCAGGCGCAAAATCTGCAGAAGGGTCCCGCAGAATGCGCACTGGAGAGGCTTTGTGAATGATTGGACACACCCGATGTGGTTACAGTAGCGCGGACTCTGTGTTCTGGTGATTATTGTCGCTTTCAGAGGTGGAGGACGATGAAAACGCGTCTTTCGGTGATGGACAAAAAAAGAGAACCAAACTGTGGTTTCCGACCTAATGCGCGTGTGCGCGCGTGCGCGCTTTTAAACAGAACCATATTTGATTTTTTTCCAAGTTTTTTTTCGCTTGAACTTTTCCCCCCTGTTCTTTCTTTTATGCATGCGTCCCCTCTCCCTTTTTTCATTAGCCTATTTTTGTGCGCGTGCGCACGTATTTGAGTCTGGGTGGACAGGATTGTAATAAATTGTGCAATTTTTTCTGTGTTGGCAGTGGCATTCAAAATCAAGCTTTCATTGAAGACTCTCTTCGTTCCCCACCCCCGCACGCACACACCACCTATACTTTCTTTTCTTTTCCTTTCTCCCTCCCTCTTTGGCCCCAGCAAGAGAGTTTTAAAAAAGAGGCGTGGGTCCTATTCAGCGTCCTTCCCCCCTCCCCACAGCCCTCCACCATCGCCAGGCTTTCTGAAACCTATCCATGCCCTGTCACTGTGCTTCCAGAGTCCAATTAGCGCTTTGTGAAGACTTTCTCTGCGCGCGGCCGCTGCAGGTCTTCCAGAGGCTGGGAGGGCGCTCACTTTACTCGAGGGGGCTTTCCAGTCAAAGCTGGGTGTAATAATTAATATGACATCTGGGCGCCCGAGTCCCCATTTTACCACTTTCTGAATGTTTTTTCCCTCCTGTCTTTGGGGGAGCTCTTTGTGGGAGAGATAATAAAACAAAAAAAAACTTATAAGCGTCAAACTATTGTGAGAGCTGGAGGGATTATCTTCCAATTTGTTTCTCATTAAAAACTGTTTTCTCGTCGTGTTTTGAAACGTGATTTTCACTGCACACAGCACTGATGTTCTGAAGGAAAAATCAGTGAGACCAAACTTCAACAGATAAAACGAAGTCAGAGAAACAGGAGTATAAACAGAAATTAGTTTATTTGATTTTTTTTTCCTGATTTATTTTAAGTTTTTTGAACATTGCTGCCAAGAGAATGAAAGAGAAAGAAAAACGTGATAGGCTAATTATCTGCCTCTTGTGTGATATTTTTCTTCAATCTTTCTCTTTGCTGCCTCACAGGACAAGTAGTAATAGAATACCGCCCTCTAGAGGACAATTGTGGGACATACAGCTTAGGGTAAGGTGGAGTAGGTAAAGCAGAGCCCTGCAGATTCTCAATCCATCCTTGCTCTGACACCCCATTTAAATGAAATTAAATTTAAAATCGTGAAATGAACAATCCGACAATGAAGGAAAATTGATGAGCATCTAGAATCATGCATTAGACCAGAATGGGATAACAATCCTCTCCTAAAACTCCAGCAGCTGGTCTCCCCACTTCCCAGACAGCTGTTTAAAGAAGAGGTAATGCAACACAATGGTAAACTTCATCCTGTTGAAGATGTATTGCTGCCATCAAATTCAAAGTGATCTAATATTTTCTATGAAATAAAAATGTCTGTTTCAACATCTACTATATAATTTCTGTTCTTTTGGAAATTAAATATGGGTTCATGAGATCTGGAAATCATTGCATTCTGTTTTTATTCATATTTACACGGCGTCTGTCTTAAATTTCTTAGAACTGGGGTTCCAACACTTCAAATTGTTCTTATTTCCTCAGCTTAAATGAGGAACAAGGTTTTGTTCATTAACCTTGGTTTGTAATTCAGAATGTTTTTTTTTTCTGTTTATATATATATATATATATATATATATATATATATACACACATATATGCATTTAATTGAAACAAATACAAATTTATCTTGATCAATGATGGTGTCAAATAGAGAGAAACAATAAAGAAAAGGAGTTAAGAGTCTACAAAAATTGCCAAATTGCCTAAGTAAATAGAAAAATTAATTATTTACATTTTCGCTCTGCGGCCGCTAGATGTCAGTATTTCACATATTTAAACGACTTATGATGTGCAGACGTTACAAGTGAACTCTTTTTTTGTGTAATGGATATCGTCATAAAACTTGTTTATACAAGTGTTGCATTGTAGGCAACGTATCTCTAATTTTGTGCTTAAATAAATAAACTTTCGATGTCGTCGCTAAAAATGACTTGTTTCCATAGCAAATAAGCCCAAAATAGCAGTGCGGTTCAGATATTCTGACTATACGGAGCTTCCGTAGAATTTTGGTCACGTGCTGTTGTTTGCTAGGAAGAAGCGTGCCTGTGAATCCAGTTGACAACAGTGTAACTGTTTATTCCCAGCACAGTGTACGTAGCATGTAAAACGTGGGGTTAAATCTCGCTCGTTGAAAACGACCCAGTTTTTATCTGGTCTGAGCCAAGTTCTGGTTAATTTAAGCTTTTTAGCTTTGTAGAAAAACGCTAGCTTAACTAGCTGACAACCTGCTTGGTTTTAATTAAACGTTTCCCACATGTTTGTGTGTTTTAGTGGAGTTTAAATAAAGTTACACCAGCAGACATGAGGTCTCTGAACTATGTTCAGCGGGTCAGTTTAGATTTTACGGGAACGATGTTTCCTCACGCCATTTGTTTAGGAGACGCGGACAACGACTCGGTAAGTTTACCTGAGAGAAGATGGCCTCACGTGCACCTAAAGTCAGAAATATTTGCACCAAAGCTTAATTTTAATTGTTTACTTTTGAGGGAAGCTTCTTAAATATGTGAGATCTAGATGATGACTTTACAAGACATTGAAATATCCTCTTCATGTAGGGTAACTCATTCATTCAACAAAGTTATTCATCACTTTTTGCATATTTCATTGACTACAACTCTCGGAAGTTTAAAAAAAAAAGCACGTTTGTTTGTTTTTGTAAAACTAGCACAGTGGCGTCTCGATATTGAAATTGAATTAATTTTGACTGACGTAAAAGTATCAATTACAGAGCATTGATTCACCATCCTTGCATCCTATCTAAAGAGAAATGAGCTTTTAAATGTGCATCTTAAATAAGCTGGCCTGAAGCAGCATGATTTTTATTGTGTCACATTATATTAATCTGCAGATATTAATCTTTTGTTCTATTTGTGAGAACTAAAGTTAAACATAAGGATTATTTGCAACAGTGAACTTTAGTTTAATTGCAGTAAAGTGAGATCTGTCTGTCTCCATTTACTGCAGCTGAATGAGCTGATTGTTGGAGACACCGGTGGAAAGCTTCTTGTTTACAAGAATGATGACTCCAAACCCTGGATCACAAGAACCTGTGTGGGCATGGTCGGTACAGAACCAGAGAAACCGTGATTTCATAGGGAATTTAATCTCCTGCTCATAAAATGTGTTTTTGGTTTTCCAGCTGACCTGTGTTGCAGTTGGAGACGTGTGCAACAAAGGAAAGGTGAGGAGAGAGAAATCAGAGGCAACTGAACGACCTTGAGCTTTTTTAAGTGATGTGACGGTTTTTCCTTTGTGTTTATCAGAACCTTGTGGTTGCCGTGGGCGCAGAGGGCTGGTTTCACCTTTTTGACTTGACAGCTGCCTCTGCAAGTAAATCAGATTCGTCCAGCCAGCATGAATTCCAGTCGCCTGATGACCAGAGGCCATTCTTCACCCAACATATCCCCGCCAACACTAAAGTCCTCCTCATCAGTGATATTGGTACGTTCCTCTTTTCCTTTTTTCCTGCACATTCTGTCTGTTGCACCTTTAAGCTTGATTACATCGTGTGCAGATGGAGATGGACGCTGTGAGCTGGTGGTGGGCTACACAGACCGGGTGGTGCGAGCTTTCCGTTGGGAAGAACCATCTGAAAGTTCAAATGGAGGACTGGGTCAGCTGGTTCTGCTGAAGAAATGGCTTCTTGAGGGTCAGGTGTGCATAGCTGTAGAGCAATATTAACACAAAACCTTTCAGTTTTTTCTGTAGAGTTTTTCATTTTTTACTGCACAGAGCTGCCATAATTAAATTCTGTTATTCAAAAAAGGTGCCAATAATGTTCATTAGTTATAATTTAGTGCATTTTATTGTAAAGCAACACATAAAGGAATCATGTTTTTCCAGCTGGGAATTCACATTCATTATGCATGTCAGCACAGATGTCTTTTAAAGGTGAACTGAGATATAAAAATGAAAGACAAAACGTTGTATAAAAATTAAAGTATGGTAAAATTATTGATAGTTTTTAGGTAAAAGAAATTTTAAACCTCTTCTTATATTTAAACTTGTCTGATCTGTAAGGAGAAGAACTGTTACAAAAGCTGATATAAAATACTTTCTTTCAGCTGAAGTTGCATGCGTCCTGAAACTCGAGCAGTTAAACTAAATAAACAGAGTTTTCTGATGTTTGTTCTTTATGTTTCCTCTGCTGCAGGTGGACAGTCTGTCTGTGAACCCGGGTCCGGAGGGTCTACCAGAGCTGATGGTGTCTCAGCCGGGATGCGGGTACGCCATCCTGCTCTGCACCTGGACTCAACAGGACTCCACGGAATCTGAGGAGGACGCCCCTGCCACCCCGGGGAGGTAAACCCCGTCATAATTTATGTCTTGATTTAAGTGTTGGCTTCAGTAGTGTTTCTCAATCCTGGTCCTCCATAGGGTTGTGCAATTAATCGAAATTTGATTGTCATTCATGTCAAACGACCTCCAAACTCATAATCGAGTTTAACAATTTTTCGTAAAATTTTTCTTTACACAATTTCTGGAAGTTATTCTGAAGTTACAGTTCATTTCAGTGGCTTCCTCTCCTGTAATTTGTTGGGTGTCATGAACAAAAATGATAAATTTGCAATGCTCTCACATTGTATTAAAGCTGAAAGTTTATTTTGAGATATTTTTTTAATATAAATAAGTATATTTATTGTATTCTTCAAATGTAGAGAAATTGCAGAACAGCAGTATATTTGGATAATTTTTGTC
This sequence comes from Atherinomorus stipes, assembly GCA_023101725.1. Taxonomy (NCBI): domain Eukaryota; kingdom Metazoa; phylum Chordata; class Actinopteri; order Atheriniformes; family Atherinidae; genus Atherinomorus; species Atherinomorus stipes. Next base: position 1,257,546 of record JALJCO010012637.1, read on the forward strand.
TATGTTTTCCGCATTTATTTAATGTTCAAAGTATATTTATTTAATTCATTTAATGTTTCATACATTGCAAAACAGCTGCAACATACATATTTGTAGCCTATATTTTTCAAGTTGAACGATTTGCGTAAATAAAGTGTTTTTTAAATGAGAGAGAAATGCTAAATAAATGTATCATGTAACTAAAAAATGATCATCTAAATAATTGTGATTTCAATTAGGGATGCACGATATTGGAATTTTGACCGATATGCCGATATTTTAAAGACTCATGTAGCCGATAACCAATATCAATACCGATGTTAAAGCTGGAAAATAAATTATGTAATATTCATTCCTTGTGCAAAATTAGAAAAATACCTGAACTTGTGTTATGTATAACAATTCAAACTTAATGACAGTTGTTCAAACAAAACTTAATAGGATGTGTGGGTTACATCCTAGAACCACCTGAATTTTCTTCTCCCTGAGAGAAAAAAAAAAAGGAAAAAAAAACAATACCCACAAAGGAGATATTTTTATTTACACAAATGACCGTGTATAAAGTCTGTTCACACAGAACATCCTAAAAGAAACTGTCAGTAGAAGTTTTAAATTCTTAAAAAAAAGATTTTGAAGAAGAAATATATGTATGTATATATATATATATATATAATAAAAAAAAAAATATTTTAAAATTTTTTTTTAAAACGAAAAGGGGGGAAAGTAGAACCGACAGGAGAAGAGGGAAAAAAAAGAAGAAATAAAAAAAATATATATATATATATATATATATATATATATATATATATATATATATATATATATATATATATATATATATATATATATATATATATATAAATAAAAAAAGTGGAGGGGGCGGGAGGTGAGAAGAAGACAAAAGAGGGGGAAGAGAATTCTCTAAATACGGAAGAAAAAAGGGGAGAGGGGAGGTGGAAGGGAGGAGGAGGAGAGGAAAATTATTGGGAACATCACCAAAGAAAAAAAAAAATATTTTTTTTAAAAAAAAAAAAAAAAAAGGAAAAAAATTCTCCTGGGGATAAATATTATTTTTTAATTTTTTTTTTTTTTTTTTTTTTTTTTTTTTTTTTTTTTTTTTTATATATACTGTACATATATATGTATATATATGTGTGTGTGTGTGTGTATGTATTTATTTTTTTTACTGTAGAAACGGTGGCCTGATGGGTTAAGTATTGGCGGGGTGGCCGATGTCCAATACTTGGTTTTAAGGCCGATACAGATACAGTAGTGGGCCGATTATATAATTTCAATATTGACTAAAATAATCGTGATAAGATTTATATCATAATCGAGCAGCCCTAGTTCTCGAGTACCGCGCCCCGACATGTTTTAGATATTTCCGTACTTAAATACATCTGGTTAAAATGGATGGCTCTTTACCAGGTTTGCGAGATGCCTGATGAGGTTTTCTGTTAATCTTATTCGGGAGCTTTGATGTGTTTGTTGTCAGCGAGGGGCCATCCAGAGACGTTGTTCTTCATCTGACCACTGGGCGGATCCACAACAAGAACGTTTCCACTCATCTCATCGGCAGCATAAGCAAAGGTACAAAACCAGCGTCAACTACTAACCAGCCGTCTGCTTTTACATTTTTAGGTCATTTCAGGTCTTGGCTGTTAAATTATTATACAGTATGAGGATTTATGTTATATAAACCCAGGAGGATATGAGTGAATCTTATTTTTGATATAATTGTTGGTGTCCAAGTTCCTCTTTATTTTCCACGGCATTTGATCAGTGTGTTGAAATTATATTAATATGTATTTTGTATGGTGTTTAAAAGCCTTTTAAAAGCTTCCAAATGATCTCCCAGCTTTTATAAACAATGCTGTTGAGATAATAAAATACCTGTTAACATATGATATGATTTTTTTTTTCAAGGTTCAAAAGAAGAATCCTCTAAATGTGGCCTGTTTGCACTCTGTACTTTAGATGGTAAGTCAAGAGTTTTTCTTTACCAGCATATCCTTTAAAATACTAGTAAATGGTTAAAAATGAAATCCAGTCATACAGCACATTGTTTTAATGGTTCCATTTATTAATTTATCAGCTAAAACTCAATAGTTGATTTAAAAGGAAATGAAGAAAAATTTTTGATAGTCATTAAAGAGAAAAATGTTTTTAATAGGGGAAAAAGCACAATTTAAAGCAGCCTTCGCTCTTGTGTGTTTTTCTGCCTTCCTGGTGAAAAGGAACCCTGAAGCTGATGGACAGCTCGGAGCAGCTGCTGTGGTCGGTGCAGGTGGATCATCAGCTTTTTGCTCTGCAGAAGCTCGATGTCACTGTGAGTCAAGACTAGTTGCTTTTTTTTTAAATTTATTTATTTAATTGTTTCCTTTGTGTTTCGTTCAGCCTCTTCCAAACAACTGGAACCTCCATTTCAATTGAAACATTGTTTTCTGTAAAATAATAATCTCGTATGTTGAAACAACCACAAGGTATTTCTGGAAATTTGAAAAAAACATAACAAAGATTTTAAAATAAGCATTTAAATTTGTTGAAAGGGGAAATGTAGCTTGAGAAGCTTGTTGTTTCCACATTATTGGTCAGCATATCAACTCTGGGTTTTGTGTTTGTGTTGACCTTGTTTGCATGATTTTTTGTTTCCAGGGAGACGGCAGAGAGGAAGTGGTGGCGTGCGCCTGGGACGGTCAAACCTACATCATTGACCACAATCGGACCGTGGTGCGCTTCCACTTCGATGAGAACGTTAACGCCTTCTGTGCCGGTGAGATGCTCATCACCAGATTAACCGCTCAGATTTTGTCCTGTGAACTTTTCTCTGGTTCCCAATCACCTCTGCTCTTATTTACAATTCAGTTTGACGTCAGTGTTCATAAATGACCAGTTTTTCCACAGACATGACTCAGCAAACACAAACAAGCCTTAACAGAAGCTACAAAACAACACAGGAAATAGTGGGTCAGATTTTATGGTTCATGTTAGAGAAAAGGCATTAAAATGAGCCTTAAACAACTTTGAATGGGGGCAAACCTGCAGAGACTTGTCACATTAACCTGCTGCTCCTTTTGAAAATGAGATAATTCTGTCCCACAATTCCCTGCAGCTGCAACTGTTAACGCTGAGCCTGTTTTCATATAAAAAACAAGAAAGATTTATGAAAATAAACAGGAGGGTGAATGTGATGCTGCCCCCTATTTGTGCCTTTTTTTCTTTTTGATTCATTACCTTTGATAAGAATTCAAACTCATAAAACCATGTTTCATTTCTACTAGAACATAAATTACACTTAGGTCTGTACCGTGAAGCTGGATTAACAAACCCAGGATATCTCTCCGTTATCTGGCTTAACTTACCCAGACATTCACAATCCTGATAAGCAGCACCACAAAGCTGGTTATCACCTCTGTTATTCAACCGAGGGTTTTCCATCTTGATCAGGGCGCGCTCACATAAAGGGTTGGTGTATGCAGCGTCTGACCAATCTCACACACGAGAAACTCTGCAGAGAAGCTTGCTTTACTAATTATTCTCCTTAAATATGAAGAATTCAAGCACATCATCCAGGCCAAAAGCAGCACTGTTGCCACAGCAACAGCCAGGAAGGAAGAGAGGCAGAAAGTTGCCCATTCTATTAAAGCATAAAGTTAATAGTAATAATAATTCATCAGACAGTATAAATGGACATCACAATGATCACTCAGTTTCATTTAATTACAGCCCGGGCGTTTGGGGCAGAACCTCCTCAGAGGCGCCATTAAAAAAAGACCGTGATGAAACAAGAATAAGTACTGGAGAAGTTTTTAAAGCCTGCAAAGGCTTATAATGAACGCTTCCCCAAAAACATACAAAAAGATTTAAAAAATAAAGCATTGAACAAAGAAAGAAAAGACAACTACACAAGTTTCTATGAAAAGGAAAAAAACCAACAAAACCAATCCAACTTCATTTTGTTTTAGATGGGCGAGCATGCACATAAAGGTTATGATGCAATGACAATAGAATTAAGAGAAAATGATCAGCTATTTGAAGATTTGGTTGATCAGGTGAACTTTCATTCTTAACTTGAAATTATTGAGGGATAAAGATATTTTTTCAACATGAAAACCTGCTTCTGTAGGTAAGGGAAAAATGTGTCGTATGACAAAGGAGGATAAAGTTTATCTGTTTGTCTTGTTTTGATAGAATAAACCTGAGAGTTAGCTGTGAAAAAAATCATTAAAATATATGGGCAGTAAATGAGGAAGATGAATTATTTAAAAATAAGCAAACATGATTGAAGTATATCAATATAAACTTTCGATGTGTTGAGTTTTTTTTTTTTTTTTTTAATAGAGGGGCAGATGGAGACAGATATTTAAGAGGAGGCGGCTAATCTGGATTCTTTTGTGTATTTAATAATTTATGTAAATTGGTAGGATACGTACTAGCCCAAACACTGCAATAACTGAGATGTTGATAAATTAAACAAAAAATGCTAGGAGCATTACAAGATATAAAACCACAGGTTTTTCTAATAGAATTAATTACTTTGTTATTAACAAGCTAAATAAGCTCGAACTATGACAATTTCTCATCAATTTCAACAAAGAATTTGGTAAAAGGAACCTGAGTTATATTGATTTCCCTAATTGATATCGCAGCATTGGATTTGAAATATTTTTTGTTCTTTCCTGTGAATATGATAAAGTTAGATTTTTTTCTTTAGATTTAATCATAACTTTTTTTGTCTGGAACCATTCAGGAAATTTAATAATAAGAAACTTAATAAGTCATCAGGAACATGGCACAGCAGACCATATTTCCCTCAGGATTTTTTGGGAATGAAAACCATTCATCAGAAGGCCTGAAACACTATTTCAGATAACAATGGTGTTTCTCTGTAGTTGATTGATGTGTTAATAAGCAAAACATTCCTGATGTCCAATTACACGTGCAAGCTTATGATTAGTTTTGACCCACAAGTGGCCAAACAAATTAGTTTTGCTGATGTAACATTGTTTGCTCTGTAATGTATTTCATAAAAGTTAATGGCAGAAATCTATTAAGCATAACAATTCAATTTAAGATAGCTTTCGATTTAGTTGATATTGAATTTTATAACTCATTGTGGTCTGGTTGTAAATGTTTTGAGCATTTGGAGCATTCATGTGATGCAACCATAGCCCGTTACATTGACCTCCACCACTAGATGGCAACGTTGAGCTTCAGTCGTCCCTGTTATCTGCTGCTACTGTCCATTTGAATCTCTGTGCAGCGTCTCAAGAAGCCACAGTTTATATAGGAGCGAATGTGACAGTAGGTGGATTAGATGGAGAGACTGTTTGAGCTTCCTGCTTCCACTGAGCTTTGTTTCTTTACTCCCACTGTGTGTAAAATGTCCGAGCCCTCCCCTCCGCACGCTCTGCCTGCTTTGTGTTACCAGTAAAACAGATTAGATTCATGTGGAGACCAGTTCTGTTGTAGCAGGAGACTGCTGATGAATTTATTTGGATCCATGTGAAATCACAGCACTGCTCACCAAACGTTGAATAAAATGAATGCATTCATGTCTTTGTGTGGTTGCAGGCCAGTATACATGCAAGGAGGGCAAAAACAGCCCCTGCCTGGTGTACGTCAGCTTTAACCAGAAAATCTACATCTACTGGAAGGTGGAGCTGGAGCACATGGAGTCCACCAACCTACTGCGAGTTCTGGAGGAGAATCCAGAGTTTAGAAGGCACCTGGAGGTGCTAGGAGTCGGTGAGTACACGGATGCCTCGATGTCAGTTGTTGGGAAGCCGATTCAGCTCAGACTGGAGCATCTGTCTTTAAATTCAAACCAACATCTCTTCTGTTTGAGGCTGTAATTGAACTGGAGACAAACCGTGCCTGTTTGTAGTCAACATTTCCTGCATCCTGTTGTATCAGTCAGACTCTGACCTGAATGCTAATGAGCACAGAGGAGAGAAATGATTCCCACTGACAGATTTTACTGTTGGTTAATTCTCAGTTTTCTCTGTTTTCATTGAAGCAGTCATTTAAAATTTAGAAAAATTTGCTTATTTAGATGAGTGGACCAACGCTCCTCTCTTATACGCGAATATGAAGATAAAGCTGGAAGATATTTAGTGAAGAGCAGCAGCTTGTTTTAGGCTGCAGCGCAAAGCTTTTTAATCTTCTGTAGTTTAGCATATGACTAAAGCCTAAACTTGATTCATCTGTCTTTAAAGGCAGGTCATTATTCACCATGCATGTTTTTTAACTTTTAAATGAAAAAATCAACATCTTTTCATCTACACATTGTCATCAGGGCACAAAGTAGGCTTCTATATGACCAACTTAAACTTGCCTAAACCTAAACAGACTCACCCCAGAACCTGTAAAGCTCACCCATTTAGAAGGTGTGTAATCAGCATCCTGACTTGCATCAAATAACTTTGCAGTAGTTGCATTTGATTATCAGTTTGAGCTTCAATCAGCACGTCTGGATGGATTCATTCATTTTCAGTGCTGCACTCTGGGCTGTAAGACAGGGCACAGCTTGCTTTGTGTTTTATTTACTTACTGCACCATTTTACTAGTTAATCCCAATTGTGTCATTTTGATACCCAAGTTTCTGAGACCACTGCCCTTCCAGTGGATTTACTGATGTTTTTCTAGAAGGAGTTCCAGTATAATAGTTCTCTATGACAAGAAAATGCAGGAAGGGGGTTAAAAAAAATGGTTGAATTTTATCTCACAGAGACTGGTTCTTCCAAATCTGAAATCATGGTCCTCAGCCAAAAAGAGTCCTCTCCAGATCGGGAAGTGGAGATGTTTGAGTATCTCAGGGTCTTTTTCATGAGTGAGGAAAGAATTGTTACATTTTAAAAACCAATATGTTTTCCAACCTGCGCTCTGCTCATGGCACTGTTGGAGCGCACACGTGAGGACGCACATGTGCACAGACCCACACACTTTATTTCACTTTATGGCAATTTTTTGCTGTGCTCAAGCCGGACTTTGCTCTTGTGGCCAGCAGACTGTGGTCAGCCCCGATCATTGTATTTGGGGTCCCTCTTGGCACTTGGTGCCCTCTGCGCAGTGTGTGATGTGCGTGGTGAGGGGGACGGCGCTGTACACAAGCTTTGCTTTAATCTCTTTAACCGAACGTTACCGTTACTCTGTTCACAGCCGATTGCCTAAATGACTGAACTGGCAGAGCTACGTAAACAGAGCCAACATGAGAGACCCGACTACAGACGTCAATAATCTCCCAATCAAACTTCCAAATAATGACGCAGTTCAGCCTTCTCTGGTACAGCCTGTCACACTCTTTACTCCCGAACGTCACACACTCATCCGGACACGTACTGTGGTCTCGTGCGGAGACACAGCTTTTTGATAAAAGGTTTTTCCTCTTTCCAGAATCATTATTCATAAAAAACACGGTATTTGTGCCGTTCCGAATACGGTATTCAGATTCGGCTCCACCCCTACTCTGAAGGGTGTCTTGACTCTCCCATAGAGATGACGTGAGAAGCTCGGTCATCTGGGAGGGGCTCAGTGTAGAACCACTGCTCCTCCACATCCAGAGGAACCAGATAAGCTGGCCTGGGCATCTGTTTAGGATGCCTTCTAGATGCCTCCCTGGGGAGGTTATCTGGGCCATCCCACCAGGAGGAGCCACTAGGGAAGACCCAGGACACGCTGTCTCTCTGGGAACGCCTCAGAATCCTCCAGAGGGAGACTGAAGAAGTGGCCCGGGAGCAGGAAGCCTGGATATCTGCTCAGGCCACTGTCACTGTGACCCAACCTTAGATAAGCAATAGAGAGTGGATGGATAGATGGATTTTAAACGTCCTTTCTCATTGATTTGTCAGGCTTTAGGGCTTTACAGGTTTAGTTCTGAGTCCAGCAGCTCCGATCTTTAACATAGAAAGATGAGCAGTCGATGTATTTAATCTTTAGTCTACATGGCAGCTGATGGCTCACCGTCAGTCCAGCCTTCCATAGAGCAAAACATTTCCTTCCGGTTGTAGCAGCTCACAGTCTTGTCAGATGGGAGGAAACCATTGTAACCTTAGCTCTACATGCCCGACCTTCAGTACGCTGGGGATAAACACCATGTTACTGGAATTTTATTGCCTGTTATTAGCAGGTGCAACTGGATTTTACAAAACCCAATCTGCAAGCAAAATAACCCACTGTTTATTTAATTTGTACTAAATCTGATCCTAAAGTCTTCCTCTACCAGGCCACCATAGTGACAAGATGACTGAATGTTGTGTGGATGAATAAACAATAAATCATCTCCATTACGTTTAAATTATTTATCTGAAAAATATAAATAAACAAAGATAATGAAAAAAAACTCTATATGTGTGACTTCCACGCCGACAGCAGTCTTGACATGATTGATAATGATCCTGCAGCAATGCATGATGGGTAAAAATCTTGTGGACTGCATGCAAGACGTGACCATGCCACATGACATTAGAAGCTTGCGGGAGAGTCGGCTGTTGTCATCACAGGTCAGGCGCTGCAGCAGCTGGAAACCACCTCTGTTCAGCCATTCCCGATGTCCTGTTGAGACGTCATCACGTAAACCTGGAAGACTCCTTTCCATTTCATTTCTCCTTTTATTAACCAGATAAAACCTGGTTAAGAAGCTCTTCTTTAAAGAAAAAAAAATCCTAAAGGATGTGTAATATTTACATCCTCACACTAATACTTGTAGCATCTTAAACATGAACAAAGCTTTTCAATCCTTATGCTAAGCTAAGCAGCTGATCAGGGCAGTTTTATATTTAGCATGTAATAAGACAGAAGCTTCAGCCATCTTATAACCTGCATACATGTTGGAGTTCAGCAGGGAAACAAACTTTAAATGCAGACAAATCTGCAGTCTATTATTAAGGCTCCCATTTTCAAAATATTTTATCCTTTCACTCCATTCCTCCTGTACCATCCTCGTGACTGTCACAATATTTATCCTGAGTCAGTACTTGGTTAATCATTGTGCTCTATGGTGGTTTGTTTCCTGTTAATTTCCTTTTTTTAATTGCCTTTCATAGTAGAACATTAATCTTGTTGCTGTTGAGGCCCATTTTCAGTCTGTTTGCTGTCATGCACAAAATGTTTTACAGGAGGAGATAAAAGTGATTTTAAATGAAAAATTAGCCCATGTTTCGTGGTCTGCATGGATGACCGACCCGCCAGTCACATCCTGTCAGAAAAGATGAGACCAAACGTGATCGGTAGAACTGACCAGAGTTTCATGTTTCTGACCCTTACATCTTAGTTAATCTAATTAAATGTCTCATTTAATAGAAGTTTTACGACTAAAATAAATCAAAATGAGGGACGGATGCATTTAATTTCTTCTTGTTTGATGTATTTCAAAACACAGAATAGCTAACACTAAGAGGAAAAGAGCAAATGATAAAAGAGAGGGAGGTTAACTGGTCAGTGGACGTTAGTTGCCCCTTTCTGACCTCCTAGAAATGTCAGCAGCAGCTCTCAGGTTGTTCCCCGCTGATTTTCCGTTTTCTCACTTTAATAACTGCCCTTTAGCCAAACAGTCATTTCTGAAGAGCCACGAGCAGGTTGCTAAATGAGCCCAGCTGTTCCTTCACGGCCATTTTTAATTTGTGATGGAGGATCTTCTCCATCATCGCTTCGGACTTCGTTTACAGCTGGAGAGAATAATGTGCTGCAGTGTACGGTAAGCAGGTTTTTCCACACAGGATGATCTTTTTCTGCTTGCAGAAGTCCATTTTTGGCCAATGTTCACCTCAACCAGGGGTAAATATCAATAGACTCTCACTTATTAACTCCTTTCAGTTAGTTTCACAGTAAACAACAAAGGTCTAATCATTACCCAGCTAAATATGTGTCTTTGCTTCAACGGTGCCATGTCGAGTTTACTTGGACACGAAACACATTTTATATTCAAATGACTTAAAAATAACCTCAAAAGAGGCAATAAATGTATTTGAAATGTCACAATTTTCAATCGGGAAGTCAGAATTAAGGGTTCCTCCCTTAATTATATTGGGTTTAGATGGTTTAAAGGAGCTGTATCATGCTTTCCAAATGTTCAAAAAAGTCAAATATAGGCATTAATAAGCTAGATATGTTCCCATCGTTACTATAGAAACTAATTTGGTGTTAAATATTAGTTTTTCGATGCATCTAATTTCCAACACGGAAGTAAGATGGCTGACTGTACTGAACCGCGGAGCTCTCGACCAATTGCAGCATGTTTTACGCCCATTTCATGACGTCGCCCCGGAAGAGACACTTATTCTGAAGGGTCACAGAATTGTCTGTAGCACCGGCACCGGCAGCTCTCATGTGGATGTTAGTAGTAAACATTGATGGATAATTACTCCGATCGACGGGATAAAACAGACCAGCCTGTTATGGAGCTGTATGCGCTCAACCCAGAGTCTGATATGGAGTTTGAAGTATACGCAGTACCACAGAAGTACCACAGAGACCCCTGACAAGCAAGTAATTCAGCGAACAAATCATAGGCTAACAGTTAGCGCTGAGCTAAGCAGCACTCACATGGATCTTGTAAACATTGATGGATAATCGGACTCCGATCAACGGGATAAAACAGAGCAGCCTGTTATGGAGCTGTATGCGCTCGACCCAGAGTCTGATATGGAGTTTGAAGTACACGCAGTACCACAGAAGTACCACAGAGACCCCTGACAAGTAAGTAAATTAGCGAACAAATCATAGCCTAACAGTTAGCATTGAGCTGAGAGATGTGATGACTCACCAGTGTTGTTGTCTGTTCATGCGCGTTTTTATAGCAGGAACTGCGTCAGGTTTCAGAAGTAATCCCAGAGAAAAAAAACACTTTACTGCCCGAGATTCATGAAGTTGTCAGGAGTGAAGTTCACACACAAAGTTGAGTTTTTTTTTCCCTGCTCCTGAAGTTATAATCCAAACACTTCTGGCAAGTCGATTCATCCACTACAACAAATACACTCCCACGCTGAACGTAACCACGCTGAACGTAACTGCATTTTCCCCAACTTGCTGTCCTCTAGAGCTTAAAAAAAAGAAAGAAAAAAAAAGGAAGAAAATTCTCCTGAACTCTGGAGCAAACGTCTGTTAGCTGATGGCTGCTTGTCTCTGAGGAAATCTTCCTGCAGGTGTTAGTTTCTTCCCCAGAGAGTGTGTATAGGATTCTCTGAGTTTCTGTTCAACAGAGGGCGTCTTGCTACGATACTGAGCATGCGCATTTGGACTTTCGTGATTGGTGCCACGTTCATACGTAACGCGGTGGGTAGTCAGCCGTTTGCAGGGAGGTAGTGCTTGGTTTAAATATTCATGTAGATTACTCAAATATGCATGAATGAAGAAAAATAACGATTTAAATCATTTCTTGATGAGGAAATAACACACTGACATGCTGAATAGCTCTTAAAAGTCCATTTTTCATGATAGGGCTCCTTTAACATGTGAAATTGGTTGTTCTGCTCCATTAGATTTGAGTTGGATTTGTAAATAGGACCCGTGTTCTAAAGTCTAAACTATAGGACACCTTTTCATCAGGGTGCCGGGATTTCTGGTTTTTCCTGCTGTGCTGTATTCTGCTTTAATGTTCTCTTATAGATTTCATTTGCTCCTTAAATTATTCATTGTTATTCAGTTTTGTGCCTTTGCTTGGTTTACTGTTAAATTGCCCCGGTGGGCAAGATTAAAGCTCTTTTGAACTAAATGTATTTCCCTCCTCATAAACATTTAGAAAGTTTCTATATTTGCATCTGTAAGATCTTCCACTTGGAGGATCATATATAGGCATCAATGATAAAAAAAAAAAAAGAGAGAGAATATCTCAAAGCAAGTGAACAGTCTAAAAGAAGTGCATGACGTAAAAAGGGCATGTAAGAATATTTTTACTTTGAAGCAGCTGCGTTAAACTTGCAATAAGATTGGGTTTATGTTTAAAGAGAGGAGTGGACCTTATGAAAGTGGAAAAGATCAAAAGCCAGAGAAGCTCTTCTGTTGGAAGAAATGAAACAACTTGAAGAAATGCTGGTCAATTGTGGGAGCGATTAGACGGTTCAACAATATGGCTTCCATAACATGCGCTCACCAGCATGTCTAATGTCTAATCAGCCAATCACATGGCAGCAACTCAATGTATTTAGTCATAGACATGATCAAGATGACTTGTTTAAGTCCAAACTGAGCATCAGAATGAGGAAAAAAAGGGGATTAAAGTGACTTTGAGCATTGCATGATTGTTGGTCTGATCTCCTGGGATTTTCCCACACGACCATCTCTAGGGTTCACAGAGAACGGTCTGCAAGGTCTGCAGAGTAGCATCTCTGAACACGCAACATGTCCAACCTTAAAGCAGATGGGCTACAGCAGCAGAAGACCACACCAGGTGCCACTCCTGTCAGCAGAACAGGAAACTAAGGCTACAATTCACACAGACTCGCCAGAACTGGACAACGAACCCTTTTCATGATTTATGCATACGTCACTCGTGCATGCTCGCAACTGCCCTTGAAGGTCAGAAAGCTTTGGAAGTCCATTGAAATAAAATAGAGACTTGTCTTTACTGGGTTGATGACAAAGATACCAGACACTTATTACATTTTTGACTGCTTTAATCGATGAGGGGAGAACTCTCCTAGATGGGGAATAAGTTTTTACTGGTTTCCTGTAAAGAAACACCAGCGATTGGCCTGGATTTGTGCAGTCACTTGTGTTAAAACTGGACGCCTTCGCCACAAAAGCCGCTCTGCCGCCTCCTGTTGGCGTCTGATGACTGCAAAGACATGGAAAATCATTTTTGTGGAAATAATGAGGACGACAAGAGACAATGGTACCAGTAGGAAGCAGACTTGTAGTTCTCAAGGCCAGTCTCAGGACCGCTTTTTTGCGGTCTTGGTCTTTTCACGGCCTTGGCAGTTTTTGGTCTCAGTCTTGGTTTTGGTCTCCATCTCGGTCTTGGCCTTGAGCTGAACTAGTCTTGGTCTTGAGATGGTCTGTGTTGGTCTTGGTCTTGACACTCTTTGGTCTTAGTAGTGTCTTGGTCTCAGATGTAATGTTGGCGGTCTTGTAGGAGGCAACACCGAGTCGATTGCTGGGAAATTGAGGTCAGCACAGCGCCAACCACGTTTACTGAGCTTTGAAAACATAACTGACCCATTTCTTTGACAAATGCAACCCTTAAAAAAGAGGGAAATGTCCACCACCACAGGCCAAAAGTTACCCGTTTGTCACCACAGTGTGGTGGACATTTAAAGGGACAGGGCAGGAATTACAAAAGAATGTCCAGTTTTTTTTAAATACTTATAGGCGATGAAGAGTTAAAAACCAAGACGAACGCACCCACCCACGTTTCTCTCCGTTGCCTTAAACAGGCTGTGTGCTGCATAAAGCGCTGCAACTTGGTGGCCGAATTTCCCACACTGCCCTGCGGATGTGACGTCAAATGACGCTACATCCGCATCCCCGATAGATTTGATACAGGAAAAAGATGGTCGCGGTAAATTCAAACACTGTAAGCGATAGTTATGGATTATTCTTCCGCCAGCAAACGATCCAGATCAACCGAAAGACACTAAAAAGTGTAACTACGAAGAAAAAGCGTAGTAAACAACATTATAGCTTCAGTTTGTGCTCCTGTGACGGCTTGGCTTGTGGCTGTAATTACCTAAAGCGGCAGTCGCGAGTTTCATTTCTTAATCTTGCCTCTAGTCCCTTTAAAGTTCTTTTCTTTTCTTTTCTTTTCTAATACTTAGGAACCAAATCGAACCATAGTGACCCAGATGGTACCGCTAGCTTGGTAGCTACATATGCCAATTTAACAATGTAAGTTAAACTGGCAGAACGACACCGGTGCTTGCCTTAACGATCAATTTCAATGCACTTCCAAAGTTTTCTGACCATCATGGGCAGTTGTGAGCATGCGCAAGTGACGTATGCATAAATGACAAAAATCATCCACGGAGGATGGAAAAACGTTCCCTGGTCTGATAAGTCTCCATTTCAGCTCCATGGCATGGTTTAACCAGAACAGCCTACCTGAGTATTGTTGCTGACCATGTCCATCCGTTTTTGACCACAGTGTAGCATCCTCTGATGCTACTTCCAGCAGGATAATGCAACACGTCACAAAGCTCACATCATTTCCAACTGCTTTCTTGGTCAAGACTATAAGTTTTTTTGTACTCCACTGGCCTCCACAGTCACCAGATCTCAATCCAGTAGAACAGCTTCGGGATGTGGTGGAATGGGAGATTTTCATCATGGATGTGTAGTAACTGTGTGATGTGATCATGTCTATATGGAGCAACATCTCTGAGGAATGTTTCCAACATCTTGTCAAATCTAAGACACCAAGAAATAAGAGAGTTCTGCATTCAGAAGGGGGTCCAACCCAGTACTAGCAAGGTGGACCTAATAGAGGGATTGGTTAGTTTATGTTAACTTACAAAGAAAAAATTCACCATTTTATAAATGAGGCGCCAGATTTGATGTGTAGAGAATCAGACAAAATGGCCAAATATTAACTGCATTGCCAGCTTATCTATTTTAAGCCTGTTTGGCCGTCATGAGAAGAATCTTTTGGTCGCTCTGACTACATTTATATTTGGCCTGAACTCTTTGGAAACCCTCATTATATTCTTCTAGTCACACGGCAAGCTTTTTCTATGTCAACAGTAATTGTCACATCATGTTTCGTCTCTGCAGATGCTGAGGATTCGGCTGCAGTGAGAGACCTGGTGGCAAATGTTCTCTACCAGGATGCACAGACGTGACATGGCGACATATGTCACCACACTGCCTTCTCTGTTTACCCCCTTAATGTAAATACTCCACTAATAAACACTGACTGTCTGCCCCCGTGCTGCTGGTCATGTTATTTGTATTCCCTGCAGAAAGAAGTGTGAGGCTCAGGTTTCTGTCATCTCAGGCCTACACGCTGCCTCTGTCATTGGTATTCTGCCTGCCCAGGTTGCTTTTAACGAGGCAGAGGGAGGATGAAAGCGTAAGGTGCTGTGCAGGGGAAACACTGCTCTGTTTAACCTGCTGATTTCACCAGTGTCAGTCAGTGGTGAAATTTTAGAGTGAGCAGGATCAGCAGAGGCATTATGCTGCTGTCAGTCAGCGCTGACAAGTTGCTGAAAGAAGCCCCCAATCAAACAAAGTGCCTCTTCCCTTTTCATCTCATACAGCCTGAGAATTTTCTTTTATATGGTGGATCCTCTGGGATACGAAGCCCTGCAGATATTACATAATGCAACATCTGTTATGCAATAAAATTGGCATGGCAGCAAGGCAGCAGCATAGTTCGCCAGCTGAGCAGCAGGGTGATTGCAAGGCATGACGAGAGGTAGATGCGAGGGAATCACCCACTGTTTCTCATGGGAGGATCCTATAACCGCCTATGCCGACTGCCTCCGTCTTTCTCATGCATTATGAATGAGATGTGTGTTTGTGTTGGTGGAACTCAAGGTAAGGTTCAGGTGTCCTGGTAGGCTTCAGCATCTCATCTATCCCGTGCCCTTTAGAGACACGAGCACAGAGCTCTTCATTTTACTTTGATTTATTTTATCAGAAAATTCCCAAACACTCATCAGCTTTGATTCAACTGGTCTTACCAGCAGCAGGACTGCAAAGGGGTTGCAGGGAACTGGGTTTGGGCTTTGCCTATAAGTTTGGTAGCAACCGATGATGTGATAACTGCCGATAAGTAATCATTTTAGCCATTTTTCAAGCCAAAAACATATGCCAGTCATAAAAGTTATTAAATTATTGGCTAAGCATCAAAAAGAAATTGTAAATATGAAACGTATTACATCATTGGCTCAAACACTTGCATTATTGGCTTTATTCCATTTAAAAGTGCCAACATTACTACGTAATTGGTGTCATCAGTTGTTAAAAGGGTCTTCCACATCAGGATCTGAGAAGCAAAGCTTTCATCAGGTCAGGAGTAAAATCTACATATAGAACTTGGTTTGATGTTACATTAAAAACTGAAAAATGTTTTTTCAACTAACAAAAAACCATTAAAACCTAAAACACCTTATTATAGACCAAAGAATCACTTCCAGAGCCTTTCCTTCTCTGTTTCCAAGAACGGAGAACTGGTTCTCTTCATGTTTTGCAAGGTTTAGTCATCTTGTAGCAGCTGACATATTTCCTGGTGCTGCTTCCCTCCTATTTAAGTATACTTATCACTAAGCGAGGTGCTCTATAATTTGCAATCACAAGACAGAGAAGGTAAAAATGCTGCTGTGTGGAACATCCTGCAGAATGACCTGAGGTTGAAGGAGCTGGTGTCACTTCATGCTCTTAAAGGTTGCTCTGTACAAATAATAAATCAGAGTCAGTATGTTTTAAAGCTTGCATTGGTACTTTTAAGCATTTATGTTGCTTTAATTCTTGATTTGTGTGTTTTCACTTTCATTGTTTGTCTTTATTGTTGTTGCCAAAAGCTGTAATTTCTTTTGGTGTTTGTTCTGCTGTTTTGGCCATGATTCTCTTTTTTAATCAAGTCACTTTTCCTGTAGATGAATAAAACAGTCCATTGTAGCTCCAGTTCCCCATTCCAGTTCGATGGGCAGTAAGCATCGCATTTTACGTTGCACATTTCCGTCAGGCATTTTTCTTTGCTGATAACCAAGGTCTCTGAACGGCTTATCTTTAGTGGGAATACCTGGATCATTTAGGAATGTTGACCACAGTCAGTTGCCTGATGGTTTTTGGGTTTTTTATACTGTTTTTATAAAGACATAATGCATAGAGTATCACCACATTTATTGTTCCCAGCTTATTAATGAGAAACAGTTACGATGATAGACGTTTTTTGTTTTTATATCCTTATTAGCTCGATAAAAGAAGTTTCATGATTAAACAAGGCAGGAAAGCAGACTCTACGTCCCCAGTGTAAGGCAGAGCTGAAGCAACATTACTGTTCAGTTTCTTGATGCTTTGTTAAAATTTCCTCCACTCCTCTGCTGGCAATTTGATGCTACCTCTTTTACCTCTTTCAGCCATTTTAAGTTTGCAGACATCTTGACAACATGTGCAGATTTCATCAATCCATTTGTTTTCTGGAACCATCTAATCCTTTTCAGGGTCTCAGAGAGGCTGGAGCCCATCGGTACCAGGCTAGAGACGGGTTACATCCAAAACAGGTCATAGATTTCACGTTTTCTAACTATTTTTTCAGTTGGATCTATGGTCTGGGACCTTTTAAGCCATCAAAACTGTCCATACGTATATTCTTTTTCAACCGTAAACTGACCTGGCTATCCTCTTGAATCTTTCCTTCCAAGATAAGATGTTTATTGTATACAATTCCACCCCTTTGAATTTGTACAGAGTTACAGTTGCACCGTTGCAGCTTCCTGGAGGGACCATGCGTTGTATATACAGTAAAGGGTAAAACTACCCTTCCAGACTGCACAAGGTCTGTTTAGATGTCTTTGTGTTTGGCTGAGAATCAGCACCAACTCTCTCCAACTGTTGTCAATCTGATTTTACTCAGCATCACAATCTGAACATGTCTTTCCCTACCTAAGGGCTTCTGGTGACATTACATCCTTGTAGTTTTTTTTTTTTTTCAAATTAAACAGTTGTGATGTCTGATTGTCCAACAGCTCTCTTGACCAGATTGTTGTTAGAAAAACATTGGAAATTAATAATTTTTTGTTGAATAAGACCAGCAGATTAACATCCACAGTGATTATTTTGCCTGTTGGCCTTTTGGGGACACTATTGAAATATTTAAAAATATTCAAATGAGTGAAAATTGATTAATTTGCATTTATTTCTGAAGAAAATCCTAATTTTTTTTCTTACAGCTGATGGTTGCCAATAAGCACAAGCAGGGCTGTATAACGTAAAAACGTTCAATGTGGACCAATGATATTATTATTATTAGATTACTTTTACGTAAGCAGCATTTATGCCCTCAAAAGGACAAATTAATGATCACAGAGCGAAGTTTGGTGGTAAAAATACTAAAAGCAATCATTGTATCATAATATCAACACATCCTCTGTGCAGCTGCAGCTTGTCCTTATAAGTGGTGAGCATTCCTGCACAGTGAGCTCACTCTGAGTCATATTTATGACCTTTAATGGTCAAGCAGAACCAGGTTCATGTGTTGTTGTTTGTATGGATACTATCAGATATGCTATTCAAGGATTAAAGCTGGATAGCTTAAACCAGGCACTCCTCTCCCGTTTCCCCTCTGATCTTACAGAGAAAATGTCAGGCTGTTTAGTATGCAAAGACCTCCCTGGTTTTCAGTGATGAATCCTGTGTGACTGTGACTTTTGCTCCGGTATTTTCCCCAAGCAGGCACTGTGGACATGAAACATGTCTCAGACATCTGACCTCGTGACATGACCACGCAGGGCTGACGGCCTGGTTATGATCTAGCCGACCTCATGAGTGCATGTGGATTTGTCTTCGGCTATTTTAGTTGCATTGTGTCTTTTATAGTCCAGATAAGGGAAGCCACATTTGCCCTTTTTTAGCAGTAAAAATGTAGAAGTTGGGGTAAGGGGGGGGGGGATTGTCTCATGGGGGTGTGTTGGTTTCTCCTCTTCTCTCTTCTTTAGAAGTTATCCTTCTACCACAACACGATTGAAGTGCTAAATTAAATTTTCCCATCATGCTGTATTCCTTATAAAGGCTGTTTTAATCCCAAAATGGGATTTATTTATTCATTCATTTGGGTTGGTCATATTCTGTCCTTTTATTTCTTGAATTTTAATTATCTTATAGGATTAAAATGTGAAGCTTGTTTGCTACAGTATATCCATCAGGGATTAGTTGCTTTTGATTTGGATGCTTTGATGCAGTCAGCTGTTGGTTATGAGTCCAAAACTTAGTAATTAACAGCAAGATTCATTTAAATAATCTGTAATTTGACACATTTTATGACCTGTAAGGGAATTTCCCATAAACACGTATGCTACAAAACCTGGTGCAGAGATCATCGTCTTCCTAACACTAAATTACGTCTGCTCTACCAAAACAAGGCGTGCACCACGTGTCTCTTAGTGAGAGAAACTTTATTTTTCTGTAGGTTTAATTTAGAATATTTTCTCAAATGTTGGATACTCACTGCGTACACACTTTCAACTCCATGCTTAATGTAGTAAATCTAAACCCTAAACTGGAAACCACAGGTCTCTTCTGCTGAACTGGTGTAACTACCTTATAACTGGCTGTAAAACTCTACATGCACTTAAGCAACACCAAGAAAAATGTTCTCATCATTTAATGGAAAAGGAAGTGATCTTTCAGTAATTAAAACTAAAAACTAAAGTCTGTTTTTATCTGAGTTTGACTATAAAAACCAAACTTGTAAGAAAGACTTTTGGTGTTTCTACTGGTACTTGAAGGATAAATCTGCTTTTTTAATCAACTGTAATTCTCCTTGATATGGTTGCATTTTTTATTTTCTTTGTAGAGGTCCTTAGGCTTACACAAGATTGAAATAAAACAGAATTAGTTTGAACACCTCCTGTTAAGACCACTTCAGCGTGGTCACATATCAAGCTGTATTTTAAAACGTTTCGGCTCAGAGTTGCACTAAAATAAATCTTATAAGAATTTTTTCCAGCACTAACCCTGCTTGGTCATGGTTGTGCTGTGGGAATGGGAATGTGGGTCTAATTTGACCTGACAATCCACTGGCTTACTCTCAAAGGAGGAGAGGGATTGACACGAGCTCCCTCTCATTCCATCAACAACTCCAAGTCAGTGAGGGGGCTGACACTGCTGATTAACAGCACCCATTTTCGTCTGTGTCAGACTTAATTCTGCAGCATTTCATCATCCCAGCATGGAAGCTAGCATAAAGCTGCTGGATGAACAGCACAAAAGGCAGATTTAATGGCCACCGGTTTTATCTGAGCAGATGAAGGGAGGACGGAGATCGAACCGGCTCTTTGATTACAACTCAGCGTTCTGCAAGTTCTTGGTTTTTATCATAAAACTGGCAACTGCAGTTTGTTTTTTATCAGTGGAGGATTTGGCTCAAATATGACTGGATTCAGTGTTTTTTAAAATGTAATTTTATGCATAGAATAAGCAGTTCTTTAAAAAAAAAAAAAAAAAAAAGGATGAAAAGCCTTTTTGAAATCCCCCGCAGCTATGTTTTGCAAATAGGAGTACATGTAAAGTACTCCTTGGGGTGCTTGGAGGCTCTCCAGAGAGTTCATGAGAAAAATAGGGACATAACTTGTTAATTATAACAAGTTTTGTTTGTCTTTCTTACTTAATAGATTTTGTTTTGTTTACATTATGAGGTGAGTCAGTTCATGTTGCAGGATTACATATGGAAATGTACACGTATGTGCTTTTAAAATAACTTCTAGAACAAGAAAAATTACTCTGATCAGAATGTGAAATAATGTATTTTTGTCTCCCAGATACCTGTTATCAAATCTTTCGCGATTTTGTAGATCCATTGTGATCTGTAAGTTATAGTGAATGAGAAAATTAGTAAATATACGTGCATATGTACGTTTATGTGTATATGTTCACATATAAACATGTATGTTTTTTTTCTTTGTCTACTTTTAGTTACCTGCCTAGGGACTGCAGATGTAAATTAGCACCTGTGCCACAATCTGGCTTATTTACATTGTTGACATCAATTAATATGCACTGTCCCTGTTAAATAAATAAATGAAATGAAATGAATATTTTAAGATGTAAAATAAGTTTAATTTGTGAATGAAATAAGAAATAAACTAAAAAATAAAGTTTAAAAGTTATAGAAAATAAAATAGAAATATAATGTATAAGATGGTAAAAAATACATTCAATTTTTATATAAATATACAGTAAAAAAATTAATGGGGGATAAAAGCTTTAAAGGTAGAGTCTGCCACGTTCCCTTACATGTATTTCTGTTTGTAAAGACTATTCAAACTGAGAGCCCCTCCCCTCGGGCTAATGGCCGCTTACACAGGGAACAGATGAAATATGGTCAAGGGAGGGGGAGTTGCAAACAAAACTCACCGCCACACGAGAGTAGATGCCCAAAGGTGCGGATTGAACCGGATTTGACTCACACGAGTCTCACGTTTGTTTTTAGGGAGAAAACTCCGGACTCTACCTTTATCTCCTTCCAGCTCCAATGCGAACATGAAGGAAGTTGAGACTACTTGAAACTGGGCCAGTGTTTTTGCCAGCAGACTAGCCTTTTACGAAAAATCTTGGCCATGAAACGGTCAAATAGTTGGTCACAGTTTGTTTACAACATGCAGTGTTTGCACATTTACAGCTGCGGATGCAGGATTTGTGATGAAGGGTCATAATCCCAGAATGCTTTCACCCATCCACAGAGAGGACACTGGCTTCCAAATGATCATCTGCTTGATCGTGCAGAAGCTTCTCTGAAGCGAGGGTTGATCCAGAATTCAGACAACTGAACAAATGAGCATTTCTCTAATTTATGGCTTAAATCATAAAGTTTATAGACAAGATGTCTATGACATCACACAGCTCAACATCTTTAAGGTGTCTGGTGCATGTTAACGCTCACATCTTCTTAACATTTTTATTTATTTGACATCTACTTCGAAGTACATGACCCCTCAAAGTCATGTGATGAAATACAAGTAATATGTCATGGCTGATAATAAATGTCCAAAATGTGAGTTCTGAACTCACAACATTCAGAATAGTTTAATCCTGATGTGGTCCAATGGTTTTATTGATCAAAACATGCATGTTCCAAATGTTTAAAAAACTTTTTGTTCTTGTTTCCAGGCAGATTGACTGAAAAGTACTTCAACATGAGCATCTCATATCTGGCAGTAACTCTAATCAGGTAAAAAAAAAAAAAGAAAGAAAAGAAATCCTAGTCATTAATTCAAACTGAAATAATTATGTAAATTTAGAGCAAATTATGCAGATTTACATAAACCCCACTGTTCTCCTGGAAAAAAGTCATTTCACATTGAATGTTCATGGTCACAAACCTGTATGCATCTTTAAAAACGTCCAAATATTCACCTCAGTGCTCCTCTCTAGCTGGTCACTAATCACCACAACCTTGTAATTTCCATTTTTAATGCCTTGACCACAGATTTCAGCGGGGGGGGGTTTTTTTTGGGGGGGGGCCCATTTCCGTTTCTTTTAAAAATACATAGCTTAGAAAAACCAAACATCAGAAAATCAAACAGTGATTATTTAACCCCTGACTTGAATTCAGCCTAAAGAATGAAATTCTTTTTATTTGGGTGATTAATTTTAACCAGGAGGTCTAGCTTGAAATAATCTCTGGAGCATTGCAGTTGAGCTGCATGTTCCACAACACACCGGTTCACCCCAGAGGAACCAGTCTGATCAATATCCCCCCTCATGGAATCCACACTGTGGGGTTCAGCGTTGTGGGTCATTGTGTTACTGGGCCCTGCTGGGATCCGCTGTGTGTGTTCGAATCCCGTCAGCAGATGGAGGAAATGCTGCAAGGAGGGAGGTGATGTTATTGACAGAGATGAAGGAAAGAAAGACGCTGAAAGCTATTTGTGGTGACAGGCAAAGTAAATTTCCTCTGTGACAGACTTGTTGGTGTGGGAGTAAGCAGGCTGTGAAGAGGGTCTGCATGGAGGAGTGTACTCTGAGCTTATATCAAAGGTCTGTGATAAAGGCAGAGTATGTCTACCCACACTAACCTTCTACTGCCTTTAAGGAGCAAAAACTCTCAAAGTTGCTTTTAGATGCAGTTTTTATATAGTTTTTTCCTATGTGGCAGAAAATATTCTGTTTGTTTGATTGTTGAAAATGAAATCTGATTATTCTTTAAGCGAAAATGTACAAATAGTCATTAAATTCTGTTTTTTTTTTCTTTTTATAGGAAGATCTTATTTATTTATTTATTTATTTTTTGTTATACTGTTTAGATCCCTGATGGGAAATTAGGGCTCTGCATTTCACCCATCTCTGTACTGTGAGTACCAGAGATCAGTGGGCTGCTACTTAAAGTTATACTGTGTAACTTTTGACTCTGACATTAAGCCTAAAATGAGCAGTATTAGATGATTTTTCGGGCCAATATACAGTGACTGACACGGGTCAGCACTCTGAGTGGGCTGCCCTCGGCAGAAACCAGACATTGTAACTTTGGAGAGGCGGGCCGTCAATGAAAGTGCCGTAAAGCAAGTTGCTTTACGGCTCCAACAAAGTAAAAAGGTGAAAGTGATGTCTGAGCAGGTCAGAAAAAAAAGAGGCAAAGGGATCACAGCAGATCAACAACACGAGTGGACATTGGAAAAGAATTCAGTCGTTGGAGATATAAGTGTGAAAGCAAAACCCACTCTGTTTGCCACGGTGTTGTGTAAACATTCGAAAATGTGATGCTTTTTTTTTTACATTCAAAACAACGTCAATCAGAGCCGTATAAGCTGCCGATAGTTTCCTGTTAGCGAAACGCAGCTGGAATTACTATAGACCAAAGCTAACGTGACTCCCTAAACATTTTGCGCAATTGTGGATGGTTTGCAGCAATAAATGCGTTCTCTGTAATTCATATAAATATCAAAGAAGTAACAGAACGATCGGCAGTTTGCTTGGTTTATGGTAAATGGACTGTACTTATATAGGGCTTTTCCAGTCATAATAACCGCTCAAAGCGCTTTACACTATATATCCCACCCCCCAAACACACACACAATATACCCGATAGGGAGAAGGGGGGGAGCAGGGGGTGGGTGCCCAGGGGAAGGGGGGGAGGGGGGAGGGGGGGAAGCCCCCGGGAAGACGGCTCCCTCCAGCCGCCCGTTTAGTTGTGTGGTTTTCATTCGCTGTTCAGAAGGAAGCAGAGCCACTGTAATGTCCCGTAAGCTGAGCTAATCCAGACGTTCTCATAACAAACGTGAGTTTTGCCAAAGTTACGACTTCATTCAGTGCTCAAAACTACAACTTGGTTTCGTGGCCGGTTTTGATTACACATTTATCTTTGCATTGTGCGTTTGTGTGTGTGATGTTTCAGCTATGTAAACATAGGCGCATACCTCCGCCAAGGGCAGATCCTCCAATGGTGAAAAATCCTTTAGAAAATCCTTGAATCTTGATGGAATCGTTTATTTCAACATCCAAACATGGGAGAGGAGATTTAAATTTGCGTCATTGCCGTGAGTCCTGTGAGACGTTGGCGCCGCTGCAGGTTTAGCGCTTCTAGTGGCCAAAAGCTACACGGTATAACTTTAAAGCGCCCGGGGAGCAGTTGGTGGGGGTTAAGGACCTTGCTCAGGGGTCCACAGTGGTTCACCCGAATGTCGTGACGGGGACTCGAACCTGGGTGGGCCAAAGCACACGACACCACCACTAGGCTACCCACTCCCATTTAAGTTTGATTTTAATATTTGTGTGGTGATGTTTTATGTTTTTTCTCTAAAGCAGATCAGTTTTAGTCCAGGTAGCTACTGTTTTTTTTTTTATATCAAACATGTGTATGTGTAATTTCAAGATTAAATACCATCTAAATGGATAAGTTATAAAAAGAAATTCACCCCCCTCATAGTTGACATGATGGTAAACTTGACCTATTAAACCTAAAATGATTTTTTGAACCAGGTTGTAAACGTGTATTTCTGCTGTGAAGTTGGTCTTTTTGACATGGCAGTCTATGGGGATTTGCTTTGTTTTGGAGCTAACCCCTAGAGGATGAAGAAAGAACAATTATTTAACTCGACTTCCGGGCTTTACTCTTTTTCAGCGGAGTTTGCCCTTTGTGCAACACATTTGGTACACATTAGTAAGTGAATGCCATCTGTCTCCTTGAAAATAAATCTAAACTTCAGAAAATTAAATATATATATTTTTGTCTCATTTGCACCTTTATCAGCTGCTACATCAGCAGCTGGTATCGCCTCACCACTTGCACTTTCACCAGTGGATGTATGATAGCTCTCTTGCTCATAGCAATGTCCATACAGTTGGCACTATATAGAGCACACTGGCCTCAGTAGTTTGCTGTTGTGGACAACAGTTGCATTGTTTTAGCAGGTATATCTTGATCTGATTGCACAAAATTCCTGGGTGAAGTTAATTACTTTTTGCATTCATCTTTCTTGTTTATAAGGTATCTTCTTTTTGAATATTGTTGCTGCATCTTCGTGTTTTGGATCTTAGTCAGCTGGTAATTGAATTGGCCAATCATGGGGAATCCGACGAAGCTGCCCAGCTTGAGATTGTCCCTGTATATCACACGTCTCACTGAAAGATAATATTATGTGTGTTTGAATATATAGGATAAAAGATCTTCAAAGGGGGTCCATGACTTCTACCCGGTACCATGGAGGGTTCCTCATGGATTGTGGGAGCGTGGGGAGATCAGTCTGCAGCACTGTGTAACTATGAGTGTGCTTTTAGTCCCTCTGGGTGATGATTTATATTAGTCATTCTCTGTTGAGGCTCAGCTTTCTGAGATCTATAGTCAGAATCTGCCCTCTAATGAAAACAATGCATTCTGAATAAAAGGATGAAGCATGGCTTTATGCAGCAACGCTGCTGCAGGCAGATTGATAAAACTTAAGACACAAGGTCAACATGTGTTCTTTTCTGTCACCACAAGGCAAACCGTGCTTTTCAGACAAAGCCTCTGCTCTACATTTGTCTAAAAAGGCCTGTGAAAAAAGAAAAGTGCAACAGCATTGTGTGTTGTGTAAGAAAACTTAACTGATGGAACTTTCCTACCAGAGGTGTTAACAGGATGTGGTGTGCAAAGTGGCTCAAAACAAGCGAGTGGGCGTACTGAGGGGGCTCTTCTCTAACTAGGTTTGTTGTAATTTTGTGTTCTTGTAATTCTTTTTCCTCGTGTTCCCTGGCTTACCGGCGCAGGGATCTGGCACATCAACCGAATTCAAGCACCACCTGGCAGCTCAGACTAAATGAATTCATTTTTGATTGTTTGGAAGAAACAACTGTTATCAAACCACAAATGTATCAGTATAATGCAGATGTCCATTTATCAGTCCATCCATTCATTCTCCATACCCTTGAAGTCCAATTCAGTCTATCTCGGCTGCTATCAGGCAAGAGCAGGGTACACCTTGAATGAGTTACCAGTCTATCACAGGGGCCATAACGCAGATGTGCTCCTCCAGAAAAAAAAAAAGTAGTGAATACCTTTCTTTACGGTTACTGATTTTGATTAACATTTTTCATGTCAGGTTTGTCACACAATGCTTACAGTATTTCCTGGCTTTTGGCATCTGTAATAACTTATATTTTGGGTCTTTTGAATATCTTCGCTTCGCTCATTTCTATGCATTAGGAGTTTTTAATTTAACTTTATGTCGTGGTATTTTTGTGAGGTAAAGGACTGCGTTTGAAATATCAGTTTGCTCTTTTTAAAGTTCATATCTTTTATCATATTCATTAGAAATACAGTGAGGGCATTTAAATGCCACAGATGCTTCGACTGCGATATTTTCTTTTTTATTGTGCAGCATTACAACATAATCAAAGCTATGATCGTTGTTGTTTACAGATAAACCTGTGAACAGTTTTTTTTTGATGGGGGGGCTAGCTTTTTTGGGTTTGGCCCTGTTTTATCAGTTTAATAACAGCAATCCTGCTGGATATGCAGTTTGTGATATCTACTGATAAGCCATCCTGCATAACATTTGTTTATCTTGTGTGATTTTACACTATAAAGTGTGACATAAAAATTGGAAAAATAAAAATATTAAACTAACTAAATAGGAAGTAGCATGTGACATGACTATTATTGTATTGTATTTTCTCAAGTCACTGTGGACTTTTCCATATCAAATGTAAGTAAATTATTTTCTAATTTTGGTCATAATTCAGAGACCTTGAAGTCTGTAATCTTTACTTTTACAAAGACCCAATGATTTAACTAAAAAGTAAGAATAACATACTTCTTTCTGTTAAAAACTGTTTTGACAGATTTGATGTGCAACATGTGTTTATGTCATGGAAAAAACCGAGATGAGGCCCTTCAATGGTCAATCGGTCAGTCGCGGAGGCCCCCTGGTGCTGTGGGAACATTGGCCTTCTCCTTTCTTTATATAGAAGGATGTGCCAATTAAGGGCACATACAGGATGTTTTTGCTATGGGAATCAATGTACGGGCTCCCTGTGTTTGTAAAACCCTCCAACAAGCCGCTTACTAATATCTACCAGATACTGTGAGTTTAGAGATTCTTCCCAGCAGCCCTTTCATCCAACTCTATGTACAGTTTGTCTCAGAATAGGCCGTCATTCCTTTGCCTAGTTACATCCAGTATATTAAAAAGAATAAAACAATCAGAGCTAGCCAGAATACTTATTTTATTAGGCAGAGAAAATACTGTTCAGAAGAAGAAAAACACCAAAAATAAATTTCTTTCATACATCAATTCCTCTCGCATGGCATAGGAAGGTCACTATACATCAAAGAGAAACAAACACTGCCAGTCTACGCTTGGCTGACCACCAAGTTACATGGATAGTGTGTTGCACAAGTCAAAAGCATGGCATGGCTCAGGTGTTATACAGCAGAGCATGATGACCCTCAATTAACAATTCTTGATCCTTTTGCTTTCTTTCCCCCCCCTCGTTCAATAATTATGATTCAGTCGGCAAAGATGAGGTGTTGAAGTGATCAACATGAGCCAGAATGGTTAAAAGCATGAAGAAGACCGAACCTCTGAATGCAGACGAGTTTGAGGAAGAGGTCTTGGCACTGAATGAAGGTGATTAAAATCTCCTCAAAGAGGCAGAGGGAAGGCAGCTGGGGTCGGCTTTTGGCAGCTTGTTCTGTTCAAAACTTGGTTGACAAAGATGGGAACTATTCCGCTTTTTCCCATGTGAACTAGGAGCCAGTGCAGGGCAGAAAACCCTGTTTTGGCTCGTAACACGCACATGCACACAAAAACACACACCATCCAGGCCCCTTTTAGACTTTCAACATGACATAATCTGACTAGTACACTACATGCAGACTTATACAAAGGCAGAACTTTACAAAGTCATGCAGATGGAATGTTTTGATATTTTTGTTGCTTCAGTCTGACTCCGACATAATTAGCTGGCTGGCTACAAGTGTAGTTCAAATCATTTCGAAGGGATTTATAGAAAACTACCATTGATCAGTCTAGGCCACTGTGACAGGCTGGAAAGTGTGCTCTCAGAAAATTAAACCACATCAGTCTTTTCATAGGGAAACAAACAGAAAAAGGCCTTTACAAAACTAAATGTCTTCACTTAAGAAATTGTGATATTTTCCTCATATAATTGAAGATGAGAATCCATCCTGTTCTCTGAAAGAGGTAGGCTGATCCACACTTTTCTTCTGACTTCAAAAACTTGTATACCTTCTCAACATATTGGATGAAGCTTTTTTTTTTCCAAAAAGCTTTTTTGATTTTTCTTTTGAAGGAGTGATTTGAAATTTTCTGAAAAGTGTTTTCACTTATGTAGCAGGCTCCTGACCAAGCATGAGAATATGACTTGGGATGGAAAACAGGTTGCTTTCACATTGCTGATGATGCTGAGAAGATCCACTGCTTCCATAACTATCCTTTATGTTGGCCTACTGCTTGTAAGCATTGGCTCTGCCGTAAGATGGCTAGTTAACCAAACAGCACCTCCAAAACTCTCAAAATTATGTTACTGCAGAATGTTTAAGCCAGTGATTCCCAACCAGGGGTGGAGGGGGTACATGGAAAGATCGGAGAGCAAATATGGTCATTTAACAAAGTAGAAATGGCATTTTATTTATGAGCAACTGGTTTTTTTTTTTTTGTTTTCTTTTGTTTTTAAAGAAATTATCGCAGTTTGCAAAAACCAGTCAGCAAGCTAGCTTATAACTCTCAGCATTAAAACAATAAGGCTACATTAAGTAATCCAAAATTTTATCAAAGTTAAAAGTTTGGGGAGTCTTCTTAAAACTTTAAGAATGAGTTGCTTCGGGTTAGACTACTGCTAACAGTTAAGCTAGCTGGCTGATTAATAGTTGCTCAGTGTACTAAAGTACATGACCCTTTGAAACCGATGGTTAAAAGTATCAGGCAAGCATTAAGGTGATGCACACGCTGGAGTTAAACAGACACCTAACTTGTTGCTGACATGGTGCCTTTAAATGATAAATCAGGAAAACTGGGTTAAACAAAAAACTGGGTAGAAATTAATTTGGTTTAAATGAAAGCAAAATTAAAAGCTAAATGTGATGGATAGTTACAAAGCTAGAAAATGGGGAGATAAACGTCTATTAAAACAGTGGTTCTCAAACTTTTTCTGCAGGGCCCCTTTTTATTGACAACAATAATGTCAAGCGCCCCCCAATGTCACCACCAGGTGCACCCCAACAGTGAAATAGCCAGAGATCTTTAGTTTTTAGGCTCCTCTGCTTTAGTGTGAAGCTCCTGGGCCAGTTCTGTACGCTACTTTACATGAGGTGAGTTGAGCATTTCATGAAACAGATGTTGCTTTAGTAAAACAATTCTGATATTTAAGATGGTTGAGTGGTTTATTTTTTAAGTAATCAACAGGCTTTGATGGTGTTGTTCCTCATTTGGCTTCATACTGTTAGATCCCAGTATTTTAAGACGTGTGTCACACTGTGGTCTCGCTTCATTACCCATTAATGTGCTGGTCCAGACCAGAGCAAGATGTGTCTCATCATATTTTCTTTTTACTTTGTTCGATTGGTTAATTTTCTTTCTTTTTTTTTTTTTTCTTTTTTGGTTGCTGAAATATCTGCTTTATAATCATTTATCCTTAAGTACTTTCACAGTTTTTGTTTTGCTAGAAGCACAAAAACTATTCATTTAGCCTGGATAGGCCAGTTTGGGAACCATTGTCTTAAAGTAAGTATAAAAAGAATATAATTTGTTTTGAAAAAATGCATATTTAAGGATTTATCTTTTTTTTTTTAAAAAAAAAACAGCTAAAACATTAAAACATCAGTTTTTGAAATAGTCGAAAACCATTTCTACGACCATCTAGAGCTTATTAAACAAATCGCTAAAATTTGAGGGAAACAACTGTGAGGAAATTAAAAGGAACTGATAAATTATGCAGTCAATGGAAATAGTTTGCAGAGTGTTACTTAAAAATGATTGAACATATAAACTAATGAGCTGTACACTCATTTTTCTATCCAACATACTATGTTGAACAGAAAAATGAACGTACAGCTTAAAAAGACTGATATGTCCATCTTCTGCAGCTCTGAATCAGAGTTCTGCTGCAATCTTTACTGATTCAGTTGTCAAATGTATTGGAGTAACATGAAAATGAAAGACTATCCAACTATATATGTGCTTATATGACCATTAATCAGCCAGCTTTCTTTTCTATAGATGCAGTTAGATTCACTGTGTCAGTAATTTAACATTTCAGTTATCCTACAGTATGCAGCAATCAGTCTAGGATTAATAATTACAGTGCTACAATATGGTGCACAACCTTACAAAGAATTAAATAAAGAAATAAAACCCATTTCTGCTTTGTATGAGACAGGGATAGAGAGGGTACGCTAACCAATATGTAAAATATTAAGTCTAAATGGTGCTGTAGGCAGATTTTCTTTGTCAGTTGTAGGCTCTTAAATATAAACCCATTCCTTTCACATTAACTAAACTGGTTTATGTTTGTGATTAACTTTCTTCATGTAATTCATAATTCTAGGTTGGTTTTGTACCGTCAAATCACAAAATTGTTCACTTAAGGTCACATTAAATTATACTTGAGGTTTTCCCCTTAGAGAGAATCAGTGTACCAAAGCTGCACAACAAAAGATTAGATTTGAATTTACAGTATAATCATAAATAATGATTAGACTTACAGAGATTAAACTTTGCTCTGTAAACTAGACTAATAGAAGAGAAAATCATGGCAAATGTCTTAATTCTGCAAACACAACGCTGTAAACTCGAGAACGACGGAGGAGAATGCTCATCCACGTTCTGGCAGTGAGGAACACTGTGATTGAAGAGTCCAGACACAAACGGCATTGGTCCACACCGATGCAACCAGTTAAGCTTCTGAGAAGTGGTTGCCGCTGTCGAGACGGGCTCACAGGTTCTCGTTGGTGTCGTGTTGGCACTGGCTGTCGGTTGAAGTGTTCAGGAAGGGAAGCTCCTGGCCGCAGCCCTGCAGCTTCAGAACCCGATTGCCGAGATCCAAGCAACACTAAAAAGGATTCACACGGTGAGACAGAATTAGAGCACTGAATAATTCAGACAGGTTGGCAGCCTGAGTTCAGGGGACTAATATGAGGGGCGTGGATACAATGTAAATATATATTTTGCAACAGAAAGCCATGAAATGCTGGATCATTTAATCGTTAAATGATCCAGCATTTCATGACTTTCTGCCTTTGTAATGAAATATTTTTCACTTTGGAGCATGTTCTGCTCAGTATGGCTGATTTTGCTACTTAAAATAATGTGAAAAACAGTGATCTGTAAGTGAAAAATCTAAAAGTTGATATTCAGTGATATACAGTTGTGCTCTAGAGTTTACATACCCTCCTATTAAAGACACACAATGGAACTTTTAGCAGTTTTCTCAGTGATACGCCCCCTATCTGCAGCTAAACTAGCATCCATCTTGCATCGTACCTGCACTATGATTCACTCCAGCCAGTAAAAGACAGTCTTATCTTGACTCTTGTTCTCTCCCTTCCTCTTTTCTTTTCCTCTCTTCTTCCGGTAATGTTTGCTTGCTTTTTTTTTACTGTATCCAGCATGATGTGCGCTCAAAACACCCGCGGTGTTCATATCTGGTTCATGTCTGTTTGCTAGTAAGTGACGCGGAGCACAACCAATAGTTAGCTATACTGTAACATCATAGTCGCGTCCTGGATGGGAAATTTACATCGTGCAGTTTCCGAGCTCCGGGACGCCTCTGGGCAGTGACAGCTCGAAAATGAGCATAATGGATGTTGGTGTGCCGTCAAAACGAGTCAGAAACACAGATTTTTAAGGTCTAAAAGTTACGCTGTGGGTCTTTAAAGAAAAGGCTAAATTCACAATAGTAATTCAAATAACAAGAAACTGAAAAAGTAAAAATAAATAAAAATTTACTAAATCCTGATTTAGTAAAATAAAACATGGATTTTTACTTTAAAAAAAAATTAAAATAGAAAAAACTGTCCCAGACAAATTAAAGCACCTTGATCATGAACATTGGACCAAAATACATGTCAGCAGGTCTTATTGAACGTTACAGAAAACACCTGATTGCAGTGATTGTCTGAAAGGGTTGCTCAGCAAAAATTTAGTTGAGGAGCCCCATCATGCTTGTTTACTTGTTTATTTTTTGTTTGTTTTTAATATTTCTGTTGAACCACAATACGAAATCAATATCATGATGTTCATAAAATTTTTATTTATTATTACTTTTGCCAATTTCAATTTATTTCACTTGCAGATGATTTTTTTCTGTCTTTAATGGAGGGGGGGGGGGGTATGTAAACTTTCAAGCACAACTGTAACATTACTGATTTAAAAGGATTGTTGAAGGATGGAAATGTCATATATTTTGTCTCATGGAGATATGAATATCTTTTAATAACCAAATGTTGTTGTTTTTTAAACTCACGAGTTGCAGACTTGTCAAATTTATTCAGATGTTCATTTTTTATCACCAGTTCTTTTTACTGACCACAAAAATATTCTTTTACTATGAATCTAAGGTATCAATTTACCATCTTAGTACATTAACAAGCAGCCATTATTTTAAATGATGTTTTCTAACATTTTTCATCCATTTTCCACATCTAACAGGCTAATTTTTTAGTCTTTCATAGCTGAGAGGGGAAATATCTATCTCTTTAAATGCTAAACAACCAACTATATGAAAATAATAGTTCCTAAAAGATGCTTGACAATCTGTGAGCCCTTTTGACCCAAACTTTTATCTGAGGGAGTAGCTGCTTGTGACAGCCGATAGCAGCAGTAAGATCTGGGCCACATTAATTTTGCAAACAATGTTTTATTTGAACCTGTTGTCATGTCTTTCTGTAATTCTAATTATTACTTTTATGGTAAAAAAAACTGCAACAGAAAGGCTTCAGCCAATATAATTTTTCCTCCCAAAGTCCTCAGAATACCAGAAAATGTAACTGTCACACCCTGAAGTTCTCCTTTAATTAGATTTTACACTTGATAATGAAACATGGCGCTGAAAAAAAGACAAGCATTACCTTCAAATTGTGAGATAGTCTTTATGTCATTTCTTTAAATGTGCACATATGGAATTTACACATAAGAGTCCTGAATCAGCTCTTGGGTGGTTTGAGCTGCACAGTGAGCAGCTGATAAGAGGCTGAACCATTAAAAATAATCCCATCCTTCAGGTTCCACATATAAAAACCAAGAATTTGCACCTGTGACTCCATATTACCCCAAAAATGTTCACTTTTCTTCAAATATGCCTGTTTCTTTTTGCTCATAAATGGGGGCCATTTCATGATATTTTGCTTTTCAAAGCACACACACACCAAAAGGTGCACAGAAAGGCTCATAAAATATTAGCAAAGCAAATGAGGGCCTTACTTTAAGTTCAAGCAGAGTCTGCAGACCCAGGCACAGCTCGAACGCCTCGTCCTCTGAAAGTGGAAAAGAAGAAAGATAACAGCCGAGTGAATGGAAAGAAATGAATCAAATTATAGAGCTGAATTTTGAAAGTAACTAACTCATTCATTAACACCCTCGTCTCAGCATGCATAAATTAGTTTGAAGTTAAACCAGCGCTGCAAAAATATTCCACCCTGAGAGAATGAGAGCTGAAAGCATGCAAACTTGTGAAGGTGGGTGTAAGTTTAGTAGTGGCAAAGTGAGAAGTTAATGTCTATAAGTCTGGATATGGGACTGAATGAGTCATTATTTGCAGCAAATTGATAAATAATATTCTTTCATACTTATTTATTAAATGCTTTTTCTAGACTGTTGTTTACTAATAATCTTTAAACAAACAATATTTTTATTAAAAAACTAATCAAGACACTTTGGGGATGGACTGTTGGAGAATTGGTGAAGAAACGAATTGGGAGCAAGATGCAGGCCATCCTGAACTGTAGTCACCCCCTGTATACTCCAATCCGGGTTAGTTGAGTTTACTAGAAATTTGCATGGAAACCTGTTGCCTCAAACCATTCAAGTTTTTACTAGAATGGTAAAAACTAATGATAAATGTGACTAAAAGAGACAGAAAAGAAAATATAGAATGCCTAAAAGCACTGTTTTTGGCCGTACAATGCCATAACTATTAATGTAAGAACTTAATAACCAAGATCACTTTTCAAGAAAAGCATTGAAAATGGCCAGATATCAGTTCTTAAAGTAAACTCTTATTAGCTATTTTTTGTTGTAATCATTATAAATGTACTTTTAGTAGTACCAGGCATTAAAACGACCAAGAAATATGAGAAAACAAGGATGGTGTCTTGACTTTTTCCATGACTGAATATGTATCAGTGTAAATCAGTGGTGTCCAAAGTCGGTCCTCGAGGGCCGCTGTCCTGACAGTTTTCCATGCCTCCTTGCACCAGCACAGATTACTTAAATTAAATGAATCTAACATCCTGTGAAGCTCTGCACAATTTTGACTCAGGTGTGTATTAGAGGAGGAAGATATGGAAAAACCTGCAAGATTGTGGCCCTTAAGGACTGCAGCTGAACACCCCTGATGTAAACAGCAGTCTATGGTGGTTACTTTATCTCCCTGTACTGTCCTTCACACTCATGGTGCCAACTGTAACATGCAAGCTGAACAGAATTTTTCAACAACTTTGGCTAAAAGTAGACATAACTAAGACAACAAACATAACTCAAATTTATAGCTTAACAATCATAAAATGTTAAATTCTAGCTGCATTTTCATTTCTCATGAGCCTTTGTGTTCTACATACATTGAGTTTTGATTGGCCCCACTCCCTTTAACAGAAACATGACATGTTCAGCTGCCTTTACTTGTCATTGTTAGTGCACTGCACAATGTTGAAAACTAGTAAGAACAGTGACTTTATTTAGTAATGAGACGCTGTTTAAAGAAAACATGAAATGATAATTAAACTCAACTAAAAAGTTTATATTCAGAGTCAGGGTTGAGAGTGTATGAACCTGAACCTGTGGTCGCTTAGAGAAGCAAACACAGTGACGGACACCTCTTCATATCTTAAGGATGTTGTTTATCACGGCCACATTAAGACTGTACAATAAATCTTGCTAATACGTACTTTATTGCTATTTATTATAACTTTTACTTACTTAATTTCTTGACACATTGTTGTACTGTGTTGTAGTAAGGGTGCTTGGTTATGGCACTCTGCTGGACATATGAATTTGATCTTATCTTATCTTGATTTTTCCTGAAATAATTAAGTATAAAAGCAAATGTTCTTAATTTAATTTCCTGTAATAATTATATGTATGGGCTCATATTTTCTGGTAAACTCATCTGCACAGGTGCCAAAATAAATAAACACATCAGAAAGCAGGACTACAGAGGCAAAGGACTTAAACAAACAGATGTGTCCTTAAAAGGAAACTGACTTTTTCCTAAACAAAAATAACCTCTGGCATTTGCCTCCATGTCTGTTAGTGATGCAATGGACCTTCAATAACAGACTGATATGAAATGTATTTATTTACTTTTGGTGATGCTTTTATGTGTCCACATCACTACACATTATTTTTCAGTAAGATATTTCAAAAACATACTTTTGTCTTTGTAAATCAGCAAAGCAAAATATCCAGTCATTTGCTTGGAAGTCTGGCGCAAAACTTCCCAAACATGCTTTAAAACAAATGAATCTTTAATAAGTCATTTTAGCATCAGAAAGTTATGAATAATTAAATGTTTCTTTCTTAAGTTGAATTATCCCATCCCCTTAAATTAGTGGTTGGGGGATGCTTAAAAGAATTTACATCATCATTACTATTCTGTTTACATGATTCTGGTCCTTTTAACAACCCATATCTTAATCTTCCATCTGAAACAAGCCCTGATCTCTAAAACCCCTCTTTATTCTGACTGGCCAATATTTGGAAGCCCACTAACAGTATCTGGTGCTTTCATGGTTGTGTCTTTATAAGATTATTATATTTAACATAACAATTTTTTATCAACACAAGTGTAGGAAAAACAATTAGACACAATAAATCAGTTTGAAATTGGGCTTCAGCTGCAAAGAATTAACTTGTACATTTTGACCTACATATAAAATTTTAATCAATGTTTTTATAACAATCTGAAAAGAATTTTATTTACTTTTTATTTATTATTTAAACTTTAAGAAAAGGGGAGAATTAAGGAAAAGGGGGAGCATAATTGTCTTTAACCTGTAATTTTGTTTTTTGTTTTCTTGCAGTCAAAATGATCATTTTTACATCATTTTGGTTTAGAGTCAAATGCTAGTTGCCTTCATTAACATGTCAGTTACAGTTCTGTAGTTATGTTTACTAATAGTGTATGTCTGCATTTTAAATGAAATTTTGTATTTGCTTTGTATCTTGTTATTGGACGTTTTTTAGCTGCTGCTAGCATGCAATGCTAGCTGCCTCCCATAGCAGCTAGTATTGCTACATACATCTGATCTAAGAAATTCAAATTCTCTAAATATTTTTAAGTTGTTTTATAACAGAGGGCTACATTGGGTGCACACATGGAGCAGGAAGTTTTATCACAGTTGTAGGCAGGAATGGTTGTGCCCCATAGTGGCAACAGTTCAGTTTTTAGCTAGCTATAGCCACTCAGTTTGTTTCAAGATTGTATATTTCACTGTCCTCTATTTTCTTAAATATTCTTCCTCAGTAGCAGTGTAGACTCTGCTTATAGTTCAGTTGCATTTCTATACTGGTGTGTGGTACATGCTTTGCAACATTTTGTTTTGTTTTTCTTATAGCCTACTGATGTGCGTTCAAGAATGAAAGAAACTTTAATGTTAGATTCTGCTTCCTATTTACTTTTACATGTCCCTGTATTTTTTTTTTTATCACTATTACTTTTAATGTGGTTTAGAGACCTAACAAAATTCATATTGCATTCACATTGTGACTTTATATAAGGATTTCTTTATATTTAAAGGGGAAGTTAGTTTTTTTTTTCAATGTGGACCTTTTTTTCTAGCATGAAGACATTTTTACTGCGGCAGCTTTGATGACGTCACTTTTATGCGACACCATAACAAGTAAATGTCTGTAAATACGGACGAATCACTACAAAAAAGCCGCTTCGAGCTCACAGGGAGGATCCGACCAATGTTTGGTAACAAAACATTGGTGAAATGAAGGAGTTTGTGGCAGATAATGCCTTATTTAAAGGCTGCGCGCGGTTGCCCCATCACTTCCATTATATTGGACATACGCTGATCTGGAGTGGATCTAAATATCTCCCAAAGGAATTCAAGTTGCACCAAAACTGTCTGGGTGAGTAAATGAATGTATTTCATGCTAGAAAATAGGTCCAGATTAAAAAAAAAAAAAAACTTCCCCTTGAAAGGTAGAATCCTGAGTTTTCCCCCTGAAAATAAACGTTAGACTTGTGTGAGTGAAATCCGGCTCAATCGGCATCTTTGGGCCTCTACTCTCCCGTAGCGGTGAGTTTTGTTTGCAACTCCCTCTCCCCCTGTCTGTATTTGGTCTTTGCTCTTTGTTTTGGTGTGTTCAGGATGTTTCTGGGCAGAGATTTGCGTATTGTCTCCAGCCAATGAGAGAGCTAAGGACGTAGCGCTCTGTTGGGATAAACTCATCGATTGAAGCAAACTTATTTTTTTTATTAAAAGGACTAGAGGCAGGAATTTAAAAAAACAAACAAACATGCATGTCCATTTTTTTAAAAATACTAATGAGTGATGAAGCGCTAAATACCGAGAAGAACGTTTCCACCCACGTTTCTCTCCGCTGCCTTGAAAAGGCTGTGTGCTGCAAAATGCGCTGCAATTCGGTGTCCGAATTTCCCGTGCTGACTCTGTGTTCAAGTAGCCAGGGTGCATAATTAATCAGAGCCATAGTGACAGGACCCCACACTGTCACAGTCGCATTGCATCAGGATTGGTCGGTTGGAGCTGCGTCATGGTGGCGGGTGGGTGGTAATCCAGCAGGTCCAGTTCTCACCTTTAACGTAGGCTGAACACTGGATTGTCTGTGTGCCCAGCTGCAGTTGCAGATCCGTCACCGGTGAACTGTCCTGACTGGGCACCAGTCTAACAAGACACAGAAATGCAAACTTTATCTACAATGTTTCCGATCTTCATTTTAAGCTGTAACTTCCTTCCGAAAGCAGTTTTCACTTTTGACAAACCGTCCCAGCTTTTTATTAAAATGTCAATCAAAAGTTTGAGCAGCTGAGATTTCAGTGAGCAGGATTAAGAGACACGGTGCATCAGATTTTGCAGATCATCTTTTACCTTCAGAGCTGATTTGAATTAAAAATGCAACTAAAATGTCACATTTTTTCAATGCAGTAGACATCCACTCATCTCCTTTTGCCATTTCAATCTATTTTCTCAAGATAAAGGTGACATCAAGCTTTCAAGAACCTGTGTCATCAGATTTTATGTCATTATTATTAAATCACCTCTTACAGCTCATTTTTAAATACAGCTCCTTTCCTGCTGAATTATTTTGGATTTTATTTTTTTTTACTTATTGTTGAAATCTAACTTTTTCTTGAGCTGCTCGCACTCTACTGATTAGTCTAAGCTTTGTAACCTGCCTATAACGTTTAAGAAGCTGGCAGGTAAATGGTGAATGTTATAGTCGGGGGGTTTCTTACCCCAGCCTCTGGCAGCAGGAGGTGGAGATGTGGTTATGTAGGCCGCCAGTGTTGATGGACGCCTTGACTTCAGCCTCGCAGCACTGTGGGGAAAACAGAGGGGATTTTGGCATCATAGTGTGATTTTCCACTTTGCTCTGGCTCTGCTGCACGCAAGGAAACAATTAGTCATCAACTTCAATCAAATTTGTTACAACAGCACATGAACACAACTCTCGGGAGCCTTTAAAACCACAGTTCTTTTAAACTAATCCATTTGGCTGCCAACAGTTTATGAAACTACCCCATAAAAAATGAGGTCTTTTGTATGTTGATTTTTATTCAACGCTGCAGAAACAACACAACCCTCTTGTCATTAGTGGAGTCCTTCCTACCCAGAGCTGTATGTTGCCCTGCTTCGATCTGTATTGATTCTGTGTTGCTGCAGGCATTTGGATGAGCAGCGGAACATGTAATGGTTAGTTAGTAAATAACTGACCTAAAGCATTCTGTGTACGATTAATAACCGCAGGTTGTTTTTGGACTTTAAGCTAATATATTAAGACTCATGTTGATGATTAATGATTCTTCAGTTTGTTGAGTGTACATTTTTTAAACTCATGCTTCATGGAGCATAAAATATTAAGCAAGTGAGTCATATGTGCACATTTAACACATCAGCTGTACAGAGACGCAAACATGCATGATGAGACTCATTCTTTTATGGACTCAAAAACTTTATTCTTGCATTATTAACATCTTTAAATTTGACCCATGAAATCCTTGTAAGAGTGACTTTTCTTCCTGTTATGAATATTTCTATTATATCTGTGGATCAAATGACTTTCTAATGTGTTGATGGGAAATAATTAGAAGCTTGCACTACATTTCCTATTGCCTCCAGAGCTTTTTAATGAGTTTTATCTTCAGTTCAGTCTCATTGCTTTCATTGCAACTCACTTTTACAAGAGAAATACATATTGGTTGGTCAAAAGTACAAAATGCATTAGATTTAATAGTAAGTTTGTAAAATTGCAGCATGCTGTTGCTACGATTATGATGTCTATTTAATTTTCTTATGGTTAGGTGTGTTGAAACCACTGCTTGTTTGATTCAGGGTCCAATAGTTCTTGGTTAGGTTTAGCCAAAAAAAAAAGACAGGTATATTTTACATCGGCCATGTTACAGCATTCATCACAAAGCTCTGTGCTGCCAGTGTGCTGGGCCCGACCGAACAACATAACAGTGGATGCTGTCTCATAATTTTATATCCTTTTCTTGTAGCTAAATGAACTCACTCAATGTGGCCTTGGAAAAAAAAAAGATTTATTTTTGCCATTTCTATATAAAACCTTCATTAAAGGTCTCGTACCAAAACATCTGAATGAATATGTTTAGAAAAACACACGTATTTCAAGAAATACATGCAAACTGTCTCTTTCACATTTAAGTTTCTTTATTATTAAGCCACTTTTTTCAGAAGCAGTACAGTTTGATGTGAGAAAAAGCTGTTCATATCATTGTTTCCATTTAAATGTGACTTTATTTTCTGACCAAGCAGCACAAAACAGACAAGTAAAATTACTGTGGATGTGCTTTAGCTACAGTTTCTTTAAAAACTCCACTAGATTAAATGAAGACCAGGGTTAGAGATTAAAGCAGGGTAAAATTAGCCTACCAGGTACTGAGACATACATGTAAATTAAAGCTAATTTTGCTCTTTTATTGCTTATTGCTTCAGCAATAAACAGAACTTTACAGATATGAACAGTGAACAGACATGAGAATATTATAAAAAAGTCATTTGTCAAACTAAAAAAAGGCTTCAGTCTGTTTGTATTAACCTTTCGCTGTTCTCTATTACTTTCTTCTAATTTATCAAGCTGTGGATTTACTCCAGCGATGCCATGAGGCAGCTTGACCTCATTTCCACTGACTTTTGTTCTCCTTTATCTCATAGTTGCTCTGCTGCCTGCAGGGCACGTCATGCCACAAAGACGTGTTGTCTTTAGAGCTCAGCAGACTGCAGTGGTTTGTGGAAACGGGTGTTTCTGAGGGTCCTTCCCTATTCGGCATCCACTAAGTCGCTGCCTGTTGGGAAATGAAGAGGGAAGAATGTATACAGAACATATGGCGGCTCCGCATGCGAGATAAGCAGTATGCCGGTGCCGCCCCCACACTGTGCATAAATCAGATATCTTTCTAGGATGAAATACAAATTTATCTCAGCTGTTTGGTATTGTTTTCTTTCTTTGAATCACTTTTGTCAAATTTACAGCTCCAGTAGCAGTATCCTTGAGAGCTGCAAGGATTAGAGAATCAAATGTCTCACATTTAACCCCTTAACACCTGGTGTAGCAAATTAGCATCAAACCACTTCTATCCTTTCTTTATTTCATTTCTTTATATCTAGTTACTCTGTTTTATTTATCTAGGTATTTGAGTTTACTCAATCCTACTTGTGTATTTATTTCTATATTTTTTATTTATCAATTTATTGTTATTAATTTATTTAATATTCAATTGTACTTTATTCTGTTCCAGTCCTTTTTCTGTTTTTTTGTCCAGATTTTCTTTCCAGATTTTTTCCATTGTTTTTTTTTTTTTGATTGATTTTTTAAATTATTATTGTGTGTGTGTGTGTGTGTGTATGTATGTATGTATGTATGTATGTATGTATGTATATATATTTTTATATATATATATATATATATATATATATATATATATATATATATATATTCTGTGGTGTGAATCATGTGAGTAAAAGAGACAGAAAAGAAAATATAAAATGCCTAAAAACACTGTTTTTGGCATTACAATGCCAAAGCTATTGATGTAAGAACTTAATAACCAAAATCACTTATCAAGAAATGCATGGAAAATGGCCAGATTTCAGTTCTTAAATTTAACTCTTATTTGCTATTTTTCTTATCATTATATTTATCCAGACAAATTTAACCTACTTTTTTTTTGTACCAGACATTAAAATGACCAAGAAATATGAGAAAACAAGGGTGGTCTCTTAATTTTTTTTCCATGACTGTACAGTATATAT
This sequence comes from Atherinomorus stipes, assembly GCA_023101725.1. Lineage (NCBI taxonomy): Eukaryota > Metazoa > Chordata > Actinopteri > Atheriniformes > Atherinidae > Atherinomorus > Atherinomorus stipes. Next base: position 1,299,289 of record JALJCO010012637.1, read on the forward strand.
AAAATTTCGTAGCTATTGACAGACTTTTTTATTTCTTTGTATTGAGACATTTTCTGTTATTTGCCGTCTATTTCTGCTCCTGGTCCTGCTCCTTTTAGCCTTTTCTTCCCATCACTTCCTTCAGTAATCAATACCTTATCCACTTATCAAGAAGGTGTCAGCCACCCTGGAATTGAACACATTCAGTTTCCATGCACCTTGTTTTGATCATTCTCGCTCTGTACAGACTGAGCGGGCTGAACACTTCTCCTTTGTCCTCGCTGGCTTATCAGCAGACCAACAATCCGGCTCTTTTGTCTCAGTCCTGGTGGCACAAAAATCCCTCTCTATCTCTAAAGTTTAAAAATAGCAGCTGAATGGGCAACCAAGGAACACTGTGCTTTTGATAAGTTGATGATAAAACCCAGCAAAGCCCAGAATTGTAAAGAAAATTGTTGAATGGAGAAATGGACTGCTGCTTTGAAATACATATTTGCAGAACTCAAAGCTGTGCTTCATAATTTAAACACTGCAGGGAAGATGCTGCATCCATCCAAGTGATGTTTACAGATAAAAATGAAAAATATTACACTCCTTGAGTCCTGCATGACTACAAGCGATGAGCTCTTTAGCCCCTAGTAATGGATTTAATTTGATGTAGCTTTGGCCGAGGAATTATTATTCTGTCTTGTCTTCTGGCTGCATTTAACCTGGGCTGAATATATTTTTATGCCTTGTCAGCATTGTGTCTAACTATTTGAAAACAGAACTATGTTCTATAGGGTCAGATTTGTTTATAATGTTGCTCTTATACTTGGAAATAGGAAGAAAAGGACTCAGCTTTTCCTTCAACAGGTGTTTTAAAGTAAACCTGGAAGAAGATGTACAGACATTGAATAATTAGCTTCGTATTTACTTATTCTCATCTGTAAATGAGTCACGTAGACCTCAATATAGTCAGAAAAATGATCTAATTAAATCCCCTCAATGCTAATTTTTGGCTTATAAATCATATGACTAATTAGTTATGCAAACAGACAGTTTTTGCCCTTAAATTCATCCTTTCAGCTGCTCCGTTTGAACGTTTTCATTGTTGTTCAAGATTAATAAAAAGCCTTCTTTTCCTGTAAAATCAATTATTGGTGTAGATTTCTGGTTTTGTTTTTATCCAGTGGTGCCACTCCAAACTTAGACTTTACTGACCATCTTTGGTTGCTACTGATTATGAACCAGATAAGGACTAAATCAGCAGAAGTGAGTATTTCATGTGACCTTCCTGCATACTTAGTCATTGCTGTATCGATGAGGAACTACAGGGAGCATCTCCATGTGAATCATCATTAATGCTTCTCTGCTTCAGAAGAATACTTTAAATGAAAGCATGAAAACATCTCCAGTGCATTAAAAATGTTGCTGTCACATATATATTCTCTAGATTTAATGATCAATACCAAAGTCAGGACCAGTGGCAGCTCAGGTTTACAGTTTATTAAACCTTTTCATCTAAATGAATATTTGATAGCTTTTTTTTTTTTTAAGATCACAGAGCTGACAGGAAGTAAGGGATAAGGAGATAATGGAGTACGTGGTGTGTGCTCTTTCACATGGCATCTCCATCGCAGGTTAGTGTTCCTGTACATATTTACTCAGCTGAGCCCATGAATAAGTTGACCTATTAAAAAGCCACTGTGGATTCTTGAGCATCTTCCTTGTAGTTGAAACCACCCTGAGTGCCTTTTTCTACCTTATTTTACAAAGCTACACTCAAAGGTCCACATTGCTACTACCAGGTATACAATAGCATCATATGTTTTTTGCAGATTTGTCAGCTGCACATCCATGATGAGAATCTCCCGTTCAAACACATCCCAAAGCTGCTTTATTAGATTAAGATCTGGTGGCTGTGAAAGGCCATTGGAGAACAGTGAACTCATTCTCATGTTCAAGAAACCATGAAAATCATGAAAATCATTACATTAAACAGCTCATTTTTAAACACAGGACAAAGCAAGTCATTTAATATGTATCCTTTACCCCCTTAGCTGTCCAGGGCCCGTCCACGGGCCGTTTTTTTTACTTATTTTCAATATAAAGTCTTATAAAATCTGTTAAAATGTATCATATTTCAATACAGCAGCGTCTGACGGACCAGGAGAGGCATCCCTTTTGATTGACGTCTCATTTGACCAACTGGGTGGATCTATGGTGTCTCCTCCATCAATAATATCCATCAAACTCTAGCCCACGTGGTGGGTGGGCCTTGTAATCTGATGCTTACAGATCTGGCCTATCAAGTCTGACGCTAGCTCTGACATCATGCACGTATAGCCAATGAAATTCCCGTCATGGCCATGTGTATTTTGTTTACCTGGATAGCAAGATGGCTTCTCTGTGCTCCTGCGTAACTCGGCCTGAATACTCGTCCAAACGTGCGCTTCTGTGCGTAAAAGCGGAGGAAGCCCCGTATTGTGCAGTTTTTCAGTATAAACGTGGGGGAAAAAAAACATGCTGAAGAACGAAAATGCGCTGCTGAAGAGTTGCTGAAGGGAATTACTCGGAGCAGAGCAGCATGTGTGCGTCCGGGCTCAGTAGAGGAGGAAGCGTTTGGCGAAGGAGGCGCTCTGGACTGGACCAGTAAGTGGAAACTTCTACCTGCAGTTGCTGTGTGTTTATAAGCTATTTAGATGGGGATAATTTCTAAAAAGTAAGGACATGAAAACGTGTCGATGTTTGCCTGGTTGGGGAAAGGGGTGCTCTATCAGGCGCATATGTGTCGCAGCTTGGCTTTCTACTGCGCTCTTTTACTGCGGGCGTATTCATGGTGGTGTTTTTGGACACTAAAGAAGTGAAACCTGTCTGTTTGAAAGTTGGGGGTCTCTGTTTATAACACAAGACCCCCAGGTTTGTGGATTTCGCCTGCGTGTGTATAAAAGTTAATGGTCTTGTGATGGTGGTGTTGCAGCAGCTTCTCTCCTTCTGATCAGACTGTACTGGAAAATTTCTGTTGAAAATTAGTAGTAGTAGTTTTCAGTCCTGGTCAGTTCATGAAAAATTGCAGGTGTGTAAAAAGTTTTCTGTGTTGTGGTGTTTTTTTTATTTTTCCTTTTTGTTGACATTGCATAGCATGGCATCATTTATTTGAATCAGGTGTGTTGAAGCAGGAAGACATTAAAACCTGTAAGACTGTTGCCCTCATAGGACTGAACAGAGCATCAGTGACCTACTGTATATGATATGAGATCGCCATCAGGACCCAGAAGTGTTTTCGAATTATTGTTTTTCATGAAACTCTAACAATAGTTAGATGCAGCAATGCCTCTAAAAAGAATTGCTAAACGTGTTCATGGACTGAAATCTAGGAACAATTATGAACCATATTAATCAGTTTCATGCTGCAACAGCTGCAGCTGTGTGGGAGAAGTGGTGTGACTACGTGTCTTCAGCCACGCTGCAAGTGTTAAGCTCAGGGGCTTTACAAAGATCACAGTATCACAGAATGAATATGCAATTAGGTACTAAATTGTATTACATAATAAAAATCTGTTGATGCCAGCAGAGGACACACTAACATCCAGTGTGGTCACAACAAACAGATGAACACAAAACCCTTACAACACTGGACTGGCTCTAGATTACCTGTCTGAGGAATTTATTCAGCCAATCAGATGATCTTGAAGGCTTCTCGAATTAACTTAAAAACTAAAGGAGACCGAGCTTTCAGTTGCAGCTCCCACTTGGTGGAACATGTTGCCTCTAACATGCAGTCTGCAAGCGGTCTCCACTTTTAAATAATTGCTTAAGATGTACTTGTTTACCTTGGACTTTTGGTGACAATAGCCGCCTTATTGAGGTTTTCTGATGTGACTTTACTTATTGTGGCTGCGCTTTCTGATATCAACGTGTTTTTTTGTGATTTGTTTTGTTTGTTGTTTGTTTTTTGCATGTAAAGCATTTTGGAGGCCTTGGTAATATAAACAGGCTATATGAATAAATATGATATTGACATTAACAGGGATGCACGATATAATCGGCCCCCTATCAGCATCGGCCTATATCGGCCTTAAAACTGAGTATCGGCCACCCCACCGATATTTAACTGATATTTAACCGATCAGGCCGCTGTTTCTAAAGTCTAAAAAGAAACTACTACTACTTCTTCTTCTTCTTCTTTAAAAACTTCTTTTTTACAGACTTTAACACTTCTAAAGACTAGGGGTGGGAAAAGATATCAATACACTGAAATATCACAATATTTTCATATGCTGATATATTGACATTTAAAAACACGGTATCAATCTATTTTACTAACGAAATCTTGCGATATTTCATCTTTCTGTTACGAAATCTCGCAAGAATTCACAAAAATTTCGCAATATTTTCATATGCTGATATCATATTGAAATTTTAAAATGCAGTATCAATCTATTTTACTAGCGCCGGGGGCCCCACTACAGCCACTTCACGTTATGTTTTTTTAATAAGATTTTAGATTCAGATTTTTGGAAAGTATTTTTAATTTCCATGTCACTAACATGGGATTTGACACCAGATTCAGCAGCAAACACTACAACATGTATGATGTTCAAGGGCCCATATAACTTTGTGTTAATTACTAATGTAACCAGAAACTATTGGCTCAGTTACCTTTGGGAATACCAGAAGAGAAATGGGATATCACTAATTCTGAGGCACTGAAAAGGAGCATTTTTATAAAGAAGGGCAGAACTGGAGCATATATAGAGGATAATTTGCTGCTTTGGTCCATCTCTTCATGTTTCTTTTCCGTTTTTGTCCTGTATCCCACACAGTTTGTTAATTTCACACCTTTACATATGTGTTTCCTCTAGTGAATCTGTTTAGTGCCTATGTGGACGTGTCAACCAGGTTCTTATAATCTCAGTGACTCAGTTATATGTTACTCAGATCCTGTCAGACAGCTACTGGGTCCTGCCAGGCTTTTCACGCTAGCAAAGGGAAAGTAAAAAAAGAGCAGGCTTCAAGTGATGAGTCATGGGAGCAGAAAGAGGCTGGTTTTGTGTCTTGTCTTGTTCTCAGTTTGCATGAAGTTGAATGTGGGTGAAAGCAGGCTGGCAGGGTATGTTTTGTGGCTAGCATTACCTTGCATTGAATAATTAAAGCTGTGAGAAGGGACGAGCTGTCCGTGCTCTGGGGCTTCTCGGCTGTCTGTCTGGCTCCGGCCTCGCTGTTATCATCGTCTTCATCTGATCGTAGGCTCCGTTCGCTTTCTTCCAGAGACTCCCTCTCCTCTGTTGAGTCATCAGCTGTGCTCTCGCTCCTCTCCTCAGCATCAATCGGTCCGTCCTTAGTGTCGGCAAGCGGGGAACGGACCCTGGCGCTGGGGTCCCGGGCCTCCCCACGCAGTCGTGTGATGTTTCCCTCCAGCAGACGCCGCTGGACGATGCAGTGGGGTTGCTGGAAAGAGAAGCAAATAGATTTTTTTAGGTGGCTTTAGTAGCAATCAGGTGGAGGAAATGCAGTGAAAACTTTACACTAAACCCAAAAAGTTAAGATAAGTAACTAGAAAATGAGGACTGTTAAAGATGTTTTCTTTCAACCATTTTCATAATCAAATTATTGCATGGGATCATGAAAAAAGATTTATTTGGCATGAAAATACATTTTAATGCAAATACTAAGCAGCATTTCCTCTTGAATTTCCATACAGGGTCACATCATTTTGATTTCCCAGCTGTTTATAACTCAATTAATGAAATCTATCAATGTGCGCCTACACAGAAATGTTTTACCAAATTTGCTATTATCCAACCTGTTTCATCTTTAAATGATGAAGGCACGGATGTTTGGTGAAGACCACTTTGTTTCTCTAATTTGATGTAGAGACCCAAATGTGCCGGATAAATCCAAAAGAATTCACATCATAAAGCCATTTTATAGTTTCTTTGGTTTATTTACTGTTTTTGAATCCTTTTCCCCCCTCTTCTTTGCACTTGTATGAGAGGGGGGGGGCTTGAGCTTGTGTGGGTTCTTCCCTCATCATTACACAGTAATGTAATATGAAACACATGATGATATTTAAACTCAAAACATTCTTGACCAAGTAGGTTGTTGTTTTTTCAGATGTCTGGGTAAAAGTCTTGTGTTTTATTCCTCCTCCAGCCCTCCAACCTCCAGATATGGTTTGTAAGTGTCCTCATCCTGCAGAATGTATAAACTCCTGTACTGAACTAGTAGCTATAGGGTCCCCACAAGAATCCCCAGCACTGTGATTGCTTTAGACACCGTGATGTAAGAAAACATGATGCAGCATGTGAAATAAAGCACGTCAGCATAAGTCTGCATCATCATTATTGTGTAGCCAAGTAATGAAATTATTAAGGGCCGTTTTTTGCCTTTCTCAGATTTGATTAAACATGTTTTATCAAAACCAGTTTGTGTTAAAGTTATACGTAATATATCACTCATAAAATCAGATTTTATGTCTGCATGATGAATTTGACGAGTCACAAGCCAAATCTCACTTATCATGTTAAGTTCTTGACCAGAGCTGAGCAGCATCAGATTACATTTTTATTCAGCGGAGTCTTCAGTGTTGCTGCTTCATATTGAGTTTGGGTATGTACATTGTAATTTGGTGTCAAGTGTAAGTACTGGCTAAAATAAACCTGCTTTCTCCTCACAAGATGTGACAGCAGCTGATGTGTGAGGGTTTGAAAACTGAAATAAGATTTTTCTTCATGCAACTAGAATCCCGTCAGGATGTCAACATGGATTAAGTTACTAAATTCATTTCTAATATGACAAACTAGTAATTCATATTTTCAAATTAATCATTTCTCCACAGTGTGATCTACTAACAAGGGTGGCCAAGTCCAGTCCTTGAGAGCCACAATCCTGCAACTTTTAGATGCATCCCCTCTCCAACACACCTGATTTAGCTCATGTGCATGTGTAACGAGCCATTTATGTGATTCAGGTGTGTTAGAGAGGGGATGCATGTAAAAGTGGCTCTCGAGGACTGAACTTGGCCACCCCTGCTCTATACATGTGCATGTCAACGAGCTCCTGGCATGTAGTTAGTAAAACATTGGAGCACTAACACCACAAGTCATGATGCGTCCCTAAGCCTAACCAGGTACTTTTCTAACTTTTATTGAAAAACAGAAACAAAGCCAAATTTCTAACTAACCAAAGCATAGAAGGCTAATTTTAGATCTCCTGCTTCCTAAATATGCAGTAACTCCATCAAGAAACTTCCAAGCATGATCTTTGATCCATGTAAAGCTTATAACCACTTCTTTCATGGCAGTTTCACAATCTGCCGTGATAGTCTTTGAAACACTTATAAGCCGAACATTTTGATTTACCAATTATACATTACAAATAAGTTTGAGAGAAACTACTTTTAAACCAAAAGTTTTCACACTGTACAGGTCTTAGCTTGCACAGCTTCTGGATTTTTACTACCAGTAATTCTCTAAAGCAATTACTTTCAGCTGATAAGAGTTTTTATTCTCATACCAAACTAAAGATATTGCCTAAACAAAACCAGAAAATGCTGATTGTATTGAAAATAAAAACTGTGTTTTCATTAGTTAGTCTCAAAACATGCATTTAATTAATGTATTTTATGTGAATAATTAAAGGTGCTGCATGTAAAAGCTTCTTCCAACATCCACAATCCTGTCTATCCAGGAGGATTGTGGGTCATCTTCAAAGAAACACTTTAAAAATAACTTATGCTTTAAGAAGGAAATGCTTATATGAGTCATATTTCCTCCAGCATTTGTAGGGATGGTACTTATGAATTGTAGTTAAGAACCTACGAGTTGTTTGAATGGACAACATGCTGCTCTGGGGGTGAAACAATTATTTTCTTCACAAGCCTGGACACACTTCTTCTGGAGTCTTTTACTTGTTGCATATCGTGTGAAGTCAAACCACTTTGTAACATGATAGAAGAAGTACGTTCATGTTATACTCAGTGCTGAGCTTGATTCATGTTGGATTTTCTCCGTTTTTAAAGCATGTTGCCAGCGACTAGCTGTTCCCTCTGGATCACATTAAAAGAAATTTGTATTGAAGCTGCCTGTTCCTCTGTAATCTCATTGCTGTTCCACCACTGCAGACGGTCTGGCTTTGAAAAGAAGAGGTTTGCACGGCACTAGCAGCTTCACTGCATTAGTAAAATACAAAAGCTTTTCTTTTCCTTATAGGGTTTTTCTGAACACTGACACAACCAGGATGATTAAAAAAAAAAGGAGGTTTCTTCACATCATCAGATATTCACAGACTTTGGTCAGTGGATTCAAACTGAAGAGCACTTGTGTCACTTGTGTCTTGATCAGATTCAAATGTAACTCCAGTGGCTTTCAACTGCTATATTTTAAGCTAACTTTTATTACGTAAAGACACTTAACAAGTTATCAAATGCAAAAAGACAAGAATATAACACTGAGCATATGTTTTCACTTCTAACTATTGGAGGTAGTTTCCACATTTTTGTGTCGGCACTGCAGGAGCTGCAACTGATTGTTATTCATAGAACTATTTTCAGTAGGTCTTTTGTTTTTTTTTTTTTTGCTCCTACTTCTGACTTTGTTGGCGCTGCATTGACTTTGATTAAAGTAATGTAATAGTAAAGTGAACCAGTAAGTGTAATAGGTTGATCCAACTGGGGTATATGCAAACGCATCTTGAGAAACAGCTTCTAAAGGTATATTGTCATTTAGGAAAGTTCCTTGTCCCTATAATCATCAAAGACCTCCTATGCAAGGATGCCCCCCAAGGGGTGGCCAGGGCTGGCCAGTGCCCCCCTGCACAAAAAGCTGGCCACCCCTGCAAAAATTGTTTTTTTCATTTATATAAATTTTTATATGTTCTTAACGTGGTGCAGCGTGCTTTGCTTATATTTGAATGTCAAAATCTTAATAAAAATAAAATAAATAAAAATATTACTCTAGATATACCATTTTCTGCCATTGCTCTTTTGCCGTAGTCCCCCGAAGGTCTATCACTCCTAATTAACTCGCCGTTTCTTATGCAAATTCATCCATGAAGGTGCCACCCAGAACTGCCCCAACCAGTTTCAAATGCCCCTTTCTTATTAGCACCTACTGAGCCCAGCCCTCATTAGGCCGGGACCACACAACCCCAGTTTAGTTGGTTTACATTACAATTGAGGGTAACTGAGGCGTCTTCAGCTCTGCTTTTCAGTGTGAGTGAGGTCATAATGAAGTTTGGTAAAGTCATTTGTTTGCGACACAAATGATTTGCTACACACACACTGCGCTGCTTATTAAAAGCAAAAAAATCTTGGCCACTCTTGAAATGAGTAAAAAAAAGATTTTTATTTATTTATTTTTTGCTTGTATAAGCAAAAAAATTCTGCCAATGGAAGAAGTGAAATTTTCCTATAAAATTTCTTGAAATGAGATGCATTTGCCTTAAAACAAGTTCCTATATCTCATTTAAATGTTTCTCTTTAGGTGCTTTTGTCTTATTTTGAGTGTGATGAGATATTTAGATTAGAAATTAGAAAATTATACTTCGTAAGATTTGAGTTTTTTGTAGTGTTGAAACTAAGGAAGTTTGCTGCAGATAATACCTTATGTCGAGACCCATTCATTCTGCCCCTTCACTGTCATTATATGGATATACGCGGATCTATGACTCATCTAAATAGCATCCAAAGGAGTCAGAGTGATGCAGAAATGTTACTGGTGAATAAATGCACGTATAAATACCAGGAATAAGGCCCAGGTTGAAAGAAACAAAAGTTATCCATTAATTACCCTTGGCCACCCTGCTATTTTCTCTGGCCACCCTGTGGCCACCCCTAAAAAAATCTCTGCGGGTGCCCCTGCTCCTACGACTAATATAATGTAATTACAAAATTCACCTTCCAAACGTGGCAGGACAAGATAGAATGGAAACCAGTCCTGGTGCTGAAAGCAGAGATGACACATGAGTTGCTTTTAAGTAAAGAAATTGTTAGAACTGAACTCAAGAATAAGAAGCCTTTAACTGAAGATGATGTAAGCTAATCTCTTCACGAGTTAGAGTTTGATATTGGTCTGTATTAGGGATGGGCGATATTTCATCGTGCGCGATATATCGTCAAAGAAATTCCCACAATAACAATTTGAATTTTCGTTTTTATCGTGAGATGACAATTTACCAGGTTGTGTTTGCAGTTGCACTACTTTGGTTTTTTTAACAAGCTCAAGTTAGTTTTGCTGTTTGCATCGTGTGAATAAATGTGGAATTTGGTCTCATATTTCAGACTTGTTTAGTGTCACTACAGTTTTGCAATACAGGTGTACTACTTGAACTTAATTGATATAGTTTAGTGGTTTCTAGTATTTTGTAGGGCTTTCAAGACAGAATTTAGTGACAGATTTATAATACAAAATATTTTGCTGATAGTTTTTATCGTCACTTATCGTTACCGTGATAAATAAGAGAAATTATCGTGATACATTTTTTAGTCCATATCGCCCATCCCTAGTCTGTATTATAAATAATCTCAGTCTGTTCATTTAGTTTTGAAGGTCAGAGAATGCTTAACCAAAACTAGAAGAGAGGCAGGATCCCATCACCACAACTGATTATTTTACATTTTATTACTAATTTTGCTCAATCTCAGTTTCATTTTGGGGCACAGCAAGTTTTTTTCACCTTTAACTGTTCAGCACCAAAAGCCAAAGACCACATTTGGGGTTGGAAGGGTGGAGGAGGATGTGGTCACAACAAACGTTTTCAGCCATCTTTTTGAGTTTGAGAGCCAGAGTTGACACTTCTGTAAATCTTAAACTTGTGTTTTAAAAACGCACTATAGAACTTTGGCAGATTTTTTCAGTCGTGGCTACACAAGCGTCCAAAATACTAGATTAGATTTTATTCAAAAATACCTTTTAACTCCTTTTCAGAGGACATTTCCTTTCTGTAACAACCCAGTGGAGGAGATATAGATGCTGTGTGAACATCTGACTATGATATGACCATAATGGCTACTGTATGGCACCACCCCCCCCAAATAAAAAGTTAGAACCATGTGTACACTAATTGTTATCATTATTTTGTGAACATTTTCTCACGTAGCAACTGGAGCTGAAGGGTAATTACCAGATTTCCTGGAAACCCCACCGCTGGACCAGCTGACTGAATACTTTTCTGGCTAACAGTGACATTTGTTGAACCGTAATGTCACGGCTGAAGGGTTCTCGGGTGAAATCCAGCCTTATAAAGTTCATCTCCATCCATCTTCTTTTTGTTCTCAAATGCCTTGTATCTCAACAACCTGTTGTTCAAACTCTTTTGTCATCTTGCACCTAACACCTCGTTCCAAATGCAATAACGAGCCTGCAGTTGCACCACATTTGCAGACAGTGGTGTGTTTGTTCGTTGCATCGTGTTCCTTCTGGGAAAAAACAGCCATTTAAGTGCTGTTGTTGTTGCAGCTGTTGTCATTGAAGGCACTTCATGTTGTGGAGCTCCCTTGTCTCACAGAACAAAGTATCTTTATATGAGAATTGTTAATGGAGCCGGGTGTGTGAATTCTCTGTAGGATAATTGTATTGTGCACTTTAACAAAAGCAGCTGCCGACAGCAAAACCTGGCAGTCTTGTATCTGTGAAGGAACTCAATTAAGCGGCTTTGATTGTCTGGCTTTTACCCCCTATTAAGAGACAGTTCATGTAGACATAATAGAAAAGAAAATATCAACCTTTCTCTTCGCTTTCCCGTTTTTTTTTTCTCCATATTCAGGGTCATTATTTGATGCTCTGATTAACATACATGCAGCAATAATCAGTTCTGCTGTTAGATTACTCTTGAACAGAATTTAAATGAAGATGAAGACGATTTTGTGTCCTGGAAAACACAGTTTGAGAATAAAAAAGAAAAACATGAGGGTGAATAACCTTAACATGGCTGTAATAATGTCATCTCATGCCTGGCCGTGTTTGATTGTCTGTGGCTTCACTGTTGTATCAGTTATTATCTTGTAGTGATACTTCTGTCACAGAACATGTCCATGCAGGGATACAAAGCTCAGTCCAACACCTCACAGATCACTCAAGCGTCAGTCAAAGAACATTTATTCACCTCAAATAAATCACTAAAAAACTGGCTTCTTTAGTGGAGGGTTGTATTCGTAGACATGCATCAGTCAGGCTGCTGGATTCTCTGTCATGCTTCAGAACAGCAGCACTTTGAGGTAATGATTCTTGCCTAAGTCATCGAGTTCAGCCCAGCGTCCTGTCTGAGCTCCAGCTGTGAATGAGCAGGTGGTGATGGTCTCTTTTTTAGACTTTTATTTCTCCTTTTCTTTTTTCTCCCTTTCTGGGATCAATAAATGAGCGTTAAAGATATGCTTCAGTAGTAATGTGTGATGATCCATGTCGATTTCTGTCTGTATTAGTTCCTAGTCTTGTCATCGTTCACAGTAGTTCCGTATAGTTTCCTGTTTCATTTTGTAGAGTAGTTCATCTTCGCTTCGCTTCCTGTTCTCCGACTCTGGTTTCTGATGGTCACAGCTGCCTCGGTACACATATATGTTCCAGGTTTTCTTTTCCAGTTCATAGCATGTTTATGTACTAGTTCTGTCTATCCCTTTGTTTTGGTGTTCTAGTTTTCATAGTCTGTTCATGGTTAGTTCAATTCCTAAAAAATCGTTCTTGCCATCCCCCCACCTCTGTTTGCAAATCTGCATTTTGGGTCCTTCCACCTTTTCTCCTGCTTCGCTCCCTTGTGACATAATGATGATGATAATATTAAGGGGAAAATGAATAAGTGGACATTGAAAATGATCTTTTTTTTTTTAATTGCTTTTTAGAAAACTTTTTTTTGTTTTTTTTGTAGAAATAACTAATATAAAGCTACATTTATCCAGGGAAAAGGTTCCTCTCGTTTTCATTTGAAATGGAGTTTAAAGAGTTGTTAGAGAAGTGACGATGCTGTAGATCAGGGATCACCAACTACGGACTTCTTGAGTCTTGCAAGTTTGAAATGTTTCCTTGCTGCAACACACCTGATGGAAATGGCATAGTGCTCCAACAGCTTGTTTTCTAGTCTTGCAGCCTCTTAATTACCCATTAATTTGAGTCAGCTGTGTTGCAAGGAAATATGTAAAACCTGCAGGACCAAGAGGATGGGAGGACACCTGCTGTACAGGTAGGTGCATGATGATTCAGAGTTCTATGAATGCAGCTTTTTTTGCAGGTTGATGAACCTCTGTGCATCTTGACTTCTGAGACTTTGCCTCTCTGTTTCTTTTTTGTGTCACTTTGTTTTCCAGCCTTTTGTTGCTCTATTACATTTTTGTGACACATCGCTACCAACTTATTCAAACAGTGATTTGCATGATTTTCCTTTTCCAAGTGTTCGTTAGTTTCCGATAAAGTGATGTCATCATGTTCTTTTCCATTCCATCAGAACAGATTTTGTGTGTGTGCGTTCCTGTACTTGCTACATAGTGAGGACTGTTTTGCTGTTTTTTTTTTTTTTTTTTTTTTTTTTTTTACCAAAGTGAGATCATTTGTGGAAAGTGAGGATATTTTGACATTTGACATTTTGAAAGATCCCTTTTTGAGGGTCAAGATTTGGTTTTAGATTTAAGTTTAGATTTAGGTTTTGGTTAATGTCGGGGCAAGGGTTAAGTTTAGGCAATCAGTTGTCATGGTTACAGTTACGGGCAGGGAATCCATTATGTCAATAACAATCCTCAACAAGATAAAAGTACAAGGATATATGTGTATATTATCAGGTCTTTGTAGGTCATTAAGGAATTTCAGGCCAATGAAGAAACATGCAGAAGACGTGCCCTTAACAGCATATATCCCAAGTTTTTTCATTTCATGAAATCCATTCATCCTCCAGTACTACTTTTTATTATTAGTGTTTTCATCTATTTGTTTTTTTTTTTTTTGGGGGGGGGGGGGGTTACTTTTTTGCTTTTCTGTACCACCAATTTTCTGAACCCTCTCATCCTCAAATTACTCCTATTGTATTTTATTTGATCCATTTTCTGCTCTCCTTTTGCTTTTTACCTTAAAATTTTCTGTTGAGCACTCACAGTCAATACTTCTGATTTTCTTCACATTTTTCTTCTCTACTTGTTTTCCTCAATTTTTTTTCTTTTCTCATATCTTTCCTCCCCTTCCATCTTTAATTTAATCTTATTTTTATTAGTTTTTGTTGTTGTTTATGAAGTCTTTTTGAGGTATACAATCTCTTTTTTGAGCAGGACCTGACCATGGTAACAGCTGGGCACGCTTGAATAAAACAAATAATAAAAATGCTACAATCTGGATGCGGGAAAAGAATTATTCACTTGAATCATAATGACTACATATCTCCCTCCTCATATTCTTTGCAATGGACAGGAAAAAAAAGTACATTTTTGTCTTCTATCTATTGTACTTATTGGCTAAAGCAAGTTAACCCTGAGTCCATCATAGTTCATTTATCTAATTGGGAACATGTTTGTTAAAAAAGTGCATTTACTGGCTCATCATTTTAATCAATGAGTCATCCAGAACAAGTTTGCATGCTCAAATGTTACTTGTCTATTTTGCAAGGCAGAGGCATGGAGATATGTAGACTTGGCTAAGATGATTAGCTGAAGTTCAAACTGTGCATAAAAATGAGGGAATTTTAGTGACTTCAAATGGGGCATGGTTGTTGGTCTGAATGTTTACGAGGATTTACACACACAACCATCTCTAGGGCTTACAGAGAATGGTCTGAAGGGGCGGCAGTGGAGTGGCGGAGGCTCTGATGGTAAATGGTAAATGGACTGTACTTATAGCGCTTTTCCAGTCGTACTGACCGCTCAAAGCGCTTTACGCTACATGTCGCATTCACCCAGTCACACACACAATCATACACACATTCATACCCCGATAGGCACATTGGGAGGCAACTTGGGGTTCAGTGTCTTGCCTGAGGACACATCGGCATGTAGTCTGGGGAAGCCCGACCCTCCAGTTGACGGACGACTGCTCTTCCACCTGAGCCACCTGAGCTACAGCCGCCCTGATGGTAGAGCAAGTCGTCCAATGCTCAAAGGATCAGCGGTTTAAATCCCACTGCCCTGATCATTTGTCTTTGTGTCCTTGGGCATGACACTTAACTCTCCTTCTCCAATGAGGGCATCACCGATGTATGGATATGCATGAAGGTCCGATGGTGGTCGGAGAGGCCGTTGGCGCGCATTGGCTGCTACGTTTCCGTTGGTGTGCCCCAGGGCAGCTGTGGCTACATGTGTAGCTTATCACCACCAAGTGTAAATGTGGAGTGAATGAATCATGGTTTCAGTGTGAGCAATTTGAGGGTCCAAGAAAAGTGTACTACTAATCTAATCCATTATTATAATGAAGAAGAAGAGAAAATATCAAGTGAGCAGCAGTTGTGTGGACCAGAATATTTGTTGATGTTGGAGAAGAATTGGCAGACTAGTTGAAGATGATAAAAAGCCAACAGAAGGCCCGTGATCACTGGTTCCAACCAAGCTATGCAGAAAAAAATCTCAGAACACACCACACGTCCAACCTTGAAGCAGATCACTCCTGTCAGCTAAGAACAGGAAACTGAGGCTACAGTTCACACAAACACACCAAAACTGGACAATAGAAGATGGGAAAATGTTGCCGGACTGATGAGTCTCCATTTCAGCTCCACATTCAGGTCTGGCAAGGTACGCAACAGTGGGCCCAGACAGGGTTCAATCCCCAGACTCCCAGGTGAGAGTCACACATCAGTCAGCCAAAGGGACATCCCTGTGGCTGAGTAGCCAGGGTGCATGATCAATTGGAGGCATAGTGACAGGACACCACACTGTCACACTAGGCTCAGAATTTGGTGGAAACAAAAAAAGCGCAAATCCATCTGGCCTTGTATCAACAATTCAGGCTGGTAATATAATGATGAAGTGATGTAATGATGTGGGAGATATTTTCTTGGCCCACTTTGGGCCCCTTGGTAGTAGGGCTGAACGATATGGACAAAATTTCATATCTCGATATTCATGCCAGACATCTCAATATCAATACGATACGATATGTCTACGGGTTTGTTGAAAACCAAGCACTTTGGTGGAAAGTGCAGTTTTGTTTGTGACTTCCAGAGCTTTACATTCAGGACAAGTGCAGGGGAAATCTATATATTTTATATAGTTGCTTTTGTGATATCAATATCTTGAATGTCCATATCTCGATATAGATACGATAACGATATATCTTTCAGCCCTACTTGGTACCATTATGACATGGTTTAACCACCACAGCTGATTATTGTAAAAGAGAGTCCAACCTGATACTAGCACAGTGGACCTGATGAACCGGCCGCTGAGATATGCGGGTCAGGATGGTATACACACTTTTATTGGACATAAGTGAGGGTGCATTCACACCAGGATAGTCCACTAGACTTGATCCGATTGGGGGACTCAGCTCAGTTAGTGGGTGGGGGTGGTCTCACCTTCGCTTTTAAGCTGCACTTTTGCCAAATGAGCCAGAGTCTCGTCACCTGAGCTGCACTTCTTCCTAGCATATCATCTTATATCATGTCAATGTTTTATTTTTTTAACTTTAGTGCAGCACTGGTCTACTTTGCGGGCATATCTCAGAGCCCCCCCCCCCCCCTAACTACTTTAAAAACTGCAGTATTTCCTTGGATACTTACTAGAAACTGGAATGTTTTCTTCTGACCATATATCAGTTAAAACTTTCACGTCATCATCTCGCCACGTTTGATCACAAGCCACAAGACTCTAAATAAGTCCTACACATATTGGCTTTGGTAGCGTTTGCCAACAATAGCCAATGTTTATAATACAAACCATAATATTAACCTACAATGCCATGCTGAACCAAATGCAGTTTGGTAGTTGTAGGCTACTCTCTGTATTTGGTCTGCCTCAGTTGTATCGAGACCTGCGTTCATAGGCAGACCGAGTTTGCTTGTTTGGTCCAAATCAGAGTCTGTTTGTGCATTCACAATATCTCAAACAAAGTGGACTTTCCGAGCAAATGAACCCCAATTCGAATCAAAAAGGCTGGTGTGAATGAGTCCTGAGTCATTTCCTACACTGCTGTACACTGACCAATAAATACAAAAACGAAATATAGATAAGATGCACAACTGAAGATAAGCATTAGATTTTCATCAATCGTCTTGATCCACACTTGACTTTGCTGCCGGAGTGACCACAGTGTCAGACTTTGAATCTGTCATTTTGCTCACTTTCTGCAAGCCGTGAAGAGTCTTCACGAACCAGCATCCGTGGCAGATATCTTCCGTCATGACACATCTCAAGCTTTCAGCACATTTCTCACCTCTTTCCACTAACAGCTTGTTAGCAGACTGAGAACATGCAAACTGACATCAATCATTTGGCCTCCGTTTGGCTTTAATGCCATAAAATCTAATAAAAACAGCAGTCAGCGGTGTCTCGTAATGACTTTATCTATTATATGTGTTGCACCCCGCTGTTCCACTTCATTTGACAGTAAATGGTTTTGCATTATTGAAGCAGCAGAGGTGGAATTGGCACATCTGAGGTGTAATATGTTTTACAGTGCAGAGAGATTTTAGACAATATCATGCCGAACGTGCTTTGTTCTTGATTGAAAAATGAGTCATAGATAATATGGCAGCTAAAGAACTCTTCCAATGTTATTTCGCAAAATTTGCAGTTATTGAACCACCAGCGTTTCTTGTCTTTAAAGAAAATGGGCATATTATAATTGTTAAACATGCATTGCCTTTAGCAAGCTGGTAGACTTTATTTATATACGTGTCTCAATATGTTAGCTCATATTATTAAATGCATCATGTATGAGGAATATTTGTATGAAGTGATCATATTAAACATAGATTACACTGAGTCTTGGTGATATGATTTCATATTTGAAGAGCCTGAGGCAAAGTTGTTTGAGTTTTATTTAATTATGTTTTCTTTGGTGGTTACACTGTCAGCTTGTAGCAGCTTTGTTTCTTTCATAATAAATAGTATATTGGAAAATAATTGCATTGGCTACAACTGATTTAAGAATAATACCTCAAAATGAAAACAGAAAATAAAGAAACATAAGTTTATTAACAGCTTTTTCAGATTTTCCCATTTCTGTTCAGTTCTGAGCACATCACCTTGTAGTAAAGCGTCTAACCACAGACGGATTAAGAAAGTCCGCCAAAAGTCTTTTTATCTACTAAAAGTTTCAGGAACTGTAAGTTTCCCGAGAATATTTTTTCAGGCTCTTGTGTATGGATGTAAAGATTACCGTTAAAATGATCAATCATGATAAAATTCCCAACAATTTGTAATACCGTTTCAAACTTTAATGATTGTTAAAACTGCTTGATTACAGCACTTTAAAAACTCAAAGTGATGCTGCTCATTGCCTGGAAAAGCAGCAGCAGTCCTAGTTTGCAATGTTTAATTTATGAAAACATGGCGGAAGGCAATGAAGGCACTGTCCACGTGGGTCCAGGTCTGCCCCTTTAAAAAGGGCAAAGTAGATGTCTAGACCCATTTTGGATATTTTTAAATATCCATGGGGGGGGGTTTAGGATAATATTGTATTTAAGAATAATAACTGTGATCATCTTGGTCACAATAACTCTGATATGAAATTTTCATATCGTTACAACTAAAACCAATGTATGCAAAGCCATCCAACTTCTGCTCACATTCAGTATGAGCATCCTATCACAAGCTGACTGTGCTACATACAGGTGTGAATGGACTCACGATCTTTCAGGTCACATTCAGAAGTGATCCAAGACACTGGTCCACATTCATTTAACTGATGTGGTGCATACGTCATCTGGATTCATTCATTTTTGGAGTAGAAGAGTTACCTACTGTAGCAGCTGGAAGGTGATTCCTGGCTTCCCCTGACTTAACAGTATGTTAAAGTGCCCTTGGGCAAGATGCTGAATCCCACATAGCTTATGTCCCTACTGGGAAATTAATGTGTTTCAGAAGAGCGCTTAGAGACCATAGGTGCTGTATGAATGTGAGTGTCATCGGATTAATGTAATATGTAGTGTGTTGGAGCACTGGGAGGTCTTGTAAGACTAGAAAAGTGATGGAAAAATACAGTCCATTTACTATTTACAGACACTATGTCTAAAGAAGAACTTTTTCAGTTCTAATTTGCATAATTCCTCTGAAGTATTTATACATCTTTTCTACACTGCTTTATAGGAAAATAACACAACTGGGAAAAAAAAAACACTTTATGGATTTTTAATGAAAAATAACAGGATGTGTATTGAAGTTCGGCCTCTGTGAAATATGAAATGAAATGAAATGAAATGAAAAATACTTTTTTCATCCAGAAGGGAAATTCAGTATTGTAAAGCTCACTTTTTTTTTTTTTAAATAAACATAAAGTCAGTCAGTCTTGTTCTTTAGGGTGATGGCTTCTGGCAGGAAAGAATTCCTGTATCTCTCTGTCCTACAGCGAACTTGACGCAGCCTCCCACTGAACACACTCTGTTGATTCTTCACAGTGTTGTGGAGAGGATGGGAAGTGTCCTCCATCATCTTCATCACCTTGTGCAGCATTCTTGAACGATCAGCTCCAGCGGCTCCAGAGTTATCCCCAGCACGGAACCAGCTTTCTTGATCAGCTTGTTTAGTTTCTTCAAGTCTCTGATTCTGATGCTGCTTCCCCAGCAGATGGCTGCAAAGCTAATTGCACTTTCCACAACAGACTTGTAGAAGATCTGCAACATTTTGGTGCAGACGTTGAATGATCTCAGCTTCCTTAAGAAGTAGAGTCTGCTCTGACCTTTCTTGTAGATGTAGTCAGTGTTGCATTTCCAATCGAGTCTGTTGTCCAGCTGAACTCCAAGGTATCTGTAGTTCTCCACCACCTCCACCTCCTCTTCCAGGATGTAGACAGGACTATGCTGCTTATTCTTGCTCCTCCTGAAGTCAACAATCATCTCTTTAGTCTTGCTGGTATTTAAGATGAGCTGATTGTTACTGCACCATTTCACAAACTGATTGACCAGTTCCCTGTATTCGGCTTCTTGTCCATCACTAATACACCCCACAACAGCAGAGTCATCAGAATATTTCTGCAGATGACAGGACTCAGAGTTGTACTGGAAGTCTGAGGTGTACAGTGTAAAGAGGAATGGTGAGAGTACAGTCCCTTGTGGTGCTCCAGTGCTGCTGACCACTGGAAGTTATGGAGCTTCTGACATAGCAAAGCAGGCTGAATAGTATTAAATGCACTTGAAAAATCAAAGAACATGACCCTCAAAGTGCTGCCTGACTGGTCCAGATGAGAGTGGGCTCTCTGAAGCAAGAAGATGATGGCGTCTTCAACCCCAAGCCCATTACGATATGCAAACTGTAATGGGTCCTGAAAGGTTTTCACTTGCTTGTTGAGGTGAGCCAGTAAGAGTCTCTCCAGGACTTTCATGATGTGAGATGTCAAAGCAACTGGTCTGTAGTCATTTGGTTCAGCTGGTTGTGGTTTTTTAGGGACTGGAACAAGACAGGATGTTTTCCACAGCACAGGAACTCTGTTCTGTCTCAGGCTGGTGTTAAAAAGGTGCTGGAGAACTGGACATAGTTGTTCTGAGCAGGTCTTGAGAACTCTGGGACTGACACCATCTGGACCTGCAGCCTTGTTCCGGTTCAGTTTCTCCATTTGTTTCTTGACCTGGTCACAGGAGACAGTCAGGCTGGAGGTGGAGGCAAAAGAGGTCTCAGGATGTCCTGATGTGGAGGGAGATGAGGCTGTGTTCAGGTCCATGACTGAGGTGCAGGGTGACAGAGTGGACGTGGGACAGGAAAGCTGTGGGCTCATGGAGGGTGTGTGGAATGTTGGGTTGTCGGCAGTAATTATAATTATATTATAATTATAAGTAATTATAATTATATCATAATTATGATTATAATTATAATCGGCAATATCAGTATTAGTTAAGAGTATCTATCCAGTAGATCATCAGAGCAATGATTGTAACAACCCCTGAGCACAAATTGTCATTTTCAGTGAGGGGGCTGCACACAGAGCTACAAGAGTGGGCACAACTCTCTTGTTTTCATTGTAGAATCACACCTAATTGATGTGGCCTAATTATCTTGTAAAGTTATGCTGCAACAAAAAGAATCCAAGATAAAATGTAATGTCAATCTTTTATGTTATCCTTACTGGCTTCTCCCTGGGAGTTGGTGGTAGCAATGAAAGGAAAACGCTCTAACAGACTATGGAAAAGTGATAAATTGAATTATTCTAATGACAATGCCTGGACTTTAAGAAAATGTATAAACTCACTATTTTATGTGTAAATGTACCATAAGAGAAAACAACATGCCTCAACCACAAACAAAGCTAGAACCCTGACAAAGTAGTTTTCTGTAATCACTTTACAGCAGCAGTTTGCTTTATGGCACCATGTCACAGACTAGCAACTAGAAAGTGGCATACTTGGCCATTTTGTGGCCAATTTGTAAAAAAAATTAAATAGTTATTGAAGGAAGGGAGGAAAGAAGAGAGAAACAAACTGGGCAAAAGATAAGACAAGCGTCTACAATGGACTTATTTTTACTGGCTGTAGAGAGCTTAGAGAACAGACAGGATGCATAATGGATGCAACATTAACTGACTTTAGGGGTGCACCATTAAGAAAATCTTCCAAATTTCAGTCGTGTTGCTTTAAACTCAAAACATATGTGATTTTTCATAATTATGTGGCTACTTAGAAGCATATGCAATAAACTGGATAACATTTTAGTCACAGTCTCAAATTTAAGAGTGATTAGTGATGTAAAAACGCTGATACAAACACCATTGTTCACCCATGCAGGTTGTTGTTGACCAGAACAAGTTTCACTTGTTGACTTGAGAGATGCAGGATGAGCAATGTTTAATGCTGACTGACTGGATCTGAAAGGACCTGAGTCATCCCAGACCAGGGAGTTTTCTTGGTTGGAAAATTGGATCCTAATTCCATGCTTGGAGTACTAAATCCTTCAAAATGTTCCACCATCACAGGGACAGGGGGAAGCTCCTGAGGTGGAAAGCCCCATGGAGCATTATTAGCTTCATTTCTCGTGATGATTTATCTTTCAGGGGGAAAAAAAAACATATCAAAAGGTTTTTGTGGTTTTGAGGTTATTCAAGTGTGATGTTTGCATAAAAACCAACTGCGAGCAACAGTAAAGTAGTATGTTGTTGTGTGATGATCACTAATATCTAAGCTATAGCTTCATATGCACATATGAATATATTGTTTGTCATCTGAAAAATTGGCACACTTCAGACAGATATGCTCGCCTGACTCATGGACACAATGTTCCTGCGTGACCAATCATACGTGTTCTGTTGCTGATTTTCTGATGCGAGTCCTGTTGTGACCTCTGAGCACCAACCAGTCCAAACCAGTCTCCTGCCAGTGGGTCAGAAAGACTGTTAATGCGTGACACCAGAGCAGCACCACCTCCTCCTCTTCCTCCTCCTCCTCGTCCTCTGTGTCTCTTTGGCTCAGTTTCTTTCCTCTGTATTTCTTCCTCTGTGAGTCAGATTAGAGGCTGATTGCCATGTGGACTAATTATCTGACTGCAACAGGCTCATCTCGCTCATCCATCCAGTCACATGAGCTTTCTAATGCCCTCTTTCTCATTCTGATGGACGTCTCCAGCGGCCGACTTCCTGTCGTGCCAGCCAGGAGGCTCCAGCAGCTTCACATCTGCTGGTTGTCTGCTCCTTCATTTCCTCTTTATTCCTCGTTCACATTTACTCTCCAACTTCATTAAACCCCTCTCTGACTCTTCATTATGTCCTGAAAATCCTCTGTGGAATATCTCCACCAGCCAAAACTCCAGTTACAGAATAAAGTCTAGGTTTGGTCCCAAAAAGCATTTTATTTATTTATTTTTGTTTGCTTGCTTATTTGTTTGCTTATTTTGAAGAACATCACATGAAAACATGTTAAGTGAATACTCTGGATTTTAGCTAAGACTAATTTCTATCTGTTGTCTCTGCAGGAAAGTTAAAATCAAGGTTTAGAAATCCAGAAGATAGATAAAATGCCCTGCAGTCACTCGTATATTACCTGTAAGCAGATAGTTTTTTTTGCCACAATAAATGATGAAAAGGTTTCTTTTATGAAAAACTTTAAGTACTTTTAGGTTTGAGGGTTGTGAGACAGGCATTGACCATCTCATCAGACAGTAATTAATGTGTGAAGTATAAATCTTGGCAGCATTTTCAGTTCAGCTATTTCAGAACTGAAGTTTTCAGGGTTAAAATTAATTGTCCTTGCCCCTTTTTTAACACAAGCTTTAAATTACAGTGTGAAATCTAAAGTGATACCAAGGTATGTAAAATCAGTAGTGACATCAAGCTCCTCTTCAGATCCAAGATTGCACAAATACTGGCATTTATGTACGAGATGTTTTATTTTTTTCCAAAAATGTCCATAAGGCAGTGCCAGTTGAGTGATACTGCCACTGGCACTGTTTTGAAGCCAGATTTCAAAACTAGTGATATTGCAGCAGCTTTCCAGACTGCTGCAGCTACTTACTGTACATTAGGAAGATGATTGACCAGGTGTTCAAGGGAATTCTTACTCTTTCATAATATTTGTGTTAAAACCAAATGCGCAGATGTAATTTCATGTTTTGATATTTTTTGGAGAGTGAGGTTTGCATTTCATAAAGATCATCTAACTAACTGATGAATACTAGGGTTTTTTTTCTCATTTGTGGCATTTTATTCACCAACAGCTGAGCTTTTTCTTCATCCATCTTTCCTTTCAGTTCCAGATTCCTTGTCGTCTTTCGGCAGCCTGCTTTAGAGGCTGTTCGTATAAATATAGTATCATTAATGACCACTCTCTTCATCTGCTAAAGCGGTGCGATAAGTGATGTTTGCAGCGTAAGTCTGATTCTGAGTGCAAAGTTTGAAGCACTGCTGCATAGTTGATACTTGATGCCTTTACATGCAAATAGTCAATTAGTGGAAGGGCCTCGTCTATGCTCGTACATATACAGTATGTGATTCCATAGTAATTGAGACTTATAAGAGAAAAACATATGCATATTTCATTTCAATAAGGTGAAAATGATGTATATGCATATGTTTTTGTGCATGCTTAAAATTTCAGTCTTGTCACAATTCATATGGTTTATATGGCTCCTAATAACTCCCTTATAACAAGCAAAGCCAAATGTTTAATGTCAGGCTGTGATCAGCATTTTGAAAAGCCGTAGCACAACTAAGATTATGTCCACACTCACTGCAGCAATAAGCAGATCATTATAAAAACAGCATGTTGGGTTTGTTATGCATGTTCATCATAATTTTCTCCTGAATCATTTGAAAAACTGGAATGAAATTACGCAGAAACATTGCAAATGCACAGAAGGAGTCACCATCAACCTATTCCAGCTGAGTTTTATTGTTTTCCCAACATTACAACATTTTAAAGACCTCCTAACTGAAAACTGTTTTAATCTCATGTGATGTGTGTTTTTGATCCAGAAGATGCACTCACACTGTTTTAGGTCCATCTGTTCAGTTGCTTATAAACTAAAATAACTAAACAGCCAATTACATAACAGCTCTATGCTTTTAGATATGTCATCATGACTTACTGAAGTCCAAACTGAGGATCAGAATGAGGAAGAAATGGGATTTAAGTTACTTTGAATGTAACATGGCATAGATGTTGGTCTGGGTATTTCAGAAACTGCTGATCCACTGGGATTTTCACACACAACCATCAGAGAATGGTATGAAGAGGAGAAAGTTTCCAGTGAGCAGCAGCTGTCTGGACCAGAACGTCTTGTTGATATCAGAGATCAGAGGAGAATGGGCAGACTGGTTGGAGATCATGATGATAGAAAGGCAACAGGAAGTCAAATAATCACCGGTTACATCTCAGAACTTAAAGCACGTCTAACCTTAAAGGAGTGATGTCATAGCAGTAAAAACTGGTTCATGTAGTTGACATCATTGCATATCGTAAATACTCCAAAGAAAAAAAACGTCACTTTTTACAGCAAGGGATTGTTTTGGCACGCTAGACCTCCCTTCCTCAGTGATACAGCTGGGTACTGTAATGATAGGCAGCTTTACCCGGAGACCAAGTTCACTTCATTTTGATTGGCTACACCTTATTTGACTATAACCTTATTTAGAGAAAGTAGGTCAAGCTGCCCTAGCGGTCGGAGTTTGCTAAAGGCTATCTGTTAGCAACATGTGCACTTCAGACGGTGAACTATGTTTATCAGACAAGACGGCATTTAGAAAATAAACTTACAGGTAATGACAAGGTTGTGGTCCCCTCCCTCAGTGTTGCTGCAGAAGTTTTTGTTTAATCCATTTGTTTGAAAACCCAGACCTGACTGCTCAGCAGTTAGCCTACTCAGCTCCACTGACGCAGTTGAATCAGCCGAGGGAGGGGGAGAGCGGAGCGGAGGGTGGAAGGAGAGAGGAGGGGGAGGCTGTTTGCTTGATAGTGTGCTCTAATTGGGGCAATTAAATTACGTAGAATGATAGAGCTACGTAGAATGATAAGCTGCTGTCTGAATCAATCGTTTCTGAACAGAGAGACAAAGCTGACAGACCATAAACAGGAACTTTGATTCTCACTCTGGACATTCACATGGCCTCATCAGTGCACAACAGATCACATTATACCCCCAATACCCCAGAAAAGTGAAATTTGATGTCATGGCACCTTTAAAGCAGATGGGCTTTAATAGCAGACCTGGTGTCACCTCCTGTCAGCTAAGAACAGGAAACTGGTGGTGTAATGATGTGGGGGGGCATTTTCTTACACTTTTGATCCCTTAGTATTGATTGAACATGGTTTAACCACCACAGCCTATCCCAGTCCATCCCTTTATGGCCACAGCGTAGCACTTTCTGATGGCTACTTCCAGCAGGATAATGCGCCATGTCACAAAGCTCAGATCATCTCCAACTGCTTTCTTGAACATGACAATGAGTTCACTGTACTGTCTGAAGGTTAAAAGGGTCCAACCCAGGGCCAGTACTAGCAAGGTGGACCTAACAAAGTGGCCTGTGTGCGTATACTGTATCAAGAGCAAAATAAGCAGCCAAGAGCATGTCTATAACTGGAGAAAACAACCACAGTCTACAGACAAAAAACAGACAAACACAACAGCCAAGAACTTGTAAACATCCAGCTCAGTCTCATGAGATGTGAAAAAGCCTTGAAATGAAAAATCTTGAATCCACTCAAATGGAAGTAAGTTACAGATGTTTTTGTGACGCAATAAGAATTTAGTTACGTTTCTCACTTCACTGCACCACATTAGAGTCTTATGGAGATAAATTATTCATCCATTAAGACAGGACAAGACAAGATAGGGTTTCTCTCTCTCTCTCTTTCTCTCTTTCTCCTAAGCAGCTAGTTTTAAATCACTTTAACCAGGTGGTTTAGGGGCCTAAAAAACAAGACAATGCAAGTGGCCGAGAAAGAAATATGGAATTTAATCTAAAGTAATGGAATGAAGAGTAAAATGTAATCCACTGAGTCCGACCTCCAAATGTGGACTTATTTTCCAGTTTGAACATACAGTAGATAACAGTGCCACATATACTGTAATGTGACTGAGCCCTCATATGTCATTATTTTCATGTTCAAATAAAAAACAACTTTCATGTGCAATTTTTAGCAGTCACTGCTGAACGTTGGGAGAGGAGTCACAGATCTATCCCTTGTATGAGGCAAGTCCATGTTTTCAGTATTAAGTAATTATTTCTACAACACGTGGTATTTTGTTTCTTTGTGCCATACCCAGCAATTTTTTCTGTCATTGGCTCCTGCCTAATCTCCCTTGTTGTTGGGGTTGTTGGTTTTTTTGTTTTTGTGGGGTATTTTTAGCCTCCTGTCTTGCTACACGGAGCTGAGAGCAGCTGAGGGAGTGTTGCCGCCCATCCACGGTTCCAGATGACAGAGAGAGAGACGGGTTCAGGCCTCCTAATTGTCCCGCAGTTAATAATAAAGCCTGCATCTGAAACGATTTAACACGGTATGCTTTGGTGCAAGATGGGCCAAACTCCCGAGAGGATGGATGGTCACTTTGTGTGATGCAGTTCTGTTTGCTTTCCACCTCTGAAAGGCATCTTTACGCTTCAGGGGAAACATACTGAGTTTGGAGAGTGAATAAACAGTACAGTAGATAGGTATATATTTAAAAAAAAAAACTGATCCAGACTGAGATTTTCTGCACAAAAGCTGCTTGTAAACAATTTCTGACTTTTTCTAAAAGACAGCAGATAAAGAACTCTGCAAAATTCAGCTGTGACAATGATAACAGGCTCTCCACCCTGGTTTTTCTGTGTGTTTAGATGATGACAGTTCAACATCCAAGCTAAGACCTGTAGGCTTTGATCATCCTCAGTTGTACACGCAGACAGCCCTTCACACACACACACACACAGGTTTCAGATTCATTCATCTGTTAGTGAAGCAGAAGAGCAAACAGACAGCTGAGGCTGCAGGGAACAGAGGGAAGCTTTGGAAGCAACATAAGAATGTGCGAGAAAATTGCTCTAATAGAGAGATAAATGCATGGTTTTCATGAGTTAGGGGATGAAAACAACTGAACAAAGAAAAGGTATAGTTATACCTGAACCATTTTAATGAGAGTTTAGTTGTTTTTTCCGTTTACAGCAAAATCTTTAAATACTCTAGAAATATATATTTTTTTATCTCTGGAGGAAAATTAGCTTGTTGCAGAAAGTAAATACATTGAATTTATTTTCTAAAAATCAAAACTGTGAAATGGTAAGAGTATAGGTGCAATACACAATTTAAAAGAAAAGCAGAATAGATAAGTAAGATAAGTTCCTCTTGATAAGGTGCATCGATCATAAGGTCAAAGTTAATACAACTCACTCAGCTGGATGTTGAGGTAGTAATGCTAGAGTTGCTGTTCATATATACACATGGATATGAGTCCTGACCAAAAATACCTGATTCCACTTTTACTTTACAAAAAAAAAAAAAAAAAAGCTTGCTCAGAGGCTTAGTAATCCGCAAAACAAAACAACAAAACAAAATTTTTAAAAAAGTTGCAATGGACCGTGGATATCAGTACTGGATATCTATGATTTACAAGCTCTTCGGGTAGAACTTATTAAAAATACGAATGATTCCACCCTAGAAATTATTGCCTGGAACTGGGAACACGTCCAGAAATCATTCAGTGAACACAGTTCACCGTAGCATCTGCAAATGCAGGTTAAAGCTCTGTCAAGCAAAGAAGCCATATGAACATGATCCAGAAACACATGCGTCTTCTTTGGGCCAAAGCTCATTTAATGCTCTGTGGTCAGATGAAATTCCACATCATCTGGACCATCAATGTTAAGTGTAATTTATTGAGCTTTGATCGTTTCAAAAACTTTAAAGTCTGCTGCATGATATTACTGTACATGGTTTAGCTCCACCGCTGAGCTAATGTATTACTGTAAACTAATGTGGCAAGGTACGGAATGGGGGGCCCGGGCGGGATTCAATCCCACAGACTCCTGGGTGAGAGTCACGCACCCTTACCAGTCAGCCAAAGGGATAGCTGTGGCCAAGTTGCCAGGGCGCATGGTCTATCAGAGGTTTAGTGACAGGACCCCACAGTGTCATACTAAGAACTACTGGCAGTTACACAACTCTGTTCAATTCAATTCAACATTGTCTCACATAGGAAAATTTGTCTTGGACTCAGTAACAGTGGTATAAATGCCACAATGGCAACAAACATCATCATCTAGACATACGTATAAGTATTGCACATACAGTCGTCCTCAAAATTATTTATACCCTCAAATTAAAGAAGGAAAATGAAGGTGAAAAAAGGTATAAATAAAAAAATTCTATGAAAATTATGACATTGATTTTGAATTGTGTTTAACAGAAATATTAAAAACAAACATACAAAAAATAAATCAAGTAAACAAGCATGATGGGAACTCTGAAGCTAAAATTTTTTGTGCAACACTTGGAGGCAATCACTGCAATCAAGAGTTATTGTAATGTTCAAAAAGACTTCCACACCTGTTGACAGGTATTTTGGTCCACTGTTAATGGGAAAGGTGCTCTTGTGTGTTTGGACCAGTTTTGTTTGTCTGTTTGTTTTTTGTAATTATTATTTCCAACCACAATTCAAGATCAATATTTTTTTACAATAAATTATAATTTTGTAAATTTTTATTTATTTGTTTTTGTTTTTTTAGTTTCTTGTTATTTCAACTACTATTGTGAATTTATCCTTTTCTTTAATTGGAGGGTATAATTATTCTGTGAACAACTGTATGTACATCACATTTACCTTATGGTTTTATTTATCTTAAAGTTTTTACAACTATTCTTTTGAATTACATCAGCCTGCGGAGACAAAAGATGGAAATTATCCAATGGCTAAATTTGACACATTTACACAAAAGTGATCATTAAAGACACACAATGTAACTTTTAGACCATTTCTTTTCCTAACCCCTTCTTTTATTTTACTTTCTACTTAAGTTTTAATCTCTCTAACCTATCTTCAACAGAGTCAAATGGTTGCTGCATTGCTATTACTGTTTCTCATTGTTCCCTTTCCTGGTTGTTAACTTGCCAAGGAGGTAATGTAAGTGCCAGCATTCCTTTGTTAGTCTGTCTGTTAGCAAAATAACTCAAAAAGTTGAGAACGGATGGCATGCTGTTTCAGGGAGTGTTGATAATGGCACAAGGAAGAACTGATTGTTGCTCCGGGTCACCCTCTGGATCCAGGAATTTTTGAAGGATTCTTTGTCATCATGAGATAGGGCCGCATGAGGGGAACTGAGCTGTTTGCCGAAAGTCTGCACTCTGAACGCTTTTCTCGTTTATTGCTGTTTTTGCAGTTGTACAACAAGCAACAACTGTTTTGTGTGTTTTATGTACACTGTGCATGTGAATGGTCCCAAATGCTCCCAGTTCCTAAAAATTGGTGAACTATAGTTAAGGAGCAGGAGATACTTGACCCTGCCCCAACTTATTTGAGACATGTTGCTGCCTCTGAATTCATTAATACTGACATTAAAATGTCTCACTTTCAACAGATTATAATTTTTCCAGAATATTCAGGATTAAATATTGGTTTATGACAATCATTGCTTCTGTTTTTAGTCACAATCTGTTACAGCATCCCAAGTTTTTTGGAGCTGTGGTTGTCTCTTCTACATTTATTATGTCCTGGTTGTGGAATCGCTTTAATAATTGAGTGCAGTAGAAAACATCGTCAAGGTTACAGTGCAGTTATACAATAACTTGGGTCACGTGGAGCTCAGGTGTTGGAAATATCTGTGCTCAGGTTTACGAACACACACAAAGAAACTCTCAGCTAACCTCTGACGATGCATTCACGTGTCTGGATTATTTATATTGTGACCAAACCTGCTTCACTGTACTTCTCCTCCTGACCCCATCTTTAGCCATCTCTTTCCCTCCCCCTCCACTGCTCTTGTATTAGAGAGGTGCATTTTGCCTTTTTCCATGTTCACTCCTTTCCCGACTTCACAGCAGAGCCTGGCTGGAGTGACGCTGCTGCTGAGAGTGAGAGCACCTCAGGCTAAAGAGCAGCAAAACAAACTCACTCTTACGTAACTGCTCTGCTGCTGAATTACAGCGGGCAGGACAGGCCAGCCAGCAGGAATGAGCAGGAAGAAAGACAAGCTATAAGGAGAAAGAAAGAAAAGGATCTAACTTTGTGCACCAGACTTATAAATGATCTGTCAGTGTTGTGTAGCAGCAGAATATTCACTGAAACATCTAAAGAAACGTTGCTTTGCTCTTGGAGAGTTGGACTTGTAGACCGTCACAAGTGTTCTTGTAGATATTCATGATCAATTCAACAAGCAATTCAATTTGCTCACCCTGTTGTACACAGTCTAATATACCTGATACCAGCAGGCAGAGGACTGCCCCACAATCATTTGACATATCCCAAAGCATAAATGGTACAAAAGCTATTTTTGTTAATTATTTTTTTTATTGTTAAAGGGATTCAGATTAAAAAGATATATTCTTGGGTTGGGTTTTAAAGGTACAGTATGTAAGAATTGCTGGCATCTGGTGGTAAAGATGGATATTTCAAAGAAAAGATGTTTTCTTTCAAATGACTTCATATTCCAAACACTGTTGTGAATATACGGTGGCACTTAGTGGCCAAAATTCTCTTGGACATAAGAATGTTTTAATCTGTGAGTGGATCCAGTGGTCTCAGATGTACCATGACTGTACTATGAGTAGCTACTTTTAATGTCTTTTAAGGCATTACTTATTGCAAATAGTGCTCTAACTCCCATTAAACAAAGCTGCTACAGCAGTTTTAAAGTTCAGAGGGTTCTTACTTCACACACATTGTTTTGTCCATTCAGGGACACTGTAGTAAAAATGGTGGAACAAATATGGCAGCCTCCATATGTACACCCGCCAACAAGTAGATATAAATGACTCATTCTAAGAAAATGAACACATAACAGCAATTCTAGTGAAGCAGTTACACACAGTTTTGAATTGTATATCAAATTTTTCTGCTATTCACCTTTTTTTGTACACACTGTACCTTTAAAGGGTTAGGGTTACACCCCTCTCCCCCTTTTTTTTTCTAGTTATTAGTTTTTTGGGGGCTTCTTTCAACAAAAAATTACCATGTTTAACATAAATACTATTATTGACTGTCAGTGATGCTGGAGGAAAGCAAAGTTACAATTCTTAAGCAATGGGCTCTATGCATGACTCTACTATTTCCTGAACTTAAGGTACTTTCTTTCTTAAGCAATTAGTTTGATTAGAAAGAGAGTTTATGGAGACGCAATGATTTGCAGACAGCATGCTGACAAACAAATGGCTCAGACCCAGAAGAAATCATCTTTTGCCTATAAAGTCCCGACCTGTGAGCCACCTCAGAATCAAATCATGCTTTGATTTCATTTACCGTCCATCTATTCAGATCTTGAATGAGCTTTCTGCAGAGGGTTTTGCAGGCAGGCACGACTCGGGCAGCACTAATAGAAAAACACTTGTTCCAGATGCATTACACATGAGCTTCCTGTGGCCATGTCACATTGGGTTTTTGATAAGAGGGGAATTTTATTCTTTCTTAAAGGAGGAGATAATTGGTATTATGATGAGAGGGTTTCCAAGCCCCTGCAGGAGATGCTGTATCCAGCTGCCAGCAGATGACTTGTACATTAAGCTCTGAGTCTAATAGAGTTTTGGACTAATCTTATCTTCGATTTTATTTGTTATTGTGTTTAGATGTAAGGGCTGTATTGAACTCATCTGTAGCCCTGAGAGACTAAAACAAAAGTCACAGGGACAATTCCAAGCCCAGTCCTAATGTTAGTTACCGTGAGTATTATTTTCTGGGCTTAAAGGGAGAGTTCAGAGTTCCCCCACCGTTTCAGTTTGTAAACACCATTCAAACTGAACGCCCCTCCCCTCAGGTAAATGGCCACTTTGCTCTTCAGCCTGTTCAGCTTCAAGCATCTCCTTCACAGCTTGGAAGCAGGTGAAAGTCAAACCAATATTAACCCTGGTTTTCCAACGTTTCTATCTAAAGCTCTTTTCACCGCAGAGTACTTCCTTTTCTTCACTGCGTCCGCCGTTTTTCTTTCTTTTTTTTTCTTCGAGAGTTGGAGTGACTGCCGTCTGCTCCAATCATGAGTTTATTCCCACACAGCGTCATGCTCTTAGCTCTGTCATTGGGTGGTGAAAACAGAAATCTCCACCCAGAAACGTCCCGAACACACCAAAACAAAGGGAAAAGCTAATTACAGACAGGGAGGGAGACAGTTGCAAACAAACTCACCACCGCATGAGAGTAGAGGTCCAAAGGCGTGGATTGAGACGGATTTCATTTGCATAAGTCTAACATTTATTTGAGGGGGCTACAAGTCAGAGTTTCCAACTTACGCCTGCTTCACACTAGGCATAAAAGTTACACCCAGGAGGAACACAGATGGGGCTTAAGTCTGGTCTCATCTTAACCTTAAACTGGTCCTAACTTTCCATTCTAAGTGGGATTTAACGTTACACCCGGGTGTACGCCCAGCTGGTGCACTCGGCTCTGGGAGTTTTACCTTTATTTCTCCTCGTCCCGCTGATATCACGTAATGCTGGTGGTAAATGGTGAATTTGTTGAGCCTGTAGTTCAGTGGTTCTCAAACGGGGATTCTCCGAGCTGATTGGTTTTGTTTTGTTTTTTATCTTTTTGTTTTGGGACATTTTGTCCCTCTTCTGGTTTTTTTTATTTTTCGTTGTTTTGCAGTTTTGCCCCTTTTAAACTATTTTTTCCCTTGGTTGTTGTTTTGTAGCTCTTAACAGCATTTTTCCTTCTTTTGTTGTTGTTTTGAAACATTTCATCCCTCTTTAAAGTTTTTTTTCCAGTTTTGCATTTCTTGATTTTGTTTTGTAGCTCTCTGAGGCAATTTTCATCTTTCTGTTGTTATTTTGAGACATTTTGTCCTTCTGTGAATTTTTTTGGTTTTTTTGTTTTGTCTCTTTTGATTTATTTTGTCTCTTTGTTTTTTTATTTCGTCATTTTGCTTTTATTTAAAGCTTTTTAGACATTTTTAAGTCGTTTGAATTGTTTTTAGATAATTCTGAATTTTTCCATTTTTGTTTAGTGTCATTTTTACCTCTTTGAAGCTGTTATGTTTCCCCTTGTAGTTTTCTCTTCTTTTTTGTCTCAATGAAATATCTTCTCTTTGTAATTGTGTCTCTTTGAAGCTTCTTGCATCGGTTGTTTTGAGTCATTTTGTCTCACTTTAAAGCCGCTTTGAGAAATTTTCTGTCTGCTGTTTTTTTTTTTTTTCTCCCTGTCAATATTTTCTCCCTCTCCTTTGTGATTGGATTGACTCATGAGAAATACAGTCATTTGAAACCCAGGCTTTGGGTTGTTAATGTCTTCATTTCATGCAGCTGGGAACTTAAAATGTGTGCAAATATCATTGTTTTATTCCCTCACATACATTCATTTATAATCCCAGTATGAAATCATATGTATACCTCAAAAACGGGGTGAATCAGGAGCATGGGAATAAAAACATATCTAACATTAGATCAGAGTTGATGAGAGGAACGCTGACAGAAAATTACATTATTAAAATCTGGCGCACATGCATGCTTCACAGTGGGATATTCACAGAATGCTGCCAGTTCTGCTTCCCAGTGCCAGAACGATTGTACTAAAATTGCTGGCGAGCTCTGGGGAACCTGGGAAGCAGCCATCAAACCAGAACCCTGCCACAGGAGTAATAAATTGTCAGAATTATTACAGGGAGTTCCTCCACAGTGTACATAACCGCTTAGCTTTAAGAGACTTCAGGGGGGAAGAGGAAGTAAAGCAGTTGGATATGCTCCATTTTATACGCAGAGCTGTGTTTCATCCTATAACTCAACCCTGAAATGTGTGTGTGTGTGTGACTGTGTGAGAGCCACTGCACAAAGAGCTGTAACTGGCTTTGACATTCCCTCCTCTATCCGCCGAGTGCAATACTCTGAATCTTTCATGACTCTTCCTGGTGATTCAGCCCTGCTCTTTGAGGCAACACAGTTCACCCAGCAGAGTAATACATTAATGCTTAAAGAAAACAGCACTCATACACTCTGTCAAGGAGATGATTTCCCTCTATTCTCTGTTAACATGAACCTAATCTGAGCATTTTCCTGGATCAGACAGCAACATGGTTTCTATGAAAGGTGGAGTGCTTATTACAGGTGAATAAAAACATGCAACGATTTAACTGAGAATATCAGGATCAGGGAATAACATGTCCGATGTTAGCATTTATTGTTTGGCTGCTTGACATAAAAGGAAAAGATCAGATGATAAGAATAACATCTAGTCGGAAACTAAGTGGCTTAACTGTCAACAAGTGAAAAATGGATGAGTAAGGACAGGAAGAGGTTTGACAAAAGCTACTTTGTAGTTGATGAATACGACTTCAGGCCTCAGGCAGCGTTGGATAAAAACTCGATTTTTTTTGTGAATTAGCTGAGATGACGAACACTTGATTCATCGCTTCGTCTGCTAGAGAACATTTCAACACAAGACTACAAGGTGCTCATCTCTGGTTCTGCTCTCACTAAAAATACATTGAGGAAATATACTGTAGAAAACTGTCTGTTTTAAGAATCTAAGTTTAAGTTTCCAATTGGAAATTGTTGGAAAAGTGACCTCCAGGTTCAAGAGGAGAGGAACTACGTTGCTATCAGCACACAGTTTAAAAGTTAGCATCTGTGTTAAGGTTGGGGTGCACATAGCATGGATAACTTGCACATCTGCAAAGCCAAGATTAACACTGAAGGAGTTGCAGAAGTTTTGGAGCAACATATGCTGCCATCCAGATGGCATCTTTCTCAGGAGAGACCTTTCTTTTCCCAGCAAGACAAAGTGGAACCACCCTCTGCCCATCATGAAGCAGCTTGGATCCACTGGAGGAGTTTGGTTGCTAAGGTAGTCCGACTGAACCCATTGCTGAAAACATTTCAAATGTTCAGATTAAGATGTTTTTCACTTAATTTTAGCGTTACACGTTTGTGTCTTTCTGCAATGTTTACAATGTTTCTACAACGTTTGCAGATAATTAATTTCTGTTTTTATTAATATTTTATGCTATGATCCTGATTTTGGGGGGAAATCTGGGTTATATTTTTCTATTTTTTTTACAGT
Organism: Atherinomorus stipes; assembly: GCA_023101725.1. Lineage (NCBI taxonomy): Eukaryota > Metazoa > Chordata > Actinopteri > Atheriniformes > Atherinidae > Atherinomorus > Atherinomorus stipes. The sequence goes on from JALJCO010012637.1 coordinate 1,334,957, forward strand.
TTATGTGATGACTCATCAGATGCTAGCAAAGAAAAAGACAATGAGTTGATTAGAGAAAACTGGTGATCTCTCACACACCAGAGTCAATTTACAGGAAGCTTTATTTTTGCATCTGAGCAGTGGGTTGAGACCAAAACAACCACTCACCTAAAAATGCAAAATATCTGAAGATTTAAACATAAGCGGTGGCAGCTGCATGAAACATGACATCTCTGGTTTCTTTCCTTTGTGAAACAGTGCAAAGGGCCGGTCTAATTTCTGCTGAACCACAACAACCTCTTCAGTTTTATAAATGATCAGCTCACAAGCACTCTTTGGATTCTCTTGAATCCCACTCACCAAGTCTTTGGACGTGCCGAGTCTCTTGAGCCCGTCCAGGGGCAGAAGGTCGGCTGAGTCCTTGTGTGTGAACTGGGTGGCTTGTTTCAGACGCCTCTGCTGGTGCAGGATGGCTTTATCCCGGATGGCTAATTCGCCTTTCTTTGCCTCACTCATGGTCACCGTTTCTCTGAAGCTGTGCACTGAAGCACGGAGATGTATCCTCACAGCAGCAGTGGCAACGAGGAGGAGAACCCCCCTCAGAAAGGCAGCTGTTTAAGGTTGCTCCTCTTTTAGGTCCCTGGTAGCAGAGTCCACTGCTTTGCCCTCTCTGAAACACTGTCCTCCCCTCAGGGCTTCCTCTGCTCGCTCATGTATGTGCCTCAGCAGCTTTGGGAGCTATTGTCCTGTCCTGGAAGCTCCTCTGATGTAGACGAGCATCTTCCTCACTGAGATCTGCTCAGTCTCTGATAGAGGCTGTAGGGAAGGTGTGACTGAGTCTGTGTGAGCGTGTTTTCTCCCCCTCCCCTCAGAGCCGTCTGTCCTTGGATCTCTGTCTCTCTGTTACGCTCACATCTCTGCTTTCAGAAGTGTTTTCACTCCCTCTCTCCCCTCTGAGTCCTCCTCTTTCTGTCACACATTCGTCAAACACATGTTCACCTCACAATACTGAGCATGTTTTTCCATGACAGATCTTCATGCTGCATTTTAAGCCCTGTTCTGTTACAAAAGCATGTCACCATGCAGCTACAACGCATTTGTTTGTCAGCCTATATGTTGTGTGTGTGTGTGTGTGTGTGACAGGTTGCAGTATTAGGTCCAGCAGCCCTGCTGTGGAGGTGTGGGGGAGATCACTGTGATCTGACCTCACACAGAGGATCAATCTGGAACTCTGATGGCAACTATTGATTTCCTCTGGCCCCCTCTGACTGTCACTGTGGATACAAAAATCCCATTTCTGTCATTCATCCATCCATCCGTCCATCCACATCACCAACAACTATAAATATAACATCCGTCTTTGTTCATAACCTCCAAACGATGACACATTTTTCCTGAGGTGATTCTGCAGCCTACAGGTGTAGAGGGTGTCATGAGATGCAAAAAACTGTTCATATTTTTATCTAATGGAATTTAATAGGATTCTTGTTTAAGATGCATGTTGACATCAAAGTAAAGAGGGCTTTATAAAATACATAATGTTTATAAAAAGAGGGAGTCCTTGTGAAGGTGAAGTGGAAAACACCAACAGCCTGCAGAGAAAGGAGTTGTTTGAAAGTACATGCTGCCCCCTGCTGGTTGCCATGTCTTTGATTTTTTTTTTTTCAGCCTTGTGCACATCAGTATTTAAATTCCAAGCAGCTGTGCACAAAATTCAGAAGACATCTTTGTATCTACAAAAGAACCAGCGTGGATTTGACGTGAGTCCAGTTTTCAATATCATTTTATACCAGATGCCACCAAAATCCTGTTAAAAACCAAACCCAGCTTCAAAAGTTACATTTTTCTTTTTAGACAAACTTTTATGCTTCTAGTCTTTGCTCTCAGTAACACTCCCCATTGGGGATGAAATGCAAATGCCAAGCATTTTGTCTCCAAACAGAAACCATTGCTAATTGCAGGTTTCCCAATTTAACATGTATTCTCCTCTTTGATTGAGACTTTTTCCAATATTCTCACCTTATACCTCATTTTATTTGTGTTGGGGGCACTTACCTGTTGAAACATACCATCTGAGAAAGTTTCGCATCTGTCACCCGCTGTGAGATTCAGACCCGCAACCATGGCAGCTTCTCCACCGCACTGGGGTCAAAAAAGTGAATACTGCATTGCTATTTTTCACACCCAATCATGCACGGGGAAAACAGCAAATAAACTCCCATAGCAGGTCTGTGACGGTGCGAGGGCTGGCATGTTCTTACAACCTACTACGAGGGCACCTCAAGGCCTGGCAATCCCACTCGCCCACTTAGCCTAAGCAGTTCAATGCAAGTCACCGCGCATGGCCCCAAAGCAACATGGTGGATTGTTCCCTATATACTATAGTTTTTAAAGGCCCACAGTGTAACTTTTAGCAGTCTTCTCAGTGGCACGCCCCCCATCAATGGCTAAACTAGCATCCATCTTGCATCGTACGTGTTCTGTGAGCTCATTCCTGCCAGTAAAAGACAGTCGTCTGATCTCTTGTTCTGTCCCTTCCGCTCTTTCTTTTCCTCTTCCTCCAGTAATGTTTCCTTGATTTTTTTTTTTGCCAAATCCATCATGGTGCGCGTTCAAAACAAGCGGTGTGTTCAAATAAGTTTTCTAGCACGTGACGCGGTGTGCAACCAATAGTCAGCTGCAACGTTACGGATGCGTCCCAGATGGAAAAGTTACATCGTGCGGTTACTCAGCCTCAGGACGCCGCTGGGCAGTGACGGCTCAAAAATGCCCACAATGACTTTGTGTGCCATCAAAATGAGTCAGAAACGCAGATCGAAAAGTTATGTTGTGGATCTTTAATCACTGAATGTTTTAACAAAGATCTAGGGCCAGGGGTGGGCAAATCTGGTTCTCGATGGCTGGCATCCTGGAGTTTCACTGCTGCAACACACCTGACTTCAATCAATGAGTAATTTTGCAGAGCTTGATGTGAAGGTCTGCAAAAGGCACAAAGTGTGTTGCCACAGGGAAACTGTTAATATGTACAGGATGCCAGCCCTCGAGGGCTGAAGTTGCCCACCCCTGATCTAGGCTCAAAATTGCAACCCCTGCATTTTTAGACCGGCGCATTCACAACCACGCCACTGCAGAACACCATCACAACACATCAAGTGTTCCACATTATTTCTATCCACATTTATGTGGACTACTCATATTTGACTGTCCAATACAAATCCAAAAAATGACAAAATCACAGGCATAACTTGAATAATTTGTTTTTAGATCAGTAGTTGTTCAAGTTTATGTATTAAAGCACATTTACAACACAGAGAAAGAGAAATATAATAAATAAAAACAGTAATTAATCACCGTGAGCTTTGGCTCCGATCTCATTAGTTTGTTGGGGAATTTCAATTTGCACTCCCTGCTGAAAAAAACAGCTTGACCAGCTTAAGCTGGTCTTGCTTTTTTTTCAACAGGGCTGTCCTACAGTATAAAGGTCCGTAAGATCTGTTGTCTGGAGAGGATTCATCCGTTCATCAGGGCTGTTGCATCCGACTTTCAGTTCATTTCTTGTGTCATTTCTTCAAATAATTCAATAAATAAACCTGCCCATAAATAGTCTTGGAAAAAGGAACACATCGGTGACTGTGCAGAAATGTGTAAGAACTCTAAATGTGTGAAAAACTTCTCACAGGGCTGTGGTGGAAACCATGAAAAGATGCATATACCCCTGTAGATATATTACATCACCATGATCACACTCATAATAAAGGCAGCTACAGACCTTAAATTAACTTTCAGAGGTTAATTTTAAACACAACTTTATTCTGATATTGAGTCCTAATTTTATATGAACTTTTAAAAACTCATTACTGGCTGTGAGGCATGAAGTACAAGATTAAAATTCCAACTATTTGAACAAAGATACCGAATCACAGACTTCTAAAAAGAAGTTTTATTTTGCATTTGAAGCATAAAACATTTCTCGTCCATTTCAAAGCCACAAAGTTTATACTGAACAGCTCTGAAGTAAACTGCAGCTGATGGGCTAATCAAATTTTGATGCAGAGCAGGAAGGCACACTATCATTTTTTACTAAATCATGAATTTGAGTGGTCCGAGGATGGAACCCAGTGGTACACCTAAATGATCGTCTGCAGTGCTCGCACTGAAATCTGTCTCGCTGGTAATTTTCAAACCAGCAGATAATGACAGATTACTTGAATATTACACAATCTACAGCTCCTTCAACTAATTCTAACAGCATCGTAAAATTGCTTCACTTACAGGATAGAATAGTGTAGAATAGAAAAGAAACTGTGTCATTGTGCAGTGGAATACAACAAAACTTTGTTTTGCAGCAACCTCCTGCAGCAAGTACATATCAGAAGTATGTTATATTATTATATTCAACCTTCTGATTATAATGCCATGGATACTTAATTTCAATAAGTATTTATGTAATAAAAAATCTATAACAGCACTCTGTTTTTATTTTAAAAAGAGAAACCTGCATATGCTGCATTAAACAGTGCTGCAGTCAACTGAAAACGTATCGCAAACTAAATAATGAGAGATTATGAGATTCCATCACCATCATCATATTGTTTTCATTGTGAAAAAAAAAACATTTTAAAAGTAAATAAATGGTCATTTTTTATTACCATTTAAGATATTTAACCCACTTGCTTAACTTACGTACCTAAGCATGGGTTGTATAAGATTCAACAAACGTAAATGAAAATGTTTTGTTGCTGCATTCCTCAAATAAAAACCTTGATTAGCTTTTTTTTTTTTTTTCCAAGATAAGCTTCCCAAAGCCATCACTAACTTTTACTGAAACATGGCAATGACTTGGTTTGTTGGGGCAAATACCATTTAAACTGTAAATGCTGACTATTTGGGATTTTACAGCCTTTCCATTCGAGTTTCTGCTATAAACTCACATGACCATAAACCCAAGCTCCTCCACCAGCGCTCCTTTTATTCACCGTTTTCTTCCAGCTTCATAAAAATCAGTGGCAGAAGATCCGGTCTAAGGAGCTCTCATGTAGATCGTGTTGACTTAAATGGAGCAGAGGGACTGACAGAGGAAGACTTTACTCCACGGACACATGGCCAGATATTTTGGTAAAATGTCACATGAATCACAAATAGCCTTCTTTCTCATCTTAATTTGGAAATGCTGACTAAAAAAAAACCAGGAAAAAAACAGTATGTTTATCAAAAGACACAACAACAGATCCCTGAAAATCATTTTTATTGTCATGACCTAAATTTCCAAACTGCCAAACAAACAAGTAATGCAGAGAAGCTGAAATCCATCAAACCAAACACTACAAATACTCCGTTTACCCAATGCTTTTAAGACTTTCAGAGGTTAATTTTAAATTTCAAAACTGCAAAAAAATCCCCACAATTTCATACAGAAACCAAAAAGTACCTCAATAGAAAAAAAAACTGCTGCAGCAGAACAAAAATAAAAACAGCAGTTTTGGTCAATTGCTGGCAACGTAAGAAAATCTTGCATTTTGTGCTTTTATTTAATTCATTTTTAAGTTTCTATTAACTGAAGCTGCAGAAGGCACATGAGCATTGTTCAGTTCACTGAACTTTGCTTTAAGCTTTTCTTAGTGTATCTCTGAAAAATAAGACTGTGTGAGTGCACACAAACACAAAGCTCCCTATGAGTCAATTCACCCCCCAAAACCACCACTAAGGAGCTTCTAATTCCCATAAAACCGGCAGTGTAAAACCAAAGCCATTTCCACAATTATCTGCCATACGCAGAACATAAAGACATGAAATGTAGTTTGTTTCTGATAGAGGTTACGTTTTGTAGTTATAGCAGATAAACATATAGACCAATGCCTTATTTGGAGTGTAAACATGAGGAACATAGTTGCCTTTTAAAAGCATTCTGTTACGTAGCTCTTGTTTGTGCTTTTTAAGTATTAGCATTACAACGTGTTTCTCTGAAGCCACTTACTGCAGTTCTGACAGTATTTCCAGAAACCTAAAACACTCTTGTATCAGTTTAGATGAGGAAATGCTTCGGCTGCTCCAAACAAACGTCTCATAACCAAACAAAAATGGCAACCACATGTTTGGAAACCGGTTATCCTTCCTTATAATATTTATTTTTTCTCATCGAGGTGGCTACTAAACTGAGGATTCTGGAAATATTTTCATATGAGCAGCGAGTTCTGTGACTGTTAAACACATGAGAGGCACGAACTGAAGCTAGCTGTTCTGATGATGTTGACTTGTGGGCACAGCGCTGTCATTATAGCTCTTATATTTGCATCCACAGCAGAATGTGTAATGTAGTGCGTTTGTTTTTAGGCACAGAGGTCAAGAGGTGTTCAACCTGGCAACCAGGCTTTGTTCCCGCTGATACCACACAGCTCCATTCAGAGTAGCAGACCACACACACACACGGACCCGTTAATGCTGCCAGGGCTCCTCTATCTGTTTAAACGTCCCTCCCTAGCGCCTGGTCGTCATAGCACATTGGGGAGATAAAGCGAACAGAGCAGCATGTTCTGTCCCAGAGCCGGGAAGCGTCTGAAAGCCTCCCAGGCGTCTGAGAAAATGTTGTATTTCAGAAAGACGCGGTGCTCCAGGCTGGTGGGCAAGCTCACATCCCGACTCATGATGTAGATGCCGTCGTTGTGCAGCGTGCACGTCAGGTTCAGGCCCGACTTGGACGTGTTCTCCTTCAGCTGGATCCACTCCCCCGTGGTGACGTTGTAGGACTGCACCGTCAGAACATCCTCCGTCTGGCTGGAACGACGCTGTCGCAGGCCAGATTCCAGCTCGTGGGTGTAGCCCCCCACCAGGTAGATGGTGTCCTCCACCGAGAGCATCTGCTGCTTGCGGATGTGGGCTGGACAGGACCGGAACGCTGTCCAGGTGTCGGAGGTGGGGCAGTAGCGGAGGACATTGGTGTTCCTGTCTGTTAAACACAGAAAAGGAATGAACAAAGATTCACTTTTAGGGAGTAATTTATTCATAATCAAATGGTTGGGGGGGGGGGGGGGGGGCTTATCTTTTTCATATTTATATTGAGGTGTATACAAGAGGATCGAAAACTACCTTCATTTACCAGGGCACACTGATGTCAGCAGTAAACATGTTTGTACAGTATACATAATTAGATTTATTCATTAAGCACAAATAATTACAAAGAAAAAAAAAACTACATTGACCATACAATAAGAAAATAATGTCAGTATGAAATATTAAACTGGTCACAAACAGAAGAATAAATAAAATAAAGAAATAGATAAATAAATAAAATAAAAAAGGTTATACTGATTGCAAAAAAGTCAATAGTTGCAATTATTGTATAATTTGTTCAAATATAGTTTTTACTTTTAAAAAATAACTTTTTGGCCTTTTTAGCCATAAAATCATGAATTGTAAATTTCGTCCACTTATAATGAAACAGCTTGAATATTTACCTGCTATTTACATTTTCTTAACAATTTTTCACAGAGCAAAAAAAAAAAAAAAAAATATAATATATATATATATATATATATATATATATATATATATATATATATATATATATATAAATTGCTAAATGTAATCTATGGCGGAAAGCTGAATCAATGCTTCCTCCTGCCTCACATTCTCCAAAACACAAACACTGAAAGCTGTGGAGCTACTGGTATGTGCTTGTTTACTGGATTTTGTTTGTTTATCCGGAGGCAAATCGATTACATACTTCAGCAGACTGGCAACATAATATGATAACTGATACAGGCCGGTGGTTTTAATGTAGTGGCTGACTGATGTATTTTTAATGCTACTGTTTGGTAAATGACTACACAATAAATGTATGACGGACATCGGGGTAAATGCCTTTATTAATGCAGGTTTGTTTATAGTGTTACTTTATGTGTGTGTTTGTGGTAATGTATGCTCTGTGTATGCTGCTTTCTTAAAGGATTTAACTGCACAGGACACACTAAAATTCCTCATTCCCTGGATTTCTGAACACTCACCTCTTGCAGTGTATCCACCCATGACATAGATCATACCCTGGCACTCACAGGCTGAGAACTCAGCCAGAGGGTCAGGCATAGAGGAGACACAGGTCCACCAGTCTTGTTCTGGGCTGTAACACTCCACCGTACCCAGACACTGGCCTCCGACAGCATACAGCTTTCCTTGTACTGCCAGTAGCTTAAAGTTGGACCTGGATGAGAGGACCCAGTGAGTGAAACATGATGGAAACGACATTCAGCTGACCTGTAAGGAGAATTTCTTGTTACCTCTTCTGGTTGAGTGGAGCCACCTGGTTCCACTCGTTCCTGCAGGGATTGTAGCAGTGCACAGCAGAAATCTCCTGACTCGTCATCCTGTATCCGCCAACTATGAACAGGTAGTTGTCAAGGACAGCAGATCCATATCCTCTGACGTTGATCATATCTGGAGGCAGGTTGTTGGCCAGCGGCTTCCAGCGCTGCTCCACCTCTCCATACCTCAGCATGGACCACGGTTCGTCCTGATCGGGCACATCCAGGGACAGGCAAGTGAAGTCCCCGATGGCTACCAGTGTGGCTGTGCCTTTCATGCGCATCTCCTTGACTTGGTCTCTAACAGCAGAGGGCAGACTGCTGAACTCAGGCCGCCTCAGCATGGGGTGATAGTAGCAGCTCATGTACTTTAGGCAAGCATTACGCAAATCGTGAGTCCCGTACACCTCAGAGAGGCTGTACAACTCCACGCAGTTTTCCAGACGGATCTCTGAGGTCAAGAGTTTGAGGATGGAGGTAACCTGTAAGAAGGAAGCCGTCTCGATCAGATCCTCCAGAGTCTCGTTGACCACTTGGACTTTGGAAGTGTTGATGAACTCCAGAACCAGCTCCAGACCCGGGACGCTGAGCCCCTGCAACTGCACCGAGTCCTCTGTGGACTCTCTCATACCAGAGCTGTACAGCGCGCGGAAGTAGTCGCTCTTTTCTATCAGCTTCTTCTTATTTACTTCGTAGGTTTTGTCATCCATGACAATGGCGATAATCTGGTCAGATGACATGATGAAAAGAGCCCCGGAGTTTGTCTCTTTTGTTGTGCTCGTCGTCTGTCAGCCTCCTGACCGACCCACCGCTTACATCTCACCGGCGAGAGAGCTCTGTGGCCGGTCTATATATGGTCATGTTCAGCCCATAGATCGCCTAGAAGCTACTTTCTTTAGCCGGGAAAGCTAACCAGCTAACAGATGAGCTACAGATGCTGCTAGATAAACGACCCAAAACAGACCTTTCTTCGGGTTAACATTCCTCGACAGGCCGACACAAAGCGGCTGCGTGTTCTGAAAATGAAATCTACATATTCAAGTTTATTTCTAACACTGATGGTAATATTTTCAACGACATTTCTGCAGCCTATTGTTATGAGATGCGCCGAGCTGTCAAATTTTCAGTGTTTTGATCCTGCGCTGTACGTCACTTCCGGTTGTCTTCTTCGTGCGCATATGGTTGTAGATCGTTACAGTGCGCTGCTGCCACCTATCGGTAATTGCGCGAATAGCGTCTCCCCGTTTGAAAAAAAAAGATTTATTTATGGATTTTATTACAGCAGTCCAAACATATTCCATTACAGGCAGATGATTAATATTGAAATGTCACCCAGTAAAAATACAATATTAAAGATATTAACAACGAAAAAGTCTGAATGTGTACCACTCATTATGCAGAGTGTTCTGTACCCACAACAAAATGTTATAGATTCCTGTAAATTACAGAGCTTATTCATTTAACAGGAAGCCAACATGTGTTGTGGTTCATTTAAAACAAAACAAAAAAAAAAAAAAAAAACATACATGTTGACATGTTGAGTGTAAAGTAGGCTATTGTTTGCATTTTTACAGTACCATGTTTTGTCTTCTTTAAAATACAATTTTCATTTTCTTTTCATCCTGAAAAAGTTCTTTTTTTCTACAGTTCAACTTCATATTGTAATCACTAAGGGTCAAACATTAGAAAACCCTTTTCACATCCTTACCTAAACTAAAGTGCTGTAATTGTGAAACATTTTTGGGAAATTGTGATCAACACAATATTATTTTTTATACCAGAGGATTTATGTCTAATGGAATGAATTACTATTGGCAGCATGATGCTCCTTGTTTAGGTTATTGATATAATGAAGTTACAAATATAACATCATTCATGTGATCCCACATTACCAGTGTTTGTCCATCCTGTCTCTGGTTAAAATACGATCAGCAGCTCAGTGGCACATGTTCAGTTGTCAATCAAGATAACATTTGTTATCACAATATCTGAGGGTTTAGTGGTTTAACCCTGTGAGCTGACTAGATACCAAAATTTTACCAGACTGAGACAGGAAGTGTTACCTTCTAAATAAAATCAAAATATATTTGCGTTGAATTGGTCCTTAATCAGTAGTTCACATTACCTTCAGTCCATTCGGTATGTTTGCCAATATTAATGGTGACATATAAACTGCTTCTCAAAGATGTGGTATTCATCTACTTTTTTTTTTTTTCAAACTTCATACCTTATTGGCCTAAATATGTTTTTAAATGCAGACAAGTCTCTATTGCAACTTTATTATGACTCATGTAAGGTAAATCATGTTAACATCTGTTTAACTTACATGGGCCTGTAAAGAAAAATTGAAAACTGAGGATTAGTAATGAAAACAACAATAAATTTGTGATGTTTCTCTAAACAAATGTCACTAAGTGTTTCAGACAGCATTAAGTAATATTAAAAAGAGATCATTTCACACACTTTTCTCTCCCTGCATCTGGACTACTGCAACAACTTTGTTTCATGTCTCCAACAAAGTCTGCCAATCAACTCCAGACAGTATAAAACTCAGCTGTTAACAAGGAAAACCAAGAAAATTGCGCACACTATTTCTGTTTTAGCCATTTTACATCACCTTCCATATGTTTTTATTTTCTAATTTTATGACCTTGCATATTAGCCTATACTCTTTTCCTGGCTTTGTGTCTTCATTTATCTGATCTTTTAGAATCACATAAGCTTACATGTAGGCACATGGTTTGGTAGATGACTTCTCCTTGTTCCAGACACGGTTTAAGACCAGATGTCAGAGTATTTGCGGTCAAAGCCCCTAAACTCTGGAACAAGCTGCCTGAGAGGATCAGGTCAGCAGATTCAGTGTCTTAAATCTCCTTTTAAAACGTTCTTTTAAAAACTCTTCCTGATCTTATGGTAATTTACTTTTATTTATCGATTGACTGGATTTGTGGCCAACAATTTATTATTTCATCTTTTTATTTGATGTTAAAAGACAGATTTATAAATAATACTTTACTGTTCAAAACTATCAAATGCCAAAGTTATTTGCAGCAGGCTTGGTGTCCATGCAGGAACAATATACTTGATGATCTCAGTTTAGTGAAAATTCAGCGGAAGAAATTCCCGATGCATCCACTTTTTAACATCCTCAGCACACTGTTTAGCAAAAAGCAATTATTTTCAGGCACTAAATATTCATTTATTTAGTGCCTATTCTCAACACATAATCTCAAAGCACTCCAAAGAGAAAATAAACAAATTCAGTACAAAAATATGTCATCCATTTTATTCCAGTTTATTATAATCAAACTTATCATGCTGATTTTGATTGTATACATATGATATTAAGTCTTACTACAGAAATAAATGGATTCGGTCCCTCAGCCAGAGCAGGCTCATGGTTGGTGGATGACTCTCTTATTTAACAGTGGGAATTTTAAAACCCAGACGCATGAGGGGTAGCCATCTGCTTTGGCTGTCAGGGGAGTAAGAGGATAATACTGAGATATCAACAAGCGCACAAACACTAGGTCTGGAGTAACAGCTGAGAAAGAAAAAGAAAGACAGAGAAACATGTTAAAGGCAATAAAAGGAGAAGGGAGCCTGATAAATGTACTCTACAAAAAGTAAGGAAATTTGTGTTTGATCGAGTATTTCTCACCTTTTAATAATACCAGTTTCTGTTGGAGTAAACCCTTGTTATGGAAAAAAAAAAGGGAAAAAAAAAACTTCTTGTAATGATTCAGATGAGAAAGTCCATTCAGGTTTATTAAGAACTTGCATAAGGAGAGCTATCACAGAGATACACACGTCATCTGTATGAGGACTCTGGTTTACAGAAGATGAGTTCCCCCTTATATAGCTTACAGGAAGTGTATTTGTCACAGAGGTCATTTGCATAAAGAGAGGCTCAGGTGTCGACCTTATATCTTACAGAGTGATAAGGAAGATCTTTGGCTTCTTGTTTGCAAACAGTTGTCAGTGACTGCCTTTGCTTCAGACATTTCGTCGTTCGATTAGCTTTAAAAGTACAGTGTGTATGAATTACTGACATCTAGTGGTAAAGATGGGTATGTGGGAAAAAATATTTTTTCTTGCAAATGACTTCTTATTCCAAATTTCTCCCAGACATAAAGATGTTTTCATCTGTGAGTGGATCCAGTGGTCTCAGGGTGTAGCTATGACTGTACTATGAGTAACTACTTTCAATGTCCAACTCGGGGAAAAAATAGAAATCTCCAAAACAGACTATTTGTGAGCTAGAATAGCTAGAATATAACACATTTCTAGCTAGAAAAATAACACAGACGTTATGACAATGTTACCACAGCTAATTTCAGTGTATTTGTTTAATAAACAACACATAATCACGCTGCATTTTAAAGAAAAAAGACCGCCATGAGACAGTAAAATTCAAGTTTAATAAGCACAACAATGGTAGGCCTACTGGACACCGCCATCTTTAAATCAAAATCTCGGGGTCCTCTGCAAATTACGAGCTAGTATCTCGGAAGAACAAGTTCCGACACAACTGGAACGCACGAAAATATGGCAGCCACCATGTATGTGCACCCCCAGCAAGTAGATATAAATGACTCATGCAAAGAAAATAAACATCTAACAGCTTTTCTAGTGAAGTGATTACACATCAATAGAAACCCAGTTTTAAATTATATATCACATTTTTCTGCCATTGACCTTTGATTTTTTTTTTTTTTTTTTTTTACACACTGTACCTTTAAGATGTGAATTGGGCTTTCAGGAACAATGACTTGATTAGATTTTTTTTCAGGCACTACTTAGTACAGCAACCAGTTTGGGCTACACATGCTCCAAAGAATGAATTGAATGAATAATAAAATTTCGTCCACACCCTGTTGGAAAGCTTGATTAGTAACTGATTACATTTTTAAGGACTAGACTTGTTTCTTTTCACCAATTTGAGACAGAAAGTTTGCCATTTTAGCTAGGCTATATTATGCAGATTAGAGATTAAACATGTGAACTAAAGGACAAACCTTGGACAAGTAAGGCTTTTAATAGTTTTAGTTTGAAAGCAGTGACCGGAAGCGTCTTTACTGATCTTTGCGCGTTGGTGGTGGTGTGGGAGGAGGAAGGTGGTGGTGGTGACGGGCAGGCAGGCGCATCAATGACAGGGACAGCAGCCAAACCCTCTCCGCTCGGCCTGTTTCATGTTTGTGGCTCCAGGCAGCGGACATCCAGCTGTTTGTGATCCGAGCTGAGGATGTGGGAGCAGGTGTGGATCTCCTGGTTCTCCCGCTGCCTCGTACTCATCACCATCACCGCTCACACATCATCAGCCGCTTCAGCCCACGGAGACCCGCGGCCGTGCGACAAGGTGCGCGCTCTTGTTTTGTTATTTCTGTCTTCTTACGTCCTGTTTCCATTTTCATATATATATATAAAAAAATAGACTAAAGTAAAATGATGCTTTACAATTTACCCAAATCTGCACGGTTATATTGTGTCGTATATTTTCAGCCTATTGTTTACTGCTTATTTTGCAGGGTAAACAGGAAAGCTATGTGGCAAGAATAACCATACAGGTTAGATCAGTTAAAGCTAATCCAAATGCACTGTTAAAACAATTCAACATAGCCTATCAAATGTTGTCCAGCGTCGTAGTGTAGTGGCTCAGCAGGTTCTGGATATGTGCGATCCTCCAGGCTGCTGATCGGCTTAAAATACGGTTCATGATGACTGAAAACACGAGAGGACGCCGTCTGCTGGCCTCCATCCCTCCTCTGGTACAACCTGACCAGCCGAGGAGACGGAGCCGGACGCTGCTGTCATGCTGCTTTCTGTTGACCATCCAAATGCTGACACAGGCGAGACCTCTGCGCAGGTTTCTACAACGGATAAAGACACCTATCCCAGATTTAGCTAAATTAGCAGTTTAGTTGAAGCAAAAATAGTTCTGGCATCAGTTTGTGCTGGGACTAAAATGATTTGTAGACGTTCCTATTTGTTTTCTGTTCAAAAACGTAACGCAAACACAAATAAGAATAATAAAATGTTTGTTCAGAAACAAACCAGCTACCTTCAGCATCTAGTTAGCTTAGCATAATTATATAAAACAGGGGGAGCAGTATGGTTGCCTGGCAACTATGGCAAAAAGATAGGGGGTAAGATATTTCAATTAATTAATATTTATGCATTTGAGTTTACTGTGATTATCATTGAAAGCCACACAAAAAATTGTGAATTATTTGGTTAAATTTTAACGAGAAAATAGTTGCGGAGACTCATTTCGGTGTGCGGTAGTCTGAGTTTGTATTTCTCTGTGTGCTAGTTTGAGCTTTCAGGCTATTTACTGTATGCTGTGTCATTTGGATTACAATGTACTTCAAGTGTTATTGAGTGACACAAATCTCTAAAGAGGAGAGAGAGATGGTGGGGGGTGAGTCGGTCCCTCTGAGCCTTAAAATAGGCCAGTGTTGAGAGATGTTCACTGTTATAGATTCATGGCTAAAAAAAGGACCTGATTGTCTTTCTGTGGGATTTTGACTAAATTATCTACAGATCTTCTGTTAAGATTAAAAAATTGTCAATTTGCAAAAAAAGTTAATAAATGAAAATAATAATAAAAATAATAATAATAATAATGGCATGGCAAGTCTTTTCAGAATGTTAAGGGCTCAGTTTTAATCTTTTGCTCATAATTTTATTCAATTATCCTAGTATACACTTGTGCACATGCTATTATATACTACCTTGTTTTACTACAGGGGCTTAAAAAACTTGCTTCTCTAAGCAAACCAACTAACTTATATTCTTTAGAAATGGTTTCAAAACATAAAGCTAAACAAATTTCTGAAAGAAAATCAATTAATTTAATCTTTTTGGTTGACTTCCTTACTGTGGAATTATATTCTAACAATCAAAGCCAAAGACAATCTGAGCAGTCATTTTTTTCTTTCAGATCTGGCTTTGGACTCTCCATGCACAACTTTGTGGTGTTGATTTAATTATATTTTCATACTTCTAGCTCAGATTTTTTGTTTTTTTTTTATCTAAATTTTCTCCTTTTTTTTACGTGATTTTTTTTTTTTTTTTAACCCTTTCTGTCACTAATTTAGCTGTAAGGCCACCAGTCAGGAATAAGGCTCAGAGACAGGGGAGGCAGCATATTCACAACCCAGTTTGCAAAACAAGGCAAAAGTGTAGGATTATACACCCCGTTGTTTAATGTTGGCAGAATGTGTTCAGATCATATTCTGTTGGCAGGTGTTACAACAACATTGCTAACTTTAACTTATTTTACATCGGATCCCCCGTTATCTGACTATCCTACAGATTCCAATGCCATGTTGGAATGGTGTGCATCCTTCCATGAGACTGATAATAAAGTCATTGCAGTCCTGTTGAAGCAGGTGAGAGGTAGCTAGTTACCATATGACTCACCGACAACAGTCGTGCAGGGAACTTTTGAGCTGTAGAGATGTAGTTGATGGATTTTCTTACCTTTTTAGAAAGAATTAACTAAAGCCTCCTGCTTCCTTTACAACCAGGGCTGATCAGTTTCTGTCAGCATAGAAAACTATAAGAAAGATGATGGAAAGTGCTGCTTTTTAATTAGCAAACTATATTGTATTTTTTTCTACATTCCCCAAGAAAGGCAACTTTTCAACCACGTAAAACATATTTTCTTTGATACGTTATTGTAAATTAAATCAGGTTTTATAGGATGTTGTTTTTCCAGGTTGTTTTTCTATCATTATACAAGTTAAGTCCTTCATAATTTCTGAAAAAATTCCATATTAAAGAAAAAAAGACACTTCGTTAGTTACTTTAGTCCAGGCAAAAAGCTAAATTTAAATTGGTTTTAGTCAGTTTAAGTTGTGTGTGTGATTAAAATAGTCATGGTTTGTTTTTAAATGGGTTTTCATGTAAATTACCAGGAGTTTGATTCATGTCAATATGTTGAATCACAGTAATCTGATCTCAGAAGGAGCAGTTAACATCGCAGAGAGCAGCTTCAGCTTTATTGCTATAATAAAAAGTTAAAGAAGTGCAGAGGTTTATTTGAGCAGCTGACAAATAAAAAATTATTCATAAAGTGAGAATGATGCACTTTCTGTAATATGAGAAGAAACAAAACCAACTGTGTGAGTTCGAGCTGAGTATGTTCTACACAGTAAGCTGTTATGTAACAAGCACAGCTGTCTGTGTTTGAGTTGAGATGACCTAAATGCTTGCCCAGACATAAGACAATAAAATCTCCAGATGGATTTATTTGTCATTTTCTCTCTATTTAATAATGTTTTCAACCAAAACAGTGAAGATTAGTCTTCCTCTCTCTTGTTAGCATCCTGTTAAATCCTAAAACCTCCTGACTGGCTTGTTGAAGAGCGGATTTTTATCCCTTGGCCTCTCTCGTTTCCTCCCTACAGTCTCCATGACAACAAGCTCAAGTCACCCTGGAAACGGGTGCAACACATTAGTGGTGTCCTTTTTATCAGTTTCACCTTTCCCTCACTGTTAACTTATTAGCACAGCCTTTTTTTCTGTTTGTTTCACAGAAGTAGATGGCAGGTGAATCGCAGCGCAGGTCGGCGGCTACATGTTAATGAAGTGGTTTCCTGACTCCTGCAGCTCACGTGGCGCATCCATAGTTTGTGCTGTTCATTTGTACGCTTGGGAAAGGGGAGGCGGTGCAGCATGAATGACCACATTTGTTGCTGCAGCAAAGCTATTAGTCATTTAAAAGAATGAACCACACACACATTCACAAGTAGCCTGCATGTGAGCACCATCCCCATCACTGAATAATCCCCCCTGCAGATACATCGCTGTTTATTTCTGCCATTGTTTCAGTTTAATTAGCTGCTACTTAGATGTTGGTCAGTGCTCTGCAGCAGCTAGCTGCCTGCGCTGTTTATCTGTCAATAAGCAGAAGGGTCGGGGGAGGAGATGGGGATGTGCCAGAGCAAGGATCTGGACTCCCTCAAAGTTGTATTCAAAGTCCAAAGCATGCCTTCCTCTTGTTGCACAGCTACAATTCCCAACAAATGGTCAATACTGTTGAATTAGTTAGTCGTTCTCTATTTAGTCCAGTTTTTCTTCTAAAGATCATGATGTTAAAAATGCTTGCTTCATCCTACTGACAGCCAATAACCTGAAGATTCTTAAATACAAATGATAAAAGCAGGAAATCCAAGTAAAAGACAGTCGGTAAGGACAGGTAAGGGATTAATTATAGGCCTTATATGCATTTAAGCCAGTAACTACAAGAACATAAGCTCTTCACTTTTTTGTTGGCTAAAAGCTCTGAAGTTCCACCAGAGATTCATTATTCCCAATTTGAATGATGAGCATAAAGCTACAATCAGTGGTCCTTGAACAGAAGCCACTGTGCAGATGACCTGCTGCTGTAATCTTAATGGCCCCATTAGTCTTCTAGCCGTTGGTTGCTATGGTAATCGGGGTCAGCCACCACTCTTAACCTGGAAACCCCATCCATGCTCCCTTTTTTTATGGTCATCTTTTGTTTAGTAAGAAGTCATCATGTAACAATATTGTCATACGGTCTACAGAAGCCTTGCTGTGATCACAGGTATAACCAGTCAGATCAACAAACAACAACCAGTGAATTCAATCTATCAATGAAGATCTAGTCGGAAAAATCATTTTTTAAAAAAGTGAAGAAGAGTTCTTTTACAATTTATACATTTCCTGTACAAATACTGTCATAACTGGTGCTGTGGTAGCATCTGTGCTCATCTCTCCATGAACTGTGACCTGGTGTTATACATAAAACCCGCTCGTGGCTGCTAGTGTCGGAAATTATTGTTACGGTTCATCTTGTGGTGAAAATATTGCACATTTAAAAAAATGTGAAGCAGTCAGCAGCTCATCAAAGTCAGTCAGCTTTGAATCCAGAAGTCTGGTCCGGCGCTGTGGGCTGGTTGAGCAGCACGTCCACCCACAGATCCGCACTGCTAGCTCGGCTTAACGTCCACAGTTTATTGATTGTTTCTTTATTCATGTGTTCTACAGACAGACTACTATTACCAGTACACAGAGTGTGACAGCACGGGGTCACGATGGAGGGTCACCATCCCCCTTAGTCCAGGCTCCTGCTCAGATCTTCCACCTCCAACCAGAGGAACAGACTGCTGTAAGTCCAGCCACAGTGTGTTTGTCTTCATAAGCGTTTTCCGTATGTATGGTTTCACATATGAGCACATCTTTTTCCTCCAGCCTTCTCCTGTCCAGCCGGGATGTTTTTGGAGATGTCCACGCAGCAGTGCACACCGTGCGGGGCTGGTTCTTACTCTCTGGGCAGTGGTCTACGGTTTGACCAATGGGATGCCATCCCTGCAGGCTTCACCAGCCTGGCCAGCTTCCTGGACCCCGGGCCGAACGGAGAGGACATTCAGGCTTGTAACAGGTGACTTGGACAGCACAGAGCAGGTCTTAAAAGCAATTATAAATCCAAAATGGAGGATATAACCATAGTGTCTTTTTTTTGTTCCAGCTCGTCATGGACACCACAGGGTTTGTACCTGGAGTCGAACCGCGATGAGTGCACAGTGTCTCTGGTTTATGCAGTCCATCTGGAGAAACAGGGGTCCGTCTCCTTCACCTACCAGTACCCTGACAACAACATTTTCTTTGAGTTCTATGTAAGCAGCAGCTCATAAAATCACATTACTGCGTACTGACTTATGTTCTTCCTTGTAGTGGGTAAGAAATGTCTTTTTTTTTTATTAAAAATGTACAAAAGAAAGTTTTCATGACTTATGTGTACAGGTCCAGAATGAGCAGTGCCAGGAAATGGCCCAGACAGATGATCAGAAGTGGATTAAAGTCACCAGTGGAGAATGGGAGACGCATACAGTGAGTACATGGCTCTGCCTGTTTGTGTTGGTGTTGTGACTCGTGTGGATTACTCTGTGTTTAATCTTATCAAGGTGAGCCTAAAGTCTGGTACAAACATCCTGTACTGGAGAACAACTGGAATACTGGTGGGAGGGAAGATAGTCAAACCTGTCCTGCTCAAGAACATCCAAATAGAAGGTAAAACCCAAGAGCGAAGATGATGTGAAGAATTCAGAAACATGAGATGTGAAATGTTTAGTGGAGTTTGTTTTGTGTGTGAATGCTTCGTGCGTGTCCATGTCCAGGTGTTGCTTACACATCAGAGTGTTTTCCCTGCCGTCCCGGCTGGTTCAGCCCCATGCCCGGCTCCTCGTCCTGCGAGCCGTGCCCCAGCAACACTTACTCTGTGAAAGGAGCCTCCTCCTGTACACCCTGCCCTGAACACCACTACTCACGTATGTACCACACACATTGCCAATGCTGTTGTTGGTCATTACTGTTGCATAGAGTGAGAAACAATAAGTAAGATGAAGGTAATTAATTCTGTCACCAGGTTTAATTTTTAAAGTTTGCTTTGCTTTGTAAAAAATAATTTACTGACTAGTTTGTGATGTAAAGGCTGATAATATAACAAGCTTTCCTTGTATTGTTGGATTGGACAGTTTTCATTCTATAGTAGTGTTTTTTGTTTTTTTTGGGGTGGGGGTCAATGTTTTCAGTGTTAAAATCTGTTTTCCAATCCTGTGTTAATTCCCTTCTAAATGTACTCAAGGATTCCTCTGTTTTCACTTTCCTGAATATGATTTCATCATCACCACTTTCCGTTTTGTAGTTACAATCATGCATTACAGAAACGGCCCACTTACTTTTATATGTATATAAAAGCGTTGGAAATTAAATGGTGGAGTAACAGTCACACACATGCATCTGCTTTAGTCGCTTTAAGCCTTTGATGCACAGTGGCTGTTTCTACTTTATTACCTATAGGTGAGGACAGATATATTTGCAAATTGGCCACTTTAGTAGACATCAGTGAGTCATCCAATGCACTTATACTCACTAAAGAATGAATACATGTCTTAGAAAATGAGCTTGGCCTTCAAAATGTCTGGATGTCACAACTGATGTTACATTTCTTGGTTTACCAGCCACTTTAATGTGATTATGGCCGGTCGTCCACCTGTCTGATTTCTGTAGCCTGGTGAGAAATTAGTGTCCATTTTCCTTTTGTATGGACATTAAAACCTACAAATGTGTCACAAAAGTAGTTTCAAACATTTAAAAACTGTCCATTTGTTGAAGCTTTGTTGTTCTTAGAAATTTATGATAAATTTTATTATAATTTTTTCTGCCAGCAGGCCTTAACCAACAGTATGCCATTGGTTTGGTTTACGCATTTTGTTGAGCATTATCAGGTCATAGAGGCATGCCCATGTCCAGAGCGCGTCTAAATGAACACAAATCATAACAAAAAAAACCTGCTGTCACAGAGGCTGGCAGGATGGAAACACAGCTCATGCCCATTCAGGGCTGTTCATGGTGTGTTTTTGTGCGGCATCACTGCAAGGTGGCTCATTGTGTCTCTGTTTGACTCCTCTTTCAGATGAGGGATGGGCAGAATGTAAGGTGAGGCCGCCATGCTCAGAGAGGGATTACTTCCAGATCCACACAGCCTGCGACAGCGAGGGGAAGGTCAGCAGGGCCCACGTTTCATGTTTCCCACACACAAACACTGACTTTTTTACCTCCAGCAGGACAAATGCACTCAGCAAACAAAGATGGCATTAAAAGAATTTTTTTAAAACATTTTGTTTTAAGTTTAATACTCTTGTATTTCATGTTATACTTTGTCCAGTTTTTCCTCTGCCACATAGAGTGGGACGATTACATAAAAAGGTAGAAGGGTGTCACTTTCAAATCAGTCGAAGTGAATGACTGTCAGCACTCTCAGTGCAATGCATTAGAAACAAGAGAAGTCTCAATGTGATGAGAAAGCAAGAAATAAATTGCTTACTAAACACTCTACATGCCATCAGATTCATAATCAACTTTCCTGGCACTCACCCATGACTTTGACCCGTTTTGATTCACATTTCTGAATGTGTAAAGTTAGAATATTTCAGCAAATAAAACCCCCGTTGTCCCCACTCATATTAACCTTGGTGGCTTTGTTACAGACGCAGGTGATGTATCGTTGGGTGGAGCCAAAGATCTGCGTGGAGAACGTCACGGGGGCCATAGAGCTGCCTGCAACTGGGCAGAAAGAGCCCTGCCCTCCCTGCAACCCCGGCTACTACAACAGCAACGACTCCACCTGCCTGCCCTGCCCACCTGGAACCCACTCAGACGGCACACGTGGTAAATCTGCTCACGCCAGTCCACACCTGGTGTGTTTGGCTACTGAGGCAGTCACAGCTACTCAAACAGTTCAAACCAAACAACTTAATCTTTCTTTACTGTTTCATGTTGGTGCAGCTCAAACGTTGGCTTTGCACTGGAACGTGTACTTTTCTGTATAGAAAACACACCAGTTACAAGTGACTGTACTGGGCTTGCATTTTGCATTTTTACATTAAAAAACTAAAGGAAAAATAGACCAAACTGTGACTGCATCATTTTGGCTGCTTTAAATATTATGGATTACACATCAGATTAGTTTCAGTCTTAATCCATCCTGACTCCCAGCTTGCTGTTTCACTCATAAGTTATTTTCATGACACCAATATAATGTACTTCCAAAGCTTCTCCATCTGGTCACATGATCAGCTCCATCCATCCTACTGAATGAAATGTGTTGACAGCTTGAAAATCCACCTGAGAACAGACTGTTCTTGTGCAAACATAATGAAGTAGCATAGACGTTAATGTGATTGTGCTGTTTAAATAGAGCTTTTCTGTGATCTTTGCATGTGCACCAGCCTGCGTTGAGTGCCCTGCAGGTACAGAACCAGTGTTGGGCTACGAGTACAAATGGTGGAACGTGTTGCCATCCAACATGAAGACGTCCTGTTTCAATGTGGGTAACTCCAAATGTGACGACATGAACGGTAAGCATAAAAATACCCATGTTACTGTAAACCATACAAAATAACAGCTATGATAATAGGTATTATGATCAATTTCAAATAATCCAGGCAGAAAATGTCATTGAGAACAGATGGTGCCAAACTGAGCCAACATGGCCATTTGGAAGACATTTAACTGTCTGTCTAATTTTCTGCTCATCTTGATCAGAGTTGGACGTTGCAGATAATATATATGTATTGTGTAATGATTTAATAAGAATTTAGAGCTACAGCTGCAACATCCATAAGGGATATTCATAATAATCCTGAAACCTTTTTTTATTTGTGATTTGTGCCATCTTCATTTATTCTCCATCAGTAACACATATACTGATACTTATGCATCTTGATGTGTTTTCTTTGCTAGGACTCCAGGAGTATTTA
Source organism: Atherinomorus stipes (assembly GCA_023101725.1). Taxonomy (NCBI): domain Eukaryota; kingdom Metazoa; phylum Chordata; class Actinopteri; order Atheriniformes; family Atherinidae; genus Atherinomorus; species Atherinomorus stipes. Next base: position 1,357,524 of record JALJCO010012637.1, read on the forward strand.
AATAGGCCTTGTGGTTTCAGATAGATACTGATTTCATTATGGCAGAAACTTGAAAAATAGCCACAGGGTTTAAAGGGTTAATCTGCAATTTGAATTTGCAATGTGTGCTTTGCTTTGTGTGTGTTGTTTTTCAGGATGGGAGGTTGCAGGAGACCACATTCGCAGCGGGGCGGGCAGTTCAGACAACGACTATCTCATCCTCAACTTGCATGTGCCTGGATTCAAGTGAGTTTCCGTGGAGGCTGTGCGTTTGCGCGCAGGATCATGCTGTGTGTTTTGCTCTGAATCTCTCCCTGGTTTGGCGGCAGGGTCCCAACCTCACTTTCAGGGATGACCAGTGGAGAGTTTGGCCGGATAACCTTTGTGTTCGAGACCATCTGCTCCGCCGACTGTGAGCTCTACTTCATGATGGTGTGTGTGCTTGAGTGTGTTGATTTGGAGCAGAAGGTAGAAATTATGTGACTCATTTAACCAGGAGGTTAGAAAAGGTCCGGTTTATTACTTTGTGTTTATCAGAGTTCAGTAATCCCACCCATGTTGTCTGTGTTGTCTTGGCGCACCCCCTGCAGGATGTGAACAGCAAAAGCACCACGGTGGTGGAGTCCTGGGAGGGCAGTAAGGGAAAACAGTCTTTCTCACACAGCATGACCAGAAACGCTTCTGCCGTGTTCACATGGGCCTTTCAGAGGACGAACCACGCTCTAGATGTGAGTGAAAACACACATAAACAGAAGGAAGTGATTTGGACGAGCAGCTCTAAAAGAGAGAAGATGAATAAATGGATGTATGTTTGCAGGTTCGTCGCTACGTTGGTGACATGGTAAAGATTTACTCCATCAGTGTGACAAACGTCCTGGATGGGGTGGCGCTCGCATGTCGGGCTTGCGCTCTGGTACCCCAAAACTCCCAGCGGGCCGGCTCCTCCTGCATCCCCTGCCCAGCTGGTTTTTACATCGACAGAAACACCAACCGATGTCAGGAGTGTCCGCCCAACACACACCTGGCTGGGCGACACACCTACGGCCAGGATGCGTGTATCGGCTGTGGGCCTGGAAGTGTCAGCAACAAGGTAGAAAGATCTGCTCACTCACCTTTGTCTTTTTTTTCCCCCTCTGTAACATATGATTTTTCCTGTATTATTATAATCTGATTAGATTATTTCTGGTTGTGTCTGTGCGTTTATTCTCTTTCAGCAACATTCCCGCTGCTATAGCGACTGCTCCTTCACCCACACTGAGAACAACCGTACGCTGGTGTTTGATCTCAGCCCCATGAGCGATGTGGCTTCGCTGACGATTGGGCCGAGCTTTACCTCTAAAGGAACAAAATACCTTCACCTGTTCAACATCAGCCTGTGTGGACACGAGGTAGCCACAGCTCATCAGTTCAAAACACACTGATGATCAGTCCATCTCAAGCTAATTTTATGTATGTCTTGTTTCAAAGATCCAGCAGGGAAAAGAAATTGGGCTTCTTTACTCATGTAGCCTGTGTGTAACCATAGCAACTGATGGATAATTCCCATGCTGTTTGCATTTGTTTGTCCTCTCAGGGGGAAAGAGCAGCCATCTGCACTGATAATGTCACTGACGTGTCCAGCAAAGACGATCACAGCGACTTGGGTCAGTTTGTCAACACTGTGGACAGTTTCATCTGTCAGTCAACCATCATCCCATCAGATGGGCGGGGCTTCAGACTGGCCATTTCCTCCCAGTCCATCAGCCTCGCAGACACTTTTATTGGTATGACAAACGTTTCAAATGGCAGTTTGTGGATCTGTGATAATCCACTGGATAAAAGAACTCTGACTTGTTTGTGTTTTTAGGAGCAACAGTGGACACTGTTCTTAACGGCGTGAACGCGAAACCAGATCTTTTTCCAGAAAATTCAAAGGATGTACCAGATATCAATTTCTTCTACAGGTACATATAAGACAGACTCAACTCATTTGATTTACTTTCAGAGGAAAGATAGAGGAAATGTTTGAATACTTTTATGTTTTCTAAGTCTTAATTTAACCTTCATTTCCTCTCAGGTCCACACAGGCCACCGCATCATGTGATCAGGGTCGGAGTTCAGTGATTACCGTTCGCTGTAACCCAGAGAAATCTGACAGAGGAGAGCTTTCTGTTCCCGTGTAGGTACAGAAGTCAGGAGACATCTTTAGAATCTTAAATCTTTTAAATTTGCCCAGTTATTTTATTTCTATTGTCATTACAACAGTTTATTATGGTATAAAAATACACATAAATTGGAGATAATTAGTTTTTTTTTTACTGGGATGATATGCAGAACAAGATTTGTAAATTTGAATATTTAAGAAAGAAAATTAGAACAAATTAGACAACACAAAAAGCTTATCATGACAGCCAAAGGGGAAAAAAAGAAAATAACACATAAAAAGGATTTCTTTAATCTGATTAAATTATTATTCAATGCATTTCTAAAATAGAAAACAATGTCATATTAAAGGAAATAAAGTAAATCAAAATATTTTGTACAGTTTATTTACTGTATAGATAAAGAGAAAATCTCTCCACCCAAAAAGTCATATTGATATAAAAAGAAAATTCTTAATTTATTCAGTAAAATCTGAATTTTGTATCAAGGGGAAAGTTATCAGAAGTAAAATATCTTTCTAAAATGAATTAAAATCACAACATTTAACAAAACACAGATGGTAAATACAATACAATACAATACAATACAGATATGCAGTATTATTAACAACTGTACAAAACAGAAATTAAATAAATCTGTCACATTATCTGATCACCAGTTAAAAAAAAAAAAAATCTTTAGCTTTCCAGGGTTCAGACGATCAGATTTGGCATTTTTGTTGAAACTTGCAGATTTTACTTTCAGTCAACAGACCAATTTAAAACATAAGCCTGAGACTGTTTATATGTATTTTATAAGAAAATGAGAAGATTGCCTGTGGTTGAATTTGTATGTGTTTGGGGTTTTTTTGTGCAGCACTTGTCCTGCTGGAACATGTGATGGATGCACGTTTCATTTCCTGTGGCAGAGCGCCAGTGCCTGTCCACGCTGCACCGAGGATGACTACTACCAGATAGAGGGAGCGTGCAAGGGAGGCATCCAGGTAACACAGAGAGGAACATATAATTAAACACCAGTAAGAGCACTGGTGAATTGGTCTGTCTCTGGTGGTATAATGGTGTTACATTTCAGGTCCAACATCTATAAATTATGTCTGGATCAGTCTTCTTTTCTTCTTTTCACACACAGATTTGTAATACCACATTGTCAATGGCTTCATAATAGTTCAGTACTCTGATTTTTTTTTAAAAACAAACAAATGACACTCTTCTTAAAGGTACAGTATGTAAAAAAATCAAAGGTCAATGGCAGAAAAATGTGATATATGATTCAAAACTTTGTTTCTATTTATTTGTAATCGCTGCACAAGAATAGCTGCTACATGTTTATTTCTTAGAATAAGTCATTTATATCTACTTGCTGGGCAGTGCACATATGGAGGCTGCCATATTTGTTCCACCATTTTTATGATGGTGTCCCTGAATGGACAAAACAATGTGTGTGAAGTGAGAACCGTCTGAACTTTCAAACTGCTGTACCAGCTTTGTTTAACGGGAGTTAAAGCACTGTTTGGGATCAGTAGTACCTTAAAATACAATAAAAATAGTTACTCATAGTACAGTCATAGCTACACCTGAGACCACTGGATCCACTCACAGATGAAAACATCTTTATGTTTGGGAGAAGTTTGGCCACTAACAGCCACCATACAGTCACTACCGTGCTGGAATATGAACTCCTTTGGAAGAAAACATCTTTTCTTTCAAAAACCCATCTTTACCACTAGATGTCAGTAATTCTTACATACTGTACCTTTAAATATTGATGTCCTTTCAGTTTGTTAATCATATAAAAGAGCAGCATGCAAACTAGACTTTGAAAAAAATGTGAAACACATCTGGAAATTAGTCCGATTAAACTTAAAAAGCAATAATCAAATTACCTCTAAATCTTTGGAGTTTAATATTTGATTTTAAAGGAACATTACTTATATATCAAGCACCTCTTTAATAAGAGGTCTGGTAACTGGCAGAATTGATTCAGACACAAGACTTAGACACAAAAGATATCCAGATGCAGAGGAGAGTAATGCATGCCATGTCATATGGATGAAAACAGTATTTATTGCACAAGAATCATAGATGTCAATATTTACATTGAATAATGGATGGACTGATGTGAGATACTGTATGGGATGATGCGTATTTTAAGTTTAAGGAGTGAAATGCATATTAACAGTCATTCCTACTGTATGTGAATATGACTCACACTATTAAAGCACTTGGGGTGGCTTGAAAAGTGCTATAATCTAACCTTTATTATTATAATTATTATTATTATTATTATTATTAGAGTGCATAAAAAACAGTTTTCCTGTTTAAGAGTTAGAATAGAAAAAAGTTGTCACAGGATTTAAAAAAAACTTTTTAATGCAAAGGTTAACATGAGTTTAAACCCCTTCACATCAGGAAACTCTGTACATGTGGAACGAGCCAAAGTTGTGCACCAAAGGTGTGTCGTTGCCTCCTCGAAGCTCCTCCCACTGCGAGGCCGTCGCTCTGTGGCTGAAGGTCGGGCTCGGTGGCGTGGCGTTTGTGGCCGTGCTGCTCGTCTCCCTCACCTGCTATTTCTGGAAGAAAAACAGGAGGTGAGCGGAACCTGACAATTTCACTCGCAGCCATTAATCTCAGTGGACACCAACATGCACATTAAGATCATGTAGTCATGTTATTTAAAGGTAGAGATGATGGCATCTGGCTTTAAAGGTTTTAATGGTAGATTTTTTTTTTTAAGTCTTGTGCTTAAAATTCACATTCATATTTTATCTAATACATGTTTTTTTTTCTTAAATTATTCTATCTGAAAAGCAAACATTATGAGCTTAAGAATAAAAAGACAAGTATTTTTATATGAATGAAATTATTTTTTTCCTTTTTGTAACCAGCTTAGTCATCTTATTGCACCTTCCATTTATCTTTTAGGTAATGATCATTTAAAAGAAAGAAAATTTAGTTAAAATGAATACCATTAAGTTTTCTAAGCTGGATCATTTGCAAGAAAATAATCCATGCAATTCTGGGAAAATGGGCTGCATGTTATCAGTTTAAAAATGAAAATGATTATTTTAATGGCGATATTACAATATTATGTTTATTGTACTTTTCAGTTATTGTTTTTTTACTTATTAACTTTGTAAAACACCTTGTGAAATTCCCTTGTCTGTGAAAGGTGCTATAGAAATAAATTTTACATACTTACTTATCACTTCAGCAATTATGATCAGTGTCTAAAGTAGAATGAATTTTTTACACAAATATTTTAAGATATTTTAAGATAAGTCAAACAGAAGTGCAAAAATAACTCATCCTTAAATAAAATTATCCACAAGAAAATTAGTTTTTTACATTATTTTATGCAGAACTGTGAATAAAAAAATGTTGAGAAAAAAAATTACTTTTCTCAAAAATCAAGTAATAAAGAAAAGTATTTGAACGTTTCACACAAAATTTTAGTAGTACAAGATTTTTATCCCCACTGGTCTTATAGTTTTAGCGATGTGAAGAAAATTTAATGAAATGACTGAGAAGTAAACAGAGAAATGTTTTTTTCTCTCCTGCAAAGTCAAACAGATTCGGACGACTTTACTGATCACAAAGAATAATTCTTTTACAGCTCATCCACACAACATATCAACAAATCCGTCAATAAAACGATCTACAACGTCAGCACCAGCAGTAATGAATGAAATAATAAAAATTTAAAAAAAGAAGGAAGGGTGAAAGTCCAAGTTATAATACCAGTTCTAGTCCGATGGATGAACGAATAAATGACGAGGAAACTACTGGTTTTAATCAGCATCATCACTAACTCATCACCCATAATGTGATGATGGGCACCCTCTTCACATTTGCCTCCCAGAGTGAACCCAAATCTGTCCGTTTGAATCTAGATCAGTGTTATTCATAGATAAACCAATGTGTTGAAGGATTTTGAATTAAGTAAAAAACAAAATTACTTTAAAGTGATTTAGACACATTAAGAGTCCAACTTTCTCAATAAATAATTCCCTGTGTTTATATCAAATTATAATTCAGAGTCAACCACAAAACCCAGATATTTCTTCAAATCACCAACGCAGGACATCTTCACCATGAATGACACTTAATTTGGGTTCACCACCGGTCTGCCATCTGTGGTGCTTCTTGAGGATGTTGCCTGTTAGGATGATTTGCAGCATAATGGTGACTCAGTCCTTATGGTGTGTTGCCAGGTTGGAGTACAAGTACTCTCGTCTGGTGATGTCTGCCAACAAGGAGTGTGAGCTGCCAGCTGCTGACAGCTGTGCCCTGGCTGAAGGAGAGGAGCCTGAGGATGACGTGGTCTACACCCAAAAACCCTCCCTGCTGGGGAAACTTCGAGCTATCGCGAACAAGGTCTGCATACGTTGTAAAGTTCAATATTAAACATTTGAATCTCTATTACTAGTTTTTGCTCATTCTTTCCATTCATGGTAAGAAAGATATTTGTCAAGATGCTCATTTCTGCTTTGTATTTTCCTAAAAGCTTGAGTCATGAGTGTGTCTTAATTCATTTTGGTTTAATCTTTGTGTCTCAGCACGAGGACGGAGAGAGCAGCGAGTCCGTGCAACTGAACTCTTCCCAGTCTGATCGATGGGTTTTGGGATAAACTTAAAAGAGACGGCGAATTTATACAACAGAAAAATGGCGTGTCAGTCACTGTCCACTTCCTTCCACCTCTTTTCATACTGGCAGGACTACAGACACCAGTTTGAGGACCGTCTGGACAATGGCTTTTACTCTGAGACCCACAAATAAACAAGAAACACGCCACTTATTTTGCACCATAGATGCTCAATGGTGGCAACTGAAAGAAAACATGCTTTTAATGTTTGTTTGTTTTTTGTTTGTTTTTTGTATGTTTTGTATTTTTTTCTGTTCAGAGTCTCGTATTTATATCGATGTTATGATTACAAAAAAAAAAAAACCTTTATTAAATTTTTGTTTGGCTTTGGGATTTTCTGTGTTTTTATTTCATGGTTAACATTCATATTTGGCATAAAACAAAAATCAACCATTTAGTTTGGAAGCTGAAAAGCCCAGATTTCCAACAGTGCTTCAGCCTGATCCTAGTTTTCTGTGTGTTATTACATTAAATTATGTGCTAATTATATTATAGAGTAATCAACTTTATATTCAATTATAGTGCTTCAAATTCACTAACAAAATTGATTAACCAGACCAAATAAATCAGAACAAAAGCCTACAGTGCCTGGTTTTAAATTCAGCTGCCTTCTGCAACGATGCTGTAATGGTTGTTTTTGTTGGGGTTTTTTCTATTTGAGAGGAAACAGTTTAATGATTTTTTTTTTTTTTAATGTTTGCTACTCTTTTTTGTATTTACATAGCTAAATAAATATAACCCTAACTCAGAACTGCTCTTTTTAAAGGCTGTTATGAACATAAGGAATAAGTACAAAAAAGAACCTTTTTATGATTTTGGAGGGAATCCTAGGATTAATTTACTTATGGAATGGTGTAGTATGGGTACAAATCCAAAAGAATAAAGGAGCTGTATTATGCTTTTCAAATGTTCCAAAAGTCAAATACTGGCATTTATAAGCTAGATATGTTCCCATCGTTACTATAGAAACTAATTTGGTGTTAAATATTAGTTTTTCGACGCATCTAATTTCCAACACGGAAGTAAGATGGCTGACTGTACTGAACTGCGGAGCTCTCGACCAATTGCAGCATGTTTTACGCCCATTTCATGACGTCGCCCCGGAAGAGACACTTATTCTGAAGGGTCACAGAATTGTCTGTAGCACCGGCAGCTCTCATGTGGATGTTAGTAGTAAACATTGATGGATAATTACTCCGATCGACGGGATAAAACAGAGCAGCCTGTTATGGAGCTGTATGCGCTCGACCCAGAGTCTGATATGGAGTTTGAAGTATACGCAGTACCACAGAAGTACCACAGAGACCCCTGTAAAAGCAAGTAATTTAGCGAACAAATCATAGGCTAACAGTTAGCGCTGAGCTAAGCAGCACTCACATGGATCTTGTAAACATTGATGGATAATCGGACTCCGATCGACGGGATCAAACAGACCAGCCTGTTATGGAGCTGTATGCGCTCGACCCAGAGTCTGATATGGAGTTTGAAGTACACGCAGTACCACAGAAGTACCACAGAGACCCCTGACAAGTAAGTGAATTAGCGAACAAATCATAGGCTAACGGTTAGCATTGAGCTGAGAGATGTGTTGACTCACCAGTGTTGTTGTCTGTCCATGCGCGTTTTTATAGTAGGAACTGCGTCAGGTTTCAGAAGTAATCCCAGAGAAAAAAACACTTTACTGCCCGAGATTCATGAAGTTGTCAGGAGTGAAGTTCACACACAAAGTTGAGTTTTTTTCCCTGCTCCTGAAGTTATAATCCAACCACTTCTGGCAAGTCGATTCATCCAGTACAACAAATAAACTCCCAGGAACATAACCACGCTGAACGTAACTGCATTTTTCCCAACTTGCTGTCCTCTAGAGCTTAAAAAAAAAGAAGAAAAAAAAAGGAAGAAAATTCTCCTGAACTCTGGAGCAAACGTCTGTTAGCTGATGGCTGCTTGTCTCTGAGGAAATCTTCTTGCAGGTGTTAGTTTCTTCCTCAGAGAGTGTGGATAGGATTCTCTGTTCAACAGAGGGCGTCTTGCTAGATGTTGCGCATGCGTGTTTGTCGCTTCGTGATTGGTGCCACGTTCATACGTAATGGGTTGGATCGTCAGTCGTTTGCAAGGAGGTAGCGCTTGGTTGAAATATTCATGTAGATTACTCAAATATGCATGAATGAAGAAAAATAACGATTTAAATCATTTCTTGATGAGGAAATAACACACTGACATGCTGAAAAGCTCTTTAAAGTCCATTTTTCATGATAGGGCTCCTTTAAAATTTTCTGCACTGAAAAATAAATCACATCTTATTCTGGATTATATATCCAATTTCAACACATTATTCCCTACCAATGTTGGCATCCTAATTTCCTCTAATGTTGTTTTGATAAGAAATATTGTTGTATATCACCCTATTTTGTAATAGAACCCTGTAACTCGCTAGTTGGAGCTAGTTAAAAAATAGCGTGGCTAATGGCAGTTTTCAACCATGCATTTTACTTTCTATTGTGATTTTTTTAATTTTTCTTTTGAATCACAGAGTGAATAAAGTGTTAATGAGTTTGTTTTTTGATGGGATTTTTTCATGTTTGACTGCAGTACCACTGTTGGCCGCTAGTTACAGTAGTTGGTAGAACTACTTTGTTGGTCTCCCAGCACTGGCTCTAGCACCAGTACCGAACCTGCACCAGTTCATCTCTGGTCGCAGAGGCCCCAGTCAGGCTCTTGCTCATTTCCCAGCTTGGATCCCTCTCTCCCCCACAGACTGTCACGCTCCGCCCTTTCCAGAGAAAACATCCTCCTCCTCCTCACTTCCAGGCGTCGACGAAACTTCAAAGCAAGCGTCGCAGTTTTCAAGCATTGTGTTAACGTTATAAAAGTGGCTGATGCTGCGGGGTTACGGAGCATGTGAATTTTCTGCAGCTGAAACCGGCTGAAACGTTAAACATCGTCGGAAAGATGAGCTGGAGTTCGTAACCGACGGTAGGAAACTTCCCTTTTTTTCCTCCCCCTCTTCGTCACTTTTCCGACAGCATGGACATGGAAACAATCCCGACCTGAGGCGCTGAAAAGCGATTTCTGGCGCTGCGGGCGAACATTTGTGTGTTTTCTCATCAGGAAAGTCGTAAATTTAATTGTTTAAAACTGGCGTCGGTGGGGTTTTCGTCCGAATTCAGCGCAAAGTTTTACAAGACCGTAAACTGAAGTTTAAGACCAGTGACGTCACGTTGAAACCAGGATCTTGAAATGATAAAAACTTAAGTATTTACTCTTTTTTTTTTAAAGGCAAATTTTGAATTTATTTTACCCCACTCACAAAATGGAGGCAAATTAAGTCTCCGAAATAAGCTCAAGCTAATAGAATTCATAATCAGATGTTTTATATATCTTTATATCATGGTATTAATTACTCAGAATCACACGCGATATTTGCAGACAAACGTATCAGTTATGTAAAAACACTAAAATGTCGATTAACACACACAAAAAAAGCTTTTAAATCAGCCGAACATGCATCAAATGTTGACGTGAGACATTCCTGAAGAAATGTCAGCTCATCTTGAATTGGATGTTGGAAAAAATTGTCAGAATAAGGCGTTTAGCATTTCCATTTAATTTTAGAACCAAACATACATGGTTACACATAAATGTACACATACCTTAAAAGAACACCCCCATTTTTCTAGTTATTTGTTTTACGGAGGTTGTGAGTAATTGCTACAGGACATTTTAAGTTGTTAATCGATTTCTTGCCCTTTTAAAAGTGTCTTTTAGGCCTATATGATTATTTTTATTACCCATTCTTTCTAAATTCTTGCAACTTCTCATTTACCTTTGTACTATTATTCGACTTGAACTGCATACCATTCACACATGCGCACATTTGGATATTGTTTTCCAATCATTGCAGCACTTTTATTAATTTCCAAAAGATGCACAGTGGCTTTATTTTCTGTTTACCAGTTTATTTTGTTTCTGGGATCAAAGTGTGGGCCATGTATAAACAAATTTAGTTTTTGACGCTGCAGACTGTCACTAAAAATAATTTTTAATGAGTTTCAGGAGAACAAAGGAAATACACAAAACCTCTGAATTGTTGATATTTGGACAATAATACTGTACAGTAACTGTTACGTTAACACATCTCTGCGGTATCATTCCTCACTGTAATCAAACCTCCCGCTGACGTGCTTTTTGTTGCTTCACACATGGACTATGTAACAACTTTCTGAGAATGTGAAAAAGAAGCTGCTTGGATTTAGGAATTGAGTTCAAAGTTTAAGGGCTGAACCAAAAATTTAAAAGCTCCAAGAGGGTCTAACCCAGGGATCACCATTCCGGTCCTCAAGGGCCGGTATCCTGCAGGTATTAGGAGCTACCCTGCTGCAGCACACCTTGTTTGCTACTTACCCATTGATTGGAGTCAGGTGTGTTGCAGCAGGGAAGCTCCTAATGCCTGCAGGAAACCGGCCCTCGAGGAGCAGAATTGGTGATCCCCTCTATCTACTGTCTGGCAGAGTAGCTCGCGGGTTAGAGGACTGACGCTAAACACTGGAGTGTATCTGAAAATGTGGGATCAAATCTAAGTTGGCAAGACTTTTCAACTTTGAATACCAAATAGAAGACAGAGAAATGAAACCATGAAAAATGGACCAATTTATCTGAGTGGCTCAGCTGTTAGAGGTCAAATCTTATTTGCTGAAGATGTGATCAAAGTTCTGAATTCAGAACTAAAGTAAAGACTAAAACCTGCTCAGAAACTTTAGTGATCCTGTGATTGGACAAATCAGGATGATAAGCTGTTCTTGCATGCTGAAGACTCCAGTTCGATTCCTCTGATGGAAAGGTAGATGATAAGGTTTGGTTTTTGTTTATTTATTGTAGACCTGACCAACAACCACAAATAAAATATCTTAACACTGTAAGAACGTTCATCAGTGTGTCTGTTGGAATAGCTCACCCTGATGGGTGAATCCCTGGACTATCTGAAGAAATAGGATCAACCTTCTGATGGAAAGTGTTTTGAACTTTGGACACGACTAAGAGATGCTCCAAAGCCTGCTGAGGTCAGTGAGAGGATAGCTCAGGGTGATAGAGCTGGGGCAGAAGATTGGCAAGTTGCAAGTTCAACTCCTTGGAAATATGGAGGTGATCGGGTTAACTTTGTTCTATCAGTTTAAGTTCTAATCCTTCTTTAAAGTAAAGACTGAAAGTCTTGGATGTGGATACATCATCTGTCTGGAGGAATAGCTCGGGCTGTTAGGAGGAAGGTCTGCGGTGTGAAGCACCTGGGATCGAACCTTGGGAGTCAGCAGATCAGTTTTCAAGTCCAACATCCAAAATGAAAAAGATAAAAGCTCTATGAGAACGTGGCCCGGCGTGAAGGGTCCTTGGTGGCATGGTGGGGTTGGCAGAGCACCGCAAGTCGCCAAGATAGAATCCTGCCCGTTGCCGGCACAGCCCCCTCCCCGTTTTCGTTAGACAGATTTAATACATGCAATGGAAATACTGTTCATATATATATAAATATAAATCTTTACTATATGATTGTAAACATTGCTTATACTCATTATGGCATCCTTGTGTTTTCAGTTAACCCACCAGGACTTCTGATTATCTGCATGTTGTAGTGGTAAGTCTACTTTGTCTTTGCTGTGATGTTTTATTGTGCAGCTGTTCAGAGTTAGAGTGATTCCCTGTTTGACGTCATCACTGTGCTTTGATTAAACTTTTTACAGTTCCTCTCTCTTCAATCATGGCTCGTGGCTGCATCTGCTGCGTGAAATACATGCTGTTCCTCTTCAACCTGCTCTTTTGGGTAATTGCTTGACACACTGAGTCAGAAAATGTTCTCTAATTGTTACCAGGAATCATCTGAGACATCAGTGCACCAATTAAAGCTTTTTTTTTTTTAATCATGAAATCAGCAGGAAGTTTCAGAGTTTCCTGTGTGTGTTTCAGCTGGGCGGCTGTGGATTGTTGGGTGTAGGCGTCTGGCTGTCGGTTTCTCAGGGCAGCTTTGCCACCTTGTCGCCCTCCTTCCCCTCGCTCTCTGCCGCCAACCTCATCATCACCCTTGGTACTGTTGTCATGGTGACAGGATTCCTGGGTTGCCTGGGTGCCATCAAGGAAAACAAGTGCCTGTTGCTGAGTGTGAGAACATTATAATATGAATGATGCATTTCTATGCCAGTTTTATTTAACTTGAGTAGCGTTGTGTTCAGGTAGAATGGGAATTATGAATGCTGCCACAAAGTGGTCTAATTTTTCAGCATTTACTGTCCTAATTTTTTTCTCCTTTACATCAGTTCTTCATCGTTCTGTTAATCATCCTTTTGGCTGAGCTAATCCTCCTCATCCTCTTCTTTGTCTATACTGACAAGGTAGGACTGTGTTCATATTTATCACTGATGCTTTCCTACTTTGCGTGAAAGTGGCTACACATCAACATGATCCACCTGTTTTCTAGGTGAGTGAAAATGCCAGACGGGACCTGAAAGAAGGGCTGGTGCTGTTCAACACTGATAACAACGCTGGTCTGAGGGATGCGTGGAACACCATACAGGGAGAGGTACACCACAGTGTTGTATATTTAACATTTCTTTATTTGTAGCTCTGGATTAATTTATTTTGCTCAAAGTCCATTTTTCTCACAGTGATTAAATTAACTCTTCATCCTCAGTGGAGGTGTTGTGGCGTGATGAACCACAACGACTGGTACGCTGCCTTGCATGAGAACGTGGTTCCTGACAGCTGCTGCCAGCAGGTTTACCAGGGCTGTGGACGCAACACCTCAAATGCCTTCTGGACACGGGTGAGTCACAAAATCCTGATTTTCTTCTTGTCAGCAAAACCTGCAGGAGACAAGACAAACTTAACTGAAACATAAAAATGTGATTCATCTATCCAAAAGACGAAAAAAGTAGCTTAACACTTAAAGGGGAAGTTCAGGATTTTTGACTTAGGGCCTCATTTTTGAGTGAGCCAGGATACTACTTATCACTGGGGACACTTTCAACATATTTCATCCCATTATTTTAGTTCCAGGAGGTCACCGATGCGAATGCTAGTGTAAGTCAATAGGAATCTGCTAGCCTGTCATTAAAAACAATCTTAACCACCCCACAGAGCATTCGAGGCAAATCCTTAAGACTATCTGTAAATGAAGTGTTAACAGAATAATGTTACAAATTAAACAAACCTTGCGTTTTGTTGCATTTTGATTGTTGCTGCTTAGAAACTTTACAAAGTTTTACTTCCTGTATTTGGCAGCGGAGTGATATCATCTGCTGCTAAGTGCATGAAGGAATTTGATTCCACAAATATACAGTCAAAACTACGGCCACGTCTGAAAGGCATGAGGATATGTTGGATTTTGAAGACTATTCCAAACTTTTTTTCATCAAACTGTCACCATATCTCTATAAACCGGAATTCACTGACATAGATAGTAACACTGCCACCTTGAAGCAAAGTATATCATTCTGCAGCTGGTAAGAAACTAGTTCCTCAATATGTAATGTCAAGTTTGTCATACAAGGCTAGTTTTACTTGTTCAACACACGAGTTTACTAGTTTAACATGGCATTTACAAAGATGGCTTGCTGATTTGTCTCAGATGTTCTTTGGAGTGGATAAGATTGGCTTTAATGACAGGCTATGAGATTCCTATTTACTCACACTAGCATTAGCATCAGCAACCTCCTGGAACTGCAATAATGGGATAAAATATGTGAAAACTGTCTTCAATGATAAGTAGTATCCACGGCTTTAGCTTGTTTTGCAAAAGGTTTATGCTGCAGTCAAGGCATGTCAGAAATTACATGACACATTGCACATCATGTTATTTAGAATATTACATTTTATTGGGAACAGATTTAGTGTTATTGGAAAAAGAAAATGTTCTTAGATTATAGAAAAAAAATATATGCATGTTTGCGCGCGCATATGTATATATGCGCATATATATGCGCATATATATGCGCATATATATGCGCATATATGCATATATGCGCATATATGCGCATATATGCGCATATGTATATATGCGCATATGCGCATATGTATATATGCGCATATGCGCATATATGCGCATATACATATATGCGCATATGCGCATATATGCGCATATATATGCGCATATATATGTATATGTATTTGCGCATATATACATGCGCATATATACATGTATATATGCGCATATATACATGTATATATGCGCATATGTATATATGCGCATATATACATGTATATATGCGCATATATATATGCGCATATATACATGTATATATGCGCATATATATACACGTATATATGCGCATATATGCATGCGTATATACATACGTATGTATATATGCGCATATATACATACGTGTATATATGCGCATATATACATGTATATATGCGCATATATACATACGTGTGTATATATGCGCATATATCACGTATATATGCGCATATATACACGTATGCGCATATATACATACACGTATGTATATATGCGCGTATATACATACGTGTATATATGTATATATATACGTGTATATATGCGCATATATACACGTATGTATATATGCGCGTATATACATACGTGTATATATGCGCATATATACGTGTATATATGGCATATATACACGTATGCGCTATATACGTGTATATATGCGCATATATACGTGTATATATGCGCATATATACACGTATGCGCATATATACGCGCATATATACATGTATATACGCGCGTATATACATGTATATATGCGCATATATACACGTATATATATATATATGTATATATACATACGTGTATGTATATATGCGCTATATACATGTATATATGCGCATATATACATGTATATATGCGCATATATATATGTATATATGCGCATATATACGCGCTATATACATATATATATGCGCATATATATATGCGCATATATACGTGTATATATGCGCATATATACACGTATATATGCGCATATATACATATATATATGCGCGCATATATACGCGCATATATACTATATATATGCGCATATATACATGTATATATGCGCGTATATATGCGCATATATACGCGCGTATATACATATATATATGCGCATATATACACTATATATGCGCATATATGCGCATATATACATACGTGTATGTTATATATGCGCATATATACATACGTGTATGTATATATGCGTATATATACATACACGTATGTATATATGCGCATATATACATACACGTATGTATATATGCGCATATATACATACGTGTATGTATATATGCGCATATATACAGTATGTATATATGCGCATATATATACGTGTATGTATATATGCGCATATATGCGCATATATATATGCGCATATGCGTATATATATATGCGCATATGCGCATATATGCGCATGTATGTATATACATACATACATATATATATATATAATATATATATATACACATATATACATATTTATATACATATATATACACGCATATATGCGCATATATACATACTATACACATGTATATATGTGCATATATACATACGTGTATGTATATATGCGCATATATATACGTGTACGTATATATGTATATATGCGCATATATACATACGTGTATGTATATATGCGCATATATACATGTATATATATATATATATATATATATGTATGTATATATGCGCATATATACATACGTGTATGTATATATGCGATATATACATATATGTATATATGCGCATATATATATATGCATATATATATCATATACATATATATATGTATATATACATATATACATATATATATACATATACATATACACATATTCATACATATACACATATATATATTTTATATATATATATACCATATATATATACATATATACATATATATATACACACATATACATATATATGTGCATATATATAT